>CM059194.1:73581988-74830512 GCA_030323885.1 Branchipolynoe longqiensis | reverse complement strand
ACGTTGCCCATGTTGACCACGTGCTTGCCATTCGCAAGCTCGGGGAGAGCATCGGGTTCAAGGCATTCTCTAAAGCTCACCAGGATGAGAGTATAGAACACTACGGCCCCCACAATATGAAGATTAAGAGGCAGGGCTCTAACACATATAGCGCTCGGAAAAGATCACCGGGCAACAACACTAAGAAGGCTTGTTACGCCTGGAATGGCGATTCAGGCTGCCTTAAAGCTGACGATGAGTGCCGCTTCGCTCACGCTTGCTCAAGATGTGGCTCTAAGTCACACAAATGGGCTAAGTGCAAAAACTGACGTCCTCGAACATTCAACAGGTCTAGGCACAATGTTGAATTCTCATATAGCGGCGATCATCCTAACGATAACATTGAATCTAGGACTGTCACCCCTAACCGGACTGAACATCCCAACTCCTCTGATAATGATTGCATGCCATGTCTTGATCTTTCAGCTGGGGTCGAGATCGGGGATGGTGCGGGTGGGGTGGAGGTCAGTATAATTCATGATAAGGCTAAGGTCTTGCTGTGGGAGCAGCCTGAGGGCGCCAGCAAGGCTGATCGTCTATTTGTAGAGCATACCGCATCGGGCGGCCTGCTGGTATACATTAGCGAAACCGAGGGGGCGCCACCCAAAAGTTTTCAGGTAGATCGCAGCTGTGTTGATGGGAGCTGCACATGTAGCCACTTGATCGCGGGTAAACCGAGCCAATTAAAACCTTGCAGGTGGTTCGCTGAAATATGTCAAGGCCTTCGCCATGGCGATGATAACCTCGATTACTTTCTCGATAATCGTTTGAGTATGGGCCTTTCATCGAGTCCCTTTATATTTTCCAAGATATCGACTTATCGTGAGATGCGGGGTTCGCGACGGTTTTGGCGAGTCGTAACTATCTTGATGATTCTGTCTGGTCGGTGGGAACACGTGGTTTTTTTTTTGTTTTATTTGGACGGTCCAGGGCGCCCAGAGAACCCTCATCCATATCTTGAGAAGACTGGGGTTTTTTGTTAACTTCAAGAAGGACAGCAGTGTCGAGACCAAGGTTAGGTTCCTTGGCATATTCGTAGACTCTGTACGCCTCGAACTTAGCCTTCCTCCCGATAAATTAGAGAAGACATTGGAGATCCTCCGCAAACTGCGCGGGCGCAGGAAGGCCAGTAGAAGGGAGCTGGAGCAGGTTGGGGGGTTGCTCGCTCACTGCGCCAAGGTCGTCCGGGGCGGGCGGACCTTCTCTAGGCGGATCTATGATCTCATGTCTAAACTTAAGCAGCCTTTCCATAGAATTAGGCTAGGCACCGGAGTTAGGGAAGACCTCGACTGGTGGCTGGATTTTGCAAGTAGCTTTAACGGGAAAGCCAAGATTCTTGGGAAGTTTGCCCCAGTCATATCCTGTTACAGTGATTCTTCCAAGTGGGGCTTCGGTGCCCTGCATGGCAGCGACTGGACTGTCGGCGCATACACAGACTCAGCTGAAGACATCCTTGACAGTTACGTCGGTGGTCACCACTTCCGTCCTCCGGAGGATGTCTGGACCGCCCACATCAACGTGCAGGAGATGTGGGCGGTCTACGCATCCTGCGTCCGTTGGAGTGCGGGCTGGGGCGATACCGCTGTCATCTTCGTCACCGATAGCTCTGTCGTGCAGGCGGCCCTTAATACGGGCAGGTCTAGGAGTGGAGTGCCGAAATCATGCACTTCTTGCGCAGAATATTCTGGTTCTCGGTTAAATACAATTTTACCTTTACTTCTGTTTATATACGTAGTGCTGTTAACGTAGTATGTGATGCCTTAAGTAGACTGTGTGACAAGGATAGTGCCGCTAGAATCAGGAGTGTCGATGGTCCCAGAATGCTCTGTTGCAGTGACACCTTTGACCGATCGCTCGTCTCTTTCAGTGAGGGCAGCCCTGAGAGCCGAGCAGCAGCAGTACCAGCATCAGGCATACGCTCAGAACTCAACAATAGCGAGGGCCACGCAGATCAAGAAATATTTAAGATATGCTGAGCTTTTCCATTCTTCAAGGTCTCCCATACCATGCTCCGAGGAGCAGGTGGCCCTATATGCCGCCTGGTTGGCGAGGGACCTCAAGTATGTATCTGTCATCAACTACCTTAGTGGCCTAAATTGTTTCCTCAAGCAAAACGGCGGAAGGCCGATAGACTATACAAACTTTGTTCTTTCTTCTACGCTCAAGGGTATTCGGAGAGCTAAGTCTGATATACCTAGGCGTGCTATGCCTCTCCTTCCCCATATGCTTCGCAAAATCTTCGCCTTGTTAACCAATAACCCCGGCCACGTCGCCTGGCACGCAGCAGTCCTCTGTTCATTCCAAGGGCTGTTGCGTAAGTCCCAGGTCACCTTGTCCGATGCCTCCTTATTGAGATCGGACTTCCAGTTTTATGACTGGGGTCTGATTTTGACT
This sequence comes from Branchipolynoe longqiensis, assembly GCA_030323885.1. Taxonomy (NCBI): domain Eukaryota; kingdom Metazoa; phylum Annelida; class Polychaeta; order Phyllodocida; family Polynoidae; genus Branchipolynoe; species Branchipolynoe longqiensis. The sequence continues at coordinate 74,828,079 of CM059194.1, read as the reverse complement.
GTTCGTCGCTCCAAGACGATTCAGTTTAACGAGAGGGTCCTCGAGATCCCGATAGCTAGGTGTGTTGATACTGACATGTGTGCTGTTTATTGGACTGAGCGGCATTTCAGCCAGATTGCCGCTAAACCATCTCAGGTAGCCTTCCGCATTCCATGCGGCGGCGGGAGTTCCGCCCCTTTCCCTTACTCGGCCTATCAGGAGACCCTAAAGATATTTTCGGCCAGGGCGGGGCTCGATGCCGCCACCCTCTCGTCCCACTCACTCAGGAGGGGGGGTTGCACCTTCCTTTTCATGTGTGGAGCCACCATAGAGGAGCTGAAGGTCCGGGGCGACTGGGCGTCCGAAACTGTCTACTCATATCTCAAGACACCGCTCGGCACAAGGATTGTGAACGACATGAGGGTGGGGGTGGCGCTATGCTCGAATCAGGCGGGCGTTGGGTTGGGGGGAGACGCTTAGGCGTCTCCTTGGCCTATATTTTGCTGCCCTGACGCAAATAAAGTCGCCTACCCATCACCGCCTCTTGTCTCTCTCTTGCCGTAGCCCAACTTTATAGAGAGTATAATGTATTATACGTATATAAAAGGGGTGGAGCTCTCTCATAATATTATCACGATTATTCCTCTGTTATTCGACTAATGTTATTCTCCAATCGCTGACTTGCCCGCGTTTGCCCCGGTCCTTGCCTACCCCAGCGCCACCACCTGTGGGTTCCTGGCACTACTTGCCCGGGCAGTCAGTCTCTCTCCTGCTTCTGAAATTTTTTTTTTTTTTTTTTTTACCGGTAGCCTATATTTTGCTGCCCTGACGCAAATAAAGTCGCCTACCCATCACCGCCTCTTGTCTCTCTCTTGCCGTAGCCCAACTTTATATAAATATATGCACATAAATATGCATATATAAATATATGCACATAAATATGCATATAAGAAATGCACATAGATATTGATATGCACATGATATGCACATGATATGCACATTTGTCTTATACATATATTATATTGGGCATATAATTTGTTTTACTTTTATTTGAAGTAACTTTTATTCTAAAGGGTAACTTTAGAGATGTTTAAAGTTAAAACCTGCTAATGTCATTCTGCTATGCACGTCGTAATGCTGAACACCATAGCTGTAAGCAGTGACAATTTCTGTTAAATTGACTTAGCATTCCTTCTATGCAGTAATAAAAATTAATAAGTGCACAAATAGGTAAAGTACAATAAATTGTAAAGTCAACGGCTGGAATCTGTGGTTGTGTAGGCAGGTAATAGGAAATCAATACAGTCAAGAAGAGAAAGGAAGAGTATACAGAGTGAAAGTAGAGTGAGAGCTTGCACCCTCAGGTTTATTATTATATAGTGGTACATGGATCTGATATGGCATACTACCTGACCATTATCTCCAATCAGCAACAAGCATTTCTAGTTCCACCAATGAACAGTAAGCATTCTTGTGTCACCATGGCTACTGTGATCTACCCACCACCACCATGCGGTGTGGCTACTTGGCCTGCACCTGCCTGCTGTGTGTGTGTGTGGTGATCCGTGACTAACAGTTGGGGGGGGAGGGGGGGGAGGGGGTAGTGAGTTCAGCTCTTGGGGCTCCTTACACACTATCACTAGTGCCTCATTCACACCATCTACCTAATACACAATGACTATTGACCACAAGTAAAGAATTGCCAGCACCTATATAAATACATTCGTGCACCTGGCCCTATACATCATTTACATTAATAGACCATTTGTACTCCTTTATAGACCATTTGCATTCCCCACCAATGCGTTTTATCGGAATATTTTACATAATGATCGATCTAATTTATTTATCTCAGAAAATGACAAAACTCCAAAATTTCGAACTATGCAACTTTAATGAGTACAGCTCTTGGGGCTCCTTACACACTATCACTAGTGCCTCATTCACACTATCTACCTAATACACAATGACTATTGACCACAAGTAAAGAATCGCCAGCAACTATATAAATACATTCGTGCACCTGGCCCTATACATCATTTACATTAATAGACCATTTGTACTCCTTTATAGACCATTTGCATTCCCCACCAATGAGTTTTATCGGAATATTTTACATAATGATCGATCTAATTTATTTATCTCAGAAAATGACAAAACTCCAAAATGTTGAACTATGCAACTTTAATGTGTATTTTATTCTGGGGACTGCTGGAGTCGAGATGTAACCATCACGATACTTCATCCCTAGTGGAACTCATCCCGAGTGGAACTCATCCCTAGTGGAACTCATCCCTAGTGGCACTCATCCCTAGTGGCACTCATCCCTAGTGGCACTCATCCCTAGTGGCACTCATCCCTAGTGGCACTCATCCCTAGTGGCACTCATCCCTAGTGGCACTCATCCCTGGGGGCACTCATCCCTGGTGGCACTCATCCCTAGTGGCACTCATCCCTGGTGGCACTCATCCCTAGTGGTACCCATCCCTAGTGGCACTCATCCCTAGTGGCACTCATCCCTAGTGGCACTCATCCCTGGTGGCACTCATCCCTGGTGGCACTCATCCCTAGTGGCACTCATCCCTGGTGGCACTCATCCCTAGTGGCACTGATTGGATCAGTAAGCACGGCTGAGGGTTTAAGTATAACTATAAGTAGGAGGTGGTGCGGTCACTCTATACAGGTGGGTGACATTGGTTGTCATGGTGACATGGTGATGGTGTGGGGTGACTGACCTGTGCCTGGTGACATGTCTAAATTTGTCCATTCCTTCCACTACCCCCTACCCTCATCCACAACCCCCCCTACCCAAATACATCACAGCTCCTTTTAAAAATTATAAGGGATGAGTGCCACTAGAGATGCCCCCCAATATATTTCTTATGTTCTAAACAACTTTCAAATATAACTCACACACATGTCCAGTATATTATAGATACAAAATGTGATTGGCTACACAGTATTTGTAGGATATGATTTGCATCTACTATATACATATGGGTCACTCTCCTGAAAACTGGCCAGAAGTGTCACATGGAGAGTTAATATTTAATATTTGAATTTTTTACATTTTTTGGTTGCAAATGAAAGCTGGAAATCTCCCCTTTACATCTATGTAAAATATAAATTGATGAGATAAAAAATAAAGGTGTAGTCCATGAATAAGATATCTCTTATGGCAGTATAACATGTGTGTCACACGTGTAACACATGTTTAGGACACCACACAGTCTGCTTAATACATATCTAATCAGAATTAAATAATATCATACTTAGAAGCATATTAATCATGGCATAATATACAGAAATATCTAGTGCTTATATTGATAAAAAAAAAGCAATTCCTAGCCATGCTTTATTCACTGAATAATTAGTGTACAATATTTGTGTGGCATCCAGACACCACGGTTACATGTGTGACAGAAATTTGTAATGTTATTTCTGAAGACATTACAAAATTTTTTTTTTTAATTTAAGCATGCATACATGTTAATAAATACTTCCTCTTTGATTTGGGAACTGTTTTGTTTGATATATCAATGCAATACAAGATGTTAATAAGGATTCAACCACATCCCATATGTCATGTTACAAATGGCTGACTGTAAAATGGGGTTTTTTGGTACAAAAACAGTTCATAACTAAAGAGACCAAAGTTGCACACAGTTTTATTTTATTTCCCTTATTTCTTTCATCAAATCTGAACATGAAAATGAAAAGTATAAGGAAAAAAATAAGTAGGAAGGTTTTATTGATATTTTAAAATCCCATCTCATGTTGACCAGTTTTCAGGAGAGTGACCCATATACACTAATTTGAGCTCCCCATTTATGGATCCCTTGGTACCTCCCCTCAGGGCCTGACCATACGTCAGGGGCGGCGGTGACGGGACGGGGTGAGCGATCCCCGCCAGGGGGCGCTAGATCATCTCCCGACTGACGCACCCTTACCCCCGGGGTATCCAGTTAACCCCTGAGCGACCAGGGTGTAAACCCCTAACCCCCCCCCCCCCCGCCCCCGCCCCCCGCCCAGTGTAGTTCAATCATAACTGACCCACTGGCCGCCATGCCGACCTTATTAAGCATGGACCAATATTTTCCTCCCACTACCCTCCCTCAAAACTTCCCAAAGATGCTTGAGTATCTAGGTCAGATGCTCCATCTAGATGTCTTGAGTTAAATTCTCACAGCTTATTATGTATACTTTTGGAATGGGCTAATTATAATTTTAGGGGCGGCGGTATAGCAAGGCAGGAAATATTGGGTTAAATTCTCACAGATTAGCTGATATACTTTTGGAATATGCTAATTATAACTTTAGAGCAGAAGTGTACAGGGGAAGGAAATCTGGAGTTAAATTCATACAGTTTAATGTATATAATTTTCGAATGCGCTAATTATAATTTCAGTGTTGGGGGTTATGGGAGCGATACATATTTAGTTTAAATTGAGTTTAATCTATATATTTTGGAATAAACTAATTATATTTTAGGCATGGAAGTGCCAGAGTTTGCAAAATTGATATTGGCGTATAGTTTCCCATGTTTTGCTTGTCGCCACTTTTGTGGATGGGGGTGATGGTTGCCATCTTCCAGGCTGTGATGAAGCACCCCTGCTCAAAAGAGATGTTGAATAGGTCTACCATGGTGGCAGGGGTGCCTTGTAGTGCCTCCTTCAATATTTTGGTAGGGATGTCATCTTTTCCACTTGGTTTGTTTGTGTCTATGTCATTTATTTATTTTGTTAGCTCTATTATATCAGTTTTGCAGGTGGGGTTTTCATCCTGTGTAATTCCTGATTTATTGTCCCAGTTTTTTGTGGTTTTTCGATATTTTTTGTCCCACTGTGGCGAAGTGTGAGTTTAGTTTGTTGGCTCCATCTCTATTTGTGAGTGTGTTGCCTTCATTGTCCTGGAAGTTTATGCATTCATCTGTGTTATTTTTGGGAAATAGCAGGTTTATATTCTTCCTGAATTTATTTGTGTTGCTTCCCCAATCCCTGTCCTGTTTTATTATGTATTTCTTATTTGCTGTTCTCACCGCTTTGAGTGAGTTGTTTCTGGCTGTGTGGTAGGCAATTTTATCATCTAGTGCTTTTGTGCGCTTTGCTTTGTCACCTAGTTTTCTCTTGGTTGTAATGAGTGTTAGTAGCTTATTGTCTACCGATGGGTCTTAGTTTTTTTGTATTTTTAGCTTCCTTATGGGACACATTTCATCAATTGAATTTTTTTTATTTCTGTGATGATAATGTTCCAGTAGATGTCAATATCATTTCTGTTCTGTGAGATGCTGTTTAAATTTAGGTGAAGGTGATGACTCTTCTGAGTAGTTTTTTAGGGATCTGCCCATTTTGTATTCATAGTGATTTGTGCTTTTAAGCTTTTTCCTGGTTAAATATACTAGCTCGTGGTCGCTTATACCCCAGCTTCTAGTGCCCCATTTTGTGGCATGGTTTGAGTTGGTTAGTATTAGGTCTATTGTTGAGCTATTGTTGCTTAGCCCTTTGTCTTTACCTTTGAGTTCTCTATTTGGTTGGGAATTATCCTCTTTGAGGATACTTTAAAGGAGTTTTATAGTTGGGTCAGTCAGTCGGCTTCAAAGTATTCCTATATTAGCCGAATATTAGAAATATCTTTGATACATGTATGTATATAGATGTGTATGAGGGTGCAGAGGCCAGCAGTTTTATAATATATGTGATGTATAAGGATATTACAAGTATGCATTTTCGGAAGTCATTTCCAACCTTTTATTCCCATTTGTTTATTACTTCATACTCCAGGTGGCGCCCCCATCTGGATTTTAAAAACACTAACATCGATGAGTCTACTCCTTCCCTTGCCACTCAATTAAAAGAAAAAAACATATATGATGCTGTCTCCTAAATATCTGCATATACACACACAGAACAAGCACAACGGAAATGGACTAAAGCAACCTAGATCATAACAATAAATTCAATATAATTATCTCAGAACAATGACAGAAACTCAAAATACCATCGGACTATGCAACTTTAGCACCTGAGTACCTTGTCACTACCCAGATCCGCTTCCGCTGAAGGTTGTAAAATAATAAAGAATGCGAAAAATGGCTGACATTGAAATGTGCCACTTATTTGTCATAGTCGGATATATATATATATATATATATATATATAGTCATGTACTGTGTGTTGCAACCATGCAGCATTGGAACTGAAGCAATTAAAGAAAAAATAGTACCGCATAGTTGAATGTTGAACTCTTTTCACTCGGAACTCTTTTTTTCCGCGCAGTCTTGTGGTGTTCAATCATTTGAACCGGAAGTGAAAATAAGCCATAAAGCAGGGTCAGCGTTTGAATATTCAGAGCAGTGTCAATATGGAGAAAGAATGGGACGTGAGTCTCGGCATTCAGTATGAGGGTTACAATGTGTGTGTATAGTCACATGATGGATTGTGGAAAGGTGTTATTTTATTCGCCCTATTATTTGCATACAGCCGCACGGTTTGTAACGTTCTCTTGGGTCATATTATTCTAAAACTTAGTAAAAGTACCTGACTATACATATATATATATATGTATATATATATATATAGATATATATACACTTCTGTTATATATGTACCCTACCCTCCTGTTATATATATATATATATATATTTATATGTTATATATACAGTAAAACCTCTCTATACTGACCCCTCCACAGATCGACCACTCCCCTATATCGGTCACTTTATTTGGGGTCCAACAATACCATTGTAAGGATATTCTAACTCTCGAAACCGATCACCTCTCTGGCGCCGATGTGACCCTGACAAGGTCTGACTGGCATATGACAACATGGTGGGGCGCCAGGATAGCGCAGCAGGAACCGGCCCGCAGCGAATATAACAATAATATATTGTGGGTTAATAATAAAAGGCAGCATTAAATGCTAGGATCCTGCAGGATATAGGAATATAGCTCCGCCCCTTTATACTCATAGTAAATAAATGATATATCCCATATTGCCATTGTGCCTGAATATATGTGTGTGCATATGCATATACTTAGGGGCAAATATTATATATATATATAATTTTTTAATTGAGCAGCAAAGGAAGGAGTAGAATCATCGATATTACTGTTACTAGTGTTCAATCAATCAATAGTTCCGTCCTCTAGTCGAGGGTTGGATGCAATGGTTCTCCACTTGTCCCGATGTTGTGCTGTTCTGATAGACTGTGAATAATTCAAGCCTGTCCACTGTGAAATATTTGTAAACCATGATGTTCTTGGTCTCCCTCTCCCTCTGCTGCCATTCACCTTCCCTTCCAACAATGTACGGTATATTGAACTCTGACGAATGATGTGGCCAAAATAAATAAGTTTCTTTGTCTGTATAGTGGCAAACAAGCTTTTCTTATTTTTAATTTTTCTGAGAACTTCTTTGTTGGTGATCTTCTTTGTCCATGATATTTTCATCATCCTTCGATAAGTCCACATCTCAAATGCTGCTAAACGTTTGTACATTTTCTTAGAGATTGTCCATGTCTCTGCCCCATACATTAGAGTAGACCACACATAACACTGAAGAATACGCTTCCTTGTTTGTATTAATATCTTACTTGATGTTAACACTCTATACATTTTGGAGAATGTTGTTCGGGCTATTGTTATCCTTCTTTTAATTTCTTCCTCACATCTCCCATCATTTGTAATCTTTTGTCCGAGATATATGAATTCGGATACTTGTTCTATGTTTGTGCCATCTATGGTTATATTGACATTTGGTTTATCTGTCTTTTTACTTATAACCATTGTTTTGGTCTTCCTGGCATTCATCTTCATGTTGAATAGTATTCCAGCTTTATTGATTCTATTCACTATATCTTGTAGGTTTTCTCACTGTCTGCTAGTATTACACTGTCATCGGCATATCTAAGATTGTTGACGTTCATGCCACCTATTGTCACTCCCTTGCAATCTTCAATGTGTCTGAAAATCATCTCTGTGTACAGGTTAAATAGACATGGTGACAATACACACCCCTGTCGAACTCCTCGTTTAATCATAACTTCATCCGATAGGCCCTGCTCCATTTTTATAAATGCACGTTGTGTCCAGTATAAGTTCACAATTAGTTTAATGTCTTTGCCATTGACACCAATATCTTGTAAACATTTGATTAACAGTTCATGATTGACTCGGTCGAAGGCCTTCTCATAGTCAATAAAGCAGGCATAAACATCCTGGTTCACTTCACAATAACGTTCACAAATCATTCTCATATTGAAAATCCCTTCACGTGTACCTCTTCCAGATATAAACCCACTTTGTACGTTACTGATTTGTTCTTCAATTTTCTGTCTGTTTCTCAGTAAAATTATTTTCAGGATCATCTTCAACATATGACTCATCAGGCTTAGTGTTCTGTACTCAGTACACAATGTTGGTTTTAGCTTCTTTGGGAGTCGTACAAATATGGATTCATTCATATTCAATGGTATAAATCCAGTCTCATAGATGTCAGTTACTAGCTTATGAATGATTTGAATCCCCACTTCATCTAGTCCTTTTATCATTTCTGATGTTATCTGGTCACTTCCAGGAGCCTTACCTGCCTTTAGATCATTGATAGCCTTCTCAACCTCTGATACTAATATAATATTCCCATCTTCTTTCTCAATTGTGGGTGGGTTCCCTCTGTCATCATTGTATAGTTCATTTACATATTCTTCCCATCTGGACTTTATTTCATCTTCTTCAAAGAGCATTTTGCCGTCTTTGTTCTTGATACATTTACTGCTTCTCTGTTTGTATCCTTGACAAGTATGCATTTTCGGTTACTAGTGTTAGTGTTTTAAAAATCCAGATGGGGGCGCCACCTGGAGTATCAAGCAACAAAGAAGTTCGCCTATCTTGTATCTTTGTGCGTTTTGTCGCTGCTGTTTTGATGTGTTTCCATCTATATTCTTTACTTGCTTAAAAAGATTTATTTTATTGTTCACGTGTCTTACAATGAGTATGCTTCTATTGTAACTATTATAAATAACTTAAAATTAAGGGGCATATTTCAAGGTCAGCCATTTCCCGCATAATTCATGATTTTAGGACCCTCAGTCTCCAACATACCCCCAAGTTATCCAGGCTTTAAAAGTGCAAGCTTGCATGATTAATAATTAAATAACTCCGTGTGTCCTAACCAACTACCGCTGATATTTGGAACACGACGTCATTTCAGAACACCCTATAGTGTGACGCACGGGTCCCGTGTGTCTATTTATATAATCCACATCAACTTCGCCTATTCTCCCCACAGAAGGCGTCAGGATGCGAGCCCCATATCGGGCAATAAATGATTAGCATAGTGATTAGCTGAATTGGTAGCACCCTCCCTCTACGGCCCCCCCCCCCCAGCTTCCCACTTCCACACACACACACACACACAAAACACACCGCGCTTCCATTAAAGAGGCCGGCATACAAACAGTTTACTAACCATCTGCAGTATTTTCACCAATAATAAATTAGATGGCAACTGGATTTCTCAGAAATAGTCCCCAGTCAGCGTGTTTTTGGGGTGTTTACAAATTCGTATTTATCAAAGATGCAGTGATAGCTTTCAGTTCTCATTCCGCCAAATAAGATAGTATTTTTGGTGGATTATTTATATATATATTTAATATATGTTGGCGTGCATAGTTCGGCGACGTTTTACAGCGTCGTGACACCTGAGACGTAACGGTGGCTGGATTGTGCGAGGTGCGGGGTGCCCCCCCCCCCCAACCCCCAACCCACTATGTAAGAATTGACACTCTACTTCGTAACCACGTAACCACACCTAAAGGCCCTGTCACACTACGACGTTTCTCACCAACGCGCTTCGACGCGTGCCGACGGGTCTGGTTTTTGTTCAAAACGTCGGTACACGTCCGGTACGTTGCCGGCGCGTTGCCGGCGCGTTACCGGCGCGTTACCGGCGCGTCGGTACATAGCAACGTGTGAATGGAAACGTCGGCGCGCGTCGGTGCGCGGCGCGGCGCGTCGAGGTTTTGTGCATGCACAAAACTTTGGACGCGCGGCGACGCGCGCCAACGGGTTGGAGGGCGCGTTACGGACGCGTTAGCAACACGTCGACACGCGTTGGCGGCGCGCCGGCGGAACGCTGGCAGGACGTTGATCAATGTTGGTTAACGTTGGCTCTTTTTCCCCAAAAATGGGAGCGTTCCGTCGGCGCGTCGGGAACGTCCCATCGACGTGTTGTGGGCATGCCATTGGCGTTGCTCCAGCGTTTCTCGGCGCGTTGGACGTGTTGCCGGCGCGCCTGGATGCGTTGGCCGCGCGCTGTGGACGCGCTGTGGACGCGCTGCGGGCGCGTCCTAACGTGTTGCTGGCGGGTATGTACGGGTTGACGCAATACTAACACGATACCAACGCGCTCCCTCCACGCTGTAAACGCGCCGATAGCGCGCCACCAGGGCGCCGACAACGCGCCAATAACACGCTACTAACGCGCCAATAACGCGCCAATAACGCGCCAATAACGCGCCAATAACGCGCCTCCAACACGCCACTAACACGCTGCGCCGCGTCAAACTTTCTCCCAAAGCGCCGAAAAGTTCGACGTTTCTCGACGGGTTGCAAATATTTTGCGCGTTGCCGGCGCGCCGGCAGAAGCGTCGTAATGTGACAGGGCCTTTACTCACCTGTTCCCAAGATGCTCCTAAATGCTGATAAACACCTGTGGAATTAAGGTAGGGGGTGGGTAGGGGTGGGGGTGGGGGCGAGGTAGAGGTGGTGGTGGGTGAGGATGCGCATGTCAGAAACCGTTCACCCGACACACAATTAAACCTATATACAATACAACCTCTCTAACCGACCACCTCCACAGATTGACTACTCCCCTATATCGATTGCTTTATTTGGGTCCCAACAATACCATTGTAAGGATATTCTAACTCTCTAAACTGACCACCTCCCTAAATGGACCATTTAAGTCGGTCACATGGTCGGTCGATTTAGAGAGATTTTACTGTATGTATATATATATATATATATATAATTATATATAAAGAGATATGGGGGAACAGACAGGGAGAGAGACACAGAGAGAATGAGAGGGACTTAGAAAATTCATAACAAAAATAGGCCCGTATGCATCGGGTAATTTCTTCTACAATACATTTACTGACAAAGTCTTTTTTGGGGGGGGGGGGGCAGATATGCTTTTCACTCGTGTGTGTGTAGGGGTGGGGGGCTCTGCATATGTCAATCCATATTAGTCAGCATCGATAGCCCTCCACAACGGTTTGATCTTGTAAGGTGACATAGGTGAGGGACCATGCACTTACTCACACAGATAAAATAGTATTAGTAAGTATGTGATGCACATCGTTGTATATGTATATTGATGTATATATATATATACATATATATATATATACATATATATATATATATACATATATGTATATGTACAGTAAAACCTCTCTAAATCAACCGACCATGGGACCGACCGAGGGAGGTGGTCAGCTTAGGGAGTTAGAATTTGGATACAATGGTATTGTTGGGACCCAAATAAAGCGATTGATATAGGGGAGTGGTCGATCTGTGGATGTGGTCAGTTAGAGAGGTTTTACTGTATATGTATATGTATGTAGACAATGGATTATTCTCAGAAATTGGGCACCACATATCTGGTTTTCACGTTACTTTGTTGATAATTAATTCATGTTTGAGGGTGAAGGGCGAATAGAGCGCACCACACGTGAACAGGGAGTGGCGTGTGAGGTTTAACGTCCTTGCAGCGTTTGAGGTCATGTCAAGCTGGGAAAGTACTGAGTTCTGGCATTGAGTACTGGCTGACGCATAACGACTATATAGTGCTGCCTCACAGGGATGCCATGTCCCGTGGCCTCAATATCCCACTCAGTTATATATTATTCTAAAGCTGAGCCAAGCAACATATCCTAATGCTAAGCGTCAAGTCATCATCATCATCATGCTGTCGGTCGTGATGCGACAAAGACTGCTTTCATTACTTGACTGCCGCTCTCCATTTAGCTCTCTGCTGTGAGAGTTGCGTCCATGAGTCGGTCTTAATGTCTCTCAGCTTCAGGTTTCTCTTGATGGTATCCTTGAACCGGAGACGAGGGCGCCCTCTCTTTCTGTAGCCAGAAGACAGTTGAGAATAGAGGATCTGCTTTGGTAGCCTGTCTGATGACATCCTCATGAGGTGTCCAGTCCACCGGAGATTCTTTTTGATCAGAAGATCTTCCATAGAGGGCAGCCCCATCCGTTTTATGAAAGCTGCCTGCAAAAGTGTTGAAGTGCTGCTGGCTTTTGCAAGTTACCAGCGGCACTCTCTCGGGGAGCAAATAGAGGTTTCACACCGGCAAGAACATGTCAAGACAGGCGCAAAACTATTTGTCCGTGCAGTGGCTGGTCGGGAGATGTTGGGAGTTCCATACATCAACCGCCCTTAATGCTGCCACAGTGACATGGTTTTCTGTTTAGGGTTTGCTGCCTTAGCCTTCGGTTCTGTCAAGAACCTGTATCACAAGGCAGTGGTTTACAACTCTGCAAGGCAGGGGCGTCAAACTCCCTGAGGTATTGCTATACCTGCAATACCTGCATACCATATGTCAAGTACCGGTGAGAATAATCGATTTGTGTAAGTATTTTGGTTTGACTCGGCTGTGGATCGAACCCACGACCTGTCGCCCAGTTCTGCAGATACAGCTGAATGTGGTCGGTGGTGTGTTACATGTAGAGCGCGCACCTCTCAGTGCGTCTTATCTCTTCAAGACCTTCTCGGCATTAAGAAAATTGACAAAATGTCCGCGCACAAAAGAGTATTGTGTCTCGTGCTGCCGGGGCGGGATAGGTAGGTGTCTGTGTAGGTGTGTGTGTTGGGTGTGTAGGTGTGTATGTGTGGGGGTGACCGGTGTCTGGGTGAACACCTCTACCGGACAAGGGTGCTGGGAGGAGCGGATGTGGGATGAGATGGGATGGGAAGGTGAATGGCCGTGAGATGAGTGGCCAGAATTATATATATATATATAGTCAGGCTCACGAAAATAGGCCAAGTGGGGAAAGTTGTCGGGGTCGAGCATTGGATGTCAGCGTCGAATGTCATAATTATAGTTTAGCATTGACAGAGGTGTTGGAAAGTTCTTAAATTTATCCTGAATGTAAAGGTAGAGAAAATACAACAACCCTATTTGTTTCTAGGATAATTTAATATGAAACAAAGAAATGTGCTACACTTTAAGAATTGCGATGCTGACATCTATTAAAGTTGTCGGCATCAAGCAATGGATGTCGGCGTCGAATGGCATAATTATAGTTTAGCATTGACAGAGGTGTTGGAAAGTTCTTAAATCTATCCTGAATGTAAAGGTAGAGAAAATACAACAACCCTATTTGTTTCTAGGATAATTTAATATGAAACAAAGAAATGCACTACACTTTAAGAATTGCGATGCCGACATCTTAAATTGACCACCAATTGGACCATTTTCGTGAGGCCAGCTCATATACACACATACAGTAAAATCTCTCTAAATCGACAGACCATAGGACCGACTTTACGTGGTCCATTTAGGAAGGTGGTCGGTTTAGGGAGTTAGAATGTCCTTACAACGGTATCGTTGGGATCCAAATAAAGCGATCGATATAGGGGAATGGTCGATCTGTGGAGGTGGTCGGTTACAGAGGTGCCAGACCACCACAATTGGTTCTTTTATGGGTAAATATTTGTATTTATCTGTAAATCTTTTATTCATCATAATAATATTAATCTATGTCGTCTAAGCACGGTTGTATGCCGAGACCATTTACAATGACAAGTATCGTAAGCAGAGGTTCAAATGTAAACTGTCAAACCACGATATACATAATACTTAAAGTTGCATCGTCCGATGGTTTCGAGTTTCTGTCATTTTCTGAGATAAATATATTAGGTTGATTGTTATAATCTACATTACTTTAGGTTGAAGCAACTTTTGTTTCAAATGGCTAACTTTGGAGATATTTGAAGTTCAAACATGCAACAATTAGTTCTAGCAAGCACACCCAAACTCTGACACCATAGGCTCTGAACAGCAGTAACAGATTCTATTAAATTGACTTAGCATTCCCTTCGTTGTGGCAACAAATGCCGAATAAGTGCATCAGTATCTAAGTTAAAGTATAAGTAAATCTAGATAATTGTCTTGGTTTAGTAAATTTGATGATTTTATTGGACTATGTAGCTTTAATAGTGTATATATATATATATATATATATATATATATATATATATATATATATATACATACAGTAAAACCTCTCTATACCGATCTCGACACAGATCGACGACTCCCCCGATTGCTTTATTTGGGTCCCCAAAATACCATTGTAAGGATATTCTAACTCTCTAAACTGACCACCTCCCAAAATGGACCACTTAAAGTATACTGTGGTCTGTCAATTTAGAGAGGTTTTACTATATATATATGTATATATATATATATATATATCCTTAGTGTGACACATTGATGGAGAGCATGATGTGTGTATACCCTGGTTTATATTTCAATAACAACTAGATGGTGCTGACATAGTAATGTTGATCTAAGTACGGCTAAGTGCATCCGCTCATGCATTGAAGAATCATATTTAGAAGGATAACATAGAATCTCACACAAAAATCTCCTCTTATTTCACTGGCAATTAGTATCAGAACCCTACTTACACTGCATCATCATATGGATGTTGTTGTTTTTTTGTTTGTTTTTTTGTGACAAGGTATTTACCCTGCCCATAATGTATAAGCCCCCGCGAGGGCGCTTGTTTTCAAAGTTGGACAGCTGTGAATTTGTTTTTGTTCTGATCCTTTGCCCAGGGGTGTTTACCTGTTTCAGCTCAGGCCAGTCTCTCATAGATTTGGGTGGTAGTAATAATCTATGTTAGTTTTTTTGTATTTTCCCCAGAATTTTGTCTAGTTTGAGTATGGTACCTTAGCCTACTATGTACATCTACTTGGATGTCATGTAGGCTTGCGGGAGAGGATCCCATCCCATATTGGTTTGTTGCAACCCCCGTTCACCCAATTCCTGTCCTCAGTTAGTGCACCGGTGCACCAGAACACACCCGGACTCTTCAGGACTGCGACTAAGTGGGATTGCTATGTTGTTTGCTTAGCCATTTTGCATTTCAGGGTGGATCAGATGCCTGACCGTGGCCTGTCCATTTCTGTGTTGGTTTGTGGCATTACACATACCCAGGTGGACTGCGCCATGTTGTGATGGTTTCTCTGATGTCCTTAGTGTCCATATTTTCTTTTCATATCTACCATTTTTCTGGCCTGTCTTTTGCTTTTTGCGCTATTGCACAGCAAGCAGTGACTGTGCTCATGGGCAGGTGTGATATTTTGTCCTGTTGGGAAGTAGTTTCTTTCTTTAGTAGTTTTTTGTAGTGGTCAATGTTATGGATTGTCCGTTGTTTTGTGTTTTGCTTGCAGTAGTATTGGGGCACCATATGTCTGGTGTCCCTGCAGGGGGTTACTGTGTAGCCTGGTTTTGTGGTTTAGTGGTGTGCTAGTATCTTAAGGAGCATTTCCCTTGTATTTGTCAATGGTGTTGCATTGCATTTTATGTGTAGTTCCATCTTAGGGTATCCTGTGTGTACCTGAAGAAATATTTTGAGGGCTTTGTTTTGTAGCACCTGCAGTTTGTTGAGAAGTTTGCTATTCCCTCCCATGTAGACTACATCACCATAGTCGAAATAGGGGAGGATCATATCCTTATATATTTTAATTGCCATGTGTTCAGTCATGTAGGGTCTTAATTTTGCCAGGAGCCATATTTTGTGGTTTGCTCTTTTTATAGTGTTTGTTATGCAGAGGTCATAACTTAGGTGTCTGTCTAGGTCTACTCCTGGGTATTTGGAGTTGTCTACCTGCTCTAGCTCGGTGTTTCCCAGGAGACACTTTATAGTATTATTACTTGTTAGTCTTGTACCAAATAGTACTGTTTTTGATTTACTGCTATTTATAGTAATTTTGTTTAGGTTCCGCCACTCAGTCAGTTTTGTTAGTGTTTAGTTCAGTTTTGTTTCTATTTCTTCAGTTGATTTGCCTGCGGTGTATGCCACAGTATCATCTGCATATAAGTGGATGTTATCGATGTCCAGCCAGTTGTTTAGATTTTTATATGGAAAGACTGAAAAGAAGCTCAAGTCTGTGATGCCATATGAGGGAAGGGCGCTAGTGAGAACCCGACATATTGTTAGGGTGTATGTGAAAATAGGCTTCACATGCACAATGTTTTCAAAGGATTGGTTGGTTGTTGGAGTTTTATGTTCTGGCAACATCCTATGTCATACCAGGATGGGTGCCGACTTGTTACAGTGTGCGCTCATGGCAATTTTACAGTGCTGTCCCACTGGGAGACCAGGCAGCTAGCTCCATGACCTGATATCCCAGTCAGTCACATTATCCTGATACTGAGCAAACTTAGTCCTTGCCCTATCCTATTAAAGTTGAGCGCTAGGCTAGCTGCATGCTGGTGCTTGGGGCTTGGGGTTGGGTGCTGGGTGATGGGGGCTGGTGCTTGGGGCTGGGGACTGGGTGATGGGGGTTGGGGGTAAGGATGTGGCTATGCCACTACATCACTTAGACTGCCCTTTAGCACACGTTGATTATCGCCTATCGAGGCGGTGTGCACTGCAAAATGACCTACTAGATTCCCACTGACTATAACAGCTAAAGAAAACGCCCTTATTTTATAGTGCCCTTATTCATTGTCGATAAAATCGGAATATATCAATACTCGAGCAAGCCACAAAACAATCGTATACACTCGTATACATGTATATATATATATATATATATATATATATATATATATATATATATATATATATATATATATATATATGTAGGCCTATAGTATGTGTGTGTGTGTTCAAAACAGTCCCCTTCGCAGGACGAGAGTAGCCGATATTATGATACTATACACATGGTATACACACACACAAACCACCAATACTGCCCGCGTCACTGGATACGCTGGCCTTCCCATGTGGAAGGTCAGGAGTTTGAATCCCAGCTGAGTCAAACAAATGACATATAAAATTGAATCTTATCGCTACCTAGCCTGGTACTAACCATTACTAGGATAGGGCAAGGACTGGTTAATTAGCTCGGTATCAGGATAATGTGACTGAGTGGGATATTGGATCATGTTGCCGGTGGCCTGATCTCCCAGTGGGGCGGCACTATAAAGCATCCATGAGTGTGCACTGTCACAAGTCAGTGCCCACACCGATATGACCCTAGATGTTGCCAGGATGTAAAACCCCAACACACAAACTGTCCCCTTCAATTCTTCATACCCCAACACACACACATATACACACACACTCGGTGTAGACAGGTTCTTCACAAAAAGTAAACAAGTCTGCACGTTGGCCTTCATTTGCGCCATTGTGTCCTAGTTGCCGGCAGTGCCCCGTATCTACGCATGCGCACGTTTTACTGTTCCGGCTCTCATTTCCGGCGCTCTCCGTTTTGATAGTTTCCTTCCGTGATCGCCGTGTGCCTGGGGTGAGGGTGGGGGGTGGGGGTTGCAGGGCACAAGGGGGGGGGGGGGCAGAGAGAGTAGGGGCGGGGGAGCTATGTCGGCAGCTGTTTGTATAACCAGTACTTGCAGAGAGACATAGGTTGTCATGACAACGACGGGACTTGAGCAGTGCGACTACTTGTTATGTTCTCTCTATGTGTACATATCTACCGCTTGGTGTAAAATTGTAAAATCTCATCGAGCAATAATAATGTGGGATGACTGAGTGATTAGGGCAGGCTGTCTCCCTGCTTCGGGGTAGCGAATGGGGAAATGATGCTCATGATGATTATGTTGAGAAATTGTTCGCATTTTATTTTTCCCGATTTCGTAGAATTATCATTACGCGTTGAGAAATTGTTCGCCTTCTATTTTCCGCCCTTTGGTAGAATTATCATTACACATTGAGAAATTGTTCACATTCTATTTCCCCCCTTTGGTAGAATTATCATTACGCATTGAGAAATTGTTCACATTCTATTTTCCCCCCTTTGGTAGAATTATCATTACACATTGAGAAATTGTTCACATTCTATTTCCCCCATTTGGTAGAATGATAATTACGCATTGAGAAATTGTTCACCTTCTATTTCCCCCCCCTTTGGTAGAATTATCATTACACATTGAGAAATTGTTCACATTCTATTTTCCCCCTTTGGTAGAATTATCATTATGCATTGAGAAATTGTTCACATTCTTTTCCCCCTTTGTAGAATATCATTATACACATTGAAAAATTTGTTCACATTCTATTTCCCCCTTTGGTAGAATTATCATTACACATTGAGAAATTGTTCACATTTTTATTCTATTTCCCCCCCACTCTTTGGTAGAATTATCATTACGCGTTTATATTTAAAATAAATGTTCTCCTTTTAATTATCTGTGTAAAGATAGAATCAGTATGCAGATATTCTCTCTGTATCTGTAGACCGTTTGTTAGCCATCTTGTGTTACATTCATTTATTTAAAGTTGCACAGTCCAATGATTTTAAGTTTTTGCCATTTTCTGAGAGAAATATATTAGGTTGATCGTCATGATCTATCTTACTTTAATTTGAAGCAACGTTAATTTAAATGGCTAACTTTTGAGATATTTGAAGTGCAAACATGCCAAATAAATTTGGGGAAGGACACCAACCCTCTGACACCATAGATTTCTTCAGTAACGTGTTCTATTAAATTGACCTGGCATTCCCTTCTATGTGGCAACAAATGCTTCATGAGTGCATCAGGATCTAAGTTGAATATGTAGGATCAAATCTAGGTGAATGTTTTGGTTTTGAAAATTGGATGCTTTCATCGGACTATGCAGCTTTAACGACACTCCCAGCAAGCGCCCGGTTACTATGGTAACACGAATGATGATGCACTGTCCGTCTACGTACACAAAAGTGGGCGGGTCGGTGAAGTAGAGCTTAGTGTATTTGATGGCAGGTTTACGACAAGACTACTGCTTACAATCGAAGCCATCGGGGCTTCACAATTAGTATCGTCGTTTCAGATCACGTGCTAAAAGAATATATTTACAAAGCACGAATGTTTATTTTTACTTTTTACATTTCGTATGCAGTCTTACTCTTATTTTGTAACGGTCTGTATTTGAAGCGCTAACATGGTTGGTATTACTGTTATTAATTATATATGCCCTGTTACCTGGTCATTTGCTGTTTAGAACATGTACATATTGATTCATCGTGAGCAGTGTCTTTATTGCTAACAAGAAATTCTTTTTTTTAAACACGTTGCGGAA
Organism: Branchipolynoe longqiensis; assembly: GCA_030323885.1. NCBI lineage: Eukaryota > Metazoa > Annelida > Polychaeta > Phyllodocida > Polynoidae > Branchipolynoe > Branchipolynoe longqiensis. The sequence goes on along the minus strand of CM059194.1, from coordinate 74,808,775 downwards.
GGGATCCGCTGCCCCACACCATTTTCAGAGAGACAACCAAATGAAACAAACACAATATGCATATTGGGAAATTGTCTGCACATGGCAGGGGTTTGTTGATCACAGAGGTCGCTGAAAACGGTTGCTACTGTACAGCAATTCAGAAAACACAGACCGTAATTCTTACACTAACTGTGGGACTTGACAATTCGCATGTATGGGTGGGTTTTATTAACGTAGACTGTGTGACTTGACAATTTGCGTGTATGGGTGGGTTTTATTAACGTAGACTGTGTGACTTGACAATTCGGGTGTACGGGTGGGTTTTATTAACGTAGACTATGTGACTTGACAATTAGGGTGTACGGGTGGGTTTTATTAACGTAGACTATGTGACTTGACAATTAGGGTGTACGGGTGGGTTTTATTAACGTAGACTGTGTGACTTGACAATTTGCGTGTATGGGTGGGTTTTATTAACGTAGACTGTGTGACTTGACAATTCGGGTGTACGGGTGGGTTTTATTAATGTAGACTATGTGACTTGACAATTAGGGTGTACGGGTGGGTTTTATTAACGTAGACTATGTGACTTGACAATTTGGGTGTACGGTGGACTTTATTAACGTAGACTGTGGGACTTAGTAATTCCTACACTAACACTGTAATTCCGTAGTATCAGTCTTCAACGACCCCTGTGTTTGTCGAACTCCTGTCCGGTAAAAAGGCGACCTGTCAAGTTGTTCATTAAAGATAAGTACTAATGTAGTATCTCTGGACTGACTCACATGATACCGGGACCTTGTTCCTATGTCTTTGGACTGATTCAGTTGCTGATACCAGTACCTTGTTAATAACACTGTAAGTCTCTTTGGACTGACTCACATGCTGATACACCGGACCTTGTTACTACTTTAACAACATTGAAAGTGTCTTGACTGACTCACCTGCGGGTACCAGAACCTAGTGACTACTACTGAGTACTAGTATTTCACCAACAGTAATACTGTAATAGTGTCTTTGGATGGACTCAACTACTGATACAAGGATCTTGTGGGTACTAGTACTAAACTCACACCATAATAATGTCTCTGGATTGACTCAACTACTGATACAATGAACTTATTATTACTTTAATAACTCTGTAAGTATCTTTGGATTCTTCGACTCACCTGCCGGTACCATGACCTTGTTACTACAATACTACACTAATACTGTAAATGTCTGAGTGACTCACCTGCCGGTACCAGGACCTTGTTACTACTAGTACTATACTAATACTATAAGTGTCTGAGTGACTCACCTACCGGTACCAGGACCTTGTTACTACTACTACTATACTAATACTATAAGTGTCTGAGTGACTCACCTACTGGTACCAGGACCTTGTTACTACTAGTACTATACTAATACTATAAGTGTCTGAGTGACTCACATGCCGGTACCAGGACCTTGTTACTACAATACTACACTAATACTGTAAGTGTCTGAGTGACTCACCTGCCGGTACCAGGACCTTGTGCTGCCCGTCTGACTTGCTGTCCGCCAGGGTGGTGCTCGGAGCCGCTCCCGCCTTGTGCCGGAGTCCAATGGCCCCTAGCCCGGGGGGAGGCTCGCCGAACCCGGGGCCGCCGTCCCCGCCCAGACAGGAGGAGGAGGAGGATGGGGCGGAAAAGGGGAATCGCGCCGCGGTGGGTAGCGGGCGGGGCGCCGGGCGGGCCGCGCCGGTGAGGGCAGGCGGGCCGAGGTGGGGCTTGTTGGAGAGGGGGTCCCCGGGCCGTGAGGACGACGACCCCCCGGGGCTACTCGAGGGCAGGTGGGACAGTCCGGAGCAGGAGCTGAGGGGTGGCGGCGGCAAGGGCGCGGCAAATGCCGATTTGGTTTGCTGCTGCTGTTGCTGCTGTTGCTGCTGCTGTTGCTGATGTTGTTGCTGTTGTGGATGGGAGGAGTGGGAGTGGGGGTGGGAGTGGGAGTGGTGTGAGGGATGGGGGTGCTGGTGGTGCGGGTGGTGCTCACTACCGCCGTTATCACCCCCGCTGCCGCCGCCGCCCCCGGCGCCAGGGGCCGTGTAGCTCGCAGTCGGTAGCACCATCCCGCCGCCGCCCGAGCCGAGCCCGCCGCCGGGCGCAACCGCCCCCGCCGCCGCTGCTGCTGCTGCTGCCGCGACCGCCGCGCCCGGGGCTTTGGGACTGTGCGCCGCCGGCCGGGAGGAGCCGACGGTCGGTGGCGGCGCGCTGCCCGGGCCGTGGTCGCCGCCGCCCGCACAATCCGCCCAGAAGTGGCGTGGGGCCGCGGTCACACCCAGCGGGGCGGGGGGTGGCGGCGGCGGCTCCGACTTGACACCGGAACCGGAAGTTGACACCATGGAAGAGGTGGCCAGTATGGCGGCGGTGTTGGGCGTGGCTGAGGAGGGCGTGGCTGGTTCCTGGTGGGTTGTGTGCGCCGACCCCCACCCGCCGGCGCCCGGCCGCGTGTAGTCGGGCTTTACACACTTCATCCAGACACCTATGTCGAGAAAAGAGAGAGAATGAAAAGAAAAGCTTGTTTTATTGAACAACGCCTCTAGAGCACATTGGTTTTTATCATCGGCTATTGAACGTCAAACATAAGGTCATTCTGACGTATTTCTTTGGAAGAAACCGACTGCCACCACATAGGCTACCCTTTCCGATAAGCAGCAAGGGGTCTTTTAATGCACTTTCTCACAGACAGGACAGTACATACCACAGCATTTGATGAACCAGACTTTGATTTGCATTAGTTACACTGGCAAACCCGGCTTGTTTACATAATATATGATGAATTTGCATAGATCTACTTTAGTCTCCTTATTGCAAAATAGGATAACTACGTCCGATAACTTGGATATGATTTTGAGGAAGTGTGTGAAAGTGTATGGCGAGTGCTTATTTAGATCAACTATACTGGGCTTGGAAAATAATCTGCAGAACAGTAGTCAAATAAATAAATAGTGTAGTAGTCTGCACTGACCTCTCAGGCAAAGAGCCACATAGACAGGTAGGCGTGGGTAGTGTGTTGATAATGATATCAGGGAGCGTAGGTGGTGTAATGCTTAGCACACTGGCCCGGAATGCAAAGAGATGTGGGTTCGAGTCCCACTCTAGGCACAATATTTCCCATTTTCATCACCCCCACGACAATAGTTAAAATAAGTACATTCAAAACCTTTAAAATAAGTACATTCAAATAGGACTGAAATAACATTATAATAAGTGCCGTTTCAGGCCCTGCGCGCTGGGTGTTCTATCCTTAGTTAAATGACGCGAACACATGGTGGGAGTAAAAGACTATTAACTAAAGTCAGACTAAGGCTAAACAGTGGTAGAGAGACAATATCAAATATAAGTCATAAGAGAAACAGTGTAACCTTGAGCGCATATGCGTATGCGCTGCCCCAATGGGCGCATATGGGCAAGTCAATAATGACAAAGAAAGTTAGCAAGTCAATGGGTAAAATATATTAGCGCTGGGTGTTGAACCCGGTACCTGCAGGGAGCGGTGGCCAGCCGGCCGGCCCGCTGTGTGGCGCGCGACGAGCCCTCCCCCCGCGCGCCCAGTGTCCCAAGTCCCAGCTGCCGGTAGTGGTAGTGGCGTGGGTGCGCGTCTCAAGCGCGAGGCATTGACACGGTCAGGGGGCAGCGGTGGTGCGCCTGATGACCGCGGTGTCGGCAATGACATAGGCCGTGTAGGCGTTAGAGGCCCATCCACCGAGCTCACAGATGCGCACTTCTGGTGTGCCCGCGTTGAATATCGCGCAAGAGCCGCCCCGCCGGAAGCTGTGCATGCCGTAATCCAAAGGCGCGTGACCCGCGTGCCGGAGGGTGCCACGGATGATCGCCCAGAAACTGGCGGCAGTGAGGGGGGGGGGGCCCTCCCTGTCCACAGGAGCGGCCCCGCTGGTGGTGCGCCTGGGGTGAGGGTGCAGGCATTGTAGAGAGCTTGGGTAGGGCACAGGGGGTGCGGCGCCATGCGCGGCAGGGGGATGACGCGCGCGGGGCCGAGGTACTGGTTTGTTTTGGACCACCGTATGGTGAGGCTGACGCCCGCCCACGATAACCGCGCATCGGTGCGGCGCAGGTGCCGCGATGCGTCAAATGCGCCCGCGGTAGTGGGCATGACATTGGACCTCCTTAGCAAACTGTAGAACATGGTCAGGGCCGCCACCCACGCGGCCGCGTGGGCGCGGATCCTCACGTCGATGCCCCGCAGTATGGCATGTAGGATGGCCGCGGTAATGGGTGCCTTGCGGTGCACAGCATCCCCGCGCTCGCGGCGGATGCCGCGCAGGGTGATAGATAGGCGGTAATCTCCCTGCAGGGGGTTAGGGAGGCCCCACTCCCGATGCAAAATCCGCACTATGTTCAAATATTGGCAGACTGACGCATAGCACATGCGCCGTGCCAGGTGGGCCGCATAACAGCAGAGGAGGGTGTATTTGGCTGGGACTGGTGGTGCAACTTAAAGTTATACACCACCAACATGTAGTACACCTGGCGCAGGTACTCCATGGTGAGGGGGTCCTTAGCGGTGCCGCGGTTGATGATGGCCGTGTCAGCTTGATTGTCGGTATGAACGTATACCCACTTGTGCACCCATGCGTGCGCCCACAGGTGTGCTGCCGGCACCAGGCTCAGGATTTCCTGGTGCGCTGAGCTTTTGCGGGCGGCAATCCCAGGGTGAAGCTGATCGCGTCGATGGTCATGCCTAAGAAGGTGATGCTGGTGCTGGGGCCGACTATTTTGTTGTAATTTATCGCGAACCCCAGCCCGCGCAGGAGCGCCATGAGCTCGCCCATGAGGCGATGGCACTCGCTGCGGCGGGGGTGGGTGACGAAAAAATCGTCGCAGTAGACCAACACGTGGTCGCCCCACCCCCACGCGCGCATGACCCCGACAGCCGCCTGCGTGAGCTGGTTGAACGTTATTGCGCTCAACCGCGCGCCAAACATTAGTCGGGTGTCATATAAATAGTGGGAGGCGTTGCCCCCCGTGAATGTCCACTGCAGCCCCGCATGGGGGTAGTCGTGGGGGTGGTTCCTGATGCTGCGGTAGGCGCTGGCCAGATCCACCTTCCCCATATATCCTCCTCACTGGAGGAGGCTCGCCGCCTTCTCCACCGTGGAGCAGCTGTAACCCGCACCCTCCGCATAGTCATTGATCGCACTGCCCCTCGGGCGGGAAGCGTCATGTATAAGGCGGACCCCGCCCCCCTCCTTGGGGATGGTGCCCAGTACACTGGTGATGTGCGCTGGGCCGTCGTGCCTGATGTAGCGGCCGTTCGCGATCTCTATGCGTATCTGCTTTTCCACTGCACCCCGCAGGTCTGGGCGCATGGCAGAGGGGTGGTTGGGCTTAAATGATGGCTCGCTGGAGACGGGTGTGCTGGTGATGCGGAAACCGCTGCGAACCCCGGCCACGATCTCCGCGCGCGCTGGGGTGTCGGGGGGGAGCAGCCTCTCCCAGCCTATTCCCTTTTTGCATGCTCATATTTGCAGGGGGAATATGGGAATTTTCCTGTGTTGGCGAATAGCCTGCAAATGGTTTTGTCAGTGGCGGCGGTGGTGGTGGGGTCGGTGCGCCCTCCCTTGCCATAGTGCTGCGCTCCCCCGGGGGCGTTGGGCGCACCGCGCCCCTTCTGCGTATGGGCGGGGCGCTTCCTGGGGACCAGGAGCTGCATTTCTATGTAGGTCGCGGCTGTGCCCCAGGCTGTTCCATGCTTGGCCTGCACTTCCCGTTATTGAGTGTCATACTCAATAATAGACTGCCACTCAAATCTGGCTGCAAAGTTGTGGATGCTCGCCGTGTAGGCCAGATAATACTCCACATCTTCCCTGGCTACCTCGCCCAGCTGTAAGAGGTGCGCAAACAAGCACCGGTTAGCTGCGCCCCACTCGCCCTGTGTTAAATGCGCGCAGGCGCAGCTGTCCTCCTCTGTTTTGAAGTGGACCTGCTCGGCAGGAGGGTCTACGACCTGCAGGTATTCCTTCCTCTTTTTTGCTATCTGCTCGGGCACAGTGCGCGGCAGGTAGTCGATTACCCGCAAAGCTTTGCTAGATTTTGCACGGATGGTGAGGCTGTGGTGCGAAACCGGGCCAACTCCGTGTCGACCGGGCTGGCTTGTGGAGGTGGGGGGAGGCGGGACTTACCCCGTCGCACCCGCCGGCCGACTGCGCTCCGGCGTCTCAGCCCTGCTGTCTGCTGCCAGGCCGAGGACCCTGTCGGCTGCTGCCGACGACCAGAGTTGGTCGAACGCGGCCCATGCTTCTAGGATGGCATGGCGCTCCTGCTGCGCCTTGTCCATGTTCTGCTGTCGGTCGACCTGGCCGGGGGTTGGCTGCCTGTCCTCCCCCCGGCCTGGGCTGGTGCTGGGTCTGAATTCCTCGTTCTTTATCTCGCCGAGCGCGACCTGGAGGAGGGCGCGCTGGCCGCACAATACGTCGAGTGCGGCGAAGTCAGAGCGGTCGACTGCGCGCAGGGCTGCTATGGTGGTAATGTCCTCCTGCGCCATTGTGCCTGTGGTCTTGCGGCTCAGTCCTGCTAGGGTGGCCCAATCCAAGAAATTGAAATCAACTCGTCCTCCGCCATCATGGTTGGCGCAGCATTGGGGGAGGGATGGGGCGCACGTAGCCGTGTTGAAGCTGAGCTGCTCCGGGCGCGTGGAGCCTGGATGTGTGCGGGCCACCGAGTGGCGGCAGCTGGAGAAGGCTGGTGGTGCACGGCCCCAGCCTCCTCCCGCCTTATCTATATGGGGCGCTAAGGTCGATTAGCACGCCGCCACGGCGTGTCTGGTCCTGCGCTGACCCTGCTGACCTCGGGGGTCGCCGCCTCCCCCCGCCCTATCGTAATGAAGCCATCACGCCAGTTAACCCCAGTGCACCGGCCACCGTGTTGCGCATTTAAATCCCAGCGGCGAGCCGTTGGGCACTTATAGTTTGTGAACACCACAAATAAACAAACAAATGTCGGAGAAGATAAACAGAGTTGGAAGATATATAAAAATGATATATGGGTGGGTTATCCCTCCCTCATACCTGGTCTATCAATACTCTAACACAATACCTGAATTACATGGGAGCAATCCCCCATCACACCAAACTAGTTCTCAAAACGTCTGACCCCGTTCGAAAACGGGGTAGAACGTGGGTGCCGACAATCTTGAACATGCTCAAAGTTCTAGAGCACCCTTCCATCCTTGCCCATCCATAACGTTCATAAAAGGTTTGTAAATGTTGCTACTATGTTCACTATGTTCACACACAGTTTGAGCCCGTTCGGCAACATTTTCAAGAACGTAGTAAGAACTACTTTGGTGTGATGGGGGTATTAGATGCACATGATAATGCCAAAATCAATCATCCAAAGACTATTTAGTTTCCCAATAGAGCTGAACGCAAGGCCAGCGCACGCAACTAACCAATGATCACCATGTAACCAATGAGACCAGACGGGATGGCCGAATGAGTTAGAGCGTCCGTCTCCCGTGCTGGTAGATCGTGGGGTCGTGGGTTCGAGTCCCGGTCGAGTCAAACCAATGACTTTAAAATTGATACTTGTTGCTTCCTAGCCAGGCGCTCGGCATTATTAGGATAGGGCAAGGACTGGTGTGCTCAGTGTCAGGATAATGTGACTGAGTGGGATACCAGGTCATGGTGCCGGCGGCCTGGTTTCCCAGTGGGACAGCACTATAAAGTCGCCATGAGTGCGCACTGTCACAAGTCGGTACCCGTCCTGATATGACCTTAGATGTTGCTAGGACATAAAACAACAACAAACAAACAAAATGTAACCAATGATCCCCATATAACCAATGATCACCATATAACCAATGATTACTACATAACTAACGATCACCATGTAACCAATGATCACCATTTAACCAACAATTACTATGTACCCAACGATCACCATGTAACAAATGATCACCATGTAACCAACGATCACTACATAACCAACGATCACCACATAACCAATGATCACCACATAACCAATGATCACCACATAACCAATAATCACCACACAACCAACGATCACGACATAACCAATGATCACTACATAACCAATGATGACTATATAACCAACGATCCCTCCATAACCAATGATTACTACTTAATCAGCGATCACGATATTACCAAATTAACCAACTCATGCAGTATCCAACAAACTTTCCCAATATGCTCATCTCACTCAACCCTTACTTAGCTTCAAATAGCTTCAGCGTAGTAAACTATAATATAGAAGGATATCCTATAAGTATAACACAGGATAATATAGTATAACATGTATTCCAAGGATATCATAGAATGGGATGGTATAGCAAAGTCTACTATATAGTATAGCATTGTAAAGAACAGTAGAATGTGACATTGCATAGGTTAGTATACTATTACTATAGATAATGTAGCATAGAAAGCATAGCGTGTGCATTGAACCTCGTGTGATTTCCCGCACATACGCATATGGTTGAGGGAGCAGTGTATTTTATTACCTGAAGAATACATTGTTTTCCATCCCACTAGCAACATGATAATACGGGTATTTCTCGAATAAATCCACGTCAGTTGCCTATATATAGATACACATTCCCGCTGTTACATAACTGCGACTCAGTTCCAGTCCTATGTATGTGTCAACGCAATCCCATCACAACATCCGTGTATGCGTGTTGAATTTCGGTTCTGGCTCTGGACTGAATCACTAGTTGGACACATCCCCGTCGTGAGTTGAGGCTTCACAGGCTTGGATATCCCCGTGTGTGGTGTGCCTATACACGGTCAGATGGGCACATGGCTACAACCTGCTAGGTCAATAATCACCAACAAGATGAACAGTCAATAATCACCAACAATCTGAACAGTCAATAATCAACAACATTAACACAAATAACAGTCAATAATCAACAACCAGCCCAGTCAATAACCAGCAACAACCAACTCAGTCAATAACCAACAACAACCTGAACATTCAATAACCAACAACAACCGGAACAGTCAATAATCAACAATAACCGAACCAGTCAATAATCAACAACAACCTGAACAGACAATAATCAACAACAACCTGAACAGTCAATAATCATCAACAACCCAAACAGTCACTAATGAACAACAACCTGAACAGTCAATAACCAACAATCTGAAAATCAATAACCAATAATAACCTGGGCAGTCAATAATCAACAACAACATGAACTGTCAATAATCAAAACCCGCCCATCAATAATCAATAAATACTAGGTCAATAATCAGCAACAATCTGAACAGTCAATACCCAACAACAACCTGAACATTCAAGAATCACCAACAACTTGAACAGTAAATAATCAACAGCAACCTGAAGAGTCAATAATCAACAACAATCTGCTAGGTCAATAATCACCAACAACCTGAACAGTCAATAATCAACAACAACATGAACAGTCAATCACCAACAACAATCTGTCCAGTCAATCACCAACATGTCCAGTTATAAATCAGCAACAACCTGTCCAATCAACAATCACCAACAACATGCCCAGTCAACAATTTCCGACAACCTTCCTACTAATCCTAGTCAACAATCTCCGACGATCTTCCTAGTCAAGAATCATTGACTACCTGCCAAGTCAACAATCACCAACAACTACCAGTCAACAATCACCAACAACATGCCCAGTCACCTCTGACCAGAAATGTGCAGTCAGACACTTATGATAAGGACATGTCCTCCCGCAGTATCACTTTCTATTGAACTGTGTCAACTGAAGTACGGATGAATCAGCAAACACTAAGACCTCGCACTGTTTACTGTAGAGCACGATGAGTTACTCACCATACACAGATGCTTACTTTCCACACGCACAGATAATGCCCAACTGCTCACCGACACATACAGAGTATGTCTCACTGCTGGATATAGCATGCACTGTGACGTAGTCATGGCGACGTCCCGGTGCTGTAGGCTAACAATGTATGACCTACATTGTATTATATATACAGTTAAACCACTTTAACGGACCACATCCACAGATCGACCACTCCTCTATATCGATCGCTTTATTTGGGCCCCAAACTATCGGCCATAGAATACAATTGTAACGATAAAAAAAAATCCCGAAACCGATCACCTACCTAATTTGACCATTTAAAGTCGGTCCCATGGGAGGTCGATTTAGAGAGGTTTTACTGGGTGTGTAATTACTTCACTGCTATAATACTTCACTGACATTCCTTTGTTTTTCACTGAACCACCTCGGCTTATATATACAACAACCTCGACATATATAAGTGTGCGTGCCATTGAGAATATATATATATAAAAGGTCAACTCAATACAATCTCCGACTCTCATTCTCATAATATAAACATTGCCTAGGAGTATATATATATTATATATGTAGAATACACATATTCTATACAATATATACAGTAAAACCTCTCTAAACGACCACCTCCACAGATCGATCACTCCCCTATATCGATCGCTATATTGGGGTCCCAACAATACCATTGTCAGGATATTCTCACTCCCAAAACCCACCTCCCTAAATGGACCACTTAAAGTCGTTCCCATGGTTGGTCGATTTAGAGTGGTTTTACTGTATATCCTTCCAAGAGCTACTTATTGTACACATAACTAATTAATTCATCACATAGCCAGCCACCCATAGAAATCTTATGAACATTATGCCCAGAACTCAGGCCATGGTTTTTTTTACATCCAATCACCCAACCTGCTCCCTCGAGCTGCTATCTCCTAGCTTCCCGCCGAGCTGCTCCCCCCAAGCTGACCTCCTCGATGCTGCTCCGACCTGCTCCCTCCGAGGTGCTGCCCCAAGCTGCCCTCCGAGCTGCTCCCCCTGAGCTGCTCCGCCCGAGCTGCCCTCCTCGATGCTCCCCCGAGCTGCTCCCCCAACTGCTCCCCTGAGCTGTTCCCCTGAGCTGCTCCCCTGAGCTGCTCCCCCAAGCAACAAGTAACCAGTAAGCCGGGCGGGCTAACGGGCAGAGATGCTGGCCGGCCCCGGGCCCCCCCCGCACCGGCCCCCGGCGGCGACCACAGCGGCGGCAACCACAGCTCACGCGGCGGGAAACTCGCAGGAAACCACACTTCACTCAAGTATGAATCGTGTTCGGATAGATGTCAATGCAAACAATGTCCGCACGGGTGACCGATCTGTTGACCCTACTCCCCCCCCCCCCAGCTTCCCCCGCCCCCGCCCCTGCCTTCCAGCCCTCCTCCTTCCTGCGGGGAGGAAAGGGCGGGCGGGCAGGCGGGCGGGTCCGACCCGGTGACTCACGCCGCCAGTCCACGCGCCGACCCGAAACTATGCGTGATGCATGCCGGTATATATATACACCACAAATAGAGCAGGGGCGGCGGCGTAGAAGATGACATAATCACGGCGCTTTTTGTATAACGCGACACTAATGTCACAGTCTTTACACGCATGTATTACATACCGAACACATTGTTTTGTATGGGGGTGTTTTTTGTTCAATTTCGCCTCAGTAATATTCACCTTTGAATGATCCTGCCGAGCTCATATCAGACAGCGAACAGACCCAGTGTCGACCATGCTCCACATTGACCGAGCGCCATCCAATTTTGAGGTTTGACTACCAAAAAGGAGGGCAAGTTGCAACTATATTTTGTCAGTTAGCCTTCCTTTACATGTTGCATGTATGAAAAAACAAATGTGATGGACGTCTCAATTCCAAAGCTAAACTCATTTTGGCAGCCATATTCCAAAATGGCCGTCAATTTGTATCATATTTGTTGTGGTACCCATTGTGTAAGCCATGGACAATGATTATCTAAGACCACTTGCTCTGCTCTGGGTGTATATCTAATTCTGGTTCTGGTATGTGCCGACCACACTGTACCGCGCCCCGCCGCTCTCCTGCACTGCCGGCACCAGGCGAGTAGTAAAGTGTGCGCCAGGCTACGGCAAAACAACGCCTGCTGAGCTTTGTTTGTTTGGGGTTTTATATCCTGGCAATATTTAAGCTCATATCAGGACCGGCACTGACTTGTGACAGTGCAAAGTCATGGTGAATTTATAGTGCTGCCCCACTGGGAGACCAGGCCACCGGCAAAATGACTCAATTTCCCATTCAGTCACATTATCCTGATACTGAGCAAACCATTCCTTGCCCTATCCTAGTAATGCCAAGTGCCAGGCTAGGTAGCAAGAAGTATAAATTTTCTAAGTCATGGGTTTGACTTGGCTGGGATTCGAACTCCTGACCTTCCACCCATGAAACCTGCGCTTTTACTGATTCAGCCACTGCGTCTAGTCAATGACCTCACATGACGATGGTGTATGAATGAATGGTTTAAGGCCCATTCAGACCTTACCAGACTAAGTACCGGACACCACCAAACAAAGATTTGTCTAGTCCGTTGGTGTCTGGTGTCAAAATGTACCGAAATGTACCAGTTGAAACGAACGCTAAACAGACAAGGAAGGTACATTAACGAATAGCCAACAGACGAGAACCAGACAAGAACCGGACGGCAACTGAATGTCAAACGGACGGACCGGACACCAAACGGACACCAACCGGACACCAACCACACACCTACCGGACCGTTCACGGACGCACCAAAAACCGATGGACCGAATTCCCGCAGCACCATCAACGGACTCTTCAGGATATAAACCGGTCACCTAACGGATGAGTAACAGACATGAAATGGACAAAACGGACTTATAACGAACACCAACCGTTCACTTCAGTCCAGTGGTGTCCACCAACCGGACACGTACCGGACTGTTCACGGACGTGCCAAAAACCAATGGACCGAATTCCCGCAGCACCATCAACGGACTCTTCAGGATACAAACCGGACACCTAATGGATGAGTAACGGACATGAAGCGGACAAAACAGACTTATAACGGACATCACCCATACACCTCAGTCCAGTGGTGTCCAGTACAAGTTTTGTGCATGTTTGAAACTTGTACCGACACTGCCGGACAGATAACGGACACACCGGACGCCACCCTTATATAAACCGTACATTGCCGTATTTCACCAGACAGTGTCCGTTTTCTATCCGGTTCCTCAATCCGGTGAGGTCTGACTGGGGCTTAAAATGTTCAGTGGATGCAGGGGTACCTTTGGTTCAGGGGGGCAGGGGGTGGGGGGGGGGGGGGGGGGGGGGGTTATGCCTGCATCTGTGTGATTCTGAGTTGAGTTGGATTTCTGTTGGCTATTTTGAGTTGCCTAATTCATTATGACAATATTATTTAGGTCGTGGTGTTACAATCCTACATGGCTTCATTATGAATGAACCGCGATTGAAATTTCCTATATTTAATACACACAAATCCACACATCAATTTACACCACCACCCTATAGACATGTTAAAGCCCACACGGTTCCTGATGACTAATCATAGTAGGATTCTTGCCCTACTTTGTTTCAAACGTGGACTGCAGTGGAAGTGTGCTGGCACGTAGGGCAGTCACCCTACATTAGACAAAATAACACTTCAGTCTACTCACTTCCTGTATGTATATGCAGCAGAGTCCAGTGATGATGCCGGGCGTGGTGGCCGAATCGGTAGAGCGCGGGCATCGCGGGCAGGAGATCGAAAGTTTGGTTCCCGGTCGAGTCAAACCAATGATTTATAAATTTGATACTAGTCACTTCCTAGCCTGGCACTCGGCATTAATAGGATAGGGCAAGGACTGGTTAGCTCAGTGTCAGGATAACGTAACTGAGTGGGATATCAGGTCATGGTGCCAGCAGCCTGATTTCCCAGTGGGGCAGCACTATAAAGTCGCCATGGGTGCGCACTGTCACAAGTCGGTACCCGTCCTGATATGACCTTAGATGTTGCCAGGATGTAAAACTCCTACAACCAATCAACCAGTGTGGTTTGGGTGGCAGACAGTGGCCCTTGTTTTGCCGTATGCTCCCGCACTATATTAGGACAAAGGGGGGGGGGGGGGGGGTCATTACCAGGAAGGTATCGGCGCTAACGAACCCCGGCCACCCTGCAGTAGGAGGGGGAGGAGTAGGAGGGGGAGGAGAAGAGGAAGGGGAGAAGGAGGAGGAGAAGGAGGAGGAGAAGGAGGAGGAGGGGGAGGGGGAGGAGGAGTAGGGGAAGAGGAGAAGGAAGAGGAGGAGAAGGGAGGAGGGGGAGGGGAGGAGGGGAAGTAAAGGAGGGAGAGGAGGAGAGGAGAGGAAGAGGAGGAGAAGGATGGGAGGAGGAGGGAGAATGAGGAGGAAGAGGATGAGAAGGAAGAGGAGGGAGGGGGGAGGAGTAGGAGGAAGGGGAGAGAAGGAAGAGGAGGAGGGGAGGAGGAGGAGAAGAAGGGGAAGAAGGAGGAGGAAGAAGAGAAGAAAGAGGAGGAGGATGAAGAGGAGGAGGAGAAGGAGGAGGAGGGACAGGAGGAGAAGGAAGAGGATGAAGAGGAGGAGGAGAATGAGGAGGAGGAGACGGAGGAGGAGGGTCTCGGAGGATGACGAGAAGGAGGAGGAGAAGGGGGAGAAGGAGGAGAAGGAGGAGAAGGAGGAGGAGGGGAAAAATGAGAAGGAGCAGAAGGAGGAGGAGGGCGGGAGGGGTGGTGGCGGACTGGGTGGCCCATGGCCACTAGTCAACATCATCCAGGATGTTGTTTACAATAAATGACAAAGAACTCCAAAAGCCATAGAGACAAGTCGGTACTATGCTATGCTACTGCAATGTCGGAAATAATCATTGGCAACGCCGTGGAGGAAATGTCACAGCGACTGTGTGTGTGTGGTTATACCAGGGTGAATTGAGCGTTTCTTCTCGTTATATAGAGCTAACCTTACGTCGTGTGGGGGACGCTGTAACTTACAGTTAACTCGTGATGTCTGTAGTGTGTGTATATACATTCAACTCGGCCGTGACAAACACCAATAACAATAGAACCGTCTAATGCTTGCTGACCGGACTGCACTCCTTATTGAACAGGTCAAAAATCGGACAACATGTACAAACCACAAACCACACACAAACACACAAACACACAAACGCACGCAGGAACACAAGTATACATTAAACAAAATTAAAGAAGAGGAAATAAATCGGAAACAAAACAACATTTGGAGAGTAGAGCACTTACCACACAGTGTATAGAGTGAGACCGGATCCTTTTTCCTCCAGTGACTGGGAGGGGAGCAAGGCAGGCGGTGAGATTACGGGGGTGGATCAGCCGGCTAACCCTGGAGGATGTCCGGTAGGCGTGGTGGTGGCGGCGGCGGTGGTGGCGGACCACGGGGAGAAGAGACCCACCCGCAGGCGGGGCGTGGAAGGGCGGGGAGGGGCGGGTGGGTGGGTGGAGGGTGTGGTGAGTAGGGGTTCAGTAGAGCAGCTCTGAGCAGCTCCCGGGGCAGCTTTTTCTACCTTGATATTGTTATCGATAATTACAGGAGGTAGCGGCCACTGGGGGAGGTTGGCGCGGCGGGCGGTGCGGGCGGTGCGGGAGGTGCGGGCGGGGCGGGCGGGGAGGGCGGTGGTAGCGGCAGTACAGGAGGTGGTCTGCCGGCAGTGGTTGACATCTCCGGGCTGTTACTGGAGGGGAAATGGCGCGGGCTGCCGCCTATCCCGACCAGGAAATGTTGAAGCTTATCGAGGAAGAACTTCTCCACGGCGGGGGGTACCGGCAGTGTGGTCGGTTGGGTTGGGCGGCTGGTGCTGGGCTGTTGACGGTGACGGTGACGGAGAGAGGCTGGAGCGGGAGGTGGTGAGGGGCGGGAGGAAGTGGGAGGGGTCTGGAGGAAAGGCGGCGGGTAGCATAGTGAGAGGATGGAGGTGGAGAGGAGTGGGGAGGGAGGGAGGCGGGGAGGGAGGGAGGGAGGGGTGGAAGCTGGTGCTGCCACCACCGGCGGAGGCGGGACTTGAGTTGGTCGGGGAGTGCTATGGTGTGGTTATGGTATAGTGGTTGTGGTAGTGCCATGGTGTTATGGTGGAGGAGAGAATAGAGAACGCCGTTTACTGCCGGAGAGCATTGTGGGTACTTGAGGATTGGTCAAGAGGCTTATCATCACCATGGCCGCTCGTTTGGATCAGGGCCGGGTCAGGATGCAGGCACTGATCTACGAAGGCTGCTATATATAGACGGGTATAGCCTGCTATTTGCAAGGAACTCACTGGGTGTGTATCATGTGTCGGTATGTACATATTTATATGGTGTATATTTTGAATTTATCTAGCCTCTTCATCATGTATATATGGTATATTATTGAACGTATTGAAATATAATGGACGTTGTGTATATGATATAGAATCTACATGTTGTGGATAGTGCGCAGTAATGTAATGTGTTTGTGCAAAATTAGTATTTGTTATATTTATTGTATTTGTTGTCTATGTTATATTATTATATGTATTGTAAAAATTGTACACATTGTACATATTTATGTTAATGCTTTGTTTATAATTGCATATGATATATATTGTGCATATTGTGCATATTGTATAAATTGTGTCAGATAATTTGCATAGGGTATGTAATGGATGTAGTGTATTATGTGCATATTACATATTTGGTGTGCATATTGCATAAATTTCATATATTGCATATTTTGAATAATTATATTATGTATCGTGTATGCCAGATATAGTATACATATGGTCAGTTCTCATAAAGCTGCAACAGACAGACGTGTTTTAATACCAAAGGTTCGTTAATAATGTGGTTAGCAGGCTGGAATGAGCTTGTGTGCATCGTCTGTCCTAGGGCTTTCTGTGGATACCGGTTTTGTATCTGTACAATGTGATCTCATAAAACGGTGGTTCATAAATGGTCATATTTCCATAGTTTTTGGACAATTTCTTGGCTATATATACTATGTAACATATATATATATATATATATATATATATATGTATATTATATAGTATATAATATATATATATGCACATATACATGCAAAAATACATGCACATATAATTCTTTTCTTTTTTTCTTTTTTGTTGTTTAACGACCCCCCCCCCCCCCCGAAGAAAAAGTAGACATCGGCTATTGGGGGTCATACATTGGTTTAAACATATCCGATTAAAAGATTTGCACATATAATATATATACATACATATATATATGTGTGTGTATATATATACATTATATATATACATATATAAGACCGGCAGTTGAAAAAAGACGAAGATGGTTGATCTCAGTTTGCAATGGCCATATAGGCTAGATATACTATATGATATTGATATAAGCTGCTCGGGATTAGATAGTGTGTGATTCATGGATACCGATAACAAATTTCAGATGAAGCTATTCCTTGCATAGATTAAATGCTTAATCTTGTATCATGATCAGTGCAGTGTGAGAGAAATATGATCAGTTAAACTATATTACTCATTGTTCTTTATAGATAACGGTTATATTATTTTATACTAGATTATGCTAGGCATGTTATCTAAAATGTCATAATAAGTATATAACAGTTACCAAGATTGTGGTTTATAAGAACTGTAAGTAGACTACTGCCCCTCAGGGAAACTATGGAATGAGGAAGATCACAGTTTAAATCATATTGCTTTAAAGTTGTGTCGTGGGGTGTGTGGGTTGTGGGGGTGTTTTTGTTGGGGTGTGTTTTGGTTGTTTTTGTTTGTGGTTTGTGGGGTGTGGTTGTTGGTTGTGTTTGTTGTTTTTGGTGTTGGGTTTTGGGTTGGTGTGGGTGTCGTGGGGTGATGAAAATGGGAAATGGCCTAGAGCGGGACTCGAACCCACATCTCTTTGCTTCGGGCCAGTGTGCTAACCATTACACCACCTAGGCTCCCTGATATCAATACACTCCCCACGCCTACCTGTCTATGTGGTTACTTGCCTGAGAGGTCAGTGCAGACCACTACAGTTGCATAGTCCGATGGTTTTGAGTTTCTGTAATTTTTCTGAGATAAATATATTAGATCGATCACTAGTATCTACTTTACATTAGTTTAAAGTTACTTTTATTTTAAATGGTAAACTTTTGAGATATTTGAAGTGCAAACGTGGAAAATTAGTTTTGGCAAGCATGCCAAAACTCTCTGACACCATAGACCTCTACAGTAACATGTTCTATTAAATTGACTCAGTATTGTCTTCTATGCAGAATCAAATGTTCAATAAGTGCATCAGTATCTGATGCGCGAAAAGGAAGAGAGGAGGCGGGGGTGGAAATAAGGCGTCTTTATTTACGCCTCAGACAGAGCATACAGAGAGTAACAAGAGGACAAACAAAGTAAATAAGGAATAATCTGGTAATGTAAGGAAGCTCATGAGGAGCGGAGTAATGAAATAAAGCAATAAGGAGGAGCAGTGAGGAAGGTACATGATAAAATAAGTATAAGGTTCAGGCAGAGTAAAAGTCAGTAGGTGTTCTGTGAGGGGGTGCCGAGGAGCCCTCCACCGCTGGGAGAGAAAAGTAGGAGGAGTGTAGGGTGGGTGGGTGGTGAAGAAAGCAGAGAGAGCTGGGAGACGGCAGGAGGGCGAGTGCCTGAGGGAGGCCGGCGGGCGACCTTATAAGGGAGGAGGGACGGGCGACAGCAGGTGAGGTGTGAATGCTGCCGGCCCGGGGGAGGGCGTGAGGTGGCGAGCAGCGGCGTCGGGTGAGGCGCGAGTGCTGCGCGACGCGGAGGGCGGGGGAGGTGGCGGCGCGGCGCGCCGTCTGCCGAGGTGAGAAAGCAGCGCGACAGCGCGGGGCGGGGGAGGGTCTCTTCCTCTCCTCGCATCAAACGCAATGCTACGCATTACGACCAAGTTAGATATGTAAAAATCAAATCTAGATAATTGTTTTGGTTTTGAAAATTTCATATTTCATCGTACTATGCAACTTTAATGTTGAGAGGGGGGATTAATGCATTTTAATTATTCCAAGCACAAATTTGAAAGTTAGAGATAATAACAATAAATTCCGTTGATATATTTCAACACCGTGATCTGTTTGAAGAAACATAATGTGCGTGGTGGTGGTGGTGGGGGGGGGGGGTAAATTGAGTCAGTTCTCCTAGACAATTAATTACGTCAAGGTTGTGATGAAGTACACTTGCATAGCTGCCACATACCAAACCATGTGCACATTAAACAGAGAAATGAAGGCTGCACATTAGTGTATACATAATAAGTCACAAAGAACTGGAAGACAATCGAAGGGCTCAAATGGCCCTGTCACTGTTAATAATAGAGTTTGATTTGTGATTTAATTAATGATTTAGGTGAAAATGTATATTCCATACCTAATATAGCAAATATTGGATGATGAATACTTTGATAGTTGTAGATGAATTTAGAAACATGCTTTAAAATAAAAGCACATGCAAGTTCAGTTATGCACATAATATTTCGGAGTGCCTGTTGATATAGTTAATCATGACCTATCGAATCTGTCCAAACAGGTTGTTTTCTTTTCTTTCTCGTGTGTGTCTTTCATTACTCCAACAGAAAATAGGTAATTGTGGGGAAATTTTAGGGTGTTAGTAGCATTTTAATGCATTAACTTGATTAACATGAACATTAAATTTATCATGGCGAGATATTAACATATAACGAATATAATGATATCATTAAAGGCATTGGCAGTTTGGTAATTTGAGGGATGGTGGGTGATCGGCTATGTGGCAATAATGCGTGGTCTGGGGAGAGTCGTTGAGTGCAGCGTGGAGAGCAGCAGGGGTGCAGCAGGATCTCTGATTGCCCAACTCATTTCCAAATTAATTATATCCTGCACTGATAAGATATCACCATAGTATAAACGCTGTTCCTCCAGGGGATGAGGAAGACTAAAGAAGAGGGGTGGGGGGGTGGGGGGTGGGGGGAGGGTAATGGCACTCTGATTCAGTCCTCTCTCCTCCCTTATAATGTTAGCGGACTAAGTTAAGATTCCATATCCGCATCCTTCTCCACAAGCCTTTGCTTCTATATCTGTCTCTGCCTTTGCATCTGTATCTGTATCTCTCTCCTTCTGCCTCTCTCTCCATCTGCCTCTCTCTCCATCTGCCTTCCCTTTCCTTCCAACTCCTCCTACACGTTGCTCTGCCTCTGCCTTCCCCTCTCCTCCCTCCTCCTAATCTATGTCTTCACCTTTCTTCTCCTACTCCATTATCCCATCTCCCCCACATTCTCTTTCTCCTCCGTCTCCTTCTACGTCAATTTCTCCTCTTTCTCCCCCATCTCCTCCATCTCCTTCTTCTCCTCCTTCTCCCTCTTCCTGTCATTGACCTTCAACCTCTTCCTGTCCTTGACCTTCACCCTCTACTTCTCCTTCTAAACCTCCTTCTTTCCTCATTCTCTTGCTCTTGCTCTTTCCCCTTTCCCACCTCCTCTTCTTTCTCATAATTCCCCCCCCCCTCCCCTCCTTCCCCTTCTCAGCTATCTCCGCTTTTCTCTTCTCCTTCTTCTCCTTCTCCTCCACCTTCTTTTCCTCCTCCCTCTCCTCCACCTTCTTCACCTCCTCCTCCCTTTCTCCCCGTCTCCTTCCCCATCTCCTTCCCACAATTCTGTACTTTCTCCCCCTTCTCCTTCTCCTCCATCGCATTCTCTCCCTCTCCTCCTCCTTCTCAGCCATCTGCGCCGTTTCATTCTCCTCCTTCTGCTTCTGCCTCTCCTCCTCATTCTCCTTCTTCACGTCCTCCTCATTTTCCCCCTCCCCCTTCCCCATCTCCTCCTCCTCCAGCTGCCTAATACCGTCCAGTCAGAGCAGTCGTCGCTGCGGACTTTCGGCCAATTACGACGGGTGGCACACACTTGTTAGAGCCGCCATGCCGTTCTCATTAATTATAGATCGTAAATTAAAGGAGGGCCAGCCCGCAAAAACGGCTGCCGAGGACCCACTCCCCCAAAAGTCGACACTGATTGACACACCGGGGTGTGGAGGGGCGGGTGGCGGTGTGGGGGTGGGGGTAGAGCTGCCTCCCGCGCTACCCGCCTCATCAAATATTCATATGTCCTAGGCTGCGTTGACGAGTGCGCGCGCAAATGTGCGTGTGTGGGTGAGCGAAACCGCGCGCGTGCGCTTGCGCGTGCTGGTGCATGCGCGTGTTGTGTAGATCCGTGCATGGTTGCGCGCATGCGTGTAGGTGCGTGTGTTGGTGAGTGCGCGTGCGGGTGTACGCGCATGTGTCTGCGTGCGTGCATGTATGCGTTCTGCCGCTGTAAGGATTTAATTAGGTTTCACTCTTTCCTTTAATAACTTGTTTCTATTAAAAATAAGGCAGACGCGACGGCTGAATGAGTTGAGCGTCCGCCTGCCGTTCTGGTAGGTCGAGGGATTAGAACTTGCGGGTTCGAACCCTGGCCGAGTCAAACTAATGACTTAGAAATTGATACTTGTCACTATCTAGCCTTTCACTCTGCATCACTAGGATAGGGCAAGGAGCAGTGAAATCAGGAAGACCAATTGTCTACGATTAAAATTTCCCCTGCTTAATCAACTAATGTACCCCAAAAAATCATTTTAAATGACTTTAACCGGTATGCTAATCGCGCATATATGATGCGGACGATTAGCATAAACCGGATCCATTACGAACATCCTCCTTCAGGGCAATTAACAATAAAGCTCCTTGATATCAATTAATATGGCTTGGCGTCTTTAGATTTTGCTGATGTTGTATTGGAAGTCAATGTGTTCTGCTGAAAATATTTAGGTAGCAATAATCGCTAACCATTTCTACGGCCATCTTTTAAATAATCTTTACGGCCATCTCAAAGCAATTAACTTTGCTCGTCAGCACGCCCACGCCCACGCCTACGCACACGCTCATGCACACGCCCATGCCCGTGTCCACGTCCTTGAATATGCCCACACGCATCCTTACCTAGGTATGTGGACATCCCGCGATGCATCGCCGCCATTTTGTCCCCGATTGCTGTGATCGGGAGTGTGCGAACCGATCTTGACATGCCTACCAAAATCGTTTCTAATTGGCTAACGGATGCGGATCCCAGGGAATCCCAATGACATCATATATAAGGAAACCCCTCTGAATGTCCTCGTTTTTTAATTTTGCATTTCTGTTGATTCGTTCCTTCGTGACAGCATTTCAAACATTTGCACTAATTTTGGGATGCTCAAATCGGTTCAAATTCACTTTGGACGTAAATAAAACATATGTAGATCCGATTATTAATGTCTTTTCTCACGCTATCCGAAATATTATCATGATCCTATACTTCGAAGGTGGTTAATTTTGAATCGGAAAGTGTCATGGGTGTCATGGGTCGCGCGAACGGATCTCGACATGCTTACCAATATTTTCCTGTATATTTGTTTGTTATGTAAAGCACCTGAGAACGGCTTGCTGGATCGGGCGCTATATAAATGTTTTATTATTATATTATTATTACTTCACCCCTAACTACACCACCAACAACAAAACCAACACCAACATCACTGCTAATTTGGACGCCAGTACCATCGTGAACGCCAACGCCAACGCAGTTGTCCTCGCATAGACCCACACCCAGGCCCAGGCCCAGGCCCAGGCCCTTGTCCACGTCCATGAATATGCCCACGCCCATCCTTATACCTCACCAACACCAACAATACCAACACCAACACCAATACCAATGTCACTGCTAGTGCTAATACGGACGTCAGCCCCATCGTGAACGCCAATCCCAATGAGGTTGCCCACGCCCACGCCCACACCCACGCCCACGCCCACGCCCACGCCCACGCCCAGGCTTAGGCCCAGGCCTACGTCCATCCCATCCGTAAATTGGGGGGCATTTAATTCGTCATCATTCGACGTCTTCTCAAAGTGCGTTCTTGTTAATGAGAACTCGGGCGTCAACCACGACGAGAGGTCTTCTCTCCACACGGGCGCCCTCAGCAAAACGGTTACGCTGTTCAAGATTCACCCCCGGGGAATCATTTGGTCCCCTCACCCCCACCCCCATCCCCGCCCCTCCCGCACTCCTCCAGACGCGGTAAGTGAACGCGCTGCAAAGTAACAACATTTTTTCAAAGTACACGAATAAACTCAAACCGGACGATAAATCCGTAAAGGTCAGCGGAAATTTCGCCATAATAAGCGCTGTCCAACTTTCACCTGGTTCAGGAAATCTGTAAGTAAACACTTACACATTATAACAATTTATGTGGCTGCCCCGAACAAAACATCTGCGCCGCTCGACGGGCTCATTAATATTGATGGACGCGCGCCTTTCCGCCCCTTTGTGCTGGCGACGCCTGGCGGCAGCCGTGCAGCCTCCTGGCGGCCGGATGGGGAACCACGCCTCCCTCTAGCGGGCGCCGTCGTAACTAATCCTGGCGGGCAGGGCTCCGCCTTGCCGGCTTGGTTAGGGATCTTGGTGCTGACTTGGGGTTCCTGTCGGGTGGCAAATGTGTGTGTGGTGGTTTTGCTTTAGTCTGTGTGGCGTGGTTTGGTGTGGGCTTTTTTTGTGTGTGGGTTTTCTTTTGCTCTTATTTTATTATGTCTTGGCTTCTGTTTCTGTGTTGATTTATCTGTATGCGCAGTCATCAATTCGCCGCCAACTTGGCTAGCTGTCAGGGCGCCTGCTGGTCACCACACGACATGTCGCCACACCACTGGTCCCCTCCCCACGGGCTGCCCCGCCCCCACTCCCCCTTCCCCCCACACACTCCACACTGTGCTGATCACTCACTGCGCACCCCCCCCCCCCCCCCCCACTCTCCTCCGCCCTCCGCCCCCCCCCCCCAATGGTGGGTAGGGTGCCTGGTTCAAGTGCGGCAGACCCCAGGTTCAATCCCGGATGAGTCCGAGGAAACACTTACAAAATTTGATCATGTATTCCTCCATTTACCCGGTAATTTGCATTATTAGGACACGACAAGAACTGGTTGGCTCAGTGGCTGTATTATGTGCCTAAGACTAGTAAGAGGGATATCGGGTTATAGTTTCGACGGCGCGGTCTTCCAGTGGGATAGCGCTATAAAGATCACACCAGTGCGCACCTATCACAAGTTGGTACCAAGCTTGATCTGACCTCATGTGCTGCTAGGACGTAAACTCCAAACAGACATAGCTTATAGTAGGCTGCACTGAGGTCGCCACGGTAGAAGCCACATGGTCAACTGGGCTTGGGTAGGTTTATGGTATCAGGGAGTCTAGGAAGTTCAATGTGTTAACTAGCGAATATTACCCCACTAGAATCAGAATCAATTTATAATTTACACCTTAAGCTGTAAACACACTGGACGCCTTTCAAAATGTATGTAATAAAGAGAAGCCGAACACACTGGCGTGGGCAGTTCTCGTGCGGGCGTCGCGCGGGCGTTACAAATCGCTTTTGGACCGATATTTTTACGCTTGACGCGTGGTGCCGCTTGGCTTTTGACGGAATTTGCCCAACTTTGCCCGACTTTGCCCAACTCTGTGTTATGTGTGTGTACCACACAGTGTGTTATGTGTGTGTAACACACAGCGTGTTATGTGTGTAACACACAGCGTCTTATGTGTGTGTACCACACAGTGTGCTATGTGTGTGTACCACACAGCGTGGTATCTGTGTGTACCACATATCGCGTTATGTGTGTACCACACAGTGTGTTATGTGTGTAACAGATGGTGTGTTATGTGTGTGTAACACACATTGTGTTATGTGTGTGTACCACACAGTGTGCTATGTTTGTGTACCACACAGTGTGTTATGTGTGTGTACCACACAGCATCTTATGTGTGTGTACCACACAGCATGTTATGTGTGTGTACCACACAGTGTGTTATGTGTGTAACAGAAGGTGTGTTATGTGTGTACCACACAGCGTGTTATGTGTGTAACACACAGTGTGTTACGTGTGTAACACACAGTGTGTTATGGGTGTGTACCACACAGTGTGTTATGTATGTAACACACAGTGTGTTACATGTGTAACACACAGTGTGTTATGTGTGTGTAACACACAGTGTGTTATGTGTGTACCACACAGTGTGTTATGTGAGTGTAACACACAGTGTGTTATGTGTGTACCACACAGTGTGTTATGTGTGTGTACCACACAGTGTGTTATGTGTGTAACACACAGCGTGTTATGTGTGTAACACACAGTGTGTTATGTGTGTGTACCACACAGTGTGTTATGTGTGTGTACCACACAGTGTGTTATGTGTGTACCACACAGTGTGTTATGTGTGTACCACACAGTGTGTTATGTGTGTACCACACAGCATGTTATGTGTGTACCACACAGTGTGTTATGTGTGTACCACAATTAGAGCGTCCGTTATCTGTGTGTACCACACAGTGTGTTATCTGCATGTACCACACAGTGTGTTATGTGTGTACCACAATTAGAGCGTCCGTCTCCCGTGTTGGTAGATCGTGGGTTCGTGGGTTCGTACCCTGGTCGAGTCAAACCAATGACTTAAAAATTGATACTTGTTGCTTCCTAGACAGGCGCTCTGCATTATTAGGATAAGGCAAGGACTGGTTTGCTCAGTGTCAGGATAATGTGACTGAGTGGGATATCAGGTCATGGTGCTGGTGGCCTGGTCCTGCCGGATATCAACGGACTTTGTTCCGTTTCAATCCGTTTCCTCAATCCGGTAAAGTGTGACAGGGTCTTTAGGTTAGTGCAACGCAGAACATGCGTAAAGCGAATATAGTTTGGGGGCAGTCCATTACAGTAAACCAACAAGTCGTCTGCAGATTGAGCAAGCTCTAGTACACCAACCAAATAACTTACATCATTAGCTTCACAGCCAGTAGTATCTCTTAGAGGGTTCGAAGTAGGACTCCAGTAGTGATATAGTGAATAACAAATAATGCTTACGGCAGATCTATAAAAAGAGATTCACTAAACACAAAGGCGACACGTCTCATCTGGTTGGTAGTGGGGCAAAATAAAACAAGTAGTCTTTGAGGAATAAGCTTAACTTACTTCAGGGCTAGTTCAGGTTTAACTGTATTGAGGCCATGGGAAGCACCCCCCCCCCCCCCTTTATGTATATACTATATGTGTGTGTTGCGGTGTTAACACAATTGAAATGTGGAGGTGGATGTTGAAAAGTAAATAAATTCATATTTGTGAGGTGCTGTTATTGCCTTAGTTTTTTTCCATCAAACATACCTCCCAGTAGTGTCTCATGAGTGCCACTTGTAAATCTACGGGGCAACAAATGTTTAATTTAAGTACACCAGTGACTAAGTTGAATATGCAGGATCAAACATTGAGAACTGAAATAAATACATAGTCCCAAACCACTCTCTTCCCTCTCCCTCTCTGAAATCCCCCCTGGCATAAAGAGTAAAAGAAATAACAACTACCAAAGTATACCCACCAGCCTATAACACCTGACTAAACCAATAAAACATATACTACTGACAAAGCTATAGTTGACCCAAGACAATTTAAATGAGTCGTGCAACCATTATTTGCATAATCCAAAATCCAGAACTACCTGTATCAGCAAGTCATGCCCATTATATTAATGTCTCCTCACAGGTATGATCATCAAATCACTGATATAGTCTAAAGGTAAATGGTTATTCTCCAGTCTACATGTGCAAAATAAGATCACCACTATATTTGTAATGCCTCATTTTAACCTACTACTGTCTATATTGTTCATACCATCGCATCGTCTCATCCATAAATAGTTCATATGCACTATAATTGTTAAGGCTGGAAGACCAGCGCCTCGGTGCTGAAAAAAGATGTTATTCAACTGGAATAAAAATTTGAACCAAAAAAAAATAAATCTAAGTAAGTGTATTGGTGGGTTTTTTTAAATTGATAATTTCATCGGACAGCTTTTTAGACCAAATGCATGCAGACCAATGCCCAAGCAAATAAGCACGGGGGAATACTTTAGTTTGTCAGACTGTCGTATCCATGTATTCTGGTATTTCAAGGTAGACTTAATGGTTTCATGGGATCGAATTTTCAACTGCTAGGAAACAGGTGCGTACGCTACCGAAGCAGTTCTTCATAGATGGAGTAGCCCTGAAGAGGCCTTGGAGGCCTAGCAGAAACAATATGCCGTTCTAATCAGTAGGGTGACGTGGGACGGTCTGAGTGTACTTCATATCTATATAGATCTGTGAAAGTTAGCTCGCTTGTTACTCCATGTCCCAAGTGCTACTGACATCTTGTATGCCTGGAGGAGTCTTATACGGTGCACACAGGAGTACCCTGGAAGGTAAAATCTAGGTTCCTTGCAATGATGCAGTGTTCACGTGCATGTTTTTGGGGTAGGGTTTTAATAGGTCTGCAACGCTTTCATGGCCCTGTCACACTACGACGTGACTACGTCAGCGTAGGCAGAACGTGAAAATAATTATATTACGTCGACGTTATGGGCGTAATATGCAAATTGTGGACGTGAGCGTAACGTGAAAGTAACGTTGGTGACGTCGTGACCTTAGCTGTAACGTACAACGTTGGGGGAGGTGTAATGGCGACGTGACCGGGCGTTAGTGTAACGTGAGCGTAACGTCGCCGTAACGGGTGCGACGTGGACGTAACGTGACCGTACGCCAAGTACGTGACCGTAACGTGACCGTAACGTGACCGTAACGTGACCGTAACGTGACCGTAACGTGACCGTAACGTGACCGTAACGTGACCGTAACTGCTGCCCACACGTTGCTCCCACCCGGGCCGTCGGTCTGACGTGACATAACGTGACTCTAACGTCATTTACGCTGCTATAACGATCGCGGAACGTCTACCTAACGTCATTGTCACGTCATCCCGACGTAACGGCTTCACGTCGAGATACGTCGAAAGTTTTGAACAGGTTCAAAACCTCGACGCGCGCCGACGTAACACGACGTAATATGACGTAGCTCGACGTCACTCTAACGTCATTATGACGTCATCATAACGTAACCCAACGTACGGCAACGTAATGACGAAAAATCGTCACGTTAGGCTCACGTTGGCTCGTTACGTCGTAGTGTGACAGGGGTATCAGAAAGAAGGTTTTGGTTCACATAGAATCATCTAAATAGCATAGCAGTAAATAGTCTTACTTTATGTCACCAGACCACTTCGGCTTTAGTTACGTACAGGCTTATATAAGGCACCCCCAATAAGGTACATCAAGGGTGTGTCGCTTTCAAATTAGAGGCCTAGCAATGACATAAATAAGGGACATATTCTTAATTAGCAGTATGCCTTAGCGCGGTCGGCCGGCCTAATGGTGCTGTCACATTACGACGTTTCTCGCCAACGTGCGTCGACGTGTGTCCTTTGTTGGCGAAAGGTCGGAAGACGTCTGGGAGCGTTACGTGCCTGGCGCGCGTTGGTATTCATTCATTTACGGCGACGGTCGGTGACGGTTGGCAGCGCGTGTTAGGGAATCGGCGAAGTTTTGTGCTTGCACAAAACTTTCAACGTGCGCCAACGCGCAGGTGCCAACATTATGGCGACTTTAGGGGGTCGTCGAGATACGTTAGAAGTGCGTTGGATGTACGAATACTTTTTTTTCACTGACGCCGCGCGCGCGTGAGGCTCGTTCCCACACGTTGCGGCAAACTGTTGCTTTTTTTGTCTGTTGTTGTTTTACGTCCTACCAACATCTAAGGTCATATCAGGACGGCGCGCCAAACCTTTTTGTTTTTTTTCTGACAACGTCGGCCGCATGCTAACAAAACGCCGAAAAAGTTTGATGTCTCTCGACGATTAAAAGTTATTTTGAGCGTTGGTGGCGCGCCGGTGAGATACATCGTAGTGTGACAGGGCTATTAGCTTGGTAGTGCCCAGGTCCCAGATTGTGTCGGCAGTGTCTCTAGGACCTCTATGTAGAAAGAGCGAAATTTAGGGGGCTGTCACATTACGATGCATCCCGCAAACGTATGCCAACATAAGTGAGTTTTGGCCACTACATTGGGTTATACGTCGTAATGCGTTACGCGTTTGTTATGCATACGTTGATCTGCGTTGAGGTACGCCGATATACGTCGACGTATGTAGATGCTCGTTAGGGGGTCACAAAAGTTTTGTCCCGACACCACTTTTGATGTACGACAACGTATGGGTGTTACGTCGGCCGTACGTTATGTATATCTTAGGCATACTCTCGATGTACGATAGTCGTACGTTGTTCACTACGTTGCACTACATTGACCTACATCAAAGGCTGTGGAAACAGACATTTCGCGTAGTGACAACGTATGGATAACATACATCTAACATACATTTTACATTTCTCCACCGTGTCTTGATGTATGTAACGTATGAGGCGTACTTCTGGTGATTGAATAATGTATATAACGTTCACTTGCGTTCTGCAAACCCATGAGCGTAATTCAAGCATTTTTTGCTGGGAGGCACGTTAGCCATACGTTGGTCATATGCATTAAAAAATACCAATACAAAATATGTATCTATAACGCTATCTCACGATAATATAATTTTACCGTGTCCGTGTGATGTGAACGAAAGTGGTAAACATACTGTCTGGTGCTGCCACCTATGATCTACACTAGGAAGCAAGTAAATGTATATGATTTACACAAGGAGTGGGAAGCAACTAAATGTATAAAGGACCATTATTTCTAATAAACACTATTTAACACCCACCACACGTATAGACTACATCATGGTTCCGAGTAGGCATGCGCTGAAAACGGCGTTGGGAGCAAAGCAAAGGCGTATTGCCATTGAGTTTGCCGATACGCGGAGGGCAAAACTGCCATTTTATTCCAAATTAATAGAAATACATAACAATTTGGCACAAACATGGATGGAAGGATGCAATATAATAATATAATAAATATGTTTTAAGATACAACTCTCCATAATTAAGCATTTTGAGCTAAGAAACATACAATTTCAGTCACTTTACAGGCTGATGTTTACATCACCATTGATTAGCCAGAAGTAATTCTTGTTCTAAATAATAAAATGTCAAATGTGTCAACAAAAACTTGTTTCAAAGAAATATATAACCAATATCTGATTAACCCTACTCATTTTCTATTTCTACATAGGTCATTAACCATAGGATATAAATAAAAACACTAACACTAGTGGCATAAGATGTGCTTATTATATTGATATAAATGCAATGCTGGATAAAAGATTAATATCTTAATTTATTATTTTAATTTTTGTATTTGGTATTGTATGTTTCAAACAAGAGCTGGTTTCTTTTGCTCTGACGCATCCCACAATGCATCACGCCGCTGGAATTATGATGTAGTCTATTTAAACAAAATCACTAGTTAACCCATAGTAAAGATTTATAGGTACTTACATTAATAATGCTGCTGTATACCAAAGACCCTATAATACTAAGATGGCTCACTCCCTATCTCTCCCATGCTAATGTAAATTTCGCAGTGCCACCTTGTGGTGGGTTTGATCAGCCCGGCTGCTTGGTTTATCACATGTAAACACATACAATTATATTATACATGAGATAGGTAAGTATGAATACACATCAATATGAAATTGCTATGAACAAATACACATCAGCATCAGCATCATCATCGCCATCATCTTTCACATTCATATATACATTTATACATATAATATAGCACCTGTTTAACCAAGAGAACAGCCAGCGCACCATGTGGTGGGTTTGATCATTTTGATTACACAATACAGGCTGAGTGAGCCATCTCAGTATTATAGGGTCTTTATGTATACTAACATTATATACACGTGGAGTGTTGTTTGCCCGATTGATTTCCAACACATGCGCAGTGTCGAATTGACACAAATAACTAGTAAACATATCTTTCAAACCCCCATTTTAACCAACCTATCTGGATATATGAAACAAGTCAACTCGGCTATGTAAATATGTAAGCATACTATTTTAAATTCACCAACACATGTATTTAGCAGTGAATTCACTTCACGTTTTTGCAGCTGTGAATGAATAACCAAGATGCTGAGTCAATTGAGAAGATCCAAAGAAGGGCAACGAAGCTTGTATGTACATGGATTCGATGAAATACCCTATGAACAACGTATGCGTCATTTGAAGATCCCAAGCATGTACTACAGGCGGCCCCGGTGGGATATGATTTAAGTATTCAAATATCTCCATGGTATCTACAAGACAGGCAGCCCCCTTATCAGAGACTCCAACACCAGGACCAGAGGACGCTCCCTGAAGCTGAGGAAGCGGTACTTCAGACTGGACCTGCGACAGAACTTTTTCAGCTTTAGGGTGGTTGACCTGTGGAATGGAGTGTCGTAGCAGCAGAGTCCCGACTGGATGCGTACTGGTCAAGCATTACATATATCTTGGAGCCAGTGACAGTTGCTACAATCCACCACATCTGAAGAACTGTCTCCATTTCTATTAATTAAGAGCAGCTAACAGGTCCAAGGCCTATTATAGCTGTATCCTATTGATATCCTATTGATTGAACACTGATAATAGTCACGCGAGTGTGACGTGATTTTGAATTATGTGGCCTCGTTGTACACGCAATTTTCCCCCCAGCTTTAATTCAGCGTTTCTACATTATCTTTGCATAGTATTTCTACATTGACTAACTAATATCAATTGAGACCTGCTAAGTACATGACAGAAATTATTCTAATTTGTATAGTATTTCAACACGGACTAAGAGAAATTATGAGATAAATAAACACGTGCTTTGATCTGAACATTGTTCTTGTCTACAACTTACAAGTACAACTCCCCCTACCCGGTCCCAGTGTTGCAGTTTCCGAGGCACACCAGTTTGCCAGGGATACATCGCTTCTGCGCATGCGTCAAAATCGAACAGCATCGTCACTAACATTATCAATTTAATATAATGTTTTTGGTAAAGATGTTTTCTATGTGTACCAAACAATTTGTTTCTATGTGGTGTGGTTTTATTGTATTGTATTTTCTGTATGAATATTGCTCACGACCATTAACAATGCCTTGAGTTTGATGGTACGCGCAGTGCAAAACGTTAGTTTTATTCAAAACTAATAGAAATCCAGAACCCCAACCGTATCAATTTAATAAAGTCTTTTTGGTAAACATGCATTTTTTATATGTGTACCAAGCGATTTGTTTCTAGGTGGTGTAATTTGAGAGATATTTGACTTTTTCTGTACGAAGATTTGCTCACGGCCATTGACAATGCATTTGAATGGATGTGTCCCTGGCAAACTGGTCTGCCACGGAAACTGCAACACTGGCCCCACCCCTGCTGGTGTAGCAAGAACTGTAACCCAATAACCAATGAACATACCTGTTATCCATATTTACGCCTGTTATTCGTATTTGCACTTCAAGTGTGCCGCATGTAGCCTACTAGACGCATATCACTATCAACGACAACACTGCATTACCACACACCGACTCGGAGCATTATCAGCGTACGCCAACACAGCGCTGCGTGACGCAGCACTATCAGCCTACGCCAACACAGTGCTGCGTGATGCAGCACTATCAGCGTACACCAACACAGCGCTGCCTGTCTGGCGGCACTATCAGCGTAGCCTATCTCAGTATATGCCAATGCAGTCTACCTGTTCCTGGAATGGGCTAGTTGTTTCAGAGAAAGTAGATACATGTATGTATATAATAATTATATACAACGTGTATACAATATATACACGTTCTTAGTTAAAGTTGCATAGTCCGATGGTTTTGAGTTTCTGTCATTTTTCTGAGATAAATATACTAAATTGATCGTTATAATGTACCGTACTTTAGTCTGAAGTAACTTTTATTTTAAATAGCTAACTTCTGAGATATTTGAAGTGCAAACATGTCAGATTAGTTTTGGCAAGCATGCCAAAACTCCATAGGCTTCTGCAGTAACAGGTTCTATTGAATGGGGGACCTCCAACTATTTAGTTCAAATTCCTGCCGTTCGCGTCGCCACTGAACGAGTGGGCCTATTCGGCACACTGTCACACTGCAAACTCAATGGCTATGAGCAATCTTCATACAGAAAAAGTGAATAGATTATATTAAATTTATGCGGTTAGCGTTCTATTAATTTTGAATAAAATAAACGTTTTGCACTGCGCGTACCGGCAAACTCGGTGCATTGTCAATGACCGTGAGCAATCTTCATACAGAAAAAGTGAAATATCTCTAGAACCACACCACTTAGAGACAAACCGCTTGGTACACATATAGGAAACATATTCAACGAATAGATTATATTAAATTTATAAGGTTAGGGTTCTGTCTTTCTATTAATTTTGAATAAAATAGACGTTTTGCACTGCGCGCACCGGTGTTGCGGATTCCGAGGGTCACCAGTTTGCCAGGGACACTTCCATTCAAATGCATTGTCAATGGCCGTGAGCAAATCTTCATACAGAAAAAATCAAATATCTCTCAAATTAGACCACCTAGAAACAAATTGCTTCATACACATATAGAAAACATCTTTACCATTAAGATTATATTAAATTGATACGGTTAGGGTTCTTGATTTCTATTAATTTTGAATAAAACTAATGTTTTTCACTGCGCGTACCGTCCAACTCAAGGCATTGTCAATGGCCGTGAGCAATCTTCATACAGAAAATGTTAAATATCTCTAAAACTACACCACCTAGAAACAAATCGTTTGGTACACATATAGAAAACATCTTTACCAAAAACATTATATTAAATTTATAAGGTTAGTGACGATGCTGTTCGATTTTGACGCATGCGCGGAAGCAATGTGTCCCTGGCAAACTGGTGTCCCTGGGAAACCGCAACACCGGCCAACTCAATGCGTTGTCAATGGCTGTTTAGGCCCACTAATACCGACGCGCCACCAAGTATGGGAAAAACTAACTACGCCACATGTCCCCCATTGGCTTGGTATTCCCTTCTATGTGGCAACAAAGGCTTAATAAGTGAATCAGTATCTATATTAGATATGTAGAATCAATTCTAGATAATTGTTTTGTTTTTGAAAATTTGATGCTTGATCGGACTATGCAGCTTTAATGTAAGCCTGCTTCAGCCGTGGAGCCGTTTTTGGTGAGAGTGGGGGGGGGGCATTTATAATACGGGTTGATTTTATTCTACATGATGCACTGATTAAGCATTTGCTGCCGTATAGAAGGGAATACTGAATCAATCTGATCAGAACTTGCTACTGCATAAGCATATGGTGTCAGTTCTGGCGTGTTTGCTGAAACTAATTTGCCATACATGTAGTAGATAATATATTTAATATATTTATCTCAGAAATATGGTAGTAACCATTGGATTATGCAACAATTATATATCTGAAAATTATGTCTGGTAAAAATAAAATATCACGGTTTGATCATTAACTATTGTTTTCAGTCCGATTATATATCAATATAATTATATAATCGAGTGCGATTGTAAAAATGTTGGTTCAATGATAATTAGGGTTTAGAATGAAATTAACCAGTGTTAAAATGAGAATAGAAATTAACCAACCCTGCCGATCATCAAATGTTAAGGGCAACGTTTCTACCAGAGTGCGATTTACACATTTGTTCCGATGCGATTTATATAGAAACCGCTACACTGCTAAATACACATCCCCAATAATTATAACCGCACTCAAAATAAAAAAACAAACAAACAGTATTTTATGTTTATCATTTATTCCGAATATGCTTAAATGATTTATAATACCCAAAGTTTCTTTTATACTACATTTAATTTACATTTATACTACTTTTAATTATATATAAGTCGTTTTGGTCTCATTTAAGTCTCATATAAATTTTGATTTAGTTAATATATCGGTCTATTATAAATTTATGTTGGTATTTTCTAATATTCCTCTCCCTCCTCTTCTCCTTCTCCTTCAACCGAGTCGACGCCGACCTCCTCATAGTCCTTCTCCAGGGCGGCAAGATCCTCGCGCGCCTCGGAGAACTCTCCCTCCTCCATGCCCTCACCGACGTACCAGTGCACAAAGGCACGCTTGGCGTACATCAGGTCGAACTTGTGGTCGAGGCGGGCCCAGGCCTCGGCGATGGCCGTCGTGTTGCTGAGCATGCACACTGCCCGCTGAACCTTGGCCAGATCGCCGCCCGGCACGACGGTTGGCGGCTGGTAGTTGATGCCCACCTTGAAGCCCGTGGGGCACCAGTCGACAAACTGGATGGTGCGCTTGGTCTTGATGGTGGCGATGGCGGCGTTGACGTCCTTGGGGACGACGTCACCGCGGTACAGCATGCAGCACGCCATGTACTTGCCATGACGGGGGTCACATTTGACCATCTGAAAGCACACAAAAAGAGCGTAATTTTATTGTTAAGTCAGTGGTTGTCAAGTTATCAATCAAGTGCATTTTGGATATTATTTTGAAATATACATATATAAACAAAAAAACGTATCTAATTAATTTTTCTGAACGAAATTTGACAAAATATTAAAAAGTGTTGATTTTGGTGTAAATGTGTGAGGGGCGAGGGGGTGTTGCTTACCTGGTTAGCAGGCTCGAAGCAGGCGTTGGTGATCTCGGCCACTGACAGCTGCTCGTGGTAGGCCTTCTCAGCGGAGATGACCGGCGCGTAGGTGGCGAGCGGGAAGTGGATTCTGGGATATGGCACCAGGTTGGTCTGGAACTCCGTAAGGTCCACGTTCAGCGCGCCGTCGAAGCGCAGCGAGGCTGTGATGGAGGACACGATCTGCCCGATCAGTCTGTTCAGATTGGTGTAGGTCGGGCGCTCAATGTCCAGGTTCCTGCGACAGATGTCGTAGATGGCCTCATTGTCGACCATGAAGGCACAGTCCGAGTGCTCCAGGGTGGTGTGGGTCGTCAGGATAGAGTTGTACGGCTCAACGACAGCGGTCGACACCTGCGGGGAAGGATAGATGGCGAACTCCAGCTTGGACTTCTTGCCGTAGTCAACGGAGAGCCTCTCCATGAGCAGGGAAGCGAAGCCGGATCCGGTGCCGCCACCGAAGGAGTGGAAGATGAGGAAGCCTTGCAGCCCGGTGCACTGGTCCGACAGTTTGCGGATGCGGTCCAGCACCAGGTCGACGATCTCCTTGCCGATGGTGTAGTGTCCACGTGCGTAGTTGTTGGCGGCATCTTCCTTCCCTGTGATGAGCTGCTCGGGGTGGAACAACTGACGGTAGGTGCCAGTGCGAACCTCATCTGTGAGCGGTGAAATTAAATTAAATTGATTAAGTGTTGGAAAACAATATTTTCAAAATATCCACAGTACAGTAGTATTTACTACAGCAACCCTTCCTATGTGCGATATATTACATTATCAGTGACACACTGTTTATTTGTCTCTGATCTGGATGCAAGACATAAAGTGAAAATGTTTTTAGATTAGATCAGATTAGAGCTGTATGCTCAGCCCAAGTCGGAGACTCCACCATCAGTATATATATAGCATAGTAATATTAGTATGCATAAAGTTTCATATTACATTAATTTTGGAAAATTAATATAAATTAATAAGATCTAGATAAAAGATTCACCCGGTACTTGTAGTACACGGGTGAATGACAATATAGTGTAAATACGGGCGAAAATAGCTTTAGTAGGGAACAGGAAGTAGAATGCCTGTCTCCAGTATCAAACGGATACTTATATCGGCACAGAGTTGGTGAAATGGGAGAGAATGCAAAAAGACAACATGGCAGCCATAGAACACCGTTGATTTCACCGTTAAATTCTATTAAACTATATGTTTCATTATATTTTTCAACTCAAAGGTATCATCCAAAAAGATATGGTAGACTTGGTAAGGTACCAGCAATAAATACAAAAGCCTCACAATCAACAAGAACCCTGCGGGAAGGAAGTCTCTCTGTTCGAGGAGTACAGCTCTTCAATACAATGCCAGCTTACATTAGAAATCAATCAAACTGCAGTCTACAATCATTCAAAAGGCAGCTTGACAAGGTGTTAACAACAATACCAGATGAACCACAGATACACCCAGCTAACGCCAGCAGATTCAAACTCATTACTGCACATGACAAAACTGAACAGAGCATCCTCACCACTAGGTACAAGATTCACCCCGTACTGCTGCAGTAGGGGTGCAAACCAACCCTATGTAAAAGGTGGCGAAAATGCGGGTCAAAGAATTGAGAGCCTAATTTCACAATCTAAGAAGCAACATTTATTCTTTACATATGTATTATTGAGAGCCCGCTACCTTTGAGTTGAAAAATATAATATAATATCTAGTTTAATAAGATTTAAAAGTGAAATCGACGGCGTTCTGTGGCCGCCATCTTGTCTTTTTGCATTCTCTCCCATTTCACCAACTCTGTGCCTATATGGGTAGCCATTTGATACTGGAGCCACAGTTTCTAGGTGATGTTCCATACTAACGCTATTTTCGCCCGTATTTATATAAGGCTGATCTTCACCCGTGTACTACAAGTACCGGGTGAATCTTTTATCTACCTCACCACATGTGATGGGCTCTGATGGTGGAGTCTCCGACTTGGCCTGAGCATTTAGCTCAAACACTCTAATCTAATCTAATCTAATCTAAAGGTAGCGGGGAAATATGAAGACATATATAAAGAATAAGTGATTGTGAATTTAGGCTTTTTCAACAGTTGGTATTCATCCGTGTACTACAAGTACGGGGTGAATCTGTTATCTAAATATGATCATGCAATGGCGAAAAGTGAAGCAAATAATTTCAATTATTCAGTTTATTATATTATAAAGGTTATTTGCAGTAGTTAATTTTGAATACTAATAATATTTTATATGCAATTTTATGTAGTTTGTGAGGTTTTTTTGTGTATACATGATTTTCCCCCCTCCTTTTAATTGTAATTCACTAGCCATTTTACAATATATTTTAGACTTATCTGGAAATAAATACCCACCAACAACAGTTGGCTCCAAATCTACGAAGACGGCACGAGGCACATGCTTGCCCGCGCCAGTCTCGCTGAAGAAGGTGTTGAAGGAATCATCGCCGCCTCCAATTGTCTTGTCGCTGGGCATCTGGCCATCAGGCTGAATGCCGTGCTCCAGGCAGTACAATTCCCAGCATGCATTGCCTCCCTGGACACCAGCCTGGCCGACGTGGATTGAGATACACTCACGCTGAAAAATGAAAACGGTGTGGGGATTAGATTATATTAAATTAAAGCAAAAAATAAAATAAAATCAACATGTTTAAAGTAATCGTATTTAAAGCTACATGGTCGGATGGAAACACCAAATTTTCTAAAAACTAAAACACTTATTTAGATTTGATTCTACATATTTAATTTGCATATGCAACTTTAATACTCCATTGTAGCTAGAATGCAGTGGGTGAATAAACTGGCAAAATATGTTGCCAATGTTTGACACAACGAAACACTTATTTGGCTAAGATTACGTTTCAATATTTATATACCAAGTCCAAAATATTAGTCTGCTATCAGACACCCTATTATGACGTCATCGGGTTAAATTTGTCGTCGGGTAAACTGTTACGCTGTTGCCAGGTAACGCCAAAACAATAGAATGATCACTGTGCATCGGCGGTACCAAGTAGGATAGATAGCATTGCGAAATAGCAAAATAGCGAATGGTACAGGTGTTTATTCAAACATTAGCAGAATGAAACAGTATTATATTTGTATTTATGTCTCCAATCAAGCGCAATCTAATCAAATTGCATTACACCATCTCGCATAATATGAATTATTTTGCTCAAGCCACGTAATTCAGTGATTAACTAAGAATACGAAAATAATATGCACTCAATTTTGAATATTGTCTAAATTCGTAGTATCTGTCACATTTATCATTTTAATTTAATTCCAGCAAAAATGTTTGATTAATATTAGCAGTCTGTTGAATGAATGCTATGGAACTGGCCATCAGAAAGCCAGCGTTCCACACAAGTTCCACATAGAAGATCTCGAATTATCTTATACGACAGTTGAGACATAACTGGCCTTTTCAGTATTTTGTCAAATTTTGATATAATATATGTATATTATATATATATTAGATTAGATTAGATTAGTGTTTGAGCTATATATACCAGCCATCAGCTATAATCGACATACATTTAAAAAGCTTTTGTTTATGAAATATGTTTACTATAACAGTTGCCAGCACTATTAGTATTACTAAAGCGAAAGTGCAAGCGTATTCCTATGAAATAGCGCTTCTTTTATCGATCTGAATAAAATTGTATCAGTGCTGATACATTGACCTTCCAGCCCTAAATGCTAATAATGCCACTATACACTAAACAAAGTTGTAAGAATATACATACCAAATATTTTGTTAAGCATGTTTAAAATAAAATCTGTAAAAAACTCTATAAAAAAATAATTTAAAAAAATACTAACACTGGTAATTGTGCGGATGTGAGTAATATATAAACTTACCATAATGAAAGCTTTGTGGTTTCGAGAAGAGAAAATAGACCGATTTCCTTTCTCTCCGCGAACACACGACTGACTTGATGTGCCGCTATGTGTGTTGTGATGAAGTTTGAACTTCGTGATTTACGAAGTCACGTGTGCAGCGGCGTAACCATGGCAGTGGAACAAATCAAAAGCTGTGTACAGAATCTACAGCAGGTTTCTATGATACATCACATCTTTATTCGCATTCCTATGTTTCTGGCTCGAAATATTCTCCTTCGTAGTGATTTACGCCATCTTGGAATATGATATGTTACAATCTTGCATACGGTCATAATTTATTAGCCATGTTGTCAACACAACAACAAAAATAGGCTCAATTGAAATACACACAATTCTCGCAAGAGTTCAGAGTTGGCGTTGACCGCTGTCCAATAAAAATGCACAGGCCTTTCCATTTAATATATTGTTATCCATATCATATCTAGATAAAAGGTTCACCC
This sequence comes from Branchipolynoe longqiensis, assembly GCA_030323885.1. Classification (NCBI taxonomy): domain Eukaryota; kingdom Metazoa; phylum Annelida; class Polychaeta; order Phyllodocida; family Polynoidae; genus Branchipolynoe; species Branchipolynoe longqiensis. Next base: position 74,769,126 of record CM059194.1, on the reverse strand, counting down.
ATGACTACATTTTAATCTTTTCAATGTGTCAGTAAAATATGTAATGGTTTTATTACAATCTAATCTAATTACAGCAATGCCATCTCACAACAGTTTTACTAGTTGTATGTGTTTTACGAGTGTCGTGGGTGGGAGGGGGTTGTTTTGTTGCAATATTTATGTTGGTGGGGCGGGGTTTGCAGCAGTTTGGGTGTATTGTGTGTGTGCGCGCTTCTTTTTATTTGATCTAAATGAAGATGGTTTAAAGGAATACTTTTCTGGAGAATATAAATGCTTCCGTAATGATTATTTTAACTAATTTTAGTTTTACATATGAGAAATTTCTTGAGCTAGTAGGTTCGTTCTTCCACTCAATAATTCAATGTACGCCCCCCCTTTCAGTAAAAATCGCTGTATCAGCCTAGACTAGACGTAGTGGTTATAGATCGAAGCTACGCTTGACCTTTCAACATCTGCAGTCAGTATACCGATTAAATTTAATTTGCAATGTTGGTTTAATAGTTGTGTAACGTGATCCTTTATAGATTCACTGTTTTATAGTATAACGGATTACGAAGGACAATAATGAAATAGGTACGAGTCCAGTTTTCTTGATAACTAATTCAACTAAGGTGAAAGCATTGTTCTATTAATTGTTAACCCATTTCCATTCTGAGCCTAGTGCATATGATTCGTTCGTGGAATATTGTTAATTATTTGGATATTTTAGTGCCAAAATAACATTACATATTATTTGTTCGGGGGTTCGGTTTGCTTTGTGGTGGTTTTAAAAGAATATTATTATATATTATAATTATATTATTAATGTATGTATAATCTTGTATGGCGAAAAGCGACACACTCATTTAGCTTTTAATAGTATTGTTGGGAGGGGAATAAATATTTATTCTTCTAAATAATCTTCTCAACACCGAGAAATTGATCATCCAGCATATTCGCATTTATTTACATTTTCTTAACATATTAAGGTGCATTGGAATGACAATTGATTAATTATTAAGTTGGACATAACCAGTTATTGGAATGACAATTGAACAATTATTAAGTGAAATTCATAGGTTATTGAAATAGTAGTCAAACATTGAAATGCATTTCGCTTCCAGAGAAAACGATAATAATGTGGAATACTACCCACCATTATTAATTTGCTTATAGATTTACTATTTGAAAACACTTTTACAAAATAGAGCATGTGGTCGCGTGGTAAACTAGAAAACTTGTCAACAAAGTTTGTCTACATGATTCTAAACAGCATAGACCTATCCTATATAGATACACCTGCTTAATGTATGGAAGATTCTACTTTACACGAAGGCAATATAGCAGATTATGATATATAGCAAGCCAATAAGTAATGTCCGATATCTCTGTTGATTTAGCCAAGAACGAATGAGTGAGCAATGGTTACCTAGCGTAAATTCGGCAACAGACAAGCATTAACAACTGTGCCACTTCATTATTGAATCACTAAATGCATTAAAATATTCAAGTTGTTCTCACACCTCATTTCAGATCTGCTGAATCACATATGTGACTAGAAACATTACATTCGTGTAATTGCATTATACTAGTACCATTGGAAAAAATTGTATTTTGTTTGTTGGAGCTTTACATCCCATATCATATCAGGATAGGTACCGACTTGTGATAGTGGGAGTGCTGCACTACTGGTAGATAAAGGATTCACCCTGTACTCGCAGTACACGGGTGAATACCAGCCCTATATAAAAGCAGTCGAAAATACGGGGAAATGAAATGAGAGCCTAAGTTCACAATCTTAAGCCCCAGTTAGACCTCACCGGATTGAGGAACCGGACATGAACCGGATACTGTCCGGTGAAATACGGCAATGTCCGGTACATGTCCGGTACCCATCCGGCGGTGTCCGGCGGTGTCCGGTACAAGTTTTGAACATGCACACAACTTCTACCGGACACCGCCGGACTGACGTGTCTGGTTGGTGTCCGGTTGGTGCCCGGTTTGTCCATTTTGTCCGGTTCATGTCCGGTACCCATCCGTACGTGTCCGGTTCATGTCCGGTACCCATCTGTTATGTGTCCGGTTTGCTTCCAGAATAGTCCGGTGGCAAGAACATGGTAGAGGTGTAGGTGTGTGGTGGGGGTTTAGGGGTGTGGTGGGGGTTTAGGGATGTGAGGGGTAGGGGGTGGGGGTGTAGGTTGTGGTGTGTGTGTGGTGGGGGTGTAGGTGTGTGGTGGGGGTTTAGGGATGTGGTGCGGTTTAGGTGTGTGGTGGGGGTTTAGGGATGTGGTGGGGGTGTAGATGTGTGGTGGGGGTTTAGGGATGTGGTTGGGGTGTAGGTGTGTGGTGGGGGTTTAGGGATGTGGTGGGGGTTTAGGTGTGTGGTGTGGGGGGGGGTTGTGTAGGTGTGCGGTGGAGTTTAGGATGGTGGTGAGGGTGTAGGTGTGTGGTAGGGGTTTAGGGATGTGGTGGGGGTTGTGGTGGGTGGTGGGGGTTTAGGGATGTGGTGGGGTGTAGGTGGTGGTGGGGGTTAGGGAGTGTTGGAGGGTTTAAGGATGTGGTGGGGGTGTAGGTGTCTGGTGGGGGTTTAGGGATGTGGTGGGGTGTGGTGTGTGGTGGGAGATAGAGATGTGGTGGGGGTGTAGGTGTCTGGTGGGGGGCGTTATGGTGGGGTTGTAGGTGTCTGGTGGGGGTTTAGGGATGTGGTGGGGGTGTAGGTGTCTGGTGGGGGTTTAGGGTGTGGTGGGGGTGTAGGTGTGGTGGGGGTTTAGGGATGTGGTGGGGGTGTAGGTGTGTGGTGGGGGTTTAGGGATGTGGTGGGGGTGTAGGTGTGTGGTGGGGGTTTAGGGATGTGGTGGGGGTGTAGGTGTGTGGTTGGGGTTTATGGTGGGTGTGGAGGTGTCTGGTGGGGGTTTAGGGATGTGGTGGGGTGTAGGTGTGTTGTGGGGTTTTGGGATGTGGTGGGGGTGTAGGTGTCTGGTGGGGGGTTATGGTGGGGGTGTAGGTGTGTGGTGGGGTTTTAGGGATGTGGGGTGTAGGTGTGTGGTGGGGGTTTAGGGATGTGGTGGGGGTGTAGGTGGGTGGTGGGGGTTTATGGTGGTTTTCTTTATATATATAGTAGGTGGGGGTTAGGCACATGGTGGTTGTTCTTATATATACAGTAATTGTAAGACGTATCTTACTTGGTATAGATGATGGATAAACTGTTGTTTTCCCGAGGTATAAGCCTCGGCTAGACGTGGGTGAGGGAGAGGTAAGCACATCCGGGTACAGCAATCTTTACCTACTAATTCAGGATAAAATGATGTCTAAAATTCTAAATACTAATGTTTCCTTGGTACAAGCAAGGGACTAGACGTGGCAGGGTGTGGAGGGTGGGCCCTCACCCACGTCTAGCCAAGGCTTATACCTCGGGAAAACAACAGTTATCCATCATCTATACCAAGGTAAGATTCGTCTAACTAATCTATTTTACCTCGGTATATAGCCTCAGGCTAGCCACAGGCTAGGGAGACTTTACGTAATATCATTTTATCCTGATATTTCATTTTATTTGTTTATGTTTTGTGGTATGGAACGTTCGTTAACCTTATATGTTTGTGACCATGGTATGTTCTCACCTTTTTTGACCTTAATGTTGTAGCAGTCGCCGTGCGACTCCACTTGGCTTTTCCAATTGCTTGTTATAATGTCTAGCAAACGATCGTTCGGTCTTCCATCCTGCATGCGCTAGTATGCGCTTGACCGAAATGCCTAAGAGGCGTGCCTTTGACACCATGGCTCCGCTTGTTGAGTGTGATGCATATTTGTCCGTATCCACTCCTGCCATCTTTAGGACATTAATTGTCCATCTGGCAAGCGTATCTCTTGATATGCCCTTGTGTGGCTTAATAAAGCTTATCAACAATTGTCTTGAGTTTCTAACTCCTTGTGTCTTGGATATATATGTTCTGATCACGGAAACTACACACAGTTTCGGATTGTCTTTGAATTGTGTTACATCAATTGACGACAAAGGGTCACCTAAACGATTAGATTTTAACAATGTTGTCAAATCGAAGGTCGCTTGCCTTCTATCTATTTCCAGTCCATCGAGTGAAAGTGCCACTATAGTCTGGCCTCGATGACCTGTGACTAACAGTAATAAAAGTGCTAACTTAAACCCTAATTTTTTTATATCTAGAAACCTATTATGTGGCCAATCGTTAAACATTTTGAATACCAGTGACACATCCCAAAATCGGTCATATTTTGGTTTAGGTGGGTTTCGTTCATAAATTCCCTTTAGTACCCATGATATAACATGATGTTTACCCATTCTATCTCCCCTTGTTCTGGGAAGGATAATCGAGAGAGCGCACCTGGCAGCATTAATTGCGCCGTAACCTAGCCCTTCTTGTTCTAACATTCTAAAAAATCTGCACACTTGGGCAATTGTTGGGTTCATGGGTTTAACTTTGTGAATAAGACAATAAACGCCCCATTTTTTCAAATATGTGGTATACATTTTAACTGTTCCTTTTCTCCACGCATGTGACACTAGCCGTTCTTGTGTAATTTTGTCTAAACCAAATTGTTCTAGGTATTTATTTAGAAAACGAATGCAAGCAACGGTGTTGTTGCTACGTTGCCGTGATGTTCCAGAGGGCCTTGGTGAGTTAGATTTCCTCGGGATTTTGGGAATCTGAGGCAATCTCGGGCTGTCGAGGCTAGTCCTGCTAGCCACGGCTGTGTGTCCCATTCGGGGACGATCAGGATGGCGTGAGACCAGTCCATCTTTATCTTTCGTGCCACTCTGGTAATGATGTTGAAAGGGGGAAAAATATAATAAAATTCATTTTCCCAAATCAGTGAGAAAGCATCTATGTGCCAAGCAAATGGTTCTGGGTGGCATGAAACATATCTGTTAACTTTAAAGTTATTCCTTGATGCAAATAAGTCAACCGTAGGTGAACCCCATTGGCGACAAATTTTGTTGAAAATTTTTATGCATAAATTCCATTCTAAGTGGTCGTGAAAGACTCTACTCTTTTTGTCAGCCAGGACGTTTTGCGATCCTGGGATATGTGATATGGTTAACCATATTTGATGTTTTTGCGCCCAGTTCCAAATACTTTGTGCCAAGTTATTACACTCTTTTGACTTTGTACCTCCCATATTTCTGACATATGCCATGGCCGTAGTGTTATCTGTAAGCAGTTGAACAGTATTTTTCGGTATTTTAATTAGACTCAAGAGGCCTAAGTAAATCGCTCTTAATTCAAGAACATTAATATGGTCTGATTTTTAGTTTTCTAACCATCTCCCTCCTGTTGCTACATCATTTCGATGAGCTCCCCAACCTTGTAATGACGCATCGGTAGTAACTACCGTGTTGGGTTGATCCATTCTAATGGGATTGGAAGAGTTATTAATATTCTCGATCCACCAAGATATATCTGTGTAACCATCCTGGGAAATGTACATTTTTCTTTCAAAGTTACCTTTTGTACGTGCTAACACTATATTCTTGTCTATTTCTAGAGACTTGAAGTGCGCCGCCCCATAAAGAACAGCCGGCGCATATGAAACCATTATACCGATAAGGACAGCGACCTGTCTAATCTTTGGCCTAGATATGTCAAGCAGCTGGGAGGCCGTGTCATGAAACATCTGTAGTTTCTGTTCCGTTAATGATACGGTCATTGCTTTGGTGTTGATTACAAACCCTAGGCATTTTAATTCCTTATTCGGGACAAAAACTGATTTTTTTTTGTCGTGTATGTAAAAACCTAATTCAGTTAATAAAGTACACAAATCATTCACTGCCAAATGGCATTTGTTAAAGGATTCTGCCATAATAAAGGAATCATCTATGTATGGAAACATTGTATGTCCTAATCTTCCCATAACAGCAAAAACAGGTTTTAATAACTTTGTGAACAGTCGAGGTGCGCAGGCTAAACCATTAGGCATGCAAGTAAATTGGAAAAGGGTACCGTTCCAAATAAATCTCAGAAATTTTCTGTGTTCTTTGCAAATGGGGACTGTATAATACGCGTCTCTTAAGTCTACACTGGCAAGCCAGGCATGCGGCATTATTAAGTCTCTCGCCGTTTCTAATGAGAACATTTAAAAATGTTTGTATGTTACCAATTTATTTAACTTTGTCAAATCCAAAATCATGCAAATTTCGCCATTTGGTTTGGGCCTAGAAAAGACATTAGAAATAAACTGTCCTTTTGTGTTTTGTACTCGTTCAATAATACCTTTTGTTTCAAATAGTGAAACCTGATAATCTATTTGGCATTTTTCTGCTATGTTGAATTTGTATGGGAACGGAACTCTTTCCTGTTTTGGTATGTCTGTGAAAGGTATTTGAACTCCTTTTACTATATCCAAAATTTCCCTATCAGATGTAATGTTAACCCATTTGTGCAAACAGTTAAGGATGTTGCCTGCCTGAAACTTGCTTACATAAGTTTGTGTCTCTTCAGACACCTTGTTGAGTGTAGGAGTCTGTGTCTCTACTTGGCTCCTGGCCGCGGGAATTGGGGTTTGGGTGTAAACTCCCTTTTGTATCCGCGGTTGTCGTTCCAACCCGTGTTCTGGCGTTCTCCTCTCCCTCGTCCTCTGGGATTGAAGCTGAATGAGGGACCTCCTCGTCCCGGCCTTCCTCCTCTGCGGAAGCAAAAATCCGAGCGGGGGCGTCGGAACTTGTTGGGGTTGTCAAACTTTTTGGTGCCATCCGTGTTTTTAGCGCTTTTAGTGTCTACCTCGACAGCTTTGAAGAGGTGCGCTAGCTGACCGCCAAACATTTTGGTTTTGTCCAGTGGCTTGCCTAGCACTGGCTTTGGCGGTAGGTAAAGGGTGTATTCTTTACCATCATTGCAGTTACTTTCTTCGATCTGGCGACTTCTTTGCCAGCATCTGTCGTGACCGACTTGAAGACGTTTTCAAATCGCCGGAAAGTCATGAAGTTCGACGCTGCGGTAAGCAGCGCAATTCCTTTGTCCATCACTCGTGCAAGCGACGAGAATTTATTCTCGGCTTGCATCCGATTCTCTACCGGAGTTATCGATGTAAGCGCTCCGAGCACCGCTTTATGAATCGTGCACAACGCGTTCTCATAACGCCGTCTTTCGTCTGAGAGATGGATGCCTGCATCCATTTCTTTACTGATGGACTGGGGAACTCCTTTAATTCCCGAGATTTGTTCCGTCAGCTTGTTGATCACCTCCACAGGTTTGAAAGTGTGGAAATGTCCTTTCAGCGTTTCCCTCATCATGGTTGTAGTCCGCAACCTCTTTGCTTTCGCCAACGGGCATTTCTTCTTAATCTTTGCCCCTATCCTGGCATAAATGCCCACTCTCTCCGTGTCTGAATCGGAGTCAGTTGTGGACGAATCATCTGATTTATCCGATGATGAGTCCTTCTTCTTTTTCTTTTTGTTTTTTCTTTGTCTTCTTCACTCGTTTCTTATTGATCTTTGTGAATTCATCACCCGAGCTACTGCCAAGTCTTTTCCGCTTCTTGGGTTTCGGTTGTGGAACCTCAAATGCCGATTCGGTTTCGTCATCTGAGAAATCCTCCCAGTCATCGTGTAGGATAGGAGGAGAAGAAGGCCGTGTGGCTTGTGTCTTATATTTGTCCATAATCCGTAGGATTTTGTCTTCCAGCTCCTCATCCCCACTATCCTTGTCCGAAGGACCAGCCCCCGGCTGTGGAGACGGCGGTCCCGTCTGCGGTGGTGAGGAATCGTACCCAGAAGGCACGCGGCCCTCTGCCGCTGCCGGCGGAACCTTGTTTCGCTTGGTGGCCATCGGTTTCTGTAACGACAAAGGTGACTTAGTACCGGTATCATCTCAACATGTTCACAAAGTGAGCTGGATTGAGGTATTGTTCGGATGGTATATAGTAAAGTGTTTAAACCGTTCTGTATACAGGCGTTAAGCTAAAGTTTTGCCGTAGGTTTTATCGGTAGTGAAACCAACCAAACGGAGGGGCGGCCATTGGCACGCCCGCTCTCTCTGTTTCGTACACTTCTCCCACCCGCGGCATTCTGCGCCAGCAAGTTGAAGAAAATATTACGAAACTCGGAGGCTCGCCTCAAAAACCGGTCTGGGGAGTCTATAAAAGAAACCCAGGATCATCCCCAACATAACCCTCTTTAGGGTTCGGAGGAATTTCCTTAGGAGATGCAACTCGGGTTAACATCTCTGCCTGTCTGAACACAGGTTTCGCTATGTCAAGCGGTATCGGTTTCGGTTCTGCACATTCTTATCCTCGTGTTTTTTATAACACATTTTATGTCCAAATCGGACCTGAGAAAGTTCTAAGCTTTCATAATGGGATGCTATAAACCATACTTAAGAAGTTGAATGCAGTTTCTCAATACTTACAGTTAGTTAAAGTGTTGTAGTAGTTAAATCCTGCTGGAGCAGCTCAGCGAACGTCCTCCCGCCGTGAGCTGCTTATGCTAATTGCTGTACCCGGATGTGCTTACCTCTCCCTAGCCTGCGGCTAGCCTGAGGCTATATACCGAGGTAAAATTCATATTTCCCCGCAACCTTTGAGTTGAAAAATATAATAAAACATCTATTTTAATAAGATTTAAAAGTGAAATCGATGGCGTTCTATGGCCGTTTTTTTGCATTCTCCCCATTTCACCAACTCTGGTCCGATATAAGTATCCATTTGATACTGGAGGCAGGCATTCTACTTTCTGTTCCATACTAAAGCTATTTTCACCCGTATTTACACTACGTTGTCGTTCATCCGTGTACTACAAGTACAGGGTGAATCTTTCATCTACCCTACTGGGAGATCAGGCTGCCAGCATCATGACCCAATATCCCACTCACTCACATTATCCTGATACTGAGCTAACCAGCCCTTGCCCTATCCTATTATTGCTGAGCACCAGGCTAGGTAGTGACAAGTATAAATTTTGTAAGTAATTAGTTTGACTCGGCAGGGATGCGAACTCCCGACCTACTGCATGTGAAGCCTGCGCTCTATCGATTTAGTGTACCGTCTCCGGTGTGGCGTTTTCAGCGCCCGGTCAGTGTCAGTGGCCTGTCGTGGCTTCTGCGCATGCGCGGATTTTAAGACATATGCAAAACACCCATGCCCTCGCCGGCTACAAGCTCAGCCACGATACCCGGCAGTGTTAGGGACCGATTAGGCCGAAATCTATTGAATGCGATCATATTTAACAGAATTACATACTCAAATAATGAAATTTAATTAAATTAACCTTAAATTCCAAGCGATATTAACGTAGCAGCTAGATCAGTGTCGAATCGCCGAGTGTAAACAAAACAAATAGCAGTGATCGCCGCAACGTGCGAAAATCCGCGCATGCGCAGAAGCCACGACAGGCCGCTGACAATGACTGGGCGCTGAAAACGCCACACCGGTTCCACTGGAAAGAACTGTGAATTACTATTATATTAAAATGGTCTTTAAATTGTTATTCTAGGACAAATATGACAAAAAACAATGTCATTTTGAAAATTGACAATTTTCATCCTTTGTTTTAATTGAAAACAAAGAAAGCCCTGTAGCCAGTCCCTTAAAAAATACATTTCACAGTCCAGCTTATTATCCCTGTGACATTTATATGTATATACACTCAGCTTGCGTCACGGACAAATTAATTGTTGTGAGCTTTTCTCTCTTTTTTTCATTAAGGATGTGTGCTTTTGTATGTCGTAATTAAATGTTAATTGAACAGATTTCTTGGGGTATAGGAGATTGCTCATAATCGAATATCAAATGCATGTATTATGACAGAATAACCATTGTTAGTATTTGTTCCCCGTGGAACATCGATATTTATACGTAATTACGTTGTCGCGTTGATGACGTAAAACGTCACAGCGTCGTTGCCCTACGGCTTCGCGCCGTAATTAACGTTGCAAATGTCGTTTAAAGCTGCTCATAAAATTTAAGCCCCAGTCACATGACGGGCTGCGTTTGCTTTTGATCACTTGCTGACCAAAAGTCTGCGAGCTTCTTGCGAAAAAAATGAAACAATTTGTTACAAACTATTTTAATACATCACCATGTCAACAATGATGTGCCAGGCGACATTGTGACGTCATCGTACATACGCCACATCGCGTCAGTCGGCGATCGCTCGACGATTAGTCGTAAGGTGGTCGTAATTTAACTGCAAAATGCTTGCCAATCGATCGTAAGCGAACACAGGCCTTGTGTGATGCTTGAGTACAGCTACTATGGTCGGCGATCGGCGGCGATCGGTGGAGACGCCAGGGGCCGTATGCAGGAGTCAGTGTTAGCGAGGAAAAACGGTGTTTGGCAGGAATTCCGGTTTAGCGGCGAAAAATGGTATGCACGAGTCAGTGTTAGGCCTAACACCAAACGCTTAACCGGTGTTACGTTACCCCTAAAAAATATTATGTTTAGCGAGTTTATTAGGCCCAAATCTATTCAATGCTGTCATATTTAACAGAATTACATACGCAATAAGTGAAATTTGATCAATTTAACCCTAAATCCGAAGCGTTATTAAGGCTACCGCCGTATTGGCGGCGATATTAATATTTATATGTTCGAATCGACGAACGTAAAGTAAACAAACTGCCGCCGCCGCCAGTAGGGAAAGCGGCGGCTGCGGCGATTTGTTTACTTTACGTTCGTCGAATCGAACATATAAATATTGATATCGCCGTTGTTTCGGCGGCAGCGTTAATATTGCTTCGAATTTAGGGTTAATTTCCTCAAATTTCACTTATTACGTATTTAATTCTTTAAATATGATCGCATTTAATATATTTAAGCCTAATATATGGGTACAGACGCAGAGGGATTTCCCAAATCTATAAATAAATTCACGTTTAGCTATAATGAAAGTGTTACGCGCTCCTGCATACGACTTGACACAGTTCGCGACGTCAGCGATAGCTAACCGGTAATAGGCTCTAACACCAAAACCCGCTAACACTGACTCCTGCATATGGGCCCAGAGGTCGCAAGGAGATTGTTGGTGCTGCAGCGACAACCTCCTTGCGACCAAAAAGGGCCAAAATGGTCGTTGATCAGTCGGCGATCGCTCGTAGAGCACTCTACGATTAGTCGTAAGGTGGTCGTAAGATGGTCGTAATTTAATTGCAAAATGCTCACTGATCGATCGTAAGCGAATGCAGGCCTCGTCTGACTGGGGTACAACATTTCATCGTTTCATAGGTATCAAGTTATCAAGTTAAATGAAAACTGTCAACAATCATTAGAGGAGGAGTCCATCACAGCGACATCTCTATTCACCACGGTACAAGGACATCACAATTTCAATTGTTAAATTAATAACGTATGGCTCCAAGGAATAAACTAATTTACCTTGCAATGCACCATAATATATACATTAGAACCAATATTTTATTTTCATTTAGGTGCATAGCAAACAGGGAATCAATATAATATGCAACTGAACCCGTCGATGAGGGGCGCTGCGATAACCGCCTCTTCTGAGGCAGTGACGTCATACGGCTGAACGAGTGTCATCTCCAACTCAGAGAGTCTTTCAAGGTTATCAACGCCACAATGCGAACGATTACGTCAAAAATTGATACAATGTAAATTATACTGTCTGCAGGAATAATATTTACGTATGCTTTTGTTTAAACCGATACAACGACTCTATATTTGCTCATAACTATTTTGCCGATTTCGTGGAATTATTCGAATTACTTTGATTGGATATTTAGGTCTCTATTCTGGAATACTTGAAAGTTTAGTCACGGTACACGGAATGCATTTAAATAGAAATATGCATGATTGTGGTAGAAATGTCTCCACAAAACTTCCGATTGGAGACACTCAGTTTTGCTGCGATGCGTCAACTTTGTGTCGGTGTTTTATAAACACTGTATCTAATAAGATGTGAAACGACAGACACTTCACTCAACGAACTGGATTTACAGCCTTCATAAATCGTTTGACAGGAAGTTACCAAATTCCAGGTGTCACTTTAACACCTCTTAATCTAATCACATTTGCCGCATATGTTACATATTTGACAGAAGGAAAAGAAGTGACATAATTGAAGTATTTAAAATTATGAAAGGTTTTGATCAAATAGATATGAACCAATTTTTCCCCTTGAATAAAAAGAGAAGGCAGTCGGGGACATACTCTCAAACTAGTAAAACTCAGAGCCATTTCAAAGTTAAGGCACAACAGTTTCTCAAACAGGATTATAAATATATGGAACAGTCTCCCACAAAATGTTATTGATGCCAAGTCAATAAATTCATTCAAGAATAGATTAGAAAAAGCATGGGCTAATGATCCAGGGAAATTTGACCCCTTATTCCTTGTGTTGCTTATTTACTGCACTCAAGCAAAAATGAGAGACAAATAAATGTTCACACTTCCTGTCTACCATTCGCTATTTCGCTATTTTTGTGTGGAAATGATTGGTGATTTAACATCATATATGTTGATGACACGAGCTGTTTTTAAGCTGAGAGCTTTTCGATTAACTATTCAATAATATTAAGTTGAATTTTCTAAATAACAACCCCCCTCCCAATCTCTTTCACACACTTTTATTCCCTTGAAAGTTGAATATGTGTGTCGGCACATTAACCAGCTAATAGTTATAGTCACTGTGAAAGTACAACGTCTGAACACTTTGACTTCTGGATACTGAATGGTTTATTCCCATCCAGGGCTCACTGAACCGCCGGCTAAACTTTCCATGATGTCATCTCATTTACATACTCCTTTGTCTCACTTACTGTCTAGAACATCATGCATCTCATTAACATATATTACCCACATGTCTGGATGTCTATTACATATATATCACAGTCACTATCTGTGGCTAGCAAAACAATGAACTTCAGACTGGAATTGTTTTGCATAGAAATCACTAAATCAATACTTCATTAAATTGATCGTTTTAATAATGCTAACTATTGGTTTTCCATCCGGTTGTACTCATCAGTTCAACGACATAAGCTCACAAGACAAAAAGCTCACAAGACAAAAGCTCACTCTTAGTTTTAAGGGGCTGTCACATTAGGTTTTTTTGCGGGAGCGTATGGCGGCGTAGGCGCGTTAGGTCATATACGTCGGCATATGCCGTATACGCTACGCATACGCTACTCATACGCTACTCATACGCCGCCAGATGCCGGCTTATGAGGCATACGCCGCCATACGCTTTCATAAATCCGTCCGTCCCCATTTTTTTGTGCATGCTCAAAAAATCTCGACCTACGGGGGCGTATGGTTCTTACGCGACACATACGCTTAGCATAGGCCGGCATACACTCCTCGTACACTGGGGGTACGCCGGCGTACGCTACTCGTACACTCAGCTTGCGTCACGGGCGTATCACTGGCGTATCTCGGGCGTATGCAGCGTACGCATAACCTACGCGTTGCGTATGAGAGCGTATTGGTAGCGTATGAAAAGCGTATGCGAAGCGTATGGCGGCATATGCTCGACCTATGGTCTCGGTATATAAAGGCGACCCACGCCATTCCTTCGTTCAATCCTGCTCTGCTGCTCATACAGGATGGATGCCCAGGCACTGCAAGTACAGTTCCAGCTTTTCTACAGAGTTGCCCTTTATCACCATGAGCTTACTCTATTCCTCATGGTTCTTCTGGCGTCCTGTATCGAGAGACGAAGGAGGAGGGAGCGGTGGCGACGATCAGTGTGGGTCAGACCCTGGATTGAGAGGCGGCCACAGTTTGGCTTGTTCGACAAGCTGATGGTTGAGCTCCGCAGCGAGGACACCGCGTCGTTTGTGAACTTCATGCGGCTGCCTCCCCAGTTGTTTGACGAGATTGTGGCGCGAGTGGGACCCAGGATCGCCAAAAAACGGACCACATTCAGGGTGCCGCTCGACCCGGCGCTGAAAATAGCACTTACTCTGCGGCACCTGGCATCTGGCACAAAATACTCCTCCATGAAGTTCGGGTGGAGGGTGCCCCACAACAAACAGTCGCTGATAGTGCGTGAAGTCTGTAAGGCCATCGTCGACGAGTACATGGCCGAGGTCATGACGTGTCCGACGACTCCAGAAGGGTGGCGTGCCGTCGCGGACCTCTTTTCAGAGAGGTGGAACTTCCCCCATACCTGTGGCGCTCTGGATGGGAAGCACATCGCCTGCCGGTGCCCTCCAAAGAGTGGGTCACTCTACTACAACTACAAGGGCTTTTTCTCCGTGGTCCTGTTGGCGCTTGTAGATGCGGATTACAAATTTATCTGGGCAGATATTGGCGGAATGGGCTCCGCGTCCGATGCCCAGATTTACAACGCCTCCGAGCTGAAGGCGGGCACAGAAGGTGGCACCATCGGCTTTCCGAACCCTGAACCGCTCGTCGACGGCCAGAAGGATGTGCCGTATTTTCTGATCGGTGACGATGCCTTTGCCCTGCGGCCGACCATGATGAAGCTGTACGGCAAGAGGGGCTTGACCAATGATGAGCGACTCTTCAACTACCGGCTTTCCCGAGCTAGGAGAGTGGTGGAGAATGCCATTGGCATTCTAGCCAACCGCTTCCAAGTGCTGCTGACGACTATGCAGCACCACCCCTCCAACGTGAAGATCATCGTCAAGGTGTGCATTGTTCTGCACAACCTCATGAGGACACGCTACCCAGCGCTACAGAACATGCAGCTGGATCGTCCCGAGACAGCCAACAACAACTTTGTGCCTGGAGGTTGGCGAGAGGGCCACAACCTTCCTGACATTAATGTTATACCTGTTAACCCCAACACTGTGTCCAAACTAGGAAAGGAACAGTGCAATCTAATTAAAGACTGGGTCGTCTCACCTGCCGGAGCACTGTCATGGCAAAACAGGATGATCTGACAAAACATTTTATCAGTCTGTATGCGCTGTGTCTGTCTACTGTTTTTGCAAACATGTCTGTGATGTTGTGACATGTCTCCTGTTATATGAGATGCTAATATGTTTATATGTCTAGTATAAAATAAACGATATCATTTTATAGATATGAAAACACAATTTTACATGTCTGTTACGTTCTTTCGCTCCCTAATTTAAAGTCATCTAGTTAATGTAATTGTAATGAATCTCCTCTCTTTTTACATGAATTAATCTTTTACATACATACTAAGAACACAGGGAAAAATAGAGTGACACAGAGACAGAAAGGGGGAGACGAGTTAGAGGGAGGGAGGGAGGGGGAGAAGAGATAGAGGGAGGGAGAGAAGAGATAGAGGGAGGGAGGGAGAGAAGAGATAGAGGGAGGGAAGAGATAGAGGGAGGGAGAGAAGAGATGGAGGGAGGGAGAGGGAGGAGATAGAGGGAGGGGAGGGAGGAGATGGAGGGAGGGAGGGAAGACAGAGAGAGGGAGGAAGAGAGATAGAGAGAAGGAGGAAAGGGAGAAAGGGGAAGGAGGAAAGGGGAAGGAGAAACATTATTATAAATATTATAAATTTAAAGTTTATATTTATGTTTTAATTTTAATTTTAATGTTAATTGTACTTTAATATATAACAATTAAATGATGGCATGCCTTTACTGAACAGGGACACAAAAATTAAAAGTGACAGTATATTTATTGAAACATCTTGACATATAAATGTACAAATAATATATATACATATATACATACAAAGATAAATAAGACTACATATATACATATATACACATACAATCACTTCTCTCCCTTCCCGTTGGCATCAGCTGGCGACTGTGAGGCTGAGGCGAATAAGTCCAAATTGGACCCTAACATGCCCGATATCCCGGATAACCCCGACAAGTTTAAGAGTCCCTCCGGGCTGGCCGACTCAGACAAGTTCACTTTGGGGTCGGCGCGTGTCGGAGTCACCATGTCTGTGGCAGCACCAGTCCCTGGCCATGGCGGACCCACAGTGGGTGGAGCACCACCGCGCACCACAACTATAGGAGAGCCCCTCGTGTGCGCCACCATTCCTAAAGTCCGTACTTGTGCGGTGTGTGGTGGTGACAGCCGTACCACTGGCGGAGCTGGAGGCAGAGGCTGAGGCGGAAGACTTGGCAGAGGCGGGTGTGGCAGTGGCTGATGAAGACTGTGGCCCGCCCATATAGCGGTCCACGTATTCGTGTGTCTGCGCAGTCCGCTGGTGGGGTTGAGGCTGGTATGCCTGACTTGCAGACACACAAGCCAGTGCCGGTGCAGGAGCCGGTGCAGGAGCAGGAGCAGGTGCAGGAGCAGCCACACAAACCACCGGTGCCACAAATGTTCCTTCCTCCTCCTCCAGATGGTGCGACACCATGTGGTTGAGTGCACCGCAAATGGACACAAACCGCTCCTCTGGCATCGTGAGGATCATGTCCCGCATATAGTTGGCGAATGCCACTCGCTTCGTCACCGTCGGTGGAGGTGGAGGAGGAGGCGGCTGCATCACCTTGAGGATGTCGGCAGGCTCATCGAACCTCTTGTGGATGGCAGCGAGGAGGTTGTTGTCGACTGGGGCAGATCGCTTCCCTCTCCCCTTTCCCCGCTCTTGGGATGTAGCGGGAGGAGTGGGTGGAAGATCCTCATCCATCGCCACCTCCACATCGGTCCCGACATTCTCCTCCATGCTCAGATCGAGCTGCAGAGCCACGACAGGAGTGGCCAACTGCAAGACAAAATCATAACATAACATAAGTAACATGAATGCAAATCGATATTTCGACAAAAGACACGACAAGTCAACAGTAAATCAAAAATATATAAAGCAAAAATAATTAACGTTAAATGCAAACATGGATTTATAACGATTATATCACGATACATCTATTGTCAATATCTCGATTTAAGAACAACTACACAACAACTCAACATTAAAGAAATAAATAACATTAACAAATTACTAGAATATTAGATGTTGCTAGGACGTAAAACAACAACAAACAAACAAACATAAATACAACAAAAGCATAACATAACAAACTTAGAATACGAGCGGTTTTATGAGAATACTAATGACTGCACTTGTCAGAACGATAAAAGATAATGTACTTACACTCCTGCAGGGCTCCGGTCGGTGACGGACGACGGACCGCAGGAACCCGAACTTGCGCAGGATCCACTGCTCCCGCTCAGTCAGGTCAGCGGCTCTGTCCCCGCTCTTTTTCTTTTGGAGCCGCGTGTTCGTGTCCCTGAGTGACTTGAACCATTTCTGGAGATGGACTGTTGTGGTCCCCAGAAGTGTCACCTGGTCCTCCCACATCTTGGCCTTTCTGTCTGAGCGGCGGTAATCCGAGAGCTTCATATTCCACATGATGGGGTTCTCCTGGAGGAAGTCCAACATTTGATCCTCCTTGAAGACCGACAGAGAACAGTCGCTCTTCTTGGCCCTCCGTCTCTTTGACGTGCCGATGCCACCGGTGCTGGTGGAGGCGTTGGAGGCGGTGGTGGCGGCGGAGGCAGCGGACGACGCCCGTGAGCTGCCCCGAGAGGCAGGAGATGGCGAGCTGGAGCGGAGACGCCAGCGTTGCGTCGTCGACCTCTCCACTTCCATCTCCAGCTCCTCCAGTGGAGAGTGGTGTTCTGGAGAGTAGTGTTCTGGAGAGTGGTGTTCTGGAGAGTGGTGTGGAGAGTGGCGAGGTGGCGAGGCAGGTGAGGAGGCTGGTGATGGAGAGCATTGTAACAAAGTCTGCCTCTCCCACGGCCTAGTCCTCCTCCTGTAGTTACAGCAGCTCTGGAGGCTGGTGTAGTAGCAGTAGTACTGGTAGTAGTAGTAGCAGTAGCAGAAGCAGCAGCAGCAGCAGTGGTGTTCCTCTTAGCAGGCATGGTGGCAGAGTGAGGGGAGCCTGTTGCTGCAGGCTATATATACCCAGGAGCCACCAAGCGGCGGACCGCGGAGAGATAACATGGGTCGCGCATAGGTTTCGCATACGCTCCTCATACGCTCCTAAAATATTCATACGCTCCGCATACGCTCCTCATACGCTCCACTTGCCAATCAAAACCATCAACAAAATGTTGCAGTACGCTCCCATATGCTCCTCATACGCTCCTCATAGGTCCCCCATACGCTCAAACCCACCCGAAAGTTCACCGAAGGTCATCATAGGCCGGCACCAGCACGGCTTACGTAGGTTTTCAATACGCTCCCGCCATACGCCGTAATGTGACAGGGCCTTAAGTGGGGAAAAAATACAAAAGCTCACAAGCTTTACTGATCTGCTACCGGAGTCAGTTGTTCTCACAGGTCTATCACCTCATTTCACACCTCCTGAATCATACAAGATTTGCTTGTTTTGTTGTTGTTGGGGTTTTAAGTCCTAGCAATGTCTAAGGTCATATCAGGATGCGTCCATACTTGTTAAAGTGAAAAAGAGACAAAATCTCACAGCAATTAATTTTTTTAATAATTGTCTCGTATATAATAAATTATAATACAATTACATGAATTAAAAATGTTTAGTCACATACCTAATACGTAATATGTGTTGTTCAGGAGGTGTGAAATGAGGTGTGACAGGTGAGAACAACTGACTCCGGTAACACCTCTGATTAAAGCTTGTGAAATTTTGTCTTGTGAGCTCATGTCGTGGAACTGTCACGAATCGGTACCTGTCCTGATATGATCATAGATGTTAATAGAATGTAAAATCCCAACAAACAAATCTTTCCAATGGTACCAGTTATAATACAATTACATGAATTGAATTTGTTTAGTCACATACCTAATATGTGATTGATTGATTGATTGGTGGTTACTTTACACCGTGTCGGCAGCATAGGCCATATTCATGGTGGGAACTGTTTAAAAAAATTCAAACCATCGCTTTTACATGTAAGAGCATACAATCAATTTTGTGTCAATACACTCATGAATTTTTAATCCAAATTATTTTCATTATATATATATAAATCCAATTTATTTTCATTTTTCACTACTTCTAGAAGGCAGTGGCGAGGGTCAATCTGGTAATGATCTACCTTTTTGGTAGATCAATGCTTGAATATCGACTGGTATGCAACTGCCGGGTATCCGCTGCTCTGCACACCCCCATTTGGGGCTCCGTGGTGGGTGGGGAGCAAGGGTGAAGAACTTTATTTATATCTGACCGACTTCCAGTGTGGTTTCAGGCGGGGGAGGAGTACCCTCGACCACTTTGTCCAATAGAGGATATTACCACGCATGCTCCCGCAACCGTAGTATTCGTCGTCGCCGTCAGATGTCGCATGCGTTGTGAATATTTTGTATTAATAATAGTGACTGACTAGTTTGGTACCCTCCTAAAATTTTCAAAAGGGTCCAAACATGAATATTTTATTTTCCTTGGATGCTCCGATGGTCCAAAAGCAATATACTTTTGGAATTTTCAAAATATCCAAAGATTTGACTGACATACGTGTATTTGAAAGTTAGTAATTTCCATAGCTTTTGTATGCGCTCTGTCAACGGGTTCCACAACCATAGTGTTCGTCGTCGCCGTCAGATGTCACATGCGTTGTGAACATTGTCAATAAACTAGATCACGGTTCCGACTGCGCATGCGCTGAAAACGGCGTTGGGAGCAAAGCAAATGCGTACGGCCATTGAGTTTGCCTATACGCGCAGTGAAAAACGTCAGTTTTATTCAAAATTAATAGAAATCCAAAACCCTAACCATATCAATTTAATATAATATTTTTGATAAACATGTTTTCTATATGTGTTCCAAGCGGTTTGTCTCTAGGTGGTGTGGTTTTATCAATATTTTACTTTTTCTGTATGGAGATTGCTCACTGCCATTGACAATGCATTGAGTACTCTGGCTATGGCTCTAACACTAGTCTGAATGCCTAGATCTTTCTAAATCTAAATGCACATGGCATAAGATCTGCTGATTATATTGATGTAAATGCAATGCTGGATAAAAGATTAATATCTTAATTTATTATATATATTTTTTTAGCTGGTATTCTATGTTTCAAACAAGAGCTGAGATGATTTGAAACTAGCACATTTCATAGCTGCATCCAGTGTATTAGCATGTGCCATGTGCTTTTGGGGGGTATGTTTTGCTCTGATGCATCCCACAATGCACCGCGCCGCTGGAACCGTGAT
Source organism: Branchipolynoe longqiensis (assembly GCA_030323885.1). Taxonomy (NCBI): domain Eukaryota; kingdom Metazoa; phylum Annelida; class Polychaeta; order Phyllodocida; family Polynoidae; genus Branchipolynoe; species Branchipolynoe longqiensis. The sequence goes on along the minus strand of CM059194.1, from coordinate 74,749,124 downwards.
GTAGTCTATGGGGAGCTTTCATGAGCCAGTTCTCTCGCTATACACTTGGTGGCAGCACCCGTTCCCGGTCCAAGTCGGCCATCATGGTTGGATAGAAGGGTGTAGGTGTGTGTATGTTGGTGGTGTAGGTGTCTGGTGGGGGTTTAGGGATGTGGTGGGGGTGTAGGTAGGTGTTGGGTGTGTGGTGAGGGTTTAGGGGTGTGGTGGGGGTGTAGGTGTGTGGTGGGGGTTTGTGTGTGTGGTTGGGGTGTATGTTGTGTGTGTGGTGAGGGTTTAGGGGTGTGCAGGGTGTGCGGTGGGCGTTTATGGATGTGGTGGGGGTGTAGGTGTGGTGTGTGTGTGGTTGGGGTGTAGGTGAGTGGTGAGGGTTTGGGGGTGTAGGTGTGTGGTGATGGCTTGGTGGTGTGGTTGGGGTGTAGGTGTGTGGTGGGGGTGTAGGTGGGTGGTGTGGGTGTAGGTGTGTGGTGAGGGTTTAGGAATGTGGTGGGGGTCCAAGTCAGCCATCATGTTTGGATAGAAGGGTGTAGGTGTGTGTGTGTTGGTGGTGTAGGTGTGGTGGGGGTTTAGGGATGTGGTGGGGAGTGTAGGTATGTGTGTGGTGAGGGTGTAGGTGTGTGTTGGGTGTGTGGTGAGGGTTTAGGGGTGTTGTGGGTGTGTAGGTGTGTGGTGGGGGTTTATGGATGTGGTGGGGGTGTAGGTGTGTGGTTTGGGTGTAGGTGTGTATTGGGTGTGTGCTGAGGGTTTAGTGGTGTGGAGGGAGTGTAGGTGTCTGGTGGGGGTTTAGGGATGTGGTGGGGGTGTAGGTGTGTGGTGTGTGTGTGGTTGGGGTGTAGGTGTGTGGTGAGGGTTTAGGGGTGTGGGGGTGTATATGTGTGTGTGGTGGGGGTGTAGGTGTGTGGTGACGGCTTAGGGGTGTGGTGGGGGTGTAGGTGTGTGGTGGGGGTGTAGGTGTGTGGTGAGGGTTTAGGGATGTGGTGGGGGTGTAGGTGTGTCATGGGGGTGTAGGTGTCTCGTGGGGGTGTCGTGGGGTGTAGGTGTGTGGTGAGGGTTTAGGGGTGTGGTTGGGGTGTAGGTGTGTCGTGGGGTATAGGTGTGTCCTGGGGGTGTCGGTGTGTGGTGAGGGTTTAGGTGTGTGGTTTGTGTTTGGTGGTGTAGGTGTGTTGTGGTGTTTGGTGGGGCATATGTGTGTGTGATTGAGGTGTAGGTGTGTGTGGTGAGGGTGTAAGTGTGTGGTGGGGTGTAAGTGTTTGGTTGGGTGTATGGGGTACTGGGGGTATAGGTGTGTGTCATGGGGTGTGTCATGGGGGTTTAGGGCTGTGGTGAGGGTGTAGGTGTGTGGTGGGGGTTTAGGGATGCTGAAGATTATGAGGTGGCGCTCTGCAAGACACCCCTACAACTCCACAAACCACCTACACCCCCACCACACACACCATCAACCCCTACCACACACACCTACACAACCACCACACACACCTACACACCCACAACATCCCTAAGCCCCCACCGCACACCCCTAAATCCCTACACCTCCACAATACACACCCAAATCCTCACACTTGATAGTAGAAGGAACTGCTTCTATCCAACCAAAGCATTACAACGACCAGCATGGTGCGCCATCTGACGAGAGATTCATGCAAACTGAAAAGTCCCCATTGGAATCAATTGTTTGAAATGCCTTCATAAACAAAAAACATGTCATGGCCGTGTACACACACAGCTCCCTGAAGACCTCGTGCACCAGGATCCCCTCCTCCACCAACACGAGCTACAACTCACGCAAACGAGTCACCCCATTTGTCGTCTTTTACGATCTGCAATGGGGTGCAGGGGAAGTATTCTACCCCGGTTCCGCACGGGGGCCAAACATGTGTGATTCAGGTGTGAAATGAGGTCTGATAGGTGCGAGAACAACTGACTTCAGTAACATCTTGTGAGCTTTTCTCTTTTTATTAAGAGTGTGAGATTAAGCAATGGAACCATGCGAAATCTATGATGTAAACAACAACACTCAACATGTCTAGTCTCCACACTGAGGCTCAACTTTAACGGCCATATACAAATCTATGTGTGGCTAATTTACAATTAGAAGTGTTTGTAGAGAAGAATTCTTTTTCTTTTCTCGCAGTGGGTTGGATTGGTGAGTTTTGGAAATGAATATGGTGTGGGCTGAATAATGCCATCTGGGCTAATTATTTTGCTAAATTAATGCAACAGAATAAATACAAATGCTTTTATGTTGACATTAATTATGTATTCTATAACGCGTTATGCTCATATTATTTAGGGTGCAGGGCCTTAATATTTCCTTCGACCGCCGAGCTGGTGGGCACTGTACCGCCTGCACTCACCTGGCGCGGGCTCCCTGAGCCACAGGCGATCATCCAATCAGGAGGGAGCACCCCAGGGGAGGCGACTTCGGGCAGCGCTGTCTCTATACGGTCTCCAGTCGGTCGAAAATTTGACTTTATATTGTACTATTGACTATTGTTAATAAACGGAGGGGCCTTCGAGGTACCAGTCAGAGATATTCTCATCCAACTAATATCCATGTGTCGTTGTCTATCCGGAAGAATATAAATAATTATAAATTATGCTCTCCAAGCACAACCTTGTTTAGTATGTTGATCGCACGATATGCATTACTAATATCAACTGTGGCACAGTAATCCCCCTCCTGCATTATAGCCGTGACCGATTCCACAGAGTTATAACTGACACTAATTATAAATTGAACACAAGTTTAAAGGATAAAGGTATAGGCTGCTGAGACAGGAACCGTACTCCGCCAAATGCTCTCCAAGCACAACCTTGTTTAGTTTTTATGTTTATAGGACCAAATATGTGTGGGGAGAGTAGTGGACCCACTTCACCAGAAGTGGGTCAGTGCTGAGGTCAGGGTTGGGGGGAGGGTCTGAGGCTGGGACTGTAGCTGGCAGCTGTTGTTTTGAAAATGGATGGGTGAGTGGTGAGAAGGGAGAGTAAAACTGGGGTATTTTCAATTTTCTTTAGAGTAGTTCAATCAGGAAATATATTTGCTTTAATGTAAAATATATATTAGTACAATTACATTGCATAATTCAATCAGAAAAACATATAGAAGGAAAACATTTTGTTGTTGTTGAATGTAAAAAGGTTTTGGAGTGTATGGGGTTTGAACCCACACCACCAAACAACTTCAGATTATAGAGACCACATATAATTGCATGTCTCAGTTCAGGCTGTTTGTATATACGATGTCATATATACAAGATGGATGTATGTATGTATGTAGGTCATTCTTTAAAACTGGGCACCACATATTTGGTTTCCACATTATGATGCTGATAATTTGTTCTTTCTTTTATTGATTGCAAGTCAAATAATTATTATATCCTCTGTGTATTAAGTATGTTAGCAACATGAGCAATATCAATGTATTGCTCAATTTGTATGAGATCTAATTCAAAAAGTGAAATTCATTTTTTTCAACTCTGACATATGCACAACATGCAAACCTTCATAGGATTATTTGGAAGGTTTTCACTTTTGGTTTCCATGTCACACTTTCATGCCCAGTTTTAAAGAATGACCCATATATGTATGTATGTATGTATGTATGTATGTATGCATGTATGTGTGTGTATGTAACTGCACATTCTATGATTCAGCCAGGCCTGAGCATTAATTGTTTGACGGGATCCACCGCAATTCTGCAGGTTTCTGGGTTTAATTCTATGAAGACAGCAGCCGTTCTGGTCATGCCTATGTGTTATCATTTGGATGGGATGCGTCAGAGGATGGCCTGCATCAGAGGATGGCCTGGGGTCGTAGCACCATATCAGTTTATACACTCACCTATGACGAACTGCACGTTCTGCGATCCCGAGTCATCCACTGGCGCATACACTGTGGAACGGCTACTGCCGTCATAGCTTTAAGCCCAGAACCCAGCGCATTTGCAATGGATCCCGTCCAACCGATAACGCATGACCAGAACAGTCACTGGCATTATAGCATTGAACCTGGAACACTCAGTTCTGGGTGGATCATAGAATATGGCTACTGCCATCATAGCACTAAGCCCAGAACCCGGTGCATTTGCAACGGATCCCATCCAAACGATAACCCATCGGCACAACCAGAACGGCTGCTGCCATCATAGCATTAAAACCGGAAACCTGTGTATTTACAGCGGATCCCATGAAACTATTAATGCTCAGGCCCGGTTGATCTGGCCAGCATGGAACGGCTGCTGCATTAGCTAATACAAAAGATCTGAAAGTCAAAAACTTTCAAATGCACATATCTCACTCCATATGGTTCACTCCTTTTTACATTCAATAACAAAAGAAAACATTTTCCTTTTATATACAGTGTAACTGACAAATTTCAAATGGATGCATGCAAAACCGATTGACCGCCAAGCTTGGATCTATTGACGACACTGGACGTTGATAACTATGACACCTTTGATGACAGAGGGACTAAAATCACCCGGCCTACTTGTGGTGTGCCGGCCGGATGCTCCCATAGTGACCCAAACTGGGACAGAGAACTATTTCTAACCAATGACTGTGTTGAATGTGCTTCAGATATTGCTAACATAACCGATACTGACTTGCTTGATTCGTTCCCCTGTGATCATGTTCAACGCATAACCTGTAATGTCGATGATTCTCCTGGGGTTGAGGCTCTTGGTGTGGGTGATGTTAACATAAGCAAGTCTCATTCTTCCACAATTGGGGATGGTTTGCAATGGGTGCAACCATGTGGCGCCAGTCGTGATGATCTGTTATTTGTAGAGCCTGACGATCATGGTGCCCTGTGTGTACAAATTAGGGAACGGCTTGGTGCGCCACCAGTGGCAATTAAGGTCACTAATGAATGTGTGCAAGGTTGCTGTTCATGTGGGCATGCTATCGCGGGGGTCGCTAGCCAACTTGAACCATGCCGGTTTTTTGTAGAGCTATTTATGAGAGGCGACACTGATCCCGACTGGGTCTATCTCATGATAGGAGTGACTTTGGGGTTTCGGGTGATCAATCCCACGTGTGACAGTAGCTATATGCCTGAGCGTGCTAAAAAGAAATCAGCTTGGGAGAATGAGATCATTAGTAAAAAATTTAGTGATGAGGAGGCAGCTGGTGTCATCTCGGTTGTTCACGACCTTCCAATATGCACTCATGACGCTTTTGTCGTCCCAAAGGATGACGGCGGTGGTCGTGTAGTAATCGACTGCAGTAGGCCCTCTTCGCTATCCGTTAATAATTATACTCATGAAGTTTGTACCAAATTCTCTTATAAGGGCTTAGACGACGTGACTGACATGTTAGAGAGGGGGGATTGTCTCGGAACCGTAGATATAAAAGACGCCTATCGCGCTGTATCAATCCACCCAGATGATCGGCGTCGTCAGGGTCTAAGACATCGTAAGACACTGGGTGAGGACTTTACCTATTTCCTAGACAATCACCTCAGTATGGGATTATCCTCTAGCCCTTATATCTTTACTAAGATTTCTGATTTTGTAGTCCGATGTTGTGTGCGGGAGGGATTGGTCGGGGTAGTGAACTATTTGGATGACTTCTGTCTTGTAGGAGGCACCACTAGTGAGGTGCGGAAGGCTCAGAGAACACTGATAGCGATCCTCAGGAGGCTTGGTTTCTTTGTTAGTTTCAGGAAGGTCAGTGAGGTCGACACCAAGGTTCGCTTTCTTGGTATTTACGTTGACTTGGTCCAATTACAGCTTAGTCTCCCCCAAGATAAATTAGACAAAACACTAGAAATTTTGCACAAACTGCATGGCCGTAAGAAGGCATCGAGGAAGGAACTTGAGCGGGTGGGGGGCTTCCTCGCACATTGCTCTAAGGTAATTAGGGGGGTAGGACTTTCACCCGGCGTATATACGACCTTATCGCCAAACTAAAACAGCCATTCCATAGAGCTAGATTAAACGAGGGTGTCAAGGAGGACCTGAACTGGTGGCTGAATTTTGCCAAGTCTTTCAATGGTAAGGCTAGGATATTGGGCAAGTTTGCCCCTGTCGTATCGACTTACAGCGATGTTTCAAACTGGGGCTTCGGGGCCTTACACGACCGGGATTGGCTAGTCGGCGCTTTCGCCGAGGGTCACTCTGATTCTCTAGACGCTTATGCAGGCCACCACCAACATATTCCTCCAGCTGATGTTAAGACTGCCCACATCAATGTTCAGGAGATGTGGGCAGTTTACGCTGCATGCCTTCGCTGGAGTGGTGGTTGGCGGGACAGTGGTGGTTGGCGGCACTGTCATGATGGTGACTGATAGCGCAGTGGTTCAGGCTGCTCTGAACACTGAAAGGTCTAGGTGCAAGGGAATCATGTACTTTCCCCGGAGGATTTTCTGGCTGGCCGTTGAATTCAATTTCGAGTTCAGTTCAGTGTATATATGCAGCCATGTTAACGTCATTTGTGACGCATTGAGCAGGCTAATTAGTGAGGATAGCTCAGATAGGATCAGGAGTGTTGATTGCGCTAGAGCCTTTGTTGTACCAAGATTTTTGATAATCCTTATTTTTCTTTCAGGAATAGCTGTTCTGAAGGCCGAGCAGCAGGGATACCAGCAGCAAACCTACGCGAAGAATTCGGCTCTAGCAAGGGGGGTTCAGATCAGAAAATATTTCGAGTATGTTGAAAACTACCAATCCTCACATTCACCGATACCATGCTCGACGGAGCAGGTTGCGCTCTAAGCCACTTGGCTCGCCCACTCGCTCAAGTATAGTTCGGTTCTAAATTACAAAAGTGGTCTGAATCTTTTCTTGAGGCAGCAGGGCGAGACGGGAATTGATTATAAGAGTTTTGTGTTGGCTTCGACCTTGAGGGGGATCCGCAGGGTGAAGGGAGATGCCCCCCGTCGAGCCATGCCGCTGCTGCCTCATATGCTGCGTAAGATATTTGCACTACTGACAAATAATCATGGCCATGTAGCTTGGGGTGCGGCAGTCTTATGTTCATTCAGGGGGTTACTAAGGAAGTCTCAGGTGACTATGTCTGATGCCGCCCTTTCTAGAGCCGACTTCGTCTTTTATGATTGGGGATTAGTTCTGACCGTGCATCGATCAAAGACTATTCAATTCAGAGAAAGGGTCCTGGAGATCCCCATTGCACGATGTTGCGACATTGATCTCTGTGCGGTTTATTGGACCGAGACTCACTTCCGTCAGATCCCGGCTGAACCTATGGCCCTTGCCTTTCGCCTTCCTTGCCTGGGGGGGGGGGGGGTTCGTGCCCTCTGCCATATAGTATCTACCAGGAGACCTTAAAAAAATTTGCTTCAAGGGCAGGGCTCGATGCTACCTCCCTCTCTTCCCATTCCTTAAGGAGGGGGGGCTGCACCTTTCTGGCCATGTGCGGTGCTACGATAGAAGAACTTAAGGCCAGGGGTGACTGGGCATCAGAGACCATTTACAATTATCTTAAGATCCCATTAGGCACTCGTATAGTTAACGACATGAGGGTTGCCGCTTCACTCTGTGCCGATCTCACGACTGGTGGGTTGGGGGGTTGACGTGTAGCCGTCCCCCTTTGGCCTGTTTATTATGCTCGCCATGTCGCACAATAAAAGTGACCGACCCACCTCTCGTCTCTCTCTCTTATTACATAGCCCTACCTTATTGGATGTATAATTAATTATGCGTATATAAGTAGGCGGAGTATATATTCCTTATTATTATTATTACTATTATTATTCTACCATTTAGTCCCTAAGTTATTATGTCCAATCGCTGACTTGCCTCGATTTGCCCCAGTTGCCCCGGCAACGCCGGGGAACGGGCAGGCCTAAGTCAGTTCGCTACTCGATTTCAAACTTTACCGGTAAGCCTGTTTATTATGCTCGCCATGTCGCACAATAAAAGTGACCGACCCACCTCTCGTCTCTCTCTCTTATTACATAGCCCTACCTTATATACAGTGTAACTGACAAATTTCAAATGGATGCGTGCAAAACACATGCATGTGCATCCGCACATAAGTTTAAACCGCCAAGGATATGCGTACTGCTCACATACGGTATGCGTAGACACTATGTATATGGCAATAGCCTGAACTGAGACCAATAATTATATGTGGCCTCTGAAGTTGTTGGTCTTGTGGGTTTAAACCCCATACAGTCCACTACTTTTTACATTCAACAACAAAAAGACATTTTCCTGCTATATGAGTTTCTGATTGAATTATGCAATGTAAGTGTACTAACATATATATGTAACACCCTAACCACTAGATTACAGAGGCCACATGAGGTGGTTGTCTCAGTTCAGGCTATTTGTATATATACAACGTCATATATACAAGGTGTATGAATACATCCATGCATGTGTATACCTTGTATATACATCATATATACAAGGTGTATGTATGCATGCATGCATCTACATAGTTTGTATATATATTTGACATATATATTAGTGCATATAACAGATTAGTAAATGTTGTGCGGTGGCCGTGCAGTGACTTTAGGGTTGCCGTACGATGGCCACACATCACATACATTTGATATATGCACTAGTCTAGTATATATATATATGATACATGTGATATATGCGTAATAGACGTCTAGACACGTCTGTAATATATGCAAATCAGATGACGTCATGGAAAAGTTTGGCTGGCTATGGTTTGAGCCCTGGAGGGGAATAAAGTCATTCAGTATCCAGAAGTCAAAGTGTTCAGACGTTGTACTTTCACATTGTGTCAGATGAGGAAGAATGCTGCCCGCGAATACACTGCCGGGTTTGTGGCCTCCTGGTCAGCTTGTCCTCAGCAACAACGCCAGATCGAACTGGAAAACATGGATCAGAGCATATAACATATACGCAACTGCTGCAGGTGTCATTTTGAAGGGAGAACGAGTGCAATGCTGTATTTTCCTTCATGTTGCTGGCGAAGAAGCGCAGAAAGTCTTCGCCAACATGTCCATCGCGCTCGATGACCGAGACAAGATCGGACCGCTCACGGAGGCGTTTCACGCGTATTGCGTAGGTAAAGGCAGTTTGATAATCACAAGGTACAAGTTTAATATGCATAATCAAGCTTCGGAGACGATGGCCATGTATATCACGGCATTGAGGGACAAGGTGAAAGACTGTGAGTACGGATCAGTGGAGGAATCGCTGTTGTGCGATTGCTTGGTAGCCGGTGTGAAAAATGTGAATTTACGTAATAAGTTGCTTCAAACGGCGGATTTTACCCTGGAAAAGTGTGTACTTATGTGTGAAATGAGTGAGTTCAGTTCCGATCTTTTGGAGGACACCAAATCAGATGTTGAAACTAAGGAGATTGATTTCTTACGGAACTATGCTACGGCGCGTACCGGTGCACCGGCGGTCCGGTCGTTTGCGCTGCCATCTTGGAAACCGCCATCTTGGAATTCGGGCAGCACCAGTGCAGGGGAGTTCAGGATTCGTTGCCCGAACTGCGGTTATGATCACCGCCGGGGAGTCTGCCCAGCGAAGGGCAAGGCTTGCATCGCCTGCAAGAAGATCGGACACTTCAGCAAAGTTTGCAGGAGCAAACTTGGCAGGATCAATGAGGTTGCGGTGGAAGAGCCCGACCCTCATAATGCTGAGCAAGACCCGGATCCGGCGGAAATCCACGTGTTGGGGACGGATCTGTTCGTCGGTGCCGTGGACCACGGTGCCGAGCAAGATGCTGCGTTGTGGTACGTGCCTGTTCGGGTGGACGGTCGTCCGGTAAAGTTCAAGCTCGACACCGGGTCAGAGGCAAACGCGCTTCCCAGGAACGTATTCGACAGAGTCGTACGAGGGCGTCTGACTAACACCAAGTGTTCGTTGGTGACGTTCTCGGGTCATCGGATCACTCCCGACCGTGAGGCATCGGTCGACATTAACGGCAGCAAATTCAGGTTCCAAGTGGTGCGGAACTGTCAGCATATTCTAGGGAAACAGGCTTGTGTGGCTTTGAACTTGTTGGCGCGGGTCGACGAGGTGCACTCTGCCGTGCCGACAAACATTGCCAAGCCGACGAACAGTCCCAGCGCCCAGGCTGAATAGCTGGTAAGCGAACACAAAGAGGAGTTAACAGTTGAAAACAACTTGGTCATGAAGGGCGATCAGGTGGTGGTCCCTCCGGGTTTACGTAGTGAAATGATTGAGGCGTTGCATGAAACTCATTTAGGGGTGACTAAGTCCAAGCAACTGGCACGGGATTGCATGTTTTGGCCGAACATGAATAAACAAATTGAGGATAGAGTCAATCGGTGTGACACTTGTCAAAACAACCGAAAGAGTTTGCATGACGAGCCGTTAATAAACCACCCGATCGCCTGTCAGCCTTATGAAAAAGTAGGTGCGGATTTGTTTGAGTTGGATCATAATAATTACCTGATCATGGTAGATTATTATACAAAGTATCCAGAGGTGACACTGTTGAGGGATACATCGTCTGCCACAGTCATTGAGGCGATGAAAGATAATTTTGCTAGACACGGTATTCCGAATCAGGTTGTTTCGGACAACGGTCCGCAGTTTAAGAGCCATCAGTACAGAGAGTTTGCACAACATTATGGTTTTAAGGCCATATATTCTAGTCCGCAATGGAGAGGTTTGTGCAGACATTGAAGGACGTGTTAAAGAAGTGTGCGAAGACGAAGTCAGATTTTCAGTTAGCTTTGTTGAACTACAGGAACACTCCGTTGCCTGTCTTGAAAGCATCCCCAGCTCAGTTGCTCATGAGCAGGCGGCTGAGGGGCCGGTTGCTGATGGTGGAAGATAGTTTGGTACCCGAGACACAAAATTCGAAAAGAAGTCAGACAGCGAAAAGACAGCAAAGTCAAAAGGTTTTTCATGATAAAAAGTGTGTCAAGGCTCATAAGCCTATGAGAACAGGCGACAAGGTTAAGTACAAGAATAGTGTAGGTGAGTGGAAGAAAGGAGTTATTTTGGGACGCACAGGCATGTCAGGACGGGAGTATCAGATCCTGAACGAGTCGGGGAATATGTTTACAGGAATCGGGTGCAAATTATCAGGGCGCCCAAAGGAAGGCAACCCGAGCCGGTCGGGCAGACGCAAAGTTTGTCAGCGTCGCAGCCAGAGGTCAATGGTGGGGCTGGGCTAAGTAGGTCAGATAGACTGATTCGGCCAGTGAGTAGGTTAGACCTATATTGAGGGAGTGTGTGTGAATGTATACACACGAACACATGTGCATGTTAGAGTTAAGTTTCAGTTTCAGGTGCATTTACTGTGTGTTGGACTGTAGTGCCAGTATGGCATGTGGAGGCTAAGCAGGCGGACAGTTCAAAGGACTTCAGTGCCATAGTGTGCTCGGACACTCGCTAAACCTGTGGTTTAAGTTAAGTGCTTGTATATTTTATTGTATTACTGTATGATGAACGAGTAAACCTGGTATGTTTTATGGGGATTTTGAAACATTTCATGTCTCAGAAATACTTTGAGGGGGGATGTGATATATGCGTAATAGACGTCTAGACACGTCTGTAATATATGCAAATGAGATGACGTCATGGAAAAGTTGAGCCGGCTATGGTTTGAGCCCTGGAGGGGAATAAAGTCATTCAGTATCCAGAAGTCAAAGTGTTCAGATGTTGTACTTTCACAATACATACAAGGCATATATACATACACACACACACCATGTATATATGACATCCTATACACAAATAGCAGGAACTGAGACAACCAGCTACATGTGGCCTCTGTAGTCTAGTGGTTAGGGTGTTGAACTTGTAATCAAAAGTTGTTTGGTGTTGTGGGTTCAAACACCATACAGTCCAAAACCTTTTTACCTTCAACAAAAAACATTTTCCTTCTGTGTTTCTGATTGAATTATGCAATATAATTGTACTGACATATATTTTACAGGGATGAAAGATCTCCGCAATTTCGCGGATTTCCGGGATTTTTCCTGTAGCTATAATTGTATACTAATATGTTGCAGCCATCCTGATATGACCTTAGATGTTTCCAGGACGTAAAACTCCAACAACCAACCAACCAATACATTGTTTCATGCTGCAGCACCATCAGCGTTTACTAATATGTAGTGCAAACGCCGCAGCACTAGCAGCGTATACTACTTATGGCTTCAAACGCCGCAGTAGGGTCAGCGTATACTACTAATATGTGCATCTAATGCCGCAGCACTAGCAGCATATACTGATGCAAATGCCGCAGGACTAGCAGCATATACTACTAATACATGCTTCAAACAGCGCAGCACTGTCAGTGTATACCAATATGTATGAAACCCGACTTCTGGGAATTTTCAGGGATTCCCTGACAATGCTAAGCCTATAGGAGAATATCAGCATTTCCGCTTTTTTTCCCGGAGACCACTTTCATCCCTGACTTTACACTAAAGCAAATATAAAATCCTGTTTGAACTACTCTAAAAACTCACCCAGCCATCTTCACAACAGCTGTCACATGACCCAATCTAGTCACTCTACACCAATTGGAAAAGTTCAGTACTAAGTATGCACCAACCTATGCCACAAATTAGAACTATTCCGAGTTTGTTTGTTCCCCCCCCCCCCGACCACCTATACCTTTTCTCTTTAAGGAAAACTTTCCATCAACATGTACCAGAGAAATCAGCTATAGCAGTATATAATTACATCTACCCCAATCACCAACATTCAAATAAAAACAACTCCAGCACATTTATTTTAAAGTATTTATTACATTGATTATCAGCAAAGTAAAACCTATAGGACTATTTGGAACTAACTGTACATCAAGATGGACGGCCTTAGGCCTATTGCTAATGCATGAGAAGCGTACAGTATATATCCGACCATACGATATAGGAGTAGCCAAGCTGACCAATGCCTAGTACAAGTAAATATAGAAGCCCTATACAAACAGGTTCTCGCCACGAACTTCCTGTGGACTGGGTCATCGGCACTGGAGCACGGCACGTGAATTTAGTGTCACGTGACAACATTTTAACGTCTATTAAGATGGCTAGTTATTGCTTTTCCAATTCAATACCTTCCTAAATATATAATACTGAGGTAAGGCTTTCTGTTTCATTAACCCAGCGTACAATTTGACTTCTACAAGTGTTATAACGTGGGAAGGGACGGATGTGTATAATCTATGTCCAATTTCCTGTCACTAGGCCTTTACAAACAGTGGGAGATTCAGGCCTGCGATCTACGCACGGGCTCCCGTTTTGTGGATTGGCAATTGCTTATTTGTTTATGGGAACATGATTAGATACTTTTCATACCTTCAACGTGGGCACTAAAGCTAAGATTAAATATACGCGGTATGCAGCTTTAGGTAAACTTTAAACTTAAAATCAAAACCTAATGACCACTAACACAGCAAGGTGAAGAGATTCCGAGAAATTAACTATTGGGAACGAACAAACTCACAGAGGTTTGGGGGATGAGGGAGAATGCTTACAAACAGATAAACAGAGAAAGAATGCATGCAGTAGTTAGCTACACAACAACTGAAAGTGATAGAAAGAAGGGGAGTCACAAGACTATTACTGTCTAGCGGAGAAAACAAGTCATTAGACTTAACCGTTATGGGCAGCATAAATACACCCATCACAAAAGAAAATGCCATTCGCACTAACACCGACCAGCCCGTTGAGCGATCCACTTTACCGCATTCGCATTCGGACATAAGGAAGCACCAGCGTCCGTTTACATGCTTTTCCATTTTTTGTTGCATTCGCATACCGCATACCACGTATATGGAACCTTAGCTTGAGCTACCTCTGGCTTCACCTGCGCTGCAAACACAATGCACCACAATGAATGCTCAGCCTTAAAGTTTCATAGTCCGATGGTTTTGATTTAATTTCTGCCGTATTTCTTTTAGATAAATATATTATGTTGATGTTATAATCTATCCTACTTGAAGTAACTTTTCTTATAATCTAACTTTGGAGATATTTGAAGTGAAAATATGACAAATTAATTTTGCCATGCACACCAAAATGCCGGACATCATAGGCTTCAATAGGGACACTTTCCATTAAATTTACTTAGTATTTCTGTCTATTAGGCAACAAAGCCTTATGAGTACACCTGTACCTATATTGGATATGTAGTATCAAGAATAAGCAAGTGTTTTGGTTTAGAAAATGTGATGCTTTCTTCGGACTAGGCAGGACGAGTCGACAGGACGGCGACAGACACCAAGGAGGCGACCCTAAATTCACTAAAAGTCTCGTTAGTGTACGCTTTTCAGCAGTTTTAGAAGACAAACAATGGGTCTTTTATATTTTTAAAAACAACTAATTAATTTTTTTTTAAATATATTTGTTAAAATCAGGCGCCAATGGACAATGTGCACCGTCCTGATCGGCACAACCAACACCAGTTAATTGGCGATAGGCTATTGGGGCTGCGTCGACTGTTACCTCCTTGGTTGAAGCCCTGCATCAGGCTTCGTGCCCACATGCCCCCTCCCCTTCCCTATGTATCCACAGGTCTGTACTAGTCACATACATGATCACCCAATCAATATCATGCTTGGAAAGACACCAATATGCGGCCACTTGATTCACACTATTTACAACAAAGGTCGGTTAATTCATCTATACAAACATTGCATGTGGAGCAGATATTTCATATAGATCTATATATTGCTGAATATCAAGTACTGGAATGTCATCCCCGGCCATTCATTCTCATTCCTATTGGAAAACAATTAACAATATAGTTTTATTAAATAGAAAAATAAATGGGGGGAGGGATGGGGAGAAATAAAACCAGCCATGCTGTACTTATATGGACGGTCTCAGTATAATGTCTTTAACTTTATAAGGCGCAAGTATTTTTTCTAGTATATATTGATCATTCCCACGAGATCTCAGACTTAAAACTCATACAAGGGATGGCCACATTTTGCCTACGTTCTCTACACAATTCACAAAAGTCCAATTTCTGTTCCCGTCATTACTGCGATTTGTGATTTGATATCAATATATAAGCATAAGCAACCCCATTAGCTGGACCTACTAGCACTAATTAAGAATAATTATATGATATTATTCCCCTCACGTGGCAGGAGACGGGAAATTCCAATATGAAACATGCAAACATCGGTCACCCATGAGATGTGCTAAATAAAATAGTGGCTGAAAAAAACCTCAGTTAAATTTACTTGTTGTCCAAGGCTTCCGACTCCACAATGAACTATTCTCTCAGATCTGCGCACACTCATCTACTGCTGAGAACAATTTGAACTAAATTATCATACACACGTCATAGAAATCCATTACTGTCGATGGGAACATCATGAGACTCTCCCTCACTAAGCTAAATATACACCACTTAGGCCTATGCTGCAGATATAATGTTGGGCTTTAACCAAGCCGACTATCGGGATCTGACCTAAAACAGCCCCAAATTATTGGTTTACACAATGCACTGCCGCCGACTGATCGACAATTGCCAGTTGATAAAATAAGTGAATTTGGCATTGACTGACTAAAATCGTCCAGCCAGCACCACCCGAGCCAGACAATCGGCACCACACCCGACAGACTACGTCAGTGGCAATCTCCTTGGTCAACGCCCCGCATTAAGGTTCAGCACCTACATAAAAAGCGAGAGCCAGGGTGACAAGTCGGGGAGGTCAGCAGTGATTATATGACGATGAACAATTATACAAAGCGAACATTGTACATCCACGGAGGACATCGTGTCTTCACTTATAAGCGTCATGATAGCGAATGGAATGTGACAAAGATGAGTTCAAATGCAATAAGTGCACACAGGTTTAATATATATATAGTCAGTGTGCAGGCGACGGGCGAGTAAGTATAGTGTCCGTGCGTCAACTGTGCAATGATATGCCGAGTAAATACAGTAAACAAATGTGCAGAAGTGATATGCATATATATATAGAGAGAGATTGACATGTAATATCATGCATTTCAGATCTAAGAGGATGATAATTGAATCAAATTAATCTTGAGATTCTCCATTTCCATTGGGAACATCATGCATCGATGACTGACACTACCGTACAAAGCCAACATTCGTCTAAAATTTAAAATATTACTATATATTATAATTATCACATATTTTTTGTTTAAAACATTATATTTAAAACATTATATTTTCAGAATGTATAATCGGAAGGCTTTGTATAAATATATACAACACACGTATAAATCCCATGGCAGTTTCCTAAGTGATTTCCCAATTCCACTGTGCAAAGATGCCCCGATAAATTCAGTTTAATTCTAATAGATAACTAAATACAACAATGAAAATGTCTCCAGCGAATGTGAAGTAATGTCAATACTCTACGAGCTTCTGAGCCCCCGTATCATAGCGTGTATTTATACCCTTTGTATAATTTTTCAATTGAATTATTAAATGAACGTTTCAAGTGATCATGTGACAGATGATGTAAAACCCATAATGTAAAATTTAAAGTTGATAAGAATGTTCCGTAATGTGTTTTTCCCAGTTCAACACTGATCCCATTCAGTCCCTGTTTAACGAACACCCAACATCTTGTTAAACATGACGGCAGTATTGTTAACTGGACGATTGGTTGGTTGTTTTGCGTCCTGGCAACATCTAAGGCCATATCAGGACGGGTTAACTGGAGGAAGTGAGCATGATGGAAATATGGCATTAATGTCTTGCGAATACAAAAAAGTTCCATCTTACCCTAAGGCATGCTAATACTAGTCACATGTAACAAAATCACACACAGACCGTTCAGACTAGTTTAAACCCCACAATCAATGAATAAAATCTAAATTTAGAATGTTAATTGCTTGCCAAATCTGCTCTTTCAATTCAAGCCCTCAGACACTATAACTTGAGAAGTAGATCCGTGTATCTTGTAAAAGGAATTTCCTTCTCGACCCCCCCCCCCCCACCCCCATCTAAACTAAACTTCTCCAGACTTAGTGGGGCTTCAGTACACCACCGAGACACATTTCCGACCATTTCGAGAGCCGACACATGCCAAATTATTTCTTTCAACTCAACCCGAGACCCTATAACTTGAGATGTAGATTCGTGTATTTTGTAGAAGGGACATTTCATTCCATTTAAACTAAATTTCTCCAGATTTGGAGGGGTTTCAATATATTGAAACACATCTCCGAGAGCCAACACAAATCGGCTTTAGGGTGGTTGACCTGTGGAACGACTTGCCGGAGAGTGTCATACCAGCAGAGATCGTGCACTGTTTCAAGTCCCGACTGGATGCATACTGGTCAAGCATTACGTACATCTTGGAGCCATTGACAGTTGCTACAATCCACCACATCTGAAGAACTGTCTCAATTTCTATTAATTAAGAGTGGCTAACAGGTCCAAGGCCTATTATAGCTGTACCCTATTGATTGGTTGATTGATTGATTGATTGAAGCCCAATATGGCTCCTCATACATTAGACGCGTCCTCCTCGTCCTCGTCGTGCCCGTCTTCCACCTCATCCTCGTCGCCGTCTCCACCCCCGTATAGGTCGGCGAGCTTCTGGAAGCGCGGGCCCCAGTCGTTCAGGTAGTCGTAGTCCTGGTCGCCACTGCTGCTGGACTGCAGCGAGCTGAGAGAGCCTGCCAGACTCGAGCTGCCCTCGTACTGGTACTCCCGAACACTGTCGTAAGGGGGCGCGTTGGGGTCAAGGTCAGCGTCATCCAGACGACCGTCGATGAAGGTGCCGATGTGCGGCCCGCCTGGCCCGCCCGGGGTGCCGTCCGGCGACATGTGGTGGAACGGGTAGCGCGGCTCCGGCATCGGCTCCGCACCTGTGGGTAGGGGAGCAGCGAGGGTAGAGGAGTGAGGGGGCGAAGGGTAGTGAGAGGGGGAGGGGAGGGGAGAAAGATAGAAAAAGCTCTTAGCTTTTTTTTTTTTTTTTTGGGGTTGTAAAATATGTTTGTTCATCTGAGCATACCTTTTATCAGCATTGGAGCACTGGTCTTCCAGTCATGGAAACAATCGTATTTTGATTATCCATAACGATGAGGGCTGTATTATGTACAGCACACTCCACGCTAGTACAATAAAAGGGGAGCAGCCCGTGATGTATAGTGTACATAGTGCAGAAGGCAGATTTTATGAACACGGTAAAAGATAAGTGGCTTCGAGTTGTTGTCCTGAAATACTAGGAGTTTTACCCGTGTGCGAAGCTCCTTTCTTTTGGCAATGTGGCGGTTCTAGCTTGTCATTATGCATATGATGGTTCGATAATTTGCAGTGTGTTGGTTGGTAATATGGCTTTCCAGTAGTGTTAGTGGGTTTTGAACGTTATTATATCACTGTCAGCTTGTCATGGTGGAGGAAGGGGCGGTGGGACACCAGACAGGAATAGGTGTTCCCAAGGTTATATTAGCAATTCGAATGTTAGTATTAGTTAGTCACCCCCCCCCCCCCCCACACACACACCATGTTCCCACACATTCAATTTTAAATGAATTAAGTTAAAGTGTTGCTGAATCCCTATCAGCTCAACTGTTAATGCCACCCTAACTGTAGATTATCCGGCATAAAATCTGCAAAAGTAGGTTCATGATGGCCGCGTGTAGTGCTTTTACCTCAGATGTCGATTGGTGTATGGTGTCAATACTTACTGGTAAGGGGCAGAACGTCGTTCCTGTAGGGCTCCTCCTCGTAGGGCCCTTTGTGTGTCGAGTCGGCGTCAAAGTCTATCGGTTTCTGCAGTCGACTTATATCGTATGCCTGCTGGTCTTCCTCACCTGTCAATGAATATTGTAGTGTCAGTGCACCCAGCATGCACAAATCCAATAATTAGACTGATCTAGTTATTGGACATTAGAATTGTAAAAGATACGATAGCTAATCCGAGGAAGGCTCGGGGAGCAGAAAAAAGTAAAGCTTATTTTATTTAACGACACTTCTAGAGCACATTGATTTTTTTTATCATATCATCGGCTATTGGACATCAAACATACGGTCATTCTGACATATTTCTTTGGAGGAAATCCGCTGCTGCCACATAGGCTACCCTTTTCGATAAGCAGCAAGGGGTCTTTAATATGCATTTTCCCACAGGCAGGAGAGCACATAATACAGCCTTTGATGAACCAGTTATGGACCAATTGGTTGGAACGGAAAATAGCCCAAACTGCAAATGGGTCCACTGAGAAGGATCGATCGGATGACCCGACAGCTTCACAGGTGGACAAGCTACCACCTGAGCTACGTCCCGCTCCCTGGCTCGGGTAGCCTCCTCTAGTGTCAATCAACCACGTAATGCCAACTAACCTGCTCCCTCCTCATCGTAAAACACCACGTTGTCTCTGACGTCATCTTCAGGTTCCACCACCAGGAGGGGCGTCCTGTCTCGCCTCATCTTGGTGAAGCACGCCGCGAACAGCACTATGGCTAAACAACGAAAGGACAAACTTACTTCCAGTCCTGCCTTTTTCACATTTCGCAGTGCATAGTTTCATGGTAAATCAAACCTAGTACAGTAAAACCTCTCTAAATCGACCGACAATGGGACCGACTTTAAATGGTCCAATTTGACATGCTCTGTGATGTATTTCCTGTTAAAGAGAAACACTAATTACTATTACACATGTAGCATACAGTTGTTTGTTGTTTTACGTCCTAGCAACATCTAAGGTCATATCAGGACCGGTACCGACTTGTGACAGTGCACACTCATGGTGACTTTATACTGCTGTCCCACTGGGAAACCAGGTTGCCAGCACCATGACCTGGTATCCCACTCAGTCACATTATCCTGACACTGAGCACACCAGTCCTTGCCCTGTCCTAATAATGCCGAGCGCCTGGCTAGGAAGCGACAAGTATCAATTTTTAACTCATTGGTTTGACTCGACCAGGGTTCGACCTGGTATAGATAACATACAAGACGTTATATATACACATATCTAGGGGAGGGGGGAGACGCGCCCTAATTTGGGATGTCATTAGGACCTAGATTGATGTATAGTAATTTAGGTAAATTCTTTAAGGGATTGGCCTGACATATTTAGTGAGAAGGTGGGGAGGGGGGTGTTTGTGATCTGTGTCTGTGTGTGCGCGTGCGTGTGTGTGTGGTGCGTGTGTGGTGCACATTGCAGGGGAGGACACCCACATCGGGAATCTCACATCGGGAATCTCTGCAGGTCCCATAATGATGTACATTATAAATGTAGTCCGGCGGGTATCAAATAGGTTTAAATAAAAGCTCACCAAGTAGCAGCAGTATTGCCGCCACGATGAGGATGATGCCCCAGGACGCCATGCCGACGACTGGCTTCACATAGGGCTGACCCTCCTCCGTCTCGCAGAACTTGCCGGTCCAGCCATCGTAGCAGATGCAGTAGTGGCCCTGCACGGTGGGCACACAGACGCCATGTGTGCAGGGCTGGATCGAGCAGCCCAGTATGGGCGCGCAGTAGGTGGGCGCCTGCACCACTGTGAAGTTAGCCGCACACCTACACAGCCACATACGTCATTACTTTCACCAACACCAAATACTCTTTTTTTCCCCCCCGTGTTATTTTTAAACTTACAAACAAAATTGAACACGATGATAGAAAAAACATATACAGGTGATGGCATGATTTAATATGCTTATTAAATTTTCTTTTAATCACAGATGCATGTGAGGTAAGTGAAGTGACAGACGTGTGACAAAACAGATCTCACGGCCTTCTACATAGCCTATTATGTCCGTCACAATAGGCTATGTAGAAGTAAGAGGATATGCAGAATTAATAACATGTGTAGAAGTAAGAGTATATGCAGGTGTAATAGGATATGTAAAAGTAATAGGTTGTGCGGAAGTTATATAATCTGTATAACTTAAAGCTGCATAGTCCGATGAAGCATCACATTATCAAAACCAAAGCAATTATCTGGAATTGATTCTACATATCTAACTTAGATACCGATGCACGTATTAAGCATTTGTTGCCACATATCAGGGAATACTGAGGCAATTTAATAGAACATGTTACTGCTAAAGCCTATGGTGTCAGAGTTTTAGCAAGCTTGCCAAAACTAATTTGACATGTTTGCACTTCAAATATCTAAAAAAATAACTGTTTAAAATAAACAGGACTTGAAGCTAAAGTAAGGTCGATTATAACGGATAGGTTAATCTATTTATCTCAGAAAAATTACAGAAACTCAACACCATCGGACTATGCAACTCTAAGTAAGAGTAAATGTAGAAGTCACCGGGTGTGAAAAAGTAATAGGTTGTAGAAGCAATAGTATGTGTAGAAGTAATAGTATATGCAGAGGTAATAGTATCTGTAAAAGTAATAGGTTGTGTAGAAGTTATATGATGTGTAAAAGTAACTGTACATGTAGAAGGCACCGGGTGTGTAGAAGTAATAGGATGTGTAGAAGTAATACGATATGTAGAGATAAAAGGAAGTCTGGAGGTAATAGGATATATAAAGATAATAGGGTATGTAGAGCCAATAGAAAATGTAGAGGTAATATAGCATATACAGGTAATGTGGCATGTAGAGGTAATGGGACATGTATGGATAGTATGACATGTGGGAATAATATAACATGCAGAGACAATAGGACAGTATTAAGGTAACAGGCTAGATATAGGAGAGTAATATGTTAATAGGACAGTATTAAGGTACAGGCTAGATATAGGAGAGTAATATCTTAATAGGACAGTATTAAGGTACAGGCTAGATATAGGAAAGTAATATGTTAATAGGACAGTATTAAGGTAACAGGAGAAATAGTAGAGTAATATGTTAATAGGACAGTATTAAGGCAACAGGTTATATAGTATGTAGAAGTTCAACCTACCCACAGAAGGCTAACCTCCAGGCCTGCGTACAGAACTGTGGCTTGACACAGTGTAACGAGCTGGGCTGACAGAGGTTAGGGTCTGCACACCCAACTTCCACGTTCCTGTCCAGGATTAGGTCGGCCACCACACTTTTCGCGTTGTCCTGTCGTACCATCGGGAACAGGTCCTCATTGTACCGCAGGTCCGTCACGCAGCCTGACGGCAAATTTAAACACTAGTTTTGGGGGTTGTTTCAGATGACATGCTGAGTACAGATGGGGTTATACTGCCGGCAGTCTACTTACATACAACTGTAACTAAGCAACAAGAAGCAATTCAGCAAACGGTTGGACTCTTCCACAAAACAAGGATATATATATTTAGAAAGATTAAGGCGTGGCTAAGTACCCACACACGTAAAAACTGAACTTAATACATGTCACTTGTCAGCCTCTGAAGAATGAAAACACTATTTTGATATATGGCGCTATGCAGGTGCAATAAAAACCAAAGCCAACTGTACATACTTGTAGACATCATAATAGCGCTAATGTGTGGGTGGAGTGCTTTCTGTGGGTCTTAGCATTTGGTTTTGACCCATTTGAAAACACTCACACCACCCACTGAGACTATTACATTCGCCTACGCATATGTGAAGTTGGTTGGTTGGTTTTTGGAGTTTTACATCCTGGCAACATCTAAGGTCATATCAGGACAGGTACCGACTTGTGACAGTGCACACTCATGGTGACTTTATAGTGCTGTCCCACTGGGAAATCAGGTCGCCGACACCATGACCCGATATCCCACTCAGTCACATTTTCCTGACACAGCTAACCAGTCCTTGCCCTATCCTATTAATGCTGAGCGCCAGGCTAGGAAGCGACAAGTATCAATTTTTAAAAGTCATTGGTTTGACTCGACCGGGAACTCCCAACCTTCCACACACGAAGGCTGCGTTCTACCAATTCGGCCACCCTGCTCGGTTCCATGAAGTTGGTGTGGTTCAATTATAGTCTGTACATTGCACACACCAGTGCTCACTTTGAGAATTAGGCAGGCCACTTACTCGCCACCAGAACGTTGCTGACGTCGGGTTCAGAGTGGAAGGGCCGGTAGTTGACGTGGGCACCCCCGTACACGTCCTTCCCACTGACACTGATCAGCCGGAAGTCATCGTCTGGTTCACTCTCCGCGTAGTGCCTGCCGTCACCGCCGTCCACCTGTAGATGGCAGCACCAGTAGCAGGTTTGCATGAGACAAAAGAGGCAAGCTACTTAGCAGTCAGTTCTTTTCTCTGCTATCTCTCTGTGTCTATCTCTCTGAATATATCTGTGTCCATCTGTCTATGTCTATCTCTCTGCAGATATCTCTGTCCATCTGTCTATCTCTTTGTCCATCTCTCTATATATGTCTATCTCCCTATGTATATCTCTGTGTATATCTTTATACGCCTACCTCTCTGTCTGCATATCAGTTCTTTTCTGTCTTTCTGTGTCTATCTCTCTGTGCACATCTATCTGTATCTCCATGTATCTATATTTATGTGTCTATCTATGTCACACCTATCTATGTCTGTGGTTCTATCTCTGTCTATATCTCCGGAAGTGACGTGTTGGTTTAACACCAGTAATTTGCCTAAAGTTACATAGTCCGATAAACTAGATCACGGTTCCGACTGCGAATGCGCTGAAAACGGTGTTGGGAGCAAAGCAAAGGCGTACGGCCATTGAGTTTGCCTATACACGCAGTGAAAAACGTCAGTTTTATTCAAAATTAATAGAAATCCAAAACCCTAACCATATCAATTTAATATAATCTTTTTGATAAACATGTTTTCTATGTGTTCCAAGCGGGTTGTCTCTAGGTGGTGTGGTTTTATCAATATTTTACTTTTTCTGTATGGAGATTGCTCACTGCCATTGACAATGCATTGAGTACTCTGGCTATGGCTCTAACACTAGTCTGAGTGCCTAGATCTTTCTAAATCTAAATGCACATGGCATAAGATGTGCTGATTATATTGATGTAAATGCAATGCTGGATAAAAGATTAATATCTTAATTTATTATATATATTTATTTAGTTGGTATTCTATGTTTCAAACAAGAGCTGAGATGAGCTGAAACTAGCACATTTCATAGCTGCACCCAGTGTATTAGCATGTGCCATGTGCTTTTGGGGGGTATGTTTTGCTCTGATGCATCCCACAATGGACCGCGCCGCTGGAACCGTGATGTCGTCTATTGCTATAAGTTTCTGCCTAAAGCAAAACCTCTCTAAATCGACTTACCATGGGACCGACTTTAAATGGTCCATTTAGGAAGGTGGTTGGCTTAGGGAGTTTTTTTTTAATTATCATTACAATGGTATTGTATGGGCAATCGTTTGGGACCCAAATAAAGCGATCGATATAGGGGAGTGGTCGGTCTGTGGAGGTGGTCAGTTAGAGAGGTTTTACTGTATTCATTTTGTTTATAGACAGATTAGGTTGATTGATATAATGTATTTTATTTCAGTTTCAGGTAATTTATTTTTTAAAGGAAACTTCGGAAATGTTTTAAGTGAAAACATGCTAGATTAATTCAGGCTTCCCTACCAAAATGCTGGACTTAAGCTTTGTTTACAGCACAGCTGAAGAACTGCTTTTGAAAATATGCTGCTTTCATTTGTCATTAGACTATGCAGCTTTAATGAGTCAATGCTAGAATGACGTACCATGAGTATAGCCTGGTTGCCGTAACGTCGCACCTGGACGACATGCCACTCGCCGTCACTGACTTTGACAAATGGAAGGCTCACTACCTTATCGCCTGAGCCCAAGTCATACGTAAACTCCAAGTGGCCGTTCACAAGCTGAAAGATTAATGACATTACTGTATGTATGCCTTGTCAAAAAATTGCACACATTTTCCTGAAGTAAATACTTATCACACTATATCATGTTAGACGCTTGAGTGCACATGTAGTTATTTTTGTATTCATTATGGAACTATATTCCAGTGACTTCAAATGGTACTAGTGGCAATCAGCGGAACAGAAGGTATTCCTGTATCAAATATGCATGCAATAAAAAACCCGCAATACCAACTTCCTTTAAATATTGCTCCAAGCATCACGTTAGGTGAGTCAAAATGACAAGTTCTAATTCAATATTTCCTCCTTTTTTTTTCGCTTTTTGCTTTGTTTAACGACCCCCCAGCACAAAAAGTAGACATCGGCTATTGGGGGTCACACAGTGGTTTAAACAAAATTACAAGTTTTTTAATTCATTTTTTGTCTAAAAAATAAATTTGATCAGACAGGTAAAATAGAGCACAGATATATATGCTAAAAGAGCATACAACTGTGGTAAAATGACAAATGGTATATGATAAATAAAATGTTCAACTTAAAAATGAAAAATGAACTTTTGGTAAAAACAAGTTTCTCTCAGAAATTTAATAATGAGTTGCGGATGGAATCGAAACGACTCCATCACACCCTCATTTCCAAATACATCATCTCTAACTGTTTGTAGGTGAGGACATCTCACCAAAATGTGACGCATGGTCAGTATACATTGGCAGTGCTCACACTGAAGCGAACAGTCTCAATTCAATATTTCTACTCAAAGCTTAGGCAGTATGCCATATCTAAGCATACTGCCTTAGAAGCGTTAAATAACCATTATTATCTGTATTTTAATAGCTTTTCATCTCGATATATTACTGCATACATTACTTTGATACGAGGGCGTGGCTGTCCGAATGACACTAGTGCTATGTGAAGTCACTAGAACATTGCTCCATAATGAATAGCAAAATAGACCTGCATGCATGTATAATAAAAAAGTGAAAGCCATAATTGTACATCACAATAATCCTCATGGGTGGGCGCAGTGCTTTCAAATAGACCTCAGCCTTTGGCTTCGACCCATTTGGAAAATAGTTGGGCCCATCTACTGAAACTATTACATACCTACACATAATTCATTAAGAGCATTTACATTCTGTGTGAAAGGGATATGACAACATAACAACACTTCTCACCATGAATATGGCCTTTGCTGTCGACACATAAAACCACCTCGAATCAATCAATCAACCAATAACATACTTATACAAATTATTTTTTTCGATTATAATGGTCGACAAGAACGCGTAGAGTCAGGTGGAAGGTGGTGGTGGTGGTGGTGGTGGTGGTGGTGGTGGTGGTGGTGGTGGTGGTGGAGAGGTCTTACCTGAATTACAAGACGTTCAAGGCCACTAAAACTGGCGGCGTAGAAAAGGCGCGCGTTCGCTTGCCTCGTTCTGAACATCATCTGCAGTGACGTCATCCGATCACTCAGCGTCCGGTTGTAGGCGTCCTTCATGTTCCACTTGAGGAAGCTCTGGTTCGACTGAAGGTCTCGGGTAGTCGTGCCTGTGTGTGTCAAGAGAACACCCTCATTGGAATAAGTTCTACCAAGGTCAAACCCAGACAGGCAAAACCCACCGAAAACCAGAATTCTGCTAATTATTTTCACTCATGGAAATAAATCGTTTATCAATGTTGAAGCAGTGGTATCCTACTTTAAAACTTCATGGGTATTTATCCAATTGTGTATAGGCTAACAGGTAACCAAGGTAAAGAGTGGGCGGAATATACATAACATTATCTCTACAATACTTTGATCATAGTCCTCGATAATCTAAAGCAATGTTTATCATTGATAAAATACGTGAAAGTTAGATTTCAACTCGCGCTCCTATCAGAAATCCCCTATAACTTCAAATAAGCAGTCTATACGCATTGTCTGAAGTAATTCAAAACATAAGTAGAATTAAACCATCTACCCCTACCCCAACAACCCCCGTACTCAGATTTTCTGATCCAATTTCTAAATGAAAGTTGAAATTAAATTCCTCGCTTCTCCAATTCCCCCAACAAAAACCCCCACAATCCCTTCCCTACAATTCCCCCCCCCCCCCACACACACACCCTAACAAAACACGCCCATACACACACCCACACACACCCCGTGTACTCACGCTCGTCGCAGTTGTCTCCGGTGAGGCCTGGCTTACAGGTGCACACCTTGATGTCGTCGACCAGGTTTCCCACACACGTCTTGTTGGAGTTCAAGTACTTGTCGGCGATGTTTGTCACCACGCCGTCTCCGACGAGGGCGACGCCGCCCGCGCCGCCGCCCGCCCCGCCGCCTGCACCGCCCTCCATGCCGCAGCGGTCCCGCGTGTTGACGCTCTCCCCGGCACTCCCGACGTGCAGATCAATCAGCTGCGGGGAAGAAAACTTGTCTGGTTACAACTGGATGTTGTACTCGGCAGAGTGCAGTTCACAGGACAAGCATTGCACAATAGGGCTTGCCGGCTGGCCGAGATAACGCTTGGTAGCACTCGTGGACATACTCTTTGTGTACTATCGATAAGACCAGGGGACCATGCTAACAGCAACTCCGCCGGTGGAGGAGACCAGGGGACCAGACTACTCTGCATCTCAATGCAATCCATATCACAGATCATTCAGCAAAATAAGGGCAAGTAGTCAACAATAAACAAAACCCTTTCTCTCAATTCTTAGGTACATCTGATCAAAGTAGATTTAATTATGCCATCTTAGATATATGAAACAAAAAGTAGCACAATTTTGGTTAGTGTAGCATACATAAATATAGAACAATGATTCTGAGTGAGCCAATACAGACTGATAGTACACCAAGCTGAGCCGAGCCGAACCAATATCAGCCGAACCAATATCAACCGAACCCAATATCAGCCAAACCAATATCAACCAAACCCAATATCAACCAAACCAATATCAACCGAACCCAATATCAGCCGAACCAATATCAGCTGAACCAATATCTGCTAAACCAATATCAGCCAAACCAATATCTGCGGTACCAATATCAGCCGAACCAATACCAGCCGAACCAATACCAGCCGAACCAATATAAGCCGAGCAGAGCTGAAACGAGTGAGACAATATTACCAAAGACAACGAACGGTGAGTAAAAAAAAAAAAAAAGGTCAACGCACCTGGCCGTTGAACCTGAGGTTCTTGACGCAGCCCTTGAAGCCCTCCTGGCGCACAGACTGCGGGTAGTTGGGCTGGCTGTAGCGCCCGCCCAGCTGCAGCGGTGCGTATACGGCGAGCAGCACTTCCAGCCCCGGCGTCTGCAGCTCCCCCTCACACGCAGACCTGTCCTCGGACGTGGCGTTGATGTCCTCCACGATCTCAGCCACTGCGCAGTGGTCCACGATCAGCCGGAATTTCTAAACAGTCAAAGGATTCCTTTTAACTAATTGTTCACATCGCTTTAATTCACAGCTTTCTAGCACAGTTAAAAGAACATAGCACACTTTTGGAACCGGTGTAGCAGGAAATCGCAAACCCCTGGACATCGCACACCCCGTGTTTGCCATTTCCTAGGAAACCCCCCCTGGAAATCGCAAACCCCCCATGCTTTGTAGCATTTATCACCGCAAGAAATAATAATAATAATAATAATAAAATATTTATTTCTACATGATCAATGTACACACAAGTTGATATTTATATCAGTAATTTTTTCACATGAAAAAGGAGAAAGCAAAAGCGCAATACTTCTGAGGTGATTTCCCCATTTAAAAATAACGCAGATACATTGCTAATACCATAGAAATAATAAATAGAAAAATAAAAGTTAAAAGCATATCAACATTACCCTCAATACTATAAATTACATCTCAATATTTATGTACTAGACTACTATGTGTTTTCCCTCTGGTAAAGCTTAAATATTTTCTTTTTATACATTCGTTGAAACATACAGATGATTTTTTAACATTTGATATTATCATCAAGTGAATTCCATATTTTTATACCACATATCGAGAGATATACATTGAGACTTTAAAGTTGTTCTTGCAAATACTTGTCTTAGGTTGTTACTCTGCCTTGTATCATGGCTATTATCTGAACTTATTTTGAATAAAGACTGTAGATTCTTTGGCAGTAGCCCTTTGTTTGCATTGTAAATTATCAAACTAGATTTGATCTTAACCAAGTCTATTAATTTTAATACATGAAGATCAAAGAACAGCTTATTAGTGTACTCTCGATATCCAACGTTGCAAACAATTCTCACTGCTTTCTTCTGTAGCAAATAAATAGACTCCATATTTGTTTTATATGCATTTCCCCATACTTTACAACAATACAATACATAAGGCAGAAATAATGAATAATACAATATTAAGCATGCATTTTTGCTTAGTACATATTTTGCCTTGTGCGTAATTGCAATATTTTTGGACAATTTAGATTTAATCATACTAATATGCTTTTTCCAATTAAGTTCATGATGTATTAGCATCCCTAGAAATTTACTGACATAAACCATTTCAATATCAGTTATCATTTCCATTAAGATTAGATTGTTTTTTATAATTACTAAACAGCATGACATTTGTTTTTGCTATATGGCAGCTATATGTTTGATTTTGAACTATTACCAGATCTGGGGGGATAAAATGGATTCAAGGAGGATCAAGATGGATTAATCCTAATGAAAACATCTTTGCGATAGTTCAGTTTGTAATTCCGACCACACATGTGCTGAAAATTGTAGCCTGGTCCCCTGGCCTTTATTCACGTCAGTGTCATGTAGAATAATGATACAGATAGTTGTACTGGCTTTTCTTAATTATATAGTCTAGTATCTTTGACAAAAATTGACCTGTTCCCCTATCCTTCTTGTGAGTGATAGCAGTGAATATGGCCCTTGCTATGACAGGCATGAAATTAAAAATAATCAATTTATCCATCTTGTGAGGGATCCCCCTTATATCAAAATAAATGTGGCTTAATCATGTTTATATAAATACAATTTTTACAATAGACCATTTCGTAATCAGTGCACAGTGCATTGTGGGAATTTTAAAAGCAAAACAAACCTGCACAAACCACATGTGCTTGCTTTAAGACTGCCAAACATGAGGGGTGTGCGATGTCCAGGGGGGATATGTGATTTCCTAGGAAATCACAAGTGGAGGTTTGCGATTTACAGCTACACCGGTTCTTGCCAGAAAAAGCCAGACAAATTACCTGAATTACATAAATAACTGGCTGTTTAACGCCTTGACTCCCGAGTTAACATGTTGCATGCTAATTAATAAATGAATGAATGAATGAATGAATAAATAAATAAATAAATAAATAAACAAACGAAGAAACAATTACACACCATTATCCTCCACCCAAAACAGGCTCCCCTCACCCACCCATCCACCGAAAAAGAAACACCCTAAAACACACGCACACGCAAAAGAAAAACCATACACGCATGCACCACACACACACCGCTAACAAGCACTGACCTTGTCGTCCTTGAAGATCTCGATGGTGTGCCATGCCCCGTCGTTGAGCGGGCCGAGCACCCTGTCGCCGTGCCTGTTCCGCCCGGTGAGCGCCACACTCGCCTCCCCGGAGCCCAGGTTCACCCTCAGCACCGGGTAGCCGTCCTGCAGCTCTAGCAGCAGGAAGTCACGCGCCCCGCCGGGCGGCGTGTCGTGCACCGGCCCGGCGTACAGCAGCACGCCGGCCGCCTCGCGCGTCGCCAGCTGCAGACTGGTGCTGCCACGCTCGCACTGCGGCGGTGCAGGGAACCAAGCCCAGCCGCCGCCCCCCAGCTGCAGCACCAGCTGCTCGCAGCGCGGCCCGTCCAGCCCCACCGGGCACTCGCACCTGGCGGCGGGTAGAGGCGGCAGTCAGTGTGTGCATATTTTTATTTTATTTTTGTGTGTAAATATGTTTACTCTGCTGAATAAGTCTTTTGTCAGCAACGAAGCACTGGTCTTCCAGTCATTTTCCAATTCAGGATTATTTACACAATAATGGTATAGACTAACTAACACAAAGTATAGTAAACGCTGGATGCTGGACTGTTTGCAATTTACAAAGAGTTACAAGCCATAAATAAGAAACAAGAGAAACTAAATTATTACTCGAACAAAATTCTACTAGTGCTGCCCAGCAGTGAAAACAAGCGTTAACACAATTATCGGTTATGAGCAGGGTAAATATATTCATCACACACACACAAAAATATATATACAGTATATAGAGTCAGGTATACAATAACTGTTGAACACACAATTTGCAGCATATAACACAATGAAATTCTGTAACCCACAAATATCATGAGGCAAGTCCAAAAGGATAATATTAAGGCGGTAGGGGGCGCTCACCGGACACCGCCCGTGGTCTGGACGCAGGTGCCGTTGTTGAGGCAGGACAGGCGGGTGCAGCTCTCCGGGTACGACACGGCTGTGCGCAGACTGGCCGCGCAGACGCACACCGCCTTCAGCTTAGCCTTGACCCCGACCAGCGACGTGGCGTTCGTGTGCACGGACGCCGGTTCCGAGGCGACCTCCAGCACGCTGGTGCAGCCGCCGTCACCGTCATAGCACACCTGCTCCATACACAGGTTCACCGGCGACATCACCACGCCCACCCGCCGACCCGCCGTCGACAGCCGCTCCTCGATCTGAGCGGAGAGAGAGAGAGAGAGGCAGACGCGGTTGGTTGATTGGTTTTACGTCCTGGCAACATCTAAGGTCATATCAGGACGGGGTACCGACTTATGACAGTGCACACATATGGCGACTTTATAGTGCTGTCCAATTGGGAGACCAGGCTGTTAGCACCATGACCTGATATCCCACTCAGTCACATTATCCTGACACTGAGCGAACCAGTCCTTGCCCTATGCTAATAATGCCGAGTGCCTGGCTAGGAAGCGACAAATATAAAGTTTTAAGTCATTGGTTTGACTCGACCAAGGTTCATACCTGCAGGGGCAGACTGTAAGGCTACAGAGAGAATGACTGGTAATCGATACTTATCGCAACAGTTGAACCTCAACGTAGAGGGAGGGGGGACTGAAGGAAAGATCGAAAGAAAGATTTTTAAAGAGCAAAATGTAGGGCAAAAGAAAGAAAACGAAAAAGGACAAAAATATTGAGGAAACAGCAAAAAGAAAAAAAAGAAAGAAAGAGCAAAAGAAACAGTAACAAGTACGAAACAACGAGAAAGAAAACAGAAAAAAAGACAGAAAGAAAAGGGAGAAAGAGAGAAAAAAGAGAGAAATAAAGAAAAGGGAAAGAAAGAGAAAAAAAGAGAAAGGAAAAAGAGAAAGAAGGAAAAATGAAAGAAAGAAAAATGAAAGAAAAAAAGAAAAACAAAGAAAAAAGAGAAACAAAGAAAGAAGAAATAAAAGTAGAAAAGAAGGAAAAAGATAGCAGCGGGAAAGAAGGAGATGAGAGAAAGCAGAGCTTATTTTGGAGTACTTCCGGTGGAAAGGCGACCCACCAGCTGCTTGTTGACGAGTGCGAGCCCGTCCATCCTGGCGGCGCGGTACGTGGGCGAGCCGTGAGCCGAGTACCGCACGTCGACCATCTTGTCCTCTTTGGGTACCGGCAGCACGGTGAAGATGGTCACAAACTCGGCCTTCGTCTTCAGGATTTCAGCTAGCGTCTTCTGCAGTGTGCCCATTGGACTCTGGTCGCCGACAGTCTCCACGAACTCAGTCGCAGACAGACCTGCACCAATTCGGAGTTTTCTGCGCCGTTACTTATCTAACTACTGATCTGGTAGGCTATTACTTATTAGATCAAACATTCACTCCTAACCACAGTAGGGGTGAATGTCAACCAGGTCTAAATCGGAGCAAAGACTGCTTTGGTATAAACACGATGTGGAGCTCCTGGTTCAGTACCCAGTGTTTATCTATATCGGTGTAAAGTTGGTGAAATCAGAGAGAAGGCAAAAAGCAAGGTGGCAGCCACTGAATGCTCTCGATTCGACTTTTAAAGTCTATTAATCTACATTATTGAATACATTTTTCACTCCAAACATACTGGGCTATGGCAGATAAATATTTGAACAAAATATTTGGCATTTTAGATTGCAAAATCATGTTTTTTTTCCAGAGGTTGCATTTTTTATTTTCAGCCTACTCTCTTCTCCTACAATCAAAAAAAGGCGAGTCTGAAAACCACATTTGCGCATTTCTATAAAAACGAACAATCATGCATTTTTACGTTATAGGATTGCCATTTCCATTTTCATTGAATTTTTCTTTAATAAGATGTAAAAAACAGCAACTGTTTTGGTGTCAAAGGATACCATACTAAAAGTACACAAGTCTATATAGTCCCGCTGCCTTTAGAAATCCAAATACTTATTTCGATTTGATTTGGATATTGGCAACCGTCACCTAGGCTTGCCACATTGTAGAAATATTGCCAGTGGTAAAACATCAGGACATTTATGTTTGAATTTGAATCGGTTGGTTGGTTGTTGGAATTTTATGTCATGGCAACATCTAAGGTCATATCAGGATGGGCACCAACTTGTGACAGTGCACACTCATGATGACTTTAGAATGCTGCCCCACTGGGAAATCAGGTCACCGGCACCTGATATCCCACTCAGTCACATTATCTTAACACTGAGCTAACCAGTCCTTGCCCTATCCTATTTAGGCCGAGCACCAGGCTAGAAAGCGACAAGTATCAATTTTATAAGTCATTGGTTTTACTCGACCGGGAACCAAACTCCAGATCTCCCGCTTGCAAGGCCCGCACCCTACTGATTGGGCCACCGCACTCAGTTTGAATATCAATTCAATTCAATTCTTTTATTTTAACTCTCTGCAAGGTATGTTTACAATAAATTGAGGTGATACAATAAATGCATACAAATTCCTTACAGACAGAAAGGATCCCAGAATAAATACATGTAACAACAAAAAGCTCATGTTACTAGAATGTAGTCGCAGACCTGTCAGCCTCATGGATGCAGATGTCATGACGACGTCTTCGTAAATGAATATGACATCAACGATGACGCTTGAAACGACCGACGAGCTCTTATCGGCGACCTTGACATTGAGCTCGTAACGCCCAGGGCCAACTCCAAGGTCAAGCTTCAGTATTCCATCGGGCTGTAACCTACAAGGATGAAGACATGTCCCACTATTAAGAGCAGTACACACATATACATGTTATTCATACTATATATATCCACTATTTAAAAAAAACCTAATATATATAATATATATAATGTATTTAATATATATAATATATATATATGTTTGGAGTAATATAATATTTAGAGTTGCATAATCCGATGGTTTATAGTTTTTGTCATATTTAAACAAACACGGGTGTGTAGGAGTCCACTGAGCTCTCATACAAAGAGCTACATAGACAGGTATGCATCGATAGGGTTACCGCATTAGGGAGTGTAGATAGTCTAATGGTTAGGATGCTAGTCCCAGAATGGCAATGGCGTGTTGGTTCGAAACCTGCTTGAGGTGCATTGTTCCCTTTGTTAGCATCACCCCACGACACATGGTTGATCGTCATAATCTACTTCGCTTGAGTTTGGAATAAATTATTATGAATGGCTAACATTGGAGGTATTTGAAAAATAAACACGCAAATTCAATTTGGTGTGCACACCGAAATTATGCCCATCGTAAGGTTGCAGCAGTGACAGGTTCCACAGAAATGACTTAATATTTCTTCACAGTATCACTTTGAATCACTTTTTTCACACTTTTACGGTGAAGCCTCCTGGGGCCAAATTTCTGAACAACTTTTTATCGGCTCCGGTGTTAAGGGCGGCCGGCGGGTTAGCTAATGTCGGTGTTGGAATATGTGTCACGGGAAATGTATGTGGCCAAAGCGCAGCGGAGGTAGCTAACCGATGCGTTATTTCTAGATTTGGGAAATCCATCTGAGCCTGTTGCCGGCGAGCACCACTATTTGACAATATCGCCGCCGCCGCGGTGGGGGCTGTGGCGGCGTTAATTTTGGTTCGATTTTAGGGTTAATTTAATTAAATTTCACGATTTGAGTATGTAATTCTGTTAAATATGATCGCATTGAATAGATTTGGGCCTAATCGGTCCCTAACACTGCCGGGCACCAGCGAGCCTCGTTATTGCTGAGCCTGTTGCCGGCGAGCACCGCTATTTGACAATATTGCCACCGATCCGGTGGCGGCATTAATATGGGTTCGATTATTGGTTTAATTTGACCAAAATTCGGCGGCGGCATTAATATCGCTTCGATTTTAGGGTTAATTTGATGAAATTTCACTTATTGCGTATGTAATTCTGTTAAATATGATCACATTGAATAGATTTGGGCCTAATCGGTCCCTAACACTGCCAGGCACCAGCGAGCCTCGTTATTGCTGAGCCTGTTGCCGGCGAGCACCGCTATTTGACAATATTGCCACCAATCCGGCGGCGGCGTTAATATGGGTTCGATTATTGGTTTAATTTTACCAAAATTTGGCGGCAGCATTAATATCGGTTCGATTTTAGGGTTAATTTGATGAAATTTCACTTATTGCATATGTAATTCTGTTAAATATGATCGCATTGAATAGATTTGGGCCTAATCGGTCCCTAACACCGATGGTAAACTTGATATTTCTTGGTGTTAGTGTAGGCGACGTTAAGCTCGCGGGGTTTGCCTAACCTGGCCACATACATTGTGACTTTTCACCGCTAACCCGGAGATCCCCGCTAACCACAGGTTTGGAGTGCTAACCCTGCTTCATACATTTGGCCCCTGGACCTCCCCTCCCTCCATCCCACACCCGCCCTCAGTCACCCACGCTATTTCTCCCTATTTCGCCCTATTTACAATTTGTATATTAGGCTGATCACACTCTTATCTACTTGGCACCTCTGCATAAATTTGTGACAATACTTCGATTAGTACGAAAGTGTGCGCCAAGTCAAATACATCCCTAACCCAGAAAACCGCTGACTCACCGGAAGCCATCGTGACTGTCGACCATGGTGTAGCGCTTGTCCGACTGGTCCCAGTCGTCCACGTCGGCGGCGTACACACGGCCCAGCGACACGTTGTGGAACAGGCCTTGGTAGTTTAATACAGTGATGCGCTTTGTGGCCGCCTCGTGCGGGTGGTCGTTCAGGTCCTCCACCTCTACCACCAGGGTTCGCATGGCGACCTGTGGTGGGGTCTCGTTGTCCGACATGCGCACTGACAGCATGTAGAACTTGGCGTCTGGCTGCCGCTTGTATTGCTCAAGCCGCGTGTAGATGACGAACTCATTCAGGACTGCACAGAGGGAGGTTTGTAAGTGAGGGCATCGTGTAGCCACAGTGCAGCTACGCTACACTACAGTGAGCTTTGGAAGTGAGGGCATCGTGTAGCCACAGTAGAGCCACACTACACTACATTACACTACACTACACTACACTACGGCGAGCTTTTTAAATGAGGGCATCGTGTAGCCACACTACACTACACTGCACTACACTACCCCACGATTAGCTTTATAAGTGAGGTCATCGTGTAGCCTCAGTACAGCTACACTAGACTAAAATACACTAGACTACACTACACCACAATTAGCTTTATAAGTGAGGGTATCGTGTAGCCTCAATACAGCTACACTAGACTAAAATACACTAGACTACACTACACCACGATGAGCTTTATAAGTGAGGGCATCGTGTAGCCTCAGTACAGCTACACTAGACTAAAATACACTAGACTACACTACACCACGATTAGCTTTATAAGTGAGGGCATCGTGTAGCCTCAGTACAGCTACACTAGACTACACTACACCACGATTAGCTTTATAAGTGAGGGCATCGTGTAGCCTCAGTACAGCTACACTAGACTACACTACACCACGATTAGCTTTATAAGTGAGGGCATCGTGTAGCCACAGTAGAGCCACATTACAGTACAACCACAGTACGGCCACGGTACAGTACAGGCACAGTACAGTACAGGGCAGTACGGCCATAGTATAGCCACAGTACAGTACAGCTACATTACATTACACTACGGTGAGCTTTGCCACAGTAGGCCTACAGCTACAGTACAGCCACACTACACTACACTTCACTACACTACGGTGTGATGCACTACATTGTACCACACTGCACTTAACTAGGGTACATCGCACTACAATGTACTGTACCACAATACACTGCACTGCCAACAGTGCACTAGAACACAATACAGTGCACTTCACAACAGTGCACTGCACAACAGTACACTGCACTACACTACACGAAATAGCATTCCATTACAGAACACTGTAGTGTCAAAGTCTGAAATTTACCCTGATTAATCAATGAACATAACAAACAAACTCCTATGTAATATTGTATACTGATGACTGTGACTAGTAGGAGGGCCAAGTACCATCGTCGAACTTGAAGGTGAAGGCCTCACAGAAGCGCAGGTTGGCGTTGTCGGCACAGTCCACGTCCACCGTGACGGGCACGCCGGGCGGGGGCTGAGACGAGGGCGGGTCGCGGTCCGCGACGCGCACCACGGCGACCCGGGTCCGGGTGCCAGGCCGGGCCGGCACCACCAGGCGGCCTGCCGGGCGGAACTCAGGGGCGTGCTCGTTCACGTCCAGCACCGTCACCGTCAGCAGGCCCGTGCCGGTCAGCGGGGGCAAACCTGAACACAGTCAGCGGGAGAACAGCGGCGTTAAACTTGTATACTCACAGAGTTTTGAGCTTCGGCTATTTTGTTGAGATAAATATATTAAATTGATTGATAATGTACCTTACTTTAGTTTGCGGTAACTTTTATTTTAAATGGCTAACTCAGGGTTCATACACATTTTGACTTATCAAATTCTAGGACTTTCCAGGACAGTTGTACGCAAAATTCCCATATATTTTTCAGATGTTTATTAAATTAAAGTGCCCGAAACATGGCTGTATTCAGTCAATTCACTCTATAGGATGTGAAGTGTAAATAAGGTTAAAAAAATAACTACAAACACATGTATAGTTTTAATATCAAAATTAAGAGGCAGGAAAACAAAACCACAAAAATCACTTTTAATATAAAACATCACTGATTAACATTTGGGAACGTCAGCGAAAATAGCCTTAAAAAATATGGTCATGATTTTCCTTTTTCAAGGACTTTCAATGATCTTTAGACAAATTCCAAGCCTGGAATCCTGAATTATCAAATTGCAGGAATTTCGAGGTTTTCAAGGACCCGTCAGAACCCTGTAGGGCCTACATAGTCCGATAGTTTTGAGTTTCGGCCATTTTTCTGAGATAAATATATTAAATTGATTGTTATAATCTACCTTACTTTAGTTTGCAGTAACTTTTATTTTAAATGGACATCTTTTGAGATATTTGAAGCGCAAGTGTGCAAAATTAATTTAGGCAAGCACACCCAAATTGTTGACACCATAGTCTTCTGCAGTAACATGATCTATTAAATTGACTCATTACATCCTTCTATGTGGCAACAAATGCTTAATAAGTCCACCAGTATCTAAGTTAGATATGAAGAATCAAATGTAGGTAAGTGCGTTGGTTTTGAAAATTTGATATTTTCATCAGACTATGCAACTTTAATTAGCTGGTTCATTATAACTGCACGAAATTGTATTGTAGTACATTTCCACGTACACATATATACTGCACATTGACACAACAAACAATCGAAGGTGGTTGGTTGTTGGAGCTTTACGTCCTCGCAACATCTAAGGTCATATCAGGACGGGTACCAACTTGTGACAGTGCGCACTCATGGTGACTTTATAGTGCGGCCCCACTGGAAAATCAGGCCGCCGGCACCATGACCAAATATCATACTCAGTCGCATTATCCTAACACTGAGCTAACCACTCAGCGCCTTCGCAGCCCGATCAGCTCGCCTATTTCCCGGGGTGCCAACATGGTTAGGTACCAGCACAAGTGGACGTCAGTTCCACATATTTACAGAGCCTCACCCTTGTCAACACAGAGGATGGTGAGGGCGTGCATGGCTTGCATCTCCCGGTCCAGCGGGTTCCTCACGCTGACCACCCCGGTATCAGGGTTGATGGCAAAACGCTTCTTCTTATCGGAGTTCCGGTAGTCCAATGCAAACCTGTAACCAATGCATTATCGATTAAAATATGAACAACTGTTTGGATTGGTTGGTTGTTGGGGTTTGATGTCCTGGCAACATATAAGGTCACATAACTTATATAGGGAGATGTATCAACTTGCGACAGTGCACACTCATGGCAATTTTATAGTGCTGCCCCACTGGGAAATCAGGCTGCCGGTCAATATCCCACTGTCACATTATCCTGACACTGTGCTACACAGTTCTTGCCCTATCCTATTAATGCCGAGCGCCAGGCTAGGAAGCGACAAGTATCAATTTCATAAGTCATTGGTTTGACTTTACCGGAAACCGAACTCCGGAATACCGCATGGAAGGCCTGCGCTCTATCGATTCGGCCACCGATGATAATCAATGATAGAAATAAGCCACATTTTTCACTTGTGCATTGAATTTTCACTTGTCCACAATATTGACCGTATTTACATATATATACAAATATATACATATATATCTCGACTAACAATTTATACTTCTTATATATATATATATGCAGTGATAGAAATAAGCAAAAAAATTTCACTTGTCCACCGGACAAGTCTGGTGTGATTTTCACTTGTCCGTCTGAATTTTAACTTGTCCCAGACAAGCAGACAAGCTTTTATTTCGAACGCTGACAATGATGGTGATAAAGATTTGTTTGTTTGTTGTTGCTTTACGTCCTAGCAACATCTAAGGTCATATCACGATGGGGGGTGGTGGTGATAATGATGATGATGATGATGACTATGGCATAGTGTGGTTCTTACGTAAACAGTGCATTCTCTCCTTGATCAACGTCCGTCGCGTTCACTGAGCCGACTATGGTTCCAATGGCGGCCGCTTCGGACACTTGGAGCGCCTGCTGCTGTGGCATTACGAGGGGCGCGTTGTCGTTGGCATCCTTGACGGTGACCCTGACCGTCGTCTGGTCCTGGTCTGTCGGCTCCGGCCCGTTCACCTGGATGACTATCGTCAACACCTTCTGGGCGCCCATCTCCTCATAGTCGATCACCTGCAAGTCAAGGTTTGTGTCATCCTTTCGCCGACACTGATTGGACTAAAGGCAGGCCCACAGAGTGACGGCTGTCAATAGGCGAGACATTGTCGATAGCGATACAATTTTTTTCCTTGAAGATTTATACTGCCTATCATGGATAAATAAGTCTGAATAGACTTGTTTTCACGATTAGACAGTTTTTTTATACAAAGCCCAAGCCAACACTTTTAAAGAACCCAATAAATCTTTAACCTCCCACACCACATAGACATGGTATGAGAGCAACCGGCCTTTGACGATGCTGTAAGTTATACACAGCGGTGGAAATCAAAATTGACAGAGGTGGGGGCATGGGGAATCGAACCACCGACATTCAGATTAGGAGGCCGACCTAGAAAAAAAGTCACACTCACACCACATTTAATAGTTTCGCAATTACAAGCCATCGATATGTTGCGCTAATATGCAATTCAGACACCCCGCTCTAAATTGCTGCATACACCGTGACGACTACCGTCAACACCTTCCGGGCGCGCATCTCCTCGTAGTCGATCACCTGCATGTCAAGGCTCGTGTCATCCTTACCACGACACTAATTGGACTAAAAGCAGGCCCACAGAGTGACTGCTGTCAATAGGTGAGACATCGTTGATAGCGATACAAATTATCAGTTTCGCAATTTCAAGCAATGGTTTCGGTTATGGTTTCGAAAATGTGCAGTTTTCACCAGACTATGGACCTTGAAGTAAGGCCCGTCCGTGCCCGTCCCTGACCTCCCCTTGCCCGGCCCCTGCTCTCCACCTGCCCAGCCCCTGTCCACCCCATGCCCTCCCATCTCTTGCCCGGCCCCTGCCTTCCCTCTGCTCTCCCCCAGCCCGCCCCCGGCCCTCCCCTGCCCGGCCCCTGCCCATAACCATCCCGTACCCGGTCTATCTTGAGCACGCCGGCGCCCGTTGAGAAGATGGAGTCCATGTAGAAGTAGGTCGAGTCGCGGCTCGACCTGACGACGCTGTAGTTGCGGCGCGCGTTCTCCCCGATGTCCCGGTCATGCGCAGAGATGCTGAGTACAGACGCGCCCACGGGCATGCCCTCGGGAATCTCCACCTCGTAGTTGCGGCCGCTGAAGGTTGGCGAGTTGTCGTTCACGTCTCCCACCGTGATCCACATCGTCTGGTCGGCTATAGCAGCAAAATTAGATCCATTCAGAGTGAGGTGCAAAGTCTCCCGATTTAGTGGGAGATCTCTTGAGGCGCCAAGTCTCCCGATTTGGTGGGAGATCTCCCCAAAATATAGAAAAATGTAAACTTCAAGTCTCCTTTGGTGGGAGATCTCCCAAAAATGTAGAAAAATTTAATGTCAAGTCTCCCGATTCGGTGAAAGATCTCCCGAAAATATAGAAAAATAACCCCCTCAGTACGAGATCTCCCCAAAACATGGAAAATTAACCTCAATCTCCCACTTTTAACTTGTACTCTCCCACCAAAGGATCATTTTAGCTTATCTTCATTTTCATTCTTAAACAAATCAATTTGTATGCATATCAGCCATGCTATTTCTCTCCATTTACAATTTGCGTAGTAGGAAAATCTACTCACACTCTCTACTTGGCATATCTGTTAGTGGGGCAATTCATGAGGTCTCCGTAGGATACTCGCGTGGGGACTGTGCCTGCCCTTACTGCTATCTAGACTTCCTTTCCTTGACAGATGGAGATCATTGTTTGTTTGTTTTTTTGTTAATTTTTGGGGGTTTTGTGATGGTTTCTTTGCCCTGTCCATAACAAGTAAGTCGCATTGTGGCTTGTTTTCGTCGCTGAACATTAATAGTTTCAATTTGGTAGTAGCCTCGCAATCTTAGCTGTTAGTTTAGCTTAGCTGTTAGTTTTGTTTAATCCCAAATACTCACCGTTGTGACCACCATTGTCAGTGGCCCGCACCACGACCATATGAGTGTCCTGAACCTCCCTGTCCAACAACTGGGTCGTCTTGATATTCCCAAGGTTGTCCACCACGAAGGCGCCAGCGTCTCCGTCAATGATGGAGAACCGCACCGCCGTGTCCTCATCATAGTCCACGGCAGACACCGTCATCACCACGGTACCTGTGCGCAGGGAACGCGGGTTAGTTGATTGGTTGGGAGTTTTACGTCCTGGCAACATATAAGATCCTCTCATGACGTGACCGATTTGTGACAGTGCACACTTATGGCAACTTTATAGTGCTGCCCCACTGGGAAATCAGGCCACTGGCAACATGACCCGATTTGGCACTCAGACACATTATCCTGACAATGAGCTAACCAGTCCTTGCCCGTTCCTATTAATGTCGAGCGCCGGGCTAGGTAGCAACAAGTATCCATTTTATAAGTCATTGGGTTGACTTGACCGGGAAACAAACTCCCGACCTTCTCTATGCGAGGCCCGCGCTCTACCCATTTGGCTACCACACCCGATTTAGTTTATCTTAGACTACATTATATACCTGGCAGTGGAAAAATAATACCTTTTTTTCTAATAAAAAAACCTTTGATGAAAACTGAAAAACAATAGACAACTTCAGCTGTAGTTATTCCCACAGCTCACGGACAGGGTTGTTAAACTACCATGTAGAGAAACTATCTGATTGTTCGGTTATGGACATCATCATACCAATCTAACCAGTTTCAGACATTCTTCACATAAATTTTCATAGCTCACTACTTTTGGAGTACAGAATTGACTAAATCATACACATTAAAGTTGCATAGTCCGATGGTTTTGAATTTCTCTACTTTTTCTGAGATAAATATATTAGATCGATCACTAGTATCTATTTTACATTAGTTCAAAGTTACTTTTATTTTAAATGGTAAACTTGAGATATTTTGAGTGCAAACATGGAAAATTAGTTTTGACAAGCTTGCCAAAACTCTGACACCATAGACTTCTGCAGTAACAGGTTCTGTTAGATTGACTCAGTATTGCCTTCTATACAGAAACAAATGCTTAATAAGTGCATCAGTATCTAAGTTAGATATGCAAAATCAAATCTAGATGATTGGTTTGGTTTTGAAAATTTGGAATTTCATCGGAGTATGCAGCTTTAAGTAACTTTAAAAGTTCAATGAAAAGAATTCAGTGGCCGTCATTTTGGTACAGTAGCATTCTCTTCCAGTTCAGCAAATGTATGCCATTATAAATAACGGTTGGTTGTGGTAGTTTTACGTCCTGGCAACATCTAAGGTCATATCA
This sequence comes from Branchipolynoe longqiensis, assembly GCA_030323885.1. NCBI lineage: Eukaryota > Metazoa > Annelida > Polychaeta > Phyllodocida > Polynoidae > Branchipolynoe > Branchipolynoe longqiensis. Next base: position 74,706,218 of record CM059194.1, on the reverse strand, counting down.
GGATATTATGAATAAACAATGCTGCCTGGGAAGTTTGTTTTATTTAACGACGCCTCTACAGCACATTGATTTTTATCATCAGTTATTAGATGCAAAATCAATGCTGCCTGGAACCAGTACGACCCCAGGTTGTTTATCAAAGCAATAATTTGTTGGGGTATGTTTTATGGAAAATATTTTATTCATCAGAATACATTACTTGCGAGCACTGATGCACTGGTCGTCCAGTCGTCTGTGGCTATAGTTATTTACCCAGTTCCTTGATGTTAATAATGCGATGGTTAGGATAATGTGGATAGTGTTGTGTTTTGCGTTTATTGCTTTCATATATAGTATATTTAATCGTTTGCTCTACACACACTCGACAGGTGATAATGCGACAGAGATAATCTGGATAGTAGGTTAATTAATGTAGGTGCATGTGTCAGTATGATTAATAAAGTTTCTCTTTGGGGGTTTAAACGTGATTGTCGTCGTTTACTGCTATTGCAGGTGAATATGTTACTGCTGTTTGGGGCTTATAAATAAACCCCTACACAGCACCCACTAGCCCTACTTGCAGGCACACACAAGTGCTAACCATACAGCTCACCCCCACTTGTTCTAGAACTTCCAACAGGCCTTCTTCATACAGATAACCTACTGCAGTTCCATTACTATAATATTGATATAAAAATCAATTTTATATTTCACACTCAACCTAAACTTCAGTTGTTGATTAGCAAAAAAACACAACAATTTTGCAGATTACAACAACAAATCTCGGAAATCCGCGAAACGGTGCAGATCTTTGACCCCTGTGTCTATCGATACTGCTCAGTGGAGACATTTGCAGTTTGGGCTATTTTCTGTTCCAGACAGTCGTCCCCAGCTGTGGTGTGTGCTGTCCTGTCTGTGGGAAAGTGCATATAAAAGACCCCTTGCTGCTTATCGGAAAGAGTAGCCTATGTGATGGCAGCGTGTTTCCTCCAAAGAAATATGTCAGAATGACCATATGTTTGAAGTCCAATAGCCAATGATAAAAATCAATGTGCTCTAGAGGCAACATTAAATAAAACAAACGTTCCTTTCTATTATTAATAACGGAAGAATACCTCGGACCGCACTCTCCAGAACGATGCCCTCCAGACAGCAGACATCGAAGACTGGCGTCGAGTCGTCTGTGTCGCGGGGCAGGATGTTGAGCAGGGCATAGGACTTCTCACTCATGATGCCATCTTCATAGCTGGCCACCACGTTCACCTGCCAGTTCCTGTAGCCCAGAGGGTAGTCACGGTCCAGCACCTTGTTCAGGTACACCTAGGGGTGGGCAGCAGGGACAGAGCACGTCAGCAGGTTATGTATTCACAGAGAGTGTATGTAACACTTGAAGGACACCAGTCTGCAGTCGCGTAGGCATATGCAACAGTTCGAGTGGGTTGGTTGGTTGTTTTACATCCTGGCAACATCTAAGGTCATATTGTGACAGGTACAGAGTTCTGACAGTGTACACTCATGGTGACTTTATAGTGCTTCCATGGCACCATGACCCGAATCCCACTCAGTCACATTATCCTGATACTGAGTGAACGAGTCTTTATCTTATCCTATTAATGCCGAATGCCAAGCTAGGAAGCGACAAGTATCAATTTTGTAAGTCATTGACTCGACCGGGATACCCATACTGGGTGAATTTGGCATGTCACCTTTCACTTTATCAAATGGGTTGCACTTTCTATACTCGCATCGCCATTCTGGTGATTCACTAATGTGGTGATGTTTTAACAAAAGTAGCCATATCGGCTGTGGGACGTACCGTTGCCTTGTTGTTATCGACTTTGCGGATGGAGAAGCGTGACCGATCATCCTCATAGAACCGACCTGCCAGCTCGTACTTGATGTTGGAGGCGCGCCCATTCGGTTCCACAGCCTCTATCTGGAATACAAGAAGCCGATGCTGTAACAGGGTTCACACCCATTTTGACATCAAATTCCAGGGCTTTCCAGTGCTTTCAAGGACCTTTCAGTGCAAAATTCCAGGATATTCTTAAAGTTAAAGACATTGAATTAAAGTACCCCAAAACACCCTGTATTCATCGTCAATTCATTGTGAAAGATATGAAGTCTAAATAGGCATAACAAATATCGACGGATATATGTATGGTCTAAATATAAAAAGCAATAGTCAGAATAAGAAAACCACAAAAATCATTTTAAATACAAAACATCACTGATTAAAAGTTTGGACACGTCGGCGAATATGGGTTAAACCAGATATAGCCATGATTTTCCATTTTCCAGGGTTTTCAAGGATATTTAAAGAAATTCTAGGACTTTTCGAGGTTTTCAAGGACCCGTACGACCCCTGTGTAAGTGAGTTGGTAATCCTAACAGCGCCTTGCATTGTGGGAGACATAGAATAAAAATAAACCCTCGCGAAGCACATGTGTCCCTTTTAAGTCCATTTCAAGCAAAGGGGGCAGCTGTCGAATCTATTAAAGTTGTTACAACACATTTCAGCTGTTTGAAAATTAGAACACCAAATTTTAAATATATATCATGGAATGAGATATAAACCTTGTACCAGGGTATGTACATGAGACTGATCAACTCATCTAACACCTTCTGCATTTAGATCTAGAAAAAAGAATTTAGATGTCTAGATTTAGATCCAGAGGAAGAGGACACGGTTTTTTATTTTATTCACATTCTTTTCCTATTTATACCAGTTGAAACAAAATTTGAAAAATTGGCAGGGCTCAGTTCTTACTGAATGCAAATGTTTTCATATAGTTCTTGGTGCAATATTTTACATTTCCATTTCACATAAGCCTAGAATTAGGTGTAGAATTCTTTATCCAGATTTTTCTCGAATTGTTACTTGTAATCAAGAAGCTACAAAGCCAAGAAGCTAAGACCAGTATTGATGGACACTTCTTATTTTAATTTTCTTCATTTTGAATTATTTATAATGGATAGAGAATGAGGGAGAATAAGTCCTGTGGTTCCAGTCTTTGAAAATAGTGGAATTTTTAAAAACGGGAAAAAAACCACTGTTCATAGCGAAATAGCGAATGGTAGACAGGAAGTGTGAACACTTATTTGTGTCTCATTTTTGCTTGAGTGCAAGTAAATAAGCAACAAGGAATAATTAGTAGCATGTGGTGAATAAGGGGTCAAATTTCCCTGGATCATCAGCCCATGACTTTTCTAATCTGTTCTTGAATGAATTTATTGACTCATCATCAATTACATTTTGTGGGAGACTGTTCCATATATTTATGATCCTGTTTGAGAAACTGTGTTGCCTTAACTTTGAAATGGCTCTGGGTTTTACTAGTTTGAGAGTATGACTTGAAATCATGGAATTGAAAATATTATTGTATTTGTCTATAATAAAATCTACATTAGACCTTTTCCATGGAGCATGTGCACTCAGTTGAATAAAATAAATAATAAATAATAAGAACTTCACTGAAATTTAGTTATTTTAATACGAAAGTCTCATAAGCTTAAAACTGTTAGAGCATCATGAGTGGCTGACATTTTTATGGAGAATTTGTTTGACAGTTTCAAATCATTTAAATGTGATCAGATGTGTGCGAAGTACAATCTGTAATTTACTTTGTCGCATGTGGCTATTTGAATGTCATTTCAAATTATTTGGTTTTGTAGAGTATAACATTGTAAATACAGGAGTTGTGACATTAATGTCTCGCTAAACTGGTGATCATGAGCACTTGATTTGGTTCTGATAATTTTCAGTAGGCCTATATATATGCACTTGAAATTACGACTTTGGTTAGGAGATTTTACTTTATTACTATACAAAATATGTTAGTAAACACAGAACTACCTGTAACCGGATTGGGAAGACATTCTGAAAGCAATTACATATATTGTGAACAGCAGCTTAAACTGAGTTTTGTGGGTATATATGTCATAAATGCTTAATTATTGGTTGGTTGGTTGAGTTTTACGTCCTGGGAACATCTAAGGTCATATCAGGACGTGTACCGACTTGTGACAGTGCGCACTCATGGCGTCTTTATAGTGCTGCCCCATTGGGAAATCAGGCCACCGCCACCATGACCCGATATCTCACTCAGTCACATTATCTTGACACTGAGCTAACCAGTGCTGGAGAAGATTAGTCGATAGTACAAACCGATTATCGCTAGTTCATGCCACAAACCATTAAACCCTTCTTAGGGGAAAAACCCGCATCTGCATTGTCAAAACTCATTAGGTAATTAACTGCATTTGTTTGACATTTTGGTTTCATAATAAGTATTTTAGACTGAAAAAAAGAACAAGGTTTTGGTGTCCATGTTAAATAGTTTGGTAAATATATCACGCTGATCTACTTTATTTAAGTTTGAAGTAACTTTTTGTGGGTGTATTAGAATTTTAAATAGTTAAATTGGGTGATATTTGAAGTGAAAACATCAATTCAATAATGGTTGGGTGATCGTTGGAGTTTTTACGTCCTGGTAACATCTAAGGTCATACCAGGACGGCTTCAATCATAGGGTAAACACCTAAATCTTGAACATAAGCTCTGTTGACCCAATTTGGTTTGTTTGTTTGTTTATTGTTGGTTTGCATCCTAGCAACATCTAAGGTCATATCAGGACGGGTACCGACTTGTGACAGTACGCACTCAGTGCGATGTTATAGTGCTGCCCCACTGGGAAATCAGGCTGCTGGCACCATGACCCGATATCCTACTCAGTCACATTATCCTGGCACCAAGTCCTTGCACTATCCTAATAATGCCGAGCACCGGGTTAGGAAGCGACAAGTATAAATTCTTAAGTCATTGGTTTGACTCGACTGGGAATCAAACTCGCGAACTCCTGATCTTTCGCACGCGAGGCCTGTGCTCTACCGATTCGGCCACCGCGCCCGGTGACCCAATTTGGAGTGCAGCAGCAGCGCACATTAGCACCAAGCTACAATAAATGTTTAATGAGTGCACCGGTATTTAAGTTGGATATGTAGAATAAAATAGGCAAGTGTATATTTTGGTTTCGAAAATTCGGTGTTTTCATTGGATTAGTCAGCTTCAAGAAAAGAGGATTAGTTGGTTTTACATCCTGGCCATATCAAGTCAGGTACTGACTTGTGATAGTCCGCATTCATGACAACTTCATAGTGCTGCCCCACTGGGAAATCAGGCTTCTGGCACCATGACCCGATATCCCACTCAGTCACATTATCCTGACACTAACTAAGCCAACCAGTCCTTGCCATATCCTAATAATGCCAAGCGCATGGCTAGGAAGTGACAAGTATCAATATTATAAGTCATTGGTTTGACTCGACAGGGAACCAAACTCCTGATCTCCCACACACGAGGCCCGTGCTCTACCGATTCGGCCACCCACCGGGTCCAGCAAAAGAAGTAAACCCATAAAAATGTGACGGACCTGCTCCATGAAGGAGATGCTCTTGTCCTGTTCGGTGAGGGTGTTGACAGTGTACGAAGGCTCCAAGCCGCTCACTGTGAAGCGTGGGGGGTACACATGTCGGGGCAGCACATTGATTATCACCATAGTTGTGTTCTCCACCTGACCGTCGAACACCCGGTACAGGAGGCGGTACTGCAAGACAAACATGGTCCATGTTGCATAGTTCGATGGTTTTGAGTTTAAGCCATTTTTCTGAGATAATTATATTAAATTGATTGGCATAGCCTACCTTACTGTTTGAAGTAACCTTTTTGGCTAAGTTTTAGATTTAAACAATATTCTTTTCTTTTTTTTAAGTACATTAGTTGATTAAGCAGGGGAAATTTCAGTCGCAGACGACTGGTCTTTCTCATTCCACTGCTCCTTGCCCTATCCTAATAATGCCGAGCGTCTGGCTAGGAAGCAACAAATATCAATTTATAAGTCATTGGTTTGACTCGACCAGTATTCAAACCCACAATGTACCAACACGGGAGACGGATGCTCTAACTCATTCGGCCATCCCGTCTGGTCGCATTGTTTGTTTATTCTGTTCATTACGGTTAAGTGCATGCACTTGTTTTCACCACTGTGCAGTAGTGGTCATAATACATATGGAATATTATCCATTGAAGTGCAAAAATGTCAAATTAGTTTTGGCAAGCACGCCAAAACTCACCAGGCTTCAGCAGTAACAGGTTCTATTAAATTAACTCAGTATTCCCTTATGTGTGGCAACAAATCGTTAATAAGTGCATCATTATCTAATTTAGTTACGTAGTCGTAGAATCAATTATAGATAATTGTTTTAGTTTTGAAAATGTTGTTTCATTGGACAGTGCAGCTTTAAGTACTTGAGCAATATGACAGTGACAGAACAATCACATAATGGAAACTATGTAGCAGTTTAAGAGACATAATATATCAAACAGACATTCAGTCAATTATTTATTGCGTGATATCGGTTTTTTAATAGGGAATTGCCGTTACCAATACTTATTTTTAAACACGTAAGCTGTAGGCACTTTTGGCGTGTATAGCCGTTGCTGAAATTGTTAAATACTCGCAGGCTAGTTTTGATATCAGTATGGTTGTTTTATTTAACGACGCCTCTAGTGCACATTGATTTTTATCATCGACTATTGGACGGCCACCAGTGTGATTACAACCTATATCGTGTAATAAACATTAAGTCTGCCTGGGGTTTGCAGTTTGGTTTTTCTCTAAAAAAAAAACATAACATTTCTTTTTATTTAAAGATATTTTTTAAATGAAATAAAATTTCTTAAAGGGAAGGTTGTTAGAAACCTACCGGGCTCGCTGCGAAGTCGACCTCTGCCAGCTGGTAGATGACCCCAGTCCTAAACTCGACGGCAAAGGTATGATGTGTGTTACCCGAGACGATCCCATACTGGACGAATGTTCGGTCTGCAACATAACGCAGAGTTAGCGCCACACGACCCCACGTGACCAGTCAGGCACACTTAGAAATAGTGAACCCACAGAAGTGTACATAGCGGGTGATGCTGGCTATATATGCAACTTGTAAATGTGCTATGTTTGTATCAGGTTTCTTTTTATATAGGCATGAATTACTTTTATTTTATGGGTTTTTTTTTCTCTTTAACATTTTTTCTTTTCTTTTCTTTTTGTGATCGTTTGTTTATTCTGTTCATAACGGTTAGGTGCATGCACTTGTTTTCGCCGCTGTGCAGTAGTGGTCATAATCCATACGGATTGATTTCCTTTATCAATAATATCACTAAACTTGTTCAGTGTAAAATCGGGGAGCTTCCATTTAAAAAAAATTTAAAAAAAGGATTATATTTCTTAAACACCCCTCCCCCCTTACCTTCCTTACCAAATGCAACCACCAATCAACTAATCAATCCATACCAAATGTGTATGAATGCACAATACCATGGCTAATATTTTGTTATTATGGGTGCTACTAAAAAAAAAATTACGTATTTCTCTACATGGAATGTCATACATGAGCAATGTTCAACACACATTTAATTGTCAGTTCCAGGTGTGAGACTTCAATTCCCCTAATATACCGGAAATGAAGATGACTTCTGGTTTTAAATACTGGAATAAAGCTAACAGGATGTCAATAACAGGTCAATATTAATACTGCCACTTCCGGAATAAAACATGGCCACACCTTCTATGTGTACTAGAGTTAAGCTCTCCAACCCCATTTTGAATTTTATATATATATTTTTTATTAGATAACCAAACATGTGCATGGCGAGTGTTTCTGTTGTAAAGGTAGGCATGTCAGCTACCAATAGAGGCATGTCACTTATCTCATATATCGCCAAGTGTTACCACATTGTCCACAGGCCTGGCTTGGACTAAAGTACTTTCATGTTGGAGTATTTTCATGAATTTTATATCACTGGAAAAATCATAAACTAATCTCACCGAAAATATACATTAAAATACAAAAATCAAAATACTTAGAACATAGAAAGCTATGACAATGTGGCAAAGGTCAGTTTATTATAATGTGAATCACGACTAAACATAACAATTAAGTCAACATTAAAAATGCAATATCTTTCTCCCCTATTATGATTGATTGGTGGTTGCTTTATGCCATGTCGGCAGCATAGGCCATATTCACGGTGTTTGAACTATCGCTTTTAGATGTAAAAGCATACAATCAATTTTGGGTCAATAGACACTCATGAATTTGTTTAAAACACAATCATATACTTTCTGGTCAAGGTAAATAAAATTCTAGATGATAGTATTATTCACTGATGAAATTAGTTTAAAAAGCTATATGAGATGTTTTCTTGTTTTACTTTAGTAAAAAGGTCACGCATGCTGTTTGCAGTGTAAAATTGTTGGCGCAGGGCCATGAAATCCACACACTTTAATAAAGTGTATTTTAATGTCAGTGGGGACTGACATCCAATACATTCAGGGGGAGGGTCCCCCTTGAGCAGAAAAACGTGTTAGCCACGAGTGGCCAATATGGCATCTTGTTAAAACAACCTGGTCATGTCGCCCTTCCAGGACACTCTGCGGCAGTCCATTCACGGAGGGGGGTGGGGGTCATTCTATGGAGTTTGTTTTCTGGGTGTTCATCCCATTCGATCTGCCATAGGTTCCAGATGTATTTTTAAATGGTAGGTTTCAGATCAGTGAGAAATATGACAGTGTTCTAAAGGAGCAGTCAGGGCTCGAGTAGCCGCTTGATCTGCTCTCTCATATCCTGGGATACCCACATGACTGGGCACCCTGGGCACCCACCATAGGTGAATGTCAAATTTTGCTATTGAAAGAGAGTTTAGTTTAATGAGTACTTTAAGTAGTATGGGGTGGTCCAATTTCCTATTATTTAAAGCCTTCTCTCCTATTAAGATATTTTCACAATTCCAAGTTTGTCTCAGGAAGGTCTGTTGAAAGAGCTTAAATTTATCATCTTTGTTGTGTTTTGAAATTTGAGCATCACAAATTACGTACAAAACACACTGCAATATTACATACACAACATTGGGGCAGAGTGAAGGTTTGTGTTATAAATTGCATGCCAGGCATTCATGAAGGGAGGGGGTATTATACTAGACCCCCCCTCCTCCCGATTTATTCCGGTATAACGTTATAAACCTATTCCATGGACATTATTTCTTTAGCCCGCAAACATAAAAATAACCGAGCACCCTAGTGTGGCCTACGGTAGCCCTTATATACAGCAGACTACTGTGAAAGGGAATTCGAAATGATAACGTGCATTTTGTAGGCTAGTGCATACAGTTCAAGTTTGAAAAATAATATATACAAATTATATATATATGTGATGTACAACGTATTATGCGAGTATAAAGTTATGGGAGGGAACATCACTTATTATTATTATTATTGTTATACTCCGTAAGACGCAACACTGTACCGGTGGTGCAATCTAATCTCGCCCCACCTCGCCTCTACCGGATGTTGACCAGTTTCAGTCGCACCAGGCGATATATATCTTATATATATATATCAGTTTCGCAATTACAAGCCATCGATAGGTGGTTATAATTTGGAAAGTTTGCTGTTTTCACCAGACTATGGACCTTGAAGTAAGGCCCGTCCCTGCTATATACACACAGATAGAGATATAATATATAAACCACAACATAGGCAAAGGATACTCGTGACTCGAAGCTGTACTTAATCAATATATATATTTCAAGCCACCGTCAAATTGTGTAGCTTTTGCAAAATTACCTAGTTGTAATTAATAGAAATTTACACAATATGCAGATACATTTAATAGTGTTCTAACATTTCAGTTGTTTGAGAATAGCAAAGTTTGGTGTAAACTAACCTACACTAATAATTTATTTAGCAATGCAGTATTGCTTTGTTCGGCCTTTTTTCCTTCTCTATTGTTGTGTTTTTGGGGGGGGGGGGGTTAATATACATATATCCGGATACTTTGCAAATGCAAAATGAATATAGAAGTTAGAAGAAACGAAATTAGAAGCAAAAAAACACCAAAAAACAATCCTATGCTCTGTGTATTTATACAATATTCAATTCCAAATATCAAGGGACATTTTGAGCATCCTACCATCAGCCAACAGGAAATTAAACTCAGTTAATTGAGCTGTAGTTAGATTGTGGGCCTGGCGGTAAAAAGAAAACCATCTATATTTACGCATGCCTAATGCAGTGCAATAGATATTTCCCCCAGATCTATCATTCTCATGCACACACTGATCACGTGACCACCTATTGTTAATATTATTAGCGGAGAGCGGCCCCGGCTTCTCCCAGACCGAACTAGTGGGATGCAGTTTACACAGGTGATGCAGGGTTGCCAACATTGCAAAATGAAAAACCAGAAGATCTTACGGGATGTTATATTGGAGGACCTTGGGGTCCTCCCCCCAGAAACAGGATTTTTACTTCTTTAAAAAAACACAAATAATCCATAAGATTGATATAATATTACTACATTAATAGTATTGCAGAGTTGCCAACATTGGAAAATGAAAAACCGGAGGATCAGCGTAAAGTGATGATGGGGCATAAAATATTGTACACCTTACAGCGAAACCGTAAGGGTTGGCAACCCTGGAGATGGCTGGTGCTGAGCGGCCACACCGAACCGCCAGCACCCTGACACCCATGTCAAATGACCCTTCACCGAGAACTTGAACAGTTCCCCACACCCAGGATACGGTTGTAGTTTACCCGACAGCCTACCACAAAACCACCATTTTCACACAATTATGGGATGTAAAAAGGGAGAAGGTCATGACCATAATTCACTCTTAAACCCCCTTTACTTTTTGTAACACTTTCTTTCAAATGCCTTTAATTTTGGGGGGATAAATTCTACATAAGTTCCATCCACACACCCTTATTTCTCATTATATTATCGTTATTTACATAGAAGCTGATTTCAAATCTTGCCATGCGACTATATGGCATGAAGGAATATTCGCGGCATGGTGGTAAATCCTCCCATCCCCCACAAAAACATGATTATTATATTGGCGGCTTTCAATGGCCAATGCAATTTTGGAATGCGTATCAGGAAAAAGATGATTTGTTTCCGTACATATTTTTATAACCCTTGCAAATGTTGATAAACAGGTGACACATGACTCAAACCATGTTGAAACGTGTCACATGACTCCCATGTTGAAACACATGTCACATGACTCCCACAAGGTGGGAATGCGTGTCACATGACTCCCACCATGTTGAAACTCATGTCACATGACTCCCACCAGGTGGGAACATGTGTCACATGACTCCCACCAGGTGGGAACATGTGTCACATGACTCCCACCATGTTGAAACGCATATCAAATGACTCCCTCCATGTTGAAATGAGTGTTACATGACTTCCCCCATGTAGAAACACATTTCACATGACTCCCGCTATGTTGAAACGTGTGTTACATGACTCCCACCACGTGGGAACGCGTCTTGTGACACATTAACTTATTGCGCAGTTTGTATAAGATCAAAATCAAAAAGCGAAATATCTTTTTTCCCCCAACATATAAACCTTCAATTGAGCATAGATTCTGCTATTATTTGGAATGTTTTCTTCTATTATTTGGAAGTTTTTCGCTTTCGGTTTCCATGTCACACACGTTAGTGCTCAGATTCAGAGAATGACCCATGTAGGTTACGTACATGTTGATAGCCGATTACCCATAATTCCCGAGTCTTGTTGGAACTCAGCTGAGCCTGCACATAACAGGAGGATTGGTTGTTTACGTCCTGGCAACATCTAAGGTCATATTAGGACGGGATATAACAGGAGGATGTGACCACAGCAGTGCCATTTTCTGCTCTCGCGTCCCCATAGGGGAGGAGGGGGGGCGGGGGGGCAGTAGGCGATTCCCTTACTTAAAGCTGTAAAGTCCGATGAAATATCAAATTTTCAAAACCAAACCAATTATCTAAATTTGATTTTACATATCTAACTTAGATACTGATGCACTTCTTAAGCATTTGTTTCTGCATAGAAGGCAAATCTGAGTCAATTTAACAGAACATGTTACTGCAGAAGTCTATGGTGTCAGAGTTTTGGCAAGCTTGCCAAAACTAATTTTCCATGTTTGCACTCAAAATATCTCAAAAGTTTACCATTTAAAATAAAAGTAACTTTGAACTAATGTAAAGTAGATACTAGTGATCGATCTAATGTATTTATCTCAGAAAAATGACAGAAACTCAAAACCATCGGACCATGCAACTTTAACACGTCTTCACTAGTGAAGCTTTTTACACATATTGCTTAAACTATTTCAATAGAATTAAACTATGCATCTTAATCGCATGCAGTTCGAACCAGACAATGTATATCGGTATTTGACATGCATGTCACCAGTCTGTAGAAACGTACTCTATAAATGTATAGGCAGACTGAACAAGTAAGAAAAGAGTACTTGTTTAATTACTCCTACCAGTATTTTCTATTTAAATGTTGACCCATTGGCTAAGTCATGAAAGAGTGAAATTAGTATTCTGTCTTAAACTACTAAGATGCATTGGTCACCATATACTTATGTGCTTATATGTGTGCATCTTTATGTCCTAATTGTCTCCATTATATATATAATCATCCTTAATATTCATATCGACCTTCACCTGTACAAGGGTTGTATCCTGAAATAAAGAATTAAATTAAATTGATTTGAATTAACTTGCGGACTAAATATGTCATTGGATGATTTTTTCTTATTTTTTAAATAAAAACAAACAATTAGGCAGAAAAGCGAAAACATCACCTAACTGGATTTATTTTGCTTACATCCTAAACTACTAACAATTCTTGATAGTCATGATGATGTGATACATTTCTAATTCACCTGAATTATTACTCATGAGAATAGCCTCAGCAAGTTTATTTGTGTGTTGGGGTTTTACATCCTAACATCTAATGTCATTTCAGGATAGGTACCGGCTTGCACACTCAAGGTATTGGTATGTTCATTATAATATTCTACAGGGCGCAGAATATCAAGTTGCTGCCATTTAGAAATGAAGTATGACGTCATCATGACAAAAATATCCTTACTCTGGAGATTCTCCCAGACCGCTAGGGAATAGAAGATGAGAAATTACAATTTTGACAAATAACTACTCACAAATATGTCTTCCTGGTCTATGGCGTGTTGAACAGATATATAAAAAAACTTGTTTAGCGTATCCGCCCAAACTGAGAAATGCTCCCGACCTCAAAATATATACATGTATTCCCTTCCTCCCACCAAAAAAAAAAGACCACCCGTAACAAAAATTTTAATTCAAAACAACACTTTCCCACAAATTATAATGATTGCGCAATGACCAACAAACTTCATCCTGATGACAGTGTCGCTATCGGACAAAAGATGTACCACTTGCACCTGCACATTAACATTGACGCCATTTGTTTTCTGTTCAATAGAAAGTTCAAACATCTTTTGTCATGCTTATAAATAAACGGAAAATGGTTAGTTTTCTTCTTCCTGTACACCGCCATTGTACATACAAAATATAAAATTAAATGTTTAAAAACCTCCCCACCTCCTGGACAATTTTTAATGGGTGGACGCTAAACAAGTTTTTTTTTAAATGTGGTCTAACTACATTGTATTCGAGGGGTGGATGGTGGGAAGAAATTCCCGCCTAACAACCACACTTCTTTTAGTGATGTGTGCTTTGGTAGCTGCTTAAATTAAGTAGGCCCATATTAGTTCGATACAGTGTTTTTGATCACATTTCTGAAGCGGGGGGGGGGGGCACCCAGAGGAATTCTAATTAGAAAAGGTGTGCTTTAAGGACAATTCACACACGGAAATCATTTACCACTCAAATCCAATAAAAGAGCCGAAGCTAGTGAACCAGCCTATCAGCTGATAAGAAGTAGTGCATCTTGTACCAAGCACAAAGAGGGTTGGGCTGGTTGGACCAGTCCCTAGCAACTACTACCCATTAAAAGTTATTCTAATGTCATAACAGTTAGTCGCTTCTCACCACTGTCAGTGAAGAGGTCAATGTGACCGGTTATTATGGGCTGACAGGGTGGGGGTGGGGGGGGGGGGGGGCGGGGCCGGGCGAGGGGGTTGCCAACGGGAATGTTTCATTAGATTAACGGTAAACTGGCATTGCGCTTATTATGGACTGGGCCGGACTAGGTCCGGGCATCTTTCATTGTTATTTCTAGTTAGGTGTGGTCTCCAACACCCACCACCAGGGGATATTTAAAATCTTTTTCGAAAGGATTATTGACAGAAAAAAAGTTGATATATTTCTATATGTTTTTTTTTTTTTTTTTTTTTTTAGTTGGCAACATTAAAGGTCATATTGAACAGGACGGGCATATATATATCTATACATCGAGCATGTACACAAATATATTTGTATATAATATAGCATTTATTTCATATCATACAGTACACATACATTTATATATATATATATGTGTGTGTATTTATATACAGCGTAGGTATAAAGAAATTTGTGAAAATTAGTCTATAAATAACAAACACACTCGTGCTTCAACTCTCACACTGAGACTGTGAGGGGAATTCAAAGCTAAGCAATGTAATACTGTGCATTTAACATAACAGGGTAATCGCAAGCAACAAGTGACCAAACCGAACATTTACCGGAACACATTTGCTATGGGTTCCTTTTTTTTTTTTAGAAGAAATTAATGATTTTTTCTTGGGAACTAATTGTTTTCTTTGTAATCATGTCTGTAAGTGACTTTTTTTAAATTGAAAGATTTACCTCAAACTATCTCAGTGCACATACGGTGAACGGTGATGACACCCATAACTGTCTAAAGGGAGCAACTCATTGATTGTTAATATCAACGCAGCCCCCTTATGGAGACAATCAATTAGTTCTACCATTAACCCCGAGGTTCACAAGGATGCACAAATAGCTATAGTTTACCTTCGGGGAGCATTGTGTGGGAATAGTGGATGCCATCAGAATCAGTAGTGACGTCAAATGGGGCCACCTACGGCTCATTTACAAACTATCGCCCATTCAGAAAGGAGGAGGGAGGGGGGAGGAGGACCAGGAATTTGCCATATATCGTTAACAAATTAAATTAAAACCCGCCACATTGTATTACTGAAAGGTTATGTGATTGGGTATTATTATTATTTTTTGGTATTGTGTGAGGGGGGGGGGTAGATATATATTTTTGTGTGTAGATAGATATTTTAAGGATGGGCTGGAGGCAAACTTTTACACAGCCTCTGTCACAACCAAGCATGCCAGTCAACTACAATGGAGGCTGGAGGGGGTTGGGGGAACCGGAAGTGTAATGAAGATGAGGCTTATATCATTACCAGCATTCAGCGAGGCGCCGCCTGAATAGACCGGGGGAGGAAGAGACGAAGGTGGTTGTGAGTGTATCCTGACAAGTCGGGCCGGCCATCAACGCCAAGCACCCAGCTACGCAGATCTACCAGTAGCGGAGGCTGGCGGGCCAGGTGCACACTCACTCACTCACATTCACACATACACTCACTCACACATTCTCACATACACACACACATCCACCAGTAGTGGAGGCTGGCGGGCCTGGTGCACACTCACTAACTCACATTCACACATACACTCACACATTCTCACACACACACACTCACACACACATCCACCAGTAGCAGAGGCTGGCTGGCCTGGTGCACACTCAATCACTCACATTCACACTCATACATACCCTCACTCACACATTCTCACACATTCTCACACATTCTCACACACACACACACACACATCCACCAGTAGCGAAGGCTGGCGGGCCAGGTGCACACTCACTCACTCACATTCACACATACACTCACACATTCTCACACACACACACACATCCACCAGTAGCGGAGGCTGGTGGGCCTGGTGCACACTCACTCACTCACATTCACACACACATTCTCACACACACACACATCCACCAGTAGCGGAGGCTGGTGGGCCTGGTGCACTCACTAACTCACATTCACACATACACTCACACATTCTCACACACACACACACACATCCACCAGTAGCGGAGGCTGGTTGGCCTGGTGCACACTCACTAACTCACATTCACATTCATACATACACTCACTCACAAATTCTCACACACACACACACACACATCCACCAGTAGCGGAGGCTGGCGGGCCTGGTCTGGTGCACTCACTCACTCACTCAAATTCACACTCATACACACTCACTCGCATTCACACCCACACATACATTCAGACATACTCAATCACATTCACACAAACACTCACTCACACCTTCACTCACACACACACTTACTCACATGTACTCATATTCACTATCACACACACTCACACATTCACTAAAGATTCACTCACTCGCATTCACTCACACACTAACGCACATGTAGACACTCACATGCATACACATGCGTACAATCTGTACGAGAGATATGATCTCAAAAGAATAACTTAAAAGTAGTCACTTCAATTATACTACAGCTGGTAGCCTCGTGTATGTGTATTCAATTTCAGAGATTTGCTGGTCCCTCAAAAGAGACGTAGGCTTCAACCCAGCACACCAGGTCACAGCTATAGCTTATTCAGCGGAAGATGTGTGTTGGAGTTTTACGTCCTGGCAACATCTAAGGCCATATCAGGGCGGGCTCAGCGAACGGTGGGGAGGTAATGAATAAGCATACACAACGTAGTGTTTTATTTAATAAGGACAATTTCACTGTAATCCACAAAAGAAACAGACATATGGCAAGAAGCCGATCAAGTTTGACAATCAAGAGGGCTGTGGTTAGAGGTGCAACGTGAGTTTAAATCATTGCAAAGTTTTATTGTTTTCCAGGATAATTATGACAACACTCCAAACAATGTGTTTTTTTTATAACAATTACAAAATTCGATGTTAATTATTACAAAACTTCATGGTTTAAAAAGATAATTACAAAATGTCATGGTTTTCTGTGATAATTATTACAAAACCTCATAGCAACCATTTCCCAGGACGGACACAGTTGATAGAAGTCAACCAAGAAGTCTAGCATGACTGATGGATCTAAATTAAAAATAAGTTTCCTAATGTAAATGCATTGATAAACACTACCAATGAAGCTTTGGGTGTTTTTTGGTGTCATTTTATAAATGACAAACAAAACAAAAACTTATTTCCTGTCACTCCTGACTTACTTTTAATAGGACTGAAAAGAAGCAATGCCACGATTTTCAAAAACTATACCAATAATAGTCCAAATTCCACGTAGTTGAAAATTGATTTTAAACAAAAGTTTACTCCCGTGATGTTCAAGGTAATTTTATATAACGGATAGTTTTTAGAACTTAATCACATCAAATCTTTGACAGACTATATTTCTGTCTCCCAATGGAAAACCGGGGAAATCTTAAATAATTTTGGTTACAATTTTCCAGTTGTCTCATGAGTTATTTTTGAATTGCTAGCGTAAAAAGGTCTAAGGGGTTGTCTGGGTTCTACACAGACATTTTCAATATAGCTTACAAATAGTAAAACCACTGCTGAACTTCAAACCCGGCATGTGGGTCACAGCGTCAGTTTAGAAGGATTGGTTGGTAGATACATACACACACAATGTGCTATTTTTATCTAAAGCAAGAAAATTTCATTGCAATCTATTTTAGAAAAGAAATGTATGGCAAAGGACCCTACTAACTGTGGACATCAGGATCCATGTGGTTATAGGTGCAAAGTGAGGATGGGCTGGGAGGGGCACCAACCGAGACATCCACTGTGTAGGCTGAAGCTGTGAACCCGGTGTGCAGGGTCACAGCTTCAGACCTCCCCGAGGGACCAGCGGAACTTGGAACACACATTTTGGAATGGACTACATTCCAGAAGAGTGTACTGGCAATGAAGGGAGGTGACAAACTGCTGCTGGACTACTTACTCGGCGTGGGGATAACGGCTTCCACCTTGCCCACAAAGCCCTTGTACTTGAAGCCCTCAGGCACCGTCAGGGTCTGCTCACTTCTTCGGAAGTAGGGCGGTGAGACGCTGGAGCTGAGCACCCGCACGGCCACCGGGGAGGGACGCGCTGCAAGCAAGTGCCAGCTTTGTTTACTGGGGTTTTACATTCTAGCAACAGCTAAGGTGAAATCAGGTTGGTTTACGTCCTGGCAACATCTCAGGTCATATCAGGACCGGGACGGATGCTGACTTGTGACAGTGCGCAATCCATAGTGCCAAGTAGACAAGTGTGCGAGTAGGAGGGGGGGGGGGAGCTAATACACAAATTGTAAACAGGGAGAAATAGCATGGCCAAAGGGGGGAGGGTGTGGCAGGGGGGGGTCCCCTCCCACAGGGGTCTGAGGAAAATTTTGAAAAAAGGAATACAAAATGGTGCATTTTGACAATAAATGTGTTAAAAAACACACACAAAAGAACCCAGCTAATTAGATTCTTTGGTAAGAGATTACAAATTAAAAGCTGGAAAGAGGTTGCGGTTATTTTGCTATATTTTAGGGTGATCTCCCGGCAAATCGGGAGACTTATTGGGGTTATTTTGCTATATTTTAGGGAGATCTCCCGCCAAATCGGGAGACTTATTGGGGTTATTTTGCTATATTTTAGGGAGATCCCGCCAAATCGGGAGACTGACGTCTGTGCAGGTGTGCGGTACAGGCACCAATGGTTGGTTGTACATATCAGGACAGGCACCCACTTGTGACAATATGCACTCCTGGTGACTTTACAGTGCTGCCCCACTGGGAAATCAGGCCGTTGGCACCATGACCCGATATCCCACTCAGTCACATTATCCAGACACTAAGCTAACCAGTCCTTGCCCTATCCTATTAATGCCGAGCGCAAGGCTAGGAAGCGACAGGTCTTAATTCTATAAGTCATTGGTTTGATCCAAATATTGGCATTCATGTTAGCACTTACGACTGTTGTTCCTGCAGTTGATGGCCTTTTCGATGGTACATTCGGGGTCATGCGGGTCCCCGTCCTTGGCATTCACCATCAGGTTGTAGACATGTTTGTGTGGGCGGGGGAACTTGTGCTTCAGTCTGATCTCACCCGTGTTGTCGTCGATTGTGAACAAGCCACAGTCACAATTCGGGGCGAAGTAGTAGCGAACCTGCATCCAACACCCAAAATCAGTACCAAGACTCCGGCAGCGGGCGGTGGGTGGCCAGTTGGCATAATCCGGTGTTGTTTTTTTTAAATTCATTTTTAGCAGTATTTTAAAAACAAATAATTAGGTGGATGGCTATAATTTACTATTATTAAACAAATACTCAAAGTGGCTCAGTTTGGAAATATTTGAACTGAAAATGTGCAAAGCTTATTCAACAGGAGTAACATTTTTAAAGAAAGTTTGCTTTTCATATTGCAGACTTTGATAAGGTACCATAAAATCAGCTCAGCCGAATAAAATGCTCGAAGTACTAACGAAGATCAACATTCTATAGAATATTAGAAGCACTAGCAGTTAGAGAGTAAAGGAAATTAAGTATGGCTACATTTATTAAACATCTAAATCGTGCCGATAACACCTTTTCAATGCAATATCCGTTGCAATGCCTGGTGATAGTAACAGTGACTGACACTGGTCAACATCTGGTGGAGGCGAGGTGGGCCAGGATGGCGCCACCAGTACAGTGTTGCATCTTACAGAGTACAAAAATAATAATAAGTATTATTCCCTTCCGTATCTTTATACACCCATAATACGTTATACGTTATGCATCACATACATATAATATATAACTGAATATATATTATACTATATATTTGAATATATATTATATGTGTATATTATATATGCATTATACATATATACATTATATATAATATATATGCAAATTCCCATACAAAACGCTGTAAAAATCAATATTGTATATTGATAGATGAGCTTAGATGCTGACAAAAATAACCCTAAATAGATTGGTTGGTTGGTTATTGCAGTTTTACGTCCTGGCAATATTTCAGGTCATATCAGGACAGGATCCTGAATAGAAATTGTGGGACTGAGTACCGTGTTGTAGGGGGCTGTGCCATCTCTGTCCACAGCGAAGATCGTAGCAACACTTGCACCCTCTGGAGCATCCTCAGAAACCGCCGTTGAAAAGGCACCAGATTCGTCTTGGCCAATGAAGAGAGGGCTGTGGTCGTTGGTGTCCAAGATATTCACTCGGAGGTAAGTGTCAGCTCGGATCGAGTTCTTATCAAAGTACTGCAAGACAGAAACACGTGGTTAGGTCCTCCTCAGGGTTGGTTGGTTGGTTGTTGGAGTTTTACGTCCTGGCAATATCTAGGGTGATATGAGGAGGGGTACCGACTTGTGACAATGCACACTCATGGTGACTTTATCATAGTGCTTCCCCACTGGGCGATCAAGCCACTGGCACCATGACCTGATATCCCACTCAGTCACATTATCTGGCCACTGAGCTAACCAGTCATTGCCCTATCCTATTAATGCCAAGCACTAGACAAGTATCAATTTTATAAGTCATGGGTTTGACTCGACCGGGAACCAAACTCCCAATCTCCCACACGCGAGACGGATTCGCACCCAGAGGGATTTTACAACACTGATTAGCATATCGTATCACATTAGGTTAATAACATATCCTTGTTTATCTATCATGGTAATATTAGAAATATGCAAATAAATATATTATATGATATTTAAAATATATTATATGATATGATATTATACAATATAATATTATATAATCTGAAAAACTATGCAAATGTGTGCTTGGAGAGCATTTTATCGGAGTACGGTTCTCGCCTCACTCTCGGCGGCTTATATCAAATCTTGATAAAGTCATCGGTTTGACCCAGCCGGGGTGCGAACACCGCGACCAGCCAGGCTCACTCACCGACGCACGCAGCTGCAGGCGGTAAATGGAGGTCACTTCGTAGTCGAGCACATTGGCGACCTTGAGGCGCATCGTGCTGGGCGCATCCTTCTCAGTGTAGCTGACAAAGTCCTTCTTCCGGTTCAGCGACTTGTAGCGGCCGGGCACGATGAAGAAGAGGATGCTGGCATCGGACGTGTCCAGCTGCTGTCTGACGGAGAACTCCTCCGGCATGACGGAGCCGACCGGCGTGTTCTCCGGTATATTGACGACGTACTCGTCAATGGGCTTGTTCTTCACCGGCAGCCACAGTGGTGGAAGTTCGGCTGAGCGCACCAGTTTCACTGCAACGTAACTGGACCGTTGCGGCACCCCGCCATCAGTGGCCGTCACCGTCAGCTGGAGGGTCTGCGAGTTCACCTGCACACAGATGATTGGTTGGTTGTTAGAGTTATACGTCCTGGCAACATCTAAGGTCATATCAGGACAGGTATCGACTTGTGACAATGCGCACTCATGTCGACTTTATAATGTTGCCTCACTGGGAAATCAGGCTGCCGGCACCATGAACCGATATCCCATTCAGTCACATTATCCTGACACTGAGCTAACCAGTCCTTGCTCTATGCTATTAAAGTGCCAGGATAGGAAGTGACACGTATAAATTTGGTAAGTCATTGGTTTAACTCGACCGGGAACCGAACTCCCGATCTCCCGCCCACGAGGCCCGCGCTCTACCGATTCGGCCACAGTGTCCGGTGCACATACAGGGTGTCAGGGTAATGGGGTCAGGTGGTGCGGTTGTGTTGGAATTTGTTTTTGCTGTGGGTTTATGCCAAGTAACTTATAAACATTCATTTATGGTTGTATTGTAATTTATTTTTGTTGGGGGTTAATGCCAAGAAGATTGGCAATATTCATATATTTTTGTAGCGGAATTTGTTTTTGTTGTGGCTTTATCCCAAGTAGATTAGCAACAATAATTTGTTGTATCCAAATTTGTTTTTATTGGAGGGTTGGTTTGTGGCAAGTAGATTAGCAACATTAATTCATTATTGTATTGGAATTTATTTTTGTTGGGGGGGGGGGGGGGTTAGGCCAAATAGATTAGTGTGAGTAGGGAGATCTCCATGAGACACAATTGTAAACAGGGAGAAATAGCGTGGCCGAAGGGGGGGGGGGGGGAGGAGTGATATACACGGGTACATTCTCATGCAATTTAACGAACAATATGCATACAAATTTTAAAAAACAAGCTAAAATGTAAAATGATTCTGTGACAGGAGATTACAAATTAAAATCGGGAAATCGCCAGATTGGGGTTATTTAATCCATCATATACGTATATGTGATTATCATAATCATGTTCCTATTACATAAAGAAAATTAAAGAATTCTAAATACATGTAGAAATAAAATAAATCAGCTATATTCCTCCAGTCACCATTGCCCCTAACTACCTGCTTCTGATTTCTCGCAAAAAGCATCTGCTTAGTCATTCATGTTAACTTAGTTAACGCGATAAAACCCAAGACCAGTACCCAGTGCTGACAAATGGCGTTATTCAATGAATAGATTACAATTAAAAATAAGCACAAAAAAACTTGGTAAAAATCATTTGTATATTGCTAGATCAGCTTAGATGCTAACAAAAATAACAACTATTATTAAAATGAAAGAAAGAATCAGACCCAAACCAAAACAACGAGTCAAATGAAACAAACAGTATCCAAAGTAAAAATACAAGCACATTAAAAATTAAAATAAAAGACAATAACAAATCAAAAATAATACACCAGCAACAAATCCAAGCAAAAGGACAAATCAAATCAAATCAGAGCAATAACAAATCAAAACAATGAAAAAAAACCAAAACCCCAGCAAAATAGAATAATAAACAGAGCCACCCGCTCGGTTGGTTGCCTCTTTAGTTATATAGTAAAGTTTGTTTGTTTGTTGTCGTTTTACGTCCTAGCAACATCTAAGGTCATGTCAGGATGGGGATATATAGCAAAACTTCTCTAAACCAACCGACCATGGGACCGGCTTTAAATGGTCCATTTAGGGAGGTGGTCGGTTTAGGGAGTTTAAAAAAAATATCATTACAATGGTAATGTATGGGCAATCGTTTGGGACCCAAATAAAGCGATCGATATAGGGGAGTTGTCAGTCGATCTGTGGAGTTGGTCGGTAGGAGAGGTTTCACTGCATGACTGTCAATGTATTGTAAGAGTCGCTCACCCCCCTCAGCGAGTGCGTCAACGAGATCCAGCCAGTTTCCGGGTGGATGGTGAAGCAGTTGTCGCACGCGTACGGCTGGCTCGAGATGGAGTAGGTGACGATGTTGTTGCTGTTATCGTCCAGATCAGTGGCGTACAGCTGAATAAGCCGGGCACCGACAGCCGGCTGCCGAGGCACATTCAACAGGTAGCTGTCAGAGTCAAAGCGCGGCGGCTGGTCGTTCTGGTCGAGGATCGTCACAAGGAAGAAGCAGGTGGTGGACATGGGCGGCCGCCCGCTGTCCGAGACATTCACGACGACCGAGTAGCGCAGCTGGTTGTTGACGATGTAGTAGTCGGCGCCTGGGTCGGGCGTCTCCCGGTCCAGCTCCTTCAGCGCGAACACTTCAGCCGTGTCGCGCGACACCTGGCGGATTGAGAAGATACTGTCGCGGTTCTCCTTGTCGAGGATCTTGAATGACAGCTCCGCGTTCGAGCCCGAGTCGGGATCCAACGCTGTGATCTGCGATGGAAATCACAAGTGTCAGTTGTTTTGGGTTTTTTTTACTGTGTTTTTTTTTATGAGTTTTATTATTATTTTTATTATTATTCGCTGACTGGTCACCAGTTCTCTGACTGGCCACTAATTCGCTGACTGGTCACTAATTCCCTATTCTCAATTTCTAAGACTTCCAAGACAGGATGGCCAAATGAGTTGAGTGCCTACTGTCCATGTGGCAGGTCACATGTTTCGAATCTCAATCTTGAACCCATGTCGAGTTTTTTTTAATTAATACATGTAGCCGCCTAGCCTGGCACGGGGCATCACTAGGATAGTTCAAGGAGCAGTGGAATGAGGAAGACCAATTGTCTACGATTGAAATCGACCTCACTTAATCAAGGAATGTATCTACAGAAAAACCTCTCTAAATCGACCGACCATGGGACCGACTTTAAATGGTCCATTTAGGGAGGTGGTCAGTTTAGTGAGTTTTTTTTATCATTACAATGGCATTATATGGGCAAACACTTGGGAAACAAATAAAGCGATAAATATAGGGGGTGGTTGACCTGTGGAAGTAGTCAGTTAGAGAGGTTTTACTGTATAATTATATAACAAGTCTAGGCTCAGTCAACAACTTTTAGAATTTAGTCGACCATGCCAATAGTGTAAATCTAATAATTTGCTAAATGTATATTACAAAACTCACATTGATAACTCCGCTGTTTTGTCTCACACCTTCGAGGATACTTGGCTTCAGCTGGCTACACGATGGGAAGGACGGCGGCCGGTTGACTCCGATGAAGTCGAAGGTGATGGAGCCGCGCCCCACCCGGTTGCCAGCACTGTGCACCTCCACCGTCAGGTTAGTCAGGTACATGGGCGACACGAGGTCCACCGTGGTCGTCACGTGACCCGTCTTCGGCGCAATATGGAAGCTGCCATGGTTGGACGCGCCATCTGGGGAGACACGCCATGAGGTCAAGTAGCGAAAGCATCAACTTTCCTAAACCGGAACACTCACCCAGATTCCTACATGTCCGACTTAGATATATATGGGATGAAAGTGGCGTCCAGCAAAAAAAAGCGGAAATCAAGCCCAGATTATTACACAGACACCGAATTTCCATGAAAACGCAGATCTTCTCCCATAGACCATCAGGGTTGTCAGGGTTGGTTGGTTGTTGGACGTTTCCCGTCCTGCCAACATCTAAGGTCATATCAGGATGCGTACCGACTTGTGACAGTCCACACTCATGGTGACTTTATAGTGCTGCCCCACTGGGAAATCATGCCGCAGCACTATGACCCGCTAACCTGACACTGAGCTAAGCAGTCCTTGCCATATCCTATTAATGCCGAGTACCAGGTTAGGAAGCGACAAGGATAAATTTGATAAGTCATTGGTTTCAGTCGACTGGGAACCAAACTCACGCTCTCCGGCACGCAAGGCCTGCGCTCTACCGATACGGCCTGTCATAAGTTGGCACCCGTCCTGACATGACCTTAGATGTTGCCCGGACGTACGTATAACTCCCAACAACCACCTAACTCCCTTCCATTTTAATTTTCTTTTATTAACTTTTTTTAATATTTTTAATTGTGAACTCACTGACAAAGCTATATGTGAGCTGGTCGCCATCCGGGTCATTGTATTTTTCTTTTATTGAGTTGAAAAAAGAAAAAGAAAATTGCGAACTCACTGAGAAAGCTGAAGGTGAGTTAATCGCTGACCGGGGCTCCTTCCATTTTTAATTTTCTTTTATTGACTTAAAAAAAAAAAAATTATGAACTCACTGACAAAGCTGAAGGTGAGCTGGTCGCCGTCCGGGTCGTAGGCCTGCACGATGTGTACCAGCGTGCCCCTGGGCGCGCGCTCCCTCACGAACACCATCTGGTTCGACGGCTCCACCACCGGCGCGTTGTCGTTGACATTAGTGATCCAGACGCGCACGGAGGCCGACCCCTCCCGGGGCGGGGCGCCACCGTCCGCCGCCGTCACCGTGAACTGGTAGTAGCGCTTCTCCAGGCGGTCGTAGTCCAGCGTCCTGATCGGGCATGGGGTGTGGGTGTGGATGGATACAGTCACATCTTTTTCCCCCATTTTTTTTCCATTAATAATTTTATTCTGCTGAATAAGTATTTTGTCAGTGCCGAAGAACTGGTCTTCCAGCCATTTTTTAATTTTGGATTATATATGTTTTAAATGCTATATAGAGTAAGGTATACAATAACTGTTTAATACACAATTCGCATCATATAAGACAAGGCATTTTTGTAACCCACAAGTTCCATAGCAATATGGCAACAGTAGTGTCATATGACTAGATCAATATTAGTCCGATCAATGTGTGTATTTACATGGTATTTATAATGTAAGCAGAAGTTGTCTACTGTATTCATTTAGTAAAGTTGTAGCAGGTTTTAATGTAGGGTCTGGTCAGATGGAGTTTGAAGTTTATACGGGACCCAAAACGAGGCGAGCATAGTCTTGGCTACTTTTATTTATGAGTGGTTGAAAGGGGAGCCTGTATAACCATTGCTAGACTTTCCTTCACGAGTGATTAAAAGGGGAGCCTGTATAACCATTGCTAGACTTTCCTTCAGAGTGATTAAAAGGGGAGCCTGTATAACCATTGCTAGACTTTCCTTCACGAGTGATTAAAAGGGGAGCCTGTATAACCATTGCTAGACTTTCCTTCACAAGTGATTAAAAGGGGAGCCTGTATAACCATTGCTAGACTTTCCTTCATGAGTGATTAAAAGGGGAGCCTGTATAACCATTGCTAGACTTTCCTTCACAAGTGATTAAAAGGGGAGCCTGTATAACCATTGCTAGACTTTCCTTCACAAGTGATTAAAAGGGGAGCCTGTATAACCATTGCTAGACTTTCCTTCACGAGTGATTAAAAGGGGAGCCTGTTTAACCATTGTTAGACTTTCCTTCATGAGTGATTAAAAGGGGAGCCTGTATAACCATTGCTAGACTTTCCTTCACAAGTGATTAAAAGGGGAGCCTGTATAACCATTGCTAGACTTTCCTTCACGAGTGATTAAAAGGGGAGCCTGTATAACCATTGTTAGACTTTCCTTCATGAGTGATTAAAAGGGGAGCCTGTATAACCATTGTTAGACTTTCCTTCACAAGTGATTAAAAGGGGAGCCTGTATAACCATTGCTAGACTTTCCTTCACAAGTGATTAAAAGGGGAGCCTGTATAACCGTTGTTAGACTTTCCTTCACAAGTGATTAAAAGGGGAGCCTGTATAACCATTGCTAGACTTTCCTTCACAAGTGATTAAAAGGGGAGCCTGTATAACCATTGCTAGACTTTCCTTCACGAGTGATTAAAAGGGGAGCCTGTTTAACCATTGTTAGACTTTCCTTCATGAGTGATTAAAAGGGGAGCCTGTATAACCATTGCTAGACTTTCCTTCACAAGTGATTAAAAGGGGAGCCTGTATAACCATTGCTAGACTTTCCTTCACGAGTGATTAAAAGGGGAGCCTGTATAACCATTGTTAGACTTTCCTTCATGAGTGATTAAAAGGGGAGCCTGTATAACCATTGTTAGACTTTCCTTCACAAGTGATTAAAAGGGGAGCCTGTATAACCATTGCTAGACTTTCCTTCATGAGTGATTAAAAGGGGAGCCTGTATAACCGTTGTTAGACTTTCCTTCACAAGTGATTAAAAGGGGAGCCTGTATAACCATTGCTAGACTTTCCTTCACAAGTGATTAAAAGGGGAGCCTGTATAACCATTGCTAGACTTTCCTTCACGAGTGATTAAAAGGGGTGCTTGTATAACCATTGCTAGACTTTCCTTCACGAGTGATTAAAAGGGGAGCCTGTATAACCATTGCTAGACTTTCCTTCACAAGTGATTAAAAGGGGAGCCTGTATAACCATTGCTAGACTTTCCGTCACAAGTGATTAAAAGGGGAGCCTGTATAACCATTGCTAGACTTTCCTTCACGAGTGATTAAAAGGGGAGCCTGTATAACCATTGCTAGACTTTCCTTCACGAGTGATTAAAAGGGGAGCCTGTATAACCATTGCTAGACTTTCCTTCACGAGTGATTAAAAGGGGAGCCTGTATAACCATTGCTAGACTTTCCTTCACGAGTGATTAAAAGGGGAGCCTGTATAACCATTGTTAGACTTTCCTTCACAAGTGATTAAAAGGGGAGCCTGTATAACCATTGCTAGACTTTCCTTCACAAGTGATTAAAAGGGGAGCCTGTATAACCATTGTTAGACTTTCCTTCACGAGTGATTAAAAGGGGAACCTGTATAACCGTTGCTAGACTTTCCTTCACGAGTGATTAAAAGGGGAGCCTGTATAACCATTGTTAGACTTTCCTTCACGAGTGGTTGAAAGGGGAGCCTGTATAACCATTGCTAGACTTTCCTTCACAAGTGATTAAAAGGGGAGCCTGTATAACCGTTGCTAGACTTTCCTTCACGAGTGATTAAAAGGGGGAGCCTGTATAACCATTGCTAGACTTTCCTTCATGAGTGGTTGAAAGGGGAGCCTGTATAACCATTGTTAGACTTTCCTTCACAAGTGATTAAAAGGGGAGCCTGTATAACCATTGCTAGACTTTCCTTCATGAGTGGTTGAAAGGGGAGCCTGTATAATGATTGCTAGACTTTCCTTCACGAGTGATTAAAAGGGGAGCCTGTATAACCATTGCTAGACTTTCCTTCACAAGTGATTAAAAGGGGAGCCTGTATAACCATTGCTAGACTTTCCTTCACGGGTGATTAAAAGGGGAGCCTGTATAACCATTGCTAGATTTTCCTTCACGAGTGATTAAAAGGGGAGCCTGTATAACCATTGCTAGACTTTCCTTCACGGGTGATTAAAAGGGGAGCCTGTATAACCATTGCTAGACTTTCCTTCACAAGTGATTAAAAGGGGAGCCTGTATAACCATTGCTAGACTTTCCTTCACGAGTGATTAAAAGGGGGAGCCTGTATAACCATTGCTAGACTTTCCTTCACGAGTGATTAAAAGGGGAGCCTGTATAACCATTGCTAGACTTTCCTTCACAAGTGATTAAAAGGGGAGCCTGTATAACCATTGCTAGACTTTCCTTCATGAGTGATTAAAAGGGGAGCCTGTATAACCATTGCTAGACTTTCCTTCACGAGTGATTAAAAGGGGTGCTTGTATAACCATTGCTAGACTTTCCTTCACGAGTGATTAAAAGGGGAGCCTGTATAACCATTGCTAGACTTTCCTTCACAAGTGATTAAAAGGGGAGCCTGTATAACCATTGCTAGACTTTCCGTCACAGTGAAAAGGGACCTGTATCATCTAGACTAAGGGGAGCCTGTATAACCATTGCTAGACTTTCCTTCACGAGTGATTAAAAGGGGAGCCTGTATAACCATTGCTAGACTTTCCTTCACGAGTGATTAAAAGGGGAGCCTGTATAACCATTGCTAGACTTTCCTTCACGAGTGAATTAAAAGGGGAGCCTGTATAAACCAGTTGTTAGACTTTCCTTCATGAGTGATTAAAAGGGGAGCCTGTATAACCGTTGCTAGACTTTCCTTCACGAGTGATTAAAAGGGGAGCCTGTATAACCATTGCTAGACTTTCCTTCACGAGTGGTTGAAAGGGGAGCCTGTATAACCATTGCTAGACTTTCCTTCATGAGTGATTAAAAGGGGAGCCTGTATAACCGTTGCTAGACTTTTCTTCACAAGTGATTAAAAGGGGAGCCTGTATAACCATTGCTAGACTTTCCTTCATGAGTGATTAAAAGGGGAGCCTGTATAACCGTTGTTAGACTTTCCTTCACAAGTGATTAAAAGGGGAGCCTGTATAACCGTTGTTAGACTTTCCTTCACAAGTGATTAAAAGGGGAGCCTGTATAACCATTGCTAGACTTTCCTTCACGAGTGATTAAAAGGGGAGCCTGTTTAACCATTGTTAGACTTTCGTTCATGAGTGATTAAAAGGGGAGCCTGTATAACCGTTGCAAGACTTTTCTTCACAAGTGATTAAAAGGGGAGCCTGTATAACCATTGCTAGACTTTCCTTCATGAGTGACTAAAAAGGGAGCCTGTATAACTGTTGTTAGACTTTCCTTCACAAGTGATTAAAAGGGGAGCCTGTATAACCATTGCTAGACTTTCCTTCACGAGTGATTAAAAGGGGAGCCTGTATAACCATTGCTAGACTTTCCTTCACAAGTGATTAAAAGGGGAGCCTGTATAACCATTGCTAGACTTTCCTTCACGAGTGATTAAAAGGGGAGCCTGTATAACCGTTGCTAGACTTTCCTTCATGAGTGATTAAAAGGGGAGCCTGTATAACCGTTGCTATGCTTTTCTTCACGAGTGATTGAATGTGTAGCCCGTATAACTAACGCTAAACGTTCTTCATGAGTAATTGTAAGTGGAGCCAGGGTATCCTTTGCTAGACGTGTATTTATAGGTGGTTGATCATGAAGCTAGTGAAGCAGTTGCTTGAACTTTATTCACAGTAGATTGACAATTAAGCTAGCGCAGGCTTGGTGAGCCTTGTAAATCACAA
This sequence comes from Branchipolynoe longqiensis, assembly GCA_030323885.1. Taxonomy (NCBI): domain Eukaryota; kingdom Metazoa; phylum Annelida; class Polychaeta; order Phyllodocida; family Polynoidae; genus Branchipolynoe; species Branchipolynoe longqiensis. Next base: position 74,676,196 of record CM059194.1, on the reverse strand, counting down.
GTGACTGAAAGTGAATCTGGCACAGCACCTGGCACTAACATTACAATTTTAAGGCACTGGTTTGATTCGACATGGGGTTGAAACTAGGGTTCGATTACCACGACCTGCCAACCGCTTAAATAATTTAATAATTTTTTTAAATGTAAACATTCTTTGATTAACATGCATCCAAAACAAATGTTGCTCTGTCAGAGCAGGCATCCTGTCATCGAAGGGACACGCAAATGAGACAAATAATAATTCGCACCACAAGAGAATTGTTCACACGTGATAGGGATTCACCGATGGCAAGGTTTCTGAAGAAGGTACTACTTTAATGATAGTTTGGTTTAATTGAGAACTCACCCATTGACGACGATAGTGGCCCGGTTACCATTGTCAAGCTGCTCGACCCGAAAGTGGGAGTCGCTTACCCGGAAGTTCAGCTGCGCATTGGCACCCACGTCACGGTCAATGGCTGTCACTGCAAAAAGGTAAAGTAAATTTGTTTTATTTAACGATGCCTCTAGAGCACATTGATTTTGATCATTGGCTATTGGACGTCAAACATAATTATGGTTATTCTGATATATTTCTTTGGAGAAAACCCGCTAACGCCACATAGGCTACTCTTTCCGTTAAGCAGCAAGGGGTCCTTCATAGGCACTTTCCCACAGACAGGAGAGCAATAAAATGATATATTATAACAAGTATGTCAGAGCCATAAAACCATCAGATTATATAAGTGCACTGGTTCCTGTGACGTATTATAAAAATATAACAGACTTAAAGCCGTCAGATTATACAAGTGCACTGGTTCCCTTGACGTACCTGTAAGTACCGTGGTGCCCATGTCGGCGCCTTCCGACAGCCCGCGTCTCACGTAGAAGTCCGGCGCGAAGAACGGGGCGTGATCGTTGACGTCACGCAGGTTCACCACCACCTGGGCACAAGGTCGCGCAGTAGTTGTTAGGTGGTTGGGGTTTTACGGCCTCGCAATATGTCAGGTCAAATCAGGATAAGTACCGACTTGATACAACTTACAGTGGGCACTTATGGTGGCTCTTTATAGTGTTCCCCTACTGGGATACCATGCTGATGGGCACCATGACCCCTATATCAGACTCAGTCACGTTATCCAACAAACCAGTCCTTGCCCTATTCTACTATTGCCAGGAAAGGTTGCGACAAGCATTAACTTTGTGAGCATTTGAAGTTGTGGTACGGGAGTACACATTTAAACAAAGCAGAAAACTAGTCCTGAATTACCACAATGAATCGCTTCGTGTATTTGTAGCTGTACTGTAGGTTAAACTTTTCAGTCATTTGACACAAAGTTAACCGTTTCAAAGTTGTGCCCGAGATCAATTTTGCGGTCCCTGACCACAAATTTGACCTATTCAGAATTTCATAGGAATTTTAACATAAATCTATAACTGTGATGAACACACTATTTTTTTGTGAAACCAAAGTGATTGAATAAATGTTACTACTTGTCACCATGAATGTGGCCTTTAGTGCTATTCGGGGTGTGGATGATTATTTATATTAAAAATACATTTACAAACAAATAAATAAAACACAAGAAGACCAGTATCTCGGTACTTAACGAAACGAATACAATACAATTACAATTTAAAAAAAAAAAGAATAGTGTAGTGGTCTGCACTGACCTCTCAGGCAAGTAACCACATAGACAGGTAGGCGTGGGTAGTGTATTGATATCAGGGAGCCTAGGTGGTGTAATGGTTAGCACACTGGCCCGGAATGCAAAGAGATGTGGGTTCGAGTCCCGCTCTAGGCGCAGTATTTCCCATTTTCATCACCCCCATGACACTGGTGCCATGACCAGGATCCTGTACAAGCTTTGCGCTGTATGGTTGTTGAACCTACCCTGTGTATGTATGTGTTAGTGCATTGCCTGTATGTATGTAATTGTAAGCATTACAAGACTTACAATTCCAGGGGGACGAGTGTAGTGGTCTGCACTGACCTCTCAGGCAAGTAACCACATAGACAGGTAGGCGTGGGGAGTGTATTGATATCAGGGAGCCTAGGTGGTGTAATGGTTAGCACACTGGCCTGGAATGCAAAGAGATGTGGGTTCGAGTCCCGCTCTAGGCGCAGTATTTCCCATTTTCATCACCCCCATGACAATAGCAACCAAAATCCTGGAAAACCAGTGCTTCAAAGGCTGGGGGAAAAAAGTTCATATTAATCAAATACATATAACCCTTCACGCCACCTGCCCAGAAGGTGGTTTAGTTTTGGTTGTTGGGGTTTTACGTCCTTGCAACATCTAAGGTCATATCAGGACGGGCCCCAGAAGAAGAAAAAACCCTGAGAAGACAGCAGTGTGCATGCTCACGAGGACGGTGGAGGAGAAGCCGCTGGCGGGTTCGCGCGCCGTCACGTGCATCCTGTGCTGGCGCCGGTCGCTCAGGTAGGACATGGCGCGCGCCGCCGGATGCAGCGCGCCAGTCTCCCGCGCCACGCCGAATACCAGCGGCCCGCTGCGGTTCGCAGCCACCACGCTGTACTCGAGCGGCAGGTCGTAGAAGGACTTGGCAACGATCATTGCCACCCTGCAAACATTTTAAGATGACACAACGGGCGCTTAGCATTTGTTGTGGTAATCATGGCAACAGTGCAAACATTGAAGACGAGACGACGCGTGCTTAGTATTCGTTGTGGTGATCATGGCCGCCCTGCAAACATTGAAGATGAGATGACAGGTGCTTAGTATTTGTTGTGATCATGGCCACCCTGCAAGCATTGAAGATGAGACAACAGGTGCTTAATATTTGTTGTGGTGATTATGGCAGCCCTGTAAACATTGAAGATGAGGCGAGAGGTCTTTAGCATTCGTTGTGGTAATCATGGCAACAGTGGAAACGTTGAAGATGAGACGAGAGGTGCTTAGCATTCGTTGTGGTAATCATGGCCACCCTGCAAGCATTGAAGATGAGACGAGAGGTGCTTAATATTTGTTGTGGTGATTATGGCTGCCCTGTAAACATTGAAGATGAGATGAGAGGTGCTTAATATTTGTTGTGGTGATTATGGCTGCCCTGTAAACATTGAAGATGAGATGAGAGGTGCTTAATATTTGTTGTGGTGATTATGGCTGCCCTGTAAACATTGAAGATGAGATGAGAGGTGCTTAATATTTGTTGTGGTGATTATGGCTGCCCTGTAAACATTGAAGATGAGATGAGAGATGCTTAATATTTGTTGTGGTGATTATGGCTGCCCTGTAAACATTGAAGATGAGATGAGAGGTGCTTATTATTTGTTGTGGTGATTATGGCTGCCCTGTAAACATTGAAGATGAGATGAGAGGTGCTTAATATTTGTTGTGGTGATTATGGCTGCCCTGTAAACATTGAAGATGAGATGAGAGGTGCTTATTATTTGTTGTGGTAATCATGGCCACCCTGCAAGCACTGAAGATGAGATGAGAGGTGCTTAATATTTGTTGAGGTGATTATGGCCGCCTTGTAAACATTGAAGATGAGATGAGAGGTGCTTAGCATTTGTTGTGGTAATCATGGCAACAGTGCAAGCATTGACGATGACATGTGCTTAGCATCTGGAGTTGTAATTAAACATGTTGGCTGCAGGCTAACATGGGTAATTTGCACACGAGGCGCCGGTTCTATTTTTAGCTTTCTTCCCGGTTCGCATACACCTAGCCCGGCACTTCTTCCCTCGCTGCTCTACACGACACTTCAATCAACTGCCGCTCCTGCCTAACTACCACGTGGGCAGCTATTAGTTACGTATCGCACTAATGCCGCCTGTTCAAAAGCGTCGGGGTAGGCCCCCACTATCTCATATTCTACCACGCACGCAGCCAGAGAGAGTAGCTAGGTCGTCTTGTGTACCAATTATGGACTCAAATTCGTCACAGTCGGTAAGCTCTACACCGTTGAGGTTGGGGCAACCTTCTACGTCGGCGGCGTCAGACCAGGAGTCCGACCAGGACGTGGTAAAGCGTATAGGGAGGGAGCAGAAAATGTATGAGGATGTCTCTGCACGTATAGCAGAATTGGAGAGGGTGGCAGCCCTGCCGTTCAGAGGCCTTCCAGTACAGCCACCAGCAGCAAGGTACACCGAGCGGGCTGAGACCCCCGCCAGACCAGTGCCAGTCTTCACACCTCCGCCCCCGCTCTTGTCACCAGTGGCTCTCCGCTCCCCGCCACAACTGCTGACCCCGGCACCTGCTGAGCACATGGTTGCTACGCCACGGGCGAGGCTCCCGTCTCGGCCGTTGGCACTCATGCCTCTGCCTACCCCCCCTCCGCCGCGCCCTGTCAGGCGTCTCCCACCAGTCGCGGCAGAGTTCGTGGAAGCTGTCCCTGCTCTGCAACGCCCGAAAGGTACTACCTTTTTCCCGCATAATTTTGTGTCAAGGGGGGACGCCTGCAGGAAGATTGGGATAGGTGAAGCTACTTGGGCGGAGTACTTTGTGGCGCTCCGCCGTATTGCGGCGCACGATGCATTCCCGGAGGAATGGTGGCAGCCTTCCCTTAAGCACGAGGAAGAGTTAGCGAGGATGGCCATAACCTGGGATTGGTCGACATGCAGGAGGTGGTCAGAGCGGATCTTTCAGATGGTAGCAGATGGCCGCCTACCCGACGCATGGGCAGACCATGTGGCCCTGAAGGACGTACAGAGAGAAATCTGTACCGATGCTGGGAGGCACCCGCCACAGAGGCCCGCATATGTCCCTCCTGCCCAACGTTCGGTTCCGACTCCAGCTCTTCCTTCTCCAGTGGTTCAAGCTCCAGCCCCAGTTAACCAACCCTTGAACTCGAGAGAGGACTATAATAAAGAGGTAGACGGTAAAGCTACCGTCAATGGAACTGGGGTCAGGAGTGTGGCTTTCAGGCGCCCCATGGCGTGCTGCCCGACAGGTTCGTCCATGTTTGTGCATACTGCGCATACAGATTCAAGCGTAGTCTACCGCACCGAGAGCAAGATTGCATGAAAAAGCGCAAGTTCATGGACAAGAAGCTCTCGGAGCAGTCAGCTGGAGCAGTAAGTGATATTGCCATATCCCTCCCCGCCTCCCCAGTGCAGCCCGGCTCTCGACATCATGCTACGCACAGTGCACCCGTGCTCAAGCTTGGTCTGGACGCCACCACGACACCTGACCTACTTTCACCGGGGTGCCCCACCCGCCCTCCCGCCCTCCCTCCCAACCTTCCTCGCATAGTCACGCGACCAATCAGAGGGCTCACTGTAGCTCAGACCACGTGCCCGACCCCCAGCCACCCTGTCTGCCCCTCCCACCTGCCCCGCACCCCTCCTCAGATACTGATTTGTCACTGCCTGATGTTGTTTTCGATTGGTTTAACATTGCTTCTCCTATAATAACTTCTCTTGATTCTCATACTTGTTTCTCTCCTCCACCCTCACCTGTCCAGTTTAGTGCGAAGTTAGATAAATTCTGGCCGGTAACGTCACCGGTGTTGTGGCCTTCTGCTGAACGATATTGTGATATTTATATTGCTGTACGTAAGACTGCTCTTCCAAATTATTTATCGGCACGCATTCCGGTTCCCTCGGGGTTGAAAATCCTGGCTTGGCGAGCACTGTTACTAGAGTATCCCGACACACGACTGGTCGACCATCTTGAATTTGGTTGGCCACTAGACTACACCTCTGAGCGGATGCCCGTGCCTACCCTAGTGAATCACACGGTCGGTGCTGACTCTGATATACATATTAATTTCTTTATTAATAAAGAGCTTTCTATGGATGCTCTCTTGGGCCTTTTGATATTTTACCGTTCTATCCCTGGTGTCAGGTTAGTCCAATAATGACGAGGCCAAAGAAAAATTCAGTGAACAAACGTGTTATTATTGACTTAAGTTTCCCACCAGGGCGTAGCGTAAATGCAGGTATCATTAAAGGGTTTTACCAGGGTCTACCGTTTAATTTCTCATTGCCGTCTGTCTCGACGCTAACTGATAGGTTATCACTACTAGGTTCTAAAGCATGGTTATGGGGGGCGGATTTGTCAAGGACCTATAGGCAACTTAGAGTTTGCCCGTTGTCTGTTCCGCTGTTAGGGATCACGCTGAATAGTCAGTTCTATCTTGATATTGCACCGCCATTTGGTTGCAGAACATCCGCATTAGCATGTGCCCGAACAACCCGAGCAGTTGTCTGGTTGCTGAGGAAGGAGGGTTTTTTCGCTCTCTGCTACCTAGACGATTTCGTGGGATTAGAAGCAACTTATGAGAGGGCGGTGGAGGCCTATGCGAGATTCATAGAGCTGAGTGAGATTCTGCGTCTAGGTCTTGCGTTGGAGAAGTGCTCCCCTCCTGTGACGGCGTTGATTTGGCTAGGGTTTAAGATAGATGCACCTTCCTTGACGGTGTCATTGCCTCTAGACAAGCTAGCTGAGGTCTTGAAAGAGTGTCGTGAGTGGAAGTTGAAAGTGAAAGCGTCAAGAAAACAGCTTCAGAGCTTGGCGGGGAAGGTACAACATCTGTCTAAGTGCATTAAGCCGGCAACTCGCTTTACGAATAGGATATTAGAAGCGCTCAGGAGCCAGCATGTTTTTCAGAGGGAGTTATTGGACGATCTAGAGTGGTTTGAGAAGTTTGCGGAGGGCTACAATGCTCTTCAACTACTTCCCTCAATCCCGAGGGAAGAGTTCCTGCTCGAATGTGACGCTACTCTTTCCGCTGGGGGGGCATTTTCGATCTCCCACTACTATGCAGTACAGTTCCCTAGTTCAGTCATAACTAAGAAATTATTGATTGCACAGTTAGAGGCACTAAACTTAGTTCATGCAGTAGCAGCACTACTTCCGACCAATCCTCAGAATTATTGTATCGTAGTAAATACAGATAATGCCGCATCCCAGTCAGTACTGGAGTCAGGAAAGGGCAAGGACAGGTTTCTTTGTGCCTGTGCGAGGCAGGTGTGGCTGTTGGCAGCAGCTAGTAATTTCGAGCTAGTGATCAAACATAAGCCAGGCGTTGAATTGGTTCTGGCAGATGCCCTCAGTAGGTCATTCTTGTCAGAGCAGATGAAGATCAAGGCGGAAGAGATGTGTAAAAGTCGTAATTTAATTAAAGTCAGCCCTGCCCTTGACCTAGCTGTATTAGATTTTGTTGTCTGATTCTTCGCTTGTTCGGAAGATAGTATAATTATTGCCTCTATCTTCCAGAGTACACAGTGACACACCACATCGAGCTCATCAACCTCTTCTCCTCTGGCTTGGCGACACGTACATGGCAGAATAAGGCAGCCCACCTGTCGCGCTATTTCAGGTTCTGTGCTACTAATAACATCGCTCCTCTTAAACCTTCTGTCTGTGACCTACTTTCCTTCCTAATGTCCCTCTCTAAGACCCTTAAGTCCCCAGGGGCAGTCCTTACCTATTATTCTTCGGTGAAAATCTGGGTCACCGGTAGTCCCGGCCAGCATCCTCAATTCGATTGTAACGAGATTGTGGTAATGAAGCGTGCGGTTCTGAAGTCATCAAACCATACAGTGCGAAGAGCACACCCGATTTCCCCAGCTGAGTTCAGAGCAGTAATAGAATATCTCTCTCTCCTGAACCCCTCTCCCTTAGTTCTCATAGTAGCCCTTCTTTTCTCGTTCCTAACACTAATGAGGCAAAGTAATCTAGTAGCTTCCTCTAATACTAACATAGGTCCTCATGTGCTCAAAAGACGAGATGTTGTCTGTGGTAAAGATAACCTGGTACTAACCATGCGATCTTCTAAAACCAGATCCGATGCAGCCCCTCTTAGTTTCCATCTACCTGCTATTACTAACTCTCACTGCTGTCCTGTCCGAGCTTGGAGGAGGTATGCAGATTCTGGGGTTTTCCTTCCTCCTCACTCCCCCGCCCTTCTCCTGCCTTCTGGGAAGCCGCTAACCAACCGAGCCCTGTTACGGGCTTTCAGAGTGGCTGCTTCAGTCGCCATTGGTACAAGAACACATTACACTCTTCACAGCCTTCGTAGAGGCGCTGCCCAAGCCTGTGAGAGCTACGGCTTGCCGCTTTCCGGAATCATGCAAGCAGGTACCTGGAAGACAAATGCGGTCCGCTCATACCTGACACTTCCAGTTGTACGCGAGGCCCCTGCAGCGCTCACCTCTTTATTGGTTTGAGCGCTGCACGGGGTCTTCTCTTCACCTTCTCGCCATGAACTTTGACAAGTCCGAGTTGCTCAATACATGTACATTCTGAACTGAACTGAACTGCTCATTGCGTCTGGGTCCTCGTACCTGGCCCTCACCGCCATACCGCTGCTCTGTCAGCCAAGATTAAATTTTATTAAATTAAATAAATAACATTAACCGTTCATATTCTGCTTTGTCAATTCATTGTATGTCTGTGTGTATGAGTGTGTGAATTAGGGAAATACTGCAAACATTATATAGATGTATTAATATCTGTTGTGTTTACATGGATTTTTGCTTTCACATCCTGTAAATATTTAAGGTACTTCTAGTGAACCACATTGTCGCCACCTGGTGAGGACCTAGCTCAAGGATTATACACGAACAACTCCCCCCCTCCACTAAAACCCCGCAAGTACAATTGCAAACATACTTATGTATGCAGTGAGTGGTTGTCAGTCAACTTAAGGAATACAATACAGTAGGACATGCGTCTGGTGATTCCTGTGATTGACGAACCCTTGCCAATCACAGTAATGCCAAGTTGGAGTATGTCTTCCAATTGGTCGTAATGCGAAGCATTTCGTTTGATGCGAGGGAAGGGAGAGCGACTCACCCCCCCCTCCCCCGGGCTGTCACCCAGCATTCGCGCCTCGCGCGACGCCCGCTCCTCACCCGCGCCCTCCCCCGGCCCTGAGCGACTCACGCCTCTCCTGCCAGTGCTCACCTCCCCCCTTATAAGGCCGCCCGCCGGCCCTCCTCAGGCACTCTGCCTCCAGCCGCCCTCCAGCTCTCTGCCCGTTTTTCTACTTTGGCCGGCATTCCTTCTCCTCGGACCGCTGCACCTCTGCCGACCTCCACCATGCCCGGACGCGGAAAAGGCAAGAGCCGGAAAGCAGCCAAGATCTCCGGTATGGCCACACCCGGGCCGTCCTCGGGCTCCCCGGGGGGATCCCTCCCCTCCACGGCCCCGTCCTCGCCCGCAGCACCCTCGGGCCACGCCAGCAGCGAGATCGCCCTCCTCATCGAGTCCATCAACCGCCTCACTTGCCGCGTGGAGGCCGTCGAGACGGGGATCGCCCGAGGGGCTCCCGAGGAGCCTGCACCCGCGCCACGGCAGGAGCCCGCATACAGCCTGGCGCCCGCCCCGGCCCCTCGGGCGCACGCCGCACCCGGGAGCCGGCCGCCGCCTCCACCTCAGGCGACGCGGCCCGGAGGCCTACACCCGGAGTACGAGCAGTACTCCCGCGTACACGCCAGCTCGACACCAACAGCGCCGCCCACCTACCGCCAGCACCCCGCGGAGCACACCCCCACCTCCGCGGCCGACGCAGTCCGCGACATCCTCGCATCCGCCGAGGCGCAGCACACCGTACGGCGCCGAGGTATTCCTGCTGACTATGTTTTTCCTTCTGATCTTGTGGAGAGGGGTCCGGGGCGCAAGGCGGTTAAACTCGGGGAGGCGGCCAGGGACGAGTATAGCCTCGCCCTCCTCTCACTGGTGAACCACCCTCCCTTCCCGGCCCACTCCCTCCAGGGCCTACACCACCACCACCTCACCGTCATGAGGGACATCCTCGTCCACCCCTGGCCGACCGTCCGCCAGTACTCAGAGACCATATTTTCCTGGATCGCGGACGGAAGGCTCCCCCAGGGGTGGCATGACCCTGTGGCCCTCAACGCGGTCAGGCTCGACTCCCTCACCACGCCCACCACCCCGCCAACACCAGCTCCCCGAGGCGACGAGGGGGCCCGAGGCGCACACTTGCCCCGGCAGCAAGTCGACACCCGCACCGCCTACGATAGGCACGCTCACGGGGCTCCCTGCTCCGCTTGGAACCGCGATCCCACCTCGTGCGATCGGGCACCCCTCGGAGAGGCTCACGGCGAGGTGGGACACAGGCACCGGCACGTCTGTGCATATTGCGCCAACGTCCGGCGCATATTAACAATGCACAGCGAGGCCGCATGCCGCACCAAGCAAGCCCGTGAGCGCCAGACCCCCGCCACCTCGGCGGATTTTTGATCCGCCGGCCTTCCCCCGGTTGGCCCGGGGGGCATAGCCCGGCGCCTCACCCCCACCATTCCCGACAGCCCCGCAACGCCCACCGACGGTCCCCCAGCGAACACCGATCGAAACGCCGCCCAGACGAAGCCGAGGATCATCACCCCGCACCTCACACCTCAGACGACTCAGCCCAGCCTCACGGGAGACCCCCCCCCCAGACAGCCCAGCCACCGGCCGCCACGGCTCCGACCTTCACGACACCGCCTTCATGAAGCCGCCCGACCCCACCCAGCCCAGCCCTGAGGAGTTCGCGGCCCCCCTGCTCGACCCTCGCCGGACCTCCTCCCCCAGCCCTCAGGAGCGGGCCTACCCTTTTTTTTTGGCCGCCCGCTCCCCCTCCACCTAGACCCCGGACCTTCCTCTCATCCAGGCCTGCCTCTCCGGGCCCCGCCTCGGGCGCCCCGCGCCCCCGCCTCGGGCGTGCCTCGAGCCCTCTCCTTACTCTTTGGCGGAGGGCTCCTCGGCCCCCCCTCTACCAACTCTGACACTGCTCCTTATGAGCCCCTCACTATTTATCCTCTGCTCCTCATGAGCCCCTGACTCTTGCTCCTCGCGAGCCCCCTGCTCCTCATGAGCCCCTTGTATTGCTCTGCCTCCTCAGCCTGTTTACCTCCTCAGTTACCCTGTTTGTACCTTACTTTGTCATTTGTTGTTATTCTCACTGTTTCTCTGTATGTTGCCCGAGGCGTCACAATAAACGCCTCAGTTTTCCCACCCCCGCCTCTGTTCTTCCTTCTCGCGCATCGGTCGTAATGCGAAGCATTTCGTTTGATGCGAGGGAAGGGAGAGCGACTCACCCCCCCCCCCCTCTCCCCGGGCTGTCACCCAGCATTCGCGCCTCGCGCGACGCCCGCTCCTCACCCGCGCCCTCCCCCGGCCCTGAGCGACTCACGCCTCTCCTGCCAGTGCTCACCTCCCCCCTTATAAGGCCGCCCGCCGGCCCTCCTCAGGCACTCTGCCTCCAGCCGCCCTCCAGCTCTCTGCCCGTTTTTCTCCACCCACCCACCCAACTCCCCTCCTCTACCCTCCCCCCTCTCTGTGGCGGAGGGCTCCTCGGCCCCCCCTCTACCAACTCTGACACTGCTCCTTATGAGCCCCTCACTATTTATCCTCTGCTCCTCATGAGCCCCTGACTCTTGCTCCTCGCGAGCCCCCTGCTCCTCATGAGCCCCTTGTATTGCTCTGCCTCCTCAGCCTGTTTACCTCCTCAGTTACCCTGTTTGTACCTTACTTTGTCATTTGTTGTTATTCTCACTGTTTCTCTGTATGTTGCCCGAGGCGTCACAATAAACGCCTCAGTTTTCCCACCCCCGCCTCTGTTCTTCCTTCTCGCGCATCAAAGCTACATAGTCTGATGAACCATTACATTTTAAAAACCAAAGAAATTATCTTGATTGATTGGTGGTTGCTTTACGCCGTGTCGGCAGCATAGGCCATATTCACGGCGAGAAATGTTTGTTTTTGTTCAAACAAGAAATTATCTAGATTTGATTCTACATATGTAACTTAGATACTGATACAATTAAATTAAGCATTTGGGAAAACTGAGGCAATTTAATACAACCTGTTACAGCAGAAGTCTATGGTGTCAAGAGTTTTGGCGTGTTTGCCAAAATTAATTTGACATGTTTGCACTTCGAATATCTCAAAACGTAGCCATTTAAAATTAACATTACTTCAAACTAATGTAAGGTAGATTATGACAATCAATTTAATATCTTTATCTCAGAAAAATGACAGAAACTCAAAATCATTGGACTCTGCAACTTTAAGTAATATTCCTCAAATTGATCGATTTCCAAAATTAAAACTAGGTCTACCCAGAATACCATGGGAACAAAATGAGCCATAGAGTGAATGGATGGATGATGAAGCTTTAACGCCATGTCGATCACAGATACCACATTCACTGCGAGACTAACATTCAGCTGCTACTAATTGTGAAAATTAAAGGTGCATAGTTTAATGGTTTGAGTTTCTATCATTTTCTGATATAAATATATTAGGTTGATCATTAGAATTTATTTTACACTCGTGTGAAGTAGCTTTGATTTAAAATGGTTAACTTTGCAGATATTTGAAGTGTAAACATGCTAAATTACGTTAGGCTTCAACAGTAACAGGCTCAATTAAATTGACTTAGTATGCCTTTCTATATAGCAACAAATACTTAACAAGTGCACCAGTATCTAAGTTGGATATGCAGGTTCAAATCTAGATAATTCGAAAATGTAATCCTTTATCGGACTATGCAACCTTAAAGCATTGTAGTTTAATTCCAACTTTCCCAGGCCGAGAGTTGTCATGGCTACGCGTTATCAGTCTTTCTATGTGAAATGGTCTTTGTGGTAGTAGTTGCAGACATCACCATGACATAAACATCGAAACAAAGTAGATTAGACAAGATAAGATAAAACCAACTGAATATACATGAGGCATAACTAGTAAGCCTTTTAATTATAATTTAAGTTAATTTAATAACGATAGGTCTGTTATAAGTGGAGGATCCAGAGAATTAGTATTGACTAGTATTTATGTCTGTTAGTGTATATAATACTCCTACAGTAATGATAATAAAAATGGGAATTCAAAATAATAATAAAAATGGTAATTCAAAAGAATAATGGTAATTCAAAATAATAATAATGAAAATTCAAAATAATAATTATAATAATAATATAGACTTATCACAACAGCCTTAATAACGAGAAACCATTCTACAGTGTAAAATAAAACTACTTTATGATATATTTACAACGTAGTTAAAAATGTTGAACGATGCATAATTTTCATTATCCAGGAAAAGCCAACCTCGGGTATTTCAGCCATAAAACTAATAATAGAGACTGATCTGGATTGGACGTGACAAAGACCACCTTGATATAGTATATTTAAATCTGATATAGGCTATGTTGTAGACTCACGGTTTTTCTGGCTTCGTGCTGTATTCATCCATTATGATAACGTATTTCTCCTCATAGAACTGTGGCGATATGAATCCACAATTCACATTGAGAATCTGAAAAAGGAGTGAACCAAATAAAAATAGGCATTAAAATCACAAGATCAAAAGTGCATAGATGCCCTGCATCAAATAACCAAATTACTCCATCTTAACAATATCTGGAGTTGCATACAAATTGTTCAATACTTTCCCCTCTCTTTGGTCCAAAATCTCCTTATTCCTCTGAGTGCACATATATATAGTCACAGTGTTGAGACGGCGGTCTATAATACAGATTATGAGAGATAATGGTTCAACATGGATGTTGGGGTCGGGATGAAGGGTGGTTGAAGGCTTATTTATTTATCCTAACATCAAACTTAGAAAACTACAGTAAAACCTCCATAACCGACCACCTCCACAGATCGACCACTCCCCTATATCGATCGCTTTATTTAGGTCCCACATGATCGCCCATATAATACCATTGTAACAACAAAAAACTCCCCAGACATCCCACCTCCCTAAATGGACCATTTAAAGTCGGTCCCATCGGTCGATTTAAAGAGGTTTGACTGTGGTTGTTTTTTGTAGAGGGGAAGTTCTTACATTTGTTGATTAAGCAGTAAAACTTTCAGTCGTGGACAATTAATCGTCGTCATTCCACTGGAACGGACATGACAGCAGTATCAACACGTCATATAATCTCTTATGTGAATAAGAAAAAACCAACAGTAATTTTTTAACCCATAAGTCGTCTATACAGCACATTGGAAACACTGGCTCTGAGCCATTACTAAAATTAAGCAATATTGAGCATCGTCAGTGCTGGGACGACCACCTGGGAATACAGGGTGTCATAGTCCTTTCTACTAAATAAACTGCTTAAACCCCAATTTTATTTTATATATCTCTCAAATTTTATCCGCCATCAAACTTCCTGTTTTTGCATTCTGGTTCAACTCGCAGAGTGGAGACAAAGCCTATACATCCACGTTATTTGTTCGACTTTAACACAGGGATGAAAGTGGTCTCCAGAAGAAAAAAAGCGGAAATTAAGCCCAGATTATTACACCGACGGCGAATTTCCGCGAATACACGGAACTTCAGTCAGGGAGTCGCGGTAAAATGCCAGAAGTCAGGTTTCAACTAGCCTTGTTGTGACTTTATTATCGCCCATACCTAACTCGTTCTTGTTTGGCGTTTTGCTCTAGCAACATCTAAGGTCATATAAGAACGGGATTCGAACTACCCAACTGTTGTCATATACATCCCATTTTTGAACAAAATTGTTTAACATTAATTGGTAAAAAAAATTGTAATCCGCCAAACCGCGGAGATCTTTCATTCCTGGTAAGTATGTCAACTACCGATAGAGTCGTGTTGCTTATCTTGTATAGAGGGGGTGTAATGACGTCAAGAGACAACTTCCGGTGGCCATATTGGATTACATAGGAAAGGCTTGGAAGTGCTTACATTGTGTTTATTTACTGATTTGTTGGTTTATTTGATACTGTTTTGAGCAGTTTTCCCTCAAAGGCTGGGGGGAAAAGGGTTTTTTGATGGAGGGGAAGTATTTGATTAATCATGTAGCCTCAAATCTTTGCTAAAGAGCAGTATGTTGACACTTTGGATGCTCTGTCAAAGAATTGGACAGGTTCAGCAGTACCCGCTAGGTGGCGCCACATACTTTGGCAGCCTTGACTACAGGTAGGCCCAGTGGTGGACTTAGTGTTCTTGGTATAAGACAGGGGGGCGCTGTAGGTGGTATTAAGTGTAATCCAAGATGGCTAACCGCTGAGTGATGACATCACGTGCACTCCCTCTATATAATATGGCCAAGTGTTACCACGTTTTCCTGATCCCGGCTTTGATTTAAAGTACTTTCGAGTATATTCATAAATTTATATCAATGGAAAGATCATAAACTAATATCACCGAAAATATACATTAAAATACCAAAATTATTAGAAAGGTGAATCGAGACTAAATATAACAATTAAGCTGACATTAAAAATGTCATAACTTTCTCCCCTATTAAGATATTTTAAAAATTACAACAGATTTGAGTTTGTCTCAGCAAGGTCAGTAGAAAATGTATACTGGTTGTAGTGGTTTGAAGTTTTCGTTGGAGTTACCTGTGTGGGCGTGTGCAGGCTGTGGACAGTGCCTACAACCTGCGCTGATATGGCCAGCTCGTAGGGACCGCACGACTCAAAGGGCTGTCGGAGTTGGACGCGCACCTCGCCACTGTCAGCGTCCACGGTGAAGCGCCCCTCGCCACCTGGCGGACGCAAATACATCGGTGAAACTTTAGCACAGGCCGGCCCAATTGGAGTTTTACATCCTAACACAGTAACAGTAACAATATCTGGAGTTTTATCAGCCTGCATTGATTTGTGACAGTGCCCACGCTTTACATCCTAACAGTGTCTGGAGTTGTGACAGTGACCACGCAGTTATTGGGGCTTTACATCCTAACAGTGTCTGGAGTTGTATCAGGGCCTCATCGATTTGTGACAGTGCCCACGCAGTTATTGGGGTTTTACATCCTAACAGTGTCTGGAGTTGTATCAGGGCCTGCATCGATTTGTGACAGTGCCCACGCAGTTATTGGGGCTTTACATCCTAACAGTGTCTGGAGTTGTATCAGGGCCTGCATCGATTTGTGACAGTGCCCACGCAGTTATTGGGGCTTTACATCCTAACAATGACTGGAGTTTTATCAGGGCCTGCATCGATTTGTGACAGTGCCCATGCAGTTATTGGGGTTTTACATTCTAACAGTGTCTGGAGTTGTATCAGGGCCTGCATCGATTTGTGACAGTGCCCACGCAGTTATTGGGGTTTTACATCCTAACAGTGTCTGGAGTTGTATCAGGGCCTGCATCGATTTGTGACAGTGCCCACGCAGTTATTGGGGTTTTACATCCTAACAGTGTCTGGAGTTGTATCAGGGCCTGCATCGATTTGTGACAGTGCCCACGCAGTTATTGGGGTTTTACATCCTAACAGTGTCTGGAGTTGTATCAGGGCCTGCATCGATTTGTGACAGTGCCCACGCAGTTATTGGGGCTTTACATCCTAACAATGACTGGAGTTTTATCAGGGCCTGCATCGATTTGTGACAGTGCCCATGCAGTTATTGGGGTTTTACATCCTAACAGTGTCTGGAGTTGTATCAGGGCCTGCATCGATTTGTGACAGTGCCCACGCAGTTATTGGGGTTTTACATCCTAACAGTGTCTGGAGTTGTATCAGGGCCTGCATTGATTTGTGACAGTGCCCACGTAGTTATTGGGGCTTTACATCCTAACAATATGTTGCTAACGTGGCACCAAAAATAATAACATAACTACGGCTAGCCACTAACATTAGTAACAACTAAGATGACATGGCAACTACCAAATTCAGACTTGCTGTTCAGTGAGGAAAATAAGCCACGATGCAACTTACTCGTTATGATAGAGTAAATAAGCCATCACAATTTTAAAACAAATTTGAACCAAAAGAAACCCGCGTTATTGGTAGACATTACAATTTTTAGTCAGAATACCCTGGTGCCGCTGGTTCCCTCACCTGTCTGAAGCTGGTAGCTGACCTTGGCGTTATACAACTTGGCATCCACAGCCTCCAGGGTGTAGATGACGGTGTCCGGCCGGATCCACACGGGGACGTAGGCCCACAGGGGGCGCGGCGTGTTGGTGAAGACTGGTGACATCACATTGCGGTCCACCAACACCACCTGAACAGTCCGCTCATCATAGTCTGTGAAAGTCAAACATCAGAACATAACTCAAACACACGATTGTGTACGCACGTACGCACGCACGCACGCACGCACGCACACACACATACGGGTCATTCTCTGAAGCTGGGTACTACATATTTGGTGTCCATGTTACGATGGACATCTTTTTTTTGTTAATAGTAATTTAAATAATTAGTGTAGCCTCTGTGTATTAAATATGTTAGCAATACTATATATGTATTTAATATACCCCCACAGAATGCATCAAAAGTATGTTTATATGATTTGGTGCTAAAGTGAAAATTTACATATTTATACATTTACATCAAAATTGACATACTTTTTTTTCAACTTTGCTTTAAACTTTTTTATTGTTAGATACTCCCCTCCCCGACCCTGTCCGGCTGTTTTAGACTGGATTAAATCCCTTTCGATTATGAAAATAACTTTTTTTTTAATGTAATTGAATAAATGTATGTATGAATATATATACCCAATGGTGTAATGGAATGAATGCCTAACTACGTAATTGAAGGAAATTTTACCGATGAAAGGAAAACAAGACACCATATTACTAAATAGAGAATTGTGAAGCCCTGGCAGCCACACTCACATGTGACGTCATCAACACGTGTGACATTGATGCTGAACTGCAGGTCATTCTTCGGGTTGTCGGCCGAGTTGATCCCATCGTCCCACCCAGCTACAGCCGACACAACACCTGTTTCTGGTTGGATGTGTAAATTCGTCAGCGTCGAGGTAAAAGCATACCGCTCTTCCAGCGCCGCCACTTCCGTTGCGACGCTGAACAGAGCACCGCGTTGCTTCCGGTCGACGACGAAGACGCGCGGCTGGCGGACGGCGCGGCGCCTCCGGTTCAGATGAAGCAGCACCGTGGGGGTTTCATTTCCGGTCTCCTGACGCGTCCCGTAGTCACTTCCGGTGATGCGGACCGTTGTCTGCGTCTTGTATTCGCTGCGCGAGTCACGTGCGAAGACCGTCAGCTCCAAGTGCTTGCCACGCATGCGCCGCGGGTCCTGGAGCAGCACATCTCCCGTGACCGGATCGACGGTGAAGAGGTCAAGGTCAGCCTGATCCATGCTGTACTCCACCAGGTCTCCATCTGCATCCTCTGCGTGTACCCGAAGCACCCGGTCGAGTGTCTGGGCACCCTTCGGCACTGTGCCCTTGTAAAGGTCAAGGTCAAACACAGGCTTGTTGTCGTTAACGTCATCCACTATCACAGACAGCAGTGCGTAGACATCAGTGGAGAAGCTCGGGTGCTGCGCACGCAGCAGGATCCGGAAGTGGGAGGTCAGTTCGCGATCTAGTGACCGCGTGGTCAGCAAATGCACCTCGCGTTCACTGTCGGTGCCAGTCACCTGCAACCGGAAGGCGTCAACATCGCCGGAAATCATCTGTAGATTCGTCGACACCGGGAACTTGCGGAAGCTTGTGGTCAGGGTATGTAACGCAGTCACTTCGGACCCGCCTGGCAGGTTTTCGCTGATGTGCCCTACATATGGTTGGCCCTCGAAATGCAAACTGTCAGGAGGGGATTGCTTAATGACCATGTTGATCACGTGGGGGCGCTCCGCACTGGGCGCGTCCACTTGCTCCACAATAAGCAATGCGGAGAGTCCCTCATACTCGGAAACATCCTGATTCAGTATGAGCTCTCCTGTCCGCATGAGCGAAAATAGGCGCTCTAGTCCAGACCCCGTGTCGTCCCGCAGCCGGTACTTCCGGTCCGCTGCCACAGGAAGTAAAGTGAGCACGTGACCAGGCTGAGCATTGTGGGGCACGACAAGGTATCGCATCGAGGACCGTGCACATGCGGGAAGCACAAGGCAGAGAAATACCCCCAAAAGGGGCAATGTTTGTTGCAAGTTCATGTTGGCGGTAATATGTGCTGTATCAAGTGTTTTTGGTGAATCGCTCTGCTTTTTAAATTCTCAGCTGGGTGAAAGTCTCCTCAGTACCTAGAAATAAAATGGAAACAAAGATATATTAAATGCATTCACAATAATTATACTTATTATTAATTAACTCCTTTGAAAGTGATCAATGTCAATTGCATTTGGAAAAAGCCGAGCCTTTGTCGGTTCATTAGTCATCCACCGTTTTATTTATTCACAAGTAAATTTTGCGTGTAAATGTGCTGAGAGCTGGGCGAGCAATGCGGATGCTCGCAGCCGAGAATTTTGCCTGCTACAGCAGGGGTATCCAGGCCGCTCTACCAACACCGTCTCCGACCCATCCCATAATCGAGAGAAGCGCTTCATTCAGAATAACATTTGCTTAAGTTGTTAAAGCTGCATAGTCTGATGAAGCATTACATTTTCAAAACTAAAAGAATTATCTAGATTTGATTCTACCTATCTGACTTCGATATCGATGCACTAATATTATTAACCATTTGTTGCCACATAGAAAGGAATACTGAGTCAATGTAATAGAACGTGTAACGGCAGAAGCTTATGGTGTCCGAATTTTGGCACGCTTGCCAAAATAAATTTGGCATGTTTGCTCCTTAAATATCTCAGAAGTTTGCCATTCAAAATGAAAATGAGGTAGATTATAGCAATCAATTTATCTCAGAAAAAAATATCCGTAAATGCTGTACCACTGGAGTAACTGAGAGGGGAAATGGCCTTTGTTTATACTCCTATAACGTATTATACATTAATATCGACTGATCTTGTTTATTTATAGTAACACCGGTAAAAGTCAAATGTTTCATGTAATTTCTCAACTATGGGTGACGGTGATGATCTCGCTCGCGCCTGCTCGATGGCTGCTCGCCGAGGGTTTGCCACCTGAGAGCAAACCTGAGTCGCCCTGGCCGCAGCGGGCGGGACGACTGAGCATTTCGGGACGAAAGCCATAGGCCCTCCGTTAAATAATATTCATATAATGTCTCTATATACCACAAAACCTGGGGAGAAATTAAACAGTTTCAATGTTGTTTCTTAGGTAGGCCTTTTTTGTATCTTTTAAATTACACTTTGACGTAATATGAAGACACAGTAACAAAGTCACACAAATAAATGTCAGCAAACCTAGCCCTTTACAATGCGTTTTAAATTCCCATGCGCCAAACCACTTTCTCGAAAGGCTTCCTGTAGACTCTTTGTGTTTCTTGGCACCCCACTCAGTCAGTCCCCCACCCACCCACCTCCACACACACAGTCACTCACATACACATACCGCCCCCACTCGTGGGATTTCCCAGGTGGCTCTGCCTTACTAAAGAAAAATCATTCCATTGCATTCAAAATTTATATTTAAAGATGCATAGTCCGATGACTGACAGAAAATGGGTTGTTTCAAGATATACAAACCATGTATAATCATAGTACATCATGATAAGTGTGATTAAGTACAGTTGTTTTGGTCATGTTACTACCCCTTTAAGGTGGAACATGTAGACGTTTCGGATTGTATTATTACTTGAATTAGTCTCACTAATGGTGCAGTCACACTACGACGCTTCTCGCCGGCGACACGGCAACGTGTAGTGATTTTGGGCGATAATAAGTGAAACGTCTGGACACGCTGGTGGCGCGTTATGAGCGCGTCGGTACACTATCCTTGACGTTGATGGTCGGCGGACAACGTCGGCGCGCGTTGCCGGTCGCCCAAGGTTTTAAGCATGTAAAAAAAAAAAAAAAACGACCGTCAGCGCGCGTCAACGCGTGGGTTCCAATATTATGGCGACGTCAGAAGGACGTCGCCATCGCTGGAATATCGTTATGGGAACGCTAGGCAGTCGCCGCGCGCGCGGGACGGTCATTCCCACACGTTGCGACAAACTGGGCCGTTGCTGTTTTACGCCCTAGCAACATCTAAGGCCATATGAAGACGTCGTGCCAAACTTTTTTTTTTTTCCTCACGCGTCGACACCCGTTGGCCGCGCGCGAATAACGCGCCGCGCTGACGCCAAACTTTTTCCCCCAAACCGCCGAAAAGTTGGACGTTTCTCGATGCGCAAGATTTTATTTTCAACGCTGACGGGTCGCCGGGAGAAGCGTCATAGTGTGACTGCACCATAACATAGCATTTCCATAGTAGGATAACTGCGTAATAACTTCATCAAAGCAATATTTGGTTTCATAACCAAACAAAGCATTTATACAATTTCATTCTTTCTTTTGCAATCGATTAACAACAAACATTAAAAACTGATTTCCTGGAGTAGTCGATTGAAACAAAATACCCCAAAGAAAAAAATATATACAGTAACACCTCCGCAGATCGACCACTCCCCTATCACGATTGCTTTATTTGAGTCCCAACAATACTATTGTAACCATATTCTAACTCCCTAAACCGACCACCTCCCTAAATGGACCACTTAAAGTCGGTCCCAAGGTCGGTCGATTTAAAGAGGTTTTACTGTATGCATACATTCCTAATTAGGGTACCGGGTCTTAAGTGCGTGTCACACCGTACCGGATTGAGACCGGACACAACCGGACAAAGAATTTTCTAGTCTGGTGGTGTCCGGTATCAAAATGTACCGAAATGTGTTGAAATGTTGCACTCTCGGGGCTGCCGGACGAAACGAACCCTAAACGGAAAAGGAACGTACATTAACGAATAGCCACCGGACGATAACCGGACGACACCGTATGTAACCGGACAAGCAACGGTGAACCAATGGTGACTTAATAGTGCGGTCCGACTGGGAGACATGACCTATAGCCTGATATCCCACTCAGTCACATTATCCTGATAGTGATACTGATCTGACCAGTCCTTGCCCTATCCTATGTATGCAGAGCAAAAGGCTACATTGCGACAAGTATCATTTTTGTACGTCATTGGTTTGACTCAGTGGGGGTTCGAACCCCTATCATGAATATGAGGCAATGGCTTTTGGCCACTTGATGTGAGAAACTAAATGCCATGGATGCCAGTGTGAGGCAAAGAGTTGACACCTGATATATTGATTTAAATGTCATGGATGCGAGCAATAACTTATAGTGACACTTTTTTTAATAGTCACACTAAATGGTAGCTGGATAAAAAAACTACTGCATAATCTGATTACATCGTTGATTTGGTGGTGCGTAGAGGCAGACAACAATGAGTAAAACTGGTCTTAATAGGCCTAATACACGATTTCCATGACTAGTACGACACCTGGTGATAGGCAATGACACCCATGTTGTGGGTCGACAGTGTGTCGCTGTGTTGTTTTACACTGACAATCGAGTTTTTCAATCAATCAATCAATCAATCAATCAATCAATCAATCAATCAATAGGGTACAGCTATAATTATCAAAAATGATTAAAAAATGGTAAGTATGTTTTCTCTATAAATCCACATTTGTACCGAAAAGACTTTCAGTTGCTCAATATGAAGCTAGTGTTAACAGAGCCTCAATTGCCTCTCACAGACTCTGTGACCTACACCAAGTCCAGTCTGGATTATGCTCTGTGCATGCATCATGGAAATCGTGTATTGCATAATTTAAAGAAAAAACACCATGACCCTATTTAGACAGCACCTGCCATGCGAAACAATGGAAATGCCGCTCATACGTCAACAAAAAAACATCACCAATGAAGGTATTATTTGGTTGGTTGTTGGAGTTTTACGTCTTGACAACATCCAAGGTCATATCAGGACGAGAATATATTATTAAAGCTGCATAGATTGATGAAAGCATTAAATCTTCAAAACAAAACAAAAATACCTAGATTTGATCCTATCTAAATATTTCCCAAGTTTGCCATTTAAAATAAAAAGTACTTCAATCTAAAGTAATGTAGATTATAATGATGAGCCTACTATATTTATCTACATAAAAAAAAAGAAGCAGAAACTCAAAACCATCGGATTGTGCAGCTTTAATTGTGGAAATACCATGTTAATTATTTATTACGCCGCTCTGTGTTATGGTTATTATAGGGTATAAATGACAGATCTGAATTCATTTTTTAACTTGAAATTCTAAAGGGTCTATTGTTGTTCTATCTTTCTAAAAAGAAAAATGAATTGATACAGTCATTGAGTCGCTCTTATTCAGAAAATGCCTAATGACAGACAGATTTAATAGTGATTTTAAAAATAATTTTCGCTTTGTTTAATGGCCACACTAAATGTCACAAAAACACTTATATTTATCCTTATGCTAACTCTTTACTTCCTCTGTAGCTCTTAGTGCCAAGTAGGATGTCACGTTGAATCAATATTATTATTATTACTATTATTATTATTAGTAGTATTATTATGACGGTAAAATTGATTTTGGCCGACATTTTGAAGTAGCTAAATGTGTAGGCAGGACGAATAATTAGTGGTGGTTATGCAACAACCAGCTGCTAACTTGGCTAACTGATGTAATATTATTGTGAGAGAGAAGTAGACCGTGGACTCCAACATCCAACATCAACTCATATATGAGTATGACACAACGCGGCCAAGTGCGCGCACCACTGTCCTAGGCCAATACTAGATAACAGATTCATCCCATACTTGCAGTAGGGATGAATGACAACGTCGTCTAAATACAAGCGAAAATTGCTTTAGTATGGAATGGGAAGCGGGCTCCCTGGTTCCAGTATCAAATGGCTACTGATATCTGCACAGAGTTGGTGAAATGGGAGAGTGTGCAAAAAAGACAAGATGGCCGCCATAGAATGCCATCGATTGTCACTTTTAAAGTCTATTAAACTACCTGCTTTATTATATTTTTCAACCCAAAGTAGTGGAACGGAAAATAGTCCAAACTGCAAATGGGTCCTCTGAGAAGTGGAAATATGAAGATCTATAGTATATCTCTCTATAAATGAGCATAGTTGGAGGTTTTATTTCTGTTTCCTCAAGCCAGGATCAACTATTTAAATATTAATTCTTATTTTACCTGTCTGGCTTTTCTTTTCTAGTTTTTCCCCTTTTCTCTCTCTCCTCTCTTCATGTGAAAACTTATAAAATGTCAAATCCTAAACTGGCACTGGTTCATAAATGTCGAGTCACCTTTGTCCATTCACCTGCCGTGCGTTCACACGACTGACCTATGCTGGCCTTGTATACCGTTGTGTACACCAATCTACACTCACTTCTCCACGCTTGGTGACCAGACGGAGTGGTCGAATGAGTAGAGCGTCCGCCTCCTGTTTTGGGAGATCGGGAGATCCGAACCCATGAGTTCATGGGTTCGAATCCTGGTCGAGTCAAACTAATGACTTAAAAATCTGTCTTGAGAACTAAGGGGAATCACCATCTAAAACAAAGACATAATAATTCGGCTACCAGCAGTCAGACCTGGGACTCACCGACCGACAGATTGGTGGATCTAGTCGATGGTTGTTTATTAGCAATGCCCCAGTAGAAGTTTGTAGCTGGCTTCGTGCCAAGTACCGAGCTGACCAGCAGCATAGCTGGGTAGTGGCTGAGCCTATGGCCATCACAGTTATAGCTGCCACACCTTCTAATCGGCAGAAGTTCAGACTAGAACAGCGCCCGTCCTATTTCCTGTCGACATCATTGGCACAAATGTGAGTCCGGCAAAAAGCGCCAGTCAACCGTCCTAAAATACACTGCGCATGTTTCCCATCAGCTTTAGCAACCGTCAAACCAACTGTTCTGGGTGTATTTAGCAACCGGGTTGGTTGGTTGTTTGGTTTTATGTCCTGGCAACATCTAAGGTCATATCAGGACAGGTACTGACTTGTGACACTGACTTGTGACAGTGCACACTCATGACGACTTCATGGTGCTGTCCCACTGGGAAATCAGGCCACCGCCACCATGACCAAATATCCCACTCAGTCACATTATCCTGACACTGAGCTAACTAGTCCTTGTCCTATCCTAATAATGCCGAGCGCCAGGGTAGGAATCAACAAGTATTGATTTTTGTAAGTCATTTATTTGACTCAACCAGGAACCTGAACTCCTGTATTGCTGCCATAATGCATACTCTGGGTTGGGGGTGCATATCGTGACTCAGGAGGTATGCGGTCACCATGGTGACACTGCTACCCCCAGGTATGTCCGCTACACCCGTGATCACTCATTCAGCACGTCATTGGTTTGACTAAACTGGGAACGAAACTCCCGACATTCTGCACGCGAGGCCCACGCTTTACCGATTCGGCCACCACGCCCGGTGATTGGTTAGAGCGTTTTACTTCCAGAATGGCTAGTGGTGCGGTCAAAGGATCGATCCCCGACAAACAACTAACTAAATGTGTCACAGTCACTCCTAGTCTGGTACTCAGCACTACTAGGATAACGAGCTGACTTAGTTAGTGTATGGATACCGTGACTCAGTAGGATATTGGGTCATGGTAGCGGTGACACAGGACCATGTGCAGTGTCACAAGTTCGTGCACATCCATACCAAAGCTAAATACCTGAGATGGCGGGCGGGGCGGGGCGGGGCGGGGCGGGGCGGGGCGGGGCGGGAGAGGGTAGAAAGAACTGCACATTCCTGGAATCAAGGAAACGAGTAAATTGATCATTGCACTTAGCGACCACAGGTGGCGCCACCAATCCCAATCCCGTGCACAAGCTCGGCAGAACCTTGGCTGGGACCTTAAACTAAATCCAGGCAGGAATGTGTGGGATAAAGTCGATACTAAGTAGAGGCGTGTGTGTGTGTGTGTGTGGGGGGGTGTATTTCTCTAAGCCGAGTGACCGTGTGCATATTAAACAGGTATTGCACGATATGCCAATTGAGAAGCGATGGCCTTTTGGGATGCGGACTGGGGTCGGCCAATACTGACGGCGATCACTTTGCAGCCCTATCCCCAACACCCTGGAGGTGTCGTACTTGGTTGCTTGTTGGGGTGTTACGTCCTAGCAACATCTATGGTCACATCAGGACGGGTACCGACGTGTGACAGTGTGCACTCATGGCAACTTTATAGTGCTGCCCCACTAGATCAGGCCCATTATCTTGATATATTATCCTGATAATGATACTGAGCTAACCAGTCATGGCTCTATCCTAGTAATGCAGTAATTAGGCTAGGTAGTGACAAGTATCAACGTTATAAGTCATTGGTTCGACTCGGTTAATATTCAAATTCCCAACATTCTCATGGGAAGCCTGTGCTCTACCGGTTGCGCCACTGCGTCCAGCGAAATGCTTTGGTTTGTGGAAGTTTTACGTCTTAGCAACATCTAAAGTCAAAAGGTCAGGTCGGATAGCGGACTTATTACAGCGCGCACTGGTGGCGACTTTATAGTGCTGCCAGCATTGTAACTGCAGGTGGCTTTGGATACCCGCCGTCACCTGCTGCCGACTACCAGAAACCACTGTGCCCCAATTAGTTTTTTCTCCCTGCTCACCCATCCATATGCACATTAAGAAGCAATCGATTTCGTCAGTGTTGATCACATTCTTACCCAGAATGCCCTCGAGTGGCATCAGTTCCCCTCATTCACAACAATGTCCGGTCTGGTAGCTGAGATCAAGGGGCGCCTCTCTCCCACCCATCACCACCACCACCACCACCACACCCCGACTGACATTTAATACTATGATAGGGCAAGGAGCAGTGGAATGAGGAAGATCAATCGTCTAGGATCATGATGTTCCCTACTTAAGCAACTATATACCGAGCACCAGATATACAAAGTGTGTGTGGGGAGGGGGAGGGGGGCAGGTATAGATTGGGATTGTCCGCTCTACGTTCCGACGAGAAATCTTCTCCCATATCGGTGATACCTTTGCATTACACATCAATCTCCTAACACATGTTTGGTTGTATGAATAGGGAAGTTCCGCAAAGGTCTGCTAGAGATTGCTTAATTGGGTTGCAGAACTGGCAATCCTGGTGCGTATCTGACTATCTAGTGACTTGGTAACAAAAGAATACCCTGAATCCTCCTCAGTGCACTCCTCTGCACCTCCCGCCTGTGTACCCCCAAAGTGCGCGACCGTCCTGACATGACCTTAGATGTTGCCAGGCCGTAAAACTCCAACAACCAACCAACCCAATGTGCAACTCACCTCACCAGCTGCAGCTGTAGTGCACCTCTCACCCATTCCAAGCTCACGCATTGCTAGACGCATCTGTACACCTTTGTTGTACCGCCTCTTCCCCTCCCCTCACCCCCCCCCCCCCCCACCACCACACACTTAACCCCCCGTGGCTTTTCAAGCTGATGATCAAGGGAAGCCGCGGTCTGCTCAGGTAACCATAGCACCCACTCCCCTCTACTGACGCTTATCTCTGTAGGGGCGCGCTCCTGTTAGGGAAGGGTTGTTGGTTGGTTGTTGGAGTTTTACGTCCTGGCAACATCTAAGGTCATACCAGGACAGGTACTGACTTGTGTCAGTGCACACTCATGATGACTTCATAGTGCTGGCCCACTGGGAAATCAGGTCACCAGCACCATGACCCAATATCCCACTCAGTCACATTATCCTGACACTGAGCTAACCAGTCCTTGCCCTTTCCTATTAATGCCGAGCACCAGGCTAGGAAGCGACAAGAATCAATTTGATAAGTCATCAGCTTGACTCGACCGGGAACCGAACTCCCGATATCCCACATGCAAGGCCTGCGCTCTGGCGATTCGGCCATCGCGCGCGGTGTTAGGGAAAGGACCCACTATCAAAAGCAACTACCTGTTAGGAAGCAGTCTCCATATAAGATATATGAAGAAATGGGCCGGTGCAAACATGTAGGACGGTCCAAACATGTCTGTTAAACCAGCTCAGATTGATGTTTGTTTGTTTGTTGTTTTACGTCCTGGCAACATCTAAGGTCATATCAGGATGGGTATCCACACATACATACATCCACACATGGGTCACTCTCCTGAAAACTGGCCAGAAGTGTCACATGGAGACTTATAATCTAATATTTGAATTTTTTTTACATTTTTTGGTTGCAAATGAAAGCTAGAAATCTCCCCTTTACAGCTATGTAAAATATGAATTGATGAGATCAAAAATAAAGGTGTAGTCCATGATTAAGCTATGTCATATGGCAGTATAACATTGGTTGCTCAGATGTAACACATGTTTAGGACACCAGAACTATGTAGTGCTTATATTGATAAACAAACAAAAAAGTAATTCCCAGCCATGCTTTATTCACTGAATAGTTAGTTATTGGGGGGTTTGTGACCTTTAAACATGCTTTATTCACTGAATAGTTAGTTATTGGGGGGTTTGTGACCTTTAAACATGCTTTATTCACTGAATAGTTAGTTATTGGGGGGTTTGTGACCTTTAAACTGAATATTTAGTGTACAATATTTGTGTGACATCCAGAGTAGGACGGTCCAAACATGTGCTCCAACCACTATCAAAAGCAATATATGATATATGAAGAAATGGGACGGTGCAAACATGTAGGACAGTCCAAACATGGTCGTTAACCCGGCTCAGATCGATGTCGAGACCATAGGTCGGGCATACAGCTTTGAATACAGCTTTGAATACAGCTTTGAATACGCTAGGAGTACACTCGAATACGTAACATGTAGGTTATGCATACGCTACATACGCTAGAGATATGCCGGTGGCACAAGTTGAGCATATGCGTAACCTACGCCGGCATACCCCTAGCGTATGCGGAGCGTATGCCGGTGTATGAGTAGCGTATGAACCATACGCCGA
This sequence comes from Branchipolynoe longqiensis, assembly GCA_030323885.1. Lineage (NCBI taxonomy): Eukaryota > Metazoa > Annelida > Polychaeta > Phyllodocida > Polynoidae > Branchipolynoe > Branchipolynoe longqiensis. The sequence goes on along the minus strand of CM059194.1, from coordinate 74,647,704 downwards.
GAAATTTTGAGCATGCACAACATTTTTTGGACGGACGGACATGAGAGCGCGTATGACGGTGTACAACAGCGTATACGGCATATGCGTAGCGTATGGCGGCGTATGCCGACATATATGATGTAAAGCGCTTACGCCGCCATACGCTCCCACAAAAAAACGTAATGTGATAGCACCTTAAGGGGAGGGTGTGGTACCCCCCGCCCCACAGACACACTAAACGCTGCCTGCCGACAGTTACTCAAAGACACACCATCTTGGCGAAAGCGTTTAATTACTTTATTTGTTGTTTGTTTATTGACGTTTCACATCCTAGCAACATCTAAGGTCTACTGCACCCGAGGGGAGTGCTCAACCCAGTCGGACATCCCGCCCTGCTCCAATTAACGGTGTCTTTCGCATGTGGCTGTATAAAAGGAAATTAAAGGAGTACATATATTTGAAAAGCTCCTTAAGACGGACTCCTCACCTTAACACGTGCACAATTAGTTCAAAACTATTTTTTGGCCACTTTACCTATATTTTTTATAACGGAACGGAAATTTGAAACATGTTTGTGGATCGCACATTTAATACAATTTCAAGAGACAATGTGTCATCTTTTAATATCGCTCTATTATTGTATGTATACAATTATGTATACATGTATGTATACATGCATGTATGTATGTATGTCTATATGCATGTGTATATGTATGTGTATATGTATGTATGCATGTATGTATGTATGTATGTATGTATGTATGTATGTATGTATGTATGCATGTATGTATGTATGTCTATATGCATGTGTATGTATGTGTATATGTATGTATGTATGTATGTATGTATGTATGTATGTATGTATGTATGTATACATTTATATACATAGAAGTATGAATAATCGGTTTTCGCCTCTTTCTTAGGAGGAATGCATTAAAAATCTGTTTTTTTTAAGGGGAGAGAAGCTACAAAATAACTTTTTAACGGGCAGAATTAGGACTTAGTCAATTTGTGGATACAGAATAAGAACATTAGTTTAAATTGTAAAGCACCACGTCAAGTCTTACTGAGATATGTTGCCTAGCAACACTTGCTGCTTCTGCTATAAAACTGCTGTGCCGTTTGTGGGTGTGTACGTCGAGCGGGCGCTTCAAACCCCACGGGGGCTGATCGATAATCAATAATCAATACACAGCCACCCTACCCTGGGCCCACTATTATTCTTAATCTACATCAATGACCTCCCACTAGTACTTGAAAAAGTAAAGGGAAGCATATTTACTGATGATGTGGCACTGGTAGCTACAGACACTGATATAAAAGTGGCTGAATCCAAAATTAATCATGATTTAGAAAGAGTAAACCGTTGGAAAAGGGAAAATAAACTATCCATAAATATTTATAAAAACTAAATATGTAATATTTGCAACTAAAACTAAACGTCTCAGCTCACCAATTGTCAGTATACAAATTGTCAGTATACAAATTGGAGAGTGTATACTTAAGGAAGCTCTAAGTTATAAATATTTAGGTACTACACATGACCCTATACTGTCAGGAACAAGTCAATTAAATAGGATTAACAGAACATTGGCAGCTAAATATACTAACTAAAAAGTAGCAAACAAAGCTCCAAACTATACAAAATAGAGGGTTGCGCACAGTATTTAAAGGAAAAACACTACATACCATTGAGATGCACAATAAAGCTAAACTAGATGCCCTAAATATTTGCAGAGACAAGCACCTATTATGCCTAATGTACCACCACGCGAAAGACCCATATTACATAGACACACCTACACAAGCCACTCGTGCAGCACAATGTTAAAACTAGACAAATGAAAAAGTCACCGGTTGTTCTGGGGGGAGCACTCTGGAAGCAACTACCAGCACGTGTCAGGAACAGTTTGTTTGTTTGTTGTTGTTTTATGTCCTACCAACATCGAAGGTCATATCAGGATGGGTATCGACTTGGGACAGTGCGCACTCAGGAACAGTGATTGTTACAAAACTTTCAAGATAAACCTCCATGCACATCAACCAGCCTAGGCCAAAGCAGATCAATGATACACCTGGTCGGTGTTGCCATTCCTTTCCCTTGAACAAAATAAAATAGATTCCACCCCATGGTATGTTGGCGTTATACTGGTGTGTGGGGGGCAGGTAGTCGGTGCAATGGGCAAGACCTTTAATATGGGCAAAAGACGTGATTTTACCTTTAATATGGGCACAATACATGGTTTTACCTAGATATAGGATTCACCCTGTACTCAAAGTACATGGGTGAATACCAACCCTATATAAAAGCTGTTGAAAAAGCGGGGAAATGAAATGAGAGCCTCATTTCACAATCTAAGAAGCAACAATTATTCCTTTTATATGTCTTCATATTTCCCCGCTACCTTTGAGTTGAACAATATAATAAAACATATAGTTTAATCGAATTTAAAGGTGGAATCGACGGCGTTCTATGGCCGCCATCTTGTCTTTTTGCATTCTCTCCCATTTCACCAACTCTGTGCCGATATAAGTACCCATTTGATACTGGAGACAGGCATTCTACTTCCTGTTCCATATTTTCGCCCATATTTATACTATGTTGTCATTCACCTGTGTACAACAAGTACGGGGTGAATCATTTATCTAGGTTTTACCGAAGTGTATGCATACAATAGGGTAATGGGCAGAAGCTGAAGGCTGAGCTCCATTTGAATTCACTCCGCCTGCCAATGTGGTTATATCAGGACGGGTACTGACTTGTGACAGTGCGGACTCATGGCAATTTCATAGTGCTGTCCCACTGGAAAATCAGGCTACCAGCACCAGGACCCGATATCCCACTCAGTCACATTATGACAACACTGAACCAACCAGTCCTTGCCCTATCCTAATAATGCCGAACACCAGGCGAGGAAGTGACAAGTATCAATTTTGTAAGTCATTGGGTTGACTCGACTGGGAATTGAACTCCCGATCTCCCGCGTGTGAGGCCTGCGCTCTTTCATTTCGGCCACTGTGCCCAGTTTCCTCAAAGATGTGTCCTGGTTCTTTATTTATCAGCCAGTTCCTGGAGCTGGAGATAGAAAAACCTCATGTAACGTGATCACTGCAGAGGTGGTAATTAAGTTTGGAGACGCTTGAAGTGACGTGAAAGCACGCACAATAATTTATGTGCACACCAATTGAACTCAAATGCAAACATCCATTGCTATGTTAACTAGGTGACGTAATCACCTGTCTAAGAAGCAACCCTCCCCCTCACACTATGATGTTGTTTGTTGTTACTTTTTTCTTTTTTTTTCTTGAAGATTTATACTGCATATCATGGATAAGTCTGAATAGACTTGTTTTCACCATTAGACAGTTTGTCAATAGAAAGCCTGAGTCTACACTTTTACCGACCCAAGGGATTTTTAACCTCCCACACCACATAGACATGGTATGAGAGCAACTGGCCTTTGATGTCGCAGTGAGTTATACACAGCGGTGGAAATCCAAATTGGAAGAGGTGGGGGCATGGGGAATCGAACCCCCGACCTTCAGATTAGGAGTCCGACCTAGAAAAAAAGTCAGACACTCTAACCACTCCGCAACAGCACACACATCTAAGTTGGGTATGTGGGATTAACTCTAGATAAGTATTTTGGTTTTGAAAATAGAAAGCCTTCACCAGACTCTTAACTTTAAGCACCACAAAGAGGTAGGCCCCTTCAGAAGTAGAGGCACATTAAAGCCAGCCTCATCCGTCCACCCAGGGCAGGCTGACACCCGGGAATCCCCACACGCATTAGGACTCCAAGCAGGTATGTGTCTCCTACCACGGCACCTGCATGCAGTAATGCAAGACTCTGCTTGGAGAGTATTTCCAGTGCCTGACAGCCTAATGGTTGGTGGTTGGAGTTTCACATCGTGGCAACATCTAAGGTCATGGCAGGACGGGTACCGATTTGTGACAGTGCGCACTCATGGCGACTTTATAGTGCTACCTTTATAGTGCTACGACTTTGTAGTGCTTACTTTAAATAAAATCCCACTTCCAGAATGTACGTGTAGCGATGTGAGTGTTGTACTTCATCCCCACCGCAGCCTGGCCAGGAGCCTGATTAGTGGCTGGGTGGACACCAACTTTGGTGCCTCGGAAGTGGCGTATTACCACGTGGATGAAAAGAGGCCTCAGCACCGTTGGCTTATTTCTTGACAACGCAATGGTACTACAGTAAAACCTCTCTAACTGACCACCTCCACAGACCGACCCCTCCCCTATACCAATCGCTTTATTTGGGTCCCAAACGATCGGGCATAAAATACCATTGTAACGATTTAAAAAACCATTAAACAGGCCACCTCCCCAAATGAACCATTTAAAGTCGGTCCCATGGTCAGTCGATTTAGAGAGGTTTTACTGTACACGATATGCATAAATGAACTGAGAAATGCCCAAGCCTGGTGGGTGGCCGCTGGTGGAGGTTTAGACAATCACAAAATACTTGAACCAAGTAAAACATATGGAACAACCACCAAACATCGTGCTACATATATTAATATATCAATATTCATTTAAATGAATATATATTAGATTGAACTTACTTTAGTTTGAACCAAGTTTTATTTTAATGGATTAACTGTTTGAGATATCTTAAATGAAAATATGTGATATTAATGGTGGCATCCACATTTTCAAAACCAAAACACTTATTTATATCTAATCCTGCATATCCAACTTAGATACTGATGCGCTTATTATATTAGGCATTTGTTACTCAATAAGGGAATATTCAGGGATGAAAGTGGTCTCCAGCAAAAACCGTGGAAAACAAGGCGAAATAATTACACCGATGGTGAATAACGCAGATTTTCTCCCATAGACTTAGCATTTTTGTCAGGGAATCACAGGAAAAATATCGGAAGTCAGGTTTCAACTAGTCTTCTTGTGATTGTATTATCACCCATATCAAACACTTTCTTGTTTAGGTTTTATGTTCTAGCTGCATCTAAGGTCATATAAGAATGGGTTCGAACCACTGAACTGTTGTCATATACATCCCATTTTTTGGAATTTTGTTTAACGTTAATCGGTGAATCCGCGAAACTGCGGAGATGTTTCATCCCTGAATATTAAGTAAATTTAATAGAACCTGTTAGTGCTGAAGCATATGGTGTCTAGCACTTCGACATGCACGCTAACATTTAAGTTACATCATTTCAGATAAAAATATCTCCAAAGTTTATAATAATAACAATTAATTAAAACTATCAAAGGGTAGATTCTAACGATTAACCTAATATATTTCAACCAAAATATGGCAGCAACTATGCAACTTTAATATTCCTTCTGTATACAGCAATACATTATTTTATGAGGACACCAGTATTTAAATCGGATATGTAGGATCAAATCTAGCTAAGTGTTTTGATTTCGAAATTTGATTCTTTCATCGGACTATGTAGCTTAATTGACTGTAGTTTTGTCAATATGATCACAGCAGCACCCCCCCCCCCCCGCCTATAGGCAACAACAAATATAATTGCAAATTTGAATCTATATCACATTTGAAACACGGCCGGTTTGAGGCTATAAACCAACACTACCCTAGGACCCGCCAACATATTTTCCAGTTGGCACACCAGCCTCGCTTTCCGTTTATTTACAGTAAACTTATTAGAACCCGTCACAGACACACTAGAAACAAATATGGCAAAATAACAACTGAAAACCAAGGAACCAACATCTGGAACTCAATACCAGTAGAAATAAGAAACCTTAAATCTATGAAAAACTTCTGTAAAAAACTAAGCTATCTCAATGCATACTAAATCAATTACTTTAGTTGTCATTAACTAGTCGCATAATTTAAAATATCAAGTGGCTATGGCAAAGAACATAAAATTTACCCCTATTAACATAAATGCAAAATAACTACTGATACTGCATGTAGGTACATGAATCCATGACACAATATACATATTGTTATTTTACTAACCTTGAAGCGACGCATCAGTATCTCATCATAAGCATTAGCTAAAAAGTTTAATCATTTGTTATTGTCATCACTTGTTCATTCACATCATGGAGAGCAGCTAGATAAGTATTGATTTTCTGGGATCCTTTCTGTCTGTACAGAATTTGTATGCATTTATTGTATCACATCAGTTTATTGTAAACATACATTGCAGAGAGTTAAAATATAAGAATTTAATTGAATTGACTACTGAATCCTATGGTATCAGAATTTTTGTGTGAATGCAATTTGAAATCAGTTACTTCAAACTAAAGCATGGTAGATTATATTGATCATCATAATAGATTTTTCTTTTTTGTAAAGACAGAAACTCAAAAGTATTGGACTATGCAAAGTCTGCTGTGTTATTACAATAGGGCAAACTAGACGACACGCCCATCGCGGAGTGATATCAAACCAGAAAACTAGTTCCATATGAACCTGCGATATGCGTGTCCTGAAATGTAAAAAGTGGAATGGTCATGTTGATTAATTACTACATCAAAACATTCTGTTTTTGCTACACCAACTACAGTAAAACCTCTCTAAATGGACCGACCCTTGGACCGACTCTAAATGGTCCATTTAGGGAGGTGGTCAGTTGTTGGAGTTTAAAAAAATCGCTACAATGGTATTGTATGGGCGATCCTTTGGGACCTAAATAAAGTGACCGATATAGGGCAGTGGTGCATCTGTGGAGGTGGTCGATTAGAGAGGTTTTACTGTACTTAATTCATCACATACACAATCACACCGGCATCAAATCTTCATCCCACTGAGCTAGGAAAAGTAGCAATGTCAGTAGCAAATACCTGAGTAAATTGCTGAGTTAGCAAACCCAGAGATTGTAGAGTATTTCCCGTTTTCATCACCCCCATGACAAAATCAAAGTTATTAAATAGGGAATCGGTGTCAAAATGGACATAGCTAAGAAATTCTACTGTTTCTCTATAGTGTACCCCTGTTTATGGAGCATCATGGGACGAGGAGGGGACGGGGGTAGATGACAGTAATATAACGGCGCCATTTCCACGAATCTGGAACGCTGTCAGCAGGGCGCCACCAACCGTACAAATAACACATCAGCTCCGCGAAAATAGCTGAAGAGACGTCATACATTTTGTTAATTCTAGTTTAGGTAATGCACGCCTCCATTAAGCTAACATTAGCCTAATTGGTAGGTGAGTGCCTGGGACTGCGCTATGGTTGGCGTAGGTAGGGGTGGCTCGATGTGGGTAGGTAGAGGGTTGTAGGGGGGGGGGGGGGGAAGAAGGTGTATACATTCTGGTTTAAGTTAAAAATTGATACACATACATGCCGCATGCTCTAGTCCAAACATAAGTACAGTAAAACCACTTCCACAGATCGACCACTCTCCTATATCGATCGCTTCATTTGGTTCCCAACAATACCATTGCAACCATATTCTAACACCCTAAATGGCCACTTATAGTCGGGCCCATGGTCGGTCGATTTAGAGAGGGTTTACTGTACTTTTAAAAAAATACATGTAGATCTCAAAAACCGCACAACACGTTATAAACGCTTCACGGGATGCTGCGAAATAAACACGGCAACTGACCTTATTGTTTATTGTAATTTAATATGTTCATTTATTTTTGTTTCTATATATTTTTTCTTTCTGGAATACTATTTTGTACTGCCACTTAATCTTTGAGGCGGTTCAGTAGGATGTGCACGGTTACAATAAACACCTTCCTAGTCACGGTATATACCTCGTGATTACATGATTTGAAATGCAAGAACTCTCTGCAAACATTTGACATCATGCGGCAAAGATATGTCAGCGGTAAATAATTCCACGAAGAAGATTCTTGAGTACTATCGGTGTGTAAAATCTCTCTAAATCAACCGACCTTGGGACCGACTTGAAGTGGTCCACTTAGGGAGGTGGTCGGTTTAGGGAGTTAGAATATGGTTTCAATTGTATTGTTGGGACCCAAATAAAGCGATTGATATAGGGGAGTGATTGGTTAGAGAGGATTTACTATATATATACACATACACATATACATATGCATATGCATATGCATATGCATATACATATACATATACATATACATATACACATGTGTATATGTAAATATTTAAATTATATGATTTTTTTTTGCGACAAAATTAGCCGTAGGAGTTTAGTGAGGAAATCCACCACTGTGGCGCCACCAGTTAGTTTCGTATAAATAAGATATATATAGCTGGAACATGGAAATGATAGAAAGTAGAAATTTGCATTATTTACAATTGCATAACAAATTATATATGCTTATATATGCGAATATTCAATGTTGTGATGCTACGGTATCAACAGTCAGTTTATTACCCATTGGCATGGACTACTCAACCAAAATACTTCTGCATGCATAACTGATTGTATTCCTCCTGTTTGTAAAGCTTACCAATCTAAAATAAATGAATCCCATGTCACATAGGCCTGTGCTTCCAAGTTCCAGATGTACAGCCATAGCATAGGTGTTACATCTGAGATTGGTTGTTGGAGTTTATATATATATATATGTCATGGGGGTGATGAAAATGGGAAATATTGCGCCTAGAGCGGGACTCGAACACACATCTCTTTGCATTCCGGGCCAGTGTGCTAACCATTACACCACCTAGGCTCCCTTACATCCTGGCAACATCTCAGGTCATATCAGGATGAGTACCAACTTGTGACAGGGCACACTCATGGCAACATTATAGTGCTGCCCCACTAGGAAATCAGGCTGCCTGCACCATGACCCGATATCCCACTCAGTCACATTATTCTGACACTGAGCCAACCAATCCTTGCCTTATCCTAATATGTGTAGTAATAATGCCGAGCGCCTGGCTAGGAAGTGACAAGTATCAATTTTTAAGTCATTGGTTTGACTCGGTTCGAACGCATGGGTTCGAATCCCACGATCTAACAAAACGGGAGACGGACGCTCAACTCATTTGGCCATCCTGTCTGGTCTTACATTTGTGAAGTGGTGCTCCTCTAAATATAGGTCATACAGGTGAGAATCAGTGCGTGTACGGTACAGCCAGCATTCATTACCCCTCACCAGCAGGTGTGGGTGCGCGCGATGAGAGGAGGGAGGGGGGGGGGCACCCACAGGTAGGACATCTCACCTGAATACAGGCCTGACCTCGTTCCACGCCCCATACACAATATGCACACACTGCCAGCACAATTAGCACTGTGACTAAAACGCACGCCTTGGTGTGGAAGGAAACGCATGTCCGAATGGAGGCATGGATGGGGGGAGGGGGAGGGGGGGGGTGACTTGGTTTGTTCAGGTGTCCCTGAAAGTGGAAGCAGGAGGAGGTGGTGGCGGACCGAGGTGTTGAGTGCAGACAGACACAATGTAGGCGTGAGTGGAGGCGAGGGGAAGAGAATGGCTAATACAGGGGAGTTGGGGAGAGCGTTGTATGGAGAGTGGAGAATGTAGGAAAATGGAGGAGAGGGGAAGAGAATGGATAATACAGGGGAGTTGGGGAGAGCGTAGTATGGAGAGTGGAGAATGTAGGAAAATGGAGGAGAGGGAAGGAGAATGGAAAATACAGGGGAGTTGGGGAGAGCGTAGTGTGGAGAGTGGAGAATTTGGGAAATGTAGTGGAAAGGGCGAGTAGTGAGATAGTGGTGGGACAGTGGTCACATGGCGTTCAGACAGTGTGGGTAGTAGAGACACAGATAGTGGTGTTGCAACAGGGGGTGTGTGTAGTGGTGGGGCAGTGGTTACACAATGTTCAGACAGGGAGTGTAGTGGTGGGACAGTGGTTACATGGTGTTCAGACAGGGAGTGTAGTGGTGGGACATGGTTTGTGTGTAGTGGTGGGGCAGTGGTTACATAGTGTTCAGTCAGTGTGGGTAGTAGAGACACAGATAGTGGTGTTGAGACAGGGGGTGTGTAGTGGTGGGGCAGTGGTTACATAGTGTTCAGACAGTGTGGGTAGTAGAGACACAGATAGTGGTGTTGAGACAGGGTGTGTGTGTAGTGGTGGGGCATTGGCTACATAGTGTTCAGACAGGGAGTGTAGTGGTGGGACAGTGGTTACATGGTGTTCGGACAGGGAGTGTAGTGGTGGGACAGTGATTACATCGTGTTCAGACAGGGAGTGTAGTGGTGGGACAGTGGTTACATCGTGTTCAGACTGGGAGTGTAGTGGTGGGACAGTGGTTACATAGTGTTCAGACAGGGAGTGTAGTGGTGGGACAGTGGTTACACAGTGTTCAGACAGGGAGTGTAGTGGTGGGACAGTGGTTACATGGTGTTCAGACAGGGAGTGTAGTGGTGGGACATGGTTTGTGTGTAGTGGTGGGGCAGTGGTTACATAGTGTTCAGACAGTGTGGATAGTAGAGACACAGATAGTGGTGTTGAGACAGGGGGTGTGTAGTGGTGGGGCAGTGGTTACATAGTGTTCAGACAGTGTGGGTAGTAGAGACACAGATAGTGGTGTTGAGACAGGGTGTGTGTGTAGTGGTGGGGCATTGGTTACATAACGTTCAGACAGTGTGGGTAGTAGAGACACAGATAGTGGTGTTCAGACAGGGTGTGTTTAGTGGTGGGGCAGTGGTTACACAGTGTTCAGACAGGGAGTGTAGTGGTGGGACAGTGGCTACATGGTGTTCAGACAGGGAGTGTAGTGGTGGGACATGGTGTTCAGACAGTGTGGGTGGTAGAGACACAGATAGTGGTGTACTGACAGGGTGTGTGTGTAGTGGTGGGGCAGTGGTTACATAGTGTTCAGACAGTGGGGCTTGTGGGGGTTTATGGAGATGGGTGGCGTGCAGCCCGAAGATTGGGCTTGCTGTCCCCCTCTTTGTTACACTGAGGAAAAAGCCCAACGTGCATGACATCAGCAGACCACTTAAAGCGCGGCATTCCTTCTCCACCCACTCTCCCTCCCATTTAGTGCTAGTTCAACACAGTTCGGCTGGCGGCAATGCGGGAGATGTCGTGACGTCATGACGTAACTAGGCCGCGTGCCGGAACCACCAGAGGGCGCCGTATTGAAACGGATTAAAGCGGCGTGCTGAATGAGTGATCACGGGTGTAGCGGACATACCTGGGGGTAGAGCGTCACCATGGTGACCGCACACCTCCAGAGTCACGATTTGCACCCCCACCCCCAACCCAGAGTATGCATTATGGCAGCAATACAGGAAGGAGTTCAGGTTCCTGGTTGAGTCAAATAAATGATTTACAAAAATCAATACTTGTCGATTCCAACCCAGGCACTCGGCATTATTAGGATAGGACAAGGACTAGTTAGCTCAGTGTCAGGATAATGTGACTGAGTAGGATATTGCGTCATGGTGCCAGTGGCCTGATTTCCCAGTGGGGCAGCACTATAAAGTCACCATGAGTGTGCACTGTCACAAATCGGTACCCGTCCTGATATTACCATAGATGTTGCCAGGACGTTTGTTATATCGGTGTTGGCGCAAAGGAGGGTAATCCAGCGGGTTTCACTGTCCAACTTGTCAACTGAACTGATTTGGATAATGCACAACAAAGCAAAGTGTCAGTTTAGATGCATAGACAACAACAACAAACCTAGATAAATAATTCACCCTGTACTCGCAGTACACGGGTGAATACCACCCCTATATAAAAGCTGTCGAAAAAGCGGGGAAATGAAATGAGAGCCTAAATCCACAATCTAAAAAGCAATATTTATTCTTTATACATATGTCTTAATATTTCCCCGCTGCCTTTGAGTTGAAAAATATAATAAAACATCTAGTTTTATAGAATTTAAAAGTGAAATCGACGGCATTCTATGACCGTCATCTTGTCTTTTTTCATTCTCTCCCATTTCACCAACTCTGTGCCGATATAAGTATCCATTTGATACTGGAGGCAAGCATTCTACTTCCTGTTCCATACTAAAGCTATTTTCGCATGTATTTACACTATGTTGTCATTCACCCGTGTACTACAAGTACAGGGTGAATCTTTTATCAAACCACGATGTTATCTTAGGGCTGGTTCTATTTGACAATGTCCACTAGTAACTCTCTAACTGACCACTCCCCTATATCGATCGCTTTGTGTCCCAAACGATCGCCTATACAATACCTGTGTAATGATTTTTTTGTAATCCATAATCCGACCACCTCCCTAAATTGACCATTTAAAGTCGGTCCCATGGTCGGTCGATTTAGAGAGGTTTTACTGTATTCATAAATCACCAATACATCCTCAGATTTGCTGTCCCTAAATATATGCACCAACTGGGATCCCCCCCCCCCCCAATTATTCAACACACAAAAATATTTCATTTAAAATATTGGGTTCATTCTATGATAAGTTTCTCTCGTTGCCTTTTCCCCCCCGTTTTTCCTCTTTCTCTCAATACATCGCCCCACCCCCCCTGCCTGACACTGTTCCCAGCTTATTTCTCTCCTTACTTCTTTCTCTTTTCTTTCAGAGAGTGTGTTTGAGAAGGGGTGGCAAGGTGTTAAATTATAATATTTAGAAACAGTGTACAAGCAGTCTCAGCCATTTTCTAAACAAACATTATATGCACACTGTTTATTCCCTGTGTACTTAAAGTTGCATAGTCCGATGGTTTTGAGTTTTTTTTAAAGTTTGTTTATTTAATGAAGCCTATAGAGCACATACATTTTTATCATCGACTATTGGACGTAAAAAATATGGTCATTCTGACATATTTCTTTGGAGGAAACTTGATTCCGCCACATAGGTTACTCTTTCGCAGCAAGGAGTCTTTTATATGCACCTTCCCACAGACAGGACAACAGTTGTGGACCACTGGTTGGAACGGAAAATAAGTTGAGTTTCTGCCACCTTCTGAGATAAATAAATATCAGGTTGATCATTGTAATTTATCTTACTTTAGTAGAAGTAACTTTCATTTTAAATGGCTAACCTTTGAGATATTTGAAGTGCGAACATGCCAAATTAATTTAGGCAAGCATGCCAAAACTCTGGCACCATAGACTTCAGTAGTAAGAGGTTCTAGTAAATTCACTTATTATTCCATTCTATGCAGCAATACATGCTTAATAAGTGCACCGGTATCTAAGTTAGATATGTAGAATCAAATTTTGATAATTGTTTTGGTTCTAAGTATTTGATGCTTTCATCAGAATATGAAGGCTGAACGTGAGAACGCATCGTTTAACACCGACCCATCGTCTCCAATTCACAACATCACACCAGAACCAAGCGCTGGTCACCGGAACCAGCGGCATTACTCCGCTGGTATCGGAGATAACACTATCCTTTTTAATATTTTGTTTTCCCCCACTCTTTCAATTCAGCTTCAAATTGCGGCATCTATGGGTGTGTTCAACTGTCAATGTGTTCTCAAATTGTTGATATTGGCGTGGGTTGCACATATCTAACAGGGGACAAAGAAGTCAAGTCATACCCACAGATAGGCATGGGTGCGTCTCTGTTAGGGTTTTACATCCTAGCAACATCTAGTCAGTCATTTCACCGGGCCCGGTGGCCGAATCGCTAAAGCGCGGGCCTCGTGTGTGAGAGATGGAGAGTTCGGTTCCTGCTCGAGTCAAACCAATATTGATACTTATAACTTCCTACCCTAGTGCTCGGCATTAATAGGATAGGGCAAAGACTGAGTGGGATATCAGGTCATGGTGTTGGCGGCGGCTTTATAGTGATGCCCCACCGGGAGACCGTTCCATCGATAACATGGCAGACACTCAGCCACATTATCATGTGCCTGTCACGTCAGTGAGGGCAGTGTAGTTATTTCCATGGATGTTCATGGATGGAGAGCGATGCATGGTGCATGCTACAATGAAGCGCATGCTACAATGAAGCGCATGCTACAATGAAGCGCATGCTGCAATGAAGCGCATGCTACAATGAACTCTGAACTCCACGTCACAATTTAAATTCAGGAATGTAAGAAGAAAAACAAAAAGTAGAAATCTATGGTCATATCAGGATGGGTACCGACTTGTGACAGTGCACACTCATGGAGACTTTATAGTGCTGCCCCACTGGAAGACCAGGCCACCAGCACTATGACCCAATATCCCACTCAAGTCACATTATCCCGACACTGAGCCAACCAGTCCTTACCCTATCCTAATAATGCTGAGCACCAGGATAGGAAGCAATAAGCATCAATTTCTAAAGTCATTGGTTTGACTCGACCAGGGCTCGAACCCCATGATCTACACAAACGAGAGGCGGACCATCCTGGTCCGCCCTGTAGAGCGCCATGCTGGTCCATAGTGTTTATTGGCCTCAAATATCGACCACTTATCTGATCCGACACTTACTCGTAAATTCTCTGACCTGCATGAATAGCCATTGTTAGAAAAATTAGTGTTCCATCATCGAATGTAATGTAATCTCAGCGGACTCCATTGTGGTAACGGGTTATTACAAAGGACTATAAACAGGCCCCAAAGCAGGATATATATATACACATATAAACACAAATCCAAAGTAAAACACACCAAATTGAACATGTACAGGAACCACAAATACACGAACAGATTACAGATAATACAGCATGAGGGTTAAGTGTTTTCTTCTCGAGAATTGACTGCAAATATACATTGACGAACTAAATTTATAATATTTTTGAGAATAACCAAAATTCGGGTAGCGCCCCCCCCCCCCCCCCCCTACCCATGGAGTAACAGCGTGCAGGTAAACTGCCCCACCTGCGACTGGGTTTTGTGGAAATAGTTGCTTGGGTCACGTCACTGTCAGGAAATCCCCCCCCCCTCCCCCCCCCCTGTACACAGGTGCACATACATTGTACCGATACATAGCTGCATAGCTGTTCCACTCACATGACTAAACAGGATGGCCGAATGAGTTTAGCACCAGCTTACCGTGTGATAGGCAGTTTATGGGTTCGAATACCGGAAAAGATGGGATGGGATCCTCTGCCGCAGGCCTGTATGTCATCTGCGTAGATGTACATAGTAGGCTAAGTTATCATATACAGGTTAGGAAAAAAACTTTGAAAATTAAAAAAACAAACTAATATAGAAACTACTAACACACAAAACTGCAAAAGGTTGGCCCGAGAAAGATCAGGTAAACACTTCTGAGTGTGGGACCAGACCAATCCAGTATCACAGCTGTCCAGCGTTGAAAACAAGCACCCTCACGGGAGCTTACACGTTATGGGAAGAATAAAGAAACTTGTCACCAAACAAACAACAACAAAAAATGATTTTAAAATATCATGCATTTGACTACCGAGTCTGGCAAGTACGACTACTCGATTAGGGCACGGCGGAATGAGGAAGACCTATCCATGACTGAAAGTTCACCTCAAGGAAAGTAATTGTTTGTTTGTTGTTGTTTTACGTCTTAGCAACATCTAAGGTCATATCAGAACGGGTACTGACTTGTGACAGTGTGCACTCATGGTTACTTTATAGTGCAGCCCCACTGGGAAATCAGGCCGCCAGCACCATGACCTGATATCCCACTCAGTCACATTATCCTGACACTGAGCCAACCAGTCCTTGTCATATCCTATTAATGCCGAGCGCCTGGCTAGGAAGTGACAAGTATCAATTTTAAAGTCAATGGTTTGACTCGACCAGGGATCGAACACGCGAACCCATGGGTTCGGATCCCCGATCTCCCAAAACAGGAGAAACGCTCAACTCATTCGGTCATCCGTCTTGGTCTCAAGGAAAGCAATGAAGAAAACAGAAAACTACTGCTCTTTCTGATTTATCTTATCAAATCGACCCAATGGGATCACCCAGTTGGTACTCAACCCCTTCCCGTTGAGATCAATCCCCGACTGGGTCATACACTCGGGATTACTTGGATCGGACAAGGTCTGGTTTGCTCACTAAAATGTGTAACGATAATGTAACTGAGTAGGATCTGATGCCATGGTACTGGTGGTACGGTATCATATGGAAGCACTATAAATCACATCGAAGTACTCTGGTCACGAGTCAATGTTTACACTATTTATTTAGTTTATTTCTTGGAGTAATGTGTCAGTTAACCCATTCCTCTGTCACGCCTAGCTGTCGTTATGGAGTGGGTGGATGGATGGCAACAAACAATAAGTTGACAGGAACAAAATTATGCAATTATATTCAAATCAGCTTTTGTATTGGCTGTGGCAAACTACACCCGTACTACATCTACTCACGGTTATGGAATGGTCAGCTATGCACCAGTTGATGAACGCAGAAACATACCTGTCAATGAACAGTACAGAAAAAACCATTAATAAACAACCTTAATATGACACAGCAAACTACATATTATACATAATGTATTTGTTAAAGCTGCATAGTCCGATGGTTTCGAGTTTCTGTCAAAGTTGACAAAAAAGCTTAGGTCGAAGTAACTTTGAATCTGATTACAAAGGCTAGCTTTGGAAATATTTAAAGTCAAAATGTGCAAAATAATTTTGGCATGGACTTTGAAATTTTGAACACCGTAGGCTTCAGCAGTAACAGGTTCTATGCAGCTTTAACCCATGACCTCCCGCTTGGGAAGCTGGAACTCTACCCATTCAGGCATGGTGCCAGAAAGGTAAAAATGGCTTTGGTGTGTCCACATCCAGAGAAATGACTCACAGAGGGACTGAGTGTACACAGCCACACACAGCAAGCATTCGGCTGTCACTCTCCGAGCTGCAACAAACTGCATTTAAAGTAGATAAAAGATTCACCCTTGTAGTACACGGGTGAACGACAATGTAGTGTAAATACGGGCGAAAATAGCTTTAGTATGGAACAGGAAGTAGAAACTGTGGTCCCCGGATCAAATGGCTACATATATAGGCACAGAGTTGGTGAGAATGCAAAAAGACAAGATAGCAGCGCTAGAACGCCGACGATTTCACTTTAAAATCTTATTAAACTAGATATTTTATTATATTTTTCAACTCAAAAGTAACGGGTAAACATGAAGACATATACAAAGAATAAATGTTGCTTCTTAGATTGTGAAATTAGCCCAGTTCATTAGCTCGATTTTTAGACCTTTTTCATATAAGGCTGGTCTTCACCCATGTACTACAAGTACCGGGTGAATCCTTTACCTACATTTAAAGCTGCATAATCCGAGGAAAGCATCAAATTTTCTCGACCAAAACATATCAGTAGATTTGAACCTACATATCCAATTTAGATAACATTGGATCTGTATTTGTCCTTTGAGATTGAGTAATTTATAGTGCGTAGAGTAATGATAATGGATGTTTTATTGAACACATCGGGACATTTTTTAGATGTATGTGCATACTCATGGCGACTTTATAATGCTGCCCCACTGGGAAATCAGGCCATCAGCACCATGACCGAATATCCCACTGTCACATTATCCTGACACTGAGCTACTACTAATAGTACCAGTCATTACCCTATCCTATTAATACCGAGCAACAAGCTACGTAGCGACAAGAATAAATTTTGGTTTGACTCGACCGGGAATTGAACTCCCGATCTCCCACATGCGGGGGGGTGGGGGGGGGGGGGGTGAAAGCAGCCTGTGCTCTACCGATTGGGCCACCATGCCCGGTGTCAAATGAGCACTAGCATTAGGCCTAACTGTCGCCGGTCCTTTTGGCAGTGCGTGGTAGGAGCCGACATATGAATGGGTTGGCATTGCTAAGATAGTAAAGCGCTACATCATTAATGTCTACATCAATCATGTACGATGCACACTGCCCCTGCAATGTAGGTCAATAGGTCACGAGTACATGCAATGTGAACCCCCTACAGTCAGGCATCTATAATGCACAAGCAGGTGTGAAGCCATGCCAAAAGACCTGTGGAGGAAGGTGTGGTGCAATCTACCAAAGTCTGGCAAAGGTGTGTTTGTAAAAGGCCGTGGGAATGTTCCGCGTGACCAATTTACGGCCAGGCTTGTGTCGGTATGTACCTAATGGAATCAATACTTTAATGATTAATAACCGCGCTGTCGTGCTGTGAAGGACATAGGGACCTTGCTACCTGGCATACATGTCCCGGCACCTGTCATACATGTCCCGGCACCTGGCATACATGTCCCGGCACCTGGCATACACATCATGTTACCTGACATACATGTGATGCTATCTCACATACATACCCAGCTACCTGACATACTTTGACCTGACATACATGTCCTGTGACCTGACATACATGTCCTTTGACCCGACATACATGTCCTTTGACCTGACACACATATCCTGCTCCCTGACATACATGTCCTGTTACCTGACATAAACATCCTGCCTCCTGACATTCATTACTTTCACGTTTCTGTTGCTCTGGGCTATGCCGAACTCTCCAATATATAGTGTCAGATTTTCACACATTTACGACTTTACAATAACATGTGATGAGGATAGGGCAGCCTCATGTCTCCCTCTCCCTCAGGGGAGAAACCTAATAAAACCACATTACAAACATATAGTAGAGAAGCCCAACAGGCTACCCGACACCCTACCCACCCACAAAGCAGACACCCAGAATTTCAGCTCGGTATTCCAGTGGGATAGCACAATAAAATGACAATCAGTGCACGTTGTCACAAGTATGTATAGTAGAAACATGATCGTCCTGATGACATTAGATTTGCTAGGACATAAATATTGATGAAATAAGACAGCTGTTGCTAAGACATATAACCCCACTCAATTATTCAATATGAGACTGTCTCAAAAGGTGCTAAGCAATATGGGACAAAACTCTGGTCCATTGTAATGAACAACATACTATCTGCTTATGCATTTGCTCAGGATAAACTGATTTGTTCTTTACATGGTGTTTCATAATACCAATAGAATACATATTGATTTGAAGCAAATGTCCTTGTGTTTTCAGTGTAACCGTTTCTGTGCTGCTTTGTGTCAATCGTTGGACCAAAAAAAAGAGTTATCACCTTTTGAGGCAGGCACATATATCAATGATCCAGGCCTTTTGGACACTGCATGACTAAAGCACTGCCTACAATTGACCCTCCCACCCACCCACCCCAACCCGCTCTCCGGCATTCAACCACCCAATGCTCCAACACTATGCTCTCCCTCTACTCACAAAGTAAAGCTTGTTTTATTTAATGACGCCGTTAAAGCACATTTATTTTTTATCATCGGCTATTGGACGTCAAACATATGGTCATTCTGACATATTTCTTTTGAGGAAACCTGCTGCCGCCACATATGCCACTCTTTCCGATAAGCAGCAAGTTTCATATGCACTTTCCCACAGACAGGACAGCACATACCCCAGCCTTTGATGAACCAGTTTTGGACCACTGGTTGGAATGGAAAACAGCTCAAACTGCAAATGGATCCACTGAGAAGGAGCGATCCAATGACTGACAGATTCACTGGAGGACCCCGCCCTGATATGACCTTAGATGTTGCTAGAACGTAAAACAACAACAAACAAACATCACTGGAGGACACTCTCCCGCCTGAGCTACGTCCCTCTCCCCCTCTCCTCACACCGCGCACCAGCAGCTCAAAACCACGTGACCTGGCCGGGGGCGCCGGTCGCGGCCTGTCCAGGTGGTCTATGTCTATAATTAATGGTACCAGGTCGTTAAAGGTGTCAAGTATGGAGCACACAAGCAGCAGCAGCAGCAGCAGCAGCAGCAGCAGCAGCAGCAGCAGCAGCAGCAGCAGCAGCATCGGAAACAAGATCGTGACAGATAAGCTCCATGCTATCTCAAGTCACCCATAGTTCACGATGAGTCTTTAAGTGCATTAAAGCTGCATAGTCCGATGAAAACAACAAATTTTCAAAACCAAAACAATAATCTAGATTTGATTCTACATATATAACTTAAATACTGGTGCACTTATTAAACTATTAAACATTTGTCGCCACATAGAAAGGAATACTGAGACAATTTAATTGAATCTGGTATAGCAGAAGCCTGTGGTGTTTTGCCGTGCGTGCCATTTCTTTTTCTTCATGTTTTCAAATATCTCAAAAGTAAATCAAAATGAAAGTTATTTCAAAGTAAAGTAATAGATTGTAAACATCAACCTAATATATTTATTTCAGAAAATGATAGAAACTAAAACCATCGGACTATGCAACTTTATAAGGGCAATGAACTTTATTCATATACATGTACTAAATCATTAAATATATAATGTTGAGTGTTTGTGTATTTGTGTGTGTGTGGCATTGTCTGGGACAAGTGAGAATAGGCACGGACAAGTGGAATATAGCTTGAGCAGTGGGGTAGCACTATAAAGTCGCCATGAGTGCACACTGCCACAAGTCGGTACCCATTTTGATATGACCTTAGATATTGTCAGGACGTAAAACTCCAACAACCTAACTACAGCGCTGCCTGCCTTCAGGAACTCCCTGTCACATGACCCTTTCACTTCCAGTGCAGTCTTTGTCCCAGGTGACCGGCCTCCTGGACGCGCTCACTCTCCAGGCGCAGTCTGCGCAGGGTTCCTTTGCGCACGTGACCGCGCATCTGTTAACCCATAAGAGGCGGTTTGTTTGTTTACTTGTTGGGGCTTTACGTCCTAACAACATCTAAGGTCACTCATGGTGACTTTACAGTGCTACCCCACTTGAGACTGGGCTGTCGGCACCATGACCCGCTATCCTGATACTGAGCACTGTGAGATGTGGCTGATGGCGCCATAACCTGATATCACACTCACATGACTCAGTCACATTATCCTGATACTGAGCTAACCAGTCCCTGCCATATCCTATTAATGCTGAGCGCCAGGCTAGATAGTGGCAAGTATAAATTTGGTAAGCAATTGGTGTGACTCAGTTGGGATTTGAACCGATAACCTTCCGCATAGGAAGCCAGTCAGCGCTTGTGACGACTCAGCCATGCTATCCGGTCCCATACACGGCCATTTAGAGCCTGCATCAAGTCCAATATGATCACCAGTTGCGATGGCCTAATCAGCAGAGCGCGGGCCTCGTGTGCGGAAGGTTGGGAGTTCGGTTTCCAGTCGAGTCAAAACAATGACTTTAAAATTGACACTTGTCACTTCCTAATAGGATAGGGCAAGGACTGGTTAGCTCAGTGTCAGGATAATGTGACTGATTGGGATATCGGGTCATGGTGCCAGCTAGATAAAGGATTTACCTGGTACTCGCAGTACACGGGTGAATACCAGCCATATATAAAAACAGTCGAAAAAGCGGGGAAATGAAATGAGAGCCTAATTTCACAATCTAAGAAGCAACATTTATTCTTTATATGTCTTCATATTTCCCCGCTACCTTTGAGTTGAAAAATATAATAAAATATCTAGTTTAATAAGATTTAAAAGTGAAATCGATGGCATTCTATAGCCACCATCTAGTCTTTTTGCATTCTCTCCCATCCATTCGATACTGGAGGCAGGCATTCTACTTCCTGTTCTATACTAAAGCTATTTTCGCCCGTATTTACACTACGTTGTCATTCACCCGTGTACTACAAGTACCGGATGAGTCTTTTATCTAGGTGCCAGCAGTCTGATTTCCCAGTGAGGCAACACTATAAAGCCAACATAAGTGTGCACTGTCACAAGTCGGTACCCATCCTGAGATGACCTTAGGTGTTGCCAGGACGTAAACCAACAGCAAACAAACAATACAATCTGGTCGGTCAGTTTGTCACGGGATCAAGCAACGCACAAACACATGAACGCCGTTCAAACACCGCAATGTTTGCCGGCCCGTGCTGCTAATATTTGCGTAGCCTACCACTTCACAGAAGCCTTGTTGTGTCAGAAGTGGCACATGTCTATGTACACGCATACAAGTGCGAGTTATACACACGAGACATGGCAATAAACTCAAAAAGCGCCAAGTGACAGCTGCGGGAGTGCAAGTGGGTGTAGATGTAATAAACGTAGCCGTAGGTCAGCACAGAACAGGAGAATTCGGAAACACTTACGGAACTCGGAGGGGGAAAATAACGTTCTGTCACAGGAAACGGACACACAAGGTCAAAAGAAATTACAGAAATGTTTGTTTGTCCCCCTGTGTGTGTGTGTGTGTGTGTGTGTGTGTGTGTGTGTGTCCCCCTGTGTGTGTGTGTGTGTGTGTGTGTGTGTGTGTGTGTTTGTCCCCCTGTGTGTGTGTGTGTGTGTGTGTGTGTGTGTGTGTTGTGTGTGTGTGTGGTGTGTGTGTGTGTGTGAGTGTTGTGTTGTGTTGTGTTGTGTGTGTGTGTGTGGGTGTGTTGTGTGTGTGTTGTGTGTGTGTGTGTGTGTGTGTGTGTGTGTGTGTGTGTGTGTGTGTGTGTGTGCTGTGTGTGGTGTGTGTGTGTGTGTGTGTGTGTGTGTGTGTGTGTGTGTGTGGTGTGTGTGTGTGTGTGTGTGTGTGTGTGTGTGTGTGTGTGTGTGTGTGTGTGTGTGTGTGTGTGTGTGTGTGTGTGTGTGTGTGTGTGTGTGTGTGTGTGTGTGTGTGTGTGTGTGTGTGTGTGTGTGTGTCAGTGAGTATGAGTATGAATGAGTAAGTCAATACTTGAAGTCACATTTGACAGTGTGCCCTGCTAGACGGCTTTATAGTGTTGTCCCAGTAAGACGACAGGCTGCTGGCACCATAAATATAACATTCCACTGATAGATGTTATATCCTGGTCCACAGCCAACCTGTTCATTCCTATGAGACTAGTGCTCAGAGCCTGGCCAAGTAGGCGTGTTTGTTTGTTGGAGCTAGCAACAGCTCAAGCCTATCAGGACCGGTACAGACTCATGAAAGCCCACTCTTGTAACTGTATAGTACTGCCGTGCTGTGATATTGTGCCGCTGGCACCATGACTGGAAATCCCACTAAGCTCTATTATCCTGACAGAGAGCCAGCCAGTCCTTGCAGTATCAGAGTAATACTAAACACCAGACAAGTATTCGGTTTGACTCGGCCGGGGATCAAACCCACAATTAACCACCGGAAGCCGGCGGCTCTAAATTATTTGATCACCTTACAATAAACTGTGTGCTTTTTAAAATTTATTCAAAAGACAAAAAGAAAGGGAGCATTCCAATCAGCTGGCACAGGTATTCTCCATTGTCATAAAATAGGAAAAGCAATCCTAATTTAAATTCGGACATATCCGACAAAATTGTATAGTACTATTTATAGTCTTGCAAGACCGTTTCAACCATAACTTTATAATACATATATACCATACATCGAGTATTGGTTACAATATTGAATGAATGAATGAATGAATGATGAATGAATGAATGAATGAATGAATATTTATACATCATTCGAAATAAGCATCTCAAGCATTGTGTTAATTAATGTATCTGTTCAGGTATAAACAAGTGTTACCCTTGTTCGTCAATTGACCTATATAATTGGTGGGCAATGTAAGTTTTAAATAATGTGTAGTAACTGAGGTATGCAGGTATTGCAGGTATAGCAATACCTCAGGGAGTTTGACACCCCTCCCTGCAGAGTTGTAAACCACTGCCTTGTGGTACAGGTTCTTGATAGAACCGAAGGCTAATGGAGCAAACCCTAAACAGAAAACAATGTCACTGTGGCAGCATTAAGGGCGGTTGATGTATGGAACTCCCAACTAGCCACTATTTGTCCCTGTCTTGACATGTTCTTGCCGGTGAGAAACCCCTATTTGATCCCCGAGAGAGTTCCGCTGGTAACTTGCAAAAGCCAGCAGCACTTCAACACTTTTGCAGGCAGCTTTCATGAAATGTATCCAGAAAATAGTGGACGCTTTCTCCGATGCATCAAAGAAGTTCGGCTTGAAGATTAACATCAAGAAGACGGAGGTGCTGTACCAACACAACTCTACAAGAACCCGAAAAGGAGGAGATCATGGTTGACGGAAACAAGCTGAACTCTGTTCCAGAATTCAGCTACCTCGAAAGCACTATATCAAGTGATGGACACATTGATGCTGAAATACAGAAGAGGATGGCCAAGGCTAGCACATGTTTGGGCCGACTACACCAGAGACTCTGGAACAACCACCATGTGTCCATTCAGGTCAAAGGCAAGATCTACCGTGCAATCGTGCTATCCACCCTACTATACGGAGCCAAGGCCTGGACAGTGTACAGACGACAGGTGAAAAAGCTGCATGCCTTTATGATGCGACATCTGCGTTCAATCATGAGGCTAACCTGAAAGGACAAAGTGACAAATAAGGAAATACTCAAACGGACGGGGCTGCCCTCTATGGAAGATCTTCTGTGGACTGGACACCTCATGAGGATGTCATCAGACAGGCTACCAAAGCAGGTCCTCTATTCTCAACTGTCTTCTGGTTACAGAAAGAGAGGGTGCCCTCGTCTCCGGTTCAAGGATACCATCAAGAGAAACCTGAAGCTGAGAGACATTAAGACCGACTCATGGACGCAACTCTGACAGCAGAGCGCTAAATGGAGAGCGGCAGTCAAGTAATGAAAGCAGTCTTTGTCGCATCGCGACCGACAGCATGATGATGATGATGATGATGATGATGATGATGATGATTCGAAATAGAGCTTGTCCGAGTCAAGTGAGAGTAGATACGGACAAGCAGAATATAGTTTGAGCTTTCCGTTGGACAAACAAACCTTTTAGGCTTTAAAAAAACGTATATTTCATCATTTTGTTTGCTTTCTGTTGTCGTCTTTACCATGCCAGTGTGAAGTCATTAAAATGTAATTTACATTATTTATGACATTTGTTTTATTCCCATAAACGTGGAAGGTAACTGAGATAATAAAAGTAAGTACCATGGACAAGGGAAAATTCCAACGGACAAGTGAATTTGTGTGTGCTTATTTCTATGACTGCATATTATATATGTTTATATATATATTACTTATAATGTTTGCTGATAGGTACTGTACAGATCATTGTCGACCTTTCATGCCCACACTCCCACACATTTAAATCCGTATGGGGGGTTGGGGGCGGGGGGAAATACCCGACCTCATTCTCTTTTAATTCCATTAATTGGCATCCGTCATTGTTATATCCGCCCATATTCAAACCTGTGCATGTGAACTCTTGTCCACTTTTTCTAAAGAAAGGCTAAGTTCTGATTCATACTGTAGCGTATAATACTTAATACGTCACTTCCGGAATACCAAACTGGGATTGTCCCGCCATTAGTTACACCCCTAGCTCAGGGTTGCCAACCACTACGGTTTCGCCGTGCGGTGTACACTATTTTATGTCCCCATCACCACCATACGCGAACCTTCTGGTTTTTCATTACAGATTATTGTGTGCAAAATGCACCACAGAACATCTAAGATTTTAACATTTTTCTGGGGGAGTACATCCAGACTCCCCAATATAACATCCCTTAAGATCTCCCGGTTTTTCATTTTCCAACGTTGGCAACCCTGCTAGCCATGTTCGAGTGGGGTGAAGCACGCTACAACAATACACACAGCTGCCCATATCTCCGGGAAGTGGAATTGTATACTTAATGTAGGTACCGGCAGCTAAATTAAAAAATATGCAACGGGTGCAATATTTTTATTCCACCCTGAAATTACAAGTTTAAATCCAAAAACAGTTAGGCTATATATAGTATTGTTCTTGATACAATAATTTTTAAAGATTAAAATATAAAGATGTATTCATTTTGAATTAAAAGTGGAACTTTGACCAAATATAATTTTTTTTAAGTGGAAGGATGTGAGGGGAGTTCTGCTAACCAATTTCCATCATACATATATATATAAAGGAATTTAAATTGTCAATTACTAAATCAATTAGTCAAGCAGATTTTTAATAAGACCATGTCAAAAAGTGCAATTCATAAACAAAAATCATTCTGATTTGGCCAAATAGCCATTTTCAAAGCTTGGTATTTTCTTGGAAAACTAGAACAAGACTGAATAAATGCTAAATAGTTCACCTATTCATAACAGTGAAACACCCTAATTTTTCAGAGCTCTATCTGCAGAGAATCAAAAGATATTTGCATCCTAACATGCCAAAAAGTGTAATTGTTTGCATGTAAACAGCATATGTAAGTGCATTATTTTCAACATTTCAATTTTTGAAAGCTCATTGCAGCAAAACAATCTTTTGAATCTTCCTCATATGTGACACAGTATTACAATGACCATTCTCTAAGACTAATAGATATTATTTATATCAATATTATATCCCAAAACATGGAAAATATTGAATTTTGATTGACCATATAAAGACAAATTGTCGGGAAACCAAATATATCAATTTGATGAATCTTTAGATGCTCATTGTGGCATAACCGATTGGTTAAACTTCCTATAAATTGTCAGTGCACATCATCTGGAGGTAGTACACATTAGTGTATTAATATTCTGTCTCGAAATACAAAAAGTGCATTTTGATTGCACATACAAAATAAAAGTGTACAAAATAAAAAATAATAATTTGTTCATCAAGCTTTGAACACTCACTGTGGCTCATCCAATAGGTGCATGCATCTTCTTCAAATTTTGCACACATAGCATATGGAACTAATATATATTGGCTATAATAATTTTGCTAAAAATATCAAAAGCTGCATTTGATTGCAAATACAAATTAAAAGTGTCTGAAACCAAAAATATTGATTTAAGTAAATCTTTAAATATTCATTGTGCCTAGAGTAATGGTTGGATCCTTCCCAAATTTGGCCCAATATTAGATTATATTCTGTAATATATCTCAATAGACATCAATGTCATATACATAAAGTAACATAGTTAAGACATCTGAAGTATCTATTCTATGTTATTATGTATATTACAATACATATAAATGAATATAAAATGATGAAATAAGACATTTAAATTAACTTTTAAAAACATTTGTTATTTTCTAGTAATAAATTTATTCTATATGTTCATATTACTTAATAATGTGATATATATATATTTTTTTAATTATTTATTTTAAAATTAAAATAAATAATGTTCTTGACGGTGATTCCTATGGATGAAAAACCTAAGCAGAGAGTTAATACTTGTAGACTACAATTTGAACTATTGGGAATGACTTTCTGATCCATATGTTCAAGGCAGAAATCTCTAGGGCTACAGAGTGACACATAACCCGACGGAGTAAGTAACTGATGGTAGCAAGGATGATTCTGACCCTATGTTCAGGACAGATAGCTGCATTTAAGTTCAATTGTGAGGTCGAACGTACGAGTACTCTTGTGGAAGTTCGATTCTATATTAAACTCTTCAAAAATATTCCACGAAGCAAAAAAACATTAGTTGAACGTCTGGAGATTTAGAGAAATGTCTGACGAGAAGATCGTTTTCATTTTTGATCAAATGATCTGCAAGATTCTTCCTTTTTGTTCCTATTGTTTGCTGAGCGAGACATGATTTGCTTTCTACTGCTTATCAAGTGGAGAAGATACCTGGGGAGGTAACAGTAATGCCTAGGGTAATCAATGAACTACATTATTTTCACAAAAGCGACTGTTCGTTGGGAGGTCAGCTGAAATAATCATAGGGATTTCACTTCTTTCCCCCCCCCCCCTTTTTTTTTTTTTTTTTTCTTCTTCTTTTTCAAATATGTAATGTTAACCTTACAAGAGCGAGATGATCAAGTCTCAGGCTATAAGTTGAACTAACATATTCAAATTTTTTTTATGATCTTCAACATTAATTTTTTTTACAAATGGTCATTGTTTTTTAATTGAACTGGGCACAGTTGATCCTAAAAATATGATTATTATTTTTTATCATATACTTATTGACTTTAGCTAGAGGTGAACTCCGCGCCACTCACAATATTACAATTGAGTGACACAGTAGAGTAATCTGTCACCGGAAACGGTCACACACGTAAACCCGGATGTTCATTGCACTATACTAAGATTGGTATTATTGGAAAGGGAATCAAATTGTCTATCCATCCATACCAAATCTTATTAGGTTTTAAATATTTTTTAATTCAGTAAATGTGTTTTAAACTTTCAAAATAATATAAATTGCAGAATTTGACCTGATTGACCATTTTGACCTGTGGCAAACTACATATGGATAGAAAGCTGAGGTCAGTGTCATTCTTTTGGTACCATCCATGACTTTCTACACTGTAGTGAAAGGGAGCGCGAGCCCATTAAAAATACCCCGTTTTCAAGAGTCGTTTTTATTGACACCAGTAATGAAGGAATATTCACTAAATACACTCATCATACAAATGGACTTTACTTAAATACAAACTAACTATATATTCAATCTAACAATAACATCGGATAGAACATATGTTGATCTTCTAGGTTATGAAATTTCATCAATATCAAATACATACAGAAATAGCTACAAGCATGTGAATATTGATGAAAAAAGCACCATTCCTGGACCTTTTCATAGCGCTGCCGGTACCTACTTAATGTGGAATAGCTGTATGGTTAGCACAATTGCACTACAACGCAACAACAAATAAGTATGGTCAAATTATTGTGTTCAAATGGACTTCAATGTATGGGGCTGCAAGGCACAAGCACCCTACCTGTTTTACACACCAGTTCGCAGTTCCAGTCCGTCCTCAGGGATCAGTCTGAAGTTAGTTAGTTTGTTATTTTACGTCCTAGCAACATCTACGGTCAGATCAGGATGGGTACTGACTTGTGACAGTGTGGACTCATAGCAACATTAGTGCTGCCGCACTGGGAGACCAGGCCACCAGCACCATGACCTGATATCCCACTCAGTCACATTATTCTGACACTGAGCGAACCAGTCCATGCCCTATCCTAATAATGCTGAGCGCCTGGCTAGGAAGCGTCAAGTATCAATGTTTAAGTAATTGGTTTGACTCGACCAGGGTTCGAACCCACGATGTCATGGATTCGGATCCCCCCTTTGGTTTTTCGTCGGTTCCAGTCTTTAGGTGTGTGACCCCCGTAACACACCTGAGGCTTCCGATTTGCGACTTAAAACTCAGTTTTAGGGCTTAATACTGGAATCATAAGATTTGAAAAATGAATCGAAACGGTATATGTGAGCGGTCAGTTGTATCTTATACAGTATATGTCTGATACCCGCCGTCTGTTCTCCATTCAAGTCTTCCATTCTCTTAGCCCTCTTCAGTTCCTTCCCTTCCATTCCCCCCTCATCCATTCCCCCCCCCCCTCTTATAAGGAGGGGAATGCAACATGGGGAATAGAAGACGGGGGAATAGAAGAGGGGGAATGGAAGAGGGAACACAAGAGGGGGAATGCAGGAGGAATGTAAAAGGAGGGAATGGAAGATGGGTGTCATGCTGGTCTAGTTCAGGCAAATGACACCAGGGGCCGTATGCAGGAGTTGGTGGTAATCGGTGGTAGCGAGCCAAAACGGTGGTAGGCGGGAATTTCCCGGTTAGCGGCGAAAAATGGTATGCACGAGGCGGTGATAGGCCTAACACCAAAAGCTTAACCGGTGTTACGTTACCCCTGAAAAATTGCAGGTTTACAGGCGGTGTAAGGTATCAAATCTATTCAATGCTGTCATATTTAACAAAATTACATACGCAATAAGTGAATTTTTTTTATCAAATTAACCCTAAAATCGAAGCGAGATTAACGCTGCCGCCGCAACATTATTATTTATATTTTCGAATCGACGAACGTAAAGTAAACAAATCGCCGCTGCCGCTGCATCGACATCGCTTTCAACCACCAGTATGGAAAGCGACGTCGCCGCCACCGCATCGGCGGCAATATATTACGCCCAAATCTATTGAATGCTGTCATATTTAACAGAATTACATACACAATAAGTGAAATCTGATCAATTTAACCCTAAATTCGAACCGATATTAACGCCGCCGCTGCTTTGGCAGCGTTATTCATATTGTTGACTCGAGGGAATTCCCAAATCTATAAATAACTTCACATTTAGCTATAATGTAAGTGTTACGCGCTCCTGCATACCACTTGACACAGTTCCCGACGTCGGTGATAGCTAAACGGTAACAGGCTGTAACACCAAAACCCACTAACACTGACTCCTGCATACGGGCCCAGGTGTCCGGAGACCAGTCGCGAAACAGACGGTATATGTGAGTGCTGCAGTCTTTAGTAGTCGGGATATGTTTATTGTCCACCGTTTTCAATTTTAGTTGGGAATCGGGTCGGGTCGCGTCGAGCAGTGAGTTTTAGCGTGTGAATCGCATACGGGAGGTGTGTACCAGGCTTTACAATACTTCATGTAGGCTCATTAATCTGCACCTTGCTATATCCATATATTGTACAGGTGTTTGGGGAATAAAATCAGGAAGCCACGAAAGCAGCAAACAATATTTAAGACACGCGCCAGTATAAGTTGGATCAAATCTGGGTAAGTGCTTTGGTTTCCACAATGTCATGCTTTCACGTAATTATGCACCTTTAACAACCCATTAGGTAGAACCCACCCTGTACAGTCATGCCGTGTCCACCCCCACAGTGCAGCCTGCGCCTGCCGCCAGGCTGTCACACAATCTATTAGAGGCCATGGCGTGACTCAGCACAATGCAGGAGAGTGCAAAGTGTTCCAGCGCGCATTCTCCCACCACGGCTTACTTGCATTCAATTCCATTAAGCACATGGGGTTTGATTGATCGATCGATTGATTGGTGGTTTCTTTACGCCGTGTCGGCAGCATAGGCCATATGCACAGCGAGATTTTTTTAAATTTTATTCAACCATCACTTTTACATATAATGTAAAAGCATACAATAAATTATGTGTCATTTAGACTAAGTATCCCAAGTGATTTTAAAAAATAGTTTTGAGTTTGAGTTAATGGATTTCACCTGTTAGTATATTGAATTTGAAATAAAATGACACTTCATTTGTGAAAATCGCTCTAATATTAAAGAAGATATGGACTTTTTTAGGTTGTTACTTAATTGATCCCACCCAAAACTAAAAAGATAGAATTTTTTTATGGCCCCAAAAATTAAAAGTAACCACCCTTTCAGACTTCCTGTGTGTTTTCCTTCAAATCCATGGCCTATACAATGAGAATAAAAAGATCCAAGGATATGTATGATGTGGTTACATTTCAACATATACATCTTCAAAGATGCGTGAAATAACAATTTCTTTAATTTCACCAATTTCCAAAATTTGCTTTGGACCAATTTTTGGGGGCTTGCTTGGGGCAAAAATTGGCACCCATATTAAATTATTCTGATTTATCCCTAACCTATTTATGAGTCTTGTCACTGCTATTCTTTTCCAGAATTACCAATGCTTGGAAAAAGCTTTAAAAAATAGGTTTAAAATAGTCCAGAGCTCAATTTGACAAGTGATAAAATCCGGTAAAAGGAAATGCCCAATTTTGAGCAGGCTTAAGATGGTACAGAAAAGCACCCATACAAGATAATTGCATGAAATTTTCAGCCTGTACTATCTTCAATATGCTCTTTCTGTTTACATTATATACAATACAATTTGATAGATGGGAATGTAAAAGAATAAAAGAATTTACACCCTGTGTGTGGATGTGTGTGTTTGTGGGTGGTGTGTTTATGGAGCAGACAGCCTTACACTAATTAATACTAGACAACACTGGCACATTGCATAACAACTTTAGCATTCAATTAAGTAGAGCCAACATTTATTTTGTCTCACATTGGCGCCGTCACGCCGTGCATTGCTAAGAATCATGACAAATTTCTTTTTTTGGTTCCATTATTCGGTTCAGAAATGGTGGTTAATTAAACAATTTAAATTTTAAATAGATAAACAGAATTTATTCAAGAACAAAATATGAATATATGGCCTGTAGTATTGGCAACAAAATAATACCATTGGCAAATGGTATTATTTTGGTGAATGGGCGCTGGAGGTTTGAAGAAGCAGTGTAAAATTTCATGCATAAGTTAGTTGAAACAAAAGGTGATTTTCTACATAAATGGACTTCACAAAGCATTGCTTTCTTTAGCTGAGCAAAGTCAGATCCTAATGTGGATGGTACTCTCAGAAAGAAGAAATATAAAGCTTTATTTTGGTTTAAATTTTATTTCAATTAGTGAACAACTTAGAACACACCAACAGATTGAAAATGATGAATTTTAACACTCCACACACAGATTATATTGGTAGAATGGCAAGGCACTTGGGATACCTATTTAGACACTCAAGAATTTAAAAAGCTCACAATGTGGCCACGGTAAATAAAACCAGCTGTCCTCAAAAAGGCTAAAGTGTCTTCGTGTTTTACTTTAGTAAATAAGGTCATGCATGCTGTTTGCAGTGTAAAAATACTAACATTGTTGGGGTGGGGTGAAGTGGTGATGGCGGTGTGACGGACGTGGCCGGAGTCAGTCACCCGCTGACCACTGAACCCTTTGTGTTTAGCTTAACTTTCATTTGGTTTTCTTTCTTTCTTTCAATCCAAAATAGGATAGTTAATTATTGTGAGATTTTGCACCCTTTCAACACGCTGACGTCATAGCAAGACGGGAAAGCATCGTCAACGTGTAGCAATATCCATTGATACTGGCTTCATAGTGCTGCCGCACTGGAATTACCCTGCAATATGACCGAATACCATACTCAGTCACAGTATCCTGACACGTCCTGTGTATCCTATCTAGTGCCACTCTCTACTCTAAAGAATACATTAGATCCATAGCTACTGACAACTGAGTTTGTGAGTCGTATAACAAACTACACGCAAAACAATGGGCGGAATAGAAAGTAAACATGGGTTATCGTCACAGTAACTCGTTATCGATGTTTATTAGCATTACTCATAGGGCCTTAGTCACCTAACACTAGAGCAGACGAGAAATGTGAGCTCCGTGGAAGCATGGCAACAAAGAGCAGTGGTTTTCATATCAGCATCCGATATTAAACATTCCAAAGGTCACGTAAGTGCGCCTACATTCTGTTAAACTAGGCTCACACAGAAAGAACATCTAGCTAACAAATAACTCTCTACAAGTGGGTGGTAGTTACAAGTGTGTGTGTGTGTGTGTGTGTGTGTGTGTGTGTGTGTGTGTGTGTGTGTGTGTGTGTGCGTGTGTGCGTGCGTGTGTGTAGAGAGAAGAGGAGGGTGGGAAGGCAAGGGAGGTGAGGGGAGGGGAGGACGAGAGGGGAGAGGGGAGAGGGGAGAGGGGAGAGGAGAGAGGAGAGGGGAGAGGGGAGAGAGGGGAGAGAGGGGGGAGAGAGGGGAGAGAGAAGAGAGGGGGCGGGCGTCGTAGACTTGCAGGAATTTGGTCACCTGAGCGCACGCCGGCGGCCAGAGGCGGTCATTCGGTTCAGTGGTAAAGAAAGAAAGGGAATAACTTGGTCACTGTAGGGATGTATGTGGAGGAGACGGCACGAGAGCCTTCACAATACATGAACTTTGATCAAGGCCGAATGAATATTTATAAGTAGATTACATGGAATTTCCTTTCAAGGCGGAATTCTCATTCGCCGTACTAGCGGTTAAGGATTGTACTGTGTGTTTGTGTTGTTAGGTTTGCCCGAAAATGCACCGCGCGCTGGCGTAGTCATGGTTTGCTGGTGGTTGGTTGGTTGTTTTACGTACTAGCAACATCTAAGGTCATATCAGGACAGGTTTCGACTTGTGATAGTGCGCATTCATGGCGACTTTATAGTGCTGCCCCACTGGGAGACCAGGTCACCAGCACCATGACCCGATATCTCACTCAGTCACATTATCTGCATGCTGAGCTAACCAGTCTTTGCCCTATCCTAGTGATGTCGAGCATCAGGCTAGGTAGCTACAAGAATCAATGTTGAAAGGCATTGGTCTGACTCCACAGGGAATAGAACTCCCTACCGTCCGCACGCGAGGCCCGCGCTCTACCGATTCGGCCACGGCGCCCGGTACTGCTGAATGTTTTGGTTGCAGGGATCTCCGAAGTGAATCACTTCCTGATGTGATATATTTATCCAACCACATCGCCCTGAGAAAGGGACAGGCGGGAGGAAGGGAGGAAGGGAGGGGGGTGAAGTAAAGAAAAGGGTGGGGGGGGGGGAGAGAGAGAAAGAGAGAAGGAGAGAGAGAAGGGGAGAGAGAGGAGAGAGAGAAGGAGAGAGTGAAAGAGAGAGAGAGAGAGAGAGAGAGAGAGAGAGAGAAAGAGAGAGAGAGAGAGAGACTCAAGAACCTGCGCGTTCATTGACCACCATAAAATATTGATAGTACTGAGAAAGTAAAGAATAAATAATTTACCCAACACCCTAAACTTGGTTCCAATTAAACCAGTCATTTATTTAATAGGTTCCTCTGCTAATAACCTTTCGGGGCCATTTGTTCCACTGTACGAAAAATACTGTGCAACGGAATGTAGAGGGGTTTATAATTATACGTATATTTTCAATTGTGTACGAAAATATGTTCGAAGTATGTACAGCGCATATATTTGTAAGTGTTTAAAAAGGGAATGATACAATGCAATACGTTGATCAATACATAAATAAAAGATAGTTAAGTGCAATGTTGTCTTTGTTAGGTGAAATCTCATTTAAAACACAACAGGCAGCTGTGTATAACTTCTATAAGCACAGCAATGGTTAGAGTAACTGCACTCCATACACGGGAGATATGGAATCCAAGGCTATTTTCATTTCGATTTCAGGAAGAAGAACAAAAAAAAACGGTGACAGTTTTATGAAATTCAAGGCTTTTCAGGACTAATTACTAATTACCCAAACTAGGTTAAATTCAAGGCTTTTCAAAGTCTTGATACATGTTGCTACCTTACCCAGGGCTTTGGATTACTAGCACACGAGAACGGACTGAATTAGGTGACTCAGTAGGAACTAGGATACCCTGCCACCATGGTATCCCAGAGGGGCAGCCCTATAAAACCGCCCTGTGCAATGCCCCAGGCCTGATATGACCTCCACTATCTGCTATGATCGAACACTTAAACAAATCCATCGACATGTACTGCCTCCCACCTGTATACCCCCACAATACACCACTCGCAAACCGGAAGTAGCGGTGTCCTGCCACTAAACAAATAACCTCCCACCCTAAGTGCTGCCCCCCCCCCCCCACACACGCACCGATGTAGGCAGGGTTTCCCACGGGCCTACCCAAGCCGTCTCATACACTTTACATAGGTGCGCAGATATACCGGGGGGGGGGGGGGGGGGAATGCAGATTTCTTTTTTAAAGTTTTGAATGAACGTAATAGTCCTGTCACACTACGACGTATCTCGCCGGCGTGCCGCCAACGCGCCAAAAAGTTGAGAAACGTCAAATTTTTCGGCGAGGTGGGAAAAAGTTCAACGTCAGCGCAACATGTTGGTAGCGTGCGGCCGACGTTGTGGTAACGTATATCGACGCATGAGGGAAAAAACTAAAAAGTTTGGTGCGCCATCCTGATATGACCTTAGATGTTGCTAGGACGTAAAACAACAATGTACCAGTTTGGTGCAACGTGTGGGAACGAGCCTCGCGTGCGCGGCGTCTCCCTACCATTCGCATAACGATCTTCCAGCGCGCCCCTAACGTAGCCTTAGCGTTGGCACCCACACGTTGGCACACGTCAAAAGTTTTGTGCAAGCACAAAACTTTCGCCGTGCCACTCCACGCCGTCCATCAACGTGTACCAACGCGCGCGTAACGCTTCCTGACCTGTCCCGACGTTTCGCCAAAATGTGACAGCACCAGAAGAAATATTGGTGTGTTTGTCTTATCCATCATGAGATTTCCGTAAATCGCATTCCCCATAACCTTTACTGTCTCACTCATACGACATAGATTACACTTCTTCACAACCCAGTTTTTTCTTGCTTGAATAAAGTGAGTAAACTGTGTAAAGTGCGCTCAGTGTGCGAGGTTGCCACTGCGGCAGCACAAGCACGAGCAATGTGTGATAACACTGCCGAGTAACACCATGAAGCGATTGCAGTGTGCGGATTTCTTTCTGAACCTGATGCTTATCGATCCGTAGATAAATGGAGCTCCCATTCCAGTACCAGTCGAACATAAATTTGTGAGTGTAGTTCGATAAGTAGGCCTACCAAAGTGTGCGCCCAGTCGAACACATCCAATATTCTCCAAACACGCAGAGCTCAACCTCAAATAATCAGACAGTCCATGTTCATCCCACCACCCGCATGCTGGTCATTGAAAACGGCGCAGCCAGGCAACTTATAGCTGCAGTCTGATGAAGCATCAACATTTCAAAACCATTCTAGTATTTCTAACTCATATACTAATTCCACCTTTCTCGTGAAGAAATGATTATGGAGCAATGGACAACAAAATATAGGAATGTAAAAAAATAATAATGAATTTTTGATGGGTTAATTGCTATGTTTATCTGAATTATTGGATTTGCGCCTTCAATTGTTGCCTCACAGAAGGGCGAACTGAATCAATTTAAGAGAACCTGTTACTGCATAAGTCTACGGAGTTTTGATGTGCTTGCCAGGAATTAATTTGGTATGTGTGCACTTCAAATATATCAAAAGTTAGCCATTTAAAATCAAAGTTACTTCAAACTAAAATAAGGTAGAATATAAAGAATCAATTTAAAATATTTATCTCAGAAAAATGACTGAAACCATCGGACTGCAGCTTTAAAACGCGCATCCTGATTTAGCACAAAGCGGCGCCCTGTTGTTGGCGTGTGGGAGACAGGTACACGACCCCCCCCCCCTCCCCCCACCACCACCCACGTTCAGACGGCTGACTCAACCAATCCATGTGGTGGCGGGCAGAGGAATTCCTAGTATGTATGCCAAGTGGCCCGGCACGTTGTCAGCACGGAGGTTACCGTCGCAGCGCCATCTATGTATCTATCTGCACTTATTAAAGCTTGCACTTATTAAAGCTGCATAGTCCGATGAAATATCAAATTTTCAAAACCAAACCAATTATCTAGATTTGATTTTACATATCTAACTTAAATACTGATGCGCTTATTAAGCATTTGTTTCTGCGTAGAAGGCAATACTGAGTCAATTTAACAGAACCTGTTACTGCAGAAGTCTATGGTGTCAGAGTTTTGGCAAGCTTGCCAAAACTAATTTTCCATGTTTGTACTCAAAATATCTCAAAAGTTTACCATTTAAAATAAATGTAACTTTGAACTAATGTAAAGTAGATACTATTGATCGATCTAATATATTTATCTCAGAAAAAATACAGAAATTCAAAACCATCGGACTATGCAACTTTAACACAAATCCAAATATATTATAAATATCCACATTATGGTTTTTTTGGTTGCTTGTGTGTTTTTGTTTGTTTGTTTACAAATTAGTCTTCATTACAAGAGCAAAAGTATATGAATATTTGTTTATCTGTTGGGGTTTTACATACTAGCAACATCCAAGGTCATATATCATCAGGATGAGAACCGTCTTGGGGCAACTGGCGACTTAATAGTGCTACCCCTCTGGCCACCAGTGTAGCAGGAAATCGCAAACCCCTGGAGATTGCACACCCCAGGGTTTGCAATTTCCTAGGAAATCACAAACACCCCCTGGAAATCGCAAACCCCCCATGCTTTGTAGCATTTTGTAATATTCAACTACACACTAGTAAATAATGGTTTAAATAATGAATAAATAAGAATTTGGAATATTAAAATGGTTCTATTTACTGTATGCAGTGACTGAAGTATTTTGCTAGTGACATTGTTTACATTGCCGATCCTGAAACTGAGTGATAATACCAGGATATTGCCACATCTCTTTACCTGGACT
Source organism: Branchipolynoe longqiensis (assembly GCA_030323885.1). Taxonomy (NCBI): domain Eukaryota; kingdom Metazoa; phylum Annelida; class Polychaeta; order Phyllodocida; family Polynoidae; genus Branchipolynoe; species Branchipolynoe longqiensis. Next base: position 74,610,190 of record CM059194.1, on the reverse strand, counting down.
TTACAATGGAGACATCTGTGAATTAAGGCCACTTTCAGCGCATGTGCAGTCTGAATTGTTTTTTTTTGGTCATTTCCTAGGAAATCGCAACCCCCCCCCGCCCCCCCATGCCCATATATGGCATGGGGATTTGCGATTTCCTAGGAAATCACAAGTGGGGGTTTTGCGATCTACATGGTTTGTGATTTCCTGCTACACCAGTACCATAACCTGATATCCCACTATCCTGATATTGAGCTAACCAGTCATTGCCATATCCTAATAATGATGTGTGCTAGGATAGGTGGTAGAAGCATCAATTATGTAAGTTATTGGTTTGACTTGGGTGGAATTCAAATTTCTGACTTTCCACATGCGCTCTTCAGTCATATGTGCGTGCCCTCAGAAAATGTATGGTTGGGGCCGGTGGTGGCGCCACCGGTCCCAGGATGTATGGAACAGAGCAAATACAATGTGAATAGTAATTGGTAATAAATGGATAATAATAATAAATTCCCTTCTGCACTGTTACACTCATATAATGCTCATACATCACACACATATATATCTACGCTAACCATTACCAGAGATCTTTTACTTCTTTTTTTTAAATGGGCCATATCACATCAGTGAAACAAGAAATCCTGAGTCAGAATAGACGGCATTGTATTCTGCCGCTTTCCTGGGTAACAATAACTCAGTCATCTGCGTTGCCAGAAATGTTGTCTGCTTACCAACGAAACCTATTCAAACAGTTTTTCATTGGGAAAAACCCGGCGCACACTGAGATGGTACGAGGTCAGTAGCTGTCACGGTCTCTTCAGTGAGGGAATCCCTCCAATGGGGTCGGGTTTTAGCCGGCTAAAAACTTCTTTAACTGGCTAAAACCTGTTTTAACCGCGACTGTGGCTAAGACTGGCTAAAACTAGGCGTCAACCAATTTTTAGCGGTTTTAACCAGCTAAATCTGGCTATAAGATCCAGGGTTGCATGTGACCATGGCTAATATGTAGGGAATGGACTAGATACACACCTAGCCAGTTTTGTGAACATTGTAAAGACTTATTCAATATCAATATGATGTAGTACTACATTTACTGTGGTCTTTTTTCATGAAGATTTAAACTGCATATCATGGATAAGTCTGAATAGACTTGTTTTCACCATTAGACAGTTGGTAGATAGAATGCCCGAACCTACACCTTTACCGACCCAAGGGATTTCTAACCTCCAACACCACATAGACATGGTATGAGAGCAACTGGCCTTTGATGAGGCTGTAAGTTATACACTGCAATAGAAATCCAAATTGGCAAAGGTGATGGTATGTAGCCCGCCTCCTATTTCCTAATGTCTTCAAACAAGATGACCAGACAGACGGGATGGCCGAATGAGTTAGAGCGTATCCCATGATGGTAGATCGTGGGTTCGAATCCTGGTCGAGTCAAACCAATGACTTAAAATTGATACTTGTCGCTTCCTAACCAGGCACTCGGCATTAATAGGATAGGGCAAGGACTGGTTGGCTCAGTGTCAGGATAATGTGTCTGAGTGGGATATCAGGTCATGGTGCTGGCGGCCTGGTTTCCCAGTGGGACAGCACTATAAAGTTGCCATGATAGCGCACTGTCACAAGTCGGTACCCGTCCTGATATGACCTTAGATGTTGCGAGGACGTAAAAACAACAACAAACAAACAAACATCAAACAAGATGAGAGAAAATGTCATCCTCACAGCTATGGCCCTCAAATTGTAAAATCAAGCGAATGTCCACATGTATAAAATAACATCCCGACAATGTCTGTAAAGCTTGATAGTTACTAAGTTAGTTCCCAGGTGGCAAAGTGGTTATTCAGGCTTATCTAGACACTGCACGTAGGCAGGTTTGTTCCTGTGTGATGCTTGTGATGATTGCATAATGGATATAATTAACCCAAAAGAAAAATGGAAAAAATGTATTGATTCATTACTTAGCGAATAGCTTGGTTTTAAAAACACCACCTAAAACACGCTAAATATAGCACCATGGGTAGCAACAACACCATGTGCAACTCATTAACCTGGGGAACTTATCTAATTAACAGCTGGACATTATCTAATTAATGGCGGGAACCACTAAGCAGATTGCCTCTGATGGAACTGATTGCGTCAGTGACGTCGCCCGGCGCACACCAGCCGACATCTGGGAACAAATTCAGGAGATCGGGGACCTGGTAGTAAGCTTCCACAGCCATTTTAAATAGAAGTTACTTCAAGCTAAAGTAAGGTAGGTTATAACTATCACCATACTATATAATATTTATCTCAGAAGATAACAGAAACACAAAACCATTGGACCATGTAACTTTAGGGGACCAGCGGAACTAGCAATAGACCTATTTCATATGACGTCAGCATAGGTATTTAGGTCAGTGTGTGTGCTGCTTGGCTGCAGGATGACACACTGTCACACTGCAAACTCAATGGCTTTGACTCGTTTGAGCAATCTTCATAGAGAACAAGTGAAATATCTCTAGAACCACACCACCTAGAAACAACTTCCTTGGAACACATATAGAAAACATATTTAAGAAACAGATTATATTAAATTTGTATGGTTAGGGTTCTGCATTTCCATTAATTTTGAATAAAATTGACCTTTTGCACTGCATCTACTGGCAAACTCAATGTAGTCAATGGTCGTGAGCAATCTTCATACAGAAAAAGTTAAATATATCTAAAACTACACCACATAGAAACAAATCGCTTGGAACACATATAGAAAACATATTTAACAAATAGATTATACTAAATTTATACGTTTAGGGTTCTGCATTTATATTAATTTTGAATAAAACTGACTTTTTGCACTGCGCATACCGGCAAACTCAATGGCAGTGTGCATTCGTTCTGCAGCCGAGCTGTGAGCGCATACACAATGTTTATAAACACTGAAAGGGGTCTATACCCCCCAGTGTTCAAAGTATGAGGTTGTCCGCTTGTCCGGGACATGTGAAAATTCAGACGTACAAGTGAAAACAACACCAGACTTGTCATGTGGACAAGTGACAAATGTTGCTTATGTCTATCACTGTATATGCTGTGTTCGAAATAATGGGGCTGTCACACTACGACGCTTCTCACCGGTGACCCGTCAACGTGTGGTAATTTTGGGCGAAAATTAGGGAAACGTCAAGACACGCTGGGCGCGCGTCGGTACACTAGCTTTGACGTTGACGGTCGGCGTCCAACGTCGGTGCGCGTTATTGGTCGCTGAATGTTTTCAACATGTAAAAAAAACAAAAAAAAAACGACCGACAGCACGCGTCAACATGTGGGTTCCAATATTATGGCGACGTCAGAAGGACGTCGCCATCGCTGGAATATCGTTATGGGAACGCTAGGCAGTCGCCACGCGCGGGGGACGGTCGTTCCCACACGTTGCGCCAAACTGGGCAGTTGCTGTTCTATGCCCTAGCAACATCTAAGGCCATATGAAGACTTTTTTTTTTCCCCTCACGCGTCGACCGCACGCGAATAACGCGCCGCGCTGATGCCGAACTTTTCGCCCAAACCGCCGAAAAGTTGGGCGTTTCTCGACGCGTAGAAGTTATTTTGCGCATTGGTGGCACGCCGGCGAGAAGCGTCGTAGTGTGACAGGCCCATAAGAGCTTGCCCGCTTGTTTCGGAGAAGTGAAAAATCACACTAGACTTGTCCGGTGGACAAATGACAAATTTGGCTTATTTCTATCACTGCCCCCTTTCAACAACGCCAGTGGGATGCATTCATAACAGTTTCCAAAGAGAACTTTTGCGTCCACCCCTCATCCGACCATCAATGTGAATTTGGCATTCCAATCCGCAGAAAGTGGGTGAGCACCAGATGCTTCCATTGATTAAACCTCAGGTGCGACCGCGACACTGGGTGACACTCTGAAGCCCTTTGAGGTGCGTGAATGTCGAGGGTCGTGGCTGCCGACAGTCACACAAGGCACGTCACGTGGGCACCCCCAAGGTTCACCTGGTCTCAAAGGGCATGCACAGTGAATGAACTGGGATCAGTCAGTGACTCATACCCCAGTCACACGAGAGCCAGCGTTCGCCGCCAACCTCCTTATGCCCAAAAGGACGCCAACCACCCAGCGTTCCATTCGATACATTGTTTTCAAAAAGATTTCGGCGTCCTTTCGGTGACAGGATGCCGCTAAGGCGCCAACTGCTATGGTGGTTGGCGACCTGGCACCGCCGAATGTATGCCACCGACCTGGCGCCACTGACCTGTCGCCAACCTTACGCCGCCACGGTATGTCAAAAGTGGTTGGCGACAACCTCACGGCGCCAGGTCGCAGGCTGGTCACCAACCTTGCGCCGCCACCGTTCCCACGGTCCAAAACTGACGGGAAACAGTGGGTGGCGACCTGGCGGCGCCAGGTCGCCAACCACTTCTTAATGGCACCATCCAAACTGGGTGCAAGGAGGTTGCACGTGCAGCACTTGCAACCTCCTTGTGTCCAAAATTTCCAAAATGGACACTGGGAGGTTGGCGTCCTCGCGGCGCCAGCACTTAAGGAAGGCGTAAGGAGGGCGCAATTCGGACGTTTTGACGTCGCGAATCAATCTTTGAATGACAAATAAAATTTAAATAAATACTGACGTTAGATTGGAGATCATGACTATCTGAAATCCATAAAACAGAACATGAAATTGAATATAACATATAAAAGTTAATCAGATATAAGTAAAGTCAATAAATATGCATATAAATCACAAAATAACGGAAATCCGCTCCAACGTATGAATTCTGTTTCAAACTTGACAATCCGCGATTTCCGTCCGTTTTCCGCGATCGCGGAAAATCATTGGCACTACTCACTGTGTGACTCAGTCACATTATCCTGGCACTGATTCAACCAGTCCCTATTGTTTCTTATGCCCGGTACACACCTAGCGTATACGATCGTTTTCCCGCACCCACCTAGCGTATACGATCTAAAACTGCCCAAAAATCGTGAGGTGTGCACTCCCCTAGCACACCTACCGATTGCGATTCACGACTAAAAACTAATTTTTGGGCCTAAAACGGTAGGTGTGCGCTAGCACTACGATTGCGATTCCCGATTCGAAAAATGAATCGGACCGACTTCAGTTTTAAGCTGATCGGGAGTTTTAGTGGGCGAATCCTATACGCTATGTGTGTACCTAGCATTAGTAATACTGAGCACCCGCTAGAAGCAGGGGTTTTGTAAGTCTTTGATTTGACTTAGCAGCACATGTCCTTCCGCAAGGGAAGTGGGCCTTCTATCGACTCAGTCATCTAGTGTGGGTGGGAGGGGACGGATGAGGGGAGGGACATACACTGAGGGAAAAGGTAAGAGGATATATGAGAAGGAAAGATTACAAAAAATCTGAATTCAGGAATCACAATGCACAGAACTCGCTACTTAGGAAATAACTATGCCCTGGGCGAATGTAAATTTTTTTTCTATTTAGTCCCCCTATTATTTACTACATCTAAAATACCCCCAAATAGCCGATAAAACAAAATTTGGGCTGGGGGTGGTGGTTAGACAAACATCTCAAATAAGAGAAATTGATATTCTTCATTCCACTGTTCCTTGTCCTATTTAATAATGCCAAGTGTCAGTCTTTTCTATAACAAAACATTTTAATTAAAACAAATTTTGATTTGGCTCAAGTAGGGTTTGAACTCGACTGGTTCAAATTCCACGACCTGCCACACGGAGAGCGGACGCTTAACTCGTTCGGCCAGCCCGTGTGGTACTACTGATAGGACACCCAGCTGGTTAACTGACAAATAGAGGCGTCTCCTCCACTTGACGAAGTCTGTCCTGTTGCACACAGACACAACTCAGGTGCAGGCGCCCACCGAGCGGCTTGGCGTGCACACCTGACCCTATAGGTCACTCCAGGTATGTCCCTCTGTGTCGCCCCCCCCCCCCCCCCCCCCCCCCGCCTGCACCGACACCCAACACCGCCGGTATGGTATGTACACGCCTGTAGGTATAGGCAGTACTTCCTTGGGCTGTCAATAGAGGGCGCCCCTAACTAGTGCCGAGCGTAGCCCCCCCCACCCCACCCCAATGGCCCAACTCCCTCCCACCTCAACACTCAACCCCCACCTAGTGAGCCAGACATGATACAATATATCAGTATCAACCATTTATTGCCCGATATGGAGTTGGGACCCGAGGGCCTCTAGAATGCACACCGAAGTGGAATCGGATGCACGTGGGGCGCAAACCCCATGTTGCGGCGATATAGCGGTTATCAGATTACTTCATAGATTTAAAACTGTACTCATTTTAATCAGTAGAAACTATAATTAAATGTATTCTAGTAGTAGTAGATAACCAGCCATGGATAGTCAAAATAATCTTTACCGTAATATGGTTCTCTGTAAGTAATATTTAGGTGTAATTTGATTGTTCATTTAAAGTCGTATAATAATTTTAGTATAGTCCGATGGTTTTCAATTTCTGCTATATTCTTCAGATAAATGATTTGGGTTAAGCATTATAATCTACATTACTTTAATTATTACATTACTTAATCATTATAATCTACATTACTTTAATTATTACATTACTTATTCATTATAATCTACATTACTTTAATTATTACATTACTTATTCATTATAATCTACATTACTTATTCATTATAATCTACATTACTTAATCATTATAATCTACATTACTTTAATTATTACATTACTTATTCATTATAATCTACATTACTTTAATTATTACATTACTTATTCATTATAATCTACATTACTTAATCATTATAATCTACATTACTTAATCATTATAATCTACATTACTTTAATTATTACATTACTTAATCATTATAATCTACATTACTTTAATTATTACATTACTTAATCATTATAATCTACATTACTTTAATTATTACATTACTTAATCATTATAATCTACATTACTTTAATTATTACATTACTTATTCATTATAATCTACATTACTTATTCATTATAATCTACATTACTTATTCATTATAATCTACATTACTTAATTATTACATTACTTAGTCATTATAATCTACATTACTTTAATTATTACATTACTTAATCATTATAATCTACATTACTTTAATTATTACATTACTTAATCATTATAATCTACATTACTTTAATTATTACATTACTTAATCATTATAATCTACATTACTTTAATTATTACATTACTTAATCATTATAATCTACATTACTTTAATTATTACATTACTTATTCATTATAATCTACATTACTTTAATTTCAAGTAGCTTTTATTTTCAAGGGTTAACTTGAGATGTTTGAAGTGAAAACATGCCATACTAATTTCGGTGTGCAAGTCGAAATGTTGGACAGTACACTATAGGATTCAGCAGTGACAGGTTGTGTCTCAATTGGCTCAGTAGTATTCTGCCTATGCACCAATAACTGGTCAATGAGCTCACAAGTTAATACGTTTGATATTCATGATCAAATCGAGGGCACTGTTTAGGTTTTGAACATGTGATATTTTCGTCAGACAGCACAACTTTAAGGATCTGACAAATCACTAGTCGAACAGGAAATGCCATAGTATGATGATTAATGGTTGGTTGTTGGGGGTTTACATCCTGGCAACATCTAGGTCATATCAGGACAGATACCGACTTGTGACAGTGCGCACTCATGGCGACTTTATAGTGCTAGAAGACCAGGTTACTGGCACCATGGCCTGATATCCCACTCACTCAGTCACATTATCCTGACACTGAGCCAACCAGCGCTTGCCCTATCCTAAGAATGTGAGTGCCTGGCTAGGAAGCGACAAGTATCAATGTTTAAGTCATTGGTTTGACTGATGATTAATGAGATCACTTAGCTAACGCTGGTGATTACAAGATCAGCGATTAGATTACGGCAAGTGTTTGCTAAGCAATTGTAAGTTATGTGGCTTATCATGTAAAGGCAACAAATGGGAAGGAGGCCTACTTGGCGTACTATCTGGACGCCGTCTGATAAGCGTCAATCGAGTGTTAATTGTTTCAAATTGGGTATTCAGAGTTTCGCTGGTCCCTCAATAAGGTGGTAGCTGAGAGCCAGCTACAGCTTACAAAGTTACATGTATTGGTGTCTCTCCCACCCCAATCCCAACGTATTAAATAGACCGTGAATCTATAACCACATGCCTCTTGAAAAATTAATGTAGGAGGGTTCTTGCCATGCATTTGTTTGTCACTACCTAATTCGGCATTACTGGGAAAGGGCGAGGGCTGGTTTGGGCAGTATCAGGATAATGAGACTGAGTAGGATAAAGGGTCATGGTGCTCTAAAAGTGTGGCAGTACAAATGACTGCATGAAGTATAAGCAAAGATGTATCGAGCTCTGTACTTGGCTCTGTGCAGATGAACAAAACGACGCATTTAGTGCTGCAATACTGCGTCAGTATACGCTCCACAGTTTAATATTGCCTTCGGCTCTGTGACCCTGGTCTTACTGAACACGCACTCTCCAAGCACCTTCACTGGACAGGCGTTCGTGTCTTCATTTAACCATCGCTGTAGGTGTGTCTCTGGTTACCTAGGGTGTTCGGTGTGTGTCAACAACTGGGTATGTTTATCACCTGAATTGGATCCCACATATTTGAGCTATTATAAGAACTACTTAAAATTAAAATTAAACATCCAAAAATATAGCTTGTATATCAAATTATGTTTTGTTTCATCGTCATACACAATTTTTAGAATTCACTTTATTCTAAAGAGAACATAAAATAATGGCTTTGGAAATAAATTAAATTCCACATGATGTAGTTTAAAAATAAAAATAAAACTGGATCTTATATATAAAGCTGTTATTTTTGTGCTGTCCCCCGGGTTATTTTTAGAATGTATTTGGACCATAAAATATTGAGCATGAAATAATGGCCTTAAAAGGGCAAATGTTTCAAATTGAGATTTAATGCAGATTTAAATATTCTAGGATTATGCTTCGCTAATACAGTGTTTAAATAGAACATTTTGCGCCGCCCTAATGATATTCGATCGAGCATGTCCTATATTTTCAACCCAATGACATAAAATAGCCCATGACTTTACACGGCAGGCGTTAGTGCCGCTTATATTGCACACATGCTCGTTAAATTAAATTCAAAAGTGTTGAGAATGTTGAACGGCACTTTTATGGTTCCAGATAGCTTGGACGGTTGAAACGATTACTTTTCTGTCACCTGTTTGGGGGGGGGGGGGCTAAGGAAAAAAACAGGAGATAAGAATCAACAAAAGCTCATTTTTTCTTCTGTCTTGAAGTCTGAATAGACTTGTTTTCACCATTAGACAGTTTGTCGATAGAAAGCCTGAGCCTACACTTTTACAGATCCAAGGGATGTTTAACCTCCCACACCACATAGACATGGTATGAGAGCAACCAGCCTTTGATGACGATGTAAGTTATACACAGCGGTGAATATCCAAATTGGGAGAGGTTGGGGGGAGTTCATGGGGAATCGAACCACCGACCTTCAGATTAGGAGCCCAACCTAGAAAAAAAGTCAGACACTCTAACCACTCTGCCACAAAGAACACCACTAATGTCACTTAGAGTTAAACGCAGTGCGGAATCCACACCAGTTCCAAAAACATAATAAGCCTTGCCCCATAAAATACACAGCTGAGTGCATACTATTTTTTTTAAAGACACTAAACTTTTCTTCTATTGCATTGAAGAAATAAACATCATTTGATGTAGATTGATATTGATTTCAACTTAATTCCCATGACATATTTCAGTGGTTTATAATTAATTAAGCCAGTCTTAACATGTTTGTTGGGATTTTACACCCTAGCATCATCTAAGGTCACATCAGGACGTGTACTGACTTGTGATAGTGCGTACCCATGGTGACTTTATAGTTCTGCATCACTGGGACGACAGCCATGACGCTGGCACAATGACCTCAATAATATTATTATTGAGTTCATTGTGTCATTGTCAAAATGTGACTGGGATAGTGCTTATTATTAATAATACACTATCCCAGTCACATTTTTATGACACTGAGAAAACCAGTCCATTCCATATCCTATTAATGCCGAGCACCTTGCTAGATAGATAACAGATTCACCCTGTACTCGCAGGGTACTGTCGAAAAAGCGGGGAAATGAAATGAGAGCCTAAATCCACAATCTAAAGAGCAATATTTATTCTTTATATATTGTTAATATTTCCCCTGCTACCTTCGAGTTGAAAAATATAATAAAACATATATATTAATAGAATTTAAAGGTGAAATCTTGTCTTTCTGCATTCTCTCCCATTTCACCAACTCTGTGCCGATATAAGTACCCATTTAATACTGGAGGCAGGCATTCTACTTCCTGTTCCATACTAAAGCTATTTTCGCCCATATTTAGACTACGTTGTCGTTCACTCGTGTACTGCGAGTACAGGGTGAATCGTTTATCTATTTACTAGATAGCTAGAAACATCCATTTTTTTTTGTAAATCATTGGTTTCCAAGTGACAATCGTTGGGACCAGCGAATGGTGCGAGTAAAAATTACACAGGTGTGTATGTGTTTTGGAGGAGGGGGTGAGGGTGAAGAGTGCAATGTCAGGTTTTAGTAGAACCTAAACTGAAGTCACGACCCTGAAGTGAACAATAGCACATGGACACCCCCCCCCCCATCTCTAACGAGTTGTAAACATGTAGCAGTTTGTATCACAGTTTAAAACATAAAGATCAATGCAGGCAGTACCCATATGGACCATGTTTCTTCCGTGGGAAAAGTTGTTAACGAGAACAATCTCCATATGACCAGACTCACTATAACTCCCTTAAATCCTCTTTTCCTATTAATTTCTTTGTTTAATTGTCTAAATAGGTAGGCCATGTGATTTCAAAATGACCAAATTTGTTTTCGGCTTCAGCCCATTTTAAAACACTCTGCCCACCCAATAATGACTATTACACGAAGACATGCCATGTCAAATCATGAGATATTTTATGTCATACCTATTTTGTCATCAAATTCCAGGATTTTCCAGTGCAGAATTCCAGAACGTTTTAAAGACCATTATTAAATTAAAGTAACCTGAAGCACAGCTGTATTCATAGTGTATTCAGTGTGTAAGATGTGAAGTGTAAATAAGCACACAAAATAACAACAAACTATATGCCGTTGCCATTCTATATGTATAGTTTTAATATAAAAACACAGCTCTAGGCAGGATAACAAACCCATAAAAATCACCTTAAAATCCTATACATAACTGACTGATGAATAAAGAACATATTGGTATTACACCCCAGCTATTTCTGATTTTAAAATAGTGGGCTTCAAAAAGATATAGTCATGATTCAATGACTTTCCAGGTTTTCATGGATCCGTACGAACCCTGTAGGTTGAACACAAAGTCACAAACCCTTAATACTTATGTATGCGGGCAGAATGTTGTAAACATTAAGAAATCTGGTACAATATGAACTCCTTCATTTAAAAATTGAAAGAGGGAAGGGTGTGAGTGAACTGCTCATCGCGATTTTGTTGTTGACTAGACATGATAAAATCACAATCGCTCACCATTAAGGATATGGGTTCTCAGAAACTGTAGTGACATGGAAGCCCAAAGAGCAAAGTGAAAACATTGCAAATAATAGCAGAAAACAGTTCAAACAATAGCAAAATCCATGATCATGCATAGGTTTACATTGTATGCATAGGTCAATTGAAAAAAATATATCACTTTTTGATTTTGATGTTATACAAATTGAGAAAGCTGTTAAAAAATGAACTGTGTAACATCCATCCATAACATCATGGTTGTTGTTTTTCCAGCAAGTATCTATCTTCAAGGATTTTTGTGAAACTTTTTCCCCAAATGAGTAAGATTAAGAGCCTTAAAAAAAAAAACTTGAAATATTATTGTTGGTGTCAAATAGATCACAGGCACCAGCCATGTGCACAACCTTCTTATTAGTCACATTAAATTGAATAATAAGACACAAATTTGCGTGTTCTTCAAATTTTACTAGAATTCCAAGGGAAGATAATAATTGTTTTTTTTCATACTAATTATGATTAATATAAAACTACAATAAGTGTTACACAAAAGACAAGACCCACTAGCGACTTAGCTATTTGATTACTTTTGTTGGGGTTTTGCGTCCTAGTAAGATATTAGATCATATCTGACAGCTGCCTTTGAAATACAGTGAATGTGCTACTACTAATAAATCAATAAGAAGGGTTTGGGGAGGGGGTTGTTACTTAACGCTATTATATATATATATACATCAGGTTTAATTTGCAATACAATTTACAATTGGTAGTCAGCTCAGGCTTGGCCACATGTGCCAACACGAATCGATCCCCCCTTCGAATAAACACACCCAACTGCCAACTAGGTCAGAGATGCAGAGACCCAATATTATAAGGATTGGCCATTGCCAGTCAGTGTTTGGGTATTCCACTAACGACAGCAAAGTCTGGCAAAGCCAGGCCTACAATGTAGCAATGTGGACAACATTTTCAAACCAAACCTATCTGAAAATGAATGGCATTGTTGGAAAGAGCTTTGAAAACCATACAAGAAAATCCAACACTCGTGTCAATCGGTTGATTATTAAGCGTGCTAGAGCTATTTCTATTTCGGTAAGAGGGGTAATTTCCTGCCATTATTTGTGTGTGACCCAAAATCTAGATATTTAGTCAATTTTTGTTCTAACTTGCTTAATAATCGATATATCTCACTGAAATTTTCGGTGTAAGTAGATCCCTAGCTGCTCTGTTGATTTCACCCATTAAAATAAAAGTGACTTGGAGGATATACGCCATTAAAATAAAACTAAATGAATACATTAGTGATTTAGAAGGAGGTTATAGAAATTTCTCATTGTTTAATGAGTATATCCATGGGTCCATTGTAACTACTTTCATCCTTACCTTTGTATTGGTAGATTCATAAGAATCTCATTAATACGTCAACTTACAAGTAAGTCTAGTATAACTATCATATATCCATGAAACTTTAAGTTTTCTTCCTTTGTTTTAATGTTTTAGCATTACAAGTGTGTGACCCAAAACCTATATATTAAATAATTTAGTCATTTTTTGTTCTAACTTCCTAAATAATCTAGATATCTAAATGAAATTTTCAGTGTAAGTAGATGTCGATTCCACCCATTAGAATAAAAGTAAATGCACACATTAGTGACATATTTGTGGATTTTCGGTTATCATTGATATGATTGATTTATAACACTGAAACTTTGGGGACCTAGCAAAGTACCTTTTCGACCTTACAGCATCATGAAACTTCACACAATGGTCAATTAATAACAGATTTAAATGTCCATATACCTTTTAAAGCTACCCAAGATATATAGAAGGTGGAGTTTGAGTGTTGAAATCAAGTCAAATCTTCTGAATGTGCACAGACACAGAAAATGTGAACGGATTTGCAAATTGTAAACATGAGGTTGTAGATGGACATTTTGTCTACATCATAGGCTGATACCCCCTAAGAGGCACTGAAAAGCAAGCATTTTGGGGGACCCCCCTGTTATCAGAACAATTTTTCCAGGAACAGATATTTGGCAGAAAACGGTCGTCACGTAGCGCGCGGACGTGCACATACCTAGCTACATTGCAGACAGACACAGTCACACTCACAGTGGGAGTACACTAATCTGGTTCCTGCTATACCTATGAATATGATCAGTGATAAGTGTCCAGGCGGTGCCCGAACAAAATCAGGCACCTGTAACTTCTAAGTATAAAGTAGCTTATAATATAGTACATAGACACTACGGGACCGTCGGTACCTGTGTAGTGCGTGGTGTGTACTGGCGTCGGGACACTCATGATTAGATACACAGTATTACACTCATAAGCCGTGTTCACACGGGAAAAGTTTACGTCGCTTTATACAAGGCGGATAATATGAACCGAACTAGTGTCGCGTCCACACGGGCAGTACTTGGGCCGGAAATCGATATCAGCGCATGAGCAAGTCCATACTAACCAGCGCCAGTTTCGGTTAGTCGACGTCGGCACGAGAGAGTGTGGGTTCGACCTAGATATGTATGGACTGAATCATATTGTTTTGGAACCGTAAAAACTTCTGCTGGGCAGTGAAAACCTCTAAATAAATGATGAAAAAACATCTGTGCACCTCTATCCGGTTCATAGACCAAATTATATAATATGCGCTTTTGATCGACCGGAAAGTCAACAAACTAAGGTCTCGACTGCGAATGCGTGTGACATCCTTAATCCGCCTCAAGTAAGTCGGTTGCGTTCACACGGGCGATATAAGTCGAATCATAAAATTCGGTTCATATAAAGATAATAAACCACCTACACAAGTGGTTTATAAAATCCGAATTATATGAATCGAATCAGCCCTAATCCGACTTAGCCTCGCGTTCACACGCGAAATGTAACCCGAACTATACAAGTCGATTTTTATGATTCAAATTAACTGCCCCGTGTGAACAGGGCTATAGTGACAATAGTCATACAGGTATTTCCCACACTCACTCGGCGCCGCACAGTGGCACATTGCCCAGATGTTCGCTGACATTTTACACGTGCGACACAACTCTTTCGTTCCATTCAGAACTCATTTCTGAAGCGCAACACCCCGTCCCAAAACAAACTGATCAGAACACAAACAAATAAATACGCAATACTTTGCGTCGAGAGCTAACAGGGTCGGAGGCAGCCAACCATGACGGACGGAGGCGCCAGCGTTCTCAACTCGGTCAGGTTTGAATTCAACACCGCTAAACTTCACACAATAACAACCCTTCCAAAACCGCTGGTTCCGGCATTTTTACGCCCGCCTTTCGCGAGGGAGAATGATTTTCATCCGCCACACACAGTTCCCATACACATTTGTATTCAGAGTGTGCTCCCGACGGTATAAGTTGGGAATTCCTACCTTGTGTGCGTCGCTGTGAAAGCCCATGCCGCTGAGTATGTCCTACTTTGGTGGTTAAATCCGCACTGACTGGCTGCCACACTACACTGGCCGCGTCTGCCCGCTCCGCCGCCCGGCGTTCCTGAGTAATGACGTCACGCGGCCTGCCAGGTGACTCCCCGACTCCCCACGATACCTGCGTTTTGTCTGGCGACTTTTCAGTGCTACCTACCTGTTTACAGGTGTTGTGAATATGGTGTCACATGCCACTCTAGGAATTTGTTTTATTGGGAAGTTAGGCATATATATAATAAAACAAATTTATACGCATTCGCTACAAAAATATTGTATTTAAGGAGTGGAAGGGGAAGTGGGTTACGGCCAGTTCATACTGTAGGTGCATATGCCATGGCTTTTTTTAATATCTTTTTTGGGGTGATGAATTTATTTACCCTGCTCATACCAGTCCAATTTGATTCAAATGATAACTCTTTTGAATTTAATTTAGGAACACTTCGCCCCCTTTGTTTAGTTCCGATGCGGTTTATCTGGGAACTAAGTGCAGGGTGCCCCGTTGTTGAGTTGCTGGCGGCCCGTGCTTGTAGCGGTAGTAATTATTATTGTTTGTTATTATTATTTGTGATTATTATCCGCTATTAAATTTGTTGGTATTGTTATTAGTTTTAATTATTTATTATGCGTGTTATAAGTGTCCATTTTGCAAAGAGACATTCCAATCTATTTGTGGCATAGCTATATATATACTCATAGTATTATATTATACATATATAATATACATATTATATGAGTCAGCCTCACGAAAACGGGACAATCGGTGGTCAAGTGAAGATGTCAGCATCGCAATTCTTAAAAGTGTAGTGCATTTCTTTGTTTCATATTAAATTATCCTAGAAACAAATAAGGTTGTTGTATTTTCTCGACCTTTACATTCAGGATAAATTTGAAGACTTTCCAACTCCTCTGTCAATGCTAAATTATAATTATACCGATCGACGCCGACATCCCAGCGCGACGCCGACAACTTCCACCAATTGGCCTCTTTTCATGATCCTGACCCATATATATATTATTTAATGGAGATATAAATAATAAAGCCAGCTATTTGTGCTATTTCTTTCCACTGTAAAATGGAACGCGCCTGAGATTAGCCGACTTTCTGGGCAGCGTACTTTCTCAAAGCAGTTTTCTGAAGGCACCTTCTCATCAATGCACCTATCATTCCTTCTATGCGGGGTACCAATTGGTTAGTTTATAGCCAATATTTAAAGTTTATAACCAATATCTAAGTTGGCTATGAATAGTTTAGTAAATATACGTTAAGTGCTTTGGGTTTCGAAGATGTAATGATTTCATTGGATTATGCAAGCTAGGCGCCTTAGGCTTAGCTGGTCAGCAAAGGCTTTAAGAAGATTAACAATTCAATAGGAACACGACACTGTTTAATTGTTTTGAGTTTTTACACCGAATTATTCTCTTTATTAAGGTACACAATTAAACACGAGTAATATTAGTTGAAGAACGCCACAAATAGTTACGATAATGTCTTCGTTATATTTCCACAGATGGCGCCACCTGTGGTGCACTAATACGACACCTAGTGTCCATAGGGGGAACTGGAACCTGACAAGCCACATCTGTGCGTTGTTCCCTCCCATCTCCCAAGATGCTGTGTTGTCGTTGCTAAGTTACTTAGTTCCACTACCACGGCCGTCCTCATCATCACCACTGCCGCTGCCACTGCCGCTGCCATTCTCTGATGAATCAATAAACATGCTTAAAAATAAGTTAGCAACAAACATACAACGACAAAACTAATATAGGCCTATACACTGTCAATGGTGAATATTGTAGTAGTCGGCACTGACCTTTCAGGCAAGGGGGCCACACCACATAGGCCTACACAGGTAGGCGTTGATAGCATGATTGCATCAGGGAGCCGAGATAGTCTAATTGTTAGGACACAGTCACACTAATGGTTAGAATGCTACCCGCAGAATAACAAGAAGTGTGGGTTCGAATCCTACCCTCTGTGCAATGTTCCCTTTGTTTGCATTGCCCTCCCCCCATGACACTGGCGCCGTGACCAGGATCCTGTACAAGTTACACACTGTATGTTTGGTAACACTACTTTCTGTATATATATATATATGTCATCGCGAGTAGGCCCTATGTGCATAATCATGAACACTAAATGACTTGTGACCATGAACCATTAAACATAGGCCTACTTACGGTGTCAGGGGGACGACTGTAATAGTCTGCACAGACTACTCGGGCAAGGAGCCCCATATACATGTAGATATAGACAGGGTGATCGCATTAGGGAGCCTAAATGATCTAATGGTTAGGACGTTAGTCCCGAAATGGCGAGAAGTGTGAGTTTCGGAGCCTGTTCTAGATGCAAGGTTCCCTTTGTTTGCACCACTCCCGTGACGGTATTCTTATCAAGTCTGTTTGACATTCTCGGCTTCCTTTACCCTCCTCAGCCTCCTTCACCCTTTCTTTCCGCTCCCCCTGATTTACTCTGTTGTCCTTTTCCGCTCTCTATTGCTTCATTCCTTTAGCGTGAGCCTCTCCACCCCCCCCCCCCCCCCGCCTCACTACTTGATTAAAGCTGCACAGTCCGATGAAGTATCAAATTTACAAAACCAAGACAATTATCTAAATTTGGTTCCACATATGTAATTTAGATACTGGTGCACTTATTAAACATTTGTTTCTGCATAGAAGGGAATACTGAGGCAATTTAATAGAACATGTTACTGCTGAAGCCTATTGTGTGAGAGCTTTGGTGTGCTTGCCAAAACTAATTTGATATGTTTGAACTTCAAATATCTCAAAAGTGAACAATTTAAAATCGATTTAATTCGAATTAAAGTAATGTAGATTATAATGATCAATCTAATATATTTATCTCAGAAAAATGACAGAAACTAAAAATCATCAGACTATGCAACTTTAACCCTGTCTCACCCCTCACTCCTCACATCCTGTCCTGAGATCACCTTAGATCTTGCCAGGGCGTAAAACTCCAACAACCAACCACTCCTTGCATAACCATTTCCATAGTAACCCAGTGGTTGAATTCAATATAAAAGAAAAGAGAGATCTTTAGTATTACATTAAACCTTGGGAATACAATTTACTCACTACAGACTGATCTAAAAAGAATTCTGCTTCATAAAATAACAAAGTTGATAATAAAATTTGGGTTCATTGACCAATTTCTGTTAGACTACCTTATATTATACTGGTTACATTGTCTAGAAAAGAGCTAAATTACATGAGGCATTATACATGTAGATTAAAAGGAATCCCTACCTGCTATAACTCGTATTTCGTTTCCCGGTCCTGTGTCAAACAAATGGAATCCAGTATGTGAATGAGCTTTGGTGATTAAAAGAGCTGTTTTTATCAGTCTTTACTGCGTTTTAACACAACATTACAATGTCATCTACCCCGGAGCACCCAGGGTCATGCAGGTCTTCTTCAAGCCGATATAGCACCATTGGGTAAGTTTTCGACAAGTGCTTACACATTTACATACAACATATTTTCAAACATATGTTCTGACTACACAAGTTGTACACATAGGACAAGGTGAAATGTACATGTAGGAAAAAGAAAAAATTATTTCCAAATACATGTTATGACTACATCTCTACATGTTATGTCAATTTGTACACGTAAAACAAGGTGAATGTACACACAGTAAAATATAAAATAATATTTCCAAATACATGTTATGACTACATCTCTACATTTTATGTCAATTTGTACACGTAAAACAAGGAGAATGTACACATAGTAAAATATAAAATAATATTTCCAAATACATGTTATGACTACATCTCTACATGTTATGTCAATTTGTACGCATATCCCTAACGCTAACCCTCTCACCAGCGACCACCTCTCTTATGGGACCATATTCTCTTTGCAGTAGGGTGGTCGGTTAAGAGGGGCACCACTGTATTACAGAGAACAAGTTTTCTTTTACCTAGGCATTCTTTGCCATTGTTTTTTCGTCCTTGACATGACCTTGCGCGTATTTGCGTCTGGTTTCCAGGTTGGTTCTTCCACACATTCCACGAGGTCCAGGTTCCATCCACTGTGCATTGAAAGAAGAAACCACGGCATGCAATACTGAACAATGAACAGCACCTGCTTTTAATATGTAGTTTTTCATGGATATTTGCCATGGCTTTAACAATGCAGTAAAAGACTAGAAATTGCAACGACATTGCACGTAGAACTACTAAAAATCATAGATATGTTATTTTTGTTAGTCAAAAAGTCGATCTCGGACTTCTGGGCCCGCGTTCAGGGTATGCCTCAGAGTCAACTCCAAGATGTTGACATCTTTATTGCCAGTTCGCGTTCAACGTGTGCCTTGGAGACGACTTCGAGATGTTGCACTTTTTGAGTAGGCGAAAATGAACATTTTTTGCTTCCAAAATGGCCATGGTTGCTAGGTTTGATTTTTCCTACCTTTTCTTCGAAATACTTTCGTTTTCCTACTTTTATGTTTTGATTTGCGGCGAATTACTGTGACGGTATGTATATCTTTCGTTTATTCTTTTTAAAGTGGAAAGTCATGTGCTCAACATATCCAGTTGCGCAAGCACACCAAGCAGCAGGAAGTGCACGTTTGAGCCATTTTCAAGATATCTGAAACTAAAACACCGTTCAGAGTAGTGCAACATTTTAAATTTCTCCCAGGCGCCTTCGAGGTGTGGAAAACAGTCCATCCTGTTGTAAAATATTCCGATTAATGGCATTGGGGGGAATGCAAATGTTCTATTACTGATCGGGTATACGTGACCAAGCGCATGTATGTATATATATGTAGGTGCTGGTGGTGCCTGAGTGGGAAGTAAATAGACATAGTGATGCTGGCATGGCTGTGTGTAAGGGGCACTCAGGGCCTACCCCCTCCCCCTCTGCTGGGTAGGATCACCACACTCAGGCTCAAGGTTGGTGGTAGCCAGGGGAGCCACACAGCTTGGTAGTGGTGGGCAGACCACTGGTAACCATGGGGACCAGCAATGCTGGATCCCTATTGGTAGGGCCAAGAATGCTTGTTTCCCATTGGGGGAAAGGGGTGGGGTGATACTCTACAATGAACCCATGTACCATATCAATAATAAACCAGAGGGCTTGACTCTCGCTCTTCCTTTACACTTTATACTCTTCCTTTCTCTTTGTTTGTATTGATTTCACTATAGCCTGCCTACACAACCACAGATTCGAGCTTTAGCTATTCTACAAAATGGGAGACCAAGCCTTTACACTGTGACGTCAGGCAGGTATGGGATAGGTCGGATTACACAGTTTATAAGGCAGCTAAGGCATTGGCTTCCAATTCACCTTTAGCAGTAGCCTTTGTGATACTTTCTGTGGGGAATTACACTGCAATGAAGTACTTTATAGATGTGTGGATCACCCACTTCCTGTGTGTAAGTCATTGGATTCTAACCAGACGGGATGGCTGAATGAGTTAGAGCGTCTGTCTCCTGTGCTGGTAGATCGTGGGGTCGTGGGTTCGAATCCTGGTCGAGTCAAACCAATGACTTAAAAATTGATACTTGTCGCTTCCTAGCCAGACGCTCGGCATTACTAGGATAGGGCAAGGAGCAGTGGAATGAGTAAGACCAGTCGTCTGCGACTGAAATTTCCCCTGCTTAAACAACTAATGTACCAAAAAAAAAAACAAAAAAAAAAAACCCAGATTCAAACCGCGGCCGAGACAAATCATTAAAATTTTTAATTGTTTTATTGACAAGGTATTTTACTCTGCCCATAGCTTATAAGCTCCCATGAGGGTGCTTGTTTTCAATGCTGGATAGCTGTGGTGCTGTCTTTATCTGTTCCTTCACCCATGAGTGTTTATATCTAATCCAATATCCAATAACTAATAAATCTAATAACTTACACATGTATAGTTGAAATCGATACATAGTCTGACGCTCAACATTAGTAGGATAGGGAAATGAGCAGTGGAATGAGGAAGACAAATTGTCTGTGATTGAAATTTCCCAGGCTTAAAGCTGCATAGTCCGATGAAAACATAAAATTGTCAAAACAAAAACAATTATCTAGATTCGATTCTACATACCTAACTTAGATGCTGGTGCACTTATTAAACATTTGTCGTCACATATAAGGGGATACTGAGTCAATTAATAGAACCTGTTACTGTAGAAGCCTATGGTGGTAGAGTTTTGGCAAGCTTGCCAACATTAATTTAGCATGTTTCCATTTAAATATCTCAAAAGTTAGCGATTTAACGTAAAAGTTACTTCAAACTAAAGTAAGGTAGATTATAATGAACAACCTAATATGTTTATGTCAGAAAATGAGAGAAACTCAAAACCATTGGACTATGCAACTTTAACCAAGGACTGAAACAAACATACACTATTAAATCACATTACAAGATAAGCCCTATACTTTAAACTCACTCTGCACCTATAGCCAGACGGGATGACCGAATGAGTTGAGCGTCCGTCTCCCGTTTTGGTAGATCGGGGGATTCGAACCCATGGGTTCGAACCCTGGTCGAGTCAAACCAATGACTTAAAATTCTATAGGCCTACTTGTACTTTCCTAGCCAGGCTCTAGGTATTATTAGGATAGGGCAAGGAGCAGTGCAATGAGGAAGACCAATTGTCCACGATTGAAATTTTGGCCGTGCTTAATCAACTATTGTAAACATTTTTTTTTTAAATGATGGCAGTGAGTACCTGGGCACTCCTCAGTGAAGGCGTTGCACTTCTTGGCCTGCTGGGCCTCGCCCCGGCACGCCTGCCCGCCCCGCCGGGGCTGCGGGTTGGTGCAGGACCGCCGCCGGTGCGTGGTGATGTGCTCGATGCAGGGCGGGCACCGTTCCCAGGAGGACCAGCTGGTCCAGCCACCGTCAACTGCAGTAAACGAGTAATTAGCATGCGAGGTCATAGGTCACGTGTTCTTAATTACAAACAAAAAAATCCCGAAATACACAAACGCATCCATGTTGGACGGTGCAAAATATCGCGCACCTCCTGACTTGGTTACAATATACAGTAAAACCTCTCTAACCGACCACCTCCACAGAACGACCACTCCCCTATATCGATCGCTTTATTTGTTTGTTTGTTTAACAACAACCCCCCAGCACAAAAATGGGGGTGGGGGGTCTGCCTAGACCAAACCATCGTATGTACAGAAACTCTTTCCTACCTAGCAAGCAACACAACTGTGGAATAAACTACCCACTGTTCAAAACTTCCACAAAATCTTCAAACACCACATTACTGTGTAATTAACTGCAGCTGTAAATCCCGATTTTTCCATTTGACGCAGCAACAAATGCTCAATAAATCCATCAGTCTGTAAGATGAACATGTTAAAGAAAATCTGGATATGTGTTTTGTTTTCGAAAATTTGATGTCTTCATTGGACTATTATTAGTTTGTAGAGATTAATTTGGGTGTACAGGAAAGAGGATCACCCCCCTTTGGGGATTCTGATGAAAACAACTCAATATAATTACTATTCCTTAATTGTTAAACTAAACTAAATTGAATATAAAAGACAACAAATATAGTACAAGAATCCTATTTTGTTATTGTTGCTACATTAGTTGATTGAGGAGGGGAATTTTCAATCGCAAACAATTGGTCTGCCCCATTTCACTCCTCTTTTCCCTATCCTAGTAATACCAAACACCAGGCTCAGTAGTGACAAGTATATATGTCCTATCCTAGTAATACCAAACACCAGGCTCAGTAGTGACAAGTATATATGTTTACGTCATTGGGTTGACTCGGCCAGGACTCCAACACAAGGCTTCAAATCCCACATCCTACCAAGATGGGAGGCGGATGCTCAACTCATTCGGCCATCCTGCTTGGGTATAATTGGTCATCAGGAACCATGTGTTGATGGGTTCAAAGTGAGTTCAACGTATGGAAGAACCATAACCCTACTTCTGGCATGCAAGCGCGCCAGATCACAGCTCCAGTCCTTCCTGGGGAATCGGACGAGACTACAACCACAGATAATAGAGGTGACATCATGAAGGCGTGATAATTGTCCATGTCACTATAGCCATGCTATAGCCTACTGCCAGGCTTCTTTGGTGGTTTTATTTGGTATTATAACGACATGGTTTATGATGCCTTAGAAATGCAGCCAGAACAATTTAGAAAAATGACCAACATCCCTAGTAGTAGTACCACAGATAGTAGATGCATAGATGGTTAAATGACTTCATGATAGCATGATAATTGTCCATTATGTTGCCGTAATCGATTAACACGATCCGGATGACTCGGGTCACCCGAGTCGTCAGAATTTCAAATAGAACACCGCGGGTGAAGACGAGAAATACACGTGCCATGCGCAAAACGACCCGACCCGAGCAACCCACCTCTTGGCTGGGGTGGCTAGGAGCGATGACATCACATCTGCGCTGGTACCGTCCTGCAGGATAACAGCCACCGGTACCAGTCATACATGTTTTTTGGGGTAATAACATAGATCAATGAAATGGAAATATCACTAAACTATGCCATCATAAAACAATTTAAATCCTATTTTGCTGTAGTTATATCGGTTATTTAAAAAAAAAAAAGGTTTTGGATTAAGCCACCATTTTGTCCACTCCAAGCGTGCAGAAGCGTATTCGATTATTCAACCCGAGTCTGTAGGATGTGCGCATGCGCCAAAAAATGGCTTGGGTGACCCGAGTTGATTAATCGATTACGCCCACAGAGACAAGTTCACTGAACTCACCGGGACACAGGTCCACATCGCGGGGGCAGGGGCCGAGCTGCTTCAACACCGGACACGGTGCGCCGCCGTGCCGGGGTGGCGTGCACGTCCGGATCCGGTACTTAGGAGAGCTGTCACAATGCCGACACAAGCTCCACACCGTCCACCCGGACACCACGTGGTTCACTGCGGAATACAGTGCCGCGTTCAACTGTGCGCCTCAGAGGCGCGTCGAAGAAATTCCAAATGTCACGCTACTCTCAACGGCGTTTAGCTGTCGGATGTCTCGAAAATGGCGCCCTCCATAAGGCCAGATAACAAAATTACTTGTTTAGGGTCCCCACCTGACCTGAGAGATGACCCCGACCGCCAAATATATATTTGTAAACCCTTCAAATTAAATATTAAACTAAAAATAGCGCTTTCCCACTTATTATAATGATTATATCCCCTAGGACTAGAGTCAGTGGTCAGTCAGGTTCGACCTGAAATTAGACAAAGTACAACAAAAACAACTTCTGTCCTGTTTACACATTTGGAGGCTAAACAAGTTTTTTTTATGTGGCCTAATGTGCACTTCCTGCTGTTCGGTGTGCATGCCAAATTGGTTGTTAGTTTTCGCCTCCTACTCGGAAAGTGCGACGTCTTTAAGTCGACTCCGAGGCACACCTTGAACGCAAATTGCCAAAACAGACGTCGCTGAAATGTTTCGGAGTTCACTCTGAGGTGTACCCTGAACGCGGCCCAGGGCCGCATTCAGGGTCCGTCTCGGAGGCACCACGGAGACGTCTCGGCGATGCTTTTTGGCCTAATACCGTTCAGAGTGCGTCTCGGCGACGTCTCGGAGACGCCTCTCTTTTCAGACTGGAGATGAAAAGTGCCTCGAAAATGGCCACCGCATTCAGTGCTTTCAGCCAATTACAGCGCAGCCTGTCCATTGCAAATGGCCGCCGTCTATGGGGGTGGCCATTTTCGAGGCGACCAACTGCTGTTGCCGTTCAGACTGGCGTGACGTCATTCCCGTCGCCGAGGCGCCTCCGAGACGGAGCCTGAATGCGGCCCTGGTTCCATGAGAGTTCAGACCGCAGGCTAGCACTGCGTGACTTCCGGCACAACAAAGTGGGTTTGTCCACCCAGCCACTAGTGAGGGCACTTGGCTGTGGCTATGCAAGAGCAGGGGTTGCTGCACCCTGCAGCATGTCTCACTACTACACACACACGCGGGAAGTGACATTTTATTTAAAGCTGCATAATCCGATGGTTTTGAATTTCTGCAACTTAAATTGATCATTATAATATAATCTACTTTATTTTAGGTTGCAATAACTTGTAGTTTAAATGGCAACTTTGGAGATATTTGAAACGCAAACATGGAAATTAATTTTGGCAACCACGTCAAAACTTTGACACCAGAGGCTTATGCAACAACAGGTTCTATTAAATTGACTCAGTATTCCCTTCTGTGTGGCAAAACATGCTAAATAAGTGCACCTGTATCTAAGTTTGATATGTAGAATCAAATCTAGGTGAATGCTTGGGTTTGGAAATTTAATGCTTCATCTGACTATGCAGCTTTAATGTAGACTACTAAGTTGTCAGAATGATTTCACTGTAACCCAGTTAGGAAACAAATACAGGGCAATATACCTACCAAGTCTGATTATGAGGAACCATACGTTATGCATCCAACGTCAGCTTAAAGCTGCATAGTCCGATCGAAGCATAACATTAAAAAAAACCAAGAAGATATCTAGATTTTATTCAACATATCCAACGTGGATACTGGTGCACTTATTAAATATGTGTTACTGCATAGCACGGAATGCTAAGTCAGACCTAGATAAAAGATTCACCCTGTACTAGTAAACGGGTGAAGGACAACGTAGTGTAAATACGGGCGAAAATAGCTTAAGTATGAAACAGGAACTAGAAACTGTTGTTCCAGGATCAAATGGCTACATATATAGGCACAGAGTTGGTGAAATGGGCGAGAATGCAAAAAGACAAGATGGCGGCCATAGAATGCTGTCGATTTCACTTTTATATCTGATTAAACTACATGTTTTATTATATTTTTCAACTCAAAGGTAGCTGGGAAATAATAAGACATATGTAAAGAATAATTGTTGCTTCTTAGATTGTAAAATTAGGCTCTCATTTCATTTCCCCGCACTTTCGACCGTTTTTATATAGGGCTGGTATTCACCCATGCACTGCAAGTACCGGGTGAATCCTTTATCTAAAGCCGTGGTCACACGGGCGCTGTAAATCGATTCGTAGAAATCGACTTGTATAGTTTGGGTTACATTTCGCGTGTGAACTGGCGTCTGAGTCGAATTAGGGCTGAATCGATTCCTGTGATCCTGATACTGGAAAACACTTGTGGAGATGCATTACGCGAGTAGATTTCTCTGAGTCGATTTATTTTTCCCGTGTGGACGCTCTGAGGCGGATTAAGCACCTCACACGCATGCGCAGTCGATACCTTAGTGTGCTTACTTTCCGGTCGATCAAAAGCGCATATTATATAATTTAGTCTATTAAACCGCTAGCTGTGCACAGATACTTTTTTCATCATTTATTTTTAGGGTTTCACTGCCCAGCAGAAGTTTTGATCGTTCCAAACCAATAAGATTCATTAAATACATATCTAGGTCGAACGCACTCTCTCGTGGTGACTTCGCCTAACCGAAAACTGGCGCTGGTCAGACTGGACTTGCTCATGCGCTGATATCGACTTCCGGCCCAAGTACTGCCCGTGTGAACGGGCCGCTAATTCGACTCCTAGTATTCGCCTTGTCTAAATCGCTTTATTTTTTGCCCGTGTGACCACGGCTTAAGTCAGACCATATCCTTGAGTTTTAGGGACATACGATCAAGGAGTTGGCCCTGGGCATCACAAAACCTCCGCACACCACCGTGGCTCAGGAGACCAGATGGGATAGCCGAATGAGTTCAGCGTCCACCTCCCGTTTTGGTAGATCGTGGGACTTGAACTGACAGGTTCGACCCCTGGTCGAGTCAAACAAATGTCTTAAGAATTGATACTTGTCACTTCCTAGCCTGGGACTCGGCATAACAGTACAACCCCGTTAAACGATCTGTTAATCCAAACTTTTTTTGGTGGCCTGCCAAAATACTACCATTTATCATATAAAAAAGTTGGTTAAACCAAAGTCGGTTAATCCAAATTATTGGTTAATCCAAACAAAATTGTCGGGCCCCAAGCCACTTCCAGTACGTTAAACCAAACGTTCATGTGGTTATAAGGTCATCTGGGACCCTATCAACGTTTTCATATGATAAATGATAGTATTTTGCTGGGACGCCGAAAAAAAGTTTTGATTAACCGATCATTTGGTTTAACCAAGCTTGGTTTAACGGAGTTATACTGTATATACATCAAAAACAATAATCAAAGTGTCCACATATATTGTATATTACATTCATAATGCACCCAGTTTCTGCCAAAGCCAAGTCAGAGTTGAAGCCAATGCTCGGTTAAATCAATGATCGGTTAATCCAAACAGATTTCTAGGGTCCCTTCAAGTTTGGTTTAACGGAGTTATACTGTATTAGGATAGGGCAAGGATTGGTTGGCGCAGTGTCAGGATAATTTGACTGAGTGGGATATCAGGTGATGCTGCTGGCGGCCTAGTCTCCCAGTGGGCAGCACTATAAAGTCATGAGTGTGCACTGTCACAAGTTAGTACCCGTCCTGATGTTGCTAGGACTTTAAACTCAAACAAAGAAACCACTGTATGCAATGTATCAACAACGGCCGCTTCCGGCATCGGTGGTGCAATGTGCAGTAGTGGGTACCGGACCTGGGCAGGAAGCGGTGCTGCAGGGGTTGGTTTGCCGGTGGCTGCCCGTGCACTGCCGGCCCCCGTTGGCGGCCCCGGGGCCGGTGCAGGTCCGGGTGCGGAACTGCACCCCACCGCCGCACGTCTGAGAGCACGAAGTCCACTGTGACCACGCACTCCAGCCGGCGTCCACTGAAATCAAACACAGGCACATCTCACACATGTGACACCACCCACGTCCCAGGTAGCCCCCCCCCCCCCCCCCCCCCCATGACTGCTCCCCAAACATGGGTTGAAAACTAAACCTCTATAAATCGACCGACCTTGGGACCGACTTTAAAGCTGCATAGTCCGATGAAATATAAAATTTTCAAAACAAAACCAGTTCTCTAAATTTGATTTGACATATCTAACTTAGATACTGATGCACTTATTAAGCATTTGTTTCTGCGTAGAAGGCAATACTGAGTCAATTTAACAAAACCCGTTACTGCAGAAGTCTATGGCAGAGTTTTGGCATGGTTGCCAAAACTAATTTTCCATGTTTGCACTCAAAATATCTAAAAAGTTTACCATTTAAAATAAAAGTAACTTTGAACTAATGTAAAGTAGATACTAGTGATCGATCTAATATATTTATCTCAGAAAAAATACAGAAAGTAAAAACCATCGGACTATGCAACTTGTGGTCCATTTAGAGAGGTGGTCAGTTTAGGGAGTTAGATTATGGTTATAATGTTATTGTTGGCACTCAAATAAAGCGATCGATATAGGGGAGTGGTCAATCTGTGGAGGTGGTCGGTTAGGGAGGTCTTACTGTACAATAAAACCTCTCTAAATCGACCGACCATGGGATCGACTTTACATGGTCTATTTAGGGAGGTGGTTGGCTTAGGGAGTTCTTAAAATTTTAATTTGTTTTGTTATCGCTACAATGGTATTGTATGGATGATCGTTTGGGACCCAAATAAAGCGATTGATATAGCGGAGTGGTCGATCTGTGGAGGTGGTCGGTTAGAGAGGTTTTACTGTAGTTCCACCACAGTTGTGCCATTTAATAAGTAGATGTGTGATCAGATGCGTACTACCAGGCTAATTACATGCTTACACAATTACTATCAGCATTACTTAAAGCTGCATAGTCCGATGAAAACATAAAATTGTCAAAACCAAAACAATTATCTAGATTTGATTCTGCATATCTAACTTAGATGCTGGTGCACTTATTAAACATTTGTCATCACATATAAGGGGATAATGAGTCAATTAATAGAACCTGTTACTGCAGAAGCCTATGGTGATAGACTTTTGGCAAGCCTGCCAAAATTAATTTAACATGTTTCCATTTAAAATATTTCAAAAGTTAGAGATTTAAAATAAAAGTTACTTCAAACTAAAGTAAGGTAGATTATAATGAACAACCTAATATGTTTATCTCAGAAAATGAGAGAAACTGAAAACCATCGGACTATGCAACTTTAAGACTAGTTACAGTAACAATAGCCCGAACAACATTCTCCAAAATGTATAGAGTGTTAACATCAAGTAAGATATTAATACAAACAAGGAAGCGTATTCTTCAGTGTTATGTGTGGTCTACTCTAATGTATGGGGCTGAGACATGGACAATCTCTAAGAAAATGTACAAACGTTTAGCAGCATTTGAGATGTGGACTTATCGAAGGATGATGAAAATATCATGGACAAAGAAGATCACCAACAAAGAAGTTCTCAGAAAAATTAAAAATAAGAAAAGCTTGTTTGCCACTATACAGACAAAGAAACTTATTTATTTTGGCCACATCATTCGTCAGAGTTCAATATACTGTACATTGTTGGAAGGGAAGGTGAATGGAAGCAGAGGGAGAGGGAGACCAAGAACATCATGGTTTACAAATATTTCACAGTGGACAGGCTTGAATTATTTACAGTCTATCAGAACAGCACACCATCGGGACAAGTGGAGAACCATTGCATCCAACCCTCAACTAGAGGACAGAACCATTGATTGACAGGCTTACACAATTACTGCTCACAGGATGCATTGATAGTGACAGATCATACACTATCTAAACTTTTACCGCGTGAAAACTGACTGTTTTCTTCTTTTCTATATTAATGGGAAATATCTCACCTGGGCAGCTCCGTTTGGGAATACTGCACTCTTGTTGTTCGACCAAGTCACTTTTGCACAGTGTATAATTGGAGCATCGTCGGACGAGGTACCTGTACACTGGTTCGCCCGCTTCTCTGCAGGTGGCGCTACATGCTGACCAGGTCCTTCCGTCCTCGTAGAGATCGTCCGATGCTAATACAAAATAGGTGTTGTTGTTTTACGTCCTAGCAACATCTAAGGTCATATCAGGATGGGTACCGACTTGTGACAGTGCGCACTCATGACGACTTTATAGTGCCGCCCCACTGGAAGATCAGGCCGCCAGCACCATGACCTGATATCCCACTCAGTAACATTATCCTGACACTGAGCTGACCAGTCCTTGTCCTATCCTATTAATGCCGGGCGCCAGGCTAGGACACAACAAGTATCAATTTTAAAGTCATTGGTTTGACTCGAACAGGGTTCGATCCCACGACCCCAGGATCTACCAACACGGTCGTCCGGTATGGTCTAATAAAAAAAATATATAAAAATTACTAAGACATATTTTGTCAGAATTTTGGGCGGGCGGACTATTTTTTTTCAATTGTTAAAAATTAAATTATTTCATCCAAACAGTTTGGTGCAGTAGTTTTTAATTTTTGTTGTTTGGTAATTTATTTTCAAGTAATTGACTGCACAACTGACATTAACTGATGCTAGGATGTAAAACCCCAATGAACAAACCTGCTGGAGCGACTGTTGAAATTCAAAGCATTATGATTTGTTTCTCACTTTACCCTTCTTTTTTTTCAAGAAAGAAAAAAAGAGGGAAAAAAAGGGGTTGGGTTGGTTGGTTGTTGGAGTTTGACATCCTGGCAACTTCTAACGTCATATCAGGACGGAGGGGGAGGGGACTCAAAATGCCATTTTATATATTTTTGTTTCAACTAATAATGGAACCCATTTAAAATGCACAGCTTGTTCTTGATGCAGTGACTATAATAATTAGCTGAGACTGTCAGAAAGGCTGAAGTAGGCCTACTTCATGACTGATGTTCAGAGTTGTTTACGGTAGGGCATGTGAAGAGGATGTGGGTCTTCATGTACACGGATCTGCTGATACCCAATTTCACCACTTGAGCGTAGAGGGGATGGGTGGGAGGTGTTCGTGAGCTAGATCTGTATTTCTGACATCATTTAATAAGATCCTGGTGTGCTGTTAATTTGTGCTTGGTTTTGTTAGACATGGCGAAGGATCAGTGGAGTAGTGATCAGAACGACCATAAAACTTAACCACCGTTTGGTATTATATATAAACATATACAGATAAATATAGTTCTTGAAGCAATCTTGATTACAAATGGCTTACTTTGGAAATATTCTACGTGAACCATGAAAACTTACTTTTGGTGTGCACACTGAAATGTTGATCACCATGTTCTAAATAAAGTTGCCTAGTCCGATGGTTTTGAATTTCTGTATTTTTTTCTGAGATAAATATATTAGATCGATCATTAGTATCTACTTTACATTAGATCAAGGTTACTTTTATTTTAATTGGTAAACCTTTGAGATATTTTGAGTGCAAACATGGAAAATTAGTTTTGGCAAGTTTGCCAAAACTCTGACACCATAGACTTTTGCAGTAACAGGTTCTGCTAAATTGACTTAGTATTGCCTTCTATGCAGAACAAATGCTTAATAAGTGCATCAGTATCTAAGTTAGATATGTAAAATCAAATCTAGTAATTGGTTTTGTTTTGAAAATTTGATATTTCATCGGACTATGCAGCTTTAAAATGAATTAGGATTTCCTTTAACACACCAACACATGTTCAATAAGTGCATATAATTATAAATTGTAGAGTGTGTTGTATACCTATTCCATTATGTACTATCATGAATCCATACTTTGATGTACACTGGCAGGTATGGGCACCAGGAGGTACAAGATGGCTGAAGAACATTGAACAATTAGGTACAAGATGGCTGAAGAATAAACACTACACAGTCTCCCTCACAATCCAACATAACTCAACGTAACAGAGTGGACTGGCTACCATTGAATGGCGCCTTACCTGCTGTGAGTGAGAGTAGAACGCCGATCCATAAGGTAGAGACTGCCCACCGTAAGCCCGCCATTGTGAGTGGGCTGCTCTATCCCAAGTAACACAGTGGGTAGTGTGGGACATGACGCACTCAGTGTTAGCTACGGACCAGCCACAGTTCTCACCAAACTCAGAAACCCACAGTGTGTGGACGAACACTCACCGTGCTAAATGTGTTTGGGTATCAACATAGTTTACTAATACTGTGTGAACAGGATCAACACTCTACCGCATACAGTGTGATTGAATCACAGTTGTTCAATTAGAAAGTGCAATTACTTTGGATGAAGTGAATTTTGATTTATTGATAGAACATGGCAA
This sequence comes from Branchipolynoe longqiensis, assembly GCA_030323885.1. Lineage (NCBI taxonomy): Eukaryota > Metazoa > Annelida > Polychaeta > Phyllodocida > Polynoidae > Branchipolynoe > Branchipolynoe longqiensis. The sequence goes on along the minus strand of CM059194.1, from coordinate 74,578,186 downwards.
AGGATGGGCTTCATCCTGGAACTATATATATATTATATAGAAGCATATATCTATGGAGATATATATATGTCCATAAATATATGCTTCTATTGACCATAGTATGCACCAGTTCTGAACATAGGCCCATATAGGTTACATGCCAAAGTGGGGTTGCTGAAAAAGACAACCAGGCCAAGATGGGGAAGTATAGTCAGTACCAACTGAATAATCAAGTCAGAAAAGAAGTTATCATTCGACGACATAAATGACACACTTTGGTGAGAGTTGACCATGTATTAATTACTCTTCCACATTAGGTCCGAGTTTATATAATAAAAAAAGGTCGGAGGGGAGGGGGTACTGAATTAAATAACGCATTTTGACAACCCAAACCAACTCCACCACACCCACCCACCCGCGATATAATAGGTATCTGGTTCAACCCTTCCTTTAAAAATGAAAAACCCCAAGAAATAAGAATTTCTGCCAAATCGATTTTATTAATCCTATCTGGTGCAATTTCTGGTGACCTGATTGATTTAATAAACATGTTTAATTCAATGTCACTCTTAGGGATCTTGCCATTATTGGAAAGCATTTAAATTTCGGAATCTACTGATTCAAATGACTATAATTAGAAATATAAAAATTGACAGCTTTATTACCCACTTGGCGGATCTCCCAGACCGCCAATTCGCCTCGGTCAATGTGCACTTAAAAGCTTTTAGGTCTAATAAAAAGTAATATCGGGCAAGAAATGCTTAACATATTACAGGTTTATTGTACGTTTCCAATAATATAAAGCATTGCAATCATACAAGACCACAATTAATTTGTTTGTTTTATAATTTGTTTGTTGTTTTACGTCCTAGCAACATCTAAGGTCATATCAAGACGGCCACAATTAATACTTTAGGGAAATGAGACCGCATAAAGCTTCACACATTTTTGTTTCTTTTGCGTTCTTAAATTATACATATTGACTAGATTAATTTGCACACACGTAACAACCACAATACGTCAATCTGCAGTTTTATTGCATGTGCTCTATAAGTTATCACAATTAAAAGGGACACTGGGTGGTTAGAGTTTACATATAGGGATGAGTCACATGAAAACATTGGCGCAAACTGTCCTCCTAGCTTTCCTATAGGGGTACACGTGACAAAAATGTAGCTATGGTTACAATCAATAGAGACCACAGAGTATTAGTTAACTTCTTCTCGAGTATGAATTAACTTCCTCTAGAATATTAAATTAACTTCCCCTAGAATATTAAATTAACTTCCTCTAGAATATTAAATTAACTTCCTCTAGAACATTAAATTAACTTCCTCTAGAATATTAAATTAACTTCCTCTAGAATATTAAATTAACTTCTTTTAGAGTATTAATTAACTCCTCTAGTAGTTCCTCTTCGGGAGGAAGATGGCAGTGTGTCGGGGAGGGAGGTGATAGTTCCTTCCTTGTTACAGGGATATTTATTATACAACGCTTATTAATAGGCATTGAAAGGCCAGAACCAAAGATTCTGGAACAAAGCAAAGATAATCTTGTTAACCGCATCATTTGGAAATGCACACTTATGTTGTCAGTCAATCAAGACGACGACTACACATATATTATACTATACATATCATCATGCTGTCGGTCATGATGCGACTGCTTTCATTATTGACTGCCGCTCTCCATTTAGCTCTCTGCTGTGAGAGTTGCGTCCATGAGTCGGTCTTAATGTCTCTCAGCTTCAGGTTTCTCTTGATGGTATCCCTGAACCAGAGACTATACATATATATCATATATATATATATACATGGATATATTTAGAGACAATTTGATGAGAATCAGAACCCCCAACCATTAGCGAGGTATGGTAGAAAGTAGGAGTTAAAGTAGGTTAGTGCTTGCTTTACGCCGTGTTGGCAGCATAGGCCATAGTCAAGTTAAAGTAGGTATCTCTAATCACTATTACCAAACAGATTTGTATAAAGAAGAAAAAGAACCTCCAAAAACATGGGCCTTGACATTTGGTGATACCGAGGAAACCGTGTTTTAATCATAGCTGCATTCATGATTAATAAGTCCTATATTTACTAAATTCTTAACTGCTATGGATAACATATTCGTGACCATGACAATTCAATTAATCTATTTACTTTTAAAATAAGGAACAAACCTCAAATCAGATTATACTACTTTAATAAACCTCTCATCATCCTAATATGAGAACTTCCAGAATGCATGTCAGTCTGAATCGCACTTCAGTCGATACCCACATTTGTTGAATAATTTAATACTTGTCCCATATTTTAGGCAATTTTATCAAACGACTGAGTTAAACATCCGCTTTCGGTATGGCTAGTCATGGTTTCGATTCTCGGCCGAGCAAAACCGATGACTTTCAAATTGATAGTTGTCGCTACCTAGACTGGCGCTAGGTATTACAATGATAGGGCAGGGAGTAGTGGAATGAGGAAACCAGGTTGACTGCAATTGAAATTTCCCCTGCTTAATAAATGACGAACAAAAAATCCACCCAAAAACCTCCAAATAAACATGTTCCATTCCATAGGCGTGGCATGCGCTGAACACCTTAATGGACAAAATGAACAACAAAAACAAAATCCTTCAAATTTACACAGATAACCAAACACCTCTCGTATCTGCCCTTGTATGGCCAATGTGACCGGTCCCACACTACCGCCACCTTAACTTGAAGACGAGGTTAGTTGCACAATTGATCATAGCAAGGCCTTGGCAAGGCCCTAGCAAGGCTTTAGCAAGGCTATAATTTATTGTTGGTGGCGTTCTCTGTGGCAGAGTGGTTAGAGTGTCTGACTTTTTTCTACATCGGACTCCTAATCTGAAGGTTGCTGGTTCGATCCCCCAAGCACCCCACCTCTGCCAATTTGGATTCCCACCACTGTGTATAACTTACAGCGTCAGCAAAGGCCATTTGCTCTCATACCATGTCTATGTGGTGTGGGAGCTTAAAAATCCCTTGGGTCGGTAAAAGTGTAGGCCCGGGCTTTCTATCGACAAACTGTCTAATGGTGAAAACAAGTCTATTCAGACTTATCCATGATAGGCAGTATAAATCTTCAAGAAGAAGAAGAAGAAATTGTTATGTCAGGGCGCAGAAGCGGATCAGGTGGTGAAAGTGCTATTTCAAAACGTTTTCCTGGAACAAGGAACAACAACAAAAGATTCTCACATGGATGACGAAATTTAAAGTAACTTTTCAACACTGTGTGGGAAAAGCTTGCCAGTAAATACAGCTGCGCTGGTGATTGTCTCTGCACCTCCAATAGTTCACTCCATTTAGTGAAATTGCAGATCTCTCAAGCTGACCTCGATTGCATTCGAAAGCGAGGCTACATGCAATTGATGATGGTGCCCCCCCCCCACCCCACCCGCAATCGCGTGTGAAATGGGTCAATTAGACAGGTTCCCTGGTATTCTATTTCTACATACTCAGTTCCAAGTTCTTTCATTAACACCGGTATACTGGAAGATGCATACACGCATACATACACATATACACACAGGAAGACCAATCGTCCGTGAAATTTCCCCTGCTTAAACAACTAATGTACCCCCCAAAATAATACACATATATATACACACACAGACACACACTACCCACACTATACATATACATACACTACCCACCACGCATGTACTGACGGCAACATAAATATAACTTTACTTATTCACAATTATCATGATTGAATAAGACTATTTATAATTGGAACTACCTATTTCTGTATATTAGGCTTAATCAAGTGGCTATTCGGCCCGAATGACCCTCCTCACCTGGTAGAGTCACGTAGGTCAGGGAATACATATACATACGGATAGGTTGTCTCTAATAGAACTGAAACCAGGGCCACGTTCAGGGTCCGTCTCGGAGGCGCCGCGGAGACGTCTCGGCGATGCTTTTTGGTCTATTTGCATTCAGAGTGCGTCTCGGCGACGCCTCCCTTTTCAGACTGGAGATGAAAAGCGCCTCGAAAATGGCCGCCGCATTCAGTGCTTTCAGCCAATGACAGCACAGCTTTACCATTGCAAATGGCCACCTTCGAGGCGGCCAACAGCTAAATCCGTTCAGACTAGCGTGACGTCAGGCCCGTCGCCGAGGCGCCTCCGAGACAGACCCTGAACGCAGCCCAGCTTGGACTTTTGTCTTACAAAAATACCAGGAACCAATCAGAATCGACGTCACGTTGAAACGAGGCCAATCACAGACAACTTCCGACACGGAGAGTACGAGTATTACTCACCAGTGGGCAGCACTCGGTAAAGAGGAACTTTAATCATGGGATGCTATTTTGGATTTACAAATTGAAAGTTTGGAAGTTACGTTTTCCAAAACATTAAAAAGAATCTATGCACAATAGCTGTCAGTGTATACGTTGAGTCCATCTCTCTAGCAGTGCGTTAATTTATGCCCAAACCAGATGCTTTGTACGAAGTCGATGTGCGTTCGTTGTGTATAGTATACGTATCATGAATGATAAGCGGCACGTTGGTGAGGTTAAACTAGCTACCCAGTGAAGATTACCCCTCCTGCCTCCAGTCAGCCACATATCCACATCACAAGAGAGCAGTCAGTGCCCACCAACACTCCATCACATTCTACTCAAATGCGTAGATTTCCTAGCCTTGCACCAACAATGTTTTACTAACACAAAACACAAACAAATTGACGAGTTCCAAAGAACATTTGTAATTTGAGCTGTTTTGTAATTTAAATTATGCCATCATTTCTTTTAGACAAATTTAACCACTTCGGAAATTGCATCAAAGAAAATCATTTTTTTGGTCATTTGACATGGATTTGACCATTTCAGAATTTGCATAAATTTCAATGTGGGCACATGAATGTGATTAACAAGACTGACGGAATAGAAACCACTAGCCTTTTGCCTTGAATATGACGCTTCCTGCTGACATGGTGCTAAACTATCAGTTAATAATAAGAAAGCTGCAACAAGTTCACCATAGTCTCAACATTGTGCTTCTCAATCTCAGCAGAACAACAAAGTACAGTAGCCCCCTACTTAGCACCTGTCTTCATAGTTATTCCCTCAGCCCTGTTTCGCGGATAGGCGACTAGACAACCTTATACAAAAAATGTTAGCTAGCTGGGTTATGGATATACTCACATGAATTCTTAATCTACGAAGTTAAATATATTGTTCAAATACTTATCTCTCATAGCTCAATATTAATCGACATGATTTCATATCAATTATACCGGTACACCTGCAAAGTGGACTTTAAAAATTGAATGAAGAGAATTCAGTGGCGGCCATTTTGGTATGGGAGCATTCTCCCTTAGTTCATCAACTCTATGCCAAAATAGATAAATACTGGTCACTGGAACCAGGACCTCCAGGGATTGCTTACAGTTGATTCATAGCAGTACAGCTTTTGTTTCGATTTAAACATCGTAGTCGTTCATCCTTACTGGAGGTGAATATTTTATCAACATTCTTAGTAGATAAAATATTCACCTGCAGTAGGGGTAGGCGACGGCCATGTTTAAATACGAGCAAAATCTCGTAGGAAGGAAGAAACCTTTGTATTCTAAAGCACTTTTGATTCAGACTGGCACATTAATTACCAAGAAGATCATAACGAGAAGCGCAGTCAGTCACATCAGATATTATCTGATCACTTCACTCTGTTGAACATGAATGGGACAATCTTAATCAAACAAACCATCCACACACACAAACCTCGCATCTTTCTGCGTCTGTCAACAGTTGGCAGACCATCGATTTTCTTTGCCTTTGTTTCATTTTTGGCACAACTGTGCTTAAAAGAGCGCAACACACACGGATAATTACGGGAAACAACACCTGGCCTTCAACAAGGGTGCAGGATTTGTTGGCGGAGAAACCTACATGAGGCAGTTTTTTTCAGGTTGTCAGTGCCTGGCCGGGAATCTCAACCGGATCGGCAGCGAAGCACACTGTAGTTTTCTTTGGCGATGCTGCTCCTTCTGCTGCTCCTTCTGCTGCTGCTGGCCCCATGTTACCTTTACTGGTCCTCTTCCGAAACTCCCGCTTAGCAATCGAAACTTTCTATTAAAAAAAGAAAATCAGTAAATGAAAGGAGCATATTCAGGTACAAATTATCAATATACAGTAAAACCTCGCTAACCGACCACCTCCACAGACCGAATACTCCCCTATATCGATCACTTTATTTGGGTCCCAAATGATGGCCCATACAATACCATTGTAATGATTAAAAAAACTCCCTAAACCGACCACCTCCCTAAATGGACCATTTAAAGTCAGTCCCATGGTTGGTCGATTTAGAGAGGTTTTACTGTATATATATATATAATGACCGTTAGCATATCTAGAGACAATAGCGTCCAGAGCAAGCACTGAAATTGCGCCCCTGTCCAACATGACACCCATCTGTTAGATAACTTTATCATAATACCAGTTCAAGTGCCGCCCCTCTTTCAAGTGGCGCCCAGGGCACGTGCCATACCTGCCATACACTGGGTACGCCACTGGTAATAACTATATCGACAGTGATAATCACCATTATCACATGTAGTAATTGTGGGAGTGGTACAAGTCAGTCATGCTCTGCCAGAATGTCAGTTCTCACCTGAGCATCAGGATTAACTCAGATATGCTACTATAACTGCCAGCCTAATTGTCAATCTCCACCACGCAGACCTGAAGGATATGTACTCAATATAGGAGACACATAGAAACATCCCCAATTGTAACTTTCTCAGGTACTTGAATTATGATATTAAAAATGAAAAAAGGTAGTTTTGAAATTACAGATATCAAACAGAGGATCATGTAATCAGGAGTTCGTTGGTGCACATATGTACACATATGCACAGCTATACTAGGACACAATGGTACGCTGGCACACAACACTATACTGACACACAACGCTATACTTATACGGGGCTACACTAGAACACATGGCTCTAGTAGACCACAGATCTACGCAGGCACTCAGCACTACACGGACACACATCGCTATACCGACAGTGCTATACTGACATAGGGCTAAACTAGAACTCATGGCTATATTAGACCACAGAGCTACACTGGCATACAGCACCACACGGACACACACAGTTACACTGACATATAGCGCTATATTGACACAGCACTGACATATGGCTACACTAGAACACATGGCGATATTATACACTGACACACAGTGCTATGCTGACATAAGTTAAAACAGTTACACTGACACATAGCGCTATATTGACACATCGCTATACTGACCTATGGATACACTAGAACAGGTGGCGATATTATACACTAACACACAGTGCTAGCCTGTCACAAGGTAAAACAGTTACTGACACACAGCGCTATACTGACACAGCACAATACTGACATAAGGCTACAATATAACACTTGGCTATATTAGACCACAGAGCTACACTGGCACACAGCACTACACTGACACACAGCGCTATACTGACACACAGTTACACAATGCTATATTGACATAGAGAGCTACACTGGTGTGCAGAGCTACACTGGTGTGAGGAGCTACACTGGTGTGCAGAGCTACACTGGTGTGCAGAGCTACACTGGTGTGCAGAGCTACACTGGTGCGCAGAGCATTTATGTAAAGACATCAAATACATTCACAGCAGAACCAAGAGCCTAAGACCTAATAAGGAAGAAGAAGTGGCGGTACTTTGGTGAAACAGCCAGACCCACTTGTTGATAGTAAACCAAGCAGATAAGGCAGTTATGCTTGAGTGCGGACAGGAAGTATAAAAAAAAGGGTGGATAAGCCACAGCTACGTCAAAAGAGCGAGCAACAAATTAGACATATGTACCTGCTTTTTGGGATAACATGTCGGGGGTGTACACTAAAAGACCTTTCTGCAATGTGTAATATTACAAACAGATATACTTCATGATATAGTTGTATATCACTATGTAAGTCATTTAGTCACTATGCCAATATATTTGTTACATAGATATATGCTATATAATGCATTAACTGAACATAAATAACCAATATATTTTTTTCCTTTGGTATAATTAATGCAATATAATGTATTTGACAATAAATTAATATAAATCTACTTTTTTTCTGTATAAACATGTTATATATAGCACTATCTGAATATGAATAACACATGAATTGACACATTATTTTCTGCATAAATATAAAATATATGTTATATAATTAATTCTACATATGAATAAATGAACAAGAATAAGAGTGGGTTGAAGATATATATTGAATCTTTGGCTAGAGGTTAACCACCTCTAGCATAAAGAATCGTGGGCAGAGTGACTGAGTTACTGCGTTTGCAGACAGGGGGCGACACAATTGGCCCAGTTGCATAGTCGATGAACAATTAATAATAGTTCAGTACAGTAGATGACTTAGAATATAACAAGGAGTGAAAGCTTAGGATTAATTATACTTGTATAATGCTTATACATAACATAATGTATTATCTGAATATAAATAACTAACATAAATGGACATGTTTTTTTTTGTTATGAATAAACTTTTATCTTAAACATGTCTAGAACCTAATACGAATGGGTTATACAACTGAATGAACATCAGATCTAGCTGCTCAGTGTTCACAGGGCTTTTGTAGACTTACCTCTTTGCGTAGGGCTTGTTTAGACTGGTACTCTACACGGGCCAGGGCCGTCTCTACCCAGTCAGGCTGGTCAGGGATCATGTCAGAGATGAGGAACTTGATTAACAGGATAATGTGCTGCAAACGATTGAGAAAACATGAAGGTGTTTTATGTGCTTAATTTTGTTTTATATAACTTTTCAGACATTCACACACTTGATATCCTTGAAATATTTGATCAAAACATTTAGATACTAACAACACGTGTAAGGGTCATTAAAATAGTTTCAACCCGATAGGTGGCAGCACTTATCATTCATAGACCTAGTGCAAAAGGCACCAGATTCACATCGGCCGGTAGCGTGCACGGTGGGAAAGTTATTTGTACCAGGGAGCCTAGGTAGTCCAATGGTTAGGACGCTTGCTCTGGGATGGAAGACATGTGGGTTCGGGAGTCACTGTGTACATGGGGTACCTTGCGTGTGCAGAAGGTTGGTTGGTTGGTTGTTGGAGTTTTATGTCCTGGCAACATCTAAGGTCATATCAGGACGAGTACGGACTTGTGAAAGTGCACACTCATGGCGACTTTACAGTACTGCCTCACTAGGAGATCAGACCGCCAGCACCATGACCTGATATCCCACTCAGTCACATTATCCTGACACTGAGCCAACTAGTCCTTTCCCCATCCTACTAATGCCAAGTGCCTCGCTAGGAAGCGACAAGTATCAATTTTTAAGTAATTGGTTTGACTTGACCAGGGTTCAAACCCGTGGCTTCGTATCCCACGATCTACCAAAACGGGAGACAGACGCTCAACTCATTCGGCCATGCCGTCTGGTACGGAAGTGCAGAAGGCGACACTGACCTCGGCTATGATGAAGGTGAAGATGACGTTGACCTGGCCGTACACGGGCACGTAGCCCTCCTGCACCTGCGGGGTGAGCGCCACCAGCGCCGTGTTGGTCACCACGGCCATCACGCTCATGATCTCAAATGCCGTCTGCAACGAACAGAGTGCTTTAATGCCGCTTTTGCCAGGTTTATTTTCATAGATAAATATATTACGTTCATCAGCATAATCTACTTTACTAATACGATATGGCACAAATTAAGACATTAAAAACAACATAATTTACATGAACCCCTCAGGAGAGAAGATTATGGAAAAGAACTGTATGAAAGACCTTGAGATATACAAGGGAAGCAACCTCAAATTCACCGAACACATTGACTATGTATGCCAAACAGTCAGAAAATATAGTGGATGGGTACTTTGTATGTTTCAGACAAGAGAAACTGGGGTGATGAAAACCTTGTGGAACTCCATAATACTCCCACGGATAGACTACTGTTCACAACTGTGGGTACCCACTTCTAAAGGACAGCTGACAAAGCTAGAGTCACTGCAACGCAGCTTCACATCATATATCAAAGACACCAAGAACCTGGATTACTGGGACAGACTAAAATTCCTCAAAATCTACTCTATTGAACATTGATGTGAGATATCGAATTATATACACCTCGAAAATGATTGAAGGCAAATTACTGAAGCATGGCATAACAATGTATCATTCAAAAAGATAGGGTACACTTGGTAAGGTATCAGCATTAAATACAAAAGCCGCAAATACACCCACACCCACACTAACTAACTAACTCACTCACTCACACACACACTCACACCCACACTCTCACACACACACTCTCACACACACACACACTCACACTGACATCTCACTCACCTGCCAGGCGCCTATCCCGGAAGCAGGGGAGGAGAAGGGCCGCTGGAAGATGCTGCAGAGCTTGAATGCATCGGACCGCACCTCAGTGAAGTTGTTAAAGAGCGCCCAGAAGGCGGCCGAGGGGAAGACGGCAGAGAAGAGGAACACATAGCCGAACTGCAGGTACATCTCCAGGTAGTCGTCCAGCGTACCCTGAAACAGGCAGAGCCAGTGTCGTCACATACTGCCAGATATGGGGTTTGAGACCTCTGCGAATTTGGATTCCACTGCTGTGTATAACTTACAGCATCATTAGACTTAGAGGCCAGTTGCTCTCATACCATGTCTATATGGTGTGGGAGGTTAAAAATCGCTTGGTTCGGTAAAAGTGTAGGTTCATGCTTTCTATCGACCAACTGTCTAATTCAGACTTATCCATGATAGGCTGTATAAATCTTCATGAAGAAGACCTAAGGGAATCTCGATCAAGCACCAAAGAAGCATCTTGAAGGAGCAGTGGCCTGAGCAACACAATTTGACTTATTCAAAATTATCAGGATCGAATATGACTAGTCATGGTTTGTGTACATTGAAACAACCTTTATTTGTTAAAATCAGGTGACCAGATCTTTTGTTGATGTTTTGCTTTGCTAAAAGGCCAACAACAAGGCTGTCTCCTTAATAACTGGCTACATATAGCCATAGATGATTTGTACAGTCTCAGGGACATTTTGGGTATTGTGAATTTAGAAAACGTGGTGATAATTGGAAGCTTCGAGGCTGCATGGACAACCTGCACACAACAAACAATTGAGAAGGCAAATGTTGTCTTTACTTTTTTTTGAACATTTGAATATTGAAATTGTTTGACCTGTTTCCCGCCATACAGGCAGCGTTTGTTGCCCACATCGCGTTAAGACATCACTCTGCTAAACAGAATTTACAGATGTCAGATGCGATTTAGAGCCGGTTTGCGCATGACAGAGAGCGGGTGAATCTCATGGACGCCACAAGCAATATAGATGGTGCAGACGACATTTGAAGAAGGCACTTAACATCTACATAAACTTGATGCAGTTTAGAATCAACTAATAAGCCAATTTGTCAAACAGCAAAAAGGTAAGGCAACGTGTCAAATAGAAGGAGCCTTGAAGGGAGAAGCACCTACATTCTATTACCAACAATCACATGAACAAATAAGCGGAGTGCTGAAATGCAAGGAAGGTTGCTAGTACCAGATTGTCCGTATAAACAGTGCTGCACAGTTGCTGCGAGGCAAGCTTCAACGCAGCGTCAGACTGATGCAGTTTGCGGTTATTGGCAGACGACAAGTCTGTTTATGTCTCCATAGGGCGGTTGCTAGGCCATGCGGTGTTATTGCCATGGCAACCATACCGAATACTCCCACATATTCCCCTCTACATGGACCCGGACCTGAGGAGTTACAAAGACACTGGTGACTTACACGTACCTACTGTCAATACAATTATTATACAGCAAAACAAATACAACCATTTAAAAACCAAACAATATACCTGATAGTCATTTCTCGGATTAACGTTTTTCTTTAAATCGCCCAATAATGAATGTCACGTTTATGAAATACACACTAGGAAATATGCATACATTACTATTAAATCAGTTAATATATCAAAGGATTAGATTTGTCAATGAGTGTTACTATTGCTATACGTCATCATTAGAACATAGATTAATGCAATGTTAGAATAATCATAGACTGTAAATATTGATCGCTCACTACTAGCCCTAGAAATAGCTATTACAAACACTGCCACTGGATCATATTTAAAGACAAGAAAACTATATCCTCCCAACAGCTGTTACAGCCTGATTAGTTCCGTAATCTCCCGCTTAGTAGGGGGCACCTCCCATCCAAAATGCTGCTGCCTCTCCACATACCTCAACACCTTGAAGAGGGAGGAGGAGAGGGGGTGAGGGGGTGAAGGGGAGAATAGGGGGAAGAGAGGGAGGGGAGGGGAGCAGAGGGGAGGAGAAGGAGAGAATGGGAGCAGAGGGGAGCAAAGCGGCAGGAGAGGATGAGGAGAGGATGGGGAGAGGGGGAGGAGAGGGAGAGGGGAGGGGGAGGGAGAGGGGAGGAGAGAGGAGGGAGACGGGAGGGGAGGGAGACGGGAGGGGAGGAGAGGGAGGACGGGAGGAGGGGGAACAGGGGGAGAAGAGGGGAGGGAGAGGGGAGAGAGGGGGGAGGGAGAGGGGAGGGGAGGGAGGACGGGAGGACGAGGGGGGGGGGGAGAAGAGGGAGGGGAGGCTCATTAAAACCAGGATTGTTATATTTGTTGCTCACTTATTTTTTAAACATGCATGTAGGTTCATACAGTGACAGTGGTAGCGCCAATGGCGATGGTGACAAGCACGGATTTTGTGGTGGATCAGAGAAATCAAGTGGGTAACATAGCAACGGCAAGACTGAGCATTCTGGGAGAAAGAGATGGTTTGGGAGAGGGAAAGAGAGGAGAGGGAGAGGGAGACCGAAGATAAGAAGGAGGGGAAGGGTGGGAGGGGAAGGGAAAAGGAGAGGGACGATAGGTGAGAAGGGAAAGGGGGAGAGAAGAAAGGGGAGAGAAGCGGGAGAGAAGAAGGGGGAGAGAAGGGGGGAGAGGCAGAGAGGGAGAGAGGTGGAGAATGAGAGAGGCGGAGAGAGGGGGAGAGGGAGAGAGGCGGACAAGGAGAGAGGCGGATAGGGAGAGAGAAGAGGAGGAGGAGGCGGAAGGGTGGGAGGGAAAGGGAGGAGAGGGACGAGAGGTGAGAAGGGAAAGGGGGGGGGGGGAGAAGAAAGGTGGGCGAAGGGGGGAGAGGGGGAGGGGGAGAAAGGGGGAGAGGTTGAGAGGTGGAGCGGGAGGGAGAGAGGCGGGGGGGAGGGAGAGAGGCGGAGTGGGAGGGAGAGAGGCGGAGTGGGAGGGAGAGAGGCGGAGAGGGAGGGAGAGAGGCGGAGAGGGGTGTGGGGGGGGAGAAACGGAAGGGGGGGGGGGAGAGGCGGAGACGGAGAGAGAGGCGGAGAGGGAAGAGAGGGAGAGGCGGAGATGGGAGAGAGGTGGAGAGGGAGAGAGAGGCGGAGAGGGAGGGAGGAGAGAGAGAGAGGCGGAGAGGGAGAGAGAGGCGGAGAGGGAGAGAGAGGCGGAGAGGGAGGGAGAGAGGCGGAGAGGGAGGGAGAGAGGCGGAGAGGGAGGGAGAGAGGCGGAGAGGGAGGGAGTGAGGCGGATAGGGAGGGAGAGAGGCGGAGAGGGAGGGAGAGAGGCGGAGAGGGAGGGGGAGAGGGAGGGGGAGAGGGAGGGGGAGAGGGAGGGGGAGAGGGAGGGGGAGAGGGAGGGGGAGAGGGAGGGAGAGAGGCGGAGAGGGAGAGAGAGAACCAGAGAGGGAGGACACTTGACTAGCTGGATGACTGGGCGCCCTACCTCATACTCGTCCTTGAACCTCTCGATGTTGGCCTGTTCCAGGCACTCTTCGTCTATGTCCTGCGCAGACAGCTCCTCCAGGCCCTCCCGGCCCTCCAGATCCGCCCATGACGGCGTGTCCGCCCGTGACGGCGTGTCCACGCCCGTGTTACCGTTGGCCTGCTGAGTGGAAGGAGAAGCAGTCAGCCACGCCAGATGTGACGGAAGTCGACGCTAGTGATGCAGAATCAGGATAATGTGACTGAGTGGGATAGGTCATGGTGCTGGCAGCCCAGTTTCCCAGTGAGGCAGCACTATAAAGCTGCCACGATTGTGTACTGTCATAAGTGGGTACTCGTCCTGATGACCCTAAATGTTTCTAGGACATAAAGCCCCAACAAACAAACCCGGACCGTCCATCAACTCTAACCCCCTCCCTCCCCCCCCCCCCCCAAATAAAGCAACCAAACCCCGACCATACTTAAAAACGACCATTCTCAAAAACGACCCCCCCCCCCCACGCACGTGTGGCGTGTGATATGCAATGCAAAAAAAAAAAAAATTCCGTTCCTCAATCAACGACTGTAATAATACTTTTTAAAGGATATCTGATAAACATTGTACAACAAAATAAACGGTCGCAATAATTTCTGTCCAGCGATGAAAACAATCACCCTCACGGGAGCTTATACGTTATGGGCAGAATAAATAACTTGTCACACACAAAAAAAATCACCAAATTCAACTGTAGAACATGGGTTTTTTTTACTGTAAAATATACGATGGCAGGCGAGAAGGATACACGGACAAACTATACGACAGCAAGTTTTAATTAATTGTAATTCTGCGGTAGTGATGAGCTTCAAAATGATATATTTTGCATGTTTTTAAATCAAATGTCTTAAGTATGTTTTCTTAACACAACAGTTTTGAATTTAATCACTTCGAAATTGCATCAGAGGTAATATTTGCGGTCATTTAAAGCTGCATAGTCCGATTAAGCATCAAGTTTTCAAAATCAAAACAATTATCTAGATTTGATTCTACATATCTAACTTAGATACTGATGTATTTGTTGCCACATAGAAGGGAAGGAACAGTGAGTCGATTTAATAGAACCGATTACTGCAGAAGCCTATGGTATCAGAGTTTTGGCGGGCTTGCCAACATTATTTTCACATGTTTGCATTTCAAATATCTCAAAAGGTAGCCATTTCAATTAAAAGTTACTTCAAACTAAATTAACTAGATTATAATGATCAATTTAATATACTTATCTAAAAAAACAATTCAGAAACTCAAAACTATCGGACTATGCAACAAATATCTGACCATCTTGGAATCTCAATCTTAGCACAGCAGAGTCACAGCAGAGTCACTTAGGTTGGGAACTTAGATTGCATACATTCCTTACTGACTACGAACTTATCTTGTGATAAGTCGCCTTTGTAAAAAAAAAAAAAAAAATAATTTCTTTTTTTAAAGAACACAAAGAAACAATTGAATCAAAGAAACGGATTGTTAAAGTAAGTGTCCCACAAGGATCAATACTGGTCCCCCTGCTTTTCATAACATAAATAAATAACGTTCCATATGCCAACGCTCCACCGATATAGCATTGTTTGCAGGTTTGCATAATAATGATGGTGTATAACAAGAATGACACCCATTAACAGAATAATCACTAAATGAACTTAATGCGCCGTCTGGTGATAGCATAACATCTAAAAAAACAAATCACCCTACATATCCAATTTAGATACTGTTGCACTTATTAAGCATTTGATTCTGCATGGAAGGGAATACTAAGTAAAGCATGTTGAACCTGCTACTGCTGAAGCATATGGTGTCAGATCTTTTTTTTATGTTAACGTCAAAATTAATTTAACATGTTTTCACCAGATGCGATGACCAAATGAGTTGAGCGTCCGCCTCCCGTTCTGGTAGGTCCTGGGGTTCGAAACTCCCGTGTTCGAACCCTGGCTGAGTCAAACCAATGACTTAAAAATTGATACATGTCGCTACCTAGCCTGGCGCTTGGCATTACTAGGATAGGCGAATGAGGAAGACCAATTGTCCGCGATTGAAATTTCCCCTGCTTAATCAACTAATGTACCAAAATATTTTTTTATAAATTTCCTCAAAGTTAGCCATTTATAATAAAAGACTATAACGATCAACGTAATAAATTGATCTAATAAAAATAATGACAGAAACTCGAAGTCAACGACATCAAATAATGCTCCATAAAGGAGGTGGTGCAGGGAAAACAAGTGACCAGAAAGACCAAACAAACTGAGTCTGTGATTCGAAGGAAGGAAGCCAGAGACAGAGATGCGAGGTATGGGGGTTTATTTTCAATGCAAGACAGGACAATTAATCCACGTCTTCCAAGTCGAGGGGGGCGCCGTGACCGATGACCTGGACCTCGGAGGCCGCCCGAGCCGACCACTACGAAGTCGTGTCCTTAAAAAGAGGGCGGGTGATTTCGGAATATCCGTATTAGAGGAGAACCAAAGCGACACAGGACACTTTGCTCCTGGAATAACCTACATAGGTCGATAAGACCCGCTGCCAGTTTGGATTTTCCCCACTACCTCATACTCAAGGACCAGACGGGATGGCCGAATGAGTTGAGCGTCCGTCTCCCGTCTTGTTAGATTGCGGGTTCGAACCGTGGTCGAGTCAAACCAATGACTTAAAAATTGATACTTATCGCTTCCTAGCCAGGCGATCAGCATTATTAGGATAGGGCAAGGACTGCTTGGCTCAGTGTCAGGATCATGTGACTGAGTGGGATATGGCAGCCTGGTCTCCCAGTGGGGCAGCACTATAATAAAAGTTGCCATGAGTGTGTACTGTCTCAAGTCAGTACCCATCCTGATACTTAGATGTTGCTAGGACGTAAAGCTCCAACAACCAACCAACCAACCACCCTCATGCTCAAACCACACAAGCACTCACCCATGAACCCTACTAATCACATACAACCCTGCAAACTCGTTAAACGGAACACACCAAATGCTTTTATCACTACTAGCTCTACATGAAGAATCCAACTGTCAGATGAGAAATGCGAGTTAGATTTAATACAAAAACAAACAACAAAAGATGTAAATAGCCTGTATACACCAATGGTCGGAAGAGCAGTGCCTCGGTGCTGAAAACAATGATTTATTCCCATGAATAAACTACCATATATGTCCCAATAGAAGCATGCTACCCAATAGAAGCACACATCCCATTTCAAGATTGAAAGCACGCACAAATTTACGATCATATTCAGACTGAATGCACATAAAATAAGACAATCCCACTATATTTCAGAGGCACGCCAAAAACAAATTTCTTTAACTTTGAATAGACGCGCATCCATGTGTCTGCACTCGCGCAATGCGCGTCTATTGGGACATATACGGTATTATATATTCCAATGAATAAACTAAATAAATTCATCACACACACAAATTACAAAAAAATTGGCTCTTAGAATAAAGTGATGCTACAGATTATGTTATTTAGATGATCATGACTATCCTGTTATACTTTGCCCTTATTGAATAATAGGTTAGGATAAACACGGATTTGGTGAGAAGCAGTGACTATATTGAGTCCAGGTACCGGGCCGGTGGCCGAATGGGTAGTAGTGCGCAGGCCTCCCATGCGGGAGATCGGAAGTTAAAGTCCCGGTGGAGTCAACCCCCCCGCCCGCCCAAAAGAAAACTATTCATTCGAGTTTTTTGTTAAAGCCTAGATAGGGGAACAAAATGGAGGAGAAACGAAAGCAATATAGAAAGAAATGCTTAAATATATGAATCAAATAAATTATCCACACCAAAATAATTAAGCTGAAATATGTTGATTTGTTACCACCATATAATATGTTATTGTTAATATGTGCGCAAATGCTTGTGTTAATACTTAATAGCTTTATAGAATAGAATAACTGAAACCACTTACATTTAAAAGTCAGCAAAATTAATAAGAAATTGTTTCATTGGGAATTAAACTTATGCTACAATTAGTTCGATCTGAGCTATGTTAAGTGAATGATATCAATTATATATTACACGGGTTAAGGAACTAAAGGAATGGGATACCACAACAACTAATTTGACTCATGGTGATGTGACACAATTCGGGCCGCGTATGTAGGACTGCACGGAATGTCTATAATCAGGGCATTCGTATATTAAAATTATAATTTCCCTCCCCCCCACATGATCATTGTACATACAAGTTGATATTTATATCAGTAATGTTCCACATGAAAAATGAGAAAGCAGAAGTACAATACTTATGAGGCGTTTTCCCCAGTGAAACATAACACATATACATTACTAATACTATAAAAATATTAAATAATAACACATATAAACACAGGTGAGCACTGGAAGACAGGGCGAGACGTGGTGGGTGGTTAGGCATGACACAGAGGAAATAGATACAAACATAAGTGAGCTGCACACACATACAATACATGGGTTAACTACAAGACCTGGGACCGTATGCATGGGCCGGAGCTATGGCCCTAACTGCGGCTATTTTGGCACCCACGGCTAACGGTCGAAAATCAGCATGCATGAGCCGGTGCCAGCGCTAGCCGCCGACCGTAGCCTAGGCTAGATACCCTGCATCCAGACCAGGGTTAACGGGGTATCCCAAGCGGTTAGTGTGCGTGTGAGGGTCTCAATCTATTCAATGCTGTCATATTTAACAGAATTACACACGCAATAAGCACAATTTTGATCAATTTAACCCTAAATGCGAAGCGATATTAACGCTGCTGCTGCAGCAGCAGCGATATTAATATTTTCGAATCGACAAATTTAAAGTAAACAAACCGCCGCCGCTGCAGCGACGTCGATATCCATACTGTCCAACGTCAAATAAAAATGGCCGCCACCATCGCCGCTGAATCGGTGGCAATATATTATGCCCAAATCTATTCAATGCTGTCATATTTAACAGAATTACATATGCAATAAGTGAAATCTTATCAATTTAACCCTAAATTCGAACCGATATTAACGCCGCCGCCGGATTGGCGGCATTATTCATATTGTTTACTCGAGGGAGTTCCCAAATCTATAAATAACTTCACGGTTAGCTATCCGTCCCGGCTAGTACATTTATGCATACCGCTTGACCTAATTAACCAAGGCCCTCCTAGCCGCGGATAGCTATCCCTAAGCTAGCTCCTAGCTCCGGCTAAGCCTAACTCCGATTCATGCATACGGCCCCAGCTGGTTGTAATGGTGGCGCCATCTAGCGTCTGCCGCCAACTCCAATAAACGAGATCAACGTCCCGACTGCGCATGCGCTGAAAACGGTCCTAGTAGCAAAGCAAAGGCATACGGCCATTGAGTTTGCCGATACACGTAGGGCAAAACTTCAATTTTATTCAAAATTAATTAAAAAAATACATAATTTGGCACAAACATGGATGGATGGATGCAATATAATAATATAATGAATATGTTTAAGACAACTCTCCATAATTAAACATTTTGAGCTAAGAAACATACAATTTCAGTCACTTTACAGGCTGATATCTAAATCACCATTGACTAGACATAAGACAAGTCATTCTTGTTCTAAATATTAAAATGTCAAATGTGTCAACAAAAACTTATTTCAAAGAAATATATAACCAATATCTGATTAACCATACTCATTTTCTAGTTCTTCATATGTCATTAACCATAGGATATAATAAAAACATGAATAAAATAAGTAAAGCTGACTGGCTATGGCTCTAACACTAGTCTGAGTGCCCAGATTTGTCTAAATCTAAATGCACATGGCATAAGATGTACTGGTTATATTGATGTAAATGAAATGCTGGATAAAAGATTAATATCTTAATTTATTATATATATTTTTTTAGTTGGTATTCTATGTATCAGACAAGAGCTGAGATGAGCTGAAACTAGCACATTTCATAGCTGCACCCAGTGTATTAGCATGTGCCATGTGCTTCTCGTGGGTTTGTTTTTCTTCCACGCATCCCACAATGCACTGCGCCGCTGGAATGGCGATGTAGTCTATACATAGTTGTTTTAGGGTAATTTTCAGTCGTAACCACAACACAGCTACTAGTCCTACGAGTCTCGCATGTGCGTGAAATATGTGTCAACAAGACTCAATGTGTCTCTAGAGAGACCCGAATTGTATACCAGCACCATAGACCCCTTTCAATGTTTGTAAACATCGTGGCTGCGCGTGCAGCATGGCTGCAGAACGAATGCACACTGCCACTGAGTTTGCCAGTACGCGCAGTGCAAAACCTCAGTTTTATTCATAATTAATGTATTCAAATCAGTATATTTCTAGGTGGTGTGGTTTTAGAGATATTTCACTTTTTCTGTATGAAGATTGCTCACTACCATTGACAATGCATTGAGTTTGCCGTACGCGCAGTGCAAAACGTCAGTTTGATTCAAAATTAATAGAAATCCAGAACCCTAACCATATCAATTTAATATAATCTTTTTGGTAAACATGTTTTCTATGTGTATTCCAATCAGTTTGTTTCTAGGTCTTGTGGTTTTAGAAATTTTTAACTTTTTCTGTATGAAGATTGCTCACTGCCATTGACAATGCATTGAGTTTGCCGGTACGCGCAGTGCAAAACGTCAGTTTTATTCAAAATTAATAGAAATCCAGAACCCTAACTTCATTAATTTAATATAATCTTTTTGTTAAGCATGTTTTCTATGTGTATTCCACTCAGTTTGTTTCTAGGTGGTGTGGTTTTAGAGATATTACAATTTTTCTGAATGAAGATTCATTAGATTGCTCACGGCCATTGACAATGCATTGAGTTTGCCGGTACGCGCAGTGCAACACGTCAATTTTATTCAAAATTAATAGAAATGCAGAGCCCTAACCGTATAAATTTAATATAATCTCTTCTTTAAATATGTTTTCTATATGTTTTCCAGTTCGGTTTGTGGCTAGGTGGTGTGGTTTTAGAGCTAGTTCCCCTTTTCTGTATGAAGATTGCTCATAGCCATTGAGTTTGCAGTGTGACAGTGTGTTGTCCTGCAGCCAAGCAGCGCGCGCACTGACCTAAATACATGTGCTGACGTCATATGAAATTGGTCAATTGGTCAACTCACTGGAAATTGTGGAACCGCGTTAATGCAAATGACTAAAGCTCTACACTTCAACACAACTGTGCATGTATGTACATATTTATGCAAAACTAGTCCAGTACCAGCATTCGTTGTTGACTTCGTCTCTGGAGTATAAAAGTAACACAGCAGTCGTCTTTTCCAAAACTAGGACTTTCAAAATAATAGGTAGACTCTACTCCAAAATGATGTTAATACTCTAGGTTCTGATCGAGACGGGATGGACAATTGGGTAGATTGCTCCACTTTCCATGCAGAAGAGCATGGGATCAATCCCTCGCCGAGTCACACTGTAACATGAACCAGACGGGATGGCTGAATGAGTTAGAGCATCTGTCTCCCGTGTTGGTAGATCATGGGATCATGGGTTTGAATCCTGGTCGAGTCAAACCAATGACGTAAAAATTGATACTTGTCACTTCCTAGCCAGGCACTCGGAATTATTAGGATAGGGCAAGGAGCAGTGGAATGAGGAAGATAATCATCCACGATTGAAATTTCCCGTGCTTAAACAACTAATGTACCCCCCCAAAAATTGAACCTTGTCACTAGCTTGCTTGGTGCTCAGTATGAATAGGTTAAGTTAACGACTGGTTGGGTGGCTCAGTATTAGGATAATGTGACTGAGTAAGCTATTAGGTCATGGTGCCACACAAGTCTGCCAATGAGGCAGCACCATGAAACTGCCATCAGTACGGTCACATGTCGGAACCTGCCTTGGTATGACTGTAGCAGCCTTTGACAGGGCGCGGTGGCCGAATAGGTAGAGCGCGGGCCTCGCTTGCGGGAGATCGGGAATTCGGTTCCTGGTCAAGTCAAACCAATGACTTAAAAAATTGATAACTGTCAATTCCTAGCCTGGCACTCGGCATTAATAGGATAGGGCAAGGACTGGTTGGCTCAGTATCAGAATAATGTGACTGAGTGAGATATCAGGTCATGGTGCTGGTGGCCTGGTCTCCCAGTGGGGCAGCACTATAAAGTCGCCATGAGTGCGCACTGTCATAAGTCAGTGCCCATCCTGATATTACAATAGAAGTTGTCAGGACGTAAAACTCCAACAACCGACCAATCTTTTCTTTCTAGAAGGAACTGCGGTCCACCACCACCTGACCGTAGAAGTTGCAATAGTTCTTCCTACCTTATTGGCAATGTGGTTCGCAATGATGTGCTTCTTCCGCTGCTGGTACATGAGGTAGGGAAGCAGCGCCTCCCGTACCTGGCCGATCAGCTGCTGCGTGATGAGCAGCGTGGCAAGTTGCTGCAGGTGGAAGCACAACTAAGATACTCAGCTAAATTACCCACAGCAGGATCTAAACACAAAACTGCCATCATTAGGGGCATTCACAGGAGTGTAGGTTGTCCAAGTCGTGCTAATTGAAGGAGGTAATAAGGGCTTCCTCTGAAGTGTTTTACAATTGATTTATCTGATATATATATATATATATATATATATATATATATATATATATATATATATATAGAGATTAGTTAGACGAATCTTACCTGGGTATAGATGATGGATAACTGTTGTTTTACCGAGGTATAAGCCTCGGATAGACGTGGGCTAGGGAGAGGTAAGCACATCCGGTCCAGCAATCTTTACCTACTTAATCAGGATAAATGAAAAAATAATCTAAAAGTACATCAATGGTGACAATGGTACTAAACTGCGAAGTTTCCTTGGTATAAGCAAACGAATAGACGTGGAAGGGTGTGGCGGGAGGGCCCTAGCCCACGTCTATCCGAGGCTTATACCTCGGTAAAACAACAGTTATCCATCATCTATAACCAGGTAAGATTCGTCTAACTAATCTATTTTAACTCGGTATACAGCCTCAGGCTAGCCTCAGGCTAGGGAGAGTTTACGTAATCTCATTTATCCTGTATTCTTATGTCACAAGTCAATAATATTGATAACATACATTATCATAATCACAAATAACATTTTGGTGAAATCGAAGTGTATCTCACCTAATGCCGATTAGTCTTGTAGCAGCAGTGGGCTATTGTGCCGTAGGCTTTTCTAATCGTTTATTGTAGTGGGTTGCAAACGACTTAGCCGTTTTCCATCCTGCATGCGCCAGGATTCGCTTGACAGAGATGCCTAGCAGTCGCGCCTTAGACGCCATAGCACCTCTAGTTGAGTGTGAGGCAGTATTTGTCCGTATCAACGCCTGCCAATTTCAACATCCGTAATTGTCCATCTCGCTAGGGTATCTCGCGAAATTGCCTTGTGTGGCTTTATAAAGCTCACTAACAACTGTCTTGAAGTTCTCAAGTCCTTGGTCTTGGATATATAGGCCCTAATGGCTGATACAACACAAAGTTTTGGGTCTTCTTTGAAACTACTCTACACTAATAGTAGACAAAGGGTCACCTAATCTGTTAGATTTTAACAGCTTGTGACAAATCAAATGTTGCTTCATTTCTATCTATCTCTAGGCCATCTAGTGATAGGGCAACAATAGTTTGTCCCCTATGTCCGGTTACTAATAATAAGAGCAACGCTACCTTAAACCCTAATTGTTTGAGATCTAAATGCCTATTATGAGGCCACTGTCTTAGCAAATCAAACACTACCGAAACATCCCAGAAGCGACTGTACTTCGGTTTGGGTGGGTTTCGTTGATAAATCGATCTTACAATCCAATGAATAACATGGTGTTTCCCAAATGTCTCATTATTTATCCGTGGAAGGATGACGGATAAAGCACAGCGAGCCAGCATTAATAGATCCAAACCCTAAGCCTTCGTCCTCTAACCCTCGGAGAAAATTACCAACTTGGGAAATAGTAGGATTCATGGGCTTTGACTTTCTTAATTAAACAATAAACACCCCACTTTTTCAAATATGTGGTTACATTTTTAACTGTACCTTTACGCCAAGCATCTGCGACAAGTCTTTGTTGTGTAATTTTATCTAAACCGAATTGTTCTAAATATTTATTTAAAAAAGGAATGCCAACAACGGTGTTGTGGACACGTCCCCTCTTTGTTTTAGAGGGCCTTGGTGTGTCAGATTGCCTGGTGATCTTCGGAATCGGAGGCAATCTTTGGCGGCTGCCTGTATGCCCGGTAGCCAAGGTTGCGTGTCCCAGTTGGGAACGATTAATATTGCGTGTGCTTTGTCCATCTTTATCTTTCGGCTTACCCGGCTGATCAATCTGAATGGGGGGAAGATATAATAAAATTTATTCTCCCCCATGTGATAGAAAAAGCATCTATATGCCAGGCATCAGGTTCTGGATGCCATGACACATATTTGTCATTTTACAATTGTTTCGTGAAGCAAACAAGTCAACTTCAGGTTGGCCCACTTTTGGCACACTGTGGTGAAAATGTCTGGATTAAGGGACCATTCCAAATGGTCATAAAAATGTCGACTTTTATGCTCTGCTAAGGTATTTTGCGTTCCGGGAATATATGCTACTGTTAGCCAAACTTTATTCATTTGGGCCCATTCCCAAATTTGTTCTAGCCATCGCATTACATGGCCTGGACTTTGTCCCACCCATGTTTCGTACATATGCCATTGCCGTTGTATTATCCGTTAAAATACGGACGTGTTTACGTGGTACCTTAACTAAACTAGCAAGGCCTAAATAAATAGCTTGTAGCTCTAAAACATTAATGTGATCTGAATTTTCTTCTTTCAAACCAACGTCCCCCTGTTGCTATGGAATCGCAATGTGCCCCCCAACCTTCTAATGAAGCATCAGTAGTCACTACTGTGTTGGGTTCATTCATCCGTATAGGATTGGGGGAATTTTGAATATTATTAAACCACCAGTTAATGTCTTTCATTCCATCTTCTGAAATAAACATTTTCCTTTCAAAATTGCCTTTAGTACGAGCCAACCCTAAGTTCTTATCTATTTCTAAAGATTTTATGTGGGCTTTACCATATAGAATAGCCGGGGCGTAAGCAATAAGTATGCCAACTAGCACCGCGACCTGTCTTATCTTTGGCCTACTTAAGGCGACCAAGTGAGACGCCGTATCGTGAAACTTAGTCAGCTTGTTATCGGGGAGTGAAACAGTCATACAGCGTGTGTTAATAATAAAGCCTAAACATTTGAGTTCAGTTGTGGGGACAAAAACTGACTTGTTATGATTCAAATAAAAACCCAACGTTGTCAGAAGGGAACATAAATCGTCAACAGCGTGTTGACACTCATCAAATGATTGTGAAACAATGAAAGAATTATCAATGTAAGGGAACATAGTATGACCCTTATTTGCCATGACCGAAAAAACTGGTTTCAATAATTTAGTAAACAAGCGTGGAGCGCATGCTAAGCCATTTGGCATACATGTAAATTGAAATAGTCTATCTTCCCAAATAAATCTTAAGAATTTGCGGTGTCCTTCAAATATCGGGACAGTATAATATGCATCTTGTAAATCAAACACTAGCCATCCAAGCATTCTCTGTAACCAAGTCTCTGGCAGTGTCCAGGGAAAACATTTTGAAATGTTGATATTCTACGAGTACGTTCAACTTAGTTAAATCTAAAATCATGCGAATATCGCCATTTGGCTTTGGCCTTGAAAATATATTAGAGATAAATTCTCCTGGGGTGTGAGGCACCTCTTCAATGATACCTTTAGATTCAAAAAGTGCAACTTGTTCTGATAATGCTTGTTTCTCCAACTCATTAAATCTATATGGGAAAGGTACCCGTTGTTGTAACGGGATTTCAGTAAATGGAATCTTAACACCGGTAACAATATCTAAAATGTTAAACGTCAGTAGTGATTTCGTACCAAGAAGAAATACAATTAAAAATGTTCCCCGCACAAAATTCGCTTACATCTGTTTGTGTAGATTCCGCCACCAACTTAGGAAGTTGGGTTTGTGTAGCAATGTCTATTTGTTGCCTGGGCGTGGGAAGGATTGCTTCGGGGCAAACTCCTTCCTGAACGGGCGGTTGCCGTCGTTCCAACCTTGCCTGTCTCCCTGACCTCTGCCTCTGGGCTGATAGCCGTAGGACGGGCCGGACCTGCCAGCTCTGGCTCCTCGGCGAGGACGAAAATCCCCTCGGGGGCGACGAAATCTTGACGAGTCGGCTTTCTTGGCCGGCTCAAGGTTACGACCACTCTTGGCTTCCGTCTCGACCTCCTTGAAGAGGTATGGAAGTTGGCCACCAAACATTTTACCTTTATCCAAAGGTTTGCCCTTAATGGGTTTGGGCGGCAAAAAGAGAGTATACTCCTTGCCATCGTTGTCCATGACCTTCTTAGATCTAGCTACTTCCTTCCCAGCTTGTGTGGTGACCGCTTTGAACACGTTTTCGTATCTACGGTAGCTCAAGAAGTTACTGGCAGCTGTGAGGAGGGCCACGCCCTTATCCATGCCTCTGGCCAGTGAGGAGAACTTGTTCTCAGTTTGCATCCGGTTAGCTACCGGAACGACTGAGGCGAGGACCCCTAACAACGCTTTGTGAACGGTAAACAGAGCAGTCTCGAAGCGCTTCTTCTCATTCAGATGGATCCCAGCGTCCATCTCTTTCACTACACTATCCGGGATACCTTTTATCCCGGAAATTTGCTCAGTGATTTTGTTGATCACCTCAGCTGGCTTAAAGGTGTTAAAATGTCCCTTTATAGTCTCGCGCATCATAGTCGTTGTTCTGACTTTCTTTCCCTTTTGGATCGGGCAGCGCTTCCGAATCTTGCCTCCCAGGTTGGCATAAAGGCCAACCCTTTCCGTGTCTGAGTCCGACTCAGTAGTTGACGAGTCGGACGATGAATCGGAAGAAGAATCTTTCTTCTTGTTCTTCTTACTTTTCTTCTTTGGCTTCTTCACTTTCTTGCCCTTGGTGGCTTTGGTGTAATCATCACCAGAGGAGCTAGCCGGTCGATTCCGCTTTTTGGCCTTAGGGCGCGGGGGCTCAGGTGCCGAATCCGTCTCTTCGAAATCAGAGACATCCTGCCAGTCTGAGTCAGCTGGCGGGAATTGTTGGTCCTTGCTGTGGAGCTCCTTCATCTTTTGCTCCACTAGCCTATTGACCTGTAAGGTCAAATCGCCTGGGAACACCTCGTCGTCCTCACTCTCTCTATCTGAGAGCACATGTGCCCCCTGTAGTGGGGACGGCGGAGCTGTCCGATCCGGTGACGTATCATAGCCGGTAGGCACGCGTCCCTCCGCCGCGGCGGGCGGCGGTTTGTTTCGCTTCGTAGCCATCGGTAGTCTGTAACCAAAAAAGGAAACTTAGTAACCGGAATCAACTCAACTGAACACCAAAGTGATGCCAGGGAACCTGGGTTGAGGATCTTATTGGTAAAGAGTAACGTATTTACACCCGTTCTCAATACAGGCGTGGTAAGCTAAGTTTTCCGTAGGTTTTGGGTATCGAAACCAACCGTACGTGGGGTAGGCTTCTAGAACCTCCCATCTCTCTGTCGCGTACACTTCTCCCACCCGCGGCTACTGCGCCAGCAAGTGAGAGAAAATGCTACGAAACTCGGAGAAACGCCTCATCAAAAGGGGAGTCTATAAAAGAAACCCAGGATCATCCCCAACAACACCCTCTATTAGGGTCCGAAGGAATCTCCACAGGAGATGTGACGGTGCCAACATCTCTACCCGTACAAAGCGGGTTTAATCGAACCACGGAACCAAGACAAAGGAATCCTTTGTTCTATCCGATTCAATTTTTAAAATGCTAATCTTGTCCAAATTGGACGTACGAAAGTTCTGAACTTTTCAATCTAGATGCGATAGTGCATCATAAACAAGCTTAACCAAAATAATCACGATTACTTACAGTTATTAGCTTTTTGTAGATAAATCCAACTGGAGCAACTCACGAGCGTCCTCCGGTCGTGAGTTTTTTATGCTAATTGCTGGACCGGATGTGCTTACCTCTCCCTAGCCTGAGGCTAGCCTGAGGCTGTATACCGAGGTAAAATATATATATATATATAGAATGGGATATTTGAGCTTAAAAAAGCGGAAAACTCTTCCCAAGAAAACCCCAAAACACTAACATAGAACCCTAAGAAAACAACTAACATAGTAATAAGAATAGAACAAAAATTCAATGCCAAGAGGCCCAAAAAAAATAACATAGGCTACTAAACGTACCAACAGATCTATCTGCTACTGAAATGCAGACAATCAAATAACTTATCAGCAGCTACTGCTTGGTAAGACAACACGACACTACAGCTGGCCAGCATTGAAAACAAGCTGGATACCCGGGCTTACATGCTATGGACAGTATAAATACAGCCTCAATAAAATTTTTTTAAAAAAAGACCCAGTAGGTTGGGATTGATCTGCCCAGCAATATTAGACTGAGTACATCATGGCTATTATTAATAGTTCTGTGACGTCACACACAGGGATGATAGTGGTTTCGGAGGGGGGGGGGGGAAGCGGAAATTAAGTCGAGATTATTATCCTGACAGCAAATTTCCGTTTACACCTATATAAAAAATGTGCGCAGGCTGTGAAACCCCCCGGAAATCCGCTTAAAAGGGACGCCCATCACCCCTGACACAGAAGGGAAGGGTGTTATCATGTTACTCCTCAGATAGAATAGAATGTAGACCATCACAATAGTATCTGATTATGAACTTATTAAGAAGTAAACCATTGAAAGTTTAGTGGTTATAACGGACTCACACTTCTGAGGAGGTTCATGTCTTGCAGGTAGAAGGCAACGTAGAACAGCGACATGAACGAGTTGGTGAAATCAAACTGAAAAAAGAAGCAGTTTGATTGATTGGTGGTTACATAACGCTGTATCGGCAGCAAAGGTCATATTCACGGCGAGCAAATGAAAGCATCTCAAAGGATCGAGTAATTAGGTCACGGCTAGGAATTGAGGTAACGTCACTGGGAGACAATCTCTTTAATTTGCATAAATCTAGATTAAGGAATTCATCGCCAGCACTAAATAGGAAACTAGCTAATTCAAACACTATTACTAGAGTAATTAGTACATGGCAGGGTCTGTACATGTGTGAAGATATGGAATTCAAGGCTATTTCAACGCTTTTTTTATATATTGGAATTCAAAACTATTTTCATTTGTATTTCAGGAAAAACAACAATGGTGAATGTCTATTTCGAACTGATTTAGATCAGTGGAGACAGTTTAATGGAATTCAAGGATTTTCAAGACTAATTACCCAAAATAGTTTAAATTCAAGGCTTTTCAAGGCATTGAAATGTGGGAAATAAAGTTCAAGACCTTTCAAGACTTTCCAGGCCCTGTATGGACCCTAACATCGACACTAAACACCAATTTAATTTAATCATATAAAAATGTTCACAAAAACGATAAAATTGTTTAAAATAAAGGATGACTTGCCAGGACTAGCTTTACGATGAGCTGATTCTCGTAGGCGCTCTCTAGTCTATGGTTCTCTGTGTAGACACAAACACCGGTTAGACACCTACAATATTGTCAACGCCACAAATGGGAGTAAGTAAGCATCGTAATCAAAATCAAAACAAAATTCAATGTATTCTCTTTGATAGTATATTAAAGTAACCAGGATTCATATGGGCTAGTCCCATTTTTTTTTTGTACACGGCCCAAAAAAGCATTCTATTTGTTGTAAATGCCGAAATAATTGTGATATTAGGTAATGACACACCCTTTCAGTCATTCATTCATTCCTTCCTTCCTACAATCATCAATCGATTTTTCCTCTTTTCAATTTTTTTCTCTCTTCCATTTTTCGTTCGTTCTCCTTCCATTCCTTCTTATTATGTGTAGGTGTGCGTGTCTGCTTTCATGTTCGCCAGGTGGCAGCGTCGGCATATCAATTTGAATCCACATCGTAAGGTACACGGTCACGACGGGGTCATGCCATCAAGTCCCCCTAGTGTGCATTTACTGAACTACTGTGTTGTGCCTTTTAAAGTGTGGTGAATCTAACGTGAAACAAACGGCACACTTAAAGCTGCATAGTCCGGTGAAATAAAAAATCTTCAAAACCAAACCAATTATCTAGATTTCATTTGACATATCTAACTTAGATACAGATGCATTTATTAAGCATTTGTTTCTGCATAGAAGGCAATACTGAGTCAATTTAATAGAACCTGTTACTGCAGAAGTCTATGGTCTCAGAGTTTTGGCAAGCCTGCCAAAACTAAATTTATATGTTTGCATTCAAAATATCTAAAAAGTTTACCATTTAAAATAAAAATAACTTTCAACTAATGTAACGTAGATACTAGTGATCGATCTAATATATTTATCTCAGAAAAAATACAGAAATACAAATCCATCGGACTATGCAACTTTAACCAAGTCAATGCTCACCAGTGTGCTTCCGAATGGAAAGAATGCTGAATGTCACGCTGGTAACATAATATGAGTTAAGATAACCAGTCCAGAATGAATTACTATAATTGCCAACGCATCAAATATAACCTAAAGAAATAAGTCCAAGTCCACAACGGTATGCAGGCGCCACAAGAGCATGGAGACATCTTGAGCAGAACTTATATATTCAATTTTAGTTAAAGCTGCATAATCCGATGAAATCATGACATTTTGAAAACCAAGACACTTACCTAGATTTGATCCCACATATACTCAACTTACATACTAGTACACTCATTCAGCATTTATTGTTGCATAGAATGAAATGCTAAGTTAAAATTTAATAGAACCTGTCACTGCTGAAGTCTAAGGTGCCCAGCATTTCGAGGTGTATGATAAAATTAATTACAAATGTTTTCACTTTAAATATCTAAAGAAACTTTGGCCATTTCTGAAAACACTTACCTCAAACTAAAAGCAAAGTAGATTATAAGGATCAACTGAATATATTATCTAAAACATATGGCAGAAACTCAAAACCATCGGACTATGCAACTTTAATATATTATAATTATAAATAAACACAAAAAGAAATATGCTTTATAAAATCTAGAATCAGGGATGAAAGCACCTCTGACAAAATGGGTGGTTGTTGTTTTATGTCCTGGCAACATCTAAGGTCACATCAGGATGGGTATCGACTTGTGACAGTGCGCACTCATGGCGACTTTATAGTGCTGCCCGACTGGGAAATCAGGCTGCCGACACCATGACCCGATATCCCACTCAGTCACATTATCCTGACACTGCGCTAACCAGTCCTTGCCCTATCCTATTAATGCCAAGGCTAGGAAGTTACAAGTATAAATTTTATCAGTCATTAGTTTGACTCGACCGGGAACTGAACTTCCGATCTCCCGTATGCGAGGCCTGCGCTCTACCGATTCGGCCATTGCGCGCTCTGCCTCTGACAAAATAGCGGAGAGTGGACTTCAGGTGAATTTATGGTAATTCACCTGTGGTGGGCTATGAGAAGTGGCGTGCCTTTTTTGTTTTTAATCAGTAAATAGGTGGAGATCTTTTGGAATGTACTCTTTTTTTTTGTTATACAGTTCAACATGATATGCATGAAGCATTTTGTTAGGGATGGGTGGGCAGGGCAACCAACCCCAGTCGTTGAGTGCCTTGGCGAGTGGCCGGTAACCCCCGTTCATAATGATGAGAAGTGCGGCGTAGACGACCGTGGGGAAGAGCAGCACAGCTTGTCCGAAGTAGCCAGGGTTCCGCGTGTAGAATCTGACAACACAAAGAGCAGTACATTTACTAACTGGAAAACGATGCTGTCAAAATTAGTATCGGACAGAGCCGAGTTTCCTCGGAATTAAAATAAAATATGATCAACACAGCAATTACAAAATATATAGGCCGGATACAATACCAAATATGAGACAAGACAAATGAGTGGGTTGAGAATAATATATTCTCTGGCATAGGGACTATGATATGTACCTCCGCAATTACTGTACATATATAACGATAATAATAGTAGTAATAATAACAATAATAATGTAAATTTAATAAAACATCCTCACTAGCAGGAACCATTCTAAGGTTTTGTACAATATCAATAAGAATTATAAATAAGACTTCATTATGAGATATTTACAAATTGGTTATAAAAGTTAGTTGTTCTTTGTTGTTGCTGTAAAATATTTTATTCATTGATATAACTCTAGTTTTCAGAGCCCAGGTACTGAATATACAAGTTATTCAGAAAATGATTAAACGGAACTTGACTATAGATTAAATATAACATTATTAACATCTAACTGCTGCAATCTACGTGAAGAAGTAATGAAGAGTGAACTTAGCCTGTGTGAAATAACCTTTTGTGTAAGTGTGTGGCAGTGGGATACGACGATGGCTTAGAATAAGACAAGAGAAGATTGGTGGAATTGGTATTTTGGGGAATGCACACATGACAGAGAGTTTATAGATTACAGGGAGCAAGGAGAATTCAAAGGGTTGGCATCTGACATTATTTCAGAATATACAGCATTATCAGAAAACGCGCCAATCGAGATGTCGGCCATCTTAGATTTTCTGGGTTTAAAAAAAGAAAATTGCTCCATACCCAGATGGGTGTCACAAGAATAATTAGCAGAAAATAAAGCCTGTATCAAACGAAACTAAGTCAACCCATATGGCTGCTAGACTAATATTAGTAATAATCTTTTTTGGGGTTTGCATAGTCCGATCAAGTTGCATAGTCCGATTAAGACATAACATTTTGGAAAGCCAAACACTTATCTAGATTTGATCATAAGTTTCTAACTTAGATACAAGTGCAGTCAGTCGGTATGTGTTGCTACATAGAAGGCATACTCGTCAGTGTACTAGAACCTGTTACTGCTTAAACCTATGGGTTTATTTGTCATGTTTTCATTTCAAATATTCACCATTCATCAGGGATGAAAGTGGTCTCCCGGAAAAAAAAGCGGAAATGCTGATATTCTCCCATAGGCTTAGCATTGGCAGGGAATCGCGAAAAATTCCCGGAAGTCGGGTTTCATACATTTTTCTTGAAGATTTTACTGCCTATGATGGATAAGTCTGAATAGACTTGTTTTCACCATACGACAGTTTGTCGATAGAAAGCCCGAGTCTACACTTTTACCGACCCAAGCGATTCCCACACCACATAGACATGGTATGAGAGCAACTAGCCTTTAATAACGCTGTAAGTTATACACACCGGTGGAAATCCAAATTGGCAGAGGTGGGGGCACAGGGAATCGAACCACCGACCTTCAGATTAGGAGTCCGACCTATACGTTTAAGCATGTATTAGTAGTAAACGCTGAGAGTGCTGCGCCGATAGTACTGCGGCATTTGAAGCATTTATTAGTAGTATTCGATAATAGTGCGACGGCGTTTGAACAACGTATTAGTATACACTTATAGCTACCGGAAAAATCCCGGAAATTCGCGAAATCGCGGAGATCTTTCATCCCTGAATTCATAATAAAAGTTCCTTCAAACTAAAGTAATGTCCATTATAACAATCAATTCAATAAATGTATCCATAAAAAGTGGTAGAAAGTCAAAACCATCGGACTATGCAACTTTAATAATAATAATTTTGAAAATAAAAGCAGAGGACTCATGCATGGACATAAAATGATGCCTGA
The DNA here is from genome assembly GCA_030323885.1 of Branchipolynoe longqiensis. Lineage (NCBI taxonomy): Eukaryota > Metazoa > Annelida > Polychaeta > Phyllodocida > Polynoidae > Branchipolynoe > Branchipolynoe longqiensis. The sequence continues at coordinate 74,544,827 of CM059194.1, read as the reverse complement.
TGACAAAATGATATCAGTGTGAAATAAGTTGTGATTGTGGTCAGGTCACTACCAGGGACACATTCTCTTTCAACTTCAAGCGGACATTGTGATTTCATAACCTGTGCTACTTCTATGTGCAGCACAGATCAGCTGTACAAACCTGTCACATTTCTCCTGCAGCCAGAAGTACAAGAGCATCACCAGGAAACCTGAACAAAGGAGGGACGTTTAGTTAGAAAAAATGAGACAGACCTTTATCCAGGGAGCATGCACAACGATAATAACAGTAGTTCATACCACTGCCGTCAGAGGGCAGGGCCGCGTTCAAGGTACACCTCGGACAAATTCCAGACATCGCACTAGTCTGAACGACTTGAGCTGTCTGGTGCCTCAAAAATGGCGGCCTCCATAGGGAGCAGCCATTTGCAATTGAAAAGAACAGCTATGATTGGCTGAAATCACTGAATCCGGTGGCCATTTTCGAGGTGCTTTTTGCCTCCTAAATGAAGACCGAGACGTCTCTGAACGCAAATAGGCCAAAAGACGTCATGGAGCCGTCTCCGAAGCGCCTCCGAGACATACCCTGAAAACGGCCCAGGTTTGTGGTGTAAATCAGCAAGTATAAGACCATTTCCACAGAGTATGCTGCACTGTGAGCTGCTATCCATAACATTAGTTCACTGCCACTGTCATCAGAGGACAGATTGGTGATGGAAATCTTCTATAGGACCTCTCCCCACAGAGCATGCTACACAGTGAACTGCTACCAACAATACCAGTTCTTCCACTGCCATCAGAGGGACCGGAAGCACTGGTCGAATCGCTAATGCCTGGTACACACCTACCGTATACGATTCGCGCACTAAAACTCGCGACTCGACCCGACCCGCTTAAAACTGAAAACGGGCCGATTCATTTTTCGAATCAGGAATCGCAATCGTAATCGGCCCGTTTTAGTCCTAAAACTGAGTTTTATATGCGAATCGCAAGCGTCTAGTGTGCACGGGGGTCACACACCTAACGACTAAAACTCAGTTTTATGCGCGAACCAGGCAGTTTTAGATCGTATACGGGAGGTGTGTACTAGGCATAAGAGCGCTGGCTTCCCGTGCGGAAAGTCAGGGGTTCGAAACCGTGGTGAGTAAAACTAATGACATGCAACATTGATACTTGTTGCTATCTAGCCTGGCGCTTGGCATTAATACGATTTTTTGTTTGTGTGATGGGTGTATTTATGCTTGGCTCAGTACTAGGATATTGTGACTGAGTGGGATATTAGGCCATGGTGCCAGTAACCTGGTGTCCCCGTGGGGCAGCGCTATAAAGTCGGCATGATTGTGTACTGTCACAATTCGGGGTCCTCATATAACCCAATATATTGCTAGGAGGTAAAACCCCAAGAAACAAACCCCTCAGACGGCTGGTTGGTGGTGGAAATCGTCTAAGAACATTCGTATGGACAGATGTTATTGTTTTACGTCCTAGCAACATCTAAAGTCATATCAGGACGGGTACCGACTTGTGACAGTGCGCACTCATGACGACTTTATAGTGCTGCCCCACTGGAAGCCCCTATGGACAGTTAGTAATCTATATTTAGCAGGAGACACTAATTGTTATAAGCTTCTTGTCAATGACGTCACACACTGGCATTAATTATTCTACTACTAGTAATAAATAGGCTGTCATACATGTCTATAATTGGCAGGTTAGCGTTATTGCAACAAGACCTACTGCATATGAGCAAATACAAGTAAAAAGCTGCATTGTCCAATGAAAGTAACAACTTTTTCACAATTAAATCACTTAGATTTGAGCTTGTATACTCGACTTAGATACTGTTGCACTTATTAAGCGTGTGTTGCTGCATAGAAGGGAATGCTAAGTCATAAGTCAATTTAATTTAGTTTAAACCTGTTAGTGTTACTGCTGAAGCCTAGGGATGTGCATACCAAAATTAATGTTGTATGCTTGCACTTCAAATATCTTCAAAGTTAGCATTTAAAATAAAAGTTACTTCAAACTACAGCGATGTAGCTTATAATGATTATCCTAATATATCTATCTTAAAAAATGACAGAAACTGAAAATCATCAGACTATGCAACTTTAAGAAACACATGTTCAAACTCTATACTTGAACATGTTTTCTTTGAAACTTTACAAGCGTACTAAAAGGTTGTCAGAGGATTTCTACCTGATCTAAATACCTATTCGTTTATTGTTATTATCAATGCTACATTTCAAACTTTGCTAACACAATATGAAACATTGACCACCTCTCTGTTTGAAGCAGGCCTTCGAACCGGGTACCAGCCTGGAATATATTGAGGTGAATACATGGTGACGTCACAAAGTACCAGCTACCCACATATTCCCACATTAATACTTGTCACATGCCCAAAGGAACAAACAGGCAGCAGGCAGGCATGCACATTACTAAATTCAAATTTTAATTACAACTTACCAAATCATCAACATTTTCCACATTTTCACGGTCGCATAACGCCTATAATGCAGGGGGAGGGTGTGTTAGCTATGTACAACTTCTATGGTTTAGTAAAGTGTCAATAGTACATCAACTACGGCCATGTTCTGTGATAAAATGTTGATGTGTACTACTTAGTAAACGATGTGGGGTGGCGTGGGAGGGGGGGGGGGTCTGGTAACTAGAAAAGTAGTACTTATTTTCCAACGGTAAAGATGTCGAAAACTTTGGATGCTCTTTAACACAGGGTCCACACACATGTGAAGATATGGAATTCAAGACTTTTCAAGGCTGTTTTTGATAGGAATTCAAGACTTTTCAAGGCTGTTTTTGATAGGAATTCAAGACTTTTCAAGGCTGTTTTTGATAGGAATTCAATACTATTTTCATTTGGATTTCAGGAAAAAAGAACAGTGATGAATGGCAGTTTCAGACTAATTTAGATCAGTGGGGACAGTTTAATGGCATTCAAGGCTTTTCAAGATTAATTACCCAAAATAGGTTAAATTCAAGGCTTTTCAAGGCCTTGAAGTGAGCCAAATGAAGACTTTCCAGGCCCCATACCGACCCTGCTAACATCAACAGAGCAGCTGGCAACATGGGCATGCCATAACACCTACTGAGGTAGAGGCAGAAGAAGACGATGGGCAGCGACACACAGTAGAACTTGGCCATCTGCTTCCACTTGGGGTACTCGGGCTCCAGGCGGTCGGTCACCGGGTTGTGCCCCAGCTCACCGATGAACTGCGGGCGTGCCTCCTCAAACTCCTCCTGTCCGAGCGTGCCCCAGGAGTAGGCCAGCGCAGACCTGCGTACAATGGAAACTGATGCTCATTAACCTATTATCGTCGGAATCGAACCGACGAGTTCAAACATTGGTCAAGTCCAACAAATGACATACAAATTTATACTTGTCGCTAGGTTAGGGCAAGGACTGGTTAGCTCAGTGTCAGTGTCATGGTGCTGGCAGCCTGTTCTCCCAGTGGGGCAGCACAATAAAGTCGCCATGAGTGCGCACTGTCACAAGTCGGTACCCGTCCTGATATGACCTAAGATGTTGCCAGGACGTAAAACTCACTTAGAGAGGTTTTACTGTATATATTTTCTAGGAAATGGCTGAAAATTTCAAATTTATTTCCTTCTTGCAAAGGTAAAGGTAAAATTGTTATACTAATCAAGTGCTAACTCCAGTAAACCAGCAGCTCTGTCCTTGAAAAAAAAAATTCTAAGAATAAGTTGATTACCTTTCTGTTTTGTTTTTAAAGGAGCAAACATTACAAAATCATCTTCAATAAAAACATTACAACTCGGAAATAGTTAGAGCTCTTTCTTTAAAATTAATTCTCTTCTACACTCCACCCACGCCGGATTGAATTTCTTAAAGCATTTACATAACAAGAAAATGGTATTGTTGAACCAATAATATTCCGAAAGGCTAAAAAAGCTAAGATTCCATATATGCGGTATGCAGCATGCAAATGTGAACGCGTACGTAGCATAAATACCCATGCCATTTTCCGTCTTTCTTGCTCCAAATTTGTGAAGGAAAGTCAAAGTTCCTGTTTGCTGTATGGCAAATGGAGCAGCATTCGCGTTCGCATTCGCCTCGATCGGTCCATGGAGCGATCCACTTGCCGCATCCGGACATATGGGCACCATTGTGCATTTACATGCTTTTCCATTTCATGTCGCATTCACATACCGCATACCATGTATATGGAATCTTAGCTTACCATGACAACATTTGTTCCCCAACCCTCACCCCACTTATTGAATGCTAGCTTTAAGTGTCGATGAACTCAACCATACTTGTTTCGCTTCCACGTCTCGAGGAAGACGGTGACCCAGACAGTGTTGAATATGGAGAAGAAGATGGTGGTGTTGACGTTGTCGACAGACGAGAAGGAGGAGAGGATGCCGATGAAGGCGGGCGGGATGAGTGCCATGGTGTAGAAGCCGAGGAACGCGAAGTACATGGCGATCGTCTGCCCGAAGTAGCCCTGGATTCGGTCTGCAAGCAGCAGGGAGGCGCTTTGGGGTCAAAGGTCAGGCTAAGCAACTTGTCTGTCGGGGATTTACATTCTAGCAATAACTAAGGTCAGACCAAGATGGGTATCGACTTGTTTGTTGGGGTTTTACATTCTAGCAATAACTAAGGTCAGACCAAGATGGGTATCGACTTGTTTGTTGAGGTTTTACATTCTAGCAATAACTAAGGTCAGACCAAGATGGGTATCGACTTGTTTGTTGAGGTTTTACATTCTAGCAATAACTAAGGTCAGACCAAGATGGGTATCGACTTGTTTGTTGAGGTTTTACATTCTAGCAATAACTAAGGTCAGACCAAGATGGGTATCGACTTGTTTGTTGGGGTTTTACATTATAGCAATAACTGAGGTCAGACCAAGACGGGTATCGACTTGTTTGTTGGGGTTTTACATAATAGCAACAACTAAGGTCAGACCAAGACAGATATCGACTTGTTTGTTTGGGTTTTACATTACAGCAACAACTAAGGTCAGACCAAGACGGGTATCGACTTTGTTTGTTTGGGTTTTATATCCTAGCAACAGTGAAGGTTGAACAAGACAGGTTGTTGTTATTAAGACATAAACCTCATACAAAAAAGGCCATACCAAAGCTGTAGTTTGTTTGGGTTTTACGTACTAGCAACCACTATAGTCATATCAAGGGTTCCGACGTGTTTGTTTGGGGTTTACGTCCAAGAAACAGCTAAAGTTAAAGTTGCATGGTCCGATGGCGTTTGAATTTGTTAATTATATTTTAGATAAATATCTCAGATTGACCATTATATCCTAATATTCATTAGTCCCGAGTATCTTTGATGAAAAATGGCTAGTTTTGGAGCAATTTGAGCTGAAAGAACCCAAAATAATTTTGACAAGCTTGCCAAAAGTCCTGTGGTTATGACCCAGATGGCCCTCTCATGATGACCATGTGATGTTAGATGACCTACTAATCCTAGATATGGCCCTGCACAGTAGGCCTACTTGGCTCTAATGAGGTCACAAGATTGGCCTAATTGGTTAATGGCCTCCCTGCATAATGGGAGTTTCAAAGTGAGTATTCAAAGGGGTGATGTTATAAATTCACAGGTTATTCTGTATATGATGTCCCCAATCATTAGCTAATACATTAGTATCTAAGTTGGATATATAGGATCAAATGTAGGTAGTTTTAATTTTGAAAAAATTATATTTCATCGGACCATGCAACTTTAAGATTTTAAGTCCTTTCATGGGCCTGGACAAAAATGATTCCAAATTTCCTAGACTTGTCAAGCTAAATAGAACCCCTCTATATTCAGTCTGATTACAAATAAGTAATAATTTTGTTAAACCCACAAAAAAACCTAAACTTTTAGGCTGGATGAACTTCAAAGCACGGCTGAAATGACGATAGGTGAAAGATGTTGGTTGTTGGAGTCCTGGCAACATCTAAGGTCATATCAGGACGGCTGAGTGAAAGAAATCCTGCACTCACCCAAAGGTTGTGTGGAGAAGAACTGGCGGTACCAGTCGTGTCCGAGTGTCTTCAGCGGCTCCATATCATGAAGCGGGAAGAGCTTCACGATCAGCCCATCTTCTTGAAGCTGCGGGACTACGGAGACAAACCAGCACATGGGGATGACGGCGGCTCTCCGCACAACACTCACACACGTCAGTACAGTGGGGTAACATTGGCCATGTTGCATAGGCAACATGGGTAATTCGGGACCAACACGGGACTTCTGGGTTCCCACCGTTACACCCCCCCCCCCCCCCACCCGACCTATACTTTAGTTCCCCCTTTTAACTATAGGGGGCCGGGAGGCCACTCCAGGTGGCACACCCCCATGCCCGTGTGCTGGTAGCCGCCGCTTGTACCCGAGCGTGCCCCTGTGACGTCACTTCCGCTCGGCCGCCTCTCCAGACGGCACTTCACCACCAGACGCCGACCCGAGACCACCTCCCACCTTTTCCCACCGCCCCACCTGACCTTACTCTAAGACTGTGACTTGTTAGGGTTGAGTACCCAGATCCCACAGAGACTTGAACTCATTACCGTGATACATATTTACTCTTCCATTGTACCATTACCTGTCTGTTTTTCTCCTTACTAGATTAATAAGTCCCATACTAAGTAGTTCCGTGTCGTGTCCTGAATTAGTGTCGAGGGGCATTGGAAACATACATGACACCACTGTCACAGAGTGGAACTCGAACCCACATGTCTGCCATTTCGGGATGGGGAGAGGGAGAGGGGTGGGGGTGAGGGGGGCTCCCAAAACTGGGCCAGCTGAATTCCTTAATGCAACCAATCTACCCGGATGTGGATTTGGAAGTTTACCCAGTGAGGTCAGTGCAGCCTATTACAATAGCGCTTGTTTGTCGCGACATCCCATATTGCATCTTTGTTGTGATACCTCTGTTAAACCGAAGGTAGGCTATTGTTTGTACTTGAGTCGAAAGTGTGTCTGGTAAATAAGACAATTAAGAGAATGATGGGACTGACTCACTATGGATTGAAAAATACTCACTGATCGCCTGGCCTACATACAGCTCCATCTTGGGCATTCCTGGCACATGGGTCTCATGTTCCAGGGCGCGGATTGTGAACATCTCGTGCTTAATAATCTGCTGCTTCTCCGCCATCGTCAGCAGGTTATCGGTGTCCTCTGAAAATAAAAGAGAGAAGTAATTGATTGATTGATTGGTGTTTTTTTTACGCCGTGTCGGCAGCATGGGCCATATTCACGGTGAGAATTGTTTGTTTTTTATTCATCCATCGCTTTTACAGAGAAAAAAAAGTAAAGCTTGTTTTATTTAACGACACCTCTAGAGCACATGTGTCCTCTGAAACATGGTCATGTCATTATCATACATAACACATGTGTTTACTCAGGCGACAGTTCAAGTTGGATAATCCAATGACTTTGAGTTTCCCCTAATTCTTTTTGTAGATAAGTATATTAGGTTCATCATTAGAATCTACACTAAAACCTTTCTAACCGACCACCTCCACAGATTGACCACTCCCCTATATCGATCACTTTATTTGGGTCCCAAACGATCGCCCATACAATATCATTGTACCGATAAAAAAAAACACTCCCTAAACCACCCACCTCCCTAAATCGACCATTCAAAGTGGGTCCCATGATCGGTCGATTTGGAGAGGTTTTACTGTACTTTACTTTATTAGATGCAATTTTTTTTAAATTTTAAAGGATTAATGAAAACATGCAAAAATAACTTTGATGTGTACAAAAGAATTATGGACATAATAGGTTTCAGCAGTGACAAATTTGATTGAAGTTGCATAGTCCGATAGTTTTGAATTTCTGTCAAAGCTCAAATCTTCGCTGAGATATATCTACTTGAAGGGTAATAGTTGGTTGGTTGTTTGTGCTTTACGTCCTGGCAACATCTAAGGTCATATCAGGACGGGGAAAGGCTAACAGGTATAGCACACTGACAGCCCCAATTCTGCACCTACTTATATTTAAATGTGAGGAGCTTGTACAACAAATTCTAAAACTTGGTCTTAAGCAATGTATTTAAAAGAAACCCATAGTAGTGTGTTTATTGGGGTTTGCATCCTAGTAACATTTAAGATCAAATCAGAATGGGCACCGACTTGCGACAGAGTACACACGTATTCGCTTTATAGTTCTGCCCCATTGAATGACCGGACTGCCGGCAACATGACCCAATTTCCCACTCAGTCATATTATGCTGATATTGAGCTAATAAGTTTGCACTTTAGCCTAGTAATGCTGAATGCCATACCAGGTAGTCACAAGTATCAATTTGATAAATTAGTAATTTTGACTCCGTCAGGGTTCGAACCCACGACCTCCCGCACTGGAAGCCAGCCAGCAGGCTTACTGAGTCTGCCATCCCGACCGGCTATAGCCGAGTGGAGTCCATGCATTCCTTAACTGCAATGGATCTGGACACGTCATTATCCACTTATTGCAAACCAGACCTGAGTTTTTGAAGTTGGCGATGTCGGCCATGGTGATCTCTCTGAGCGAGCCGTCCTCAAACTCCTTCTTTATCTCCATCAGTTCGGCTGCCACCAGGAGGCGCTCCGTAGTAGCCGCAATGTGGATGATGACATTCTGAAAAACCATTCATGACTCATGGCAATGTGTGAATAGAGGAAGTTGACTCATGGCAATGTGTGAATAGGGGAAGATAACTCACAGCAATGTGTGAATAGGGTAAGATGACTCATGGCAATGTATGAATAGGGGAATATGACTCATTGCAATATGTGAATAGGGGGAGATTACTCATGGCAATATGTGAATATGGGAAGATGACTCATAGCAATGTGTGAATACAGGAAGATGACTCATGGCAATGTCTGAATATGGGAAGATGACTCATGGTAATGTATGAATAGGGGAAGATGACTCATGGCAGTGCATGAATAGGGGGATGACTCATGGCAATGTGGGAATAGGGGAAGATGACTCATGGCAATGTGGGAATAGGGGAAGATGACTCATGGCAATGTGTGAATAGGGGAAGATGACTCATAGTAATGTGTTAATAGGGAAAAATTACTCATGGCAATGCGTGAAATGGGGAAGATGCAGAAGGCTATGGTGACAGAGTTTTGACAAGCTTGCCAAAATTAATTTAGCAAGTTTGCACTTCAAATATCTCAAAAGTTAACCACTTAAAATAAAAATTATTTCAAGCTAAAGTAAGGTACATTATGTGAGACATAAAGCACTTATGCAAATATTATTCATGTATATAATGATCCTGCTTAATATTATTATTATTATTTGTTATTGTCTTCTGCTCCTGCTCCTGTACCCACCTTTAACATGCTCCTTTCTAGTCTGCATTACTGGAGGCTGAGGTGCAGCCTAGAGAGTGGGACACTTGCTTCCAAGCAGCTCCCCTAATTCTCCTCCTCCTCTCCAGGCGGCGCCTCACCCCCTTGACTATCTGCACATTCCACCACCAATTTTGCTCAATAAAGTGCAATGGTAGGTGATAAGGGTCATCCAGTTTTAGGCTAGATCCATATACTTCTGTCTTATCTCCTATTTTGTTATGGAGGGAATTAATAATAACGATCAATTTGGTGTATTTATCTCAGAAAATGTCAGAAACTCAAAAACTATGCAGCCCTATCTGTAGCCGGGTGCTCGTCTCCTCTTTTGGTAGGTCGTGGAATTCGAACCCACCGGTTCGAACCCTGGTCGAGTCAAACCAAGGACTTAAAAAAATGTATACTTGTCGCTTCCTAGCCAGGCTCTCGGCATTATTAGGATAGGACATGGCGCAGTGGAATGAGGAAGACCAATCGTCCGCGATTGAAATTTCACCTGCTTAAACAACTAATGTACCCCCCCAAAAAACCACTCACGTTGCCCTGCTCGTTGGGCACCGTCTTCACCCGCATGTCGCACCCTCCCTTGGAGCTGAGCCTCTCCATGATCCACGCCGTCGTCTCAGGGCCTGCCCCGCACAGCTCCATGATCACCAGGGAGCGCAGCGCCGGGCCGCCGGGGGCCGGGGGCGCCGGGCACCGGCCGGGCACCAGCTGCGGCCCGGCACCGCGCGGCGCATCACCGGCCGGGCACGTTGGCGGCCCACCGGAACCGGAAACAGAATCGGGACCGGAAACAGCGGGTGTTTCGCCTTGCGTCGGGGCGCGGTTTCTAGGGACGAGGCCGGCGTCGCCCATCGATGTGGAGTCTGTGACATCAGCGCTGCTCTCCATGATGACGTCAATGACGTCACTGCATCAGTGCCGCCGGTTGCGTGGCAACCTAATAGTGCGCGTCCACCGTTGCTCGCCTCTATACCTGTGTAATATAGGAGGAGGGGGTGATGTTGACTTTTTCATCAGATCATGCGCAGTGAGTTGCTACCCATAATATCAGTTCCTTTAACTACCAACAGAGGGCGGACTGTTAATGAAAATCGTCTGTAGGACCTCCACAGAGCATGTTGCATAGTGAGCTGCAGCTTACAACATTGCTTTTTTTCTCCCACTGCTGTAAAATGACGGGTTTGTGGTATAAAGCAAGTGGATAACATTAATAAGAATTAAGGATAGACAATAATAACCCTGAAATAAACTCGTCATTACATGAATACATTACATGAATACATTACATGAATACATTACGTGAATACATTACGTGAATACGTTATGTGAATACATTACGTGCATACATTATGTGCATACATTACGTGAATACATTATGTGAATACATTACATGAATACATTACTAAATACATTATGTGAATACATTACATGAATACATTACATGAATACCCCCACTGAAAGTGACAAAACAACGGGCGCCACAGGACTATTAGTATTACTGTCTAACGGCGAAAACAAGTCATTAGACTTAACCGTTAGGGGCAGCATAAATACATTGTCACAAAAGGAAAGGAGAGAAAAAATTGTTATGCCGATGAACAATAATAACAGAGAGATGAAAGTGGTCTCCAGGAAAAAAGCGGAAATCCTTATATTCTCCCATAGGTTTAGCATTGTCAGGGAATCGCGGAAAATTCCCGGAAGTCGGGTTTCATACATATTGGTATATGCTGATAGTGCTGCAGCGTTTGAGGCATGTATTAGTATACACTGACCATGCTGTGACATTTGAAGCACGTATTAGTACTAATAGTAGTATACACTGATAGTGCTGCGGCATTTGAAGCATTTATTAGTAGTATACGCTGATAGTGCTGCGTCGTCTGCACCACATATTAGTATAGATACACGCTGATGGTGCCGCAGTTTAAGGCAGCCTATTAGTATACACTTATAGCTACAGGAAAAATCCCGGAAATCCGCGAAATCGCGGAGATCTTTCATCCCTGAATATTAACAGGAAATGACAGTTTGATTCAGAACATGCTACCATACCAGAAGAATATTGCCTTCCGGTGAGTGTATATGTGAAAGTTGTCGAACATTGGCGATATATGTGACACTATACCTAGATTGGGACTCAAACCCGCATCTCCACCATTCTAGGGCGAGCGTCCGGACCATTGTACCACCCAGTCTCCCTGATTCCAACACACAATCCACAGCTATTTGCCTCTTGTCATGAGAGGTCAGTACAGCAATAGTGGATATATGTGAATCTACTCCCTTCCCACCCCACCCCATCTCTCTCTGTCTCCCTCTCTGTCTCTTTCTCTCTGTGTCCGATATATGTATATACATCACACATTGATGTTGGTATTCATTTATTAAGGATGACAGGACCGCACCCTCTTTAACATGTAGGTGCACACACATAAGTATATATATGATACATATGATACCCTATCTCGCCTCTCTGCTCTCATACAGACATACTACATACACATACATACATGCATACATGCATACATGCATACATACATGCATGCATACATGCATACATGCATACATGCATACATACATACATACATACATACATACACACACATACACACATACATACATACATACATACAGCATGTATGTGCACCTACATGTGAACAAATGTGCGGTCCTGGCGCCCTTAATAAATCAACACACACATACATGTATTATTGACAACATGTTCCACTAAATGCTGATACATACACGTGTTAGACATGGTACACATGGCATGCCGCCACACACGGCCTGTTATTAGCCTATAACCTACACAGGTTGACACCAGAGGTCGCTACAGCCCGGGATGAGCCTGCCGCACACAGCATCATCCTGTGGCGTTATGCTGCTTACAGGCCCGTGTACAGGGGCCATTTTCATATACTACTCACCACTTTTAAAACTACACAATCCATGAAAGCATTATATTTTCTAGATGAAAACACTAAATATCCAACTGTCTTACATATCCGAATTAGATGGTGCACCCATTCAACATTTATTGCTCCATAGAAGGAAATACTAAGTCAATTTAATAGAACATGTCACTGCTGAAGCCATACACATGTCCTGCATATAATGTGCACGCTAACATTAAAGTTGCATAGTCCGATGGTTTTGAGTTTCACTCATTTACTGAGATAAATATATTAGATTGATGGCTATAACCTACCTTACTTTAGCTTGAAGTAACTTATATTTTAAATGGCTAACCTTGGAGATATTTGAAGTGCGACCATGCAAAATTAATTTAGGCAAGAACGCCAAAACTCTGACACCATGGGCTTCTGCAGTAACAGGTTCTATTAAATTGCCCCAGTATTACCTTCAATGTGGTGACACATGTTTAATAGAGATAGTTAGATATGTAGAATCAAATCTAGATAATTGTTTTGATTTGGAAATTTTGATATTTTCATCGGACTATGCAGCTTTAATTTGGCAGGGTTTCACTTCCAAACTGTACATTTATAATAAACGTTAATTCAAATTAAAGTAAGGCAGCGTTCGAAATAAGAGCTTGTCCGCTTGTCCAGGACAAGTGAAAATTCAGACAGAGTGAAAAAAGATCACACCAGACTTGTCTGGTGGACAAGTGAAAGTGTGGACAAGTGATCAATTTTGCTTATTTCTATCACTGTAAGTATATTATAAGGAGCAACCTAATATATTTAAATATGTTAGAAATTCAAAACTATCAGACTGTGCGACATTAATTATTCACAACCATGCCGAGACTAAATATCAACAACAATATGCTAACACCATAACAATCCGCACTAACACCTGCTGACAGCTCCCAGCGAGCAGACCTGGGACACATTTCTGGTGGCACTCATGATAATGTGTGCCTCTAAGGGCACTGGTTGGCTCAGTGGATAATGTGACTGAGTGGGATATCAGGTCATGGTGCTGGCAGCCTGGTCTCCCAGTGGGGCAGAACTATAAAGTTGTCATAAGTGTGCACTGTCACAAGTCGGTACCCGTCCTGATAATGTGATATGACCTTAGATGTTGCCAGGATGTAAAACTCTAAACAACCAACAGCCTCTAAGGGCTCTGTGAATAAACCAGCACCAGATCCATTAAGGCCCTATCATACCTCACCGGATTGGGGGAAACGGACAGAAAACGAACAATGTCCGGTTTGTGTCCGTGCAAGTTTTGAACATGCGCAAAACTAGGAACGGATGCCGCCAGATTGACATCTACGGTTCTTGTCCAGTTTGAGTTTGTTTCGTCTGTTGGCTATCCCTTCATGTCCATTTCATGTCTGTTCGTCCATTTTGTTGTTTGTTTGTTGTTGTTTTACATCCTAGCAACATCTAAGGTCATATCAGGATGGGGTGTTCGTCCAGCGGCCATTGACCCGATAGCGCAACATTTTGACACATTTTAATACTTATCACCACCGGACTAGACAATTCTGTCTGTTGCTCAATCCGGCGAGGTGTGACAGCCGCTTTAAAAGAAGTGCATAGAGTTACTGATAACGTGGATGCATTTGCTGGGCAATAAATGCCAAAACGATAAGGACGAATTATGGATCCCTACATTTCTTATAACAATATTAAGAGATGTTATTGATCGCTACGTGGAGGGAAGGCACGCGCTGATGTTATTGCACTGAATATAACAGTGTGAGTTCCAAACTAGCAGCCTTTGTGGGTGCCGATAGAGCGCATGTGTACTCACACACACCAACACACACACATGCTATAAAAACACACACCTTCGCCAATCCACTCATACACCCATACACACACCAACACATACACCAGGCATGCATTCACAAAACACACACATTCACACCCTCATTCATACACACCAATACACCTACCCCAACATCAACACGTATATACACACATAAATAAACACACACACATATATATACACCCCCTACTCATGTACATACCAACACATCTACCAACCCAGACTCACCGACACACATACCCATACACCTACCACAAACCTACCACAAACCACACCCCCACCCCCGCGATCCATAGGCCAACACCCCCATTCCTACAACCCAAACATACATCAACCCAAACTCCAACATCCCCCCCCTCCCCCCACACACATCCAGACGAATGCACCCACCCACCATCAACAAACCCACCCGGACACACACACCACCAACACCCCACCCCAGCACACATCCACATACCGCCGTGATAATGGCCGACATGGTTTTAAACCATCCCCAATCATTCTACCAACCCTTCAACATTCCAACACTACCCCATCCCACCACCACTCGCACCCACACACACACCAAAGCACCCACACACCCGGTCACCACCACGCACACCCATCCCCCCCCCCCTCCCCGTCTCCAATGCTAAGGCATATGGAAGCCTGAGGAAGCCTGAGGAAGCCCATGGAAACCTATGGAGGCCATTGGAAGCATGTGGAAGCCCATGGAAGCTATGATCCGGTTGGAACGTGTGATGAGAACAATGTTTCCATAGAAACTCACCCTGAACATGCATTAATGCCATGAAGAAACCGATCTCAGTCCGCTTGGGGAAAAGATTATTCTCATGATTAAATAATTTGAACAGAAACAAACAAACAAACAAACAAACAAGCCCCAGTTAATTAGTCAAGCGAAATCAAACTTACCAGACTGGGACTGAAGCGTGCCAACAAACTACAGTACAACCCCGTTAAACCAAGCTCGGTTAAACCAAACGATCGGTTAATCCAAACTTTTTTCGGCGGTCCGGCAAAATACTACCATTTATCATATAAAAAAGTTGGTTAAGCCAAAGTCGGTTAATCCAAATAATCGGTTAATCCAAACAAAATTGTCTGGCACCAGACCACTTCCGGTATGGTTAAACCAAACTTTCATGTGGTTATAAGGTCATCTGAGACTTTTTTATATGATAAATGGTAGTATTTTGCCAGGCCGCCAAAAAAAGTTTGTATTAACCAATTGTTTGGTTTAACCTAGTTTGGTTTAACGGGGTTATACTGTATATACATAAAAAACAGTAATCAAAGTGTCCACATACATTGTATATTACATTCAGAATGCACCCACGTTTTTGCCAAAGCCAAGTCAAAGTCAAAGCTTGGTTAAACCAATGATCGGTTAATCCAAACAAATTTCTAGCGTCCCTTCAAGTTTGGTTTAACTGGGTTATACTGTAACATTAATTACCCCTCATTCCGGCACGTCACTTGCCCGTAAAATCACGTGACCAGATCTTTAAAGACGCACCTACTAACATCGCCAAGATAACACACTTGTCATAATCGAATGTGACTATCAGTAGTTTGAAAGAAGCCATTCTCTGGGAATGATTTAGCGCCGAATCTAGGTTGGGGCCGCCGGGGTCAAGTTGCGACTGTTAGGGTCAGTCAGTCTAATTACCCTCCCCAGCTATGAGAGCCGTGTAGCCAGGGAACACGCAGGCGCATTGATAGGGTCCTCTAGGAAATAACACCCAACTGGCTCAGCCTCACCTCATTAATTATACAAGAGACGAGCAGCCAATCACAACGCCTCCTTTGTATTAGAGAATTTAGAGTGGTTTTGAAGCCCTTTACCGATACCTCAAAGCCTGTGACTGCATTTAAAGTTGCATAGTCCGATGAAGCATCAAATTTTCAAAACCAAAACACTCACCTAGATTTGATTCTATATATCCAATTTAGATACTGATACACTATTATGCATTTGTTGCCACATAGAAGGGCATGCTGGGTCAATTTAATAGAACCGGTTACTGCATAAGCCTATGGTGTCAGAGTTTTGGCATGCATGTCAAAATTAATTTGGTATGTTTGGCTACAAATATCACCAAAATTAACCATTTAAAAGAATTGTTACGGCAAACTAAAGTAAGGTACATAATAACAATCAATTTAATATATTTATCTCATAAAAATGGCCGGATCTTGGTAGGGACTTCCTCGTTGGTAACATGATCTCTGTATGAGATGTGTAAGTATCTTGTGGTAGCACCTGATTTTGACGCTTATATTTTTCTTTGGAGCTCTGCTGCGAGGGTCCATAATTGACAAGCATACAGGCAGATGGATGTGACAGGGGAGCGCATCAGTTGTAACTTGGAGATGAGAGAAATACTCTTGTCAAACCAAACTGGTTTCAACCTTGTCAGTGCTGCTGTTGTCTGTGCTATCCGATATATCTAAGAGCTATCATCATCATCATCATCATCATGCTGTCGGTCGCGATGCGACAAAGACTGCTTTCATTACTTGTCTGCCGCTCTCCATTTAGCTCTCACATTTCATGAAAGCTGCTTGCAAAATTGTTGAAGTGCTGCTGGCTTTTGCAAGTTACCAGCGGCACTCTCTCGGGGAGCAAATAGAGGTTTCACATCGGCAAGAACATGTCCAGACAGACGCAAAACTATTTGTCCCTGCAGTGGCTGGTCGGGAGATGTTGGGGGTTCCATACATCAACCACCCTTAATGCTGCCACAGTGACATGGTTTTCTGTTTAGGGTTTGCTCCCTTAGCCTTCAGTTCTGTCAAGAACCTGTACCACAAGGCAGTGGTTTACAACTCTGCAGGGCAGGGGCGTCAACTCCCTGAGGTATTGCAATACCTGCAATACCTGCATCTAAGAGCTATATATAATATATAAATATACACATAAAGTTGGGCTACGTACACAAAGGGGAGAGAGACACACAGGTGATGGGTCGGATACTTTATTTTGCGTCTTGGCAAAGCAGAATACAGGCTTATTATAAATTGTTAACTTTGGAGATATTTGAAATGAAAAGGTGACCAATTAATTCAGGCACACACTTCAAAATTCTGTCTCCACAGGTTTCAGCAGTAAGAGATTCTGTTGAATTGAGTTAGCATGCCCTTCTATGTAGCAATACATGTTTGATAAGTGCATCGGTATCTAAGTTAGATATGTATTTTAGATCAGTACTGTATGCTTTCATCGGACTGTGCAACTTTAAAGGTACGCTTTATTATGACAAAGACTGGTTGACACCGAGTGTGATATATGCGTAATAGACGTCTAGACGTCTAGACACGTCGGTAATATATGCAAATGAGATGACGTCATGGAAAAGTTTGGCCAGCTATGGTTTGAGTCCTGGAGGGGAATAAAGTCATTCAGTATCCAGAAGTCAAAATGTTCAGATGTTGTACTTTCACACCGAGGATTCGCCGTATATAAATCCGGTTTGTTTGTTGTTGTTTTACGTCCTAGCAACATCAAAAGTCATATCAGGACGGGTATAAATCCGGTATGAGCTGACTGGGAACTGCTGCAAACATGGCTTCTTGCATTATTGTCTGCGCATGTCACCCCCCCCCCCCCACCACCACCCCACCCAGCAGCCTCCTCCCTCCTCCTCCCGGCCGGACCACCGGACGCGGTGGCCGAATCGGTAGAGCGCAGGCCTCGCGTGCGGGAGATCGAGAGTTCGATTACCGGTCGAGTCAAACCAATGATTTACTAAATTGATACTTGTCGCTTCCTAGTTTGGCGCTCAGCATTAATAGGATAGGGCAAGGACTGGTTAGGAGTGGGTACCGACGTGTGGCAGTGCGCACTCATGGCAACTTTATCGTGCTGCCCCACTGGAAGACCAGGCCACCAGCACCATGACCTGACATCCCACTGACTCACATTATCCTGACACTGAGCTAACCAGTCCTTGTCCTATCCTAATACTTACGAGCGATTGGGTAGGAAGCTCAAGTATCAATTTTTAAGTCATTGGTTTGACTCGACATGCGTTGGAACAGATGGGTTGGAACCCGTTGGTTCGAATCCCATGATCTACCAAAACGGGAGACGGATGCTCAACTCATACGGCCAGTCCGCCTGGTCGTCACAAATCCGAGGTTCTACTTCCGTTTGCTCTGCAGGCTGGAATTAACGCTCGCCATCAAACACACTTTAAAAATAAAAGGCAGGCAACAAAAGCGGAAGATCGTTTTGCCATGAGCGCCACTTGATGACAGAAAGGCTGATTGATGGAGGGATGACAGTATGGGCGCAGAGTATTGCTTCAACGACCGGAAGTCAACACACGGCTTCTTAACCAACGCCATCTGGGGGAATTAGCCATCCAGGATTTGGCTAATTGGAGTCTTACGTCTGAGAAACATGTAAGGTCGTATCTTGAGGGTCTGCACACATGTGAAGATATGGAATCTAAGGCTATTTCAAGGCTTTTCAATGCTGTTTTTTATAGGAATTCAAGACTATTTTCATTTTCATTTGGAATTCAGGAAAAAAACAACAATGGAGAATGCCGATTTCAGACTAATTTTAATTAGTGGGGACAGTTTAATGGAATTCAAGGCTTTTCAAGACTAATTACTCAAAATAGGTTAAATTCAAAGCTTTTCAAACCCTTGAAATGGGGCAAATGAAGTTCAAGACTTTCCAGGCCCCGTACGGACCATGTATCTTATGACTGCACATACTCATAGTGACTTTATATATTTATAACCCATCCCTGCAGGGATACCAGGCCACCAACAGCATGACCCGATATCCCAGTCAGTCATATTAATTTTGCCGAACAGGCCTTGCCCTGTAATAATGTCGACCATCAGACAAGGTACTGACTAGAATCTATATTATAAGTCCTTGGTTTGACTTAACCGGGGATTAATCCCATTAACATTTGCATGGGAAGCAGGCGCATTGCCCACTCGGCCATCCCACTTTGTTCGCATTCCATGGTTTGAAATTGGACAAAGCCCAAAACTGCAAATAAAGAATCTATGAATGAGAAGAAGGAAGGATTACGAGTTGAGCTGGGTGTGAACTGACAGCTACTATCTTTATTTAACTAATGGATACTATTGCAGTGTGAACTGACAGCTATCTATATTTAGCCAATGGCTACTATTGCAGTGTGAACTGACAGCTACTATCTTTATTTAACTAATGGCTACTATTGCAGTGTGAACTGACATATACTATCTTCATTTAACTAATGGCTACTATTGCAGTGTGAACTGACAGATACTATCTATATTTAGTTAATGGCTACTATTGCAGTGTGAACTGACAGCTACTATCTTTATTTAACTAATGGCTACTATTGCAGTGTGAACTGACATATACTATCTTCATTTAACTAATGACTACTATTGCAGTGTGAACTGACAGATACTATCTATATTTAGTTAATGGCTACTATTGCAGTGTGAACTGACAGCTATCTTTATTTAACTAATGGCTACTATTGCTTAATTGATTGATTGGTGGTTTCTTTACGCCGTGTCGGCAGCATAGGCCATATTCACAGCGAGAATTGTTTGGTTTTTATTCAACCATCGCTTTTACAGAATGCTAAAGCACAGAATCAATTTTGTGTCAGTACACTGTGGATTTAAAAAGCTCAAAGTTACATAATTTGTGGCTAAAGGAAATAGAATTTAGATAAAGCTAAAGGTTGTTAATTGATCTAATTGGTTTAATGGACGATATGTGCTCATACAGACCAGCTGCCGTTTAAAAGGCTAGCATGTTTTCTTGTTTTACTTTTGTGAAAAGGTTGTGCTTGCTGCTTGCCGTGTAAACCTGTTGGCACAGGGCCAAGAAATCGACACAACTTAATAAAATGTGTTTGAGTGTAAGTGGGGACTGACACCCAATACATTCAGGAGGAGGGTCCCCTTTGAACAGAAAAGCATCTGTAAGCCGCGAGTGGCCAATACGGCAGCGGCTAAGGACCACTTGGTCCCGCAGAACTCTCGTGTGGGTATGTGGTGGTTTTCCCACAGATGGTTCAATTTCTTGCGGTTTATTGATGTCTTCATCCCACTCATGTTGCCATTTGGATTTGATGTGGGTGGCTATGTAGCTACTATTGCAGTGTGAACTGACAGCTACTATCTTTATTTAGCTAATGGCCACGATTGCAGTGTGAACTGACAGCTACTATCTTTACTTAGCTAATGGCTACTATTGCAGTGTGAACTGACAGCTACTATCTTTATTTAGCTAATGGCCATGATTACAGTGTGAACTGACAGCTACTATCTTGAGTTAACTAATGGCTACTATTGCAGTGTGAACTGACATATACTATCTTTATTTAGCTAATGGCCACGATTACAGTGTGACCTGACAGTTACTATCTTTAGTTAACTAATGGCTACTATTGCAGTGTGAACTGACAGCTACTATCTTCATTTAACTAATGGCCACGATTGCAGTGTGAACTGACAGCTATTATATTTATTTAACTAATGGCTACTATTGCAGTGTGAACTGACAGCTACTATCTTCATTTAACTAATGGCCACGATTATAGTGTGAACTGACAGCTACTATCTTTATTTAACTAATGGCTACTATTACAGTGTGAACTGACTGCTACTATCTTTATTTACCTAATGGCTACTATTGTAGTGTGAACTGACAACTACTAATTTGATTTAACTAATGGCTACTATTGCAGTGGGAACTGACAGCTACTAACTTTATTGAACTATTGCTATTTGGATCGTGAACAGGAGACAGCGCTGTGGGAACCTCTCAGTGCTCAGTTTTATATCCTATCAACATTTCAGATCGTATCAGAATGAGATTTGGACTGACCAATTGATGTCATATATATCCTTGGCATTTTATGGTCGCTAATCAACTATTAACAAAAATCGCGGAAATCAGCGAAATCATGGAGAACTATAATCTCTGCGATAATATACTGTCATTCAACGACTTTGTTACCAATTTGAGAAGAACCGTCCTATATAATTGTCGCCCTTTTATGATCAGAAGAATGAACGTGCGAAAAAAAACATACAAAAAAACACCACAGACAGACAGACAGACAGACAGACAGACAGACAGACAGACAGACAGACAGACAGACAGACAGTGAGACACATACACACATCTGCCAAACGGAGTATACCAACTTAAGGCCAGATAAAAAAAACAGACTTGTTCAGCGTCCCTGTCCATAAAAACCCTCAAAAACAATAAAAACAAGTTCTGTCCTGTTTACACATGCGCAATAACATTGTCATGTTAAATACATGTAGTTTGAGCTTTCAGTTGAATAAAGATTTTATAGTAATTTTAATGTTTTCTTGTTCAATTTCTAGCTACAGATTGTCTATGGTCTTCTCTACCTTCCTATGATGCCTTCTGACCATGAATACCATGGTTAATTTTCTTCCTCCTGTACACTGCCATTCTATGTATACAAAATAAAAACTTTAATCAAAACCTCCCACCCGACTGGGAAAAATGTTAATGGGTAGATGCTAAACAAGTATTCTTTTATATGTGGCCTAAACTATGTTGGCATAATGCAATGCTCGGATCGTGAGAGGGAAGGACAGAGTGGTGGAACTATTACAAATGAGGGTCAGCAGGAGGCAAGGTTTATATAAGGTGTGTGACCTGGGATCAGGACTCAAGAGATAACAAGGGAACGGGGTGAAGATCGATAGGAGCGGGTGTGTAGAATAAACAGAGCAGGAATCTGGACTGGGAAACCAGTGAAACAACTGCGGGACAGACCTACGGTAGTTGAAGGCAGCAAGGGGGACATGGAGGATCAAAGGAAGGGTTGGTTGTTGGAGTTTTATGTCCTGGCAACATTTAACGTAATTTCAGGACAGTCAAATAATGGTTGGTTGGTTGGTTGAGTTTCACATCCTGGCAACATCTAAGGTCATATCAGGACGGGTACCGACTTGTGACAGTGCACACTCATGGCGACTTTATAGTGCTGCCCTACTGGGAAATCAGGCTGCTGGCACCATGACCTGATATTCCACTCAATCACATTTTCCTGAGGCTGAGCTAACCAGTCCTTGCCCTATCCTAACGGCCCTGTCACACCTCATCGGATTGGGGGAAATGGACAGAAAACGAACAATGTCCGATTTGTGTCCATACAAGTTTTGAACATGCACAAAACTAGGAACGGATGCCCCTGGACTGACCTCTACGGTTCTTGTCTGGTTTGATTTCATTTCGTCCATTTTTTTCGATATCCGTTCATGTCCATTTCATTCCGTTTGTAGACCCGATGTCGCAACACTTTGACACATTTTAATACATTTTGATACTTATCACCATCGGACTAGACAATTCTGCCCGTTGCTCAATCCGGCATAGTGTGAGAGGCACTTAAGCGCCAGACTAGGAAGCGACAAGTATCAATTTGGTTTGACTCGACCGGGAGCCGAACTCCCGATCTCCCACACTCAAGACCCACGCTCTACCGATTCGGCCACCGCGCCCAGTCAGCATCAGCGGGGGACATGGACGATCAAAGGGAGAGGAGTATGTAGCCTCCCTCGGGACGGAACCAGGACCCGTATGCATGAATCGGGGTTAGGCTTAGCCGGAGTTAAGGCACTAGCCGCGGAGTAGCGGGGGGTTGGAGAAATGTGTGAATCGGTATGCACCAATGTTTAAGCCGCTGCGGATAGCTAACCGTGAGTTTATTTATAGATTTGGGAATTCCCTCTGCGTTTGTAGCCATATATTAGGCTCAAATATATTAAATGCTATCATATTTAACAGAATTACATACGCAATAAGTGAAATTTTATCAATTTAACCCTAAATTCGAAGCGTTATTAAGGCTACCGCCACATTGGCGGCGATATTAATATTTATATTTTCGAATCGGCGAACGTAAAGTAAACAAATCGCCGCTGTCATATCTGTATGTATGCGCGCGCACCCGGGCAGAAGTTGTACGGAGAGTTCCATAAATAAAGCCTTGCGCCGCCACTATGGAAAGCGACGTCGATGCGGCGGCTGCGGCGATTTGTTTACTTTACGTTCGTCGATTCGAAAATATAACTATTAATATCGCCGCCAATGCGGCGGTAGCCTTAATATCGCTTCGCATTTAGGGTTAATTTGATTAAATTTCATTTATTGCATATGTAAATCTGTCAAATATGATCGCATTGAATAGATTTACACCGATACGCGCACACTAACCGCCCCGGCTAGCAGTTAAACCTGATTTGAAAGTGGGGTAGCTTAGCCTAGGATAAATTTCACGGTTAGCACTAACACCGATTCGTGCATACCGATTTCTCATATTTAGCCTTGCGGGGATACCTTAGCCGCGGTTAAGGCCCTAACCCCGATTGGTGCATACGGGCCCTGGTGGGTGCCCGATCCCACCAGGACCCTGGGACCAGGAGAGTCAGGGGTGGGGGCAAAGGGACCAGGAGACCGCAGATTCACAATACAAGCAACCTGCGCTGGTTAAAAGCGTTCCCGTGACAAGTAGTTCAGCCGCCGCCGCGTGGGGGCGCTCCTGGCTCCAGCACCCCCCCCCCCCCTCCCCCGGCCGGCCGGCTGGAGCAGCCGCCCAGTGTACGGGAGGACGCCGCCTCAACTGGAGGCGCCGCAGCGCTCCTCCACCCCCAGCACGCAGGTGGATGTACACAGGAGGGAGCAGCAGCAGGAGGAGCACCAGCTGACCGCCACCAGCCGCACCAGGAGGAGGACGGCTCCAGGTGAGTATGTGTGTGTGTGGGGGGGGGGGGGTGAGTGGAAGAAGACACTGCGCACACTGGCATGTGTGCGCAATGTGCAGGGGATTGTGGGGGAAGGGGTTGGAGCAATGCTGGAAACTAGGGAGACCTGGGGAGGCACACTCAGGTGAGGGTCAGCGACATGCAGAGTGGGGAGGTGCAGGGTACTGGATGCTAGATGTGTGGGTGATGCTGTGTATGAGTGTGTTATGTTTGATGTGTGTGTGTTACTGTGTATGAGTGTGTTATGTTTGATGTGTGTGTGTTGCTGTGTGTGAGTGTGTTATGTTTGAGGTGTGTGTTGATGTGTGGGTGTGCTTGTGGTGTTTGATGTGTGTGTCTGTGATGCTGTGTGGGTGATGTTGGAGATGTGTGGGTGACTGTGTGTGTGATTGTGTGGGTGTGCTTGTGATGTTGGAGCTGTGTCACAGTGTGTGATGGGTGGGTGGTCATGTTGAGGGTGTGCGACTGTGGGTGTGCTTGTCATGTTAAAGGCATGTGTGATGTGTGGGTGTGTGTGATTGTGATGTTGGAGCTGTGTGATGGTGTGTGAGTGTGCTTGTGATGTTGAAGGTGTGTGTGATGCTGTTTGTGTGGGTGTGGTTTGTGATGTTGGATGTGGGTGGGTATGATGATGTGTGGGTGGGTGTGGTTTGTGATGTTGGATGCATGTGAGTATGATGATGTGTGGGTGGGTGTGGTTTGTGATGTTGGATGTGTGTGAGTCTGATGATGTGTGGGTGGGTGTGGTTTGTGATGTTGGATGTGTGTGGGTATGATGATGTGTGGGTGGGTGTGGTTTGTGATGTTGGATGTGTGTGAGTATGATGTGTGGGTGGGTGTGGCTTGTGATGTTGGATGTGTGTGAGTATGATGATGTGTGGGTGGGTGTGGTTTGTGATGTTGGATGTGTGTGAGTATGATGATGTGTGGGTGGGTGTGGTTTGTGATGTTGGATGTTTGTGAGTATGCTGATGTGTGGGTGGGTGTGGTTTGTGATGTCGGATGTGTGTGGGTATGATGATGTGTGGGTGGGTGTGTTTTGTGATGTTGGATGTGTGTGGGTATGATGATGTGTGGGTGGGTGTGGTTTGTGATGTTGGAGCTGTGTGATGGTGTTTGAGTGTGCTTGTGATGTTGAAGATGTGTGTGTGTGATGCTGGTGGGTGTGCTTGTGATCTTGAAGGTGTGTGAATGCTGTGTGTGGGTGTGCTTGTGATGTTGGATGTGTGTGAGTATGATGATGTGTGGGTGGGTGTGGTTTGTGATGTTGGATGTGTGTGAGTATGATGATGTGTGGGTGGGTGGGTGTAGTTTGTGATGTTGGATGTGTGTGAGCATGATGTGCGGGTGGGTGTGGTTTGTGATGTTGGATGTGTGTGGGTATGATGCTGCAGATTTGCGGGTTGATGTTTTGAGATAGGAAGCTTAAATGGCACGCTGATTGCATCCTTATAATAATACAGTGCAGACACACGCACACACTCACACAGTCACACACACACACGCGCACACACACACTCACACCGTTGCATCGCATACTCTTTAATTCGACACTTTTAGGAGAGCCACGTATCATAGCTGATTGAGTCGGCCGTCCACTTCCCATGCGGGAGGTAGTGGGTTCGAACCCTTTCCAAGTAAAACCAAAGCCATACACAGATTAATAACGAACACTACTCTCCCTCCGCATTGCCAGGACACGGCAATGGTTGGTTGACGCAGCTAACTCAAGATAATATGACTACTGAGTGGGATATCAGGTTAGTGGGGCAGCACAATGAAGCCATCATACGTGCACATTGTCAGCAGTCTGTACTCGTCCTGGCAGCACCTTAGCTGGTGCTAGTACGTAAAACCCTACTGTGCCCTGTTTGGAGCCGTGTCTAGTGCCGTGCGTGTAATGTCGCCGTGTCTCGACGCTGCCCCGAGGGCTGGTTTACTCTACTTCTCCCCTAAGCATGTGGACTGCTGATAATGCGCCCTATAGGCTATGGTTACTACTGGGATGGGTCACCAAAAAAGACACCGCCCACCCCCAAAAAGAGGAAATCTGAATACCGGAAATTCCTTTTAGTGCTAAGTACATGGGGGGAAATCACCTGTATGATCCTGAAAAAAATTCTGAAATTCACGGAAAAATCTTAGATTTCTGATCCTTGTTACCAGTGCCGGATTTATAATCTGTGTGTGCGTGTGTGTTTGTGCGTGTGTGTGCGCGCATGTGTGGAGACTAGTACATGTTGTAACATGACCATAGGTGGTTAGCCGGGGTATATAACTACCAGTAATATGTGTGTGGACGGGTAGTTATGAGGGGGACGTTGGGAAAACGACACAAATCGATGTTTAGCATCTATCCAGACGGGTCTGTTACGTACATCAATGACGAGAGGAGTGAGTGATTGTGATTTCAGGTCGTGGTGCCAACACAGCCCCCCCCCCCCCTCCCCCCACGTGTGTGTAGAGTTGAGGGTGGTGGGTGCACGTGGTGTCCTGCACGTACACACGGCCCACCAGGCTGCCACACAGGTGGTTGTGCTTTGAGCTTCCTATTTTACACACCGGTGTAACTAGGGCCGTAATCGATTAACACGACCCGGGAGACTGGGTTCACCCGAGTCATCAGAATTTCAAATCGAACACCGCGAGTGGACTTGACAAATACACATGCCATGTGCAAAACGACTCGACCCCAGTAACCCACCTCTTGGCTGGGGTTTGCTAGGAGCGATGGCATCACATTTGCACTGGTACCGTCCTGCAGGATAACAGCAACCAGTACCAGTCATACATCTTTTTTGGGGTAATAACCTAGATTCGTGAAATGGAAATATAACTAAACAATGCCATCATAAAATACTTTAAATCCTATTTTGTTGTAGCTATATCGGTTATTAAAAAAAAAAAAAAAGTTTTAGATTAAGCCACAATTTTTTCCCACCCCGAGCGTGGAGAACCGTATTCAATTATTGGACCCGAGTCTATAGGATGTGCACATGCGCCAAAAAGTGGCTCGGGTTACCCGAGTTGATTGATCGATTACGCCCACAATGAACCACTATACATCAACTACCAGCTAGACCTAGTAATCAATGTGTCTGAACACAATTCAGCTAGTGCTTTATAGATAATAGGTCAGCCAACGCTCCCCTCACAGCATGTTATGTTAGTGGTAGTTATATGTCCCACCAATACCTAAGGTTATCTTACAACAAGTAATAGGACCAGACGAGATGACCAAATGAGTTGAGCGTCCGTCTCCTGTTCGAACCCTGGTCGAGTAAAAGCAATGAATTAAAAAGTTGTTGTCACTTCCTAGCCAGGCGTTCAGCATTATTAGGATCAGGCAAGGACTGGTTGGCTCAGTGTCAGGACAATGTGACTGAGTGGGATATCAGGTCATGGTGCTGGGGGCCTGGTCTCCCAGTGGGTCAGCACTATAAAGTTGCCATAAGTGCACACTGTCACAATTTGGTACCAGTCCTGATATGACCTTGGATGTTGCAGGACGTAAAACTCCAACAACCAACCAACAACAGGTAGTCTGTTTATGGGTGATTTATATCCTAGCAACATCCAAAGTCATATCAAGGACGAGTACCGACTTGTGACTAAACACTCATATAGACTTTATAGTGCTGCTACACGGGAATAGTGGGCCGCCGGTACCATGATCCGTTATCCCTCTCAGTCACATTATCCTGATGCTGAACAAACCAGTCATTTCCCTATCATATTAATTCCGAGCACTAGCTTAAATTGTATAAGTTACTAGTTTAACTGGTTTGGGTTCGAACCCACGACCGTCGCCAGCCAGCGCTCTTACCGATTCGACCACCCCGTCTAGTGGTACAGACTAGTGATAATGTACACGGATGACTGCTTTATAGTGCTTCCCCAATGGGAGAACCTGCTATCTGTAACAGTCGATCATAGCAATGCCGAGCGTCCAGCTACATAGCGACAAGTATAACTTCTGTGAACCTTTGATTTGACTCGACCGGGGATAGAACCCACGGCCTTTCACACAGAAAACCGGCGCTCTTACTGATTAGGCCATCCCGTCCAGCCACACAATCAATACACGACTTCTGCAACTAGTATGGCACCTGGTGACAGGCAATGACACTCATGTTGTGGGTCGACAGTGTGTCACTGTGTTGTTTTACACTGACGATCAAGCTTTTCAATCAAATCAATCAATAGGATACAGCTATAATTATCAAAAATGATTTTAAAATGGTAAGTATGTTTTCTCTATAAATCCATATTTGTGCTCAATATGAAGCCAGTGTTAACAGAGCCTCAATTGCCTCTCCACAGACTCTGTGACCCACAAGTCCAGTCTGGATTACGCTCTACGCATGCGTCACGGAAATCGTGTATAAGCCACACAACTGCGGGTCACCTCGATTGGTATCTATCATATCCGCAAAACTAGTAACCTAGTTATTTGTGTACCCGAGACAGCCTCACAACTGTAGGCACTACTTGGGTACGACTCTGGGCCGTAGACTACGGTAATTGTTAAAGCTGCATAGCCCGATGAAAACATCAAATTTTCCAAACCAAAAGACTTACCAAGATTTGATTGGACATATCCATTTTAAATACCGGTGTCCTCATTAAGCAATTATTCCTGCCAGAACAATTGAATAGAACCTGTCACAGTTGGAGCCTTTGGCACTCAGTATTTCAATATGTGCACAGTAGATAATGGTCAACCTAACAATAGTAACATATCCATCTAAAAAAATATGGCAGAATCTCGAAACCTATGCAACTTAAAGTTTTGAGTTTCTGTCACTTTTCTGAGATAAATATGATTGTCATAATCTACCTTACTTTACTTTGAAGTAACTGGTTTTTTTTTTAAATGGCTAACTTTTGAGATATTTTAAGAATAAACAGGTCAAATTAGTTTTGGCATGCATGCCGAAATTCTGATACCATAAGCTTCTGCAGGAATAGGTTCTATTAAATCCCTTTTATGGGGCAATAATACATGCTCAATAAGTACAATAGTATCTAAGTTAAATATGTAGAATCAAATCTAAATAATTGTTTGGTTTTGAAAATGTTATGCTTCATCAGCTTTAAGAAAAAATATTCTAAATGAACATTTTGAAGCTTAAAAGAACAGATTATACAGCTATAATAATGGTGCTACAAATGGCCACATTACTGGCGTGAGACGCTAGGATAAACCACGTGATTTATAACGACCGGCGCTGCTTCAGGCCTGGGTTGGGACCTCACTGCCCAGAACTACAATCGACTTGGCTGCTCCATGGCAACTGAACAGGGATGGCTAAGTAGATAGAGCTCCCGCCTCCCATGTGGGGGCCCGTTGGACCAAACCCCCTCCGAGGCAAACTAAAGACTTACAAAACTGACACCTGTTAGTTCCTTGCCTGGTGTTCAGCATTACTACGATAGGGCAGGGGCTGGCTGGTTCAGTGCCAGGAAAATGTGATTGAGTGGGATAAGAAGGTTTGTTTGTTTGTTGTTGTTTTACGTCCTAGCAACATCTAAGGTCATATCAGGACGGGTACCAACTTGTGACAGTGTGCACTCATGGTGACTTTATAGTGCTGTCCCACTGGGAAACCAGGCCACCAGCACCATGACCTGATATCCCACTCAGTCACATTATCCTGACACTGAACCAACCAGTCCTTGCCCTATCCTAAAAATGCCGAGCACCAGGCTAGGAAGTGACAAGTATCAATTTTTAAGTCATTGGTTTGACTCGACCAGGACTAGAACCTACAACCTCATGTGTTTGGATCTCCCGATCTCCCAAAACAGGAGACGGGCGCTCTGTACATTCGGCCATCCCGTCTGGTCGGGATAAGAAGGTCAGGGTGTGGGGAGCGTGGTATCCCAGTCGAGCAACATTATAAAATAGCCATCGCTGTACATTTCCACAAGCCGGTAACCCTCTGATATGGCCGCAGGTGTTTCTAGGACTGTGGCTGGACGGGATGTTCTCTGTGGCGGAGTGGTTAGAGTGTCTGACTTTTTTTCTAGGTTGGACTCCTAATCTGAAGGTCGGTGGTTCGATTCCCCGTGCCCCCATCTCTGCCAATTTGGATTTCCATCGCTGTGTCTAACTTACAGCGTCATCAAAGGCCAGTTGCTCTCATACCATGTGTATGTGGTGTGGGAGGTTAAAAATCCCTTGGGTCGGTAAAAGTGTAGGCTCTGGCTTTCTATCGACAAACTGTCTAATGGTGAAAACAAGCCTATTCAGGCTTATCCATGATAGGCAGTATAAATCTTCAAAAAAAAGAAAAAAAAGTGCTGGTATATACATATATACACAGCAAAAGCAAACACCAATCTACAGTCGCGGTATTGAAATGTCCCTGGTGCTAAAATGACACAAATAAGTCAAGATAAGAAATGTCGGAAAGGCTTTATAGATTACCTCCCACCGTAAGGACACAGCGGTTGCTGCTGAGGCGCCCCCTACTGCCGGATTTATCTCCAGATTAACTCGGGATGTATGGCCATGCTGCGGCTTCCCCCTCTCCAGGAAGCTGATCTTCGATAGGGCTGCTCTCAGCATATCGCTGAGCCACATCCTGGTTTGTTGATAGCTGTAATAATGTAGCCGGTGCAGGCTACTAGAATGCAGGGTCCGTACATATGTGAAGATATGGAATTCAAGGCTATTTCAAGGGTTTTCAAGGCTGTTTTTGATAGGAATTCAAGACTCTTTTCAATTGGATTTCAGGGAAAAAACACCAATGGAGAATGGCGATTTGGGACTAATTTAGATCAGTGGTGACAGTTTAATGGACAAGGATGAAAGTGATCTCCGGGGAAAAAAGCGGAAATGTTGATATTCTCCCATAGGTTTAACACTGTCAGGGAATCATGGAAAATTTCCGGAAGTCAGGGAATCACGGAAAATTTCCGGAAGTTGTGTTTCATATATATTGGTATACGCTGATAGTGCTGCGCCGTTTGAAGCATGTATAGTAGTAGTATACGCTGATAATGCTGCGGCGTTTGGAGCATTTATTAGTGGTATACGCTGGTAGTGCTGCGGCGTCTGCACCACGTATTAGTATAGATCTACGCTGATGGTGCTGCGGGATTGAAACATCCCGGAAATCCGCACAAACGCGGAGATCTTTCATCCCTGAATGGAATTAAAGGCTTTTCCAAGACTAATTCCCCTAAATAGGTTAAATTCAAGGCCTTTCAAGGCCTTGAAATGGGGCAAATAAAGTTCAAGATTTTTCCAAGACTTTCCAGACCCCGTACAGATCCTGAGAATATTAGCCGGACCGGACCGGACTGGACCAGCCCGGACCGGACCAGACAACTCCAGACCAGACTACATCGGACTGGACCAGACAACTCCAGACCAGACCACATACCAGACCACATACCAGACCACAGACCAGACCCCAGACCAAACCGGACCAGACCGGACCGGACCGGACCATACCGGACCGGACCATATCAAATGGGACCAGACCAGACCAGACTTGATCATATCAAATGGGACCAGAGCAAACCAGACCGGCCCAAGAAGAGACGAGACGAGACTCCGCGTGTTCACAACTCTTCACTGCAAATTCCACATTTAAATCGATGACAAAAGCAGACGGATGTGCTCTAACCAGACAAACCAAAGACTTCAAAATTGATACTTGTCACTTCCTAGCCAGGCACTCGGCATTATTAGGATAGGGGACGGACTAGTTGGCTCAGTATCAGGATAATTAGGATAGGGCAAGGACTGGTTGGCTCAGTGTGATGATAATGTGACTGAGTGGGATATCAGGTCATGGTGCTGGTGGTCTGGTCTCCCAGTGGGGCAGCACTATAAAGTTGCCATGAGGGCACACTGTCACTAGTCGGTACCTGTCCTGATATGACCTTAGATGTTGCCAGGCCTTAAAACTCCGATTTTATAGTGCTGCTCCACTGGAAGACTAGGCCACCAGCACCATGACCCGATATCCCACTCAGTCACATTATCCTCATACTGAGCCAACCAGTCCTTGCCCTATCCTAATAATGCTGAGCGGATGGCTAGGAAGCGACAAGTTAGTATACATTTTTAGGTCATTCTGTCTCTCTCTCTCTATCTATGTCTATCTATATATATGTTGTATAAACAAATCTATTTAAGTCCGATGGTGCTACAGGCTTAAACGGTTCAGTATTGTGTCACTTGGGAGTAGCGGTGGTAGGTGGTAATGAAGGGAAAACACAACGACTAATTATTTGATGGGTTTTACATCCTAGCAACATCTCATATCACACCAGGATGGACACCGACGTTTGACCCATGGCAGCTTTATAGTGCTGTCCTGCTGGGAGCCACGGCCTGATATCCCACTGTGACACTATCTTGATACTGAGTAAATCATGTCTTTCCCTGCCATAGTAATGCCATGCACCAGGCTGGGCAACAACAAGAATACATTTAGTAAGTCATTGGTTTGAATCGGGCGGGATTCAAACCTATGACTTCCTGCATGGGAAACCAGTGAGCGCTCTTTCCGATTCAGCGTTCGGTCAATTCCTTTGTAAACCTGGCGCTGCGCGCCCTGCCAACACAAGGCTGACACAGTCAGCAAGCGCGGCCTCTATTCCCACAGGCCTGAAGCAGCGGCTTCTTTGTTTTGAACCATGGTGTTCTCTGTGGCGGAGTGGTTAGAGTGTCTGACTTTTTTCTAGGTCAGACTCCTAACCTGAAGGTTGGTGGTTCGATTCCCTGTGCCCCCACCTCTGCCAATTTGGATTTCCACCACTGTGTATAACTTACAGCGTCATCAAAGGCCAGTTGCTCTCATACCATGTCTATGTGGCATGGGAGGTTAAAAATCCCTTGGGTCGGTAAAAGTGTAGGCCCGGGCTTTCTATCGACAAACTGTCTAATGGTGAAAACAAGTCTACTCAGACTTATCCATGATAGGCAGTATAAATCTTCAAGAAAACAAAAAAAAACACAGCAACAGAGCCGACAGCGCCTTCGCAACACTGCTTTATTTAGGGCCCAGAGCTGACAGCGCCTCCGCAGCCCTTCTTTATTTAGGGCCCAGAGCCGACAGTGCCTCCACAGTCCTGCTTTATTTATGACCCACAGCTGACAGTGCCTCCACAGTCCTGCTTTATTTATGGCCCACAGCTGACAGTGCCTCCACAGTCCCCCTTTATTTAGGGCCCATAGCTGACAGTGCCTCCACAGTCCCGCTTTATTTAGGGCCCACAGCTGACAGTGCCTCCACAGTCCCGCTTTATTTAGGGCCCACAGCTGACAGTGCCTCCAAAGTCCTGCTTTATTTAGGGGCCACATCCATCAGTGCCTAAACAGTCCCACTTTATTTAGGGCCCACAGCTGACAGTGCCTCCACAATCCCCCTTTATTTAGGGCCCATAGCTGCTGACAGTGCCTCCACAGTCCCGCTTTATTTAGGGCCCACAGCCAACAGTGCCTCCACAGTCCTGCTTTATTTAGGGCCCACATCCAACAGTGCCTCCACAGTCCTGCTTTATTTAGTGCCCACAGCTGACAGTGCCTCCACAGTCCCGCTTTATTTAGGGCCCACAGCCGACAGTGCCTCCACAGTCCTGCTTTATTTAGGGCCCACAGCTGACAGTGCCTACACAGTCCTGCTTTATTTAGGGCCCACAGCCAACAGTGCCTACACAGTCCTGCTTTATTTAGGGCCCACAGCCGACAGTGCCTCCACAGTCCCGCTTTATTTAGGGCCCACAGCCGACAGTGCCTCCACAGTCCTGCTTTATTTAGGGCCCACAGCCGACACTCCCATGATACACAATACTGAACCGTCTAAGCCTGTAGCACCATAGGACTAAAATAGAGCCCTATCCCCAGGCTAACTGCTAAAGTGCCATTTGCCTCAACCACAGTGTTGAACGCAAGGTACAGACTCCCCCCCCCCCCCCCGCCAGCACTCCCAGCTGCCCCCACCATCCCCATCCCCACATCTAAATCGGGCTTGTATTGAATGACGTCATATACTAATGTGAATATTCACGTCTAACATCCGGGCAGTCGGTTGGACAAATGTAATCAATAGCAGGTTGGATGTGCTAGTAAAATCGCTAAAACCACTGTGAGAAAGAAAAAACATATTCCATGGTGATGCCTCTCTAAAAATGTCTCCCTCAGAATGTGTCAAATTTGGTCTCATCAGAATCTGTGTTTGACAATATATTATTTCACACTGGTTAATGCATTTTTTTAAAACATTTACAGTGCTCAGGTTGTACAACTGCTAGATGAGTACGACGCAGGCGCAGTTGTACAATCTATATTTAGCACGGTGCCGCAATTGTGACAATTGCTACTTTGGGTTTGTTCAACCATGAAACCCTATACATATTGAGATACTGTCGGATGTATTAAACATGTGTTGCTACATGTATCGAAGGAACTACCGTCAATTTAAAGTTGCACAGTCCGATGGTTTTGAGTTTCTGTTACTTTCTGAGATAAATAGATTATGCTGATTGTTACAATATACCATATTTTAGTTTGAGGTAACTTATTTTAAATGGCTAAATTTTGATATATTTAAAGTGCAAATATGCTAAATTAATTTTAGCAAGCATGCGGAACCAAAACTCTGACACCATAGGCTTCTGCAGTAACAGGTTCTATTAAATCCACATGATTCACTTCTGTGTACGCCAGTGTCTAAGTTAGATAGGTAAAGGCAAATCTAGGTAATTGTCAACTCTAGGTAATTGTTTTGGTTTTGAAAATGTGATGGTTTCATCAGACGATGCAGCTTTAATAGAACTCGTTGAAGGCTATAGCCGTGTTCACACGGACAAAATGTGAGGCGAATCACACAAATCGAATCAGGTGAGTCGAATTAGCGGCCCGTTCACACGGGCAGTACTTGGGCCGGAAATCGAAATCTGCGCATGAGCAAGTCCAGACTAACCAGCGCCATTTTGGGTTCGACGATGCTGGCACCAGACAGAGAGTGTGGGTTCGACCTAGATATGTAATGACTGAATCGTATTGGTTTGTAACGGTCAAAACTTCTGCTGGGCAGTGAAACCCTAAAAATAAATGATAAAAAAAATATCTGTGCATAGATAGCATTTCATTAATTAAATTATATAATATGCGCTTTTGATCGACCGGAAAGTCAACAAACTAAGGTCGACTGCGCATGCGTGTGAGGTGCTTAATCCGCCTCAGATGCGTCCACACGGGCAAAATTATCCGCATCACAGAAATCGCCTCACGTAAACTACCTCGATAGGTGGTTTACAGGATCTGCATCACGTGAATCGAATCAGCCCTAATGCGGCTCAGACGTCCGTTCACACGACAAATGTGAGGCGAACTATACAAGTCGCTTTCTACGAATCGATTTACATCGCCCATGTGAACACGGCTTTAGATGCCCAACATTTTGGTTTGCATGCCAAACACAATTCTGCATGTTTTCACTTCAAATATCTCCAAAATTAGCGTTTAAAATATATATATTTTAAGTTACTAGGTAGCTTATAACGATCAACCTAATATATTCATTATTAAATATGTCAGAAACCCCAAATGACCAGACTCTGAGCCTTTAAGACCCGGATGGACTTGGCAATATGTGCCTTTTCTGGCCACAGCTCAGCCACCACAAACAGCCGTCCTGATATGACGATGGATGTTGCCAGGACGTCATACCCCAAACCCCAACAACGAAGCCGCTGCAAGCAGCGCACACTTAATCACTTTGGGTGTGCGGCCACTTTTTGTGTTGTCCCTAAGCATCTGTTGACGGAGTTTCTGTCACTTAAATGTGCACACTCCAGCAGGACGCTGTGCTAACGAGCCGCTGTTACAACAAGTAGCTGATGACATCTGCGGTTTTACGCTTCCTTAATAATTCACCGATCGCTTTCACACAAGAACGAAAGACAGAAAGAAAGAAAGAGAATAAGTAAGAAAGAGAATAAGTAAGAAAGAGAATAAGTAAGAAAGACAGTAACAAAGTGTAAGTAAGAAAGAGAACAAGAATAGTTGGTTGGTTGGTTGTTGGAGTTTTATATCCTGGCAACAGCTAAGGTCATATCAGGACGGGTGCCGACTTGTGACAGTGCGCACTCATGGTAGTTTTATAGTGCTGTCCCACTGGGAAATCAGGCCATCAGGCCACCAGCACCATGACCCGATTTCCTACTCAGTCACATTATCCATATATTGAGCTAAGCGACAAGTATCAATTTTATACTTCATTGGTTTGACTTGATCGGGAACCAAACTCCCGATCTCTCGCACACGAGGCCCGCGTTCTAACGATTCAACCACCAAGAGTAAGTAAGAAAGAGGGGAAGAGAGAAAGAGAGTACACATACCATATATGTCCCAATAGACACACACTGCGCAAGTGCAGACGAAGGATGCGTGTCTATTCAAAGTTAAAGAATTTCATGGATTTGTTTTTGTCGTGCCTCTGAAATAAAGTCGGATTGTCTTATTTTATGTGCATTCAATCTGAATATGATCGTAAATTTGTGCACGCTTTCAATCTTGAAATGGGGGGGAGGGGGGGGGTGCTTCTATTGGGTAGTGTGCTTCTATTGGGACATATACGGTATTAATTGTATAACACTACATCAACAACCCGAACTGCCGGAGGAAAGGGGTTAATTAGTAGGGTCTCGTGGACACACACACACACACACACACACAGAATACAGAGGTGAAGGGAATAAAGCAGGAAGTTGTGGTGAAAACAAACCCTATCACCATCTCACTCAATACCTCATACCCCCCCCCCCCCCCACACACACACACCCGGGGGTGTAATGAGGGTACCAGCTCCATTATCCAATTAGGTAAGCCCCACTCTAATTGATTGGACGTGACTTACTGCCCAAACTATATAATGTGAGTGGCAGTTGCTTCCAGAACAAAATCATCTGGATAATTCAATCGCCACTCCTCCCTCTAGGCGTTGCTGGTACTGTAGCTTTGGGCGGTCACGTGATATGTACGGTCACGTGATATCCACAGTCACGTGAGCAGTACTGTGCTAGCAGCAATGTCTGCGGACGAATCAACAAACGTATAAAACACGGCAACAAATTAACCTACAACACCAGAAGAGTACCACACATCTTGGTTCAATTGACAGAGGATACATTTGTTTAATTAATTTTTCTTGACGATTTATACTGCCTATCATGGATAAGTCTGAATAGACTTGTTTTCACCATTAGACAGTTTGTCGATAGAAAGCCTGAGTCTACACTTTTACCGACCCAAGGGATTTTTAACCTCTCACACCACATAGACAAGGTATGAGAGCAACTGGCCTTTGATGTCGCTGTAAGTTATACACAGCGGTGGAAATCCAAATTGACAGAGGTGGGGGGGGGGGGGGCACAGGGGAATCGAACCACCAACCTTCAGATTAGGAGTCCGACCTAGAAAAAAGTCAGACACTCTAACCACTCCGCCACAGAGAACACCACTATATAAATTTAAAAGGCTTTGGGCCAAAACACAATTTCCACAACCAATCTGCCTTCTGATGGGAGGGGAAGAACTAATGTTGTGGGTGGGGTTAGGTCGCAGCTTCAGCTTACACAATAGAACCTTAAGAAAACAACTAACATAGTAATAAGAATAGAACAAAAATACAATGCCAAGAGGGCCCAAAAAAACTAACATAGGCTACTAAACGTACCAACAGACTATCTATCTGCTCCTGAAATGCAGACAATCAAATAACTTATCAGCAGCTACTGTTTGGTAAGACAACACCAACATTACAACTGGCCAGCATTGAAAACAAGCCTGGGTACGCAGGCTTACATGCTATGGACAGAATAAATACAGCCTCAATAACAAATCTTTTTTTTTTTTTTTAAGTTTGGGGGTTGATGCGATGCCTTCCCAATCCTGTCCTTCACAATAAACCCTATATATCATAAACTCACTTTGCACATATAACTACATAACTCCCACTGACCAAAGTTGGTAGGATTCTTGCCAAACATCTGTTTCTATTGTAGAACGCAGTGAAATTGTCTTCGCGAATATTTTTTCAATTTGACACAAATTTGATTTCCCGTGCTGCCAGTTTGTTAATACGTTGAGATCACGTGACGAAAATACGCTACATCCATTGGTTGAGTGAGTTGTCTGATCTGTCAGCACCTAACGCACCCACCCCTCACCAGCAACAATGGAACCCGCCAAGTTCTATCCCGGTACAAGACTATTCCATTATGCAGAAGGCGGGCAATACACTTTGAGCCACAGAGCATGGACAGTTTCTTATATAACTATCGTCTATCAGGATCGCATCTTAAAAGTTGTATATCTCAGGGTTTTGAGTTTCTGTCATATTCCGTTTATAGATAAATGTATTAGATTTGTTGTTATAATCTACTTACTTTTAGTTTGAAGTAACTTATTTTAAAGAATTTGAGAGATATCTGATGTAAAAGCATGTTAATTTAATTTGTATGTGCAAATCAAAATGATGTAGGTCCTAGGCTTGAGCAGTGAGAGGTTCTATTAAATTGACCTGGTATTCATTCTATGCACCAATACATGCTTAGTGAGCCCCTCAATATCGAAGTTGCCTATGTAGGACCAATCTCAGTTAGTGTGTAGGTTAAGAAAAGATTATGCTTGTTTGTTTGTTTGTTGTTGTTTTACGTCCTAGCAACATCTAATGTCTTATCAGGACAGGAAGAGATAATTCAGATTTTAATATGGACCAGCAAGGCCGCAACTGGGCAGTAGTGAAAGCTGCGATCTGATTATGCAGCGTGAATATGCAGTGGGAGGGCACCACCTAGACAGTAGTTGACACTTTCATTCGATTAGGCAGCTTTAATATGCAGTGGGAGGGCCCCAACTAGACAGTAGTTATCGCTTTAATCCGATTAGGCAGCTTGACTATGCAGTGGGAGGGCCCCAACAAGACAGTAGTTACCGCTTTAATCCGACTAGGCAGCTTTAATATGCAGTGGGAGGGCCCCAACTAGACAGTAGTTGACGCTTTAATCTGATTAGGCAGCTTTAATATGCAGTAGGAGGGCCCCAACTAGACAGTAGTTGATGATTTAATCCGATTAGGCAGCTTTAATATGCAGTGGGAGGGCCCCCCAACTAGACAGTAGTTATCGCTTTCATTCGAATAGGCAGCTTTAATACACAGTGGGAGGGCCCCAACTAGACAGTAGTTGACGCTTTAATCTGATTAGGCAGCTTTAATATGCAGTGGGAGGGCCCCAACTAGACAGTAGTTGACGCTTTAATCTGATTAGGCAGCTTTAATATGCAGTGGGAGGGCCCCAACTAGACAGTGGTTGATGCTTTAATCCGATTAGGCAGCTTTAATATGCAGTGGGAGGGCCCCAACTAGACAGTGGTTGATGCTTTAATCCGATTAGGCAGCTTTAATATGCAGTAGGAGGGCCCCAACTAGACAGTAGTTGACGCTTTAATCCGATTAGGCAGCTTTAAATATGCTTGTTTGTTGGAGATTTATGGGAAACGGACGCTCAATCAGCAAAGAAACATGAGGTGAAAAACTAAATCCACACTGTGTCATGGCCGTACCACAAACCATGACCCCAGGTCACATACCAGTTCCGGCCTTCCCCGAAGTTCCTAGATCTGCGAGTAATGGGTTTCGGAGTGTTGGCCTTGGACTGGTGCTTTCATGCACAGCTGGTTCGAACCCTGGTCGAGTCAAACCAATGACTTAAAAATTGCCAGGCGCTCGGCATTATTAGGATAGGGCAAGGACTGGTTGGCTCAGTGTCAGGATATCAGGTGATGGTGCTGGCAGCCTGGTATCCCAGTGGGGCAGCACTATAAAATCGCCATGAGTGTGCACAGTCACAAGTCGGTACCCATCCTGATATGACCGTAGATGTTGCTAGGACGTAAATCAACAACAAACAAACAAACAAACAAATTCATGCACAGCTAACACAATATTCTAAGACACGTCTTATGCATATTATAGGACCAAGGACTGCCCCGATAAGGGCTCCCCCAATCACCATATCAACCAGCTTATCCATAATAGATATAGCTGAATGTCTGTAGGGTCGGTCTCTCTCCCTCCTTCTCTCCCTCCCTCCCTCTCCCTATATGTGTCTCTTCTCTGTCTCCCTCATTCCACTGTTATTTTCTCTATCCTGGTAACA
This sequence comes from Branchipolynoe longqiensis, assembly GCA_030323885.1. Lineage (NCBI taxonomy): Eukaryota > Metazoa > Annelida > Polychaeta > Phyllodocida > Polynoidae > Branchipolynoe > Branchipolynoe longqiensis. The sequence goes on along the minus strand of CM059194.1, from coordinate 74,504,768 downwards.
TCAAGTTCCAGGCTAGGCAACGACATGTATCAATGGTTAAAATCATTGGCTTAACTCGGCCACTCGTTTGAATCACACAAGCTGCCACAGGGTGCTCAATGCATTCAGTGTTGGAGTTTTACATCCTGGTAATATTTAAGGTCATATCAGGATGGGTATCGACTTGTGACAGTACGCACTCAATGCCAAGCACCAAGCTAGGTAACGACAAGTATCAATTTTGTAAGTCATTGGTTTGACTTAACCGGCAGTCAAACTCCCTACCTTCTGCACAGGAAGCCTGCGCTCTACCGATTCAGCCTCCACGTCCCCTATATCCAGATCACTTAAAAAATAAAATAAAATAAAAATCGAAATCGAAGAAAAAAGATCACAAAACGTGTGTATTTGACTATGAGGCGAGGTGATTTGTTGGTATAACGGGCCCTTGGTGACACTCGCACGGACACCTTATGCCAAGCAGTATGCCTGTCACGACCACCGCTCGGCATATATAACCCGACACTGGGAAATGTGGTGCCAACAGTCCGCCAATCGCAGTGTTGTCAAAATTGCAAAATGAAAAACCGAAAGATCTTAAGGGATGTTATATTGGGGGATCTGGGGGTACTCCACCAGAAAAATATTTAAATCTTAGATGCTCTGTGGTGCATTTTGGACACAATAACCCATAAGATTTAGATAATTTTGCAAAATGAAAAACTGGAAGATGGATGTGTGGTGATGATGGGGACATACAATATCATACACCTTACAAAGACGGCGAAACTGTACGGGTTGGCAACCCTGTATTCGCTTGGCCAAAAATGCACCGCACCAAACAGAAACACCACACAGCCCAGCAGTGGTTGTGACACAGGAGTGAATGTTGTAGAAACACGAAGCATGTACGGACGAACATTGTCTTCGGAGTTAGCGTCCGCTGGTCTCGAGGGAAGACTGAAGCTGCAAGCACCAACACCAGCACAAGCACCAGCACCAACACCAACAACGGTACCGGTACCAGCACCAGCACCAGCACCAACACCGGTACCAGCACCAACACCAACATCAGTACCAGCACCAACATCAGTTCCAGCACCAACACCTGCACCAACACCAGTAACAATGCCAGCACCAGTAACAACACCAGTACCAGCATCAACACGAGTACCAGCACCAACACCAGCACCAGCACCAGCACCAACACCAACACCGACACCTCTGTGTCCACCACCAGACACACGACATCATGGAGAGTGCGACACCGGGACAAGCACCACTCTCCAAAGCGGGAGATACCCCCCCCCCCCCCACCACACCCCCGTCTCTCCACCCCCACCCCACTCTATTCAACAACACAGCTTTGTTGCAGCAAGGGACCACAACTCTATTCAACAACACAGCTTTGTTGCAGCAAGGGACCACAAAAAATCCGGTTGAGCTAAAATAATTGGTCAGCGCCCTCTGTGTGAGACAATCAACCGCTCTCCAAGCAGAGGCTCGGTGCCCGCCAACTACAACGCACACAACCTATGGGGCGTGTGCTTGGCGATAAAACCGGAAATTGTTGTTTCCTGAGTGACCTTTGCCGGCCGGGCCGCGGGCAACAAGCGGCTCCAGTTACTTCCGGCCTGTTTCACTGCGTTCAGCAAATTCAGCTGAGTGCGCAGTGTGTGTAGGCGCTCTACGCACCTTCAGTGCAGCATTCTAAGTCTCACAAACTGACTAACACGACTTAGCAGCGCCACAAGTTATAATACAACCATGTCATGTCTAATAAGCCAATTAACACGACTTAGCACCACCACAAGTTGTAATACAATCATGTCATGTCTAATAAGCCTATTAACATGACTTAGCACCACCACAAGTTATAATACAACCATGTCATGGCTAATAAGCCTATTAACACGACTTAGCACCACCACAAGTTATAATACAACCATGTCATTTCTAATAAGCCTATTAACACAACTTAGCACTGCCACAAGTTATAATACGACCATGACATGTCTAATAAGCCTATTAACATGACTTAGCACCACCACAAGTTATAATATGACCATGACATGTCTAATAAGCCTATTAACATGACTTAGCACCGCCACAAGTTATAATACAACCATGACATGTCTAATAAGCCTATTAACACGACTTAGCACCGCCACAAGTTATAATACAACCATGACATGTCTAATAGGCCTATTAACACTACTTAGCACCGCCACAAGTTATAATACAACCATGACATGTCTAATCGGCCTATTAACACTAGGGGGTCCAGCAAGACATTTTCCAAACAACAAGAAAAAGAAAAGAAGAAAGAGAAAAAAATCTGATTGATTTGGTAAGACAACCATTAATGGATACACTGTTCCTGCAATTTCTATTGTTAACAGAATAGTATATATGTTTGTGGAATAATGTATAGAAATTGGCCCATATGTATGAGCCAATTTTTAACCGAACCGGGGTTAAAGGAGGGTGCCGGGTTAGCTAACCGCAGAGTTCCAAATGTGTCACGGGGGATGTATGTGACCAAAACGCGCCCGAGTTAGCTAACGTTTCAGTTATTTATAGATTTGGGAAATCCCTCTGCGTTTGTAGCCATATATTAGGCTCAAATATATTAAATGCTATCATATTTAACAGAATTACATAGGCAATCAGTGAAATTTGATCAATTTAACCCTAAATTCAAAGCGTTATTAAGGCTACCGCCGCATTGGCGGCGATATTAATATTTATATTTTCGAATCGACGAACGTAAAGTAAACAAATAGCCGCCGCCGCCACATTGACGTCGCTTTCCATACTGGCGGCGGGGGCGGTTTGTTTACTTTATGTTCGTCGATTCGAAAATATAAATATTAATATCGCCACCAATGCGGTGGTAGCCTTAATGACGGTTTGAATTTATGGTTAAATTGATCAAATTTCACTTATTGCGTATGTAATTCTGTTAAATATGATCGCATTCAATAGATTTTGCCATAATCGGTGCCTAATCCCACCTTTAACCCTCCTTTCGCATGGGGTTAGTGCAGGCGACTTTACGCTCGCCGAGTTAGTTTAACCCCGACACATACATACGCAGTTTTCGCCGCTAACCCTGGAAATCCGCACGACGCTGGGTTACGACCGCTAACCCGGACACATACATATGGGCCCTGGGGCCGTATGCACGAATCGGGGTTAGGGCCATAACCGCTGCTAGGCTAGCTCCACACGGCTAAATGTGAGAAATCCGTATGCAATTACACACATTTAGCCGTGTGGAGCTAGCCTAGCCGCGGTTACGGCCCTCACCCCGATTCGTCCATACGGCCCCTGGTGTGTAGTTACTAAACTAAAGGTTAGAGCTCCCTTTGGTGTACACTTGTTGAACTAAAAGGTTTGACCAGTCCCTCCCGCCCTCCCTTACCACGCCCCCCTGGTGGATACTTGTTGAACTAGACGCCTTGAACTTAGTTCCTGACCTCGACTGTTGCTTCATTGTGGAGTAGGCAGGAAACGGGTACGTGAACCCTAGAACCGCACCCAGCACTGTAGAACACGAACAGTAGGCAAATTCACAACACAGGAGACACGGGGACCAGTCAATACGCGGTCCCAGTGCAGACCCACATCCGTGCCACACAGTACCCTTATTCAGGTCCAGTTCACCGCACCACCAGGGTGCGCGCCACTTACTAAACTGATTTGAAGCAAACCCAGATGGTGCAATGAACCATGTATTAAGATAACTGCACGTTTTCTTTTATATGTATTATACTTATTAAATCTCTACATATTGTGTACAGCGTGGGAAATTACCCGTATGACCAAGAAACAAAAAAATCGAAAAGTTGCTGAAAATCGGAAATATCTCATCTGTGCCCCGGCACTGACATTCGTTCAGTACAATATCATTTTAAAACAAAATCCCACCCCCACCCCCAAATAAAAAAGGAAAAATGTACATGTAATTTTAGACCGATGTGGCAGTTCGCAGCTGGCCATTGGTTGGTAGTTAAGGCCCGTCACATACACCTCATTGGACGTAGTTGAACGTAGTGGAGGCTAACGTAGTTGAACGTAGTTGAATGTAGTTGAACGTAACAGAGAAGTACGGATGCCGGTACATTAAACTACGTTTAACTACGTTAGCCTCCACTACGTCCAACTACGTCCACTAACGTGTATGTGACCGGGCCTTTAAACTGGTGTGTGTGGATGGAGTAAAGAAGCATGGTTTGATTGTTTGTTTGTTGTTTTACGTCCTATCAACATCTAAGGTCATATCAGGACGGGGCATGGTTTGAAACTACCTTCTATCCATCTTCCACGAGCCAAAAGGAATGTCTGTGCAGACCTAGACAGTCCATACTTGTGACGTCAAGCTGGATTTCCCAAGGTGCATGGCATCTATCAGTTGCGCATCTATCAACACTGGACACGCCCACCTTTGGCATGGGCGGTGCTACTAGTACTACAGAAAAACCTCTCTAACCGACCACCTCCACAGATCGACCACTCCTCTATATCGATCGCTTTATTTAGGTTCCAAACAATCACCAATACAATACCATTGTAATGATTACAAAAAAAAATTCCCTAAACCGACCACCCCCTAAATGCACCATTTAAAGTTGGTCCCATGGTCGGTCGATTTAGAGAGGTTTTACAGTAGTAGGGCACTGAGGTCCACTCAGTTACTATCAGTGATGTTATATGTCTCAATCACCTATATAGCCCGTGGGTACTGAGTAGAACATAGCCAAATTAAATAAGTAGGCAAGTACAGTTACATTATACATAGATATGCATACATACATAAATGATAATACATTCGCAGACGGAGTAAATATGTTTAGTCAATTTAAAGTTCATGTCAGGATGTCTTGGGATGAAAGAAATGAACAACAAATTGGGACGTCTGTCTGCGCGCCTCCCAGTGTGTTCCGCTCAGCTGTGACACTGCACTCAGCTCTTCAGAGAACCCCCCCCCCCCACCCACCCCACTCCCACTCACCGCACCCCACTAAACCGCACCCCACTAAACCGCACCCCACCCGACATACACACATCTGTAGACACATTTACGTTTGTTTGTTTGTTTGTTGTTTTACGTCCTAGCAACATCTAAGGTCACATCAGGACGGGTACTTACTTGTGACAGTACGCACTCATGGCGATTTTATAGTGCTGCCTCACTGGGAAATCAGACCGCCGCCACCATGACCCGATATCCCACTCAGTCACATTATCCTGACACCGAGCTAACCAGCGACACCTTTAGGGAAAACGCTGCAACCGCTGATCTCTTAGAGACAGGAGGGGGATGAAAAGAACATCAATCATAAGCAAGTCACTGCATGCGTGTGCGTGTGCGTGTGCGTGTGCGTGTGTATGTGCGTGTGTGAAGGGGTGTAGCTACATTGTCGCACTGTAAGCACGCGCAAACAATTCTCCCAGCGTCATGTTTTTTCCATACTAAATCTTTTATAATAGGCACTTTTTTATTTTGTGTTTACAACTTTTTTATTTCCTGTAAGTTCGTGCAAATAATGTTGGGCTTAGATAATTATTTTTTTATTTCTGGCTACGCCCTTGGTGTGTGTGCGACCACGTGTGTGTGGGCGTGTGTGCGCGTGTGTGTGCGCGTGCTGGTGTGGATGCACAGTAGGGGGTGCCAGTAAGGTAAGCGCATGGGTAGTGGGAACAACTCAATTAAAAACCAATAGGGTTGGTTGGTTGTTGGAGTTTTACATCCTTGCAACATCTAAGGTCATATCAGGACAGGTACGACTTGTGACACTGCGCACTTATGGTGACTTTATAGTGCTGACCCACTGGGAAATCATGCTGCCAGCACAATGATCTGATACCCCACGCAATCACATTATCCTGACATTGAGCTAACCAGTCCTTGCCCTATCCTATTAATGTCGAGCGCCAGGCTAGGAAGCGCCAAGTATCAATGTTATAAGTCATTGATTTGTCTCGACCGGAAACCAAACTCGCGATCTACTGCACTCGAGGCTCACGCTCTACCGATTCGGCCACCGTAACCGGTCAAATATGGTGACGGTTAGCAAAAATTGGTATATGTCAATCAAGAGCACATTAGCCGAATATGATTCTAATAATCCTAATTCTACGACATGATTGTCGAAAGTCCTTGTTAAAACGACAGGAATGCCAGTGACGGCGGGCGAGGGGGGTGGGGGGGGGGGTGGGGGAATTGTTATTGGCAGGTGAATGAGAACGCCTGAGTGGGAAGGGCAGGGTTCAAACGCTGCCATCGCTACTCAGTGTTATGTATACTGCCTCGCTGCTTCAAGGTGTGAACAGGCAGTGTGCATAGTGTACCGGCCAATATGTGTGACCTTGAACACCCTAAGGTTACAGTCGTTGTGTAGTGAGGAGACTGACAAAACAGGCCCCTAATTCGGTGAGGTACGAGCAACACTAAAAGCTATTAACGGTGTGCGGGAGGGGGGGGGGGGGGAGAGAGAAAATATAATAACAAAACACACACACATGTCAACGAAATTAATTTTCTCTGGCAATTATGGTATTTTCTAAATATTTACTTTTTCACCCCACCCCCCCAAAAAAACAAAAACCCACACGAAGCTTAGTTTTTGGAGCTGACATCACCGGAAGCTGCCCCTCCACCCCGAGTCTGAGCGCCACACAACTCTGCTCCGGGGAGAGTTGGGCGAGCATCAGTGCCGCCCAATTAGACAGCGTCCCGGGTCACGGTGACAGCAAATTGCATTCCTGCCAGGCTGGGAACCGTCCCAGGATCCCATCACGTCCACCGGGCGCGGTGGCTGAATCGGTAGAGCGCGGGCCTCGCATGCGGGAGATCAGGAGTTTGGTTCCCGGTCGAGTCAAACCAATGCCTTATCAAATTAATACTTATCGCTTCCTACATGGCGCTCGGCATTAATAGGATAGGCCAAGGACAGGTTAGCTCAGTGTCAGGATAATGCGACTGAGTAGGATATTGGGTCATGGTGCTGGTGGCCTAGTCTCCCAGTGGTGCAGCACTATAAAGTCGCCATGAGTGTACACTGTCACAAGTCGGTAGTCGTCCTGATATGACGTTAAATGTTGCCAGGCGTAAGGCTAAAAAAAAACAACCTTACAGGTGCATGTTGGACCCATCCCTAGATAGCGTGCGAGAGAGGACTAGGCATATAGCTAACTACTGCATCACTTATGCACCTACCAGCGCCGCAAATCACGCCTCCTAGCGGCAGCACTCACTGCTAACGCTCAGCTCCGAGTTCAGTCTAGGAGGGGGACCAGACGGGATGGCCGAATGAGTTGAGTGTCCATCCCCCGGTTTGGTAGATCGTGGGATTCGAATCCATCCGTTCAAACCCTGGTCGAGTCAAACCAATGATGTAAAAATTGATACGTGTCCTTTCCTAGCCAGATGCTTGGCATTATTAGGATAGGGCAAGGACTGGTTGGTTCAGTCAGGATAATGTGACTGAATGGTGACCGCATGGTCTCCCAGTGGGGAAGCACTATAAAATCGACACGAGGGTGCATTGTCACAAGTCGGTACCCATCGTGATATGACGTTAGATGTTGCCCAGATGTAAAACTCCAACAACCAACCAATCAGTCTGGGTGGGAGAAATGACCGTAACCGATTTCTGCAGAGCATGCGCATTCAGCTCAAACGCAGGTTGTGGGTGAACTCTGGAGGCGGGGACTAAGTTTGTTTAGAGTTATCATTTAATGCAATGGTTATTGAACGCTCCCACAAATAAATATTTTTAAATGACTAAAATAAACAATGTAACCGCCGGAGATAAAACCCGCGACCTACCGCACGCAAACGGGCGTTCAACTCACCGGGTGCAGTGTGGGTGACAGGGAAGATATAGGAGAGAGGGCGATAAGGCGCACAGCTGTAAGATAAGGGCAGCGGCCACTCACCGTGTCACTGGGGATCCATCGACCCTCCACCCAGCCTATCCTTCCAGTAAACTGCTTGGGCTGTAACGAGAACAAAAATACAATAAGACTTAGAGTAAGCCGAACAATCACCCATAGTGTCTATTCTTACTGGAAGTAAACTATAGTCTTTTGGGAAGACCTAAAAGTGGTTGGTTGTTGGAGTTTTTTAAAGTCCTGGCAACATCTAAGGTCATATTAGTAGGCCTGGTACCAACTTGTGACAGTGCACACTCATGGCAACTTTATAGTGCTGCACCACTTGGAAATCAGGCCACCCAATATCCCACTGAGCCAACCAGTCCTTGTCCTATCCTATTAATGCCGAGTGTCAGGCTAGGAAGCGACAAGTATCAATTTTATAAGTCATTTGTTGGACTCGACCGGGAACCAAACTCCCAATCTCCCGCACGCGAGGCCCGTGCTCTACCTCTTCGGCCACCACGCCTGGTAACTGAACAGTGCATGCATGGTGAGAACCGATTCGCGGCATAGAGCAGTCTCCAGCAGCAATCAGTGTCTATAGCTATACATAATCCTCAGTAGTCCCGGACCACTCAGGTAGTGTGCGAAGGTTAACTGACGCTCAGCACAGGCGCACACCCAGCCAGGCAATGCTTGCATCTTATACCCCTGTCACACTACGACGTAACGAGCTAACGTGAGCCTAACGTGGTGATTTTTCGTCATTACGTTGACATATGTTGGATTACGTTTTGATGATGTCAGAATGATGTTAGACTGACATCGAGCTACGTCACATTACGTCGAGGTTTTGGACATGAACAAAACTTTTGATGTAGCTCGAACGTAAGGGTTTACGTTCGCCGTACGTTCTGTTCACGTTCAGTGAACGTCAATGACGTTAAACGGACGTTAGGCAAACACTGCTCACTACGTTCAACTACGTTCCACTATGTTGACCCACATTAAACCAAGTGGAAATGCCCATGCGGCGTAATGTGAACGTCAGGAGAACGTCAGGAGGATGTCAAGAGAACGTACATTCAATGTACGTTCAATGTCTCATGACGTATGTAACGTCACGTAATGTTCTTCTGGCAATGGAATAACGTTCATAACATTCCGTGAGCGTAATGACGTTGTCCTCTCTCATTGAATGATGGTATCACTACGCTTTACCAACATTACGCTCTCGTCCACTACGCTGCATCCACGTTCAACTTGTGCCCAAATTTGCATACTACGCCGAGAAGTTCAACGTTCTTCACATCTCCCTACGTTGATGTCGTTACGTCGTAGTGTGACAGGGCCTTAAAGGGCGCAGTGCAGTCAGGACGGGGGGAGGGGGGGGAGGCAATTCTTAGGTAATGAGCGCTTCAGTAACTTCTCACTGAGCAGACATTTTACCAACTGTTTAATGCAGATACTATTATATGTTATACTGTGTACAACTACAGTAAAACCTCTCTAAATCGACCGACCATGGGACCGACTTTAAAAAGGTACATTTTGGGAGGTGGTCGGTTTAGAGAGTTTTTTTAATCGTTACTATGGTATTGTATGGGCGATCGTTTCGGAACCAAATAAAGCGATCGATATAGGGGAGTGGTCGATCTGTGCAGGTGATCAGGCTTTACTGTATACTAAATAAGAAATATAATTATATTCATGAGGTATTAATATAAACACTGGCCAAATTATTATATATAATATATAATAAGATATAATATTATTAGGTAAATAATATACAATGCATAAACAATATTATAAGGCATAACGCATAGCATGTGGATACTTTATAAAGGAAATAATTTAGCATGAAAGTTTGTTCGCCTGGTTATTGGAGTTTTACGTCCTGGCAACATTTAAGATCATATCAGGACGGAAGCATGTAAGTAACTTGTGAAATGTAAATATACTATGCATATAAGATAGCTGTTATGTCAATTGCATATAATCAACGTTCTCTAATTAATATCATAGTACATAATTAACAGAAGGGAAATATAACTTAGCATAAATATAATTGTCATAAAGTACACCACACCTATCATGGACATAAGATAACTAGCATATAAAATGTAAATAAATATTACATCAATACCTATAAAATGTATGCATATGTATATATGGAGAGTGATTCGCATGTCATAAGCTCTGCAGTGTACTGCCCGCCTCCCCCGCTCCTGGGATAGGGGGCCCAGCATGCACCTCGCCTGCACCAACATGCCACACGCTCAGAAGTTTTTTTTTACATACATATGAATATACTACATGGACAACATGGAATCCATCCAATAAAAAAACCCATCTATATGTACATATTAAACAATAACAGCGAGCCAGTTTTTTTAAAGACATTTCTCCTCTTCTGGTGGAGAGTTGGTAAATTAGTGGCCTTCTGATGAGCAGCTCGGGCTGCAACATGATCAGCCCGGAAGCTGCTCGCGTTTCCCCGTTCAGAGCTGCTATGAGCAGCTCTGAGCAGCTCTGAACGAGAAGGCCCCCTCTCAGAATGGAGGAAGCGTCTGCAATGAACGCGCGCTTCTTATGTCGGGATGGAGTGGTATGCCCGCGTCCCTGCTTTACTAATGAATCACTAATTAAATTATTAAAGTACTTTTTTTTAAATGTTACGATTCGATTGACTGAACTTAGAATTGGAGCCCGACTGGAGTAAAGAACAGGAGGCAGTGTGAGCGGACCGGAGACCGGGGGCATTTCTTGCGAAAATTTTGATTAGCAAGAATTGATAACCAATTTGGAAATTGATTAGCGATCTACATAACTTGTATCGCGATTCGAAACACAATACCAAACAAAATGTTCCCTGTGTAATGTATACACACATAGGGCATTTTGTTTTGAAATTTGTTATTAGCAACAATTGCTAATCAAGATCTACATAACTTGCATCGCGATTCATGACACGACACCAAACAAAATGTTCCCTGGGTTTGTTTGTTTGTTTGTTGTTGTTTTACGTCCTAGCAACATCTAAGGTCATATCTATTTGAAGCAATTTTGGTTAGAACTGTTGGAAGAATTGTTACTAAGACGAATCCGATTCCAACTCAAACGTGCATGAGTGGTCCTCTGGGTGGGCGATATTGCCTCGACTAACTATTCACTGACAGCTTTGGTGTCGACATTGAATGATATTCATCCGACTGAAAGCCCGGTCACATACACGTTATGTACCAGAGAAGTATGGAGCTACATGCAGCTTAAAGCGGGCATTCCTTACACGCGGTATGCGGTATGTGGCATGCGGCATGCGAATGGCGTGATTCCTTACACACGGCATGCGGCACACAACTGGCTATATTTAAAAAATATAAATAAACAAGTATACTCAATACTGCACTGTATATGACCTAATATTGCATTTATATCTATGTACCTCTTTGTACGTCACAGGGGGGTTCCTACCTTTATAATTACCAAATTATAGATAAGTATTCATATTTTTGTGGCTCTGGTAGCATTTTTACCAACCCGAACCCATCCCGAACCCCCACCACCACCACTACCATATGTTTCCACTCAGAAGCCTTGTGCGTGACCGTTCCGTAATGCTCAGTCGCCTCTCCTAGTGTTAAACTAATGGACACATCAGACTCAGGTTTCTATTCACACCCAGCTTGACGCATACCGCATGCCGCACCGATCGCTACATGGACCGATCGGAAAAACGCATTCGCATACCGCGTGTAAGGAATGTAGCTCATAGGTTTCAAGGCATTTCGATTTTTTGTCGCATTCGCATAACGCGTGTAAGGAATGAGTCCCAGCTTACAGAGCCAATTCCCATCGATACATACTCTACAGAAACACACAGGTAACCTTAAGGCACTGTAAGCTAAGACACCATATAGAAATGTCAACACAGCCTCACTTCACAACATAGCTATTCTCTCTGAACAGTCAAATCATGCAAGTTATTTAATAGGATTCCATATAAAGTTTGGTGGAAATGCTTCTTATGATATGTCTGAATTATATTATAATATTTCTATCTGAATGCACTTCAGCAGGTATTTCTTTTCCCATCACACTACTCACCTTTGAGAAGAACAGGTTGTAAAATATTCCGATAAAACGCATTGGTGGGGAATGCAAATGGTCTATAATGGAGTACAAATGGTCTATTAATGTAAATGGTATATAGTGCCAGGTGCATGAATGTATTTATGTAGTTGCTGGTGATCCTTTACTCATGGTCAAGAGTCATTGTGTATTAGGTAGATAGTGTGAAGGAGGCACTAGTGATAGTGTGTAAGGAGCCTCAAGAGCTCTACTCACTACCCCCTCACCCCCCAACTGTTAGTCACGGATCACCACACACACAGCTCAGGCAGGTGGTGGCCAAGCAGCCACACATATGGTGGTGGTGGTGGGCAGATCACAGTAGCCATGGTGACACAAGAATGCTTACTGTTCATTGGTGGAACTATAAATGCTTGTTGCTCATTGGAGATAATGGTCAGGTGGTATGCCATACCAGGTCCATGTACCACTATGTAATAATAAACCTGAGGGTACAAGCTCTCACTCTACTTTCATTCTTTATACTCTTCCTTTCTCTTCTTGCCTGTATTGATTTCCTATAGCCTGCCTACACAACCACAGATGCCAGCCGTCGACTTTACAAGGTGAAAGACGAGGCGGGTGGAGAGGCGGGTGTGGATAGGGAAAAGCAGTCCCTATATGAGAAGAACAGAACCTATGAGTCCCTATATGAGAAGAGAACTCCTATATGTGGAAGGCAGCCTTATGTTGGAGGAGGGGATGGGGTGTGGGGTGTGGGGGGATGCCCCCCTTCCCCACTATCCCCACTCCACCCGGTATTAAAGGAGGGTAAACCAGACACGAGGAAACAAAACCCTACATAGGGAAATTAAACCATACCTGGGGAAAATAAGCCGTATATGGGGAAGATGAGCCCCATTGGGCCCTATCATCAACGGGTGCCCACTATTTTTCTTGAAAATAGACATTTCCTGACAAAAATGTTGTGAGAGTGACATTCTCCAAACCTGGTTTATAATAATACTGAACAAATAGTGTGCAGAGCAGAGACAAATTAAGGCGCTTCGAAAAAAAAGTAGTGCAATGGGTCAAAAGATTTTTTTTAAATAGGGAAAAAATAGGATTAAAAAAATAGGGCTAAATAGGGCCGCATGGGAAAAAATAGGGAAAATAGGAAAACGTAGGGCAAGCAAGGTCACCTTCCCTACTCCGCGCATACACACTATGCCCCATCCTCATTTATCATTTTCCATATATATAGCAAAGAGTCTGGCGGTGCCAGTGTAGGCTGCTAGGCCGCGGGTAAGTTAGTAGTGCCTGGTGCCCCCTGGTGGCCTGTATCGTCACTACCATGCAGTCACGTGATCAGCATCCCAAGTACCAGTGGGTGTTCAACCCAACCTTATATCCACGGTGTGTGTGTGTGTGTGTGTATGTATATATGTGTATGTGTGTGTATATATGTGTGTGTGTGTGTGAGTGAGTGAGCTGAGGGCAGGAGGAGGGGTGGGGAGATGTTCTTCCCAAGGAATAATAAAAACTGATTTCTCAAACCAAAATTGACACGCAATTTGATCTTAATATTCTATTTAGATAAAATACCTTTATCAAATACAGTGTTGTCCGTATGTATGTTATTACGGGTGCGCCAAAACACATATGATTGGTCAGTAGAAGCTCACACAATGACTTAGAAATATAGCTGTGAGCCTGTTTGGACAGTCAAAAGTCCTACACAGCCGGTTCTTACCCACTCACCGTAATCATGTGTGCAGGCCTCAACAATTGCTACATTTACATTGACATTATTATTCTCCATTAAGTTGTGTTTACTAGTGCAACTTGCCAGCGCACCTCTGTGGTTGTGTTAGCCATAATGCCCGAACAATGCTCCTGCATCTCCAGCGTTACGCCATACAGAGAAATAAATATTTAGAAATAGAGAGGGAGGAGGAGAGAGGGGCGGAAGGGGGTAGAGGAAAGTGGGAGGGGAACAAATGGGAGAGAGAGAGGAAGAGGAAGAGGAGAGATGGAGAGAAAGCAAGAATTATAGGGCAGAAGGAGGGAAGCCCAGGCTGAGATGGAAGTAGGCGGAGAGGACAAAGATAAAGGATGGCGAGGAAGGGGAGCAGGGAGAGGGCAGGGAGAGAATGGGAGAGGAGGAGGACAGGGGAGAGGGGGCGGAGGGGAACGAGGGAGAGGGAGAGAGGGGGAGAGGGAGGAGGGCGAGAGGGGCGAGAGGGGGAGAGAGGGCAGAGGGCGAGAGAGGGCGAGTAGAGGGAGAGAGGGGGAGGAAGAGAGGGGAGAGAGGGGGGAGAGAGGGGGGAGAGAGGGGGGAGAGATGGGGAGGGAGAGAGGGGGAGATGGAGAGGGGGAGATGGAGAGGGGGAGATAGAGGGGGTCGGAGGAGAGAGGGAGAGAGAGAGAGGGAGGGAGAGAGGGTGAGAGAGGGAGAGAGAGGGAGAGAGGGGAGAGGGAGCAAGTGGGAGGGAAGGAAAGAGAGGGAAAGAGAGAGAGATAGAAAGACATGGAAGGATCCAGGAGTCAAATTGCAAGTTCAACTCAGTCATTTAAAGCTGAATAATCCGATGACAGCATTTCTGTTTCTGAACCAAAACAGTAACCTACATTTGCTCCTATATACATCCAATTCAGATACTGGTGAACTTATTAAACGTTTAAACCTGCACATAAGTAACATTAAGCCAATTAGAAGCTGCCACTGTTGAAGAGGCATATGATATCCAGCATTTCGATGTGCATATTCCCTGGTCGAGTCAAACCAATGACTTAAAATTGATACTGGTCGCTTCCTAGCCTGGCGCTCGGCATTATTAGGATAGGGCAAGGAGCAGTGGAATGAGGAAGACCAATCATCTGTAATTGGAATTTCCCCTGCTTTAATCAACTAATGTACAACAAAAAATATATATATCAACATTAATTTGGTAGGTTTTCACTTCAAATATGGCCAAACCCCAAAAATACTTCAAACTAAAGTACAGCTGATCATAACGAAACATCTAATATATTTATTAATAATTAAGTTAAAATACCAGCTCGTAAACCCACCAAGGCTACTCTGAAAGTGCATCCTTATAAATACATTTGGCTCTCTGATCACCCACTGGAGTCCACTCGAATAGCAGTCTAACAGGACCTCGGCTAGTTTCATTAGACACATATTGCATGTGGGACCTCCGGGTCGCTGAACAATACTCGCCAATTAAAGAACCCAGCTCTCCTTTATAAGAATAGACTCTCATGCATTTTGTCTTCATTATATTCTTCCTTAACTTTTCAAGCTAAGCAAATTAACTCGCATTAGACACTGCATCACGACTTGATATAGCTTAATTAATTAGGCGACCCAACTTGTTTTTAGAGTTCCTAAGTACAACTGAACTGTATCGGTGCCTGTAATATTAGCTATGTTTTGTAGGTTCAATTTTGCTGTCAATTGATGCAAATTAACCACCTCAAAATTGCAGAGATGATTTTTTTGCTGTCATTTGACGAGATGTATCTGAGAGGGGAAGGTAACAGTGGCGAAGACTGCTAATATTGCTGGCTATGTTGATTGATTGGTTGTTGGGGTTTTACGTCCTGGCAACATCTAAGGTCGTATCAAGACGGGTACCGACTTGTGACAGTGCGTCCTTATGGCGACTTTATAGTGCTGCCCCACTGGGAAATCAGACCGCCAGCACATGTTTGTTTGTTTGTTGTTGTTTTACGTCCTAGCAACATCTAAGGTCATATCAGCACATTGTCCTGATATCCCATTCAGGCACATTATCCCGACACTGAGCTAACCAGTCCTTTCCCTATCCTATTGACGCTATTCACGCCGTGGCCATGTTGAAACCAGACCGAGGCCAGGTACGTGTCTGCGAGGCGCCGCTCTATGTTTGTGTATGGAAATTGCTGTGAATATTTTTTCGTTGACCAACAGCTCTCGAAATCACTCAACTTTGAGGGTATTCATTTTTTAAACTACCATATTCAGCTTTGCATACCTGTTTTCTATCTATTGGCTATTTTTTTACGAAGATTGGGTGACCCTTGCATGGTGATTTTCCCATTCTTTAACTACAATATGACTGTCAACTACAAGTCTGCATAGTTATGGTGGTATCATGTACCATGCAGCACTGTCAGCGTAGTTATGTGTAACACAGTTAAACAACTAGTCTTAGTAATTACAAATTAATAAAAGCTTTAAAAGGGTTAAAATATTTTTTTTATATATATATATATATACTAAGAAAGTTATGCAATTTTGAATTTAAGAAAAGATTCGCAACCAGGGTGAGCGACTTTGTTGACATTGCCTACTGAAATGCATCTGATCATCACTCAATCTTCATGAAAATTGACCAATCGATGAAAACAGATATGCAAAACCGAATATGATAGTTTCAAAAGTGAATATCTTCAAATTTTACTCCTTTAATTTCTGTAGTAGTTAATACACATCGGCATACAGCAGTGTCTTATGGCCATTTCAAATACCCACGCATACTCAGCCTCGTTCTGATGCTGAATTAGGTCACACGTGAATAGTGTGAATTGATGCCGAGCGCCAGGCTAGAAAGCGACAAGTATCAATTTGATCAATCATTTGTTTGACTCGATCGGGAACCGAACTCCCGATCTCCCGCATGCAAGGCCAGCGCTCTACCGATTAGGCCACAGCACCCGGTTCTGGATGGCTATGGTGGTGGTGGTGGTGGCTGTGGCTATGGTGATGGTGGTGATGATGATGGTGGTGGTGGCTATGGTGGTGGTGGCAGCTATGGTGATGGTGGTGGTGATGATGGCTATGGTGGTGGTGGTGGTGGTGGCGGCTATGGTGGTGGTGGTGATGATGGTGGTGGCTATGGTGGTGGTGGCAGCTATGGTGATGGTGATGGCTATGGTGGTGGTGGTGGCGGCTATGGTGGTGGTGGTGACGGTGATAACAATAGCAGTCAATGTTAATTAACAATTATGACAGTGGTAGTGGCTGAGGTGAAGGTGGTGACATCAGAATTAACGGTGATGACATGCTGTAATGGTGACGACAGTGATAGTAACGCTTAGTGCAACCTTAATTAAGCCGGCTGAGATAATGCTGGCGTCTGGAAGTGGGGAGTGTTGTCACGTGGTGATTGGCATATTAGGTCACGTGGGGTCGGGTCACGGCAAAGCCAATCACGACAGCCTCAAATACACACACCAATACACACCATTAAGGGCGCATTCCATATATGCGTAATGCGTTATGCGAATGCCATCGTTCCATACACGCGTTATGCGTTATGCAGTGAAGTATATAAAAAGTATGGTGCAAACATGTAGGTTTATGAGGCGGACCTGTTAGGAAGCAGTCTTCATGAGAAATATGAAGAATGGGACGGTGCAAACATGTAGGTTTATGCGGCGGACCTGTTAGGAAGCAGTCTTCATGAGAAATATGAAGAATGGGACGGTGCAAACATGTAGGTTTATGCAGCGGACCTGTTAGGAAGCAGTCTTCATGAGAAATATGAAGAATGGGACGGTGCAAACATGGCTCAGTTTAGCTTGCTTTGAGGGATGTTAGGACCGTCCCAAATATGAAGACTGCTTCCTATCAGGTCCGCCGCATGTCGGAGAAAACCAGCGTTGATGTACATACAGCCTACACTCTTCTGAATTGACGGGCGCCTATACAAGTAGACAGGCCTTCTAGACTGACTGCCAAAGATGGATAACGATCTCAGTACTGCCACCATGGCTCATCACGCAAACTCCAGCATCAGCAAATCCCAATAGTCGAATTAGGAATAAGGGGCATGAATCAAGTATGTCATGTTTCGTTTGGTGCATACGTACCGCGTGGTGACCTACAATCACCGGAAACTAGGTCGACAAGGCGAAACAGCATTGTGCAGTTCCCTAGTGCGTCTTTTAAGGCCCAGTCACACCTTACCGGACTGGGGAATGGGACGAGAACCGGTCACTGTCCGGTACTGTAGGGCGATGTCCAGTACATGTCCGGCACCCATCCGGCGGTGTCCGGTGGTGTCTGGCACAAGTTTTGAACATGCAGAAAACTTTTACCGGACACCGCCGGACTGAGGTGTCCGGTTGGTGTCTGGTTTGTCCAGTACATGTCCGGAACCCATCCGTACATGTCCGGTACCCATCCGTTGGTGTCCGGTTTGTCCGTTTTGTCCGGTACCCATCCGTTATGTGTCCGGTTCTCGTCCGGTACATGTAAGGTACATGTACGGTACTTATCCAGTTGTCCGGCGGCAATTGACCCAATTACACTCCATTTCGATACATTTCGATACATTTTGTGTACCGGAGAGCACCGGACTAGTAAGGTGTGACAGGTGCATTATCTGTGAGAAATTATCATTGTGCTCTAAAGGGAAAAACTAGGAACGTGATTCTCTTGTTTACCTCCTTATAACTATTATGGTAACGATGACTTCAGTCCATTCATCAGGATGTAATCAGTAAAGTGGTTACTATTATGTACAAACTTGGATGTTAATCCTCTTAAAGTTGCACAATCCGATGTTTCTTAGTTTCTGGCATACTTCTTTGGATTGAAACATTAACTTGACAATTATGACCCATTTTTTTCAAATATAATTTAAAGTTATGGTTATCTTGAGTGATATTTCAATCGATAATATGACAAATTAATTTCAGCATGCACATGGTATTGAGGAAAAGCATATAACATAAGCAGTGACTGGTCTAATTAAATTGATGTAGCATTTCTTCTATGCAGATAGATTACAGGCCTCCCATGATGGAGACCAGGGGCCAAATCTATGAACAACTTTTTATCGGCTCCGGTGTTAAGGGTGGCCGCCGGGTTAGCTAACACCAGTGTTGGAAAATAGGTCATGGAGTATGTATGAAGTCATAGCGCAGGGGCGTTAGCTAACCTATGCATTATTTATAGATTTGGGGAAACCCTCTGAGCCTGTTGCCGGCGAGCACCGCTATTTAACAATATCGCTGCTGATGTGGCGGCGGTGGCAGCGTTAATATTGTGTCAATTTTAGGGTTAATTTAATCAAATTTCACTTATTGAGTATGTAATTCTGTTAAATAGGATAGCATTGAATAGAATTGGCCCTAATATATCGCCGCCGATGGCTTGTTTTGTTTAGATTCGACAGTATGAATATCGCCGCCGATGTAGCAGCGGCGTTAATATCGGTTCGATTTTAGGGTTAATTTAATGAAATTTCACGTTTTGAGTATGTAATTCTGTTAAATATGATCGCATTGAATAGATTTGGGCCTAATCGGTACTTAACACCAACGTTAAACTTGCTATGGCGTGGTGTTAGCATAGCCGACCTTAAACTCGTGGTGTTTCCATAACACTGCTCCATACATACCGACTTTTCGCCGCTAACCCGGAGATCGCCGCTAACCACGGGTTTGGAGCGCTAACACTGCTTCATACATTTGGCCCCAGGAGGTTACTTCCGGTTCGAGTCAAACCAATGACTTACAAAATTGATACCTGTCACTTCTTAGCCTGGCGCTCGGCATTAATAGGATAGGGCATAGACTGGTTAGCTCAGCGTCATGATAATGTGACTGAGTGGGATATTGGGTCATGGTGCTGGTGGCCTGATTTCCCAGTGGTGCAGCACTATAAAGTCGCCATGAGTATCCACTGTCACAAGTCGGTACCCATCATATGACCGTAGATGTTGCCAGGACATAAAACTCCAACAAGCTACCAACTTACCTACCTACCTACACATACCTGATGCACGCCCCTCTATGAGAACTGAGTAGGCAGCCCTTGTTTCTGTAACCATGACGACGTGTGCACGACGAGGGTCCCTGCGGACATCAGATGTGTTCCCCCAATTAGATTCAGCCGCTTTGCAAATAGGGGCTTCGCAAATGTACAGCTACCAGCGCTTCACGTTAGACCCGGCGCCCCGGATCTACCGAATCTGGGAGACCGCCTGACAGCTATGACGTCATTGCAGAAACGCAGGACGAGAGGGAAAGAAAGGGGTGAAAGGGTGAAAGATTGGGAGGGAGAGGGGAGGTGGGAGGGAGAGGGGAGGTGGGATAGAAAGGGAGAGGCTGAGGCTGAGGCTGAGGCTGAGGGAGAGGGAGGGGAGAGGGAGAGGGAGGGGAGAGGGAGGGGAGAGGGAGGGGAGAGGGAGGGGAGAGGGGAGAGGGAGGGAGAGGGAGGGGAGAGGGAGAAGGAGAAGGAGAGGGAGAGGGAGAAGGAGAGGGAGAGGGAGAGGGAGATGGGGGAAGAGGGAGAAGGAAAAAGTGAAAGGGAGACGAAGAAGGGGAGGGAGAGGAAGCGGGGGCTGGCAGGCGGGGTTGAGAGGGAGGCGAGGAGGGAGAGGGAGAGGGAGGTGAAGAGGGAGGTGAAGAGGGAGAGGGAGAGGGAGAGGGAGAGGGAGAGGGAGAGGGAGAGGGAGAGGGTGGGGGACTATAACATAATTTGTTAAAGCCTAAACTCAAAGGTGAGGACCTACTTTCGACACTGTCACCTAAATGATTGATGGGTAACATTCAGTTTTACGTTAGCGCTTTAAGCAGTGATGTTACTTTGTAACTGAGCGCATGTCACCTGTCATCTGTCATGCCATTTCTAGTTTGGGAAGACTGTCATGCCAACATTCGACATCGAGTGCAATCAGAGGTGCCTTGGGCATGCTTGCAGCACAAATTTATAAACAGACTAAGCCAGGAGTGACTTACTCCGGTCGTATATTCCACGATAATACAGTCTGCATCCTGCATGTTTATTAAATCCGATTTCATTCGAATTGGCTCTTTAAAACACACATATTGAATTCAAATATATTAGGAACAAATATAAAAGTCACCAAATACTAACATTAAATTCATTGGATTTCCCTGCTCCCATTATAGCTGTATTCACACGGGCAAAATCTAAAGCGATCTAGAGAAGGCGATTTATATATGTGCGCATTCACACGGGCAGTGCTTTGAATCGGTTTAAGGCGGAAGTGGATATCTGCGCATGAGCAAGTCCAGACTAACCAGCGCCAGTTTGGGTTTGTCGACGTCAGCCGAGAGAGTGTGGGTTCGACCTAGATATCTATGGACTGAATCGTATTGGTTTGGAACAGTCAAAACTTCTGCTGGGCAGTGAAACCCTAAAAATAAATCATGAAAAAAATATATGTGCACATCTAGCAGGTTCATAAAGCAAATTTATCGGAAAGTCAACACACTCAGGTCTCGACTGTCACGTTTCCCTCGACTGCGCATGCGTGTGATGTCATAAATAAAACGATTCAGCGTAGATCGGTTCCTGTAGACCACCTTGGTAAGCGTTTTACATTAAACGATTTATATGAATCGATTCAGCCCTAAAACGCCTCAGCCGTGCATTCACATGGCAAATCTGAGTCGAACTACGCAAGTGGTTTTGCGTGAGGTGTTTTAACTCGCCCGTGTGAATACAGCTTTTGTTAATGTCAGTTTCCCTGCGCCTGTTGTGGCCGATGCAGCTGTGGGCTTTTGCCCAGTACATTGTAAATGACCTATTTTTTAATGTGAGTTTCCCTGCGGCTGTGGCGGCCGGTGCCGCCGCAGGCTTCTGCCAGTAAATTCTAAATCCTTTATTTTTTAACATGACTTTCCCTGCGGCTGTAGTGGCCGGTGCCATGGGGGGTTTCTGGCAGGTATGTAAATGCTCTATTTTTTAACGTGAGTTTCCCTGCAGCTGTAGTGGCCGGTGCCACTGCGGGCTTCTGTCAAGTACATTGTAAATCCCCTATATTTTAACATGAGTTTCCCTGCAGCGGTAGTCGGCGGTGCCACTGCGGGCTTCTGTCAAGTACATTGTAAATCCCCTATATTTTAACATGAGTTTCCCTGCAGCTGTAGTGGCTGGTGCCACTGCGGGCTTCTGTCAAGTACATTGTAAATCCCCTATATTTTAACATGAGTTTCCCTGCAGCTGTAGTGGCCGGTGCCACTGCGGGCTTCTGTCAAGTACATTGTAAATCCCCTATATTTTAACATGAGTTTCCCTGCAGCTGTAGTGGCCGGTGCCACTGCGGGCTTCTGTCAAGTACATTGTAAATCCCCTATATTTTAACATGAGTTTCCCTGCGGCTGTAGTTGCCGGTGTCACTGCGGGCTTCTGTCAAGTACATTGTAAATCCCCTATATTTTAACATGAGTTTCCCTGCAGCTGTACTGGCCGGTGCCACTGCGGGCTTGTGCCAGGTATGTAAATCCCCTATATTCTAACGTGAGTTTCCCTGCAGCTGTAGTGGCCGGTGCCACTGCGGGCTTCTGCCAGGTATGTAAATCCCCTATATTTTAACGTGAGTTTCCCTGCGGCTGTAGTGGCCGGTGCCACTGTGGGCTTCCACCAGGTACATTGTAGATCCATCGGGAATTTGCCCGGCCTGTATACGGGGGGCGCCCGCCATTTTTCACGGGCCCCCGGGCTGGGACTTCTTAGCCGGCTTAATGGCCGTCTCGCGGCACCCCGGGTCGGCGGGGCGGAGACGGATGGGCCGTCATCATGGCCACCCGCACACCGAGAGACATGGCCGAGTGTGTAGGGCGTCCACTCCATGTGCATCGCGTCGCGGATTCGATCCCCGACTGAGACAAATCAACGATTGACCAAACAGTTGCTAAATTGCAATGTTGCTCAGCATTAGCAGGGATGAAAGTGGTCTCCGGAGAAAAAAGTGGAAATGCGGATATTCTCCCATAGGTTTAGCATTGTCACAGAATCGCGGAAAATTCGTGGAAGTCGGGTTTCATATATATTGGTATACGCTGATAGTGCTGCACCCTTTGAAGCACGTATTAGTAGTATACGTTGATCGTGCTGTAGGATTGCAGTAGGAGCAATCAAGAAGAATCCTGGAAATCCACGAAATCGTGGAGATCTTTCATCCCTGATATTTAGTAGGATATGGCTCAGTACTGAGTACGACTCGTTAGCTCTGTCGCAGGATAATGTAACTGCGGATGAAGATGTGGAGTGTGAGAGGTTTGCGGATGAAGGTGTGGAGTGTGAGAGGTTTGCGGATGAAGGTGTGGAGTGTGAGAGGTTTGCGGATGAAGGTGTGGAGTGTGAGAGGTTTGCGGATGAAGGTGTGGAGTGTGAGAGGTTTGCGGATGAAGGTGTGGAGTGTGAGAGGTTTGCGGATGAAGGTGTGGAGTCCATACTACACATCTATAATAGGCAGGATAGCTAAATGAGTTGAGCACCCACTTCACGTGTGGCAGGTCGTGGGACTTGTATCCTGAGTTCGAACCCTGGCCGAGTCAAACTGTTGGCATAAAGATTTATACTTGTTACTATCTAGCTTGGCATTTGGCATGACTACTATACTACGATAGGGAAAGGAGCAGTGGAATGAGGTATACCAATTGTCCGCGATAGAAATTTCCCCTGCTTAAAGTTGCATAGTATGATGGTTTTGAGTTTTTTTAATTTTTCTGAGATAAATATATTAAATTGATTATTATAATCTATCCGACTTTAGTTTGAAGTATCTTTTATTTTAAATGGCTAAGTTTTGAGATATCTGAAGTGCAGACATGTCAAATTAGTTTTGGCAAGCACACCAAAACTCTGACATCATAGGCTTTCGCAGTAACAGGTTCTATTAAATTGCCTTGGTATTCCCTTCTATGTGGCAGCAAATGTTTAATAAGCACATCAGTATCTAACTTCTAGCTTAGAACATGCTGTCTTATTTACTATAATCTAAGGCCAACTAAAATAAATTGGTGATCGTCCCCACCCGTGCCTGAAAAATCGCCTGCCCATGATTTCTTTTGACATTCTTAACTGTAAAAAATGAGTCGGGCTAGCAGCAATTCAACTTTTATAAACACACAATCTGTGCAAGATAGATACATATTAAGGCCCTGTCACATTACGGCATATGGCGTTAGCGTATGCCGGCGTATGCGGTTTTCGACCCATACACCGTCATACGCTATGCACGAGGTCCCAGCGGCATCTGAAGCGTATGCCCAGCCTATGCCTAACGTATGCCTAACCTACCCCTAGCCTATTGCGGCGTATTCAAAGCGTATCCCGAGCTATACGCGGCGTACTGTAATGAGGTTTGACGGTTGTGATTGACAAGTTCAGCATACGCCCAACCTATGCGTAACCTATGTCGGCATACGCATAGCGTACATCGAGCATATGAGCAGCGTATGAGCCATACGCTGAACATTTTTTAGCATGCTCAAATTTGTTTTGGACGGACGGGCATATGACGGCATATGCATAGCGTATGCGTAGCGTATGCAAAGCATATGACGGCGTATGGGTCGAAATCCATATGCTAATGCCATACTCCATAGTGTGACACCACTTTTACAGAACGTTGGGGGTACGCCGGCGGGTGTCAATCCAGCATACGCCCAACCTATGCTGACATACCCCTAACCTATGCGTAACCTATGCCGGTGTATGCATAGCATACGCCTAGCGTATGATCCATACACTGCCATATGCTGAAAGTTTTGAGCAAGGAAACAGGCTTGTTGGAGAATCGCATATGACGGCGTATGACGAGCATATATGGCATATGCGTAGCGTATACCGACATATATGACGTAACGCGATTACGCCGCCGTACGCTCCCGCAAAAAAAACTAATGTGACAGCCCCTTTACATCTACATCATACACCAGAAAGATAAATAAATAAAAAAATATTGTTAAAAACCGTCCGCCCGACCCTGTTTTGTGTGATCAAAAGGACGATCAACTTTTGGGGGTGGGGGAGGGGCTAATAAACACATTGATATGTAGAGCTTGATATATAAATGAACTTACACTTTAAAAAGACGAGACTTCTTTTCCACTGGCTGATGCCTACCTAATGGAAACCTCGCCCTAACCTCAGTCCGGACACTGCGGTGTAGTCTGCCGGCGCTATCAGTCATGGTCCAGTGCACACGGCAGAAAATAAGGTGAATGAGGGGCTCAGCGCCGCCTGGCATCAATAGAACTCACCGCCTGACAATCAAACGCACCTCCCCCACAGCGCCAGTCTACCACTATGTGGAACACCGGACGTGGTGGTTGATTCGATAGAGCGCAGGCCTCCCGTGCGGAAGGTCGGGAGTTCAATTCCCGGTCGAGTGAAACCAATGACTTATACTTGTCGCTTTCTAGCCTGCCGCTCGGCATTATTAGGATAGGGCAATGACTGCTGTGGTGGTGTGTGGTGGTGGTGGTGGTGATGGTGGTGGTGATGGTGGTGGTGATGATGGTGGTGGTGGTGGTGGTGGTGGTGGTGATGGTGATGATGGTTGGTTATTGTTTTACGTCCTAGCAACATCTAAGGTCATATCAGGATGGGTACCGACTAGTGACAGTGCGCACTCATGGCGACTTTATAGTGCTGCCCCACTGGGAGACCTTGGCAGCACCATGACCTGATATCCCACTCAGTCACATTATCCTGACACTGAGCCAACCAGTCCTTGCCCTATTCTAATAATACCGAGCGCCTGGCTAGGAAGCTACAAGTATCAATTTTTAAGTCATTGGTTTGACTCGACCAGGGTTCGAACCCATGATCCCATGGTCTACCAACACGGGAGACGGACGCTCTTACTCATCATTCGGCCATCCCGTCTGTTTGGTTATAATATATTATATTACCTATCCTGTTTATTAAAGAATATATGTATGTAATAGTAAATCGGAGAGAATTACTAAATTTATCGAACAACAATATTCTATGAACTAGCACACAGAAGAGAGGTTGCGTGTGGGCGAATAATGAAGCGCCGGCATAGTATTAGTAACTGGGAAGACGCGGCGGTTACACAATGGACGGCCCCCAAACACCTCGAAAATATGCACGACAAATCATTAGACAATGCTCCCATGAATATGGCCATGGCTGCCGACATGGCGTAAAACTTCCAAGTCACCCACTCACTCATTAGACAAGATGCTCAAAACTGCTGATCTTTTTTTAAGCGACAACAGGAGCCGTAATGTGTTCTCACAATGATTCACAGCTTGGCAATAGTTGGATCTGATCGGTAAATTATTAGCAGAGCGGGGCCTGTGTGTTTAGCTTCCATGGAAGCTGAGCCCCAGAGTCGATCCTCTTACGGAAGACCCCCGCACACCCACCCTCCTGTCCCCATCCTACTCGACCCCCCATCCTACTCTAACACCCCTCCTACTCTAACCTCCATCCTACTCGACCCCCCATCCTACTCTAAACCACATCCTACTCGAGCCCTCATCCTACTCTAACCCCCATCCTACTCTAAACCCCATCCTACTCTAACCCCCATCCTACTCGACCCCCCATCCTACTCTAAACCCCATCCTACTCTAACCTCCATCCTACTCTAACCCCCATCCTACTCTAAACCCCATCCTACTCTAACCCCCACCCTACTCTAAACCCCATCCTACTCTAACCCCCACCCTACTCTAAACCCCATCCCACTCTAACCCACCTCCTACTATACCCCCCTCTAACTCTACCCCCCATCCTACTCGAGCCCCCATCCTACTCCACCCCCATCCTACTCCACCCCCATCCTACTCCACCCCCCATCCTACTCCACCCCCATCCTACTCTAACCCCCATCCTACTCTAACCCCCATCCTACTCTAACCCCATCCTACTCTAACCCCATCCTACTCTAAACCCCATTCTACTTTAACCCCCCTCCTACTCTACCCCTTCCTACTCTACCCCTCCATCCTACTCTAACCCCCACCCTACTCTAAACCCCATCCCACTCTAACCCACCTCCTACTATACCCCCCTCCTACTCTACCCCCCCCCCCATCCTACTCGACCCCCATCCTACTCTAACCCCCCTCATACTCTAACCCCCATCGTACTATAATCCCCCTCCTAGTCTAACCCCCTCATACTCTAACCTGTATCCTACTCTTGCCCGCATCGTACTCTAACCCCCCTCCAACTCAAACCCCCTCCAACTCTAACCCCCATCCTACTCTAACCATCATCCTACTCTACCCCATCCTACTCTAACCCCCATCTTACTTTAACCTCCCCCCATCCTACTCTACCCCCATCTTACTCTAACCCACATCCTACTCTAATCCCATCATACTCTAACCCCCATCTTACTCTAACCCCAATCCTACTCTAACCCCCCTCCTACTCTAACCCTGTCCTACTCTAATCCCCATCCTACTCTAACCCCTCCTACTCTAACCCCCCATCCTACTCTAACCCTCATCCTACTCTACCCCCATTCTACTCTAACCATCATCCTACTCTACCCCATCCTATCCTAACCCCCATCTTACTCTAACCCTCCATCCTACTCTACCCCCATCTTACTCTAACCCACATCCTACTCGACCCCCCTTCCTACTCTAACCCCATCATACTCTAACCACCATCCTACTCTACCCCCTCCTACTCTAACCCTGTCCTACTCTAATCCCCATCCTACTCTACCCCCATCCTACTCTAACCCTGATCCTACTCTACCCCCATCCTACTCTAACCATCATCCTACTCTACCCCATCCTACTCTAACCATCTTACTCTCATCCACATCCTACTCGACCCCCCTTCCTACTCTAACCCCCTTCGTACTCGACCCCCTTCCTACTCTAACCCCCATCCTACTCTAACCCCCATCTTACTCTAACTCCCATCCCACTGTAACCATCATCATACTCTACCCCTCCTACTCTAACCCCCCTCCTACTCGACCCCCCTTCCTACGCTAACCCCCATCCTACCCTCACCCTCATCCTACTCTAACTCCCATACCACTGTAACCATCATCATACTCTGCCCCTCCTACTCTAACCCCCCTCGTACTCGACCCCCTTCCTACTCTAACCCCCATCCTACTCTCACCCTCATCCTACTCTAACTCCCATCCCACTGTAACCATCATCATACTCTACCCCCTCCTACTCTAACCCCCACCCTACCCTACACCCCATTCCACCCACCCTAGTTTACCTTCCATCCTAATCTACCCCACCATACTCTGCCCCAACCTTACCCTGCCCCCGGGTTCCCTGCTGTAACGCGTCGCTAGGAGACGTCGATTGCGACTCTCCTAGCAACGGTGGAAGGTCAAATGCTCGGGCTCTGACCTGTCAGACGTACTTTATGCACGCTCTGATGTTTTAGACGAGATTTAGGCTCTTATTGTCGCAATTCCAAACTTATTTAACTTAACTAATACGGGAGGGGATAGACCTAATGTATGTAATCGGTATTCAATGGAATCATTCTCTGAAAGAACATTTATTGTACTAGTTAGGGTAAGAATAAAGCCATGAGCTCTTGGAAAGGTGAATTGGAACGTTCCTTGCATTCTTGACTATTCTCCAGTCTTCTTGTAGATTAACTGCTATGGATAACCTGATATTTGCTTGCTTTATATGTAATTAAGGGCCTTATGCCTAATGGGCCTTATGCAGCCGATTAACCCATCTGCGGGGAGATAATAACAGACATATTAACGGAATTAATGTAGTGCTATTTTGGCTGAAAATAAGACATTAACTTAGGCTGATTATCAGTGACAGCAGCAGAGATGCAGGGCGCATCTGCTTAGTTTTGGATTAAGTTAAACATAATAATACACACCAAACGGCGGGGAGGACAGCCAGTTAGTTGAAATAACAAGTAATTGCTTTAGTCTGATAAATGCGAGGAGGGGTCAAGAACCGTATTTATTCGATACTCTGGCTGTCCGCCCTTAGCGCGGGAATGATAACGACGGCGACGGTCTACCTGCAGACGGGACGAGAGGCGGTGGCGGCCTGTGGCAGGTCCCCGGAAATTCACATGGAAATAATTACATAAATTAACTCGTAGTCTCGCCTTAAGCGGGGGTGGAATAGCCCGACGGTTAAACATACATACATGTATTAGATGTATACATACATAATGCATACAAACATTCATACATACATTCAGACGCTTGTGTGCATAATATAGCTGTATGGATGCATGTGTGCTTACAACTACTTTACTTTTTCTGGAAATAAAATAAACTAGTATATATTCTTCATATACAGAGGCAGACATACATACATACATACATACATACATACATACATACATACACACATACATATACTAATTACAGACAGACATAACAAAACACCCTCGAGGAGAACCAACTGGTGAGTGGTTAACAAGGCGCAGTTTGGCAACAGTGAGGTTCAGAGGGAGGGTTAGAGAGAGTGAGTGTGTGTGTGTATGTGTGGATGAAGGGATGTGTGTGTGTAGATGAAGGTATGTGTGTGTATGTGTGTATGTGTGGATGAAGGGATGTGTGTGTCTGGATGAAGGGATGTGTATGTGTGTGTATGTGTGGATGAAGGGATGTGTGTATGTGTGTGTATGTGTGGATGAAGGGATGTGTGTGTATGTGTGTATGAAGGGATGTGTGGATGAAGGGATGTGTGTATGTGTGTATGTGTGGATGAAGGGATGTGTGTGTATGTGTGGATGAAGGGATGTGTGTATGTATGTGTGGATGAAGGGATGTGTGTGTATGTGTGTGTATGTGTGGATGAAGGGATGTGTGTGTATGTGTGTGTATGTGTGGATGAAGGGATGTGTGTGTGTGTGTGTGTATGTGTGTATGTGTGGATGAAGGGGTGCATGTGCATATATGTGATAATCAGTTGCTTCCTCCACACCTGAGGTCCGGCGCTTACTAGAAGGCTAACTTGTGATTTCCTTGTAGGCAATGTGTACACTATTTGTTAAATATCTTTGATCATTTGGGCAAACTCACCCTGTGGCAACAGCCATATTCCGCGATTTAAAATTGCTATGTACATCGATATAATCTCCTAAGTGATTTAGGAAAACGTAAATAAATATCGGAACAGAATGAAGGAAAAGAAAATATTTCCCCCCTAAAAAACAAACGCTGCAGAAAAGTCTTGCTCACCAGGACCTCATTGTTGGATATAGATTAGTAGGAGAGATAAATGAATGTGTGATTGGGGTTTTAGGTCCAGTGGCCTAATCGGTAGAGTGCGAGCCTCGAGTGCGGAAGGTTGGGAGTTTGGTTCCCGGTCGAGTCAAACCAATGACTTTAAAATGGATACATGTCGCTTCTTAGCCTGGCGCTCGGCAAGGACTGGTTAACTCAGTGTCCGGATAATGTGTGAGTGGGATATCGGGTTATTGTTCCTGTGGCCTGATTTCCCAGTGGGGCAGCACTATAAAGTCGCCATGAGTGTACAATGTCACAAGTCAGTACCCATCCTGAAATGGCCTTATATGTTGCTAGGACGTAAAACAGCAAACAAACATATCAAGACGGGTACTGACTTCTCATTGACTCTGTACAGATGGTAGCTTTATAGTGTTGCTTACTTAGGATACAGTGACACCAGCACCATGACACAGCATCCCATTCAGTCATATTATCCTGACATTGAAGTAACTAGTCCAAACAAGTGGCTACGAGGGTAGCGGCAAGTATTACACCGGGAATCGAACCCATGTCCTCCCTTCTCCATTCGGAGAGGGGTCGCCTTTAAAGTGGCATTGCCCGATGGTCTGCCATGTTTAAAAAAATAATATATTAGCTTGACGTTATATTGTACCTTAACTTTGGCTTGGAGTAACTTGGATTATAAATGATGAATTTATGAGATTATTGAAGTGAAAATGTCCTAAATAGTTTTGCTGAGCACACCGAAATGCTGGACAACATAGGCTTGTTTCGCTTACAGTTACCGGTTCTATGAAAATAACTTGTGCAGTCCGATGGTTTTAAGTTTCCGTATTTTTAGATACATATATATATAAGCTTGATTGTTATAATCTACGTTACCCACTGTTTGAAGTAATTTATATTAAATTTCTAACTTTTGAGTTTTTTTAAGTCCAAACATATTCAATTTTGTTTCTTCCCTCTCGCCAATGGAGAACAAATGACACGGTGTATCAATTAGATTTAATAAGGAAATAATTCGCCCGCTTAACAAGTACTTGGAGCCGCTTGCTATGTAACCTCTGGTGATTACTTAAATTTACCACAAACTAATGTTAACAGCATGACATTTGTGATGGCCTTAAGAAGTGCTGATGCTAAGAATAGCTTCTGTTCTTTTTCGCAGAACGCTCATTCCTAGTCTGCCACGATTATATTAACCAACAAGTCGTGTCATTAAATTATAATTGCCTTCGTTCGGAATCTTCCGACAAATGCCATTTTGTGATAAGCTGTGATGCATATTTTAATATGTCAATAGTATAACCTATGGAGTGGTGCTGCGTGGTCTAGTTCCGCGAGTTCTCACTAACCGGAAGTGGCGTCTTCCCGGTTCAGCCCCCTTCGTGGTAGACTAAGGGGGCGCCACTTCCCCTTCTAGGTGATTCTGGTAATAATGCACATATATAGAAAATATACACATGTATTATTATTATTATTATTATTATTATAATAATAATAATAATAGTAATAATAATAATAATGCATAGATAGGTGGTTGTTTTTTTAATGGATATATAATAAACCTCCAAGACTTTGAAAACTTCAGACGTTCTTTGGCCTGTCTGTTATATTATAGACGGCGAACCAGTCTATTTGGACATGTCTCAAAACTTGGCATGCACAGTTCTCCCCCACCCCACCCCGCACGGCTAACAATAGCTGGAGACGCTCATCCGGTCCAGCAGCAGCATCAGCAGCCTTAGCGCTGGACCCACATTGCCAACAATTCTGCCAGTTCTACAAAAGATTTACTGACGTGCGCATGGCTCCTACATTCAAATGTGCGCCCCGCGTCCGCCCTATTTAATTGCAATAAAAAGCAAGCTGTCTGATAACTTGCTTGTGCCAATATTTTGGTCAGCGATTCATTAGTAATAGACCCGCCCCTCCTCTGGGCATGCGTGAGCACATGGCCGATGAGCGGCGCTGATTGCATCCCCACGTCCTGGCTGGCGTCGCCCTCGGTGTGAATGGCGCGCAGAATGACGGGCTGCGCTTTGATTGGCTGGGAAATGAAATCAGTGAAGGAGGACCGCTTAGGATTGTGAAGGGCCAGCGTGAGGCTTTAATACGCAGCGTCCCCGGAAGGGGGCGCTCAAAGCAGCCCGGGATTCACCGTGTAGCCTCGATCTGATCCACTACAGGCCAGGACGGGTGGAGAGGCAGGGATGGGGAAGGGAGGTATGGGGAGGTAGGGGGAGTGGGGAGGTAGGGGGAGTGGAGGGAGGGGCAAAGTGACGAAAGGAAGGAGGGAAGGAGGGACGGGACAACGGGGGGGGGAGGGGGAGGGAGGGAAAGATGGAGGGAATGTGGGAGGGTTGGAGGGATGGAGGCAGGGAGGGAGGGAGGGAGGGGGGAGGGGGAGGGGGAAGGATGGAGGGGGAGGGGGGAGGGAGGGGGAAAGAGGAAGGGAGGGAGAAGGGAAGGGAGGGAAGAGGGAGGGAGAGAGGAAGGGAGGGAGAGAGGGAGGGAGAGAGGAATGGGGGGAGAGGGGAGGGGAGGGAGAGAGGAGGGAGGATAGAGGCGGGAAGAGGGCGGGAGGAGGGAAGAGGGGGGGGGGAGGAGGGAAGAGGGAGGGCAAGAAAGAGGGAAATAGGGGAAAGAGGGAAGGGAGGAACTGACAGACTTGAATTGTGCCCCAGGACAGTTGTGTCAGGAAATCTCCACGGTACGGTCAGCTGCAGTGGTAGGAAAGTGTTACCCGCAGAGAAAGAGCAACTTCAAACTATCACTTTCCTCAAATCGAATTTCCCCGAAAAGAAAAGTTGGTTGCCAGGGTCTAATCGAAGAACAGATTCATGGGAGGAAAGCGTGTGGCAACTACTTAAGTATCTAATCCCATTTCCAGCGAACATTTAAGAAAGAAAAGGGGCGGGGAGAGGATAATGAGGCAAATAGATCACACTTTATTTAGCTTCAGAACATTCAGTGTAATACCAACGGGCTCGCTATCACATCACCCAGCCATGTCAACTGACTTCTATAATTAAATATTTTTTAAAGTAGTGTGCTTTTTATTTATATATAAACTCTTAGCATTAATAATAATAGCTGTGTACCAAATTATCCTAAGTCTTTTTGGAAGTGTTGTTAAAGCTGCATAGTCCGATGAAGCATCAAATTTTCAAAACCAAAATAATTATATAGATTTGACTCTACATATCTAACTTAGATATTGATGCACATATTAAGCATTTATTGCCAAATAGAAGGGAACACTGAGACAATTTGATAGAACCTGTTATTGCTGAAGCCTATGGTGTCAGAGTTTTGGTGTGCTTGCCAAAACTAAGTTTACATGATTGAATTTCAAATATCTCAAAACTTATCCATTTAAAATAAGTGCTACTTCAACCTGAAATATGGTAGATTATAACGATCAATTTAATATATTTATCTCAGAAAAATTACCAAAATGCAAAAGTATGCAACTTTAAGGCTGTTAAATTGTAACATTTTCTAAATAAAAACACTTACCTAGATTTGATCATGCGTACCCAACTTAGACAGTGGTTCCCTGATTAAGCATTTGTGGCTGCATTGAATTAGAAGGGACTACTAAATGAATTTTAATCAAACCCGTTAGTAACAGTGTCACTGCTGAAGCATATGGTGTCCAAAACCGATTTGGAATGTTTTCACTTCAAATATCTCCAAACTTAGCCATTTATAATAAAAGTTATTTCAAACTAATGTTACTAACAACCTACTTACTCAAACTACTTCATGTAGTCAAAAAACACACCTGAGGTATTAACCTTTTAAGCATAACCCTATAAGCCAACCACACTCTATCTAACAGAATAAACAAACCATTCTACTAACACTCACTCCATCTCAAAATGTTAACTCCAACAACATGATAGTTTTGCAATTCACAACATAGTAGGCATACAAACCTATGAAGGAAAACTATGCACCTAACCACTCCGTAATGTAAAGGTCTAATCAATACACATGTATGTATCAAGGGTGTAGGAATACAACATATAACTGCTATTTTTGTATGTGAATTGTCAAACTATACCATATGTAAGTCTTTGAATGTTTGATATTGTTATTTCAGCTGATTTGGGCTAGCTGCATATATTGTAAATAACTGTATTGTCACATGGCTGGAAGACCAGTGCCACGGCGCTAACAAAAGAGTTTATTCAATGAATAAACTATATTTACAACAACAACAACAACAAAAAATTAAGGTATCTTATAACAATTAGCCTGATACATTTACCTAAAGGATATGTCAGCACCTCAAAACTATCAGCCTAGGCCGTGAGGTGGACTTAGCCTAATACACACCAGGAGAGTGACAGTGATAGCTGCAACAGCAACTTTACCAGACAGCAAATGTGAGTCTGACTGGCTGTATATATAATAAATCCATAATATCCGAGATTGCAACTTTGAACTGCCGGATACTTGATTTATTTTGCATGCGTTTTTTAATCAAGAATAATATCTATTTTATTCCGCGTTGAACCATACTTTATGTATCAATATAAATATATAATATTTTTTAAATTGTCATATTGTGTGATCATAAAACTGGCATGCAGGCAGGTTTTAAAGGTCTATATCCCACTGAGGATAGACACTAACTTGCTGTGTGTCACAGCTACCCTGGAGGATGGATACCGCAAAGTCAGCAATAAAGGAAGTAAAGTGTCCTTATCTGCTAAAAGCCTTCCAACAGATAGTCTCCACATGATAGGGCTTCCACCAAACACAGACGTCTCAGACACACATGACCATCACACTTAACGCCAAGAGTCCCACTCACGGCCTAAATAACACCAACCAATGGCATTCATCGATACTGGGACCACATTCAGGAACTTGTCCTAAGACCCGACACCAGATTGCGGGGGAGGGTGCGGTGAGAGGGTAACAGGGTGTGTGTGGGGGTGTGGGGACGGGAGGGGAGGGCTTATGGAGAGGGGCGAGGCGGGGTGGATGCGAGAGGGCAACAGACCACAAACAGATAGCACAAAGCCAATCGCGAGAAAATGGGCTGTCCAGACCGCTGAGGACTATATTCAAAGATCCAATGGTGATCTGATCAGCAAGGATATAGGCATAGGTCTGGAATAGGAAAAACAATACACCCTGCATTATAAGAGGAGGGCAGTCAAAGTAAGTTTCATAAACAAGAAGCAAGAGAACCTAAATTATTACTAAAAACTAAATTCAAAAGATTTCAATCAAATTGGACTAGTGCCGCCCAGCGGTGAAAACAAGTGTTAACACACGTGTCCGTTATGAGCAGGGTAAATAAATTCATCACAATATATTTTTTTTGTAATCACACAATTGGGGAACTATTGCCGTGACCTACTTCTTTAGCCTTTCTCAATAATCTATGACCCATGAGCTTGAAGATATTTCAGTTCTATTTCATAAAGAAAGGCGACCGAAAAGGGCAAGTATTCCCCAGCTTACATCATACTAACAGCTAAGGCGGGTGAGGCAGACTAAATGTCCTTAATTGTTATAGCCTGCCCACAGTAGGCATCAACCTTGTTTTGGGGCCTAAATAACTCACAAAGAATAAGTTACAGAACGGACACATTATGGTTGGTTCGTTGTTGCAGTTTTACGTTCTGGCAACATCTAAGGTCATATCAGAATCGAATTTTCATTACTGTTACACGCAGATAAAAAATGTCCTTTTGTTAACTGCACATATATGCATAGTTATTCTGCTAAATATTATAGACCTATATTTGGTGACTTTATATTTGTGTATTGATATATGTATATGAGCCTGATAACTCTTCTTTTTTTTGTCCATTGTAACGATTGACACAAAACAGCACAGAAATGGTTACACTGAACGCACAAGGACGTTTGTTTCAAATCAATATGTATTCTATTGGCATTATGAAACACCATGTAAAAAACAAATCAGTTTATCCTGAGCAAATGCATAAGCAGATAGTATGTTGATCGTTACAATGGGCAAAGTTTTGTCCCATATTGCTTAGCACCTTTTGAGACAGTCTCATATGATTCGGCCACCCAGAAGGCACACCGATATAAAAGTAATACGTGTGCAATAATAGGGCGGGCAGTCGGAGCCACCTTACTACACATATTGCACTGCTGTATGTAAAAACAGCTGTAGCGCCTATGGATGGAGAGTGTGGCATTGCATTAGTTAATGCTAGGAGAGTGACAGTAAAAGCTGCGACAGCAACTTTACCAGACATGAAATGTGATTCTGACCGGCTGTATATAATAAAGCAGAGATTGCATTTTGAAGTACCGGATATTTGATTTATTTTATATGTATTGTTTAATCAAGGATAATATCAATTTTATTCCGCGTTGAACCATATCCATCAATTTTTCTCCAATTAAATAGATCTATAAAATTCATGTTTACACACACATTAATTTGTTTTATCATGTTCCCCTAATATATTTATAAATTTGAATAAGTTAGGAAATTATGCGTAGCATACAATAAATAAAATTCAGTTCATTGTGCAATGAACCAACAAAATTGCAGGGGTAGTATTGCTTGTTGCTGTGGGGTGAGGTGCATCCTCATGCAAAATGCTCATCAGGAAAGATGTCTATAGTTTTATAATGTGTATAGCTAAATCCGGTAATTCATTAATACAATAAATCATTAATAATATCACATTACACACATCACCATTGTGTAATCACGGGAGAAATATGTCATATACAGTAAAACCTCTCTAACCGACCACCTCCACAGATTGACCACTCCCTAAATCGATCGTTTTATTTGGGTCCCAAACGATCGCCCATACAATACCATTGTAATGATAAAACTCCCGAAACTGACCACCTCCCTAAATGAACCAGTTAAAGTCGGTCACATGGTCGGTCGATTTAGAGAGGTTTTGCTGTATTCTCAAACCATTAGGTTCTGGTATTTTATATGGATGCAATATTCAGGAATAAAAGTTATTGAAAGATTTGAATAAAAACACTAATGAGCATAACAAATTGGTTGCAGAGGGCGCGTGAAACAGAAAGCAGTGCCAACACATGGCCTAATTAACCAACATGAGATGACTAACTGCATGTTGGAGAAATACAATTTCACGGGCTGGTAATCCCAGGTCCCTAAGCACCAACCCCACAACTCATCTATGTATTATTCAGATCATCCGAAAATCTCGTGTATCACGTGACACTAGAAACCCCCATAAATAGACAGCAATGACAGCATTGTCCAACTAAGGTTGGTTGGTTGATTGTTGGAGTTTTACATCCTAGCAATATCTAAGGTCATATGAGGATGGGTACTGACTTGTGCCAGTGCACACTCATGGTGACTTTATAGGTATGCCCCACTGGGAGACCAGGCTGCCAACACCATAACCTGATGACCACTCACATTATCCTGACACTAAGCTAACCAGTCCTTGCCCTATCCTATTGATGCTGAGCACCAGGTTAGGAAGCGACATGTATCAATTTTGTAAGTCATTGGTTTGACTTGACCGGAATTGAACTCCCGATCTTCCGCACGGGAGGCTTGCGCTCTAACGATTTGGCCAACGCGTCCGGTGTCCAACTAAGCGATTCCATTGGGCAGTCTACTCTGGCCACCCCCAGCACCCAACAACAATGAAAACACAGACACAAACTAGAAGATGCAGCACCCAACAACAATGAAAACACCAAACAACAATGAAAACACACAAATTAGAAGGTGCATGCCGATTTGGGGAGCTAAGTGAAATAAACAATGCAAAGACACTAATGAAAGTAAACAATGTAAGGAAACCAAATGTACTTAAAATAAGCAATGTAAAGATATATAAATAAAGTAAGATTAAATATAATTAAAGCAAACATCATTCTGTACTAATTTGTCATCGTTGTTACTTTTTGTATTATTAACAGAACTGTAAAATTCCTATTCGCCATTTGGGAAACGACATTTAATAGCACGGATGGCATTACATCTTCATAAGCTTTCCATGAATTGGGAAATCCAATATAAAACCAGCATAGCTGGAATTTAATATCTTGAATGCGCTAATTGTGCAATAACATTCGGAAATAAAATGGGAACGGACAGCTCGAACTAAACAAACGTGTCGGTTAAGCTTCCAAACAAAACACGGCTCAAGTAAAAAAAATGAATAAATATTAAATGTGGCTTTAAACATATCCCCAATTAGCAAGTAATCACCTTAGGCAAATTCCGATGGAGGAAAATAGGTAACGCAGGGTCCGTAGACATCCGTAGACATGTGAAGATATGG
Source organism: Branchipolynoe longqiensis (assembly GCA_030323885.1). Lineage (NCBI taxonomy): Eukaryota > Metazoa > Annelida > Polychaeta > Phyllodocida > Polynoidae > Branchipolynoe > Branchipolynoe longqiensis. The sequence goes on along the minus strand of CM059194.1, from coordinate 74,466,571 downwards.
AATTCAAGGTCCGTAGACATTTGAAGATATGGAATTCAAGGCTGTTTCAAGGCTATTGAAGTTCAAGCTAAAGTAAGGTAGATTATGACGATCAGTTTAAGATATTTATCTCAGAAAAGTGACAGAAACTCAAAGCCATCGGACTATGCAAATTGCAAGTGTCCGAGTATCTAAGGTGGATATGTAGGATTAAACACTCATTTAAAATAATCAGACAATGGGTACATGAGGAAAATAAAAAATTACTATACTATGCATATGTTTACTCCAAAATTCAGTATGGTATAAGTGTATGGGAGAGCCAAATTATCAACCCTAAAAATGGCCTCCTCCCTGAAATATTTGATAATCTCCTCAAAGAAAACAATCAGGTCCATTCCCAAACACACGATAGATAAATAACATACATCACAAACACACCAGAACCAAATATGGCAAAATAACAACTGAAAACCAAGGAACCAATATCTGGAACTCAATACCAGTAGAAATCAGAAACCTTAAAACTATGAAAAGCTTCTGTAAAAAACTAAAGATAAGCTATCTCAATGCATACTAAATCAATTACCAGTAAGGAATGCATAATTTAAAATATCAAGTGGCTATGGCAAAGAACATAACATTTACCCCTATTAACATACATGCAAAATAACTACTGATACTGCATGTAAGTACATGAATCCATGACATAATATACATATAATATTCATATCATTACTTTGTTTTTTACTAACTGAGAAGAGACGCATCAGTATCTCATCATAATCATTCGTTAAAAATGTAGCTTAAGTTTAATTATCTGTAAGGAGACGCAACAACCACAGTGAGCGTGCACCAATAAGTGGCTACGGCGCTAGTCGGGTGGGCATTGACAAGTCAAGCCAGGCCAGAGAGCAAGGGAACCACAATGCCCCCCGGCGGATTGAACCAGAACCTGCCGCGGATCTCGAAGGTGGCGCCGACTAGGGCATCTCAACTCTCCCGCCCGGACCGAAGACAGCGTTAGCCTGGCGGATCAGACCTAACTCTACCGGGAGCCCACAAGGGCTCCCAGCCGAGCTGATCCCTACACCCATATATACAAGTATATACGCAGTGTTATTGTCATCACTTGTTCATTCACATCATGGAGCTAGATAAGCATCGCTTTTCTGGGATCCTTTCTGTCTGTAAGGAATTTGCATGCATTTATTGTATCACCTAGGTTTATTGTAAACCTACCTTGCAGAGAGTTAAAATAAAAGAATTGAATTGAATTGAACACCGATAAGTGTTTTGATTTTTTAAATCCGATGCTTCCATGGGACTACACAGCTTTAAGATGGGCTCATAAATATTACATCCATACTCATACCCGTCTTCAGCAACCGAAATCAGCAAATTGTGGGCAGGTGCAAATGCTTCAATGTACGAATTGTTTCAGTCTCAGGTGATTAGGGCCATAGCTATCGGGGGAACAAGGTTGGTGAGTGCCCCCCCCCCACTACCCCCACCCTCACCCCCACCACCACAAAAGAAAAAACCAAAAAGAACAGTATGTAACTACCCTGAAATGGTCGTGCAAAGTAACATGCACGACCTTTTCACACGGGTAAAACAAGAAAACAGTTTAGCCTTTTTAACAGCAGCTGGTCTATATCACCACATATAGTCCATTAAACCAATTAGATCAATTAATAACCTTTAACTTTTATCTTAATTCTATTTCCTTTAGCCACAAACTGTGGCTTTTTGGATCCACATTGTACTGGTGGAAAAATGATTATGTGCTTTTGCATTCTGTAAAAGCGATGGTTGAATAAAAATCAAACAATTTCTTGCTGTGAATATGGCCTATGCTGCCGACACAGCGTAAAGAAACCACCAATCAATCAATCAATCACCCTGAAATGGCTGTAAATGCCATCCCAGGGCTTCTAGATTAAATTTTTTAAATTATTTTAAAAGAAAAAGAAATTTTTTTTAAAAAAAGGTCCAGACCCCGCCCCCCACCCCCACTCCCAGGTGCCTTGCACCTTTGGCACTCATCCGTTCAATCCCGAATGAAAATTGCTATGTTGACTGTCCTCCAATGACAGGGCAACATTGGTCTGGATGTAGAGTTGTCCTTTGAAGTTCTTATCTTCCTATGATAACCAGGAATGCACTTACTGTAGGCGTATTGGAGCGGTCCAGCCTTCGCCGTCTGCCTGTCTAGTCGTTGATAACCCTATAAATAAAAGGAATCTCAGTAAACACAAGGCTGGGTGGGTGTATTGTGGGGGGACACAGGCCGATAAAGCACTGTGTACCCTCCTACAGCGCAGCTCCCCATCCCCGAGTACTGGTGTGTGTGTTTGTGTGTGTTTGTTTGTGCGTGCGTGCGTCTCTGTTTGAGTTTGTGTGTTTATGTGTGCGTGCGTGTGTGTGTGCGTGTGTGTGTGCGTGTGTGTGTCTGTATGTGTATATTTAAAAAGGGTGTGTGTGTGTGTGTGGTGCGTGCGTGCGTGTGTGTGTGTGTTTGTTTGTGCGTGTTTGTTTGAGTTTGTGTGTGTGTGTGTGTGTGTGTATGTGTGTGTGTGTGTGTGTATGTGTGTGTGTGCACGCGCTTGTATAACTCATAATATTGTTTTCCAATCCATAAACTACGAGTTGCACCGGCGGCGGCATTATTTTGCCACCCATATTGCCACATTTCCTTCTGAAAATAAAAATATTAATCAGATTCAAAGGGCCTGTACATAACATGACGAAAATAATTGTACTTATTCACAATTATCAAGATTAAATATGACTTGTCATGATTTATATAGCTTGGAAGCATCTATTCTCTAAAGTGTGGGATGGGTCGATAACCTTTCACCGTAACCTGTCACAACACACCCAAGGGACCTTTTCGGGAAAGGGAAATGTTTTAGGCACACACAAAATATAGTCCAACTTTTTCTTGAAGATTTATACTGCCTATCATGGATAAGTCTGAATAGATGTGTTTTCACCATTAGAAAGTTGGTCGATAGAAAGGCCGAGCCTACACTCTTACTGACCCAATGGAATTTTAACCTCCCACACCACATAGACATGGTATGAGAGGAACTGCCCCTTGATGACCCTGTAAGTTAAACATGGCGGTAGAAATCCAAATTGGCAGAGGTTATGGCATGGGGAACCGAACTGTCGAAAAAGTCACACTCTAACCACTCTGCCACCGAGAAGAACTTTAATCTGAACTCGATTTGAAATGATCGAGTCGGTATGATCGATCATTGGAACGTAAGGGTCGGCTACTAGGGATTGTTGGAGTATTGGACAATATTGTGTACAAGGGCTCCTGGTACACTCGAAGGGTCGTTCAATGTTAGTCGCCACACAGCCCTCGCCATCAATATGGCCATAGCTGCCGACATGACATAAAACCTTCAAGTCACTCACTATTCGTGGATTCAAAACCTCTGATAGTGCAGAAATAACATTTATAATGGAGTATAAACAAAATCTTGGGAAGCAATTTTACATAACTCCATGGATAAAATATTGATCTCCTGTGGGGGGAACGGCAACCGTGTTTAAACTACTTTCGTCCGAGTCTTCTGTCAACACTCATTGGGGGGCACTAGTTCCAGAGAGCAATGTTTATCTATATAGTGGTGTAGAGTTGCTGAACAGGAAAATCAATTCCACTATAAATTATAGTTTATAGTGGAATTATAAGAATTTATATTCTGGGCCATTTATTGAGGGAACAGCCCTCAATAACTGGCCCAGTTTTTCATATGTGCTAAGCTCAAATGAAAGATTTTAAGTGCTGTAATTATCTGGATGATGAATTCATGAAGTACATAGAGCTTTTAAAACCATAATTGATTGATTGATTGGTGGTTGCTTTACGCCGTGTCGGCAGCATAGGCCATATTCACGGCGAGAAATGTTTGTTTTTGTTCAAACCATCGCTTTTTTTTAAACCATAATGAAAATAACTCACAATAAAGGTTAAACCATTGTTTCAAGCTAAGCTGTAACCAGGTTACAGTTGCATAATCCGATGGTTTTGAGTTTTATTGATATATAGTAGGTTGATAAATATCATTTACTTTACATTAGTTTGAAGTACCTTTACTTTAAAGCTGCATAGTCCGATGAAATATCAAATTTTCAAACCCAAAACAATTATCTAAATGTGATTCTACATATCTAACTTGGATATTGGTGCACTTATTAAACATTTGTCAGCACACAGAAGGGGATGCCGAGGCAATTGAATAGAACCTGTTACTGCAGAAGCCTATGGGGTCAGAGTTTTGGCATGCTTGCCAAAATTAATTTTGCATGGTTCCACTTCAAATATCTCAAAAGTTAGCCACTTAAAATAAAAGTTACTTCAAGCTAAAGTAAGGTACATAATAACGATCAACCTCATGTATTTGTCTCAGAAAATTTCAGAAACTAAAAACCATCGGACTATGCAACTTTAAATGGTTAACTTTGGAGATACTTGAAGTTAAAACCGTTAGAGTAAATTTTGGAACAAACATCGAGATGCTGGACATCATAGGCTTTTTTTAAATTTAATTAAATTTTTATTGAGGCTGTATTTATACTGTCCATAACATATAAGCCTGGGTATTCAGGCTTGTTTTCAATGCTGACCAGCTGTAGTGTTGGTGTTATCTTACCACACAGTAGCTGCTGATAAGGTATTTGATTGCCTGCATTTCAGTAGCAGATAGATATTTGGTTGGTCTGGTTAGTAGCCTATGTTAATTTATTTTGATTTTCTTGGCATATATGTGTTTGATTTTTTCTACTCTTACTACTAGACTACTCCTATTTACATGAGTGCTGATGTGACCTAGATGACACTGTACAATTCCGCAGATAAGAATAGGCCCGCAGACAATGACCTAAATACATGCAAATGAAGACTACATAATTATTATCAAGAATACGGAAAATCCAAGTGAATTTCAAAAACGACGTTACCGTGCCTTTATAGAGAAGGTTCATTACCTCATCTCTGGATTCTAAGCAATAGTACTTCATGATTTAATGAAAATGCTGACTGATTATCATTAATTGCAATCATTTAGCCTGTCGGAGGAAGTGCTTTGGCATCGGCTGGAGGCTCATTATAACCCGAGGCAGTTGCTGATAAAAAGAAATCTGCGCAAGTTAACTTTATTTTAAAGCGCCTGAGTAGAACTTCACCTCGGACATTGCAGCTAATGCGTGCGGCTGTATAATTGTAACAACTCTAATTCAACAACGCGGGACAATCGACCCACCCGTATACATATGGAACTTGATTCAATTCCCCAAATGGCATCCAAACTGGTTCGAGCCCCTCCTAGATGGAGCCATGATAGATTCTATTTAAATAACTTAGTATTTGAACAAACATCGAGATGCTGGACATCATAGGCTTCAGCCATGATAGATTCTATAACTTAGTATTTCTTCTATGCAGCAAGACCGGGCACTGTAGCCTAATCGGTAGAGCGTGGACCTCGCGTGTGGAAGGTCGCGAGTTTGGTTCCCGGTCGAGTCCAACAACTTAAAAATGTATACCTGTTGCTTCCTAGCTTGGGGCTCGGCATTAATAGGATAGGGCAAGGACTGGTTAGCTCAGTGACAGGATAATGTGACTGAGTGGGATATCAGGTCATGGTGCTGGCGGCCTGATTTCCCAGTGAGGCAGCACTATAAAGTCATCATGAGTGCGCACTGTCACAAGTCGGTACCCGTCCTGATATGACCTTAGATGTTGCTAGGACGTAACCCAACAACACACACACACACACTCTATGCAGCAATATATGTTTAATGAGTGAAACCAGTATCCAGGCTGAATATGAAAGATCAAATCTAGGTACGTGTTTTGGTTTAGAAAATGTGTTGCTTTCATCGAACTAGGCAGCTTTCAGAAGGTTTAACCCATGTATGGATATATTGAAGAGTGACATGACAATATTTAATGTCGGTCCAGTGTACAGGAAGAGGAGCTTGACTCTATTTATATAACCTGCCTGTCAGAAATCCACTTTTTCATACACTACTCAGACTAAATATTAGTGACTGGACTTTGTATAAACATACAGTAAAACCTCTCTAATCGACCGACCATGGTGGGCCGACATTAAATGGTCCATTTACGGAGGTGGTCGGTTTAGAGTGTTTTTATTGTTACAATGGTATTGTATGGGCGATCGTTTGGGACACAAATAAAGCGATCAATATAGGGGAGTGGTTGATCTGTGGAGGTGGTTGGTTACAGAGGTTTTACTGTATATGCCTCATTCTAATAAGCCCGTAACAATTATTCAGTCATGCACCAGTTATGTAGTCAAGTAAATCAAGCACCTAGAGGTAAGGGGGAAATAGCGAGATATATGTTAATATACACTTGTGTATTTTCAGTCTGCGAAACATGGCGGACCACTCGGAGGGTTGGTTCGTGGTGTTGGTCCTCCTCACAGCTCATGTCACCTACGCACCGAGCAACACCATCCCGTCCAACACCACCACCACCACCACCACCGATGACAACACCACAACATCATCACCACTACTCTTAAACACAACGCCCGACAACGCCAACAACAGCACAGTCTCTCCCACTCAAACCACCAGCAACACCTCCTCCTGGCTGTGGACATGGACGACCGGCAGCGTGACGTCAGATGCCAGTGCCGATGACGTCACCAGCGCGCCGCCCAATCAGCGGCCACTGTGCTGGATCGACCTGGAGGTGCGCAAGGCGGTGTGCGATGCCTCGTGGTTAGCGGGCCTGCCGCAGGTGGCGCTGCCGCGGAACATCACGCGCCTCGTCGTGACGCGAGAGGGCGTGGCGGTCGGCGGCGGCTTGCTGGGTGGTGCCCTCAACGGCAACAACCTGACCCGCCTGCACAACCTGGAGCAGCTCACCATCAACCACTTTGGGCTGCGCCAGCTGCAGAACAGCACATTCGCCAACCTGCCGCACTTGCAGCTTCTCGATCTGTCGTGGAACCAGATCTCGCATTTGCAGGATGTCACATTCGTCGGCCTCAGCCGGCTCACAGCGCTCAACCTCAGCCACAACACCATCAGCGTGCTGCAGCATGAGTACTTCAACCTGCCCAGCCTGCGGCACCTCGCCCTATCCCACAACGCCTTCACCACCATCCCCACCGGCACCTTCAAGCTTCTGCCGCTGCTGCAGACGCTGATGCTGGATGGCAATGACCTTGGTAGCTTGACCTCTGGTGGCGCCTTCCTGGGGCTCGACCACCTCCGGGAGCTGAGTCTGTCTGGGTGCAACTTGCATGTCACGCATGCGCTGTTCGCCCACACGCAGAGTGTCGACACGCTGTCCCTCGCAGATAATGGCATCCACAACATTCCCACGGAGGCGATAAAGCAGCTCTACTTCCTCCAGACTATAGTCCTCAGCCACAACCAGATAAGCGCCATCCCGGGCAGCGCCTTCCAGGGCCTCGCCATGCGAGTGCTCGACCTGTCGCACAACATTATATCGAAGATAGACAAGTCCGCCTTCCGCAATTTCCGCACCGAGGAGCTCTACCTGGGTGCCAACCGCATCCATAGTGTTCCGCGTACCGCCCTGGAGAACCTTGCACGCAATCTCTTTGTGCTTAACCTGTCAGCCAACCCGCTCGATGAGGAGCAGCTGTGGCTCCCAGATGACCTGGGCTACCTGCACACATTGAACCTTTCCTCCTGTGGCCTGCACCGCCTGCCCGACTCCCTCCGGCACCTCTACCAGCTGCACACCCTAGACGTCAGCTCCAACCGCATTTCCACCGTCAACGCCTCTGGCGTGCGACTGCTGCGCCACCTGGAGGCTGACGGGGTCCGTCTCCAGGGGAACCCCTGGAGTTGCGACTGTGGAATCGTCCACCTTCTGGGCTGGTTGCAGCGGCGCCACCTGGAGGCGCGCCGTGACACCTCCTCAAGGCGGCGGGAGCATCGGACAGTGCCGCCACCTGGTGTGAACGCCTCTAGTCTGCTCTGTGCCTGGCCTGCTGACTTAGCCGGCATGGCGGTGCTCGCCCTGCCCGCGTCCACTTTGGAGGGCTGTGCCCGGCACTGGCAGCACACAGCGCCGACGGCCGTGTATGCCGTGTGCGGGCTGGCGGCCGTCGGGGTGCTGGCGGCGCTGGTCGTCGCGTGGCGGCGGCGCGCGGCCGGAGGCTACGGCCGGTTCTGCGGCGGGGGAAAGAGCCACGAGGACACCTACAGGAGCGAGCCGCTGTCGCCTATAAAGGTCATCTCCAACGCCGGGGCGGGCGCCATGGAGCTGCCGAACCACCAGGGTCAAGGCCCCGTCAAGAACCGAGCGTGGGAGAGCGCGCTCGTCATCTCAAACCCCTGCCTCAACACCGACGGACGCGCCCCGGGAGGAGGCGGGGAGAGGCCCGGGGAGTGCCGGGGCGAAGAGACCCTCGTGTAAGGAGGGGGGGGGGGGGGAGGTCTGGGGAAATTAGACAGAAAGTGGCGGATAAACAAAAGGATCGAGGGAAGAAAAAACAGAATGGCCATATGGGGAATAAGCACAAAGATCATGGGGAGAAAAAACAAAACGGTCATGTGGCGAATAAACGAAAACTTCATAGGAATGGGGGAAACAATGGTCATGTGGTGAAAAAGCAAAAAGATCATGGGGAGAAAAAAAAACACCAGAATGGCCATTTGGGGAATAAACAGAAGGTTCGTGGGTGGTTGAACAGAAAGCTATTGGTGGACGGACAGAAAAGTAATAAATGCATAAACAGAAAGATCATGGGATACTAAACAGAAAGATCGTGGGAAGAAATAAACAGAAAGGTCGTGGGTGAAAGAACAATTTATTCGCATTGTAATATTAAGTGATAAGCGCCTCTCTCTTTGGTTTACTTATTTTAATGGAAACTCCAACAACTAAAAGGTATTCACTGGAGATAATATTTCAGATGATGTCTGATAATGATGAAGATATGAATTGTACAAGAAAGCCTAATTTGTACAGTGTTTTAAGCATTCGGTGAGACCACAGGGAAAGCCTAATTTGTACAGTGTTTTAAGCATTCGGTGAGACCACAGGGTCCCTAAAGCTGCATAGTCCGATGAAAACATCAAATTTTCAAAACAAAACAATTATCTAGATTTAATTCTGCATATCTAACATAGACACTAGTGCACTTATTAAACATTTGTCATCACACAGAAGGGAATAGTGAGGCAACTGAATAGAACCTGTTACTTCAGAAGCCTATGGTGTCACAGTTTTGGTGTGCTTGCCAAAATGATTTTGCATGGTTGCACTTCAAATATCTAAAAAAATTAGTCATTTCAAATAAAAGTTACTGCAAGGTAGATTATAATGATCAACCTAATATATATATATCTCAGAAAATGAGAAAAACTCAAAACCATCGGACTATGCAACTTTAACTGCTCCAGGGAGGAGCTTTCAACCAGATGACGTCACTAAGTGTCCTCCCTAATGCTGTCTACAGTCTACTGTGTGATTACCATTAGAGAAAGTTTTCAAGGGAATCGGCCAGAAATAACCTTACGATTGAACCATCCGAAATCAAATTGAAAACCCCTTTTAAAACTTAATTCACATTTAAAATGTCATTCGACATGCGACTTCTAGGGCTTGCTTGCTATGCTTTTTGTGGAGCCCTCTCAGGGTTAGAAGCTGTCGATCTGCTAATGGTTAAAGTTGCATAGTCCGATGGTTTTGAGTTTCTGACATTTCCTGAGATAAATATATTAAGTTGATCATTATAATCTACCTTACTTTAGTTTGAAGTAACTTTTAATTGAAAAGGCTACCTTTTGAGATATTTGAAATTCAAATATGTGAAAATAATTTTGGCAACCACGTCAAAACTCTGATACCATAGGTTTCTGCAGTAACAGGTTCTATTAAATCGACTCAGCGTTCCCTTCTATGTGGCAACAAATACTTGATAAGTGCATCAGTATCTAAGTTAGATATGTCAAATCAAATCTAGATAATTGGTTTGGTTTTGAAAATTTGATATTTCATCGGACTATGCAGCTTTAAGGTTTCCGTGGCGAAGAGAGCATCAATAGGTTGGTTGGTTATTGAAATGTTATGCCCTAGCAATATCTAAGGTAATATCAGCACGGGTACCGACTTGTGACAGTGCGCACTCATGGCGACTTTATAGTGCGGTCCCACTGGGAGACCAGGCCACCAGCATCATGACCTGATATCCCACTCAGTCACATTATCTTGACACTGAGCCAACCAGTCCTTGCCCTATCCTAATAATGCCGAGTGCCAGGCTAGTAAGCTACAAGTATCAATTTTTAATTCATTGGTTTGACTCGACCCGGATTCGAACCCACAAACTCATGGGTTTGGATCTTCTGATCTCCCAAAACAGGAGACGGACGCTCTACTCATTCGGCCACCCTGTCTGGTTGAGGGGATACTAGACTGGGACTATGGGTGAATGGGTGCCCCCGATGGTCTAAGTTCCTTTGGGACTCCTAATCACCACCACCTTTAATTAAATAAATTAGCACGTGACACACTACCCACAATGGACTCATTGGGTGTAAATAACATCATTATGCATGTGTTGAGCGCTGCATCATTTATGTAAATTCTCTGAATATTATTAAATTCAATCAAACAAACGTATCTATTTGTTTGCTGTAACTCGGTGCTTCATCGCTATAGGGTATTTAAAAAGGTGTAGCTGTACAGAGATATGACAAAACAATGATACCAGTAAAACCTATTTTATTTATGTTTTTCATTACTTTAATTACATGCTTTTAGACTTGTATATAATGTATATATATATATATATACACTGTATTCTCGTGGGTTAATGCCCCCCTCCCACCCTTGGCCAATATTTTGTAAATGCCCACCCCTTAGGCGCCCATGTGTGAGTAAACACCGACCCCCCACTTCAGTGATTTGCCAATTTAAATGCCCAGGGCGCTAGCCAGTGAGAATACGGTATATACCTAATGAGAGACAAGTTGGGTGTGGCTAAATTTGTAAGTATAGGCGATATGCGGTAAAGCTTATAGTTATACTGCGATAGCCTCGTTCTGATAACACGCCTTGAGCCTCGCAATGGTAGGCATATTTGTGTCAAAAGAAAAGGGAAATAAATAAAAGTATTGCACCGTGTATTTGTGTTGTGTATACTGTGCAAATTAATGAAGTAGTTGAAGAAACGCTCAGTAGATTTGGAATTATCATAATTTAACTGATGTACATTCGCTTGCAGCAGAACACAAGATAAGAGGACAGACAAGGGACCAGTCAACAAGTCTACTGGGTACTTAAAGTTGCATAGTCCGATAAAAACATCAAATTTTCAAAACCAAAACACTTATCTAGATTTGATTCTACATATTCAACTTAGACACTGGTGCACTTATTAAGCATTTGTTGCTGCATAAAAGGGCATAATAAGTCAATTAATAGAACCCGTTACTACTGAAGTCTATCGTGTCAGAATTTTGGCGTACCAAAATTATTTTGGCATGCTTTGAAGTAAAATATCTCCAAACTTAGCCGTTTAAAATTAAAGTTACTTCAAACTAAAGTAAAGGAGATTATAATGATTAGTATAATATATTTATCTCAGAAAATAGCAAAAACTCAAAAGCATCGGACTGTGCAACTTTAAACTGAGCCTCCAGCATAAAAATGGAATACCTAATACCAAATAAAGCCTACGCAAGTTATGAGCTCGATCGAGTAGAGACAGTATTTTAACAACTATATGAAATAACAGGCGATATCTTTGTTTGTTTGTTTAACGACTGCCCAGCCCAACAAGTAAACATCGGCTATTCGGGACAAAAACGGCGATACCAGAATTTCTCATATATACTGATATAGTGATGCATTCCTACAAGGTGTTCCTGAGACAAACAAAGCGAAAATTGCGCCCAGAGTGGGTTTCGAGACTGCATTTCTGCCATTTCGGGGCTTGCGTCCTAACCATGCATATCTAAGCTTTCTAATGCAATCACCTTGTCCACGCATATGATATCACGCAATTGATATCACCATAGAGCTTGCTTATAAACACCAATTACACAGCTGCCATACGTCGACTATAATTAATGTTAATATCCCTCAATAAAAGACAAGATCAGTTATAATTAACGTTGAACAGCCCTAAATAAAAGACAAGATCAGTTATAATTAACGTTGAACAGCACTCAATAAAAGACAAGATCAGTTATAATTAACATTGAACAGCCCTAAATAAAAGACAAGATCAGTTATAATTAACATTGAACATCCCTCAATAAAAGACAACATCAGTTATAATTAATGTTAATATCCCTCAATAAAAGACAAGATCAGTTATAATTAACGTTGAACAGCCCTAAGTAAAAGACAAGATCAGTTATAATTAACGTTGAACAGCACTCAATAAAAGACAAGATCAGTTATAATTAACATTGAACAGCCCTAAATAAAAGACAAGATCAGTTATAATTAACATTGAACATCCCTCAATAAAAGACAACATCAGTTATAATTAATGTTAAACAGCCCTCAATAAAAGACAAGAACAGTTATTAAGTAACATTAAACAGCCCTAAATATAACTGAGGAAAGGTGTTAGATAGCCTTTAATGAAACTTACTCAAGGCCTTCTCACAAACTACTCTACACCGACTAAAAGTAGAAGCTATTGGAAACTCACTCAGGGCTGCTCGTAACCCACTCGAAGATGCTCAGGAATGACACTGAGACCCGGTCGCGTGTAAAACTTGCGTCTGTTCAGGTGAGGCCCTGGACTGCCGGGGACAAGTGGCCAAGGTGTTGAGGGAGTGAGTGCCCACACGGTGGGAGCCCCCTGGCTGGCCACACTACTTACTGGCTAAACCACTTGGGCAATTACTCACTTGTCTCCACGGCCGCACCTAGTGCGGCAGCACTGCTAGACATGGCCAGGGACATGTGTTTATATATATATATTTATATATATTATATATGTGAATATATATAATCAAATATATATATATATATATATATATGTATATATATATATGTATATATATATATATATACATATATATATACATATATATATATACATATATATATATATGTGTATATATATTATGTAAGTATGTAGATATATGCATATATATGTATATATAAGCAAAACTTGTAACACTCAAAAGACATACTTGCATACATGTAATGTGTAAAAAATAATACCCTTAACAAAAACTTCTGTTTTTGTGTTTTTCTGAGCCAAGTTATTATTGAGTGTCACATGAAACATGCATTACATGTCACATGAAACATGCATTACAACTCCAATAACATCAGAAGTTATGGAAGTATTCCAAAATTACTTTGAAATATGTTCACAGCATCAAAAACTAATAAGCATAAATACCTTTTCATGCTCTGTGGTGTTTGTTTGATCTTGAAGAATAAACTTTTCCTTTCCATGTCACACATGTTTCAGTGTCACAATTTTATAAGTCCTCTGTTCTACTCTCAAGTGGATGGACCCTCATAAAATTGCACTTAGTTACTCCTAGTGAGTGCAGTTCAAAACCGTACTAGGAAAAAATAAGGGTTTTGTTCTAAATCCGACACTAGGTGGCTTTTTATGTCACACCGAAACACGCGTAACGTTCCCCACTTAGTCGTGTTCAAAGCCACCCTGACGTGCAATTGGGGTCCAAACTGCTTTTCTTTTAATTGTGCCTTAAAATAGGATATATCTGGAACACAACAAGCCTAACTAGGGTAAGCTTAGATAAACGATTCACCCGGTACTCGCAGTACACGGGTGAACGACAACGCAGTCTAAATACGGGCGAAAATAGCTTTAGTATGGAACAGGGAGTAGAATGCCTGCCTCCAGTATCAAATGGATACTTATATAGGCGCAGAGTTGGTGAAATGGGAGAGAATGCAAAAAGACAAGATGGCGGCCACAGAACGCCGTCGATTTCACTTTTAAATTGCATTAAACTAGATATTATATTATATTTTTCAACTCAAAGGTAGCAGGCTATCAATAAGAGATATGTAAAGAATAAATGTTGCTTCTTAGATTGTGAAATTAGGCTCTCAATTCATTGACCGTTTTTTTCGACAGCTTTTACATAGGGTTGGCCGACAGCTTTTACATAGGGTTGGCCGTCCTGATATGACCTTAGATGTTGCTAGGACGTAAAACAACAACAAACAAACAAACAAACATAGGGTTGGTTTGCACCCCTACTGCAGCAGTACGGGGTGAATCTTGTATGTAGGGTAAGCTGTGACGTATTTAAGTTTTTACCCCCGATTCCCCCTTTTTAGGACCAGCAGCAAAGAAGAACCCATACATACATACATATATATGCATGCATATACATGCATGCATACACACATAGATAATACATACATGTATACATACATGTGTACATACTTATATACATACATATATACACACGTACACACACACATACATAAACACACACATACATAAACACACACACACACACACACTCACACTCACACACACACACACACACACACACACAGACAGACAGACAGACAGACAGACAGACAGACAGACAGACAGACAGACAAACCCAGCAGGCGAATCCTACCTACATTTCTACATTTATCCCGCGCAACGGGGACAAGCTTTGGTTCCCTGCCGGGGTCAAGTACACGGGATAGGGATGAGTGTGTGGGTGAATTAATTAATTATACACCATAATAACAGCTGCTATACAATATAATGACGAGACAGAAATATGTCAGCCACTGAGGTTGGTGGGTTAGTTGTTTGAGTTGTATGTCCTGGCAACATCTGAGATCATATCAGGCATCGACTTGTGACACTGCACACTCATGGCCACTCTAACTATAGTGCTGCCCCACTGGGAAATCAAGCACCAGCACTATGACCTGATACCCCATTCAGTACCATTATCCTGACACTGAGCTAACCAGTCCTTGCCCTATCCTATTGCCACATCCATGAGCCAAGCTAGGAAGCGACAAATAAATGTTCTATGTCATTGGTTTGACTCGAACTGAAACTGAACTCCCGATCTACCGCACGGGATGGCTGCGCTCTAGCGATTCGGCCACCGCGCCCTGTAAGCCGCTGTGCTATAAATAACTTCCTAATTACATAAACGGGAAGTAACTGCAGTAGTTAATATGCGCTTAATCTCTGAGATTGTTCTGTGGGGTTGATTGAGTGGGTGTTGTATACACTGCTGAATAACTGACAGCCGTGGTGGCACAGACACGAGATGGGGACGATGGGGAGACCACCTGCCTACCTGCGGCCTGTCTGCCTGCACCTTGTCTGTCTGAAATAGCCTGCTGCGCTTAAGAGAGCCCTGAGACGAAGAACAAACTAAATGTTGTGTTGGGCGCTAGACAACAACAAAATCAACTCACAAAATTTCACTTAATTCTTTGCAATAACGTTTCCCCCCTCCAAGTATATATAGACAAATAATTTGTACTTGGTTGTTGGAGTTCTACACCCTGGCAACACCTAAGGTCATATCAGGACGGGTACTGACTTGTGACTGTGCACTCATGGCGACTTTATAGTGCTGTCCCACTGGGAAATCAGGGCGCTGTCACCATGACCCGATATCCCACTCAGTCACATTATCCTGACCCTGAGCTAAACAAACCTTGGCCTATCCTATTTAGGCGGAGCGATTCTTCCACCACGCCCGGTCAATTTGCACTTAACGGCGAGGGTGTGAGAGTAGGAAGGTGGGAGGTGAAAGGGTATTTAGCAGGCTTACTTCGCTAAGACTGCACATCGCCATAACATAATATGAATAAGCAATGCTTAGGACCGACCCACCCACATTAGTCGGAATTACGAAACTGTCCATAGACTGTGCTCTGAAAACGGCGTCGAGTGCCAAACAAATGCCTGTGGCCATTGAGTTTGCATTCTATGGAGTTTGTCGCTACACGCAGTGCAAAACTAAATTAATAGAAATACAGAACAATTTGGAATTACAAACTAGTGTATTGACATATGATATACATATAAACGCTTGGAGAATTATTTATTTATTATTATGTGATTCAACACAAGTATACAAATGGCGGCCGCCATAGGGCTATTTCCGTTTCCGTTTGCTGGATTTTGATGATTTCATTTTCCACCTATGAGTATGAGTATTGTTTAAGTATATATGTACAGGTGTTAGTCCTTAGCCACTGAGTGCCAGCCCTGCCGATTCGAGTTATCCTTTGAAAGATAATCCTAATCCTAGACGTACAGGGATGAAAGTGATTGCAGAGTGGGGAAAAATATAAATTATTGGCTAGCTGTTATTGGCTAGCTGGGCGATAGATTATAAGATTCTCCCCATACTTGCAGTAGGGGTGAAAAACAACCCATTAGAAAAAGTGTCGAAAGGCTGGGTAATTGAAATCAGAACATAAATTCTTAATTTAAGAAGCAAAATATAATCTTATACATCTTCATATTTACCCGCTACTTTTGAGTTGAAGCCCCGGTCACAACATGGACAATGGAACGCTCTCCAAGCATAGTCTGTAATGACTGAAATGGAGTAAAGATAATGCTAGGAGAGTAGCATATGAAACTTGACTTCTGGTATTTTTCTGCAATTCCCTGACAGTGCTAGCCTATGAGAGGGTTTTCATGGAAATTCACTCGCACTCAGTACAGGGGTGGCAGGAAACCAATAAATAGTCAAGACATCTTGACTTACTAACACAGAAATACCCCAACTAACACCCAAATCCTACTGTGTACAAAACAATACAGTGAATATAAGAGTATCTGATCACACTGAACTAAGGCTCAGTAACGGTATTAGTATCTACTGAATAGGAAATGCTAAACCAACAACTAAAATGATTTAATGCACCTCATACTCATTATTTATTGCGTTGTGTACGCTTTCATTTCAGAATTTACTTCACATGTCAACTTACTATATGAACCATGTAAAAACTAAATTTGTGTAAATACCTACATACATGAAACACTTACGGTTGGAAGACCAGTGCTATGGCACTGACAAAAGATATATGAATAAAATTATTCTTCTTCTTCTTTTAAAAAAAAAATAGATATAAAAAATACATAGAATTAGACTGTTCCTTTATTGTAGCTTTACGCCCTAAATATTTTAGAAATGACAGAACTACTAGATTTGCCCAAAATCGCGAAAAATCCACGAAATCACTGACATAATATCACCGTTTCTTATTCCGGTGAACTATAAGCTGCACCGAGAGTTGCGGGTATGTGGCCTTGGTGTGTGGGAGGGAAATGGTGTGCATGTGATATACACAACTGGTAGTGGGCGGCAGTGGACAGCAACAATTAAACCAAAACAAACCTAAAATCACGTGGGAAAGAAAGCTTTATCAGTCCACAAACAATTGCATGATGGCTTTATATTTAACAAATTTAAACGGAGGAAGAGGTTTATCTGAGCAATTACTATCAGATTCGTTAACCATAATTAACCAATTTCCTTTTTTTTAAAAATTATTATTAATATTATATTATTATTATTACAGCAATTTGATCATTTGACTAGTTCAATCGTTAATATTTGCAACTCTGCCGAAGGAAAATTACACCAAAATAAACCTAAAATCATGTGGGAAAGAAAGCTTCACCAGTCCACAAAGAAATGCATAATGGCTTTATATAAATGTTTTAAAAAGAGAGGGGGGGGGGGAGAGGTTTATCTACGCAATTACTATCAGATTAATTAACCATAATTAACCAATTTGCTTCTTTAAAAAATAAATTATTATTGCTATTATCATTATTATATTATTATTACTACTGTTGATATTATTATTACTATCATTATTATTATTATTATTATTATTATTATAACAATTTCATCACTTGACTAGTTCAATCATTAATATTTTGGAGGATTTAATTTACCTGCGAGAATAAAAGTCCATTAACCAAATCGTATTGCCTAGTATCTCCTATTCTGTATTGATATATAACATACTTATAATTGAGAACACTACTTAGTGCGTGTAATGGCATATCTTACACTCTTCAATCACATAATTGTCGTGAATATGGCCTATGCTGCCGACACGGCTTAAAGCAACCACCAATCAATCAATCAAAACATAATTGTCAAAAAATAAAAATAAAAATACACTAAGGGTTGGGGGCGGGTAGTTTCAGTGCATGCCATTTTAGGACTAAAATACTGCCCCCTGGATATTAACCGATGCTTTGTTACACCACTCAACAGTTTAAAGCTAAGATTCCTTCTACGCAGTATGCGGTATGCGAATGGGAGGATTCCTTCTACATGGTAAGCGGCAAGCGTCTCCCCACCACCACCACTACCATATGTTTCCACTCAGCACCCCTGCGTGTGACCGTTCCATAATGATCAGTCGCCTCTCCTAGTCTAAAACTAATGGACACGTGTGACTGACGTTTCTATTTGCATACCGCATGCCGCACCGATCGCTACAGGGACCGATCGAGTTGTCGCATTCGCATTCACATTCGCATACTGCATGTAAGGGATGTAGCCCATTGACTTCAAGGCGTTTCGATTTTTTGCCACATTCGCATACCGCATACCGCGTGTAAGGAATCTTAGCTTTACTGTGCACTGTGTACTTTGTTTCTGTGTACCAGTTAGTAACCAAGTGTTGCTGCTTGGACTACACCACTCAACAGTTTAACTGTGCACTGTGTACTTTGTTTCTGTGTACCAGTTAGTAACCAAGTGTTGCTGCTTGGACTACACCACTCAACAGTTTAACTGTGCACTGTGTACTTTGTTTCTGTGTACCAGTTAGTAACCAAGTGTTGCTGCTTGGACTACACCACTCAACAGTTTAACTGTGCACTGTGTACTTTGTTTCTGAGTACCAGTTAGTGACCAAGTGTTGCTGCTTCGACTACACCACTCAACAGTTTAACTGTGCACTGTGTACTTTGTTTCTGTGTACCAGTTAGTAACCAAGTGTTGCTGCTTGGACTACACCACTCAACAGTTTAATTGTGCATTGTGTACTTTGTTTCTGTGTACCAGTTAGTAACCAAGTGTTGCTGCTTCGACTACACCACTCAACAGTTTAACTGAGCACTGTGTACTTTGTTTCTGTGTACCAGTTAGTAACCAAGTGTTGCTGCTTGGACTACACCACCCTCTACTTCACTCACTCCGTCCTACAGAACCAAGCACCAAATAGTAACCTAGCAACATCATCTCAGGACGGGCACCAACTTATGACTGCGCACTCATGGCGACTTTATACTTCTAACCTTGTCCCCCACTGGTATACCGTGTCCGCCGGTGCCATGACCCGATACCCCACGGTCACATTATCCTGATACTAAGCAAACCACCCCTTGGTCTATCCTAGTAATACATCACACACTGATAGTCACTTTTGTTGTTGCTTTTTTTTAATTATTAAAAATACTTATTTAAGCATAGAAGGGTTCAATAATCACCACAACAATTGAACATATTATACACAATATATATAAATATATTAATCCACTTTATTTCAGATTTATTAAAAGGGTTCACTTTGGAGATATTTTAACCTACAGATAAGTAAAAACACGAAAATTATTTTTGGTGTGCACACCGAAATTATGGACACCATAGGCTTCAGCAGTAACAGATTCTACTAAATTAAGGTATGCAGCAACACATGCTTAATAAGTACACCAGCATCTAAGTTAGATATGTCAGTTAAAATCTAATTAAGTGTTTGGTTTAGAACATTTGATTTAATATCGGATTACGTATCTTTAATATAATTCCGGTTGACATATTATATAATAAACGAAGCGGTTACCATACCGACATCGTTACGCAGTATATATTTACACCATATAACACAATGTCGTGCTCCTCCAGAGCAAGTAACAATTTGGAGTGCTTGTCACATGGTTCTTTCAACACCCCTTGACAGATCGGAGCCATGACAATAAAAATGTACATCCTGTCTGTTGTCTGAACAGGCCATGTGAAACTGACCTAAATAGCCAGGAATAATGCTCACATGACATACCCTATCAACATATATATATACTAATGGCGCCTCCGCCGATAGCGAACACGGAGAATACAGCATGGTTGACGGTGTGGTTGTGGTTGTCGGTGAGGGTGAGGGTGTGGTTGTGGTTGTGGTTGTGGGCGTGGGTGTGGGTGAGGGTGTGGGTGTGGGTGTGGGTGAGGGTGTGGGCGTGGGCGTGGGTGTGGGTGTGGGCGTGGGTGTGGGTGTGGGCGTGGGTGAGGGACGGGGGGAGAGTGGGGAGACAGGGTGGACTTCGTGTGTATCATTTTACTCGATGCAGAAGAGTTCGGGTGGGTAACGCAGCATGTATTTTACAAACACACACACGCACAAACAAACATATTTTAGGGAGGTGGGAGGGTTAGAGAGAATTTTTTATATTTATTATCATTACAATGGTATTGTATGGGTGATCATTTGGGACCCAAATAAAGCGATCGAGATAGTGGAATGGTCCATCTGTGGAGGCGGTCGGTTAGAGCGGTTTTACTGTATTATAATATTGATTATTGGGGGGAAATATATTGATTCAATCAGAAATTATTTGTTCAATGTTTTTAACATTGTTATTGTAGCCCACATACAACACAGCCGATGATTCAGAAATAATGAGAGAAGAAACGCTCTCATCCCCAAGTTAGGCTAAATAACATCTGCTTGAATATGTTTATAAACAGACTTGCTGTCAACGCTGGGGAATAACTATCACATACCGGTGAATAAACCACTGCACCTTCCAAC
This sequence comes from Branchipolynoe longqiensis, assembly GCA_030323885.1. Taxonomy (NCBI): domain Eukaryota; kingdom Metazoa; phylum Annelida; class Polychaeta; order Phyllodocida; family Polynoidae; genus Branchipolynoe; species Branchipolynoe longqiensis. The sequence continues at coordinate 74,445,783 of CM059194.1, read as the reverse complement.
ACGCCACCTGGTGTACGGGTCGAGTGGGTGAGCACCTCTGTAAATACACACTACACGATATATGTAGTGGGGGAGAGAGAGTGAGAGAGAAAATCAGAAAAAAAGTGAGTGAGTGAGTGAGTGAGAGAGAGAGAAAGAGAGAGAGAGAGAGAGCGAGTTGGTTGGTTGTTGGAGTTTTACGTCCTGGCAACATCTAAGGTCATATCAGGACGGGGAGAGTGAGTGTGTGTGCGTGCGTGTGCGTGTGTGTATGTGTGTGTGTGTGTGTGTTGGCGGGGGGCTTGGTTGGTTGTTGGAGCTTTATGTCCTGGCAACATCTAAGGCCATATCAGGATGGGCACCGACTTGTGACAGTGCGCACTCATGGCCACTTGATAGTGCCTTCCCGCTGGGAGACCAAGCTGCCAGCACCATAACCTGATTTCCTACTTAGTCACATTATCCTGACACTGAGCCAACCAGTCCTTGCCATATCCTAGTAATGGGGAGTGCCTGGCTAGGAAGGGACACGTATCAATATTTAAGTCATATACGGCGGAGGATAGGGGGGACTCACGCCCATACAACCATCCACCATCACCAGGTGAAGATTAACCATCAGGGTGGATCTAAATGGACGACTGGTTAGAGTTGCATAATCCGTTGGTTTAATTTCTACATATATAATTCAGCTAAACACGCCATGTTGACAAGTGACAATTTTCAGTTGTGGACGTAACACAATGAAAGGGGACACCAAAAAAACATACTGGACACAATTTTTCTCATGCAGCTTTGTAGGAAAATAATATTACTACTAATACTAGTCGTGGTCCTATACAATAAAATAAGCTTGCACATGGAACAGTGACAAGTGTTTTCCTATTGAAGCTCTGGTATTCACAGAATAACAAATTTCCTGACAGAACAAGCAGGGGACATTACAGTTACGTCCAAAATCACCTTAATCACCATGGAATTTTATAGTAGGATACAAATATTTGCATGCATGATTGACATTTATTTCAAGTGATAGTCTTCTTTTATTACTTCACTAAATCAAAAGTAATATTCGATGCAAAATAAAAGCCTAGTGGGCTGTTGAAAAGTCCACATTTTCCATGTCACATATTCATGCCCATTGGGACACCGTATTGTTTAAAGAAACATGTTGCTGGGTTTTTTAGGCCCTCATTTTAGCTTATTTATCAATCCAAAGTGTAAGAGTACCAGTTCTATGATGAAATTAGCCCCTCTATTTTTTTTTAGTAATTGTTATTGACCATTACATGCAAGAAAACACATTGGCTCCATTTACCATGAAAAGAACCACATACATACATACAGACATATAGACATACATACATACATACATACATACATACATACATATAGTAGGCACACTCATGGTCCTCGACTTCGGTTCATACTGTGTACAGTGTCGGTGATTAAAAATTGTGTATAAATCTTGGCACCACGCCAACTGGAGTTATATGTGAAATGGGCTCAGTAAGTACATCTCCGAGGGGAAATAGCATACTCTGGTGGCCTATGACCATCTGGCTATCTGACTAGCAGCTGAAATATAACTTTAAAACCTTGAAGCACACATGACTGAAGAGGAGAAGATGGGGGGTGAGGGGGGGGGGGAGAGGGGGAGGAGTATGGGGAGTAGGAGTATGGGGAGTAGGGGGAGTAGGATTGTAGGAGGATTAGGAAGAGTGGGAAGGGGCAGGAGGATTTCGTTATTTTGCTATTGTTTTACGTCCTAGCAACATCTAAGGTAATATCAAGACGGGTACCGACTTGTGACAGTGTGCACTCATGGTGACTTTTGATAGTGCTGCCCCACTGGGAGACCAGGCCACCAGTACCATGACCTGATATTTCACTCAGTTACATTACCCGCTTATCGGCGCGTGAGATTGGAGAGGCTCCTAGTCCTACGGGTGTTTTGGTCAGAATGGATTAGGGTTTGACATATCCAGGAGTACTCGTTGACGAAATTAATTTCTAAATCGATTAGCAATTGTTGATACTTAACAGTTTAAAAACTAAATGTTCCTTTATATGATTGACTGAGCAAATTAGTGAGGCCCGGTGAGTTAAGTAACACATCATTAGGTGTCCACGCACTCACCTCACCCCTACTGTACACTAGAGCGTCGAAATATGCTCTCCCCGGGAACAGAACACATGTGTTCAATCAAATCCAACACGGACGCTACTAACAGATCAACACCAAAGTTTCAAAACAACAGTAAAGCCCGTAACTTACCGCGAAAGTATTTCTTTGCGAAATCAAAGTCACAGTAGAGTTTGGGAACCACTCTTCCATACAACTAAGAAGCCAAGTGGCTGAGGTTATACAATTTCGTGGATACAGTCGGTGAATTGTTAGTTGGAATACGGTTGCTACGGGCTTGGTTCACCGACTAATCACTACGGTATCACTGCTCGAGAATGGTCTTATTTAAGGTTGAATGGCGTATCTCTAGAGTAGGTTGCTTGCATGGGAAGGTCATGATGCCGTCAGATAATCTAAATATGCAATCTGTAATTGATCGTGCCGAAGTCTCTGTGATCCTAACAGAGCTTGGGGAAGGCTGGTAAGGATGGCTGGTGGGTTGGTTGGTTGTTGGAGCTTTACATCCTGGCAACATCTAAGGTCGTATCAGGATGGGTACTGACTTGTGACAGTGCTCACTCATGGTGACTTTATAGTGCTGCCCCACTGTGAGACCAGGCTGCTGTCACCATGACCTGATATCTCACTCAATCACATTATCCTGACACTGCGCACCTAATAATGCCGGCCACCAGGCTAGAAAGCGACAAGTACCAATTGTGTAAGTCATTGGCTTGACTCGACCGGGAATCAAACTCCTGATCTCCCACACGGGAGGCCGGTGCTCTACCGATTCGGCCACCGCGCCCGGTCCTTGGGTGGTTGAAGACGACAGTACGGGTGACAGGACGGTGCAGGAGTGGAGTGAGGGGAGTCATGTGGGCCAGGACGGAGACCAGGCAGGCTGGAGTATATCTTACAGGTGTGCTAAAGAAGTGCGAGGAAGACAGTTGTGTACAGGAGTGTGCAAACACATGGGTCAGCAGCGATTCTACGCGGCGCCGTGAGCTAACGCTAAGGCCAAATAAAATAATAAAAATTGGTTATCGTCTCAGCCCGTGCCTGAAAAATCACCCGAACCTGATTTATTTATTTTAACTGTTAAATGGATAGGGTAGGTGGAGTGAGAAATGGAAAGTGGAGTGGAGCGGGGGGAAAGGAGAGGGCAGTTGGGAAAAGGAATGGAGAGGGATATTAGGGGTGATAGAGAGGGAACTGGGAAGGGGAGGGAGCATTGTCGAGAGTGCAGGGGGCGGGGGAAATAAAAAATAAAAACCGCCCGCTTGACCCTGATTTTTATTTCAAAAGGACGATCACTAATTTTAAATTTTGTTTGTGCCTTACTGATACCTGTTTACAATTTCACACATGACTTCTACAACCAGCTGTGGTTGCAATCGCCTCTCATAAAATGAGAGTAAAATGGGGTGGCTGTTTGGCCGTGTCCACGGAGTAGGTCTGAAAAACATTAATGAAGTGAGTAAAAATATAATTATGTCATGGGGATGATGAAAATGGGAAATATTGCGCCTAGAGTGGGACTCAAACCCACATCTCTTTGCATTCCGGGCCAGTGTGCTAATCATTACACCACCTAGGGTCCCTGATATCACCACACTACCCACTATGTGGTTACTTGCCTGAGAGGTTAGTGCATGCTACTACACTCGTCCTCCTGGAATTGTAAGTCTTTTAATGCTTACAATTACATACATACAGGCAATGCACTTACACATACATACACAGGATAGGTTCAACAACCATACAGCATGTAGCTTGTATAGGATCATGGCCACGGCAACCAGTGTCATGGGGATGATGAAAATGAGAAATATTGCGCCTAAAGTGGGACTCGAACCCATATCTCTTTGCATTCCGGGCTAGTGTACTAACCATTACACCACCTAGGCTCCCTGATATCACCACACTACCCACGCCTACCTGTCTATGTGGTTACTTGCCTGAGAGGTCAGTGCACACCACTGCAATTAGATTGCTTAGTTTTTGGAGATTTACGTCCTGGCAACATCTAAGGTTATAAACAAATTCTGGGAAATTTTAACCTTTTATTCCCCAAAAATAACAAAGAAGAGCACACAAACTTCCAAGATAACGAAGGGACAATGCTCACAGACAAAGATGCAGCAAACAAACTGAACATGATAATGCCACAATAGGGCAAAAGCTGCCAACTTTTTTTTTTTAAAGATGGGAAAATAGATCAGGAACTGTGCAGAACAAAATCCCCACCTGCAAAACAGACATAATAGAAGTAAAAAAATTAATAAATGACATAAACCCAAATAAACCAAATGAAATAGATGAAATCCCAACCAAAATACTGAAAGAGGCACTCCAAGCCATCCCGGCCATTATAGTAGACCTATTCAACATCTCCTTTGAACAGGGGTGTTTTATCTCAGCCTGGAAAATGGCTACCATCACCCCCATTCACAAAAATGGACACAAACAAAACATGGGAAACTACAGGCCAATATCAATTCTTCAAACCCCAGGCAAGCTCATTGAAAAAGTGTTACATAGACACATAAATGAACATCTGGAAAAAAACGATTTTTTTGTTTGTTGGTCCATTAGTTGTTTAAGCAGGGGAAATTTCAATCGTGGACGATTGGTCTTCCACATTCCACTGCTCCTTGCCCTATCTTAATAATGCCGAGCGCCTGGCTAGGAAGCGACAAGTATCAATTTTTAAGTCACTGGTTTGACTCGACCAGGGTTTGAACCCACAACCCCACGATCTACCAAACACGGGAGACGGACGCTCTAACTCATTCGGCCAGTGGAGTCAAACAAAAGACAAAGGGGGCTTCAGGAAACTGCACTCCACATCAAAAACAATAGCTAACCTAAGAAATGACATATTGGCATCAATGAACCAAAAACAATTAGTTGGAGCAGCCTTCATTGACTTCGGCAAAGCATTCAATACAGTAGACCATAACATACTACTGGAAAAACTAAAAACCATGGGCATAAAATCCGATACTATGGACTGGATAAAATGCTACTTGAACAAAAGGCAATAAAAAACTAAAGTATACAATACACCATCAGACAACCAACCTGTCACATGTGGTGTACCCCAAGGGTCAGTGTTAGGGCCACTGCTCTTTATAATTTACATAAACGATCTTGAAAAATGGTTGCAAACCGAATGCCTCCAACTATATGCAGATGACACAGTCATATATGCAAAGGGCACCACAGAAGAGGAGGTAATAACTAAACTAAATAAGCTCCTACTAAAACTAGGCTAGTGGTGTGAGTCCAACAAAATATCCATCAACACAAGCAAATCAAAAACAGTTCTCTTCTCGCATAAACAAATGCCAGAAAGAAAACTACACTGTAAGCTAGGAAACCAAACATTAGAAAATGTAGACCATTACAAATACCTAGGCCTTGAGTTGGACAGCCAACTAAACTACAACCTATGTATAAACAAAATTATCCAAAAGGTAAACCACAAACTGTGGCTTTTTGCAAAGCTAAGAGACAAAAAATGTCAATAAAAATCTTCAAAGGCATGGTGCTCCCCTATTTTGACTATGGAGATGTAAACTACATGGGTGCGAAAAAATAACTTCTAAAAAAACTGCAAATACTGCAGAACTGAGCCATAAGAATCTGCCTCAGAGTAGACAAGCTGCACCCCCACCTATGACATACACAAAAGAACCAAAGAAAAATTACTAGCAAATAAAGAGAATAATTCATTGGAAAACATTAGAATATAGCTATAGTCAAAACAATAAACTCCTAACAAAACCACAAAGGGCTACGAGAGCATATAATGCACCACTACTAAAGCAGACCAGAAGCCAAATAAAAGCTCACGAGAGAAGCACACTGGAAATGGCTGCCAATGTGTGGAATGCCCAAACGGTAAAGGAACAACAAATTCCTGAACTAAAAACGTACAAAAAATATCTGTGCAAAATAAGACTAGGAAACCCCCACTAAGCTGCACTGCAAAGGGGCATGTGATATGTCACGGCCCACCAGCGGGGCACCCAATGGAAGGTAACCATGCCAAAGTAGCCAGATAGCACACCATACAGCTATGTACAAGCCTATGATATGTAGATAGGAGTAGGCTAGTCTAGTAGTAAGAGTAGAAAAAATAAAACACATATATGCCAAGAAAATATAAAAAAACTAACATAGGCTACTAACCATACCAACCAACTATCTATCTGCTACTGAAATGCAGGCAATCAAATACCTTATACTTATAGTAGGTATCCCAATAGAGCGCCTCAGGCCGCTGGAAATATGTGATTCGGCACAAACAAAGGCCGTTTTAAACTCACTATGATTTGTCTTAAAATCTACCCATTGAAATAAAAAGTATATGGAATAAAAGGAGATGAACTGTTCTTTGGGTATCTGTTATTTATTATTTGTGTCACTGTACAGAACTTTGAGTAAAAGTGACATATTTGAGAGTAGAATTTGTGGATTTCACATATTTTGGCCGCATCTCCCGACCATCAAGAAATGTTGACGCAGCATTCAATTCAAGTTGCGCAAAACCCCATAGATGCCTCATGTTCAAATTTACATAGAAGTTAGAGAGCAGATTCTTAGCCACACATTAGTATCAAACATTAATAAGAACTTTGAACGGAAATATCTTTTAAAAACGTTTAAAAACTTCAAAATGATGCCCAAGACGACACATAATTCGCAATATATATTATTTTATGTTGTTTGAAAGCTAATTGTGTCCTCCTTTTAAATAATCGAATTATGTTTTTCGATACCACGTGGGGTAATGCGCAACTCGAGAACTGTAAACGGTTGGCTTTACTTAATCCGCGCCGAGTCACTCTTAGACTGGCCGCCATTTTCGGTATACTTCGTCGGTTTGATTTGCTATCAAAATGGACTGATAATATCAGCAGCTACTGTGTGATAAGATAACACCAACACTACAGCTGGACAGCATTGAAAACAAGCCTGAATACCCAGGCTTATATGCTATGGACAGTATAAATGCAGCCTCAATAAAAAAATATTTATAAAAAATATATATATCAGGATGGGTACCGACTTGTGACAGTGCGCACTCATGGCGATTTTATAGTGCTTCCCCACTGGGAGATCAGGCCACCAGCACCATGACCCGATATCCCACTCAATCACATTATCCTAACCCTGAACTAACCAGTCCTTGTCCTATCCTATTAATGCCAAGCGCTAGGCTAGCAAGCGACAAGTATCAATAATTAGAAAATATATGTACATCAAGTTTAAAACTAAAGAAACACAAAATAAAGGTGACTACAACAATGGCCTCACAACGTTGGTTAACCCCACCCCCACCCTCGTCTTTCTCCTTGACACATGCACCACATTGGGTTTCTTAACTGGAGAATTGTCCATCAAAATCTGAAGCCAGTGAGACACTACCATGTTTCTATCAAACTGCTGGCGTTTTAAATTAGCCCAGTCGAAACTAATCTAAGACCCCATTCACACCAGGCTTGCGACCACTTGCGACAAATAAAAAGCCTCATCTGTCACCAACGTCCTTGCGACCACATTTTTCTTTAATGGGGAGGGGGGGAGGGGGCGCAAGACAGGTGGTTTGGAACTGATTTTTTTTACTGGTTTGTGACCAATCAGCATTTGATTGCAGATCAGTTGCAAATCAGTCCTCGACCAATCGCCAACTGATCACTGAGTGGTTGCCAATGTTCAGGTGCCAATCAGTCGGCAATGGTCCCCGACTGATCGCCAACATATGAAAATGATTGGCCAATCAGTTGGTAATGGTCCTGACTGATCGCCAACATATGAAAATGATTGGCGATCTCCTTATGAGCATGTTGGTCGCAAGGAGGTTTTTGGTGCAACACCTGCAACCATCTAGGGTTTTGTGGTCGCAAGTGGTCACAAGCCTGGTGTGACTGGAGTCTTTAAGAGGCCCCAGTCGCACCAGGTTTGCAACTGCTTGTGCCCACATTGTGATTAAATATAAATAAAAAATAGGGTGGTTGCAAAAAGTTTTCTATTTTCTCCTCACTAATCGCTGACTCCTGGCGACCATTTTGGTCGAAAGGAGGTTGCAGGTTTTGCACCAAAAACCTCCTTATGACCAAGATTGTCTATGTGGCACCGTATTGAGGTAACAGTCCAACAATTAGCACTAACCTGACACTTAGCCAACCAGTCCTGTCTTATCTTGGTAATGCTCAATACGGTAACACCAAGTAAGGCAGGGACAGCTAACATTCGAACCAATGATTCCCCCACGTGAGAAGTGAACACTTAATTCTGCCATCCCATTATATTAGCTGCCTTGCATTTTAGGGATTACAAAACTGACCATTCCAGCCTATATCTAGCACTGTTACTGTGTTAGCATCAATTTCAAGTCTTACCATAAGAGAACATTGTATCTATGTTGTAGCCTCTATTCTAGAACAATAAATAACCCCACAACCCACATGACATGGATATGGAATTTAATAATTCGCCAATAGGGCCAAAGATTCAGTCACATATCCGACTTTCTTATATGTCCAGAAAAAGGTTGACATCGACTAACATAGTAACAAGTCGCATCTTATAACCGAGTCAACATTCTTCCGCCAATACTCAGAGGTAATCTGATATTTGTGTCAAGATTGACACATTTAACTTCACAATCACATTTCATGTCCCGTCCTGATATGACCTTAGATGTTGCTAGGACGTAAAACAACAACAAACAAACATTTCATGTCATGTATCATCAAAGTTCAGTCTAGTCTTAATCATCCCTTATCAAGCGTACCAAAGCGCAAGACTTGGCATCTAATTTGTATTTGTTTATTTTGACTATATTAAATCTATAGCTATTATTTGTGGTTGTATTCCTATCGGGCACAGAAAGCATTGGCAATGCTGCTCTTCTCAGGAGTGTATGTCAACAGTCAATATGATGATTAAATGTTGTTTGTTTGTTGTTTTACATCCTAGCAACATCTAAGGTCATATCAGGACTTGTGACAGTGTGCACTCATGACGACTTTATAGTGCCGCCCCATTGGAGGACCAGGCCACCAGCACCATGACCTGATATCCCACTCAGTCACATTGTCCTGACACTGAGCCAACCAGTCCTTGCCCTATCCTAATAATGCCAAGCACCTAGCTAGGAAGCGACAAGTATAAATTTTTACGTCATTGGTTTGACTCGACCATGGTTTGACTCGACCATGGTTCGAACGCACGATCTACCAACACAGGAGACGGACGTTCTAACTCATTTGGCCATCCCATTTAGTGTGATGATTACAACTTACCAACTTTAGAGTGGTTGACCTGTGGAATGACTTGCCGGAGAGTGTCATAGCAGCAGAGACAGTGAACTGTTTCAAGTCCCGACTGGATGCATACTGGTCAAGTATCACATACATCTTGGAGCCAGTGACAGTTGCTACGCTCCACCACATTTGAAGAACTGTCTGGATTTCTATTAATTGAAAGTGGCTAACCTGTCCCAGGCCTATTATAGCTGTACCCTATTAATTGATTGATTGAATGCTTCCCCTTAGCTATGCTAGATTCATACCACACTCGGTTATACCTGGGACATTCATATTTTACAAGATTGGGATAAATAATTGATATTTGACTGAGAAAAATTAAAAATCTTACTTCTAAACTGTACTCTGACTCTGTTCAGGGTACTGCGGCAGCACAGGGGTGAATCTTTTTCTATGTTTCACGGCAAACTTGAATTTATCTATTTTAATTAATGAAACGTGATTACCCAAAAAAAAATCATACCATGGTATTTATAATATACCCGTTGTCACTGCATCGATTAATTTAGTCTATAATATTAACAATTAACATCGCGTCATCGGCATATCCTAAATAATACCAACCAACCAGGGGAGGGGGGTGGGGGGGAGACTAATGACTAACACTAATGCTAATAAACAATACCCATAGTCATAGAGAGGGAAAATGAATTCACCTGAATCCAGAAACTGGAAACAGTTGTTTCTGTGAATTAATATAAACTGGTCCCAGTGTCTTCTCCCATGTTTTACCTATCAAATTCACCAGAAACCAGAACCAGCTACCAGCCGGGTATACTGCTGAAACTGGTTCTGGGCAAATCTGTGCTTATAGATTGTGTCCACTGGAGACCAGGTTGACACAAATAGTAATCAAGCTGGTTCCCTCTTCCATCTTGAGTACTGTAAAACATGGGAGAATATATGCTTCTTTTAATTTATTAAGGCCCTGTCACACTACGACATACGGCGTCAGCGCTTGCTCAATGTTTGAATTTGCCAGTACCTCAACATTCGTCGAACTTTTCAGTGGTGGGGATTAAAAATGGGCGTATACACAACATACACACAACATACGTGAAGTATGCAGAACGTATCTCTGACGTATTGCTAGTGTATGAGAGCGTTCATGTGCCTCGCAAACCGTTCGCAAAATGCTTGCATACGCTCACGGAAGGCTGACCAATGTTCCATACATTACTCCATCGCTAGAAGTATGGCGTATACATTAAATACACTGGAGATATGGCAGGTGTACGTTCGAAGTACGTTATGAGTATGTAATGTATCCGTTGGCAGTACGCGGACTGCACATTCCCACCAGCTGAATGTATGGCTAACGTGCAGCAACGTATACCAACATATCTCTAACGTACTCCCAATGTACACCGATGTATCCCGAATGTACATGCAGCGCACAAGCCACACGTTGACAATTTTGAGCATGCACAACATTTTTTCGGAGTCTCGACACACGTCGACGTATCCAGAAAGTATACACCGTATGGCCAACGGACAGATAATGCATGACGATGTACGCCAACGTGTTGGTCGAAAATCACATACGTCGGCATACGCTAAGGCTATACATTGTAGTGTGACAGGCCCTTTGCCAACAAATGTCCTATGTTGTTAAAAAACTAATTTGTAAATTAAGTACACCAACCTACTTGAACACAAGCGGGAACAAATATGCAAAATGTGTGGGGGTGGGGGTCGGTCCTAAGCATTGCTTATTCATATTACTTGCATTATACTTTTAAGTTAAAGCGGGTACCAGCCAAGCTTCTTTTTTTTAGAGTAGAAACAAACAGTAGGCGAGTAGCACACGTAAACAAACACACGGTAGCCAATTAAGGGCGCCTGGGCACTTTGGTCACTTCAGTCTTCACACTTGGAATTGTTCCAACCCGCGAGGACATAGCCTGAGGCTGGGTGGGGGTGCTCGGGACGGTGAAAATCTAAAGGCCCTGTCACATTACGGCGTATGGCGGGAGCGTATTCAAAACCTATGGCGAAAATGGGAAAAAACCTTTGTGACCTCTTGGGTGTTTTTGAGCGTATGCGTAACCTATGAGTAGCGTATGTGTAGCATATGGGAGCATACCACGGCGTACTGTGATATATTTTGACGGTTTTGATTGGCATGTGGATCGTATGAGTAGCATATATGCGAACTGTGAACCTTGAGGAGCGTAGCGTAGTGTATGCGCGACCTATGTACTCTCACGGTCCGCCGCCGGGCTCTGGGTATATAGCCTGCAGCAACAGTCTCCCTCACTCGCCACCATGCCTGCTAAGGACGCCACTGCTGCTGCGCTCTGCTATGCTACTACTAACATCTACTACTACACCGGCTTCAGAGCTGCTGTCACTCAGGGAGGACTAGGCCGTGGGAGAGGCAGAAAGAGACAGACTTTGCCATGCTCTCCATCACCAGCCTCCTCAGCTGCCTCCACACCTTGCAACTCTCCAGACCACTCTGCAACAACACCACTCTCTACAACACCACTCTCCAGAACACCACTATCCATTGGAGGAGCTGGAGATGGAAGTGGAGAGGTCGACGACGCAACGCTGGCGTCCCCGCTCCAGCTCGCCATCTCCTGCTTCTCGGGGCAGCTCACGGGCGGCGTCCGCTGCCTCCGCCAGCACTGGTGGCCTCTCCTCGGCAAAGAGAAGGAGGGCAAAGAAGAGCGACTGTTCTCTGTCGGTCTTCATGGAGGATCAGATGCTGGACTTCCTCCAGGAGAACCCCATCATCTGGAATATGAAGCTGACGGATTACCGCCGCATGGACAGGAAGGCCAAGATGTGGGAGGGCCAGGCGACACTTATGGGGATGTCAACAGTCCATCTCCAGAAATGGTTCAAGTCGCTGCGGGACACCAACACGCGGCTCCACAAAATAAAGAGCGGGGACGGAGCCGCTGAACTCACTGAGCGGGAGGAGTGGATCCTGCGCAAGTTCAGGTTCCTGCGGTCCATCGTCCATCACCTACCGGAGCCCTGCAGGAGTGTAAGTACATAATCTTTTATCGTTCTGACAAGTGTGGCCATTAGTATTCTCGTAAAACCGCTCGTATTCTAATTTTATAATGTTATGCTTTTGGTGTATTTATGTAAATAATCTAGTTATTTGTTAAATGTTATGTATTTGTTGTATTTCTTTAATGTTGAGTTGTGTTGTTATTCTTATATCGAGATATTGACAATAGATATATCGATATATAATCGTTATAAATCCATTTTTGCATTTAACGTTAAATATTTTTGCTTTATATATTTTTGGTTTATTGTTGACTTGTCTTGTCTTTTGTCGAAATATTGATTTGCGTTCATGTTACTTATGTTATTTTATGATTTTGTCTTGCAGTTGGCCGCTCCTGTAGAGGCTCCGCAGCTCGATGTCAGCCTGGACGATAATGTGGCGACCGATGTGGAGGTGGCGATGGACGATGAGCTTCCACCCACTCCCCCCGCTACATTCCGAGAGCGGGGAAAGGGGAGAGGGAAGCGATCTGCCCCAGTCGACAAGAACCTCCTCGCTGCCATCCACAAGAGGTTCGACGAGTCTGGGGAGATCCTCAAGGTCATGCAGCCGCCGCCTCCTCCACCGCCGGTGATGAAGCGCATCGCCTTTGCCAACTATGTCAGGGACATGGTCCTGACGATGCCGGAGGAGCGGTTTGTGGCGATTTGTGGTGCGCTCAACCGCATGGTGTCGCACCATTTGGAGGTGGAAGGAACATTTGTGGCCCCGGTGGCTCATGTGGCTGCACCTGCACCTGCACCTGCTCCTGTGTCTGCAAGTGAGGCATACCAGCCTCAACCCCACCAGTGGACTCACCAGCCACCATCGGCATCAACGTGGGCATTGCAGACACAGAAAGTATGTGCATCGCTATATGGGGCAGCCACACATACATCCTCAGCCACAGCGTCTGCCGCCTCTGCCGTGTGTTCCGCCTCAGCCTCCAACTCCAGACACTAGGGATGGCGGGGCACACCAGGGCCTCTCCCGGAGTCGTAGTCCGCGCGGGTGGTGCGGCCACTGTCGGTGCGGCATGGCCGTCGACTTCCGTTGCCGCAGACGTCGGCACTTCCATTTCAACTCCAACACAAGTCGACCCCACCCAAGTGAACTTGTCCGAGTCGGCCAGCCCCGACGGACTATTGAACTTGTCAGGGCTGTCGGGGATCTCTGGCATGTTGGGGGCGAACCTGGACATATTCCCCCCCGTCAGCCACACAGTCGCCAGCTGATGCTAGCTCAAATGGCAAGGAAGAGAAGTGATTGTAAATATTAGTAGATATGTGTATATATGTGTAGATATGTAGTCATAGTTTGTATTTATCTTTGTACATTTGTATGTATATGTATATATGTGTCAAGATGTGTAAATAAATATAGTGTAAATTTGAATTTTTGTGCCCGCTTTCAATAAAGGCATGCCATCATTTAATTATTATACATTAAAGTACAATTAAAAGTAAAATTAAAACATAAATAACAACTGAAAATTAAGAAATATTTATAATAAATATTAAGGACACAAGTCCCTACCCTCTCTTCCCCTTTCCCCCTCCACCCCTCTCTCTCCCTCCCTCTCTCTCTCTCTCCCTCTATCTCTTCTCCCCCTTTCTGTCCCTGTGTCACTGTATTTTTCCCTGTGTTCTTAGTATGTATGTAAAAACAGCGGCTTTCAAAAGATTAATTCATGTAAAAAGAGAGCAGATTCATTACAATTACATTAACTAGATAACTTTAAATTAGGGAGTGTAACAGACATGTAAAATTGTGTTTTCATATCTATAAAATGATATCGTTTATTTTACTAGACATATAAACATATTAGCATCTCATATAACAGGAGACATGTCACAACATCACGGCGATAACAGTACAGTGTCAAGAAAAGCACATAAGTTTGCAAAAACAGTACACAGACACAGCACACAGACTGATAAAATGTTTTGTCAGATCATCCTGTCTTGCCATGACAGTGCTCCGGTGGGTGAGACGACCCAGTCTTTAATTAGATTGCACTGTTCCTTTCCTAGCTTGGACGCAGTGTTGGGGTTAACAGGTAGAACGTCAATGTCAGGAAGGTTGTGGCCCTCTCGCCAAACTCCAGGCACAAAGTTGTTGTTGGCAGTCTCGGGACGATCCAGCTGCATGTTCTGTAGCGCTGGGTAGCGTGTCCTCATGAGGTTGTGCAGAACAATGCAAACCTTGACGATGATCTTCACGCTGGAGAGGTGGTGCTGCATAGTGGTCAGCAGCACTTGGAAGCAGTTGGCTAGAATGCCAAAGGCATTCTCCACCACTCTCCTAGCTCGGGAAAGCCGGTAGTTGAAGAGTCGCTCGTCATTGTTCAAGCCCCTCTTGACATACGGCTTCATCATGGTCGGCCGCAGGGCAAAGGCATCGTCACCGATCAGAAAATACGTCACATCCTTCTGGCCGTCGACCATTGGTTCAGGGTTCGGAAAGCCGATGGTGCCACCTTCAGTGTCCGCCTTCAGCTCGGAGTCGTTCTAAATCTGGGCATCGGACGCAGAGCCCAAACCTCCAATATCTGCCCAGATAAATTTGTAATCCGCATCAAAAAGCGCCAACAGGACCATGGAGTAAAAGCCCTTGTAGCTGTAGTAGAACGACCCACTGTTTGGAGGGCACCGGCAGGTGATGTGCTTCCCATCCAGAGCGCCACAGGTATGGGGGAAGTTCCACTTTTCTAAAAAGAGGTCCGCGACGGCACGCCACCCTTCTGCCATGTACTCGTTGACGATGGGCTGACAGACTTCCCGCACTATCAGTGACTGTGTTGTGGGGCACCCTCCACCCGAACTTCATGGAGGAGTATTTTGTGCCAGATGCCAGGTGCCGCAGAGTAAGTGCTATTTTCAGCGCAGGCTCGCGCGGCACCCTGAAGGTGGTACGTTTTGTTGTGATCCTCGGTGCCACTCGCGCCACAATCTCGTCAAACTACTGGGGAGGAATCCGCATGAAGTTCACAAACGACGCGGTGTCCTCGCTGCGGAGCTCGACCATCAGCTTGTCGAACAAGCCAAACTGTGGCCGCCTCCCAATCCAGGGTCTGACCCACACTGAGCGTCGCCGCCGCTCCCTCCTCATTCTACTCTGGAGACGGGACACCAGAAGAACCATGAGCTATAGACCAAGCTCATGGTGATAAAGGGCAACTCTGTAGAAATGCTGGAACTGTACTTGGAGTGCCTGGGCATCCATCCTGTATGAGCAGCAGAGCAGGAATGACCGAAGAAGCCGTGTGTCGCCTTTATATACCGAGACCATAAGCCGGGCATACGCTACTCATACGCTCTGCATACGCTCCCACACGTTACGCGTAGGTTATGCGTACGCTACATACGCCGGAGACGCAAGTTGAGCGTATGCGTAACCTAAGCCGGCATACCCCTAGCGTATGCGGAATGTATGCCGGCGTATGAGTAGCGTATGAGTAGCATATGAACCATACGCTCCCATACGCCGAGAATTTTTTAGCATGCACAACATTTTTTTGGACGGACAGACGTGAGAAAGCGTATGACGGCGTACGACAGCGTATGAGGAGCGTATACGCCGTATGACGTAAAGCGCTTACGCCGCCATACCCTCCCGCAAAAAACCTAATGTGACAGCACCTTAAGGTTTAGCTCATATTACACTAGTCTACGGTACTAGTCTAGATACAGACTACACTCTACAGTAGTCAGTAGAGTACGCTATGGCTATAGTCTAGATACAGACTACACTCTACAGTAGTCAGTAGAGTACGCTATGGCTATGGGCATCCGTCTCCCATGCTGGTAGATCATGGGGTCGTGGGTTCGAGTCCCAGTCGAGTCAAACCAATGACTTTAAAATTGATACTTGTCGCTTCCTAGCCAGGCGCTCGGCATTATTAGGATAGGGCAAGGACTGGTGTGCTCAGTGTCAGGATAATGTGACTGAGTGGGATACCAGGTCATGGTGCCGGCGGCCTGGTTTCCCAGTGGGACAGCACTATAAAGTTGCCATGAGTGCGCACTGTCACAAGTCGGTACCCATCCTGATATGACCTTAGATGTTGCTAGGACGTAAAACAACAACAAACAAACAAACAAACTATGGGCGTATGGCGGCCTATGCAGGCTATGGTCATGGCTATGCCTATGGGTGTATTCGGCTGGACACAAATTACACACGTTCATCGTGAAATAACGCATGGACATGACACTGCTTATAAACAACACTAAAGTATCCATATTGCCCTATAGGAGTACATGGCAATAGTTAGTAAGCACGAATAGCAAAGAAACAAGTAGAAAAAGTAACTTTTTATGTTACCTGTATCTGCAAAGTGAGCACTTGTTGGGCCCAACAGTTCAGCCAATGAAACTATTGCTCTTAAGTAGCTGCTGACTCAGGAAACAGTAACCAATCAGGTCCTCCCTTACATGTCATTCGATGAGAGCCTTGCTTTCTTATTTACAAAATGGCCGCCCCTACTTGCGGCTTTCTTTCTCGTCTTTTCCACTATTTACATTTGGTAATTGGGTGTATTCTTGCCAGGAATGGTAGATTCGTAATTAGATAGGTATTTGATAATATTAGTGTCACTCATATTTACACATTACGTAGGTATGTGACAAACTGCCATATGTATAGTAGTAGTCTGAACTGAATCTTTTATTTCGAGTCATCCCTACCACAGGTGTCGCAGTTTGAGCGCCCTGCCAGTTTCAGCTGACTGCATACACTCAAACTCAAGGCATTGTCAATGGTCGTGAGCAATCTTCATACAGAAAATACAGAAGAAGTGAAATATCTCTAAAACCACACCACCTATTAACAAATCGCTTAGTTACAGTTAGTACACATATAGAAAACATCTTTACCAAAAGGATTATATTAAATTTATACGGTTAGGGTTCTTGATTTCTATTTATTTTGAATAAAACTAATGTTTTGCACTGTGCGTACTGTCAAAGTCAAGGCATTGTCAATGTTGGTTAGCAATCTTCATACAGAAAATACAGCAAAAGTGAAATATCTCTAAAAGCACACCACCTAGAAACAAATCGCTTGGTACACATAGAAAACATCTTTACCAAAAACATTATATTATATCAAAGGCGAACGAAAAGAAGAAGAAGATTATATTAAATTTATACGGTTAGGGTTCTGGATTTCTATTAATTTTGAATGAAATAGACGTTTTGCACTGCGCGGACCGGCAAACTCAAGGCATTGTCAATGGTCGTGAGCAATGTTCATACAGAAAAAGTGAAATATCTCTAAAACCACACCACCTAGAAACAAATCGCTTGGTACACATATAGAAAACATATACAACGAATAGATTATATTAGATTTATAAGGTTAGGCTTCTGGATTTCTATCAATTTTGAATGAAATAGACGTTTTGCACTGCGCGTATCGGCAAACTCTATGGGTTGTTTACTGTTTGATATCGCCACAATGGCCACGCATCCGGTTGATGACGTCATGTGAATACCCTATATAGAGGGGGTGTAATAATGTCATGAAGCAACTTTCGGGGACCATATTGGATGACATACAGAAGGCTCGCAACTGCCTACACTGTGGTTATTTACTGATTTGTTGGTTTGTCACTGTTTTGAGCAGTTTGGCTTCAGAAGTTGTTGCTAAAGTAAAGTGCTGTAAGTAAACACACTGGATGTAAACTGCCCAGAACCTCCCATAACACAAGAAAACTGTTTTACTGCATCTGCATGCATTCACAACATGGCTAGGGAGGGTGCTTGTAATCCAAGATGGCAGCTCGCTGACTGCGGATTGCTAAGTAATGACGTCACATGCACTCCCTCTATAGGTCATCAACCGGATGCGTGGCCATTGTGGCGATATCAACCCGTAAACATCCCATAGAGTTTGCCTGTACGCGCAGTGCAAAACGTTAGTTTTATTAAAAATTAATAGAAATCCAGAACCCTAACCATATTAATTTAATATAATCTTTTTGGTAAACATGTTTTCTATATGTGCACCAAGCGATTTGTTTCTAGGTGGTGTGGTTTTAGAGATATTTCACTTTTTCTGTATGTAGATTGCTCATAGCCATTGAGTTTGCAGTGTAATAGTGCCTTTATTATTGTGGTTACTATCGCCACAATGCGAAATAGCGAATGGTAGACAGGAAGTGTGAACACTTATTTGTCTCTCATTTTTCTTGAGTGCAAGTAAATAAGCAACACAAGGAATAATTAGGAGCATGTGGTGAATAATGGGTCAAATTTCCCTGGATCATCAGCCCATGCCTTTTCTAATCTGTTCTTGAATGAATTTATTGACTCAGCATCAATAACATTTTGTGGGAGACTGTTCCATATATTTATGATCCTGTTTGAGAAACTGTGTTGCCTTAACTTTGAAATGGCTCTGGGTTTGACTAGTTTGAGAGTATGGCCCCGACTGCCTTCTCTTTTATTCAAGGTGAAAAATTGGTTCATATCTATTTTATCAAAACCTTTCATAATTTTAAATACTTCAATTATGTCACTTCTTTTCCGTCTGTAGGAAAGGGTAGGAAGTTTCAATTCCCTAAGCCTTTGTTCATAGGGTAAGTCCTTTATAACTGCAACTAATTTCGTTGCACGTCTCTGAACCTTTTCAATCTCCAGAATATCTTTCCGAAAAATTGGCCACACTTCCGTTTAACGTGACATCAGTGCATATCCTATATAGGGACTTGCAAATCAGCGTGCACGGGTCCTCGCGCCTCGCTCCATAGGAAAAAGTTGACCGCGGGGAGCGTCGTGGTGTGCGAACACCCCTTATAAAACATTGTTTTTATCATGTTTTATGTATGAACAGTACAAATGTTGAATGGTAATTCGAATGTTTAGGATATCAACATTCCTGGTAGGTCATTTTCCAGGAAAACATATGTGACAGTTCAGCTGAGAAAAGAACTAAAAATCACCCAAATTTGTGAGCTCCTCGCCACTAATCGGTAAATCTCACACATATAAAATTAATATAATATGGTTCTTAAACATGTTATCTGTGTACATGCCAAGCGATTTGCTTGTATATGGTGCGATTTGAGAGTTATAACACTTTTGCTGACACTCACCTCTGCTCATGCCACTTGGCATTCACACCTTCGTTGGCTGCTCGATGCTACCCCGGTCAAAATTCCTGTCTGTATAACCCTATGTACTTACTGTGAGGTAAATAGCCCATTTTTAGGGTACATTATGTGCCATAACTTTGCTTCTACTTGACCTATTAAGTCGATCCATATGTCAAATTAAAGGTTGTAAAGTGCTTTATCAGAATACATTTGGTTTGAAAGGATATCTGATAATCCGAAAATTGTCTGCAAGTCTCTATCTAGCATCACGGTACCATGATAATAGCACTGCAGTCTAGCATCACGGTACCCAGAGAGCCCCACACACACACATACACACACACGCGAATACAAGTGAACTAGCGGACACGTCAACTAGCAGTCACATTTGCTCGGTGGACTAGCGGTCATGTCAACTAGTGGACATGTAATGGATAATTAATTAAATAATTATTTTCAACTCCAATAGGCAACACACCATAGGTACATCTGATTGGTGGTTACTTTACTGCCGTGTTGGCAGCATAGGCCATATTCACGGCGAAACCATGGGTACATCAGTTTGTTGTGATTCTCCACTCTTCAGTGAACAAAAACATGCATTGAGGGTGGGGGAGCTGATAGAGGATGTGTATGATGTGCCTTTTCAATTCCTGAGTTACCCATCATCACTCATTCCCTGTTGTTAAATTCGAGTATGTGTTCTATGGGACAAACAGAGAGGCATTAGTGAAACCCTGCTGTAAATTCCTACTATCATATATAACTATGTGGAACTTGTTTCAAATGGAAATTCCCCCAAAATGCAACCCTCTATATTGACACTAATCAATGATCAAGCCCTTTTTAAACTAATACAAAGCTTTTTACCAAAATCCAGCCGCTATTCCCTTCAAATGCAGATTTTCAGTGATTTAAACAGTTCAAAGTTTCCCCGAATGTGACCGCTAGTCCACCGAGCAAATGTGACCACTAGTTGACACAACCCCACCCATCTGTCACCCCCACATCCCCATACCCACATATTCGACCCCACGGGTTCGAACCCTGATCGAGTCAAACTTAACAATTTATACTAGTCACTTCACAAGTGGGTACCCGTCCTGATATGACCTTGGATGTTGCCAGGACATAAAACTCCCAACAACCAACCAAAATCACCACACATCCCCACCCCTCAAGCACACCTCACATGTCCACCCCCCTCCGCGCTATTATCACGACACCGTGATGCTAGACCATCCCCACCCCTAAGTCACCTCACACACTCACGCACCCTCTAATCCTAACACACCCTTCTTCTGACTGACCGCACCATCTGGCGACCTCCAATATTCACTCAGATATACATAAAGATGCCATCACCTCTACGTCACCACCCACACACCACTAATCTGATTGTCTGAGAGGAACTGTGACTAGAATCCCCCATTTAAAATATGGTACCGTGACTATAGAATGTTGTGGCAGAAACACGGTACCATGACTACAGCCACTCCGTTTTATTTTTTGTATTGTCATAGGTGTAATTGAAGAATACTTCAAATATAACCATATTCATTGATAGTGTTGGTCATGTATTCCCATGCTTCTTAGTTTTGTAACGGTGGGTCGTCTGAGAAGAATTGGTAGAGACTAGAGTTGTATATTTGTCAACATCAATATGAATAAGCAATGCTTAGGACCGACCCTCCGCTTGGTGTTTATGCCAAATTTCTTAATTTCTATTAATTTAGAATAAAATTGACGTTTTGCACTGCGCGTATCGGCAAACTCAATGGTCGTGGGCATTTGTTTTGCTCTCGATGCCGTTTTCAGTATTCGGGATTATGAAATAGTCTATAGAGGGGGTGTAATGATGTCATGAGGCAACTTTCGGTGGCCATATTGGATGACATACAGAAGGCTTGCAACTGCCTACAGTGTGGTTATTTACTGATTTGTTGGTTTATTTGTCCCTGTTTTGAGCAGTTTGGCTTCAGAAGTTGTTGCTAAAGTGTTGTAAGTAAACACATTGGAGGTAAACTACCCAGAACCTCCCATAACACAAGAAAACTCTGTTTTACTGCATCTGCATGCATTCACAACATGGCTAGAGAGGGTGCTCATAATCCAAAATGGCAGCCCGCTGACCGCTGATTGCTAAGTAATGACGTCATGTGCACTCCCTCAATATCGGTATTGTTTTTGTATACACACGAAATGAATAGCGAAATAGCGAATGGTAGACAGGAAGTGTGAACACTTATTTGTCTCTCATTTTTGTTTGAGTGCAAGTAAATAAGCAACACAAGGAATAATTAGTAGCATGTGGTGAATAAGGGGTCAAATTTCCCTGGATCATCAGCCCATGCCTTTTCTAATCTGTTCTTGAATGAATTTATTGACTCGGCATCAATAACATTTTGTGGGAGACTGTTCCATAAATTTATGATCCTGTTTTAGAAACTGCGTTGCCTTAACTTTGAAATGGCTCTGGGTTTTACTAGTTGTAGAGTATGGCCCTGACTGCCTTCTCTTTTATTTAAGGTGAAAAATTGGTTCATATCTATTTTATCAAAACCTTTAATAATTTTAAATACTTCAATTATGTCACTACTTTTCCTTCTGTAGGAAAGGGTAGGAAGTTTCAATTCCCTAAGCCTTTGTTCATAGGGTAAGTCCTTTATAACTGAAACTAATTTCATTGCATGTCTCTGAACCTTTTCGATCTCCAGAATATCTTTCCGAAAAATTGGGCTCCAAATTTGTGGACAGTATTCCAAAATTGGCGTAACAAGAGACTTAAATAGAATGAGAAAACTGTTCTTGTTGAGGCGATGGAAAGTTCTTTTAATTATTCCTACTCTCTGGTTAGCATTTGAGATGATAGTCCTCATGTGTTTCTGAAAGGAGAGTTGGGAGTCGAAGGTTACGCCCAAGTCCTTTTCATAGCTGTCTTGTTGCAGGACAGTGTTCTTCATATTATAGGCATAATGAGGATTATTTTAACCATAATGAATAATTTTGCACTTCTTTTCATTGAAGGGCAATTGCCATTTCGCAGACCATTGTGCGAGTTTCAGAATATCCTCTTGCAAGAGATTTTTATCTCTTACATCTTTTATGGCTCGAAAGACTTTTGTGTCATCCGCAAATATTTTTAGGTTTGATGAGACACTGCCTGGCAGGTCATTTATAAATATTATAAATAATATTGGTCCCAGCACACTTCCCTGAGGTATTCCTGAGATGACATTCTTAAAGGAAGATTTTTTATTACCTATGACTACCCTTTGCTTTCTCTCAGACAGGAAGTCCTGTATCCATTCAGAAATTGATCCGAATATTCCCAAAGCTTTGATTTTGTTTAATAGTCTTTTCTGGGGCGGCACACTATCAAAGGCTTTGGAGAAGTCCAGATAGATGGTGTCCCATGCCAGGCCATGATCCAGCCAGTCAGTCCAAATTTCCATCACTTCTAGTAGATGTGTCAGGCAAGATTTGCCTCCAGTGAATCCGTGTTGGTCTGGAGATATCAATCTTAGTTTTTCCAAGTGTTCTACGACACGATCTCGGATTATTCTTTCTAGCATTTTACAGCATAGGGAGGTTAAACTCACGGGTCTATAATTTTATGCCAGGCGTTTTGGTCCCTTTTTATGCAGGGGTTTGACATCAGCATCTTTCCATTGTTTGGGTATTTTCCTTTCAAATAGGCTTTTACGGAATAGAGATGTCAAAATAGGTCCAATTTGCTCAGAACACTCTTTGATGATTTTTGCATGGATCCCATCTGGCCCAGGTGCCTTGGAGACATTTAGTTTTTCAATTAATTTTTCTACTTTACCGTCTGTTATATCAATGTCACTGATGAATTCTGTGACTCCTGAATCTGGAGAGGGTGGGATATTATCCGTATTTTCATTGGTAAACACACTGACGAAGAACTCATTGAGTAGTTCAGCTTTGCCTTCATCGTCTACGATTAGTTCGTCGTCACTATTGGCTAGAGCTGGTATGCCATTGCCATTTTTTGATTTATGTGAAGCATAACTCTATAAATTTTTCGGGTTATTTTTAATGTCTTGGACAATTTTGTCCTCAAAAGTCTCTTGGTGTCCACTGACAATGTCATTTGCGGCATTCCTAGCGATAGTGTATTTTTCCCAATTTTCCAATGTCATATTATTGAAGTAGACATTCCATGCTTTGTTTTTCAATTTTTTGGCAGTGGTAATATCCCTGGAGTACCAAGGAGGTTGTTTCCTGGTTGTGAATTTTGACACTGTTAGTACTGCCTTAGTTTTATCGTTTTTAAAGCACATTGGACTGTTTTAGGACATTTTGATGGCATTGTATAGCCCTTAGTGTGCTGATGTGCCGTTAAGTATTTATTCATTCATTCATTAGTGGTACGTGCCTTTTGATAGCGCCTGATAACACATTTTGAAACAGGTCCCAGCACTCTTGCACATTTTTTTCCTTAAATTTATTTAGCAATTCTTGGGACATGATATGATTACTCATGACAATGTAATCCCCTCTATAATATGAGTATCTTAGTGGGATGGTCTCATTTTCTGTTTCAACATCAATTTTGAAGGATATGACAGCATGGTCACTCTTTCCGATCGGGGCACCTATCCTGATGTCATCTATAAGATTATCCTTATTGGAAATGACCCAGTCCAAGGGATTTGGGGTCTCATTTCCTCGGAACCTGGTTGGTTCCTGAATAAATTGTTGCAGGAAACAGTCATTTAGGTGGTCGAAAATAATCTGCGGATAATGGTCATCACGGCAATGTAAGATGCCAGTGGCCCAGTCGATTTCTTTTAAGTTAAAATCCCCAACGATAACCAGGTTATCATGTTTCATTTCTTTTACCTCATTGACTAATTCTAGAAAAGCATTATTGTTTTGTTCACTGCCAAATGGGCTATGGTAAATACATCCTAAATTGTTATGACTCCATCAGTAAGAATTTCACACCAAATTGATTCATCAAAAACGTTTTTTGGTGTGAAATGAGTTGCTATCAAATGATTTGCAACGTACATTATCATACCTCTTTTCTCTAATGAGTTGGTAAATAGATAATATCCATTTATTTCCTAGGTTAATTTACTGATCTTGTATAATCTATTTTTTGGACATACTTCGTTGACGCATATAATGTCAGGTCTCAAAGAACTGATTTCAACTTCCAGTAATGACTTTTTAGTGCTAGTTAAGACATCTATGTTGGTGTACATAACTTCTAAGGTTATTATTTTGTTTACTTTATGGTCATTTTAAATGCGCAGAGATTTATTTATTTATTTATCAGTATATTATTAAACAATCACTGTCGTCCACCCTGTTTGCTGCGTGGCGAAGATTGACAAGCTGTTTCCGTTTTCTGGATTTGGGGGATTTTATTGTCCACCTCTATGAGTATGGGTATTGTTTATGTATATATATATATACACACAACTGGTGAACCTGAACGTCCACTGCCTCCCGTTCTGAAGTATCAAAACGATAAGGAAAGGATATGCTATCTTGCCTAGGCTCTTGCAAGAGTGGAATTCTCACTCCCTCCACTAAGCTAAGAATAGCTAGACTATCCATAATGTTGTTCCATTCCGGTAGGCAATTATTTAAATAACCCGCTTTAAATTTGCTACTGGCATCTGCGTTGCCACATCTACTTGTTCCCTGGACAGGGGAATGGTTTCTGGGGGGTGAACTCCCTCTTGAAGGGCCTGTTCCTGTCGTCCGAGCCAAACGACTGCCTCTGGCCCCTTCCCCTGACCTGATAGCTGTAGTTCGTCCCGAACCGGCCTCCTCAAGGTTCAACGACTTCGAAAATCCAGCCTCGTCTTCTTGAAGTGGGCAGAATTTGTCTCTCCAGATTTCTTTTTGTCCGTTTCCATGTGTTTGCCACACTTGGTCCCGGTCTCGACTTGTTTGAACAAGTACAGGAGTTGGCCTCTGAACATCTTGGTCTTGTCCAAGGGCTTGCCTTTCACTGGATTGGGGCCAAGGAATAACGTATATTCCTTCCCATCATTGTCCATCACCTTTTTGGACCTGGCTACCTCTTTTCCAGCGTCCGTACAGACCACTTTGAAAACGTTTTCAAAGCATCTGTAGGAGAGAAAATTGCTGGCCGCTGTGAACAGCGCAATCCCCCTGTCCATTTCCTCACACAGGGACGAGAACTTGTTCTCGGTCATCATCCTATTTGCAATAGGCGTGATGGCTGCCAGCGCTGACAACACTGCCTTGTGTACGGAGTGTAGGACCCCTTCAAATTTCTTTTGGTCCTTGCTGAACTAAACGTCACTGTCCATCTCTTTGATGGCCGATTCCGGGATTCCCTTGATCCCTGTGAACTTTTCTGCCAGCTTCGTAATTACTTCCGCCAGCTTGAAAGTATTGAAGTGGCCCTGAATGGTCTTCTTCATCATGGTGGTGGTCTGGATCTTCTTTCTCTTAAGTGTCTTGCACTTCTCGACCACCGTGCCACTGGTGTATTTACCCGCCCGCTGGGTGTCCGAGTCGGAGTTCGACGACGAATCCGATGACGAGTCGGAAGATGACTTGCTCTTCTTACTCTTCTTCGACTTCTTTTTCTTACTTTTCTTCACCAGCAGCTTCTGTTTTACGAGCCCATGTGAACTCACACCCATCAGAGGACAGCTCGTTCATCTTGTGTTTTCGTTTGCGCGCAACGACAACCACTTCCTGAGGGGACTCATCGGCTGAGGAGTCCTGATCCTCGGAAAAGTCCTCCCACTCGGACTCTTCCGAAACTGGTGCAGGCTTAGCAGCCTTAGTAGCGCGCGATCTCGCAGGGAGCATCTCCTCCAACTTGAATTGTACCAGACGTGTCAGCTGCGCATCTAGGTTGGTCGGGCAGGGCTCAGAGCACCCTGCCTCTTCAGAATCCCTTTGTTCTGGCAACCTTTGTACCCGTGCCGGTGATGGTGGGTCTTCATCTTCACTGAGCTCTCGGGGAGCGTCAGCTTTACTCCGCTTCGTAGCCATAGCGGGGAGTCTGCAAAAGTACCAAAACCAAAGGTTAGGCATTTTCCCAGGTAATCATTACACAGGTAAATAGAGCATTATTATAACAAGTGTGGACCATGGTGTTAAATCCGTATTTAAACCGTTTTTTAACACTGGTGTGTGTGAATTTGAGTGTCATAGGTAAACGATATGGACAACCAACCAAAACTAAATGAGGGGTAGGGACCAGTGTAGCGGTCCCTCCCACACTCTCTGTCCCATAAACTTCTTCCACCTGTGGCTTGAATTACCAACAAGTTGAAGAAAATACTACCGGACTCGGAGGTACGCCTAAAAACCATTGGGGAATCTGAAAGAAACCCAGGAAATAAATCCTGACGATGAAATGGCTCCTGCGAAACATCTCTCCGTTCGGCAATGGGTGGCATATGAAAAGAACAATGGCTGTATTGTTCTACCGATGTTACAACACATCGTAATTAACTGTAAAACAGTAAATACTCAATGAAAAGTTATAAAAACTTAATGTATGTGAATGCTAACATGAACTACCATAACGTCACCAGTTAAAATGGTACTAACCTGGTTGGTTTAGTAGTTACCGTAGAAAAACTGCCGAGCTACTCAACAAACGTCCTCCCATTGTGAGTAGATTATGCTAATTGCTGAACCTGGTTGTGCTTCCTTCTCCCTGGACTACGAGTAGCCAGAGGCATAGTACCGAGGTAAAATTATGTGTATTATGAGCTTATATCCAGTTATTCTTGAGGAGGGACTGAAGCTGCACTGGAAGGTGTGGGAAGCTGGTGGATCCACAAAGACAAAGTCGTTTTTGGGGGTTTGTTTTTTCATCTATTACAGTATAAGAAAGAAAAGAGTGGCAATAACCCTACAAGTCTGATAATTAAAGTTGCATAATCCGATGAAAACCTCAAATTTTGATAACCAAAACAATTATCTAGATTTTATTCTACATATATGTTTAACCGTTCGGCTATTTCGCCCCCGCCTAAGGCGAGCCTAATGTGTTAATTTGTCCATAATGATTTCCAAGTGAATTTCCTGGGCCTGCCACGGGCCGCAGCCGCCTCTCGTCCCGTCTGCAGGTTGACCGCCTTCCATGCTATGAATCCCTGGCTAAGGGCGGACAGCCAGAGTACCATAGAAATACGGTTTGTCCCTCCCCCACATTTAAATAAGAAGGATGTACTTATTGTTTCAACTAACTGGCTCTCCTCCCCGCCGTTTTGCGAGTGTTGATATACTTTAATTAATCCAGATCTAGGCCGACACCCTATGTTGTGTCGCCACTGTCACTTATAAACAGCCTACGTTAAAGTTTTACTCAGTTAAGTGTCATTATGTTACTTCATGTTTTCATTAATAATGTGGCTATTATATAGTGTTGATCGGCTGCTTAAGGCCTACCAGGCAGAAGGCCCTTAATTACATATAGAATAATCGAATATCAATATCAAGTTGACCATAGCGGTTAATATACGTAAAGACTGGAGAATAGTAAAGAATGCAAGGAACGTTCCAATCACTTTTAAGAGCTCACAGCTTTATTCCTAACACTACTGGTACAATCCAATTCGCTAATAAGGAATATGCATAAGTTGACCCCTTCCCACCATGATTAACTTAAAAACAATTCAGAATTCCGACAATAAAGGCCTGAATCTCGTCTAAAACATCAGAGCGTGCAGAAACACGTCCGATGGGTCTGAGTCCGAGCTCTCGACCTTCCATCGTTGCTAGGAAAGTCACAATCTACGTCTCCTAGCAACGCTTTACGGCTGTGAACCCGGCCCTGCATTTGATGGCCGATGCGGGCTTGTCCCGGTGAGCAGCCCGCATTTCAGAATGTGGGTTTCTCGGCCCAAGCCCGCAACGGTCATAGCTCGAGTGTAGTCTCGCCCACTTCATATGTAACCTAGATACTGGTGCACTTATTAAGCGTTTGTCACCACACAGAAGGGAGCACTGGGGCAATTTAATAGAAGCTGTTTATACGGAAGCCATATCAGAGTTCTGGCATGCTTGCCAAAATTAATTTTGCATGGTTGCACTTCAAATATCTCCAAAGTTAGCCATATAAAATAAAAGTTAGTTTAAACTAAAGTAATGTATATTATAACAATTAATTTAATATATCTATCTCAGAAATTGACAGGAACTCAAAACCATCGGACTATGCAACTTTAAGCATCTCAAAACGAGTGTAAGGTATGTGGTCTATAGTGAAGACTGGGCTGGAAGTAGACCAACCCCAACTTATTGTGTGGAGGCTGAATCTTAGATTAGCTATGCCTATGGGGTCCTAACTTCAGTACTTCCACGCCCTGATTTTTAGACCTCCACTCAGTGATGTAGTGCTGTGTGAACGGCGTTCCCATACTTTGTTGGGGAGATGGAACGGTGCCCCCTCACTATTTAAAATAAATTCAAACGTCCGTTCCCTCACTTTAAAACAATATTTTGTTAACCAGTTCACAGGCCCGACCCCAACCTCTCACTCCCCCCCCCCCCACCCCGCTGTCATTCTGTCATGAATCAAACAAACAAATCTACCTGAAGACAAATTCTTAGCAACCCAAATCAAGAATAGAGCCATTTCTGCAGTCAGGTATGCAAAAGCTAGGTACATACAGTCTGAAGTCCTACGAAATAAAGAAGATGCCCAGAGATTTTGTAGAGTCATACCGAGCATAGCCCCGGAAACCACCCCAACTATCTCCAGCTTAGTGGATGAGTTAACAAGGGACAAATTAACATATCAAGAAACACCTGAAAAGATAAATAATTACTTCATAGAGATAGGGGTGAAGTTAGCAGATAAACTAGACAATATAAGTTAACATAGTAAAGCCAAATGACATGAGGGTGGTAACTAAGGAAGAAGTACTTAAAAAGATTAATGGCTTGTCTGAATACAAATCATCAGCACTTAAACATCTCAGCTCAAGGATACTAATTGATTCAATAACTATATTAATCAAAGAGTTCACCCGTATAGTAAACCTATCAATTGAAACAGGTATTTTCCCAGATGATTGGAAAATTGTTACAGTTTTACCTATGCCAAAAGTCAGCAATACTAAAACATGCAATGACCTCAAACCAATTTCTCTTCTACCCATAACTGGTAAAATAGTTGAGCAACTCATTCATGATCAAATAAAAACATTTTTTGAAGCAACAAACAACCTAGCAGATGAACAAAATGGCTTTAGGAAAGGCATGTCCACAACCAAAGCACTCAACACTCCTTGATGTGCTTCTCAGTGCGGTGGATTCTGGCAAACTTACCATAGCAGTATATATTGATTTTTTAAAAGCGCTTGACACTATAGATCATAAAATCCTGTTGCAGAAGGTTGTCAAGAGTGGGTTGGGTCCAAATACAGTAGCCTTTCTGACAAACTATCTTTCCAATCGAAAGCAAAGTACCAAACTAAATGTCACTGAGTCAACCTTAAGACAAGTAAAAACTGGGATACCACAGGGATCAACACTGGGCCCCCTTCTATTCCTTCTGTTCATAAACGACTTACCCCAAGCACTGAGGCAAACAAAATACATTTTTATTTGCCGATGACGCTGGTATCAAACAGTAACTTAGCAAAAGCAGCAGAATTGACAAATGAAAATTTGGTTAGAATAAATATATGGTGCAAAGAAAACAAATTAACTCTCAATATAATCAAAACTGAATATGTTATCTATGGCGCCAAGAACAAGAAGGACAAAGCCCCAGAAGTCCAAATAAAGATTGGGAATGAAACACTAAAGGCCCTGTCACACCTCACCGGATTGAGGAACTGGACAGAAACCGGACACTGCCCGGTGAAATACGGCAATGTACGGTTTATATACAGTACTCATCCGGCGTGTCTGTTCTCTCTCCGGCTGTGTCCGTATAAACCCCCACCACACACCTACACCCCCACCACAGTCCTAAACCCCTACCACACACCCCCATCACACACACCTATACCCTACACCCCACAACACACACATATACCCCCAGTACCCCTTACACCCCACCACACACATGCACCCCCACCACACAAATACACCCGCACTACACCCTACACCCTCACCACACACACACTTACACTCTCACCATACACACATACACCCTCACCACACACATATACACCTCAACCACACACCTACATCCCCACCACACACGTACACCACCACACACACCTACACCCCCACCACATCCCTAGACCCCCACCACACACATACACCCCCACCACACACCTACACTCCCACCACACACCTAAACCCTCACCAAACACCTACATCCCCACCACACACACCTACACCCCCACCACACACCACCGTGACGGTCCAGTGGCTATTCGTTAATGTTCGGTCAGTCCGTTTGACATTCGGTTGTCATCAGGTGGATATTCGTTAATGTACGTTCCTTGTCCGTTTAGCGTCTGTTTCGTCCGGCGGCCGGTAGGGAGGTAGACCTACAAATATTTGGGAACTGAACTGGATGGAACTCTAAATAGGAATAAACAACTAAGTAGATTAAATCAGTCACTGGCAAGGAAACTGAACACCTTCAGAAAAATTAGGGATTTTATAAGTGAAAAAACAGCTCTTATACACAAAACAATGATCCTCCCAATAGTTGATTATAATGACCTAATATATGAACTAATCACAAAACAGCAACAAGCAAAGCTTCAAACAGTACAAAGGCCAAAATCTACCCACAGAAGAACTACATGCTAAAGCTGGAATGGACAAACTAGACACAAGGTGCAAAAGGCATCTATTAGGACTCCTGTACAATAGAGCCCAAGAAACAATATATACCGACACAAGTATTCACAATACTAGGGCAGCAGATGGCAACCTATTGAAAATTCCCTATCCAAGGACTAACAAACTTAAAAGAGCACCTATTTATCAGGGAAGCCAACTCTGGAACAAACTCTCTGCCAAAACCAGGACTGCAACAACCTACCTGCAATTTAAATCTAGATTAAAGGTTGAGTACCCAATATAGACATACATTAATAAACCTACCTGCCCAGATAGCACACAGCCAGCGGCCCGACGGTGGAAACCGCCGTCGGGCCGACGTTGTTTTGTCCAACCTCCCGCCGTCGACTCGACGGCGACTGCCGCCGTCACCCCAACGGCGGAAGCCGCCGATGAGCCGACGGCGACAAACGCCGTCGGGGTGACGTTGTTTTGTCCAACCTGCCGCCGTCGACTCAACGCTGGCTGCCGCCGTCGCCCCAACGGCGGAAACCGCTGACGAGCCGACGAGCCGATACGAACAGGTGTAAAAATATTAGTTTTATTCAAAATTAATAGAAATCGAGAACCCTAACCTTATAAATTTAATATAGTCTGTACGTATTGACACTATAGTGACAGTGTCTTCTCGGAAAAAAACCAAGATGGCGGTTTTTCGGCAACATTCCGTACAGGGTAATTCAAATCATATTAACACGAATAATTCCATTAATACATCCTAATAAATTACAAAACTTTTACAAAATAATCTACACATATTAATAAACAAACCTGTTAAATAATTCCTTAAAATTCCTCTGACTTTTTGAGTTATTTGTAGAAAAAGAACGCTGCTCAACGATCGCACGTGTTCCGGTGGCGATTCGAAGTAAACAAACCGTATCGGATAATTCAAATCGTATTAACACGA
Organism: Branchipolynoe longqiensis; assembly: GCA_030323885.1. Taxonomy (NCBI): domain Eukaryota; kingdom Metazoa; phylum Annelida; class Polychaeta; order Phyllodocida; family Polynoidae; genus Branchipolynoe; species Branchipolynoe longqiensis. Next base: position 74,413,524 of record CM059194.1, on the reverse strand, counting down.
ATAATTCCATTAATACTTCGTAATAAATTACAAAACTTTTACAAAATAATCTAAACATATTAATAAACAAACCTGTTAAATAATTCCTTAAAATTCCTGGGATTTCTGGAGTTATTGGTAGAAAAAGAACACTGATCAACGATCGCATGTGTTCCGCTGGCGACTCGAGCCGGAATCCAAATTTAAAGAACTGCGCAAGCGCGGTCCACCACCGTCGGTTCGACGGTGGCTCGACGGTGGAAAGGGATTGAAACCAACATCGGAACACCGCCGTCGACCCGACGGTGGAAAGTCGGTGGAAAGGGATTGAAACCCAAATTCGGAACACCGACGGTGGCCCGACGGTGGAAAGTCAGTGGAAAGGGATTGAAAGCCAACGTCGGAACACCAACGTCGGCCCGACGGTGGCTCAAATCTGGAAAGGGATTGAAAACCAATGTCGGAACACCACCGTCGGCCCGACGGTGGGCCGACGGTGGAAAGTCGGCGGCTGTGTGCGACCAATAGCCGACGTCGGCCCGACAGCTGTGTGCTATCTGGGACCTGGATAGACCACAAAAGTTGAGAACCGAAATAAATACATAGTCCCAAATCACTCCCTTCCCTCTCCCTCTCTGAAATCCCCCCCCCCCCCCCCCTGGCAAAAAGAGTAAAAGAAATAACTACCAAAGTATACTCACCAGCCTATAACACCTGACTAAACCACGCTTCTGTCGATGTATAGCAAGACTTTATTTAAGGAACTCTCCGTACAACTTCTGCTCGGGTGCGTGCATGTACATACAGATATGACATCTCCCTTCCGACATCTGATCGCATTGATTTTTTATTTGCGACTTGAGCGCTTGCTCTGGTATCATTGCATCTTCATACATCGTCAATGCTATTCTCCCTTCTTCTTTTTTTTAAATTTCTTTTAAAATTTCTTTTTATTTATTGATTTTTATTTTTTAAATTTAAAATCTTTTTTTTTTTTGTGTTTAACCTTAAACCTAGGCTTATTCTAACATTGTATGTCTTGATTTATTTGACATATTATCTGACAGTGAAGTCTATGCACTTATGCATGTTTATCACTTAACTCTAACAATATTATCTGATAGCAAAGGGTGTGTGTTTTCACTTAATTCTAACAATGTTGTAGCAATTTAATTCTTGATTTTATTTTTAATGATCTCCTAGATAATCCACTCGGATGTTCGTTATTTTGAATGATTTAATAGCTTCTGTGTTGCTTATAGATCTAGTCGTATTACCGGTTTTATAACCTGTCCGAAGTGGACACTCTGACTGGCGGTGGTGTAGGTGGGTCACCTATTTCTGGTTCTTGTATGGCTGGTTGTGGTGTGTCTATTCGTGGTGTTTCTTGTGGTGGGGGTGGTGTGTTTGTGTCTGAATCTGGCGCTATGTCGGTCAAGCATTTCTCGGCTGGGGTTTGTATGCGGTTACGGTTGATGTGATTGTTTCTCGTATTTTATATTTCGTACTCTCGTCCGGTCTGTCCTTTTCTGTTTGTGATTGTTCCGGGTACCCATTGCTTGTTGTGATTTTGATACCTAATTTTGTCCCCTACCTTTAGTTGTTTGTGGGGGCGCCCTGCCTTGATGTCGTGATAGTGCTTTTGTGTCTGTTGTGTCTTGTTTATTAATTGTGCTTTGTTTTTCTGTGTTTGCGGCTTTAAGTTTGTTGAGTGTATTGGTATTCTGGATCTGAGCCGTCTGCTCATTAGGAGCTGTGCCGGGGACGCATTTAATGTGATGAGTGGTGTGTTACGGTAGTTCAATAATGCTAACTCTATATCTTTGTTCTCTGATTTGCATTTTTTAAACATTGTTTTGACTGTTTGGACGAACCTTTCGACCTGGCCGTTGCTTTTGGGGAATTGGGGGTTTGAATATATCGGTTTGAAATTGTAGTGTTCTGCAAACATGGCATATTCTTGGCTTCGAAACTGTGGGCCGTTGTCCGACACCACCTGGCGTGGTATTCCATGCCTGGCAAAATTTTCTTTTAGTGCTTTTATTATACTCTGAGATGAAATGTCTTTTAATTGGGTTACTTCTGGGTACTTTGAAAAGTAGTCTACTGTTATGATATAGTATGTGTTTTCTAACTCAAATAAATCGGTCCCGATTTTTTCATATGGCTGGTTGGGTATTTGATGATTTATCATTGGTTTGTGATGTAGTTGTTTTCTGTGTATTTGGCATGTGGTGCACTGCTCGATTCGTTTTGCGATCTCTGAGTCTATGTTTGGCCAGAAGACTGTGTCGCGAGCGAGTTGTTTTGTTTTAGTAACACCGAGGTGCGTTTCATGTAGAATTTCTATGATTCGATTGCGTAATCTGCTGGGGACAATTAGTCTATTGCCTTTCATGATCATGTTGTTCTCAATTGTCAGATCGGCTTTATGTGTGTTATATGGGATTAGTGATGCTTGTACGTCTTTGTCATGTGTTGGCCATCCTTTTGTTATGTAGCTTTTGAGTTGTTGCATGTCGCTGTCTACCTTGTACTCGCTCATAATTTCGATCATTAGATCTGATGTGGTGTCGATCGATGCTACGCTGAACGTATCGTCAAACAGATCTCTCGGTTCTAGCGATTCACTGTGCGCCCGGGATAGTGTGTCTGCAAAAAACAATTTAGTGCCCTGTACGTGTGTTTGTGACAAATTATAGTTTTGCAGCCTCATGCGCATGCGTTGCATGCGCGCGGACAGCTTGTGTATTGGCTTTTCCATTATGGCTAGGAGCGGTTTATGATCTGTCTCAATTTTTATTACTTGGCCGTATGCATACTCATGAAAACGTTGACACCCAAAGCAGATGGCAAGCATCTCTTTTTCTATTACCGCATAGTTACTTTGAGCATTATCGAGTGCCCTGGAGGCCATAGCTACTGGCTTCTGATTTTGTAACAATACGGCCCCTAATCCTGATTGGCAGGAGTCCACCTGTATGACGATAGGCTTGTGTACATCATAGTATGCCAGCACTGGAGCATCTTTGAGCTTTTGTTTCAGGTTACTGAATGCTGATTCTTGTTCGACTTGCCAGTGCCACGCCACGTCCTTTGCTAACAGTGTCCGTAAAGGTTTGGCAATTTCTGACATGTTCGGTATGAACTTATGTACATACCCGACCATGCCGAGAAATCGCTGTACACTGGGCTTGTTGTGTGGCACGGGCAAGTCAACTATTGCTTGTACTCGAGCAGGGTCTGGTCACACTCCCTCTTGAGTGAGGAGATGACCGACATACGACACCTGTTTCTGGCAGATTTTCGATTTGTCTGCATTTAATTTCAAATTTACTGCTCTTGCGCGTTCCAGTACGGACTTAAGCCTGTGATCATGTTCCTCGATTGTGGCCCCATATATTAGTACGTCATCTGTTACCACTCCTACTCCTGGCAGATCCCCTAGTATCCGCTGCATTTCTTCGATAAAGATATCCCCGGCTGTCCTAATGCCAAAAGTCAGCCGAGTATATCTATACCGCCCCCATGGGGTGTTGAAAGTGCAGAGATGTGAGCTTTGTTCATCTAGCTGGATCTGCCAGTACCCTGACTTGGCGTCTAACACAGAGAAATATTTAGCGTGAACGGTGTTTGCTATTATTTCCTCTATAGTCCGGGTAGGGTATGGGCCTCTCATGATTGCCTTGTTAAGCTTTGTGGGGTCTAAACATATGCGTAATTTGTGCGGCTTACGGACAATTGTTATTGAGTTGACCCATTTGGTCGGCTCATGCTGTTCGGTAATGATCCCTAATTTAATCATTCGTTTTATTTCATCGTGAACTTGACCCTGAATAGCATATGGGATACGTCTTGGTGGATCTACGACTGGCATTACGAGCGGATCGGTATAGATTACAGCGTTTGTTTTGATCAGGCCAAGGCCACAGAATACATCGGAATATTGGCTCACCAGTTCATCGGCTCGTTTGCTGCAGGATCCTGTCGACTGTGTCCCAGTGACCATTGTTTTCGACACCTCATCAATCCTGGCGAGGATTCCCAGTTGGATACATGCCTTTTGTCCTAATATGGGGTGTCCTCTTTGAACGATCTGGAACTTGATCTTGTGCCCATTTGTGTTTAGGATCGCCTCACCATCTGGGACAATTCGATGCCCCGAATAGGTGATCAGTCGACATTTCGATTTCATCAGTGTTGTCTCCTTCAACTTGTTGAAGATCTCGCGTGGGATCAGGTTGGCCTGCGATCCGGGGTCCACCTTGAAACGTATGTCCTGGTCCTCCACGCGAGCATTTTTGTGCCACAGTCCGGCGCGATCATCATGATCGTTGTCGACTGCGCCGACGAATAAGTCCGCCTCCAGACTGTCCACACTCGACTCCGCTGCTGCTCCTTTGTATCCCATACCACACGTGTAGTCTGGGTGACCTGTAGATATTTCATTCACTGGTGTAGACTTGCTTCTGCATACAATCTCGAAGTGTCCTAGCTTGCGGCAGTAATTACATGTTTTGCCACGGGCCGCACACGCTCCCCAACGGTGATCGTAACCGCAGTTGCCGCATGCGGTGTTACCGGCCCTGTTGTTGTTGTTGTTGTTCGGACCATGTGACTTCCAAGATGGCGTCATTGTGGGCCTGCCAGCAGGTGCGCCAGCGCTTCCGGAGATGGTGTCTACTTCTTTTAAGTGGTCTTCGGGCTTTTCGTTCAAATGTCCGGCATTGTACTCACTCAACTGGCATATTTCCATGCATTTTTGTAGAGTGAGGTCCACCTCTGCTGTTTGAAGTAACTTGTTTTGTAATTCCCTGTTCCGGACGCCTGCTACTATTCGGTCACGTAATAATGTTTCCTCCATTGGACCGTACTCGCACTCAGACACTTTGTCACGGAGAGCAGTGATATACGCAGTGGTGTCTTCGGAAGTTTGATTATGAGTGTTGAATCGAAATCGGGTTATAATGATGTTTCCCCGACCGATACAGTACCTCCGAAACGCGTTGACTAGCGGTTCTATCTTGTCTTCATCCTCGGGTGGCAAGTCCAAGTTGTCATACACTTTGTGGGCTTCAGGGCCTGCCACGTGCAGGAACACGCAGCACTGAACATCTTCTGGTTTTGTTTTTACTCCTGCGGGCCGTCGCATATATTCTGTAGGCCCTGTACCAGGTTTTCCAGTTACTGCTTTCATTTGTGTCTAATATTAGTGGTCCGGGAGGCTTTAGACCTGTCAGTGCCATATCAGTAGTTGACATCTGACACCATGTAAAGAGAACGTCTGTACGCTTCTGTCGATGTATAGCAAGACTTTATTTAAGGAACTCTCCGTACAACTTCTGCCCGGGTGCGCGCATGTACATACAGATATGACACCACCGTCGAGTCGACGATGGCCCGACGGTGAATCAAAAGTGGAAAGGGATTGAACCCTAACGTCGGAACACCACCGGCGGCCCGACGGTGGCCCGACGGTGGCTCAAAAGTGGAAAAGGATTGAAACCTAAGGTCGGGACACCACCGTCGGAGCGACGGTGGCTCGACGGTGTACCAGACATGGAAAATGAATGCAAACCTGCGGCGGCCCACCACCGTCGGGCCGACGGCTCAAAAGTGGAAATTTGGATTGAACCCTAACGTCGGAACACCGCCGTCGGGGCGACGAAGGCTCGACGGTGGCTCAAAAGTGGAAAGGGATTGATTCCCAACGTCGGAAATCCACCGGTGGCCCGACGGCGGCCCGACGGTGGAAAGTCGATCGCGACGGTGCGACCAATAGCCGACGTCGGCCCGACGGCTGTGTGCTATCTGGGATACTACTGACAAAGCTATGGTTGACCCAAGACAATTTAAATGAGTCGTGCAAACATTATTTGCATAATCCAAAATCCACAACTACCTGTATCATCAAGTCATGCCCATTATATTAATGTCTCCTCACAAGTATGATCATCAAATCACTGATAGTCTAAAGGTAAATAGCTATTCTCCAGTCTACAAGTGCAAAATAAGATCCCCACTATATTTGTAATAATGCCTCATTTTAATCTACTATTGTCTATATTGTTCATAGCATCTCATCATCTCATCCATAAATAGTTCATATGCACTATAATTGTTAAGGCTGGAAGACAAGCGCCTCGGTGCTGGAAAAAAGATGTTATTCAACTGGGGGGCGGGGGTGGGGGAAATTGAAAAAAAAAAGATCTATGGTGCCAGTTTTCTTGCAGTGTCCAGTCCTAACCCTAGCCTTCTCCGCAGGTGGCGCCATAGGTTCTCAAGAAGCGCTACCAAAGTTCGTGAACAAGGAGTACTGGAACTCAAATGACCGTCAACCTTGTGTCGGTATAACACTTTTAGCACGCATTAGGAAGATGGAATTATACTTTTATAAACATCAGAAAATCATCCTAAATAATAAAGTGGTAAATTTTGACCCACCAAAGTTTACGACACCCTGCGTTGGCCGTGCCGCAGGAGGAGCTAATGAAGTCAAGATGGAGGACGGACAAACAGGTATGGTACATTAGAATTATTGTGTTTGTGATCTCGGGAGCGTATGGTTTTCGCTATTTGACCTATTGCATAGGGGACAGAGTTCACGAGATCTTTTAACTAATGAAATGTGTGTAGTTTGCATGATCGATCATCAAAAACCAACATTGCCAGCCAGACATGAAGTTCAAGTTGATGAACTGTGTCAGTCACTCAGTCAGTCAGTGTGTGTGTGTCTGTGACTGTGTAAATTTTACTTACTTCCGCGGCGTTGTTTCATGAAACGAGCTGCAAAACAACATTATAGGAAAAAAAAGTGTTGGATGACGGACATAGCCACGTGAATTCCCAATCTAATATGCTAAATATATCATCAATATACCTACTGGAGGTGAATATTTTAGCTATCCAAAATTGAAAACGACCATTTCAACATTTGACTTGGCACTTCATCCAGTCACCAGTGTCAGTGACAGATGTGAGATTCTTAGTCTTTGACTTAGATGACGGTCATATTCATCAATGACAATGATATTGACACTTCTTACTTCTATCTATTATTTACACACTATTACTTCTGTGTTTCTGCAGACTAGTATTTTTTACACATTATAATTTTACAAATACCACGATCAAACTGGGCATACCATACTCCACTTCTCCCACGCATATCAGCGTAAATAGCGCGAAATAGCGAATTGTAGACAATACTAATAATAATTCTAATAGCTAATTTAAGTATACACACAAAGTTGACATTATGCTGGGGAGTATAATCATGAAATTGGCTTTCAAGTGTGCATAACTCAGATTAGATAAAGGATTCACCCGGTACTCGCGGGTGAATCTTTTATCTAAACTCAGATTTACCTTGATTCATTGTATGATTTAGGAGGCCTACCTACCGTCTCAAAAGTATGACTAGTCATATCGTAGGTTATGGTTATACTTATCATAAGCCTTATGGACCGACGAGACGCATGATGTAATCGTAATATGTCCTGAAGGCCCACACTGCCACAGTCGTTGTGACAATGTCAATGCTGAGGTGTGAACATCGACACTGAATTAGTATGCATGTTTCTCAATTGTCACATCAGTTTTATGCAATCTTGTATACTTTAATCTAAGTAGCTTGATATATTTCGTACATATTTAAAACTAAGTCTTAGCTTTGATAGCTCGTTATTTCTGAGCTGTATTAAAATGTTTTTTTTTTTTTTAAACCCACCAACAAAGTAAACCAATATTGCTACTCTGGACTTTAAATCAAGCAGAATTACATTAGCATATGGTATTACTCAGTAATCATGTATTTGCTAAACGGTGACCAAACATTTGGGAGTTATCCAATCTGCCGGATTGTTACATAAACCAAGACTCAGATAAAATAAATCTCACCCTGACTACTTTCCCAAGCTATTATTTTCCCATATACCCGGGTCAACTGAGCACGTTTTAATACTAACACTAGCACTGTAACAGGACTACCATTTTGTAACTGCTGATATTCAGAACCCTTGCAGTGAGAGTTCTGTAAATCAATGTATATATATATGCACGGCAGGGGTAGGTAGTAGGTATGTAGGGTGTTGTCTAATTAGTTTTTGTCTCATGGAAAAGCTGCATAAATACACAAGTTATCAGAAGTAGGGCCTATGCCATGCAAAGATGACATACTACGTGGAGACCAGACGGGATGGCCGAATGAGTTGAGCGTCCATCTTCCGTTTTTGGTAGATGGTGGGATTAGAACCCCTGGGTTCGAACCCTGGTCGAATCAAACCAATGACTTAAAAATTGGTGGCTTGGTCTCCCAGTGGGGCACTACTATAAAGTTGCCATGAGTGTACACTGTCACAAATCAGTACCCATCCTGATATGACCTTAGATGTTGCCAAGACGTGAAACTCCAACAACCAACCAACATGCAGTGTGTAATGAGACATCTGCCTTCTTTTCTGCAGACATCTGCCGGGTGTGCCGGTCAGAGGGCACTTCGGACAAGCCCCTATACCATCCATGTGTCTGTACGGGAAGCATCAAGTTTATACACCAAGACTGGTAGGTATTCTCGTACTAATCTGCAGAGCTTTGTCATAGGAAATCTCCTGTACATTGCTGCCAATTTATACTTTTTTCAAGGAAAAACTACTTTTTAATTTTATACTTTTTTTCGGATGTAAACATCTTTTTTTTATACTTGTGTGCAAAATAATTGCCATTCTGGTAATTGAAAATTCTTCACTTAGAATTAGAAATTTGATGAGCTTGAGAGATATACTTTGCTAGTCTCTGCACAAGTGGTGTGTGTTCTGTTGAGTGGAACTTTTGCTGAGCTCTCTGCTGTCAGTGACCAAGTGACAGTACACTGAACTATGCTAAACAGAGGGCTCAACAGCCACAGCTCCTCACAACACTGCATACATCATTTCTGAAGCGTGCTCACAAGCAGCACATGTTTGCTTAACAAGGTAACAAATGGTTACACATCAGGGATAGTTAACCCGTATTTATACTTTAAAAATATTTGTTAAAGACAATTTTGATACTTCTAATAAAGATTTGATCCTTTTTGGGGGGTAAAAATCCTCAGTGGCAACACTGCTTGCATAAAATACCTGAAATTTAGCACATTGCATTGTTACTGGATATTTACCATTGCCTTGGATTTTAATTTTCCAGCTTGGTGCAATGGTTAAAATACAGTCGAAAGGAATACTGTGAACTATGTAAACACCGATTCGCATTCACTCCAAGTAAGTATATATACAATTTTACCTCAGTACTACCCTCTGGCTACTCATAGTCCAGGGAGAAGGAAGCACATACGGGTCCAGCAATTAGTATAATCAACTGAGGGCATTTGTGAGTAGCTCCGGCATTTTCTACATTAACTACAAAGCCATCCAGGTTAGTATCTTTTTAACTGTATACGTTGGTTCAGTTCATGTTAGCATTCACATACAAAAAGTTTCAAAACTTTTCGATACATTATTACTGTTTTACAGCCTAATTATGATTGAATTATGTAAGATCGTCATAACAATGCAGCCATTGTTTGTTATTGATAAAAAACTGCCCATTGCTGAACGGAGAGATGTTTGGCAGGAGCCATTTACATTGATAGGATTTATTACTGGTTTCTTGTTTTGGCTGCGCGTAAATGCAAGCACAAAAAGAAGGCACACTCATCAGATGGTGATGAGTACACAAGGGTGCGTAAGAAGCTGCACGTGAAGAAGTCCAAGAAGAGCAAGAAGAACAAATCCTCTTCTTCTGACTCTTCATCAGACTCGTCATCGACAAGCTCTGACTCTGATACTAAATGTGCGGGGAAATACGCGGAGTTGAGTGGCAAGGTTCTTCGAAGGAAAAAGGGGCATACCACCAACGATGATGAGGAAAACCATTCAGGGGCACTTCAACACCTTCAAGCCGACTGAGGTTATCATGAAGCTGGCTGAGAAATTCACGGGGATCAAAGGGATCCTGGAATCTGCCATCAAAGAAATGGACTCAGAGGTGAGACTGAGTGAGGACCGGGAGAAGTTTGAGGCAGTTCTTCACACTGTACACAAAGGGGTACTCTCAGCCATTACACCGATAGCCAACAGGATGATGGCTGAGAATAAATTCTCATCGCTGTGTAAGGAAATGGATGGGCGACATCGACTAGCAATTTCCTGTCATACAGACGTTCTGGAAATGTCTTTAAGGCAGTCTGCACGGATGCAGGAAAGGAAGTAGCCAGATCTAAGGTCTTGGACAATGACGGGAAGGAATACACATTATTCCTTGCCCCCAAGCCCATTAAGGGAAAGCCACTGGACAAGACCAAGATGTTCAGTGGACAACTCCAGCACTTGGAGACTGGTTCCAAGTGTGGGAAACATGGAAACGAACAAAAAGAAGTTTGCAGACACAAATCCTACAAGCTTAAAAAAGATGGGGCAGGATTTGGGAAGCCGTCGAACCGGACAACGAGGAGGCCGGTTTGGAATGAACTCCAACTTCCAGACATGGGGAAGGGGCCAAAGGATGTCATTTGGCTGGAACGACAGGAACAGACCATTCAGAGGGAGTTCAATGCCAAGAAGCCGTTCCCCCACCCAGGGAACAAATAGAAGTGGCAACGCAAACACCAGTAAGCATATTTAAAGCTGGTAACCTCAATAATTGCCTACCCGAATGGAATAACATTACGGAGAATTTAGATATCCTTAATTTAGCGGAAGGGGTAAGAATGCCTTTGATTGAGGAACCTATTCAAAATAGCATACCTTACCCATACCGATTTCATGGTTCAGAACGCGGGGCGTTAGATAATCAGGTCCTTAAATTTTGTGAAAAGGGCATCATAGAACCAGCACTACATGTGGCTGGGGAATTTATTTCTACTATTTTCACGAGACCCAAACCAAATGGAGATGTAAGACTCATTCTAGATCTAACTTTGCTTCACAAATTAGTAGAATAGAAACATTTCAAAATGTTTTCATTAGAGAGAGCTAGAGATTTAGTAACACAAGACTCCTGGCTAGCCAGTGTGGATCTCAGAGATACATACTATACAGTATCAATCTATAAACCTGATCGTAAATAGCTCAGTGGTTCAAACCCTGGTCGAGTCAAACCAATGACTTAAAAATTGATATTTGTTGCTTCCTAGCCTGGTGCTCGGCATTATTAGGATAGGACAAGGATTGGTTGGCTCAGTGTCAGGATACTGTGACTGAGTGGGATATCAGGTCATGGTGCTGGCGGCCTGGTCTTCCAGTAGGGCAGCACTACAAAGTTGCCATGAGTGCGCGCTGTCACAAGTTGGTACCCGTCCTGATATGACCTTAGATGTTGTTAGGACATAAAACAAACATACATACAAATATCTCAGGTTTTGTTGGAACGACAAACTGTATGAGTTCACGTGTATGCCTAATGAACTAACTAGCTTGCGCTCCACGCATTTTCACAAGGTTACTAAGACCTATATTTTGCCAGATGGCTAGGGAAGTACATATCATGTTTTCTTATATTGATGACTCATTTATTGTTGCACAAACACAACAACGGTGTCAGACAGCAGTAGACATATTATGTGAGACATTTAAGAAATTAGGATTCTACATACATGAAACTAAATCAGTTTTAACACCAACAAAGAAATTAAAGTTTTGGGGATTCTTTATTGACACCACAGAAATGACCCATTTCAGTAACGGAACAAAAAGTTGATAAATTTACAACAGCAAACCAATTATTACAATTGAACAAACCAAAGAGAAGACAAGTCGCAATACTGATATGAATTATGATATCATATGCACCAGCTATCCTTTATGGCAAGGCTCATATTAAATCGCTATAAATAGATAACTTGGTGTTGGCTCGCACGTAAGGAAATTTTGAATGATCCATGATGATTTCACCAGATGGTCAAAAAGATATGTGGTGGCTGTTACACATTACAAATTCCCCCAACCCCATTAGAATGGGAGAGCCCAACACTAGTCATAACAAACGCTTCACTAGAAGGATGGGGGGCTCAGAGAGACAACAGGTGGTTGGTGGATGGATGATGAAATCTCCGATCACATAAATGTACGAGAACTTAGAGCTATTTATCTAGGATTACAATCTAGTTCACCTACCTAAAAATCATGTAAGGGTATTAACAGATAACACAACAGCTATGGCTTACATACGTAATATGGGAGGGACTCGTTCCAAACCATGTAACTATTTAGCCAAACTAATTTGGGACTGGGCAGAGAAACACGAGATATGGCTAACAGTAGCACATATTCCAGGCAGACAAAATACTTTGGCTGACAAGAAAAGTCAACATTTTCACGACTATCTAGAATGGTAATTAAATCAGGGTATTTTCGACCACATTTTTGATAAATGGGAAAACCAGAAATTGTCTTATTCACATCACACAACAACAAAAAGTTACCAAAATATGTGTCTTGGCATCAATAACCCAGATATTAAGATTTCTAAGAATATTAGAAGATGAAGGGTTAGGATTTGAGGCAATTAATGCAGCAAGATGTGCACTTTCAATTATTCTACCAAGGATAGATGGACAAACGATTGGAAAGCATCAGGTAGTACATTGGTTCATTAGATCGGTATATGAAAGGAACCCATCCAAACCCAAATATAGGTTTTGGGTTGTGTCTATAGAATTTAAGTTATTCAAGTCATGGCCTAGTAATAGACATTTATCAATGAAGGAAATAGGATTCAAGTTAGCAGTGCTATTACTGCTAGTGACGGGACACAGAGGCCAAACCATTGTGGCACTCTCACTCGATGGACTAGAGATAGATAACGATGAGGCAACATTCGGTTTAGGGACATTACTAAAGTTGAATCGCATAGGGGACCCACTGTCCACAGTACATGTAAATAGTTTTCCGGAAGATAAACGGATATGTGTAGTTTCAGCCATTAGGGCGTATTTTTCCAAGTCACGCGGAATAAGGAATTCCAGACAGCTACTAATCAGCTTTATCAAACCGCATAAAGCTATCTCGAGAGACACACTCGCAAGATGGACCATCAAGGTGCTTAAACAGGCAGGCGTCAATACTGGACGCTACGCATCCCACTCAACGCTTGGAGCCATGGTCTCTACGGCAAGACAATTAGGAATCTCAGTAAAGAGAATCCTTGCACACGCAGGGTGGAAGACAGCTAGATCGTTTGCAAAACAAAACAAACGACTAGAAAAGCCAGGTTGCCTGGCGACTCGCCTACTCACCAAATGAAGACGGGCTAGAAACAAAATTAATATTTTGCACTAAAAAACAATAGTATGATTACAACATTAAGTATAAACAGATTTTTAAAAATGAGATTACGTAAAATTCTCCCTGGACTACGAGTAGCCAGAGGGTAGTACCGAGGTAAAATAGTATAGTGATACTAATCTTACCTGGGTACAGATGGTGGATAACTGGTGTTTTCCCTAGGTACTAGCCTCGGATAGTCATGGGTCAGGGCCCCCCCCCCACACCCTAACTCGACTATCACGTTTCGCTGGTGCCAAAACGAAAACACTAAAGTATCCATATAATAATATCATTTTTTATCCTATAAAGTATGTAAAAGATTGCTGGATCCGTATGTGCTTCCTTCTCCCTGACCCATGACTATCCGAGGCTAGTACCTCGGGGAAAACATGAGATTACCTAAAATTCTCCCTGGACTACAAGTCGCCAGAGGGTAGTACCGAGGTAAAATAGTATAGTGATACTAATCTTACCTGGGTACAGATGGTGGATAACTGGTGTTTTCCCTAGGTACTAGCCTCGGATAGTTGTGGGTCAGGGCCCGCCCCCCCACCCTAAGACGACTATCACGTTTTGCTGGTGCCAAAACGAAAACACTAAAGTATCCATATAATAATATCATTTTTTATCCTATAAAGTATGTAAAAGATTGCTGGATCCGTATGTGCTTCCTTCTCCCTGACCCACGACTATCCGAGGCTAGTACCTCGGGAAAACACCAGTTATCCATCATCTGTACCCAGGTAAGATTTGTATAACTATACTATATTCAACGATCTTTTAGTAGCAAATCTTGAATTCTTTGGCTATTTATATATAAATATATAGTAAATGATTTCCCCAAAGAGTTATTCTCCACTTATCCGTGAGTTTGGAAAGAGACATGTTAGATATGAATATATGTATAGTGCAGAAACCCGATGAAGCATTATTGGTGATGTTGTGTTGCATGTTGAACCTATTGTGTAACCAGTTGAACACGCCCACTAATTTGGATATTAATCGAAGTAAATTTAATACTTAGATCGTTCCCAAGATATAATAATTTTAATTCGTTTAAGCATGTGTAATAATCATGGCAGGTATTCGATTGTGTAATCACTCCTCTCATTAATTCAGACTATTACGTATGCCCAGATGTACGTAGAATTGTGGGCTTTTGTCCCTCCCTATTTACCAGACGGGGTGGCCGAATGAGTTAGAGCGCCTGTCTCCCGTGTTGGTAGGTCGTGAGTTCGAACCCTGGTCGAGTCAACCCAATGACTTAGAAATTGATACTTGTTGCTTCCTAGCCAGGCGTTCGGCATTAATAGGACAGGGCAAGGACTCGTGTGCTCAGTGTCAGGATAATGTGACTGAGTGGGATACCAAGTCATGGTGCCGGCAGCCTGGTTTCCCAGTGGGACAGCACTATAAAGTTGCCATGAGTGCACACTGTCACAAGTCGGTACCCGTCCTGATATGACCTTAGATGTTACTAGGACGTAAAACAACAAACAAACCCTCCCTATTTTCAATATTATTTCATCTGTGCTGAGATAATTCATTATTGAACTATATTCTATTCGCGTCACGGAACTAGTAGCAGAAATTACCGTAGTATCAAATGACACTTGCAATAAATAAATATTTAAAACAAATACTGTGAATAACAGATGCTGGTGGTCAACTCTGGCATCATCCATCACCCACCCCCGAGGCCCGAGTAGCTCGCACACGTTGTCTTTGCCGGGTGTCTGGGGCCTCAAACCCAAATGTCTTACCTCAAACTGCTGGAGCACTCAACTGTTTTACTTGCACGTTTTTCCTTGTCCTCATAATTTCAAGCTCGTGCAGTTCAAACCCATGACTTTGAAACTAAACATCAAATGATTAAAATTAATATGGGTTCTTTTTAATTAGACAGGTTGCAGGCGGTTATTTAAACGCACACACACACACACCACACACACACACGCAATCCATCAAATGCACACTGCCAGAGAATCGTGGACAATTTACATGAAGTCCACTTTTCTCTCTAATTTCTTCTTAGTTGTTGACAGAGATGAGTTTCATCCCTGCGTACCTTTCTTGTTCACACAGTATATTCACCGGACATGCCGAAGCGGTTACCTATAGGTGACCTGATCAGTGGTCTATTAAAAAGTGTTGGTCGTGCTGTTCGCTACTGGTTTCACTATACGCTGGTCGCTATAGCTTGGCTATGTATCGTTCCACTCACTGCCTGTAAGTATGCGCCTTCATTGTAATAATACTAGCGGTTGTGTAGAGCAATACTTGGGCTCATATATGTGCTCTATAATCCATTATGGGAATATAAACAAGGACACTACCGATCTTCAGTTCCCTATGTAATAGTTAGCACTTATCCTATCTAGCTGACCCTGTTATTATGACATAGACCACAGTGGCGCCCCCTGTGAGCGGCCCTGTGCACTGTATGCCAGCTGCGCCTGGCCTTAACGCATTCATATATAAATGCCGGAATTAAATGGTTCTAATTATTATTATCGATCATTAATAATTAATTATCCTGCATTTGGGGCTCGTTATGGGTATCTCGATATTGTCCAATCAATGCCCTTCCCCTGCGAGCCCGGGACTGCCCTTGGTGGCGCCAAAACGGCGGGTTCGGCAGCCGGGCCGCCATATTTGTTCATTGTTGGCCAAGATTTCAAACTTATATATATATAGTAAAACCTCCCTAAATCGACCGACCATGGGACCAATTTTAAATGTCCCATTTAGGTAGGTGGTCGGTTAGAGGTTTTTTTAATTGTTACAATGGTATTGTATAGGCGATCTTTTGGGACCTAAATAAGGCAATCGATATAGTGGAGTGGTTGATCTGTAGAGGCGGTCGGTTAGAGAGGTTTTACTGTATATCGATTGTTGTTAAAATATTAACATAGAAAATTATATTACTTACAAGCCTTCCTTATTCCACTGCTCCGATTTTAAGAAAAAGAGTTCGGACTCATTAATGTTTTTATTTCCACACCCCACTCCAGTTATTAATTATTTAAAATATATAATATTTTTTTGCCTTGTGTTAATGGTTAGTTTATTTTTGGCAGAGTATATCAAGATAGGATGCGATACATGTGATTAGATCAACAATTTGAGTGGCAAAACTATGATGATCTAAGTAGTACAGTAAAGTCAGATAGCACGATTTGAACGGTCAATAGTACATTCAAGTAGGCAGTTTGTATTTTTTTTTTTAAACATATGTGTTTGAGAAGTTTCTGAAATGATACAGAAACCGGTATTAATCTATATTAGATACTTAAACATGTTAAGAGTAATATTAGATAGACTAGTTGTGATAAACGCATATATTGCTGAACTAAGCATGTCTAAACCTGGACCAAGCAGTTATTGTCCCATATGGGGTTTGAGGTCCAAGGGGCCCTAGGATGTGTATTGGCCGAGATCGGTGCACTTTTCTAGATCTGAAGGGATAAAGCACATGTTAGAGCGATAGTGCATTTGTTTAATGTCTTCAGTTCTCAAACTGTAACCATTATGGTCAGTACAAGCTGGAATTTAAATACATTATAACATATCAGCTGTGTCAAAATACAACAAAGTGATTGATATTGGACTGGCCAGTCTGATATCTGTTTTACCAGACTGGTCAGGTCAGCGGGCATTGTAAGAAACATTGTATAACAGGGGATGACTAGACGTGGTGGCTGAATTGGTAGAGTGCAGGCTCCCCGTGCGGAAGATCGGGAGTTTGAACCCCATTCGAGTCAAACCAATGACGTACAAAATTGATACTTGTTGCTACCTAGCCTGGCACTCGCCATTACTAGGATAGGGCAAGGACTGGTTAGCTCAATATCCAAATAATGTGACTGATTATGAAATCGGTTCATGGTGCCGGCTGCCTGGTTTGTAAAGTCACCATGAGTGCGAACTGTCACAAATCGGTAGCCATCCTGACATGACCTTAGATGTTTGCCAGGACATAAAACGTCAACAAACTCATAAAGAATACATTATCAGCACTGTCTAGACATTAAATAAGTACACTCACTTTGAACTTGATAATACCGTAGCAGTGGTTTGTTTATCTCCACTTCAAATTCACATGAACTGTTAATCTATGACTTGTTATAGATATATTTAATGGAGCTAACAACTTGTATTGTGTGACTATTTCAGGCCGCATATATCGCTGTTTATTCACGGGCTCCGTGAGTTCGTTATTAACACTGCCACTAGACATGCTTTCTACGTGAGTATCTCTATTTTGTGCATTTTGCCACCATAATGTAGTATTTACAACAGAAATGTAGTATTTACACAGTGCCTTAATGGGTGCGGATGCCAATTTATTTAAAGTTGCATAGTCCGATGGTTTTGTATTTCAGCAATTTTCCGGGATAAATACATTAGATTGATCATTATAATGTACTTTTCTTTAGGTTGAAATAACTTTTAGTTCAAATGGCTAACTGGAGATATTTGTAGCGCAACCATGGAAAATTAATTTTGGAAAGCACGCCAAAACTCGGACACCATAGGATTAGGCAATAACAGGTTCTATTAAATTGACTCAGTACGCTCTTCTACGTTCCAACAAATGTTTAATAAGTGCACCGGTATCTAAGTTAGATATGTAAAATCAAATCTAGGTAAGTGTTTGGGTTTTTGAAATTTGATGCTTCATCGGACTATGCAGCTTTAATTTGTTCCTACAAGGGGAATGGCCCAGACGGTAAAGTGTTTATCTCTCATGCTGAGGGTCGTGGGTTTGGTAGACAAACCAAATGCTGCTGTGAAAACTGGCACTTGTTGATACCCCTGGTTGCTATGTCTGGCGCTGGGACAGATAGGGCAAAGACTGGCTGTGTGGGGTATTCTATTTTAGTGCTGACAGACACATTTTTTTATTTCTAAAAGAAAGGAAAAAGGACAGTTAAAGAAATAATGCTAAATAAAATGAATATTCAGGTGCTGTTACAGATGTAGCAGTATTTGGGGTCACGGCCGACACTTACCAATGGTGGGGGTCAACATATTTTGAATTTTATTTTAAAATAAAATATGGTATGGTGGTTTGTGTTGGCATCGCCCAAGGGGGTAATCTTCCAGTGTCTATTTTGTTGTTTTTGTTTGTTTGTTTAACTACCCCCCAGCACAAAAAGTAGACATCGGCTATTGGGGGTCTTCCGGTCTGTACACCCAAATGCATCTTTCTAAACAAGCAATAAGTAACAAGCAAAGTAGATAAACAATTTGACAGTTTAACAATAACTTCAAGATAAACAACAAATTTGGAAATTACATTGGATGCATACATATTGAGACTGTGTCAAAAGGTGCTGAGCAATATGGGACAAAACCTTGTCCATTGTAACGATCAACATACTATCTGCTTATGCATTTGCTCAGGATAAACTGATTTGTTTTTTTTCACTGTGTTTCATTATCCCAATAGAATACATATTGATTTGAAGCAAATGTCCTTGTGTTTTCAGTTTAACCGTTTCTGTGCTGTTTTGTGTCAATCGTTACAATGAACAAAAAAAAAAAGAAGAGTTATCACCTTTAGAGACAGTCTCATTTACCATGTCATTGAACTGTATAGGTGGTGGGTGTTGAAATATACATGGCTGTGTTATATTAATTTCTGTCATCAAACAAAGAATCAATAGGGGATAGGGAGATATTAAATAATTAAAACTTTGTTGGTTGGTCTGGAAAAACAATATATGTTAGTGTGGTGAACAAAAAATAACCCCCCTCCCCATACACACTTAAGGCCCGGTCACACCTTACCAGACTTGGGTACCGGACACTGTCCGGTGGTGTACGGCGATGTCCGGTACCCATCCGGCGGTGTCCAGTACTAGTTTTGAACATGCACAAAACTTCTACCGGACACCATTGGACTGACGTGTCCGGTTGGTGTCCAGTTTGTCCGGTACCCATCCGTATGTGTCCGGTACCCATCCGTTGGTTCTGGTTTGCTTCCGGATTTGTCCAGTGGCGAGAATGTCAATAATATATATATATATACTGTAGTAGTCGGCACTGAAGTAACCACATAGACAGGTAGGCATGGGTAGTGTGTTGATATCAGGGAGCCTAGGTGGTGTAATGTTTAGCACACTGACCCGGAATGCAGAGATGTGGGTTCGAGTCCCGTTCTATGCGCAATATTTCCCATTTTCATCACCCCCCATGACAATAGTAAGAAAATCAAAAAAATACAGTCCGGTACGTGTCCGGTTGATGGTCGGTACGTCCGGTTCTCGTCCGGTACATGTACGGTACTTGTCCGGTTGTCCGGTGGCAATTGACCCAATTACGCTCCATTTCGATACATTTTGTGTACCGGACTAGAAAATTCTTTGTCCGGTGGTGTCCGGTAGTCAGTCCGGTAAGGTGTGACAGGCGCTTTACAGAGTAAACCTAAACTAACTATTATTTGCCAACTGTCCGTGTCTTTCTGAATGTGCGTTGTGTTATGATTGCGCGTTGGTGTCCTTCTTCCATCATGTTAACGCTCCACACATCGACACTGGGCATGCTTTCAGAGAGAACCTGCTGTCCGACTGTTTCCAAGGGTGCTTCGTCGTGACGTGCACGCTGTGCGCCTTCATCAGCCTGGTGTGGCTGCGAGAGCAGATTCTACACGGCGGGGGGCCGGATTGGCTGGAACATGACGCGCAGGAGCGCCACAACGAGGTTCGCAATCACACCCCTCACTACCACCACCACCGTTAACCACCACCACCATACACTACACACTACAAACTACTATTACCACCACCACCACCACCACCACACACACACACACTAATAATACCACTACCGCCATCATCGTTAACTGCCACCACCATACACTACGCACTATAAACTACTATTTCCACCACCACCACGCAAACACTGATACTACCACCACAACCATAAACCACGACCACCAGCACACACACACTAATACTACCACCCCCACACATTACTACTACCACGACACACCACAACCATACACTACCACTACCACCACACACTATCACCACCACTCCACATACTAGCACCACCACCACCACCACACACCACTACCCCCCAACAGGCTGTGCTCGGCATTAATATGATAGGGCAAGGGCTGGTTAGATCAGTGTTAGGATAATGTGCCTGATGTCCCAGTGGGGCAACACTATAAATTTGCCATGAGTGCGCACTGTCACAAGTCGGTACCCGTCCTGATATGACCTTGTTGCCAGGACGTAAAACTCCAACAACCAGCCTTCCTGAAACGGTGCATGGGGTTAGGGACGTTTCAACTTTAAATACCCAACATTTTAGATTCCCCCCACAGATAAATTTGATCTCCAGAGCCTTCATTAATTATGATATTCGTGCATCATGTCCTTTAATATAATGGAAAGACAGACTTACACATATGTAGGCATGTCTAATAATCCTGTGTGGGTGGTACAGTGGTTTCAAATGGTCCAAAGGTAGTGAAATAAGTCCACCCTCCCACGTGGACATATGTCTACATGTGTATAGAATCATGTGCTGTAGTTCTTCATTAACCTTGGAACTGTACTTTTAGTTGTGTAATACCGGTCTCATATGCGGTATGTTGATGTCCTTTACCAGGTATATTTCTCCCTCCCTCCGTGAGTTACATTTAAGCTATATGGCTCTTCCAACATAGTTTGTGTTTTGGGTGAAAACTAACTTTCTGCTAAACTAACTTTCTTATCCACTGAGATCACGTCAGAGCTAACTGATTTCATATGGCACTAGTGCCATTCTGCGGTGCAGCAGGTACCCGATATAGAAGCATGGATGTACAATGTCAGGGTCCGTACGTGGCCTGGAAAGTCTTGATTTGCCCCATTTCCAGGCCTTGAAAAGCCTTGAATTTAATCTAATTTGGGTAATTAGTCTTAAAAAGCGTTAAATTCCATTCAACTGTCACCACTGATCTAAATTAGTCTGAAATCGCCATTCGCTATTGTTGTTGTTTTTCCCTGACATCCAAATGTAAATAGCCTTGAATTCCATATCTTCACATGAGTATGGACCCCAAACGTTTTGGGTGAAAATCAATTTACGGCAAACTAACTTGTCTTATCCGCTGAGATCACATCAGATTCAGAGCTAACCGATTTCATATGACACCATATGGGCGGTGCACCCGGTATAAGAAGCATGGATGTACAATGTACAACGCGGCTCCTGTTACCTTGCAGAATGCCGACGCAGCGCCGCCCGGCGGGGGCGGGGCAGGAGCTGGGGGTGGGCCGGGGGGAGGCCCGGACGAGGCTGGCGGTGAGGCGGTGCTGGCCGAGAACCCGGGGATGGACGGAGCCGTGAACCCCGTGCAGATGTTCGAGGGCGGGGCGCCAGGCGGCATGCTGGACGAGGAGGAGGAGCTGGACGACCCGAACGCGCAGATGGGCCCGGCACAGGGTGAGTGGGGTTACCGCAGTTGTAAGGGGGAAGGGGTGAGTGAGTGAGTGTGCACTAGTTTTTTTTTGTCGATGCAGTGTAGTTCGATCTCACTCTAAAGCTAGCATTCCTTACACACGGTATGCGGCATGCGAATGTGGCAAAATATGGAAAAGTGAATGGGGGTGCTTCCATGCCTCCGAATGCGAATGCGAATGCAGCAACTGAATCGGTCCCTGTAGCCATCGATGCGGCATGCAAATGCCAAACGCAAGGGGAAACCCACCAGCTGGTGTGTTTCCCGTATGGTATCAAAACTAATCCACAGATCGTATACAAAACTCTCTCAACCTGCCTGATAAGATCGGCTGTGGGGTTTCCCTTAACGGCAGGGGAGGTTTCCCCTATCACATTGGGTATCTACACCGCATATACGACATTCAGTAATTTGCAAAAAATAGTTTTGAGCTTCATTTAATGATTTCACCTGTTAGTATATTGAATTTTAAATAAAATGACATGTCATTTGTGAAAATCGCTCTAATATTAAAGAAAATATGGACTTTTTAAAGTTGTTACTGTGTACTAGTCAAACCAAATGGCTGCATGCCGCATGCCGCATGCCACGTGAAAGGAATCAACCCGTTCGCATGCCGCATTCGCATACCGCGTGTAAGGAATCCTAGCTTAACAAGGCCCAAATTAGTGGCATTCTTGGTCCAAGCCTCTGCATCTCGGCAGATTCATATTACAATATAATCCAAAGCTTCAAACAAGCTGTGCACTCTAGCCGATGTTTACTTTCTGTGCCGGGAGGTCGTTAAACAGAAATGCAAGAAAATGCTGCAGATCTTTTTTTTAAATGAATATAATTATTTATTAAAGCTATTTCTGCTTTGCCCTACCAGATGAGATTTGGAACCCGATAGAGTGGGACCGTGCGGCGGAGGAACTGACGTGGGAACGGCTGCTGGGACTCGACGGGTCGCTCGTCTTTCTGGTAAGGCTTGACAAATAAATACATGTCACTAAATGCCTTAGTTCAATAACAAAAAATTAAAAAGGGGAAAAAAAGAGAATATTATCCCTGTTGAATAATATATTTTTTTCAGCACCGAGGGGCTGGTCTTCCAGCCTTCTAAACAATTTTTTTTTTTTAATTATCCCAATTGAATAATATATTTTGTCAGCACCGAGGCACTGGTCTTCCAGCCTTTGCAATTATGGTGCATATGAACTATTTATGGATGAGATGGTATGAACAATATAGACAATAGCAGGTTGAAATCAGGCATTACAATTATGATGGGGATCTTATTTTGTACATGTACACTAGAGAATATCCATTTACTTTTAGACTATGTCATTGACTTCCTATGTGATATCCATTGGAAATGAATATGTATGTAAATGTGCAAATAGAAACTGATATTAAAGGCACGTGTAATAGGACACGCGGAGAGCATATGCAGATTTACCAGTCTGCAGTCTTGGTATTACCTTAGATGTTGCCAGGACGCAAAGCTTCAACAACCGGAATTATTTTTAGGTTGAAATTTTTGTTTAAATAAGAATGGAAAATAGTGGCTTATGACAGTAGGCCCTCAAGGTGACTTTATGGTGCTGCCTCCCTGGGATACGGTACTGCCGGCACCATGACCTGATATCCCGTTCAGTCACATTTTTCTGGTTTTGAGCCAACCAGTCCTCCTCTAACCAGCTAATGCATATGAATATCGAATCGCCCTACCAACCATATTTGAAGAATTTTACCGTGAAAATTAAGTGTTTCAAGTAGAATCAGTACCATGGATGTGATCTTTCTGGGGATTCGCGGATTTCAAACCTTTTAATAATGAAACTAATCATTCCTATGATTCGTGGAGATATTTGGTGTTATATAGGAGAGGGGGGGGGGGGTAATGGCTTGACTTTTTGTATGTTCTCTTCAGCCTTGATATCACAAAGAAATGGGATTAGATTAAGTCTGGTGGTTTGACTCTTTCCATTTTCATCTTTGTAAGCCCCGTCCTGATATGACCTTAGATGTTACCAGAACGTAAAATCCCAACAACCACCCAACCATAGTTTTTGTAATTAGAATCTTCCTCGTTGTTACACATATGCATACCATTAAACCATTGTTATTATTATTGTTATTATGTGCTACGGTGTATACAGACAGGAAAAAATATTGTTTCCTGTTGCAAATACTACTTTTACGGTCCTTGGTGCTTAAATTACATGAGCTTCTGGGGGTGCTGCCCCCTGGGTCCCGCTTTGGGTGCCTGGGTGGTCTCTAACCTCCCAGTCTGACTTTGAAGTTCTTTGCTGATGACTAATCAATTTGGTATCCCTTATTGCACAGTGTCAATATGTTGGTGGCTTCTCCGGTGCATATATAATATACAGTACAACCTCTCTAGCTGATCACCTCCACAGACCGACCACTCCCTATACCGATCGCTTTATTTGGGTCCCAACCGATCGCCCATACAATACGATTGTAATAATTTTAAAGAAACTCCCTAAGCCGAGCACCTCCGTAAATGGACCATTTAAATTCGGTCCCATGGTCGGTCGATTTAGAGAGGTTTTATTGTAATTTAAAGCTAGAAGTATCCTATATAAGATTTAATTGCGGAATAGTACTGTAGTGGTCTGCACTGACCTCTCTCAGGCAAGTAACCACATAGACAGGTAGGCGTGGGGAGTGTATTGATATCAGGGAGCCTAGGTGGTGTAATGGTTAGCACACTGGCCCGGAATGTAAAGAGATGTGGGTTCGAGTCCCGCTCTAGGCGCAGTATTTCCCATTTTCATCACCCCCACGACACTGGTTGCCGTGATCAGGATCCTGTACAAGCTTTGCGCTGTATGGTTGTTGAACCTACCCTGTGTATGTATGTGTTAGTGCATTGCCTGTATGTATGTAATTGTAAGCATTACAAGACTTACAATTCCAGGGGGACGAGTGTAGTGGTCTGCACTGACCTCTCTCAGGCAAGTAACCACATAGACAGGTAGGCATGGGGAGTGTATTGATATCAGGGAGCCTAGGTGGTGTAATGGTTAGCACACTGGCCCGGAATGCAAAGAGATGTGGGTTCGAGTCCCACTCTAGGTCCAATATTTCCCATTTTCATCACCCCCACGACAGTACTGATCTGATTGGTGCAGTGTTATATACATATCTCGTTTCATTCTACCCCCCTCCCTCCCTACCCCCCCTCCGCCTCCATTGTTATCTGGTTCGTCACTGATTAACTACTTAATGGTTATTATCTCTTTGCAGGAGCATGTATTTTGGGTTGTGTCTCTTAATACCCTTTTCATCCTCGTGTTCGGTACGTGATATTTTTAATTCAATTGAGCAATTATTTTTTATTATCTATTTCAAAACAATATGGTTGTTTTAGAAAAAGCTACTTTCTATTTTTATGTAAAGTAATAAGTATGTTGTTAATATGATTTCTGTTCTTTGTAAATTGCCTGTTTGGTTATTGTACATTTTTCATTGAATAATATTAACGGGTAAATTCTAAATATAAATTTTCTACTTTTTTTAAAGTATCAACATTATTGTTAAATGTGCAGTATTGTTAGTTTAAATATTGAAAATATGTTTGATAATTCTTATGAAGGAAAAAAAATGATAAAATAAAGATCACGTAGGCTTACTATTTTATTGAAAAATCTGCCGAACTACTATGGAGTCTGCATTTTCTTATAAATGTTAAAGGATGTGTGTCGTGAAAGATGTGTATCAGACTAATATTTGCAGATAACACCAACATTTGAAAATATATGTGACTTCCCAGAGTTCGTGCATTGCAATACTTTTAACAATTTCTGTGTATTATTAAAATGTCTCCATTGCCTCTCTTGCCGTGTAGCTTGTGGACAGTGATGGCTTCTTTTTCTCTCCGATAGCATTTTGTCCTTTCCACATCGGGCACTTCATCATCATAGGACTGAAGGCTGAGAACTGGGTAAGCTATCGCCTCTGCTTTCCGTTATTTGCTTTTATCCAGGTCTAAAATGTGTGCTTCCCTTCTTCAATGAATGGCCCTGTTCACGGCATGTATGTGACCCCATGCATGTTGACTTCTGATAAGCTGTTGGTCATCCGATCGATCCTCCTCAGTGGACCCATTTGCAGTTTGGGATATTTTCCGTTCCAACCAGTGGTCCACAACTGTTTCATCAAAGGCTGTGGTATGTGCTGTCCTGTCTGTGGGAAAGTGCATATAAAAGACCCCTTGATGCTTATCGGAAAGGGTAGCCTTTCTGGCGGCAGCAGGTTTCCTCCAAAGAAATATGTCAGAATGACCGTATATTTGACGTCCAATAGCCGATGATACGAAAAATCAATGTGCTCTAGAGGCATCTTAAATATAAAAAACAAGCTTTACTTCTTTCTTTTATTTTTACTTCTGAAAAGCAGCGGCACCGTAGACTACCGTAAACTCTCCATGCCTGGTTGTTGGCTTCCATGTTTGAACCTGTTTCGCACGCTGTTTATTTGGGCCCTAATTAGAGGCCGCCCCAGTTTAGATACTGCCGTGTCTGGGTTACAGCAGCCTATACAAAGCAAACATCTGGGAACCTGATGTCATTGGAGGCCACAATGTACAAAGGTGTCCGTAAACTCCTTCACAGACCACAGACTTTGATATTGTTGAAGTTGGAGCTGATTTTAGGGCCAAAATTGTCCATGTCAAATTTGATTTTGTGAGGTGTTGAAATATGACAAGATCTACCTTGTTCATCGGGCATGCTGTCACTGAGTTTTGAACAGTGTAGTAATGTGACAAGATCTAATTAGTTCATCAGACATAGTGTCACTGAGTTTTGAACTGTGTGTACAAATCTGACAAGATCTAATTAGTTCATCAGGCATACACCTGTATCTTCCGGTTACTATTCCATTTAAAATTGACTATTTGATTGTCACCTGTATATATAGTTTCATAGAAAAATTAGTTAGTCTGAGAATCAAATAACTATTTCCCCTACAAATGTCGCTCGGTCTGTAACGGTGCAGAATTTTGATTCTCTAACCTATCGTAAAATAATCGACTTTTGTTTGAATTTCTAAGGCTCTTTTCTTGTTGTTGTTGTTTGTTGTGGTTGTTGACAATTGCTAGTCATTGCTTCCATGACTAACACGTGCCTGCTTTAATTCCCATTGTTTCCTCTGCTTCCCTCCGTAGCACCTCCTTCCGTCAGCCAACGTCAGTTCTGTTCCGGTGAAATCGGCCTTGAACCAAGATCGCATGGTAAATTTGAACTCAGTAGGAATAAAAACATTGTCTGCAATTAAAAGCCACCCCACCCCACCCCGCTAAAGTTACTCAGTACGATGGTTTCTGCCTTTTAGGGTTTAAACAAAAAAATAGATAACCATATTAAGTTTATCTTTATTGTCTACATTCATTTAAAGTAATTTTGGAGATATTTTGAGTGAAAACATGCCAAATTACTTTTAGTGTGAACTTCGAAATACTGGACATCATAGACTTCAGCAGTAGCCGTTAACACATTTTTTTAATTTACTTACTATTCGCCTCTATGCAAAAACAACTATTCAATGTGTATACCAGTATCTAATTTAGATTTGTAGGATTAAATTTTGGCACGTGCGTTGGTTTTGGTTTTGGCTTCCATCGGACTATAGAGCTGTAATAACCAGATGTAAAATAAAATAAAGAAAATGTATGTGGGGGTGGGAGGGGGGATAGAATGTAGTGTCCGGGTGTTGAACATAAATCCCATACATATAAGAAATTTGACTTCTTTATATACTAAAGATATGTATATATAAACAATCTAATAATAGATGTGATTAGACATTTCTTAAATCTAAGAGAGAAAGCTGGCTGTTAGTGCCCGATATGGGATTTGAGGCCTGAGGCTGCTGGGATGAGAGTTGATAAACTGAAGTTCATAGCGAGTACAGAGATTAAGGACCAAAGCCCGTGTATCTTCAAATCACGCAAGCTTCTAAATTGCAATCAGTAGAAGCTGAAATAAGTGTTTTAGGATATAACTGAAAATGGCTAGTCGTCTTGACTCCGGTGTCTATGAATTGTGCAAACTGTTTTTTTTTGTGTCTGCTTCAACTTATAGCTTTTTCCATAACTACTGTGAAATATAGATATTTCTTTTTAC
This sequence comes from Branchipolynoe longqiensis, assembly GCA_030323885.1. Taxonomy (NCBI): domain Eukaryota; kingdom Metazoa; phylum Annelida; class Polychaeta; order Phyllodocida; family Polynoidae; genus Branchipolynoe; species Branchipolynoe longqiensis. Next base: position 74,385,646 of record CM059194.1, on the reverse strand, counting down.
AATTTAAAAAAAAGAAGTTCTTACTCAATATTTAAGGTATGCTCCGTGGATGTTGGTGCATGTCTTATTTTGTTTCATTTCTATTTCATGTCACAGTAAATTTCCATGACACTTCAATATTTGTATATCTTTTTCCCACAAATTTGTTGCTCTTAATATTTGGTCTGTGCATTGTTCACAAGTTGCAAGAACGCTGTGTAGAAAAGACTCCCTTTACATTATTGTTGTTATTAATAACTATGCGCACATGTTTGACAGCTTGTCGCCACCCAGTTTGACGGGCTCCTGACGACCCTCCTTGGCTACCTCGTCATCGCTCTGTCGCTTGTTCTGCTCCACGCAGTTGCATCACTCGCAAGATTCAAGCGGTAAGGCTAATTCACTTCAAATGTGGACAAACTGCGCTGTGCTACCGTATAAGCCCAATGTAAAATACTCATGGCAGCCATCTGGTACAACTGGACGTGGTCAGTAAGAGCGCAGGCTTCCTATCCGGAAGTTTGGGAGTTTGAAATCCTCCCAGTCAAACTAATGACTTACAAAATTGATTGATAACTTGTTGCTACCTAGCCAGGTGCTTGGCATTACTAGGATAGGGCAATGACTGGTTAGCTCAGTGTCAGGATAATGGGAAATTGGGTCATGGTGCTGGTGGCCTGGTGTCCCAGTGGGTCAGCCCTGTCAAGTTGCCAGTAGTGGGCACTGTTCCAAGTCGGTACCTGTCCTGATAGAACCTTGGATATTGCCAGGACATAAAACCATAAACAAATAAGCCATCCAGTACACTCCTTGACTCCTTGGGATTTCAGACCCTACTGGTCTGTGATAGATCTGATGCCAATCAAAATTACTCTAGAAATATGTGTCCGCTCATCTTTATATTAGTGCCATGCGCTGAACATCTAGTGTGTCCACTACCAGAGAATTGCATTACAATTTTCACTCTTGTCAAAGGGGACATCCCTCTGTTTTTCTCATTGATAAACCCAACACTTTCTTTCTAAGTGTTGCGTTATGGTGTGGCGGTTTATTTTTCCAGATCACAGCGTGTGCTTGGACTGTGCTATGTTGTCATCAAGGTGTCGCTGCTGGTTGTTGTGGAGATCGGCATCTTTCCACTGATCTGTGGGTGGTGGCTCGACATCTGCTCCTTGGTAAGTCAGTGTTTTGTATCCAGTATTGCCTTCCTCACACGCCATCTGCTCCCTGATAAGTCAATGTTTTGTATCCGGTATTGCCTTCCTCACACGCCATCTGCTCCCTGATAAGTCAGTGTTTTGTATCCGGTATTGCCTTCCTCACACGCCATCTGCTCCCTGATGTCAATGTTTAGTATCCGTTATTGTCCTCACAAACCATCTGCTCCCTGATAAGTCAGTGTTCGTTCAGTATTGGGCTCTTTTCTCAACATCTGCTCTCCGATAAGTTAGGATCACATACCCTTTATTGCCTTCCTCACTGGACATCTGCTGGTGTAAATTACTATTTTCTATTTGGTGTTTTGTTCTTCCCTCGACATCTGTTCATGTAAATCAGTGTCACTTATGTAATCAAATGTCGGCCTTTTTGCTTGGCATAAACTTTCTGGTAAATCAATACCAGTGCAGTCACGGGGACCAGTATGGCAGCGATTCCAGTCTTCCAAGGTTTTAGTGTTTCTCAAAATTTCAACAGTCCAAAATTCACTTTAGATGGGAAACAAAATAGCTCGAAAAGAGTATAGTTTGTTTGGCATTCCCCCCCCTTTTATTTAATCCCTAATACTGGCCCCAGTGTTATGGGTTTTATGTTGCCATGTATATGCCATGTTTTGAAGACTAGATATACTTAGTTTGGAAATAGTCTTGAATTCCTATCCAAAACAGCCTTGAAATAGCCTTGAATTCCATATCTTCACATGTGTTCGGACATTCCAAGTTCCAGTAAGCTGGCTAATTGCGTGTTTGGGTTTGGTGTCCCGCAGTCGATGTTCGGTGCCACCATCAAGGACCGGGAGCGCAGCTTCCATGTGGCGCCTGGCACGTCCATGTTCATCCACTGGCTGGTGGGCATGGTGTACGTCTTCTACTTCGCGTCCTTCATCCTGCTGCTGCGAGAGGTGCTGCGTCCTGGTGTCCTATGGTTCCTCAGGAACCTCAACGACCCAGACTTCAACCCCATTCAAGAGGTAATGCCACGATATCATCAGCATTCTGTAAAGCAAGACGGCGTGTTGTTATGTAATCAAAAGTCATGATTTTATATGCGCGTAAACTGATCTAACAGTGTGAGTGTGCGAATAAAGTGATTTCAAATGGGCCTCAGCCTTCAGCTTCGGCTCATTTGAAGGCACTATGCTCACCCAGAAGGACTATTAGGATGCCTACAAGTATGTCTTTCGTTTTTGTATTGTACATGAACAGAACTATTTTATTATTTACCGTGGGATTATATTTTAGTAACGTCATATGGTACTTGTGCCATTCAGCCAAGCTGAAACCTGAAACAAAGTAACAAATTTGATGTGACAACGTACATTTGTACCTGTTTCTCGCCACAAACAGATGGCATTTGTTGCCAACTAGGTGTTCAATCACCTCATTTATTCAATCACTCGATCATCCACTTACTCATTCACCCATCCATTTACCAGGGATGAAAGATCTCCGCGATTTCGCGGATTTCCGGGATTTTTCCTGTAGCTATAAGTGTATACTAATAAGATGTGCCCGTCCTGATATGACCTTAGATGTTGCCAGGATGTAAACCTCCACCAACCAACCAATACGTTGTTTCACACTGCAGCACCATCAGTGTATACTAATATGTGGTGCAAACGCCGCAGCACTAGCAGCGTATACTACTAATGCCTTCACGGCGCAGCACTATCAGCGTATACTACTAATACGTGCTTCTAACGCCGCAGCACTATCAGCATATACCGATATGTGATGCAAACGCCGCAGCACTAGCAGCGTATAGTACTAATACATGCTTCAAATGGTGTAGCACTATCAGCGTATATCAATATGTATGAAACCCGACTTCCGGGAATTTTCAGCGATTCCCTGACAATGCTAGGCCTATGGGAGAATATCAGCATTTCCGCTTTTTTTCCCGGAGACCACTTTCATCCCTGATTTACTCACTCTCACACACTAACTCCACTTACACACACATTCACTCACCCGTTTATTCACTTATTTGTTCACCCACTCACGCTACCACCCATTCACCACCCACCACCCACCCCCCACTCACCTACACCACGCCCATAATAATGGCACAGTTTATGTAACAACCTACCACCTTAGCCCATAATACTGAACCTTATATAGCTAACAAACTAACCTCCTTAATCTACTAACATGCCACACCTAGATACCAGCTGAACTACCTAGCTACAGTGTAATTTAAATGGCCGGGAAGACCAGTGCTTCAGCGCTGAACAAAATGTATGTTCTGATGAGTAAAATCATTTCCCTCATTTGCTCACTGATCCATTTATTCCCTCATCCGCTCACTCTAACACTCATTCACTCACCCACTCTCTCTGCCCCCAGATGATCCACCTGCCCATCTACCGCCACGTGCGGCGGTTCGTTGCGTCGATGGTGATCTTCGGCAGCACGGTGCTCGTGATGCTGTGGGTGCCGATACGCATCATCAGGCAGGCCATGCCGCTCTTCTTGCCCTACAACGTGATGCTCTCAAGGTAAGGCAACTCCCCCTTCCTTCCATCTTTCCTTCCTTCCATCTTTCCTTCCTTCCGTCTTTCCTTCCTTCCATCTTTCCTTCCTACCAAGCGCGTTGGCCGACTCGGTAGAGTGCTGGCCTCAAGTGTGGTAGTTCATTCATTCATTCATTCATTCATTCATTCATTCATTCACTCCGTTTTTTCTTTTCTTTTTATTCTTTCACTCTGTAATCTTTCTTTTTACTTTATTTTATTATATATTTTTTTAGGTTCATCAACTGCTTAAGCCTTCTGTTCTTGCAGTGAACGTTAAGTCTTCTAGGGTTTTGTTTTCGGGTAGGGGTGTTATCTAAAGCCTTTTTGTTCTTACGCTGAACTTTAAACTTGTTTTGGGGTTCTGTTTTCGGGTGCGGGTGCTCTGGAAAGCCTTTTGTTCCTACGGTGAAGCTGAAGTGTAGTTCTTTGCCTCTCCCTCAGTGATGCGCCGGTGAGCGAGCTGTCCCTGGAGCTGCTGCTCCTGCAGGTGATCCTGCCCGCCCTCCTGGAGCAGGGCCACACCCGGCAGTGGCTGAAGAACGTGGTTCGCGCCTGGTGCATCGCCGTCTCCTACCTCCTGGACCTCAGGTCCTACCTGCTTGGGGACGTGCCCATTGACGAAGTGGGTGGATAAGTCTTGAATTTCATTTTCCCTATTTCAAGGCCTTGAAAAGTCTTGAATTTAACCTATTTTGGGTAATTAGTCTTAAAAAGCCTTGAATTCCATTAAACTGTCCCCACTGATTTAAATTAGTCTAAAATCGCCACTTGCTATTGTTTTTTTCCTCCTGAAATCCAAGTGAAAATGGTATTGAATTCCTATCAAAAACAGCCTTGAAATGGCCTTTAATTCCATATCTTCACATATGTACAGACCCTGTTAATGTGATAAGGAATAATAGGGACAGGTATAATTGTTTTATTTTATGTATATATATATTATTATTATTATTATAATTATTAAATGCCTGGATAGTGTTGATCAGGTGTGATAAGACATTCTTTGTGGTGGTATCCTCTGCAATGCGAGGCGATCTGCCAGGTTCGATATTAAGCAGTTATTACCCGATATTGGTTCTGAGGTCAGAGGGACACAAGGTATATCCAGTGTGTAAATATCCTTTAAAGAGCATTTCTTATATAAGTTCATTATATATGTGCTGCGTGATTGTGACTAATTCCAACAGGTGGCGTCTAGGGCTGAACACATCTTGGAGCCGGACCAGCTCCGTGAAGAGGTTGGCGAGGAAGGTGAGCAACTAGCTGGGCTGGGCCTGCAAGTGGCACCGCAGGAGGTGGGCGAGGCGGACGAGGAGGGTGAGGCACACCCGGCTCTAGCTGAAGAGGAGCCGCAAGCCGAACCGCCCCTACATGAAGAGGGTCCCCAAGCCGAACCGCCCCTACATGAAGAACCACAAGCAGATGCGCCCCTATATGAAGAGGGTCCCCAAGCCGAACCACCCCTTCATGAAGAAGAACCGCATGCAGACGCGCCCCAACCCGAACCGCCCTTACACGAAGAGGGTGTCCAAGCCGACCTGCCTCTACATGAAGAGGAGCCACTTCACCAAGACCAGGTAGACACGTCCAGAACGCGGTCAGTTCATCACCGCCTTAGCATCACCTTCCCAGTTGCCGGCTAGAGACACCATCAAGTAGTTTAATTAGTGTTTGCATAGTTACAATCAAATAACTAAAACCAGACCGGAAGGCAAAATGAGTTGAGCGTCCATCTCCCGTTTTGGTAGATCGTGGGATTCGAACACTGGTCGAGTCAAACCAAATACTTAAGAATTTATACTTGTCGCTTCCTAGCCAGGCGCTCGGCATTATTAGGATATGGCAAGGACTGGTTGGCTTAGCATATGATAATGTGACTGAGTTGGATATCAGGTCATGGTGCTGGTGGTATGGTCTCCCAGTGTGGCAGCACTATAAATTCATCACTAGTATGCACAAGTCAGTGCTTGTGCTAATATGAACTTAGATGTTGCCAGGACGTAAAACTCCAACAACCAACAACATCAAATCACTAATGTCTATTTAAAAAAAAAAAAATTCCCCTCGATTTTTAATACCCAGTCTTAGTTTTTGGAAGACATACATGCATCTGGTGGTTCTACGATATTTGCAGCCGACAATTGCCACCCAACACTTTTCCGGCCGGAACTTTTGCCAGCCACACTCAGGGCAGCATCCGTTCAGTCACTTTATTCTCTGCTGAAATACATATGATCACACAGTGTTTGAAACCTGCTGTCAATAGCACTTTATATGTTGACGATTTTGAAATTTGTTACAGGTCGTGCAATATGAATATTATTGAACATCAGTTGCAGCTTTGTTTGAATAAATTTCAACAATTGGGAGCTGAAAATGATTTCAATTTTCAAAGATAAAAACGATCTGTATGCATTCTTGCATTAAACTGTCCCCACTGATCAAAATTAGTCCGAAATCGCCATTCGCCATTGTTGGTTTTTCTCTGAAATCCAACTGAAAATAGTCTTGAATTCCTATATATAAAAAAACGGCCTTGAAAAGCCTTGAATTCCATATCTTCACATGTGTGCGTACCCTCCTTAATCAATCTGCAGGGCATCAGCCTGTTTCAACTGTGCCTCCTTATTAACCGGATGTGCTTCTCTCTGTCTGCGCACACAGAATGTCCCACTTCCGGCACCACTACTGCCAGGTGGCGCTGACCCGCAGGCAGGGCTGGGTGCGGCGCACCAGGCCCTGCTACAGGGCGGCGGGCCGACCGGCTTTCAGCCTTACCGGCAGCCCACCGTCTTCCACTGCCGGGTAGGTTGAAAATGTCTTTTTTCTTCTTTTTAAAAAAGAATTTTTTGTTTGTTTGTGATTGCTTGTTTATTCTGCTCATAACGGTTGAGTGCATGCACTTGTTTTCACTGCTTAGCAGTAGTGGTCATAATCCATATGGATTGATTTCCTTTATCAATAATTTCTATAAACTTGTTTATGGTGTAAAATCGGAAAGTTTCCAATTTGTTTGTTTTTTTATTATATTTCTGTGCATAGTATGGTGTCTCCTATTGGTTTGTGATGTTTTGTGGCTGACTTACTGTTTATCCCTGATCTATTACTTAGTACATATTTCTTTATCTATATCTCACTTCCAGTCTTTTTTAATTTTCATTTTGTATTCTTTTATTGTTTTGGTGTTTCTTAGATCACTGCTTTGGCTATTCTAAGCTCTTGTATTTGATAGTACACACATTATTTGATACAGGGGTGCTAACTGTTTGGCCGAATGGCACGATATAAAATCATTAGAATATAGTTCTGTAATGAATGACAAAAATAGCCACGTGTCCCCCACCTTAAAAAAGAATATTTTAATTAAAATTTAAAAACACCAACATGATTGTACATACTCGTAGGCATCCCACCTCTCATTTTAGGTGTGTATACTGCTTTTAAATGCTTTTAAATTGTGGGAAGAAAAGCTGAATATACCCTTCTTTTTTTTAAATGAGACAGAAAAAGAGATAATACGTGTAGAAGACTGTTTTTTTAGCCACATATATTTAATTAAATAAATTGAATAGCTTAAGATGTACTTATTCTAATTATTGGGTTTTCGTGCAAATTTGGCTCATTTGGTAAAATAGTGGTAGGTTGTGCGTGTGCTCACTTGACTTCGTTGTATTTCAGTTAACCTGTCTCCTCGTGTTGATGTGTGTGACGCTTTTCTTCATCAGCCTCGTCTCTCTCATTGTTCCAGGTAAGTTACCACAATCAGTATAATGTAGGGCATTCTCTAGGCAGTTGGAAAGTGCTTGTGTTTAAAAAGACAGCGCGATCACTTATCCACTACAGGATGTCAACATCATCTCATATTCCCAGGTGGTCATACCACCCATCCAAGTACTGACTCAACATTGGTTAACTTCAATGATCGTACGAGAACTATTAATGGGGATGAATGATCTTGTATAGTTTGGGCACTTCAACTAGTAATGTTTTGACTTTGTGTTGACAGTGTTCATCACATGGGGATGAATGTGTTGACAGTGTACACCACATGTTGATGATGGTTCTGACCTTGTGTTGACATTACACCATGTGATGATAAGTGTTCTGACCTTGTGTTGTCAGTGTACACAACATGGTGACGAGTGTTCTGACTGTTGACAGTATACACCACATGGTGACGAGTGTTCTGACTGTTAACAGTATACACCACATGGTGACGAGTGTTCTGACTGTTGACAGTATACACCAAATGGTGATGAGTGTTCTGACTGTTGACAGTATACACCACATGGTGATGAGTGTTCTGACTGTTGACAGTATACACCACATGGTGACGAGTGTTCTGACGGTTGACAGTGTACACCACATGGTGACGAGTGCTCTGACCTTGTGTTGACAGTGTACACCACATGGTGACGAGTGCTCTGACCTTGTGTTGACAGTGTGCACCACATGATGACAAGTGTTCTGACCTTGTGTTCTGATGGTTGACACTATACACCACATGGTGACGAGTGTTCTGACTGTTGACTGTACACCACATGGTGATGAGTGCTTTGACCATGTGTTGACAGTGTACACCACATGGTAATGAGTGCTCTGACCTTGTGTTGACAGTGTACACCACATGGTAACAAGTGCTCTGACCTTGTGTTGACAGTGTACACCACATAGTGACGAGTGTTCTGCCCTTGTGTTGACAGTGTACACAACATGGTGAAGTGTGTTCTGACTGTTGCCTGTGTACATCACATGGTGACGAGTCAAAGACCCTATAATACTAAGACGGCTCACTCAGCCTGTATTGTGTAATCAAAGTGATCAAACCCACCACTTGGTGTGCTGGCTGTTCTCTTGGTTAAACAGGTGCTATATTATATGTATAAATGTATATATGAATGTGAAAGATGTGTGATGATGATGACGATGCTGATGATGATGTGTATTTGTTCATAGCAATTTCATATTGATGTGTATTCATACTTACCTATCTCATGTATAATATAATTGTATGTGTTTACATGTGAAACCCCAACCAGCAGCCGGGCTGATCAAACCCACCACAAGGTGGCACTGCAAAATTTACATTACCATGGTAGAGATAGGGAGTGAGCCGTCTTAGTATTATAGGGTCTTTGGACGAGTGCTCTGACCTTGTGTTGACAGTGTTTATTGGACAGTGGCTGATGGCTCTGTGGATGGGTAACATTAACGTGGTGACAAGTGTTCTAACCATGTGTTGACAGTACACCACATGGTGACGAGTGCTGTGACCTTATATGTTGACAGTGTTTATTGGACGGCGGCTGATGGCTCTGTGGATGGGTGACATTAAGATCCATGAGCTATACACTGCGGGCTGCGGGTTGTACACCTGTTGGCTGAGTCTGCGTGGCATCACCGTTCTATACCACTGGATCCCTCAGGGCTGGAGCGTCATCATAACCAAGATCACCGAATGGGCAGCCCTGGTTAGTCGGATAGCGCTTTTATAGATTTGTCTACATCCACAGCACCTCAAATCACTTATTTTCTTAATGTTGCTTTTAGAGTTTGATAAGGTAGATAACTATTATTTTAATCGTTGTTATTTTAATATTAAATTATTTTTGCAAATTTAAGCATATATGCCGCTGAGACTGGAACTGTACTCTGACAAATGCTCTCCAAGCATACCTTTTTAATTTGTGTAACTGAAAATCTGCAGGGAGAGTGGTAGTGTGCAAGTACAACCTAATGGGGATCCCCAGTCTGTCGGCAATGTTGGTCATGTGGGTAACCATATTAGGTCATGTGATGAGAGAATCCCACCGGTGACGTTATTCATATACAGTATTACATTCTGTGTTTGTTTGTCGGCTCAGTGGACTATACCGGGCAAATTTAAGAAGAGTCATTAGCCGTGTTTACACGGGGAATTGTGAAACGTTCTAGACAAAGCGATTTATATGAAGCGTTTTAAAGGTGGGTTTACACTGACAGTTTGAAAGTGTTTTGGCGCCGGGAACCAGCAGCCTTAGGTCCGCCTGTAGCCGGCGAGCACTGCTATTTGTTTAGTTTACACAAGTTGATTCGACGCCGATATAGCTGCTACGTTAATATCGCTTGGAATTTAAGGTTAATTTAATTAAATTTCATTATTTGAGTCTGTAATTCTGTTAAATATGATCGCATTCACTAGATTTCGACACTGCCGGGCACCAGCGATTAGTTACTGCTCTCCCTGTAGCCGGCAAGCAATACTATTTTATACTATCGCCGCCCGGGAACCAGCTGAATCGCTTCAAATAAACCACCTCGCGAGGTGGTATATATGAACCGTTTCATATGAATCGATTCAGCCCTAAAACGCCTCAGAGTCGTGTCTACACAGCAAATCTGAGTCGATCTAGGCAAGGCGTTTTATATGAGGCCTTTTAAATCGCCCATGTAAACAGGGCTATTGCCACTCCTGCAGGATTCATACGGGTCCTTGAGAACCTGGAAAGTCCTGGAATTTGATAATTCAGGATTCCAGGCCTGGAATGTCCAGCAATTTGTCTAAAGATGCTTGAAATTCCTTGAAAATGGAGAATCATGACCATATTATTAGGTCTTTTTCGTCGACATGCCGAAACTTCAATCATTGATGTTCTGTATTAAAAGTGATTTTTTGGGGGTTTGTTATCCTGCCTCTTTATTTTTATATTAAAACCGTACATATAGTCATTGTTATTTCTCATGCTTATTCACTATTCACTTCTTACCCAGTGAATCGACTAGGAATACAGCTGTGTTTCAGGGGACTTTAATTTAATAAACGTCTTTAAAACATCGCGGAATTTTGCACTGAAAGATCGTTGAAAGTCCTTGAATTTGATATGTCAAAATGGGTATGAACCGTGTCCCGGATGCGTGTATATTCTGTGTTTCAATGAGTGGTGATGTACTGCGGTGGTGCGCAGTTGCGGTGTTAGATAGCTGTGTAATTAATCTGTGACAGGTGTCTTTGTACTGTGTACAGGGCATCAAGTCGGTGCTGATCGCCCTAGTGTTGACTGGCTTCGTGCCGCTACTGCTTGGACTGCTGTTCGACCTGGTGGTTGTCGCCCCACTCCGCGTCCCGCTCGACCAAACGCCCATGTTCTTCTTGTGGCAGGTCAGCCATCTTTATTTGTCCTTTAAAAAAAATCGTCTTGCTATCTTTAAAATGTTTAAAATAAAATGCAAACTTTTCTTTGTTACCTTACCCAAAGAGATTTTTGTTTCCAATAAAATGCGAACTGATCTTCTTTCTTCTTTTTCTTTGTTACCGTAGCCAATTTTTGTTTTTGTTGATGAAGCCCAAACCATATCGAGATGTCATATTTTTGTTGTTTTTATTATTATTATTATTATTATTGAAATATATTCAATTTAAATAGGCATAATTGGATGCAGTGATTTCAAATTGGGCAAGGCTGAAAGCTGAGGGCTATTTGAAATCACTTCATCCACCAATGAGGACTGTTATTGTGCCTACAAGTATGCAAGTTCTGCGGGGTTTCTCGTGCCTCTTGGACACGATGATGACGTGGTGACCTTGTTACTTTCAGGACTGGGCGATGGGCGTGCTCCACGCTAAGATTATCTGTGCCGTCACACTGATGGGACCTCAGTGGTGGCTTAAGCGTGTCATTGAACAGGTATGCTGCTTGCTGCAAAACTTGTTTGTGTGTGTTTAAGCAAAAATTGCATGTCTTTCCAAATGTTGTTTGGATGTACTTTGATTAAAAACCAAACATGTTTGTCTGGCAGCAAACGCTCTATCTAGGACAGTGTGGTTTATCCGAGAGTAACGAGTATCACGATCAGCGGGACTACGGACTGTGCAGTTTTTCAGGACTGTAGTTTTCAGGGATTATGCGGTTTGTCCGCGACAAACTAAATTTGTCTGTGATTATAGTGTGCGTCTGCATGGTTCCCGCTGATCCTTGAAAAGTCTTATATTGATTTATGTATTTATAAGGCCTTGAAAGGGTATTAAATATGCTAAAATCATGTTATCAGGTCTTAAAGGGTATTAAATTAAAGTTTTGAAGCAAATTGCCGGTAGAGCGTGTAGTTAACCGAACGATACTGAACAATGCCGAAGATGGTGCATGCGCTGTTAACCAATTGATAAGTATGATAAGATCTATATTGTATATCAGACTATCGAGTTTAATAAATACATTTCTGAGTTATTTGATCAATTATATACTTATTGATTAAAAAATAGTCTGCATAAACTTTTTTTTACATCTATCACGAAATTTCGATGAAAACAGATCTTAAATTGTCTTCAAGATTGGCCTAAAGAGTCTTAAAAAGTCTTAAATCTGGTCAGCTGACAGCTGCAGGAACCATGATATGGGATGACGCAGTTTATCTGGGACTACTGGGTTCACCCTGGTCTCCCGTGAATTAGAGATAACCTCATGTTGTGCGCTTACTTGCAGGTGTATAACCAGGGTGTGCGGAACATGGACATCGGCTTCATCCTCAGCAAGCTGTGTGTGCCCGTCATGTGCTGCCTCTGCCTCTCCCTCTCTGTCCCGTACATCATCGCCAAGAGTTTTGTGCCTCTTTTCGGTAAAAAATCCTTTATTGTGATCCTCTTTCTTCACATTAAATTGTGTGCGATTTAAGCCAATATGCAATATCAAGGTCCATAGGCTATGTGTAATAGATGGTAATAGGCCATACATCTCACCCAGTAGATGGGAGTCTGACACTCCTTAGCTTTTAAATGCCAGGCCTAGACTACATAAAGAGCACATGAGAGCGGTCTGACACTCCTTAGCCTTTAACGGCCAGACCCACACTATAGAGCCCATGACAACGGTCTGACACTCCCCTTTAACCTTTAAAGACCGCACGTAGACTATAAAGAGCCCATGACAGTAGTCTGACTCCCCTTTAACCTTTAAAGGCTGCACGTAAAATATAATGGGCCCATGACCGCAGTCTGACACTCCCTTAACCTTTTTTTTTTTTTTGGTACATTAGTTGTTTAAGCAGGGGAAATTTCAGCTCCTTGCCCTATCCTAATAATGCCAAGCGCCTGGCTAGGAAGCGACAAGTATCAATTTTTAAGTCATTGGTTTGACTCGACCAGGATTCGAATCCACGATCTACCCCCCCCCCCCCCCCCCCTTAACCATCAAACCCAACTCCCAATGTATATTGACAATTACCCTGAAACTAGCTGGTAGTCATCTACATGCTAGCTTATGCGTGTATGATTCAGTAGACGAATGTACACGTCAGTGGAAATAATAACTTGCCTAATGGCTATACATTCTGGTTGTATGCAGTTTCAATCGACCCAGTCAAAACCATTAGAGCCAGTAATTGACAGGTGAGTCGCCATAGTGCCTGTACCCTCACAAACCACGTGGTGTCAGTTGATAAGTGTGCTTCGCCGTGTAAGCTGTGCCGGTGTCTGTTGCAGGACTAGGGTTCGAGACAGAGAACCTGGTGCTGCGCCACATCTATCCGTTCCTGCTGGCAGTCGTCATGTTCACGGCTTTCTGCATCTTCCAGGCACGCCAGTTCAAGCGCCTTTACGAACACATCAAGAACGATAAGTGAGTTTTGTCACTTTGATGAGTATCACCTTTTTCTATTGGTGAATTCAAGTGGGCCAAAGTCGATATTGCTACCTTTTTGTGGAGGCTGTCTGTCCTGACTTACATCCCTGGAGGGAAAGTTTAATACTTAAAAAAAATATTTTTTTAATCCTTAAGAATATTTTTATTAAAATATTTTCAATTTTAGACAACGGATTTTGACATCATGTTGTTTTATAGCGGGTGAGAGATGATGTTGGAGGGGTTTTTCAACTTCCTACTACGGCGACTCTTGCAGGTACCTAGTCGGACAGCGATTAGTGAACTACGAGCGCAGGGCCCGCATGGCAGCGCAGGCGGCGGTCGCCTCCCTCAGCCACAACAACGGCTGACCGCCACAGCAGCAGCAGCAGCAGCAGCAGAAGCAGCAGGAACTGTACCCACCTATTTGACGAATCCCTCCGGCGTGCTGACAGCCTAGAACTCCCCCAACCCGCCGGTCTTTGCCCCGGCCCACGCTCACCGGGCCGGGGCCGGGGCCGGGGCCGGGGCCGGGGCCGGGGCCGGGCGGGCGTGCGGCCGTGCGGCCGTGCGGCTTGCTCATCCTGTCCGATGGCACTTCACCCGGGGAGATCCGGTTGTTTTAAACCACGGTGGTGTGCATGCATGACGACATTAACTATATCGGCTGGCTGAGTTAAATGAATTAACTGTTGAGTTAATTAATAATTTAATCAATTATAAATGGCATGGCTGAAATAATATTAAAATACCAAATAATACGCAGAGAAGTGTGTCGGGGGCGGGGGGAGGGTGTTATCAGTGAAAGAGAAGAGGCCTTTCTGAATCGAACCAGGTTGGTTAAATGTGTGTATTTAATATTTCTAAATGCAGTGACTGAGAAAAACAAGTTAAACAACAAAAATTGGGATTATTGTATATCTTTCATGTAATTTAAAACACATACACACACACATACACACACACACAGACACACGCGCACACACATACATACACACACATATCCATCGATAAAAAAAAATTTCTTTTAAATAGGAGCGCAAGTCAAGTAGCTGTGGCTTATATGAGTAAACAGGAGGCTAGGAATCAATGAAGATTTACTTAAATTGGTGTTCTTTTATTTTAATCATAACACGATTGACGATGTGCATATTGAAGAGAATGGAAGTGGGTATTTTGTTTTAAGCAATTTTGCCATGACCAGTGTTAAGAGGGATGAATTGCCTTAGAATAATACAAGCGAAATGTATTAAGTGACACTACTGCAGTACTGCCAGTTGCGCATGCTCAGTTGAGGCTAGGCTTTTTGGCAACCAGAATGCCTTTTTGTTGTGAGTGTTATTGAGTGTTATCAAAGACCCTATAACACTAAGATGGCTCACTCCCTATCTCTCCCAATGTAATGTAAATTTTGCAGTGCCACTTTGTGGTGGGTTTGATCAGCCTGGCTGCTGGCTGGTGTTTCACATAGGGCAACAATGCGAGATGGTGAGTTAAACAAAAATTTAAAGAGACATTGCCTGTCATTTGGATTTGGCTGATGTTGCGCCTCCTGTCTGGTCCCCCCCCTCTGCCCTTCCCCCCTTCCCCCCCCCCCCCCTCATTACCCTGCCTTACCCCTTCCCACCCTCCGCTCCCTCCTCCCCGCTTCACCACCCTTCCCCCTCCCTCCCCTTCCATCACTCCCCTTCCATCCCGGGCCTCCCCCTCCATCCTACCCTCTCCTGGTCTTAACACCCTTCCTCTCCCCTGCCTCCTCCCTTCCCTCTCCCTATCTCCCTCCTCACCCACATTACCCAGCGGTCTCACACCACACCTTCCTCCTCCCTCCCCCTTCCCCTCTTCCTCTCCGCCTCCCCCCTTCCTCCCCCACCTCACTCGGCGCTCTCACACTACACCTCCCTCCCCCTTTCCCCCTCCCTGTGTGCCTCCCCCATCCCTTCCTCCCCCACACTCCCTCTCCCCTTCCCCCTCCTCACCCACCTCAGTCGGCGCTCTCACTCCACACCTCATGACCCCCCCTCCCCCCCCCCCCCCCCGCCCTCCTACCCTCCCTGATGTAAGCAGGGGGAGACGGAGGTCCCCACTGGTTGCATGTTGCTACTCCTGTAGAACTCCCACCACCACTGCTACCCCCACGCTGCCCGTCCACCTTTCCACCCCACCCACCCCTGCCACCATACACACATACTGTGTGGTGGGGGTTGACGGTATGTTTGGTCGGGGTGTAGGTGGGTATGGAGGGGGTGTAGGTGGTTTGTGGTGGAGGTGTAGGGATGTCTTGCAGAGCAGCACTTCACAATCTTTAGCATCTCGAAACCCCCACGACAGCCCTAAACCACCACACACACCTAAATCCCCCATGACACGCCTATACCCCCACCACATCCCTAAACTCACACCACACCTACACCGCCACACACCTACACCCTCACTTACACCTCAACCACACACACCTACACCTCCACAACACACACCACACACTTACATCCCCAGCACACATCCACCACAGACCTACACCACCAACACACATACCTACACACCAACACACACATACCTACACATACCCCCACCACATCCCTTAACCCCCACCACACACCTACCAAGCGACAGCAGGGTTTCTTCTGACACTCCAATACTATCAAAATGATCAAACCCACCACCTGGTGCGCTGGCTGTTCTCTTGATTACACAGTAGAGGCTGAGTGAGCCATCTTAGTGTTATAGGGTCTTTGGTGTTATTGAGTGCAGTTCTGAAGTGAAGTGAGTGAATGAATGCAAGTTTTTTGTTGTCATATAAGGACAGGTAAACCAATCGTGACTGCTCACTCGTGGTGGCTTTATAATGCTGCCCCATTGAGATACCATGCCACCAGCACCATGATACGATATCCCACTCAGTCATGTTATTTCAACGCTGAGCCAACTAGTCATTCATCCCCTATCCTAGTAATGTCCTGCGCCAGACGAGATCGTAGTAGCAAGTGACAATCTTTTGGTTTTTGACTCAGCTGGGGATCAGACCCACGCCCAACCGACCACTTGGGAAGTGGATACTACTGCGAGGCCATCCTGGCATGTGTGAGGTGAAGTGAGTGCGGGTATGGTCACATGGTCACATATATCTGATCTCACTACTTATACTGAAGGCCTCAAAGCTTGGAACTTCTCCCCCACCTGCTACATTCTTTCTTTCTCTCATTTCGTTCTTTCTCTCATTTCTTTCTTTCTTTCTCTCATTTCTTTCTTCCCTATCTAGTTCTCCAGTTGCCCCTGAAACTATTAACTTTGTAATTTGCTATTTATTTTCTCCTTTTCAATGCGTGTAGTTAGTTGGGCATTTCAATATCGTCGTGAAATAAACAAAGCAACCATTTAAATGAAGGGGAAGGGGACAAGGAAAAGGAACCTGTAACGAAAGGTCTACTAGAGTATAGTTCCCCTGGAATATGAAACGTATATAAAAAGAATTAAGGTAAAACAAGGGAAGAAACAGAACAGATCTAAGACTTCTTTTTGTGTGCTGTAACACTAATGCGTCTAGTCTTAGCGGGGGCTGACAGTAAAGATTGCAACTCGAGTAATTAATGGTTTGATATTTCTAAAAGAAAAGAAATGGAGTAGCAGGGGGTTGTAATTTGCATAAGAGTCTTGGATGCTGTCTTGGGGACTGCCACTTGTTACACTGTCATGTGTTGTGTGTCTGAATACTAACGTGTACATATATGTATTTAAGTATTCCCCGGAATGGATTAAGTGTACCGACCACACGAGCTGTATATAAGTCTGCGAGTCCATGATATTCTGTAAATTAATGGTGAATTATGTACAAATTGGTTGTAAATAAAAACAAATATGAACAGATCAGTATGTGATTTCTCAGTTTGAAAAGGAAGAGACTGCAGCTACTAAATAACTTGAATAGACTAGAATAACAGATGCAGTAGCGAGGTAACCGGAATGTTAGATCTAAATGAGAGGTTATTGTAAAATCAGAGATGTCAATTTTCCTTAATTTCAAAGGATTCTTTGTTTTGTGTGTGAAAAATTCCAAATTATAATTTTCAATATTATGATCATTTATATTGCACATTGCCATATATATAATCACTTTGCTTTGAACAATCCATTATTTTTATCCAGTTTTCCAACAGCCTAAGCAGGCTCCTCCTTCCTTATGTTGCTTTGCGCCGTGAATATGGTCTTTACTGCCGACACAGTATAAGACCTGTGTTGCAGTTTCCGTAACACACCAGTTTGCGAGGGACACTTCCATTCAAATGCATTGTCAATGGCCGTGAACAAATCTTCATACAGACGAAGTGAAATATCTCTACAACCACACCACCTGGAAACAAATCCCTTGGTACACATATAGAAAACATGTGTACCAAAAAGAGTATATTAAATTGATATGGGTAGGGTTCTGGATTTCTATTAATTTTGAATAAAACTAATGTTTTGTACTGCGCATACCGTCAAACTCAAGGCATTGTCAATGGTCGTTAGCAATCTGCATAAAGAAAATACAGCAAAAGTGAGATATCTCTAAAACCACAGCACCTAGAAACAAATCGCTTGGTACACATAGAAAACATCTTTACCAAAAACATTATATTAAATTTATACGGTTAGTGACGATGCTGTTCGATTTTGAGGCATGCGCAGAAGCGATGTGTCCCTCGCAAACTGGTGTGCCACGGAAACTGCAACACCTTAGCTATAGATTTCCTTGAAATATCAAAGTATTGGAAGAACAACATTTTCAGAATACTTTCCCTGGTGTCTCAATGGTTTATTTATATTTTATTTTATTGTTCTTTTTATTTGAAAAGATTTTTTGTTAAACTAATAATTGTGTTCACCAGTTAAAAAAATACATTTGTACATTCAGCAAATTCAAACAATAACAGAGTAGGAAGAAAAGGTGAAATAGAACCATATTACTATAATTCTAATTTAGCTTAACATCCTCAAAATTGTTTCCATATCACTAGTGGTTTTCCAGTACTTTTGGTGGTGTATAAGTACGTTGATACTGCCATTGTGGCGCCATCATTTAAAGGGCTAAGGTACCAGGCTGCCATACCATTTACCTGCTAAGTGAAATAACTTGTTAAATAAATAGATATCATGATCTTCACAAGGGTTTATTGAGTACTTGGAATGGGAGAAAATAACATTATCTTAATTATTTAATACACATTAAGTATATTATTTAATGCTTTTGATAACACTTTTTATTTATATTAAATTAGTTGATTAAGCCAGGGAAATTTCAATCGCGGACATTTGCTCATCCCCCTTCCACTGCTCCTTGCCCTATCCTTGTAATGTTGAGCACCAGGCTAGGTAGTGTCAAGTATCAATTTTTAAGTCATTGGTTGGACTTGTCCAGAGTTCAAACCCCACAAAAAGCGGGCGCCCAACCCATCCAGTTAACATCATTAGAGCCCAAACAATAATCCCATTTTGCTCTATTTCGATGCTCAATTAAATTAAAATTTCAGATTTTTCTTCAAAGTAGATCTTACTATGGCGTTTAGTCTCTGGGGAATACATATCTAGTCTGGCGTTACCTGAAACAATATACCTCCCATAGCTTTTGGGTCTTGAATCTCATATCGGGCAATAATCTCATATTTTGCAGAACTAGATAACATTTCAGAGCTCCCGGTTCAATTAGAGTTAACTTAGCATTCCTCACTATCTGCCCCAGTTCTTCAAATTAATCATATAAGTAATGCTCTTCCTGTTGTGATTAGCAGAAACCAAACAATACAATTATTATTAAAGGAATCAGACAAAGCTTTTAAGATGTTTTTGTTTATTTTGTTCAAACAAATTCCAATAATGATAATTTATATAAAACCCCAAAGATACTTAAAAACGCTCCGTATGAATCATTTACAATCAATCACAAATTAGCTGGGATGACAACAGCTTTAAAGTTTGAATAGACAAAGGATGAATCAGCTTTGAAGTTGACTACAAAATAATGATGAAGCTGCTTTGACTACAACAATTTTTTTTAAATTAAAAAAGAAGAGTTCCAGTAAATCTTTTTGGCAAGGCTGAATCTATGGGAAGGGCACGGGGGCGGGGGGGTATATCCGCATTTTCCCTTTTCACGAAAAATCGCCGAAATTAGCGAAAACACGGAGCTTTTTCATTCCACATGAGACAATAGACGTCATTATAAAACCAGCTTTCTAAAATTCCATTATACATGAGGGTCAAAACTACAAATAAAAATAAAGAGCCTGAAAAGAAATCAGATAGGTGAAATAGAGGTACAATGTTGGTATATGCACAATTACTGGAGTTTACTTTTATTTAGGAATAGGAGGGTTTACAATGAATAGAAACACACTCCTACTACAAAATATGATAACACAAATTAAAAGAAATAATTTGGCCTAACTAAACGAACAGAACCTGACTTAACTAAGATCATAATCATTTTCTCTCCGTGTCAATTATCGATATGCTAACACATACCGTGCAACTTTAATATAATATAATTATACAATCTATCGACACGACAGGTACGCACATTTTCTGGGTTTATGAAGTCGCCAAAAATTAAATTAAAGGAAAGTAACTGCAGATACCAGTGGTTTCCGTATGACCTGATTCAATAGTGGAGTGTCAGTTGGCTGCCAGGGGTGGTCACAGGTCGACTTCTGCTACACGTGTCACTGCGGGTACCAGTGGTTTCCTTATGACCTGATTCAATAATGGAATGTCAGTTGGCTGCCAGGAGTGGTGACAGGTCGACTTCTGCTACACGTGTCACTGCAGATACCAGTGATTTCCGTATGACCTGATTCAATAGTGGAGTGTCAGTTGGCTGCCAGGGGTGGTTACAGGTCGACTTCTGCTACATATGCAATGGGTCACTGCGGGTACCAGTCGTATTCCTCATGACCTGATTCAATAGTAGAGTGTCAGTTGGCTGCCGGGGTTGTGACAGGTCGCCTTCTGCTGCAACACAAAAGGAATGCGTCACTGCGGGTACCAGTGAGGTACAAACCAGCTACAATTGAACCACCCGGGCCGCGTTCAGGGTCCGTCTCGCAGGCGCCGTGGAAACGTCTCGGCGATGCTTTTTGGCCTATTTGCATTCAGGGTCCGTCTCGACGACGTCTCGGAGACGCCTCCCTTTTCAGACTGATTAATGACTGAATCAGTGAATGCCCCATATATACCATATCTTTCACAACACGATGGTGTTGTAACGGGTATTTAAATTAGTAATACAATATAAACAAACACATCAATAATAATGGTTTATAACCACTATATGTATGTGTGAAATCGAGCAATATTTCCCAATATATCTAATACCTCTATAGCTGGTAAGAAATGGCTTACAAATCTAACAGATTTATCCTCTCATAATCGATGTAATTTTGTATTTAAAAAATTTTAATCGTGGACAATTGGTCTTCCTTACTCCACTGCTCCTTGCCCATCATAGTAATGACAAGTGAGGTACAAGTATTAATTATGTCCATATTTGTTTTGAATCAGCCCCGGATCGAACATACAAACTCCTTACACAGGAAGCGAGTAGTCTACTCATCCGGTCCGGTAATACCAATATTGGCCGAATTTCATACAAAAACCTGTCAATAAGTATGATATTCAATGGCCGCCACACCAACGTTTTGGAGTTGAAAAGAAACAAACAATAAAAACGGAAGATATATATCACATAACTCCCATTTTGAAGAATAAACACATTTAAAGCAACGATAACAACAAAAAGTCTTTGGGAACCTCCTTAGACTGGACTCGCAAATTTGACAACGGGCAGGTCATCAACGTCCGGGTCAGACACGGGACTTTCTGGGGAGAAAGGAAGAGAAGATGCTCCATAAGTCACTTTTGAACCTGTGTTTTGCTTAGTAGCCGTTCCCATAGGTTGGACCCAGGGACCGTATGGCCTTGTGCACAGCACATGTGACATACTGACCGGGAACATAGAGAATGAACATGTTCATTGTCTGTGTGGCGTGTTACAAGGACGAAAGCGAACACGGAACACGCCACAAGGGAACAGTCTATGGATACACCGCCTTAAGTTACACACCGACTCTCCGTGGGCTCCTCCCTGTGCAACCCAACAGGCACCCAGTTCTCCCAGAGGGCCAGGGAGGCAGTTACAGTATATCGGCAATGTTCAACTCTAGATGGTTTTTTATCAAGACTCTACCATGTAGAAATACAATAACGTTGTTACAAGATATATAGCCATGTAAATAGTCACGTAATACAATATACATTATGCATTTCCATAAATTGAGAAAACTATATGCTGAGATGTATGCAACGGCCAGAAGATCGGCACTTCAGTGCTAACATTAGACATAATCAGCATAAATAAAGATTTTAAAAACAAAAAATGAGAAATAAATTGAGCAACATCACTTCACCCATCAGTCAACGTGGCGGTGTTTGATGAAGAATACAAATACACTGAACTGTAAAGTATTTTATCTGCAGGAGTGTTAGATCTACCTCATCTCCGGGTGCTAACTACGATATTAGGCCCTAGCAACATGTGGTCATAGCAGGGTGTCAATCAGGATTGAAAGTAATATCGGAGGAAAAAAATCGGGAATCGACGGCGAGGTATGCAGTAATAAGTCACAACAGCAGAATGGAGCTAGGATAATAATGTGAGTATTTTTTTTAAAGCATTTAATCTCAATGGAACATATATACCAATGGAAAGAGCTTGAAGAGACCTTAAACTAGGCAGTCATATAATTTTTCTAATGTAAATATCAAGAAAGTTACATCGTTTTGAACTTGATAAATATGCCTAATTATGGGCCCATTGTTCTATAGTAAACAACCCAAAAGTTGTGACCCAAAATCTAGACTTATATTACTCTTTTTATGAGTGAGGCCAAGGCGTGAATTCCAACTGAGACAGATGTTAGTGTAAGCAAAAGTTAAAGTTCTGCGAATCAAATATCTCCCTTGGCAATCTATCAAACATCCTTAAAATTTCACATGTAGAGAACTAATGAAGGAACACACATTTCATAGTTGATAGGATAATTTAATCTCCTTTGAGTGATTTGATGAAGATTTTGTGGAGAAAAGTAAAACTTGAAGTTCAACCATCACCTTTTCAAACTAATACTGGTCCAATTGAAACAATTAAAAAATGAGGATTTAGATAAATCTGTGCTCTATGTCAGGAAAACAAGACCTAAATTTTAGCTAGAAACCCTCCTTTTGGCGAACTGAAAGGTAATGCCTACCGCAAAGCAACTCAGCGCAGCTGAACGGAGCAAGCATTATTGTCGTTGCCGAGCCGCATCGCGGCGATCGGCGGTATTCGCACATAGCTACGTATGAAGCCCGACTTCTAGTATTTGTCTGTGATTCCCTGACAATGCTAAGTCTAGGAGAGAATTTGCGCGTTTTAGCGGAAACCCACGCTCACTCAGTACAGGGGAGGTCCAACACCGGACGGCTGCCAATCCAACACTGGCTGTCACTCCAACACGGTCGGCTACCAACTCAACATACAGTTGTAGCTAGCAACTAAACAAGACAAAATAAGAACGATAGAACAGGAAGTCCTTACTTAGCAGTCTTACTTCGAGCAGCTCTGTCACTAGGCTCCGTGTCGGCATCATCTTCTTCACAGCTTTGGAAGTCATCATCACTGTCCTGTTCCAATATAACACATTGAGCATCCAGATGAGGCAAATCTACCACGGTTTGCACTATAATCAGTTTAGCATACTTAGCATGACTAAATATATAACACACATATGTATCTATATATACATACGTGTATAATATACACATACATATATATATACACACATGCATATATATATCAGTTAGCTGCATGTACAGGACCAATAAATAAGGTCATGCAATTGTCAATCTAAGGAAAAATCAACAGTTGGGCACGACCTATTAACTGGATGTGGTACATAACCATGTATAATCAGAGGAGTTTGAGGCCCAACACAGTAGCTTCTCAGCCCTGCAAAGCAAAATAGCACTTTTTTTCCCATTTTTGTCCTTGATACTGCCTATCATGGATAAGTCTTCACCATTAGACAGTTGGTCGATAGAAAGCCCAAGCCTACACTTTTACTGACCCAAGGGATTTTTAACCTCCCACACCACATACATGAGAGCAACTGGCC
The DNA here is from genome assembly GCA_030323885.1 of Branchipolynoe longqiensis. Classification (NCBI taxonomy): domain Eukaryota; kingdom Metazoa; phylum Annelida; class Polychaeta; order Phyllodocida; family Polynoidae; genus Branchipolynoe; species Branchipolynoe longqiensis. The sequence goes on along the minus strand of CM059194.1, from coordinate 74,362,154 downwards.
TTTGGTGACACTGTAAGTTCTACACTGTGGTGTATAGCACTTCAAGTAGTGTCTTTAAAATCAAAAGCTCAACATATGCCCAACCGAAATATAACAATCTAATAAACCATCACCAAATGACCCTCCCCCACCTATCCTCAAGACTCAAACTGCTTGCACATGTATCAGACTTTAAAGAAAATAAGATCAATTGAAGACTCACCTCTCCACAGGATGCGAAGCTGCAGTTGGATGAATGAATGCTTTCTTCTGTGACAAATCGCTTCTTTCTCTTATTCAAGATACCAGGTGGTGACATATTCAAGATGGATGAATGCCGCGTAGAACCAAAGGGTGCTAGAGGCAAGTCTAACTTTGACAGATCCGGAAATGTAGCATCAACATCTAAAAGCCTTTTACAGGTACTCCCTTTGACTTGACAATCAGCAAGGTCTACAGTAGCATTACTCGATCCCTGGTGACGACTTGGAAGCTTCTTGCCAGGGCTTCCTGCTGCTTTGACAGGGCTAGGACGTATAAGCCTGCGGAGACGAGTGACAGGGCTCGCTTGTGTTTCTGAAGGACTGATCTGATTTTTCACAGGGATTGCTTGTCGCTTAGCTGGGTTAGTGTGATCCATGGGAGTACTGGCTGTGCGCTTGACAGGGATTGTACGTTGTTGGATAGTGACATTTGGCAGTTGCGTAGCTGCAGCTTGACCAAGGTGTTGGGGACTTCTTTGTGTCTTAGCAGGGCTGGCATGTTGCTTGGTAAGACTGGCTTGTGTTTTTGCAGGGCTATTTTGTGTCTTTACTAGGCTGGTATTCTGCTTTGCAGGACTACGCTGCAGCTTCATCGGGCTGATGTGTTGCTTTTTAGGAGTAGTTTGTTTCTTTGCAGGGCTATTTTGTGTTTTTTCCAGGCTGGTATTTTGCTTTGTCGGGCTACGCTGGACCTTCATAAGCCTAATGTGTCCTTTTCTAGGAGTAGTTAGTGTCTTTGCAGGGCTATTTTGTGCTTTTGGCAGATTGGTAGCCTGCTTTGCATGGCTATTCCATGCCTTCATAGGACTAATGCATCGTTTCCTAGGAGTAGTTAGTGTCTTTGCAGGGCTATTTTGTGCTTTTGCCAGACTGGTAGCTTGCTTTGGAGGGCTATTCTGTGTCTTCATCGGGCTAATGTGTCGTTTTCTATTTAGTGTTTTTTTCAGGCTGGTATTTTCCTTTGTAGGGCTACGTTGGACCTTCATAGGGCTAATGTGTCCTTTTCTAGGAGTAGTTAGTGTCTTTGCAGGGCTATTTTGTGCTTTTGCCAGATTGGTAGCCTGCTTCGCAGGGCTATTTCGCGCCTTCATAGGACTAATGCGTCGTTTTCTAGGAGTAGTTAGTGTCTTTGCAGGGCTATTTTGTGCTTTTGCCAGATTGGTAGCCTGCTTTGCAGGGCTATTCCGCGCCTTCATAGGACTAATGCATCGTTTTCTAGGAGTAGTTAGTGTCTTTGCAGGGCTATTTTGTGCTTTTTCCAGACTGGTAGCTTGCTTTGGAGGGCTATTCTGTGTCTTCATCGTGCTAGTGTGTCGTTTTCTATTTTGTGGTTTTTCCAGGCTTGTATTTTGCTTTGTAGGGCTACGCTGGACCTTCATAGGGCTAATGCGTCCTTTTCTAGGAGTAGTTAGTGTCTTTGCAGGGCTATTTTGTGCTTTTGCCAGATTGGTAGCCTGCTTTGCAGGGCTATTTCGCGCCTTCATAGGACTAATGCATCGTTTTCTAGGAGTAGTTAGTGTATTTGCAGGGCTAGATTGTGTTTTTGACAGGCTGGTACTTTGCTTTGCAGGGCTATGCTTCACGTTCAGAGGACTGGTATGTCGCTTTCTAGGACTAGCTTGAGTCATTGTAGTACTACTTTGTGCTTTTACCACACTGGTATTTTGCTTTGCAGGGGTACGAATCCGCTGTGCAGGGCTACATTGGATCTTTCTGAGACGACTTTGCATCTTTGTAGGGCTAGTCAGCTTTTTGGTAGAACTATGCCGCACCTTCACAGGGCTGGTGTGTTGCTTTATAGGACTAGATTGAGTCTTTCCAGGGCTAAGATGTGCTGTTGAAAGGTTGAGTTGTGCCATTGCAGGACTGGACTGTAGCATTGCAGGACTATGTCGCAATGCATAGATGGACCGTGGACTAATTTGGCACTTTGCAGGGCTATGTTGTACCATAACAGGGCTAGTATGTGGCTTTGCCGGGCTACTGTGTGGTTTTCTAGAGGTAAGATGGCTTTCAGAAAGATTATCACCTTGCTTGGCAGAGCTGGTCAGTAACTTTGCAGGGCTGGCTTGTTGCTTGGAAGGACTATCAAGGTTTTTTTCACATCTCTTATGAAGGGTGGCGAATTCCTCATTGAAATTTCTGAGACCCTTCATTAAACTTGCAGCCCGTTTGCCTGGACTGACAATTTGACGTGTAGGACTGGCCTGTAATATCTTAGCCGGTCTCGTTTGAGCTCGGAGTCGCGTGGCTGGGCTGGTGGGCACCTTGGCAGAACTACGGAGGCTTCTAGCAGGACTATCACATCCAACTATTGAGTCAACAGGCCGTTTAGTAGGAGTGGTCTGTTGCTTTGTAGGGCTGTGCTGTATTCTTGCTGGACTCACATTATCTATCATTGTCTGCCTTTTAAAAGATCTGAAGTGTGAAAGGGACAAGAACGATTATTAAAAATATTGTAAACATATGCTATCGTTTACCATATCATTCACGGCATTCATTTGGGGCCCCATACTGATGATAGACTACAAGTCCAAATTGACAAACTGTGACTCATTGACAGCTTTTCTTTTCTTTAGAGAGTGTTTGTTTATATTCTATTCATAATGATTAAGTGTGTGTACTTCCTTTCGCCGCTGTGAAGTAGTGGTCATAATCCATTAGATAGATTGATTTCCTTTATCAATCAGTAATCTCCTGTAGTCTTTTCGTGGACGACTTTGTTTTATATTACAGCGGTGCTAACATGAATGTCATAGAGAGACAGCTACAACCAAGCATAAATGGGATCCATCGATGGTCAGTTCTGAACGGTTTCAAATTTTCCAAGACCAAAACAGTCTGCATGCACTTCTGCCTGCTGCGTAGAATACATGCGGAACCGGAGCTGACCCTGGATGGGGATCCCATTAAAGTCGTTGAGAAAACCAAATTTCTGGGCATCATTCTCGACGCAAAACTGTCTTTTGTGCCACATATAGAGTACCTGAAAACAAGATGCCTGAAAGCGCTGGATATTCTGAGGGTGCTGTCCAGCTCAGAGTGGGGAGCGGACAGAGATGTTCTGCTCTCCGTGTACAGACCCTTGGTTCGTTCACGAGTGGATTACGGCAGCATAGTATATGGTTCCGCAAGGAAATCATGTATTGGGCTGCTAGACACGATCCACCACCATGGACTGCGCTTGGCCCTTGGGGCCTTCCGCACCTCACCAGTTCAGAGCCTTTATGTCGAAGCCAATGAACCATCACTTAATAACAGGAGAATCAAACTGGCCATGCAATATGTAGTCAAGATAAAAACTAATGCATTGAATCCTGCACACAATTGTCTATTCGAGCAACATGACGAATCCAGGTATGAAGCCAGGCCAAATTACATCCGGCCACTGAGGCTCCGAATGAAACCTCATTTGGAGGCCTTAGGCGTGGATTTGGACGTGTTGGAGGATGCCAAAGTCCCAGAACATCCCCCGTGGTCGTTGAGAAAGCCATCGGTTATCCTCCGACTCACGGAACTGAGGAAATCTGGGACACATCCACTCGAGTACAAAGGACTGCATGCAGAGATTCAAGGCCAGTTTGCAGACCACCTCTCCATATACACTGATGGTTCGAAAGACCAAAGCCGGGTAGCTGCTGCGGCAGTCTGCCGACGGGAAAAATTTGGTGTACGTTTGCCCGATCAGAGCTCGATTTTCACTGCAGAGGCCCGAGCACTCCGTCTCGCTTTGGAGTGTATCGAGGTATCCAACCACACTAACTATGTTATATACAGTGATTCCTTCTCTTGCCTCCTGGCTGTTGCTGGACTGAAAACGAATCACCCTATTCTAGCAACGGTCATTTATAAAATGAACCAACTGACAACAGATGGGTATGATATCCACCTGTGCTGGGTGCCTGGCCATGCTGGCATACAAGGAAACGAACGAGCTGATCGGGCTGCGAAGAAGGCCCTGAACTGTGATCTTGAACCGTGTCTGATCCCTCACTCTGATCTGAAACCACTAATAGCCACCCACATAAAATCCAAATGGCAACATGAGTGGGATGAAAACATCAATAAACTTAAAGAAATTGAACCATCTGTGGGAAAGCCACCACAGACTCATGCGGGAGGTCGGCGGGACCAAGTGGTCCTTAGTCGCTGCCGTGTTGGCCACTCGTGGCTTACACATGCTTTTCTGCTCAAGGGGGAACCTCCCCCTGAATGTATTGGGTGTCAGTCCCCACTGACACTCAAACACATTTTACTAAGTTGCGTTGATTTTTTGGCCCTGCGCCAACGGTTCTACACTGCAGGCAGTATGCATGACCTTTTTACTAAGGTAAAACAGGGAAACATTTTAGCCTTTTTGAGGGCAGCTGGACTGTACCACCTTATATAGTTTACTAAATGGATTCTATTAATTATTAATGAAACTTTTCTTTTTCTATGGGAATTTGTTTCCCTTGACCACAGATATATGATTGTGAGCTTTCTAATTTAATTAGTGTCTATTGGCACATAATTGATTTGTCTGCTTTTACATGTAAAAGCGATGGTTTGAACAAAAAACAAACATTTCTCGCCGTGAATATGGCCTATGCTGCCGACACGGCGTAAAGCAACCACCAATCAATCAATCAATCATCAATCAGTAATCCACAGATGCTGGAGCATGAAGTCAGGATTTGAAACTGGATAGTACATATCATAGTTATATAATCAGATGGACAAAACTTCTGATGAGAATGATAATATTAAGGAAATATAAGTAAAAGTTACCTGCTGAGCGACATTGTGTGCTTAGGGGGAAGTGGCTGCGGTGATGGTGAGAGGACCTCATCATCACTGTTGTCATCTGATGAGGATACTGCTAAGGATGATGTTGCCTCAATAACCTCTTTCTCTTTGGCGGCACCTTTTTCTTCATTTACAGCTTTTGTTTCCTCCTTCTCATCTTCGTCATCTATCATAGTATTTTGGGCCTTTGCAATTTTTTCATCCTTCGCAGTCTCTTCATCCTTTGTATTTTCTTCATTCCTCACATTATCTTTTTCCTTTGCATTTTCTTTAAGTATCACATACTCTTCATCAATAACATTCCCGATGTTCTCTTTATCCTTCTCTTCAGTAAGACTTTTTTCTTTGCGAGTAGTTTTCTCTTTGTCAGTACTTTTCTCTATGTCGGTTGCCTGCTCTTCACCCACTTTATTCTCTTTTTCCTTACTTGCGTTATTTTCTAAGATGCTTACCACGTCTGTCCCAATCACTTCATCCACTGCTTTCTTGGCCATCTTTCTTTTATCTGTCATTACAGTTACATGTGTAGTGTTCATTTTTCTCACTGCCTCCATTTCTGGTTCTTCCTGTTCAACAAAATCCTTCTCTGTGTAGGGAATTGTTTCCTCTTCATCCAAAATAGACATTTGGGTGGCTGTAGCCACTATGTTTGGTGATTTAGTAGGCACCACCTCCATTTCATCATCAGTGTCGTCATCTTCAGTGATTCCGTCATATGGGTCTTCACCAGCAGTGTGCTGTTTAACAGCAGAGTGTCCCACAGCTGTATGTGTGTCCACTTGCGTAACTTTAGGCATCGCAGCTACCTGTATGATTCCATCATTCATCATGTTGAGTTGCGATACAGATTCAGAAACTGCAGTGGTTACAACATCCTGGTTGTTAGTTTCACCTGAAGAAGACCATAGATCCAAACTTGAACCATGTTCTTTGCTTCGTGAGCTCCCACTGCAAGCCAATCACGTGTTTGATAAGTTATAATTAATTATGGTGATAAAACAACTGTTTCTATTTTTGGTGTGGTATGGTGTAGTGAGGTGTGGGTGGATGTGGCTGTCAAATTTGTCAGTTAATTATGTATAAACATTTCAAAGACTTCACTGATAATTGGTGCCAGGCTGACCTAATGTAATAACGACACCAAACTGGTACACAAGTGTTCTGCTGAATACCAACTGATCTGCTCAGACTAGACAGTGGCCTAGTGAACACCTGGGTATGCCAAATCCCTCTGTATATAAAGGCACTAATTATGATACCCTTGCCAACATCAGCTACTTGACATTCTTTCATTCTTATTTTAATTAATTCTGATTAAAATATTAAACTCTTCTGTCTTGACAAACAAAAGATGTGAGAATTCAGCAACTCAAATGTTAGACAACGGTGGTGTTATAGTGATATTTATATTGCAGGTACCTGCTAGGTGTAGGTGGGTGGATGATGTTTTGCAGCAGATGGAGGATGCTGTGCTCCTCCAACACCGAGCATCCTTCCAGCCCCTCTGCTAAGGTGGCCAGTGCAGGAGAGCCAGTCTGCGACAACCGCAGAAGCACATTCCTGTTAGCGAGAAGCTGCAGGTGATACAACCATCCCTGGTTAGTCAGCATTTTGCACACAAACAGATGCTAATTTAGGATTACCTCAAATATTACATTAGAAGACGCAACCTGAATTAAAGATAGATTCCAAATTAAAATGACAGCATTAATTAATACATATCATTGCTCCAATAGAGACTTCCTAGAGAAGTCTGGAAGTATTCAAAGTTATTTTTTGCTTAAAGATTGTTAAGTCATTAGGGAATTTCTTCTTTTTTCTTTTCTTAAAACTAAATAAACAAGTGTGAACAGTTAAAAACCCACTAACCTGCATCAGCATAGGCATTGGCAGAAGTTTCTCCATGTGGCCAACCAGATAGCGCACATGTTTCTGCAGAATCAGCACAAATTGTGAGCCGAAGTCCTCCTCATATGTCTTGCGCATGTACTTGCGGCGTGAGTCCGCATCGGCAATTAGCGGCAGGAAGAACTTCCGGAACCGCAGCTGGGCGTCCTCCATCTTATTGATCGTCTTCTCAGGCTTGGAGAAATTGAATGAACACAGTAAGAAATGATGAGATAGAGTGGGAGTGGGAGTATAAATCGGGTTGAAAAGATTTGCTACCGTCGCTGATTAAGCCAAGTGAATTTCAATTACCAATAATTCAGCAACATTGAGCCATGTCAGTATAGAGTTGGATGGCCATCTGAGAATACAAGGTGCTGTAAATATCCTGATATCGGCCACATCAGTGATGGGTAGATAATATACAGTAAAACCTCTCTAAATCGACCGACCATGGGACCGACTTTATATGGTCCATTTAGGGAGGTTATCAGGTTTTTTTATCATTACAATGGTATTGTATGGGTGATCGTTTGGGACCCAAATAAAGCGATCAATATAGGGGAATGGTCGATCTGTGGAGGTGGTCGGTTAGAGAGGTTTTACTGTAGATGAAAAGTAAAGAAACGAAGCCTATAACACAAATATTCAGCTGAATGCATTTCCACCATACACCGGGTTGTGTGTGGACTTTTATGAAACTGTGAAGCGTGTGTGTGTGAGGGGAGGGTGCTTACTGCAGTTGGGTGGAAGCTCCCTTTGCTGGCAGGAAAATACTGATTCAACAGCCAGAGCACCCTCTTACTCTTGGTGCGCAAGTGGTGGAAGACGGTCTGGAAGCAATGGCAATTGTGCTCAGTAAAGTGATATAACTAGGAAAGAACAAGTCATTTGTGGATCTATTATAAATTTAATGAACGTTGATGATCTGCGGTCTAGACTCGCTTACAGAACCAGGTAGGATTCATTATGTGGAAGGTAGTTTAATATAATTGCGGTAAGGGGTTGGGATTCACCTGAAAAGCTGATGTGCGACTTCTATACTATAAGTATAAAAGAGGACAGACTCAGTGAGGGATTGTGTCTAGGTCTAACAACTCCGTGTGCATTAAATCTCACAATATGGAAAATTTTGCGAATTTATATTTTGGATGTGGCGAGTTCATAGTTGAAATCCGTCATTTTAACTCAAATGATTGATTTAGTGTAGTTAGATATTCATGGGAACCACTTATACTTTTAGCATTCCCCAGAATATAGCAATTACTTCATTCATTTATTTATTAATCTACGCGATGTTAGTAATTCCATTTAGGTTTAATTAGCCATATGGATCTGTTCTTTTAATAGTCTCGTACTCACAAAGGGGTTCAAAGAGGTTCAATCCCTGGCCGAATAAAAAGTAGGTTAAAACGAATTGGTACATATGACTATTGACCTGATATCGACTGAAGGGCAAGCATTGATTAGGATATGACTGAGTGGGCTATCATATCATGTTGCTCGCGACATGGTATTCCGTTTAGCAGCACTATAAAGCTGTCAGAAGTATATAATTCCTCTATCCTTTGAAAGGTGGTGATGGTGGGATAAGTAACAATACCCCATAACAAACAAAAATGAACGCTCCCCCCCCCCCACTTCAACTCATGACCAAAAAAAAAAGCACATACCAGAATCTTCAGACCAGTGGTACACTTGAGGTAAACCTTGAAAGGGACGTGTGGCGACGCACTGACGAACAATTGGTCGATTAGTGTGAGGATCGTTTCGTACTCGTCCTCATTTGACTGCTGCATCACGGTTTCTATGGTGAGGAGCATCATACGAGCAGGCACGGGGCCAGGGGTCTGGGAAAGGAGCTCAGCCCACAAACTCCCGCCATCAACCAGGCCATCCAATTTGCTAAAGGCTGAAGAGTTATAAGGTTTGTGGTATTCAAACAATGTTTAAGGTTGTATAGTTCGATGAAAACATCAAATTTTCAAAACCAAACCAATTATCTAGATTTGATTCTAGATGTTTAACTTAGATACTGAGCACTCATCAAACACTTTTTGCCACACAGAAGGGAATATTATGGTAATTTAATAGAACCTGTTACTGCAGAAGCCTATGGAGTTAATTTTGTATGTTTTCTCTTAAAATATTTCAAAAGTTAACCATTTAAAATAAAAGTTACTTCAAACTAAAGTAACGTAGATTATAACGATCAACCTAATATATTTATCTCAGAAAATGACAGAAACTCAAAAGCCATCGCACTATGCAACTTTAAGTAATTTGACCACAAATATTATTTCAAGTTAGGTATGGCCAACGTCTCTGTTGGAAATTTCGGTTCTGGTCAGAGCACTGAAGTTAAGCAAAATTGAGCCTCGTCAGTACTTGGATGGGGTTAACTTCCCTCCCCTCCCCAACTCTGCGTCTTGAATGAAACCATTTCAATATAGACTGACAGTGTAGCCACCCTGTTCCACAGATTTTAAGCCTAATACGGTAAAAACAAAAAAAAAGGGGGGGAAAAGGCACGGCCAATTACCTTAACCATATGGTAAAACAAATCATGAGCCATAATTCCATTGAACATTAAACCAATTATACCGTATCTAAATATTCCAATACATTTGAACCGGTGATGAGTTAGTTAAGCTGTCTTTTTTTCAATAGTTTTTTTAGATATAACAAAAATATCTAGTTAAGAACCTGGTCTACTAAATGCATTGCTTATAGGGGCAGTAACATGACCATCACAACTTTACTTATTCACAATTATAATGATCAACAAGGCTGAAGACTAGCTGTGGCTATAACTAATAGTATTAATGTCATTCAACCCTAATAACCATTATCAGCTGTTTGAGTGATATAGACTAGGGAAAGAATTCCACAGTTGGATAAGATTTCTCTATTTAATGGAGCTAAACCATATATAGACTGATGGGTCACTAATTACATTATAACCCCGTTAAACCAAACTTGAAGGGACCCTAGAAATTTGTTTGGATTAACCGATCATTGGTTTAACCGAGCTTTGGCTTCGACTTTGACTCCCCCCCCCCCCACCCCTCCACCCCCACACTACTACCCATACACACACTCACTTTCCCTGTCCAGCTCACCACCCTAATCCCCCCTCCCTCCCCCACCCCCCCACACACACTACTGCCCCACCACACTAACTTCCCTCCTCCGGCTCGCTACCCTACACCCCCCCTTCCACACACACACACACACACACTATTGCTAACACTTATCCAAACAAGCGTGGTGTAAGATGATGTGGGGTCTCAGATGACCTTATAACCACATGAAAGTTTGGCTTAACCATACCGGAAGTGGCCTGGGACCGACAATTTTGTTTTGATTAACCAATAATTTTGATTAACCGACTTAGGTTTAACCAACTTTTTTTATATGATAAATGGTAGTATTTTGCCGGGACGCCGAAAAAAGTTTGGATTACCCAATCATTGATTTAACCGAGCTTGGTTTAATGGGGTTATACTGTATATAGAAGGGCTATAATTAGAATAAACTAACATTTTAATGCAATAGAAATCCCCAAGGAAAGTGCTGCAAACCATAATATCACTAATAACATAAATCGAGGCCATTTGAGTAACTTACTATATTTCACATTTCCTTCCTGTCTGACAAAAAAGAATAACTAAGAGCAATGGGGTAGTCAGTCTAATGGAGCTGGGTATATCAGGGCTTACCTACTGGGTTGGAGTTCAATTAGCTCATTCTAAGTGCATTGTGGTTTATTTTTCTGGAATATGAATATTTTGCTGCTACACATGGGTAATTCATGTAAGGAATACATGGTAAATCAGATAACCAGAGCTTTAATATCAAAGTACACCATTATCCCATTGAATAGATCCAATTATACTACTAAATAGCTTGAGGGGACTTACCATGAATAACAGAGGTCATACGTTGCGCACATGCATATTCCATCAGCCATCCTGAAACCAACTTCACATCAACCATGGTGAAGACTGACAGCCAGCCAACGTCAACATGTGTGAAAGAGATTTGGACGTCTTGGGCCTATATTTAGATATAGACCGTTCGATATTTTGAAGTGTTTTTTCCTAAAAGAGACAACAGATTTATTATAAATATCTAATTCTAAATCTTTCTAACGTACATACTCACATCATAATGTTTGTTCCATAATAGTATTAAGGTCTCTTGCACCGTGTAAAATGTTTATCTGTATCATCTGATAAATAGGAGAATAATCATTTAATCTTCTACTTAAATTTATTTATTGTCACATTATTTACCTAAATAATATACAGAGTCCGTACACATGTGAATATATAGAATTCAAGGCTATTTCAAGGCTCTTTTTGATAGGAATTCAAGACTATTTTCATTTGGATTTTGTCCGAAATCACCAATCGGAATGACGATTTCAGACTAATTTAGAAGTGGGGAGTTTAATGGAATTCAAGGCTACCCAAAATAGGTCAAATTCAAGGTTTGTTAAGGCTTTGAAATGGGGCAAATGAAGTTAAGAACTTTTAAAGACTTTCCAGGCCCCATACGGCTCCTGTATACATTGAAAGACTTTGAAAGAAAAATATAACTGTCATTCTTATTCACAGCTGCTGGAAGATAAAAATATGAAATGCCAATTTTAAGACCAATTTTGGGTTTAGGAATATTATTTCGAACATTGTGTGGTTGTATTTGAATTGTGATTTCAAAACTTAATTGTGTTGGCTGTCATGGTGAATAATTCAGAAGAATGATGCAATTCCAGGAGAATGAGTAAATCCATTGGATACATTTTTCAAGGTGAAATATTTACATTAATGTAAGAAAAACTATCATCACAAGATTATGTATACAATTTAAAAGTCAATATATTTACTCTATATAATTGTCAGTAATTTCGAACAACTAAATAAGCACTAAGTTAAAGCTGTTCCCATGTAAACTAACCGTAAGACCGATCCTTTGAATAATGTTCGTATAAAGTAAGTTATCAGTTTGATATACATAATCTATTAAACCGGGTGACAGTAATTCGAGGGGGAACAAATCTGATTTTTTTTTTATTAACAATAATAGTAGTTTCTTACTCTAGAACAAATATATAGCACCATATTAAATCACTTTCCTTGGAAATTAAACAATTCCATCTAAATAATGCTGTTACTGTTAGTGTTGAAAAAGTTATGACAAACTTCCATTTAAGTCACACATTTGGCAGTATTTTACAATAGAACAAAATTGGTTGGCCTAATTGTTTTATTGATAAAGTGCCTTGTAAATTTGTGACATACGTCCTACTACTCCTAGTCAAGTTGAACTCGACAAATGTATTTACGATTATCAGAAGCCATATTTTCTGGCATATATCCAGACTTATAATACGAGATCATAATAGGCCTATTAATAGTATTATCATTATGAAAATGATCCATTACACAGAATGAGTGTTCCGAGAAAGGTGTATTTTGCCGTAAAAACGGTAAATGACCATCGTGATCGTCAGTTAGGCCCTACTCTAAAATCTTTCATCGACACGAACACAATTATTAGAATTAATTTTGGAAGATTTCATTATTTGCACGACGAATGGGTAAAATATCGCTTAGACTGCGGTGCTAGTCTATCGCACTAGCTAAAGTATCTGGCAATATGAGTTGTTTGAGTTGACTTCACTATCATGATCATCATGTGCTGTAGTCTGTAGATCAACCTGCCTGACTGTATAATTCTATTATTCTAGTCTAGTGGAATTGCCCTGTTCTGCAATAGAAATTAACGGCTAGGACTAGATTAGCTTAGAGAATCCACATTCGACAATTTTCCACATTAAAGATGGTCCATAGCTCAAATCTGAAAAGTTGCAAACTATAGTACTTATTAAAGATTTTAAGCATAATCACGTATTCACAACAAACCCATCAACAACAATCTAGTTGTCAGTTCAAAATACAGCCACAATATTTGCAGGCTACACTGCCTTCCCTTCTAGACTTAAAGGTTTATAATATTGGCCGACAAATATAAGCTCGAGCAGTGTCAACAGGAGACTGCGCTAGTTTCAGCACCTTCGCTTTTCGCCCTGTGTTGGTGTGTGTATAGTTGGCTAAAAAAGAGAAGGATCCATCGTTAATTTTAGAAGCGATTTGTTGGTTTCCTTCAGAATGTCAAATACGTCATACGATATCAATATAACCCAGTGAAAGCACACACTTCCCCATATAACCCTTTCAGTCAGGAGTCAACTGTAAATCGCGTGCGGTCAAGGTCATTTCGAAAACCAGAACCGGAAATCGCGGTGGTCTCGTTTTCATCAATCCGTGGTCGCTTCCCCGCTTCGCCCGTGCATTTGAAGGTCAGGTACGAAGAAAACAGTCGAAATGTCTGCGTTCTGGCGGCAAGTTGGTATGAAGTAGGTATTTCTGTGTTGAATCAATAACACAGTTTGCTTTCGAAGGAATTTTAAGTTATTTATTCAATCTTAAAAGGAATGCAATAGCTATGTCAAGCCAATCTGGGTAGGGGGGTCACCAGTGAATTTACTCGTCAGTACGACAGTAGTTAGTACTACGACGTCTACAGCACTATCCGTCTGTCGGACTCTGGGTAGGGGGTAATATTTTATCTAGCTAGGTCCTAGTAGTAGGCTCGGAGTGATTTCCTATTTGAAGTAGTTGTTGCTTCTATTTAGACATAGTTGTCATTCACACCTACTCTCGATAATCCGATAAGCCTTCATAAGCATCATATGATTACGTCTGTGACAAAAAAAAGTTAAGTTTACTGTATAGAAATGAAACTCATACCATTGACATTGTAAAGAGCCAAACATGCTTTTAAATGACACCAAGATCATGCATATTGGTCTAGTATTAAAAAAGTTATGAATTTTTATTTATTTAAAATCGCATGTTTTTTTTGCCATGTAATTAAACCCAAACAAAGGGAATGGCTGTGACCCTAAACAATGCAAACTGAATGAAAAAAGTGCATAGCTTCAGTAGTTTTCATGATATTTACATGGTTTTTGTAATAGTAATTGTAAGCGGTGGAAGCAGCTACCATAAATCAATTCAAGAATGCGCTGGACGGCATGGGCCAGAGAAACATTCCTGTCCGATTTTGAGGCTGCATACCACTAGACTAGAGCTGAGAGCGAGAAGCTTTGTATAGGCTACCACAAGCCTGCATCAAAGAAGAGGATAATAATAATGCGGATGATACACAGTTGTATTTGCCGTTTGATGTATCTGATGACATGTCTGAATGCCTGAAGATAATGGAGAAATGTTTTGGTGAAATTAGAGAGTGGATGCGAAAAAATATGCTCAAACTCAATGATGAGAAAACTGAAGTTTTAGTCATCTCCACTCCCTGTTTCACTGATAGGCTACATGAAACCCATATCAAAATTGGTGATGCTAGTGAGTCAGCCCGTAACCTTGGTGTGACCTTTGACAATACTCTTGATATGTCTCATCACATCAAGACGGTGTGTGGGGCATCATTTATGCAACTGAGACATCTCAGATCCATCAAGGATGCCCTGACACATGACTCGTTAGAGAAGGTTACTCATGCTTTCATTGGTTCACGCCTGGATTATTGTAATGCTCTCTTGTATGGTCTACCGCTGTCAAGTATTTCAAAACTGCGTATACAGAATGCGGCTGCCAGGTTGTTGACGGGTACAAAGAAATTTGATCACATCACTCCTGTGCTGAAATCATTACACTGGCTCCCCGTGGAGAAGAGAATTGATTTCAAGGTGCTGCTTCTAGTATATCGTGCCTTGCATGATCAGGCTCCAGAATATATGAGAGATATGCTCCAGGAGAGAACAAATGTTCGAACACTGCGCTCCACAGCCTCCAGCCAGTTAGCACTTCCTCGGAGCAGACTCAAAGGCTTTGGGGATCGTGCTTTTAGTATTGCTGCCCCGAGACTGTGGAATGCTCTGCCAGGATATATCACTGATTGTAAATCTGTTGGTGCTTTTAAAAAAGGTCTTAAGACACATTTGTTTAAATCAGCTTTTAACTAGGTGAAATTTATTTTCCTGTATATTTGTTGTTATGTAAAGCGCCTGAGAACGGCTTGCTGGATCGGGCGCTATATAAATGTTTTATTATTATTAATAATAATAATAGATTAAAGAGAAGAAAAAGTCCCTTTTAAGGCTGCATCAAAGCCTGGGTTTGTATTATTAATTATTTAATTAACTAATTGATTAATTAATCTTCATGAGTTGCTCAACCACAAAATATACCATAACTTCCTTAATTTTCATGATATTTCCAAGATTTTTGTAATAGATTATTGAGAAGAAAAAGTCCATTTTAAGGCTTCATCAAAGCCTGATTTTGTATTATTAACTAATTAATTGATTAATTAATCTGGACGAGTAGCTCAAACACAAAATATGCCAGAACTTACTTAATTTTCATGATATTTACAAGATGTTTGCATGATTTCTCCCACAAGAAGAGATTGTAATAAAATCACACAAAGAGTCCCACAATATAACAATCAATGCTGTATCCCTAATTATATTATCAAATCTTTCAGTCAAGGTGCACAAAATAATCTGTCTGTTGAATATGTTTTCTATATGTGTGCCAAACTTGTGTGGTTTTAGAGATATTTCACTTTTTCTGTATGAAGATTGCTCGCGCCGAGTGATGGCCATTGACATATTTTTCGAGACGACCCAACACCCATCACACATTCCGAATCAAAATTAACAACTTTCGATGTGTCAGATTGTGATAATCTTTCGTAGAAAGTGAGAAGTGACATTTATAATTGCGTCTACATACTTTTTAGTTACGTCCAATGTTAATTTTAACCAATTTGAACATCCACTAAAGCAGAGCAAATGTTTTAAATCCTCTCACGAACGAAGGAAGCAACACCTTGCATGATCCCAATATGTGACGTCACAGGGATTCCCTGCTTGTCCCATCCGCTAGCCAATGAGAGGCGATTTTGGCAGGCATGTCGACACAGGTTCGGGCACTCCCGACCACAGCGATCGGGCACAAAATGGCGGCCAAGGATCGTCGGGATTTTCACATACCTAATTTGATAATATGGGTTAGATAAAAGATTCCCCCCATACTTCAAAATGGCTAGGGGTGAAAACCAACGGGGAAATGAATTGAGCAGATAAATTGTTAATTTAAGAAGCAACTCTGCTGGTATATGTACCCATGTGATACTGGAACCAGGAATTCTACTTGTGTTCCATACTAAAGCCGTTTTCGCCAGTATTTAGACTACGCTGTGGTTCACCCCTGTACTATAAGTATGGGGTGAATATTTTATCTACATATGGGTGAATCCTGTATCTGTGGTTACCCTTAATTTCAATCAATGTAGCGCTGACTGAGTGAGTGGCTCAGTCAGTGGCTGACACTTGCACCAACTAAGTTTAAGATAGAGACTTGCAAATCCGGGTGAACCAGTCTTCACGCAATCATCCCCTATGAAAAAGTTGACTGCGCGCAGCATCGCAGCGCGCAAACAACCCATATAAAACATTGTTTTTCTTATGTTTTATTCACGCACAGTACAAATCTTCAGTGGAAATTAAAAATACTTAAACATTTGGGTACGTAATTTTCTGGGACGGAATATGTGACAGTTGAGCTGAGAAAAGAACTCAAAGTCACCCAACTTTCAAAGCTTCGTCATGCTAATCGGTAAATGGTCCGTATATAACATTAATATAATCTGTTAAACATGTTATCTGTGTGTATGCCAAGCGATATTTTTGTATGTGGTGTGATTTTAGAGCTGTATCACATTTGCTGACACACTCAACTCTGCCTCGCATGACTTGGCAATCACGCCTCGGAGCTACTCATCTCTTCTTGGTAGCTCAATGCTAGCCCGGTAAAAATTCCTACCCTTATAAACCAATGTACTTACTGTGAGATAAATAGCCCATTTTTGGGGTACAATATACACCATAAGTTTGCTTCTACTTAATCTATTAATATATAAGTCCATTCATATGTACAATTAAAGGGATTAAAGTGCTTTTTCAGAATACATTTGTTTTGAAAGCCTATCTAATATTTGAATTTTTTCTGCAAGTCTCTAACTTGAAGTGGACCTTTCAGTGAAAGGCCATTATAATAAAGGAAGTGGCTATTCTTACGGGACCGTATGAATAGCCAGAGCGCTTGTTAGTATGGTACTCTCTTTATCACATCATATCCTGTAGTCATTTGGACATTTTTTTCAAACAACCAGAATGCACCAATTTCTTTTTTTTTATCACCAAGAAGCTGCAAAATACTGCACTAATATACTTAATTTGTTATAATAGCTTTATTAGAACCTGAGATGTGATGCTTTATTTGGGTACAGAAATCAGACCCTCTTGCCTATAGTAAGTTGCATTACAAAGTTTGATAAAATTGTGACAGACTTGATATAAAAAAACACTGTACTGATTCAAAGTAATTCTAACACCTGTGTGGAAATTCAGATTGTTATAAAACTTCACATATTACAAGCTAAGACATTAACTAACTAGTCTATCATGGGGGGGGGGGGGTGGGGGGGGGGGAATGGTCAGCTAAATAGCAGTAGTCTCATAATGATGGGGGGGGGGGGGAGGTGCAAGAGTGTGCAAATGTAGGGAAATTTAACTTGAACCTCAGAAAGCGGGATATCTCAATTCCTGTTGGATTTTGACCAAACAAAAACTAGAATCTGTCGAAATTAATGTCCTTCAAAATGGTAGCATTCACATCCTATTTTGAGCAGAGCTAATACTAGGCACCCCAAGTAGAGCAATTAAGATAGTGGAAAATGCCTGCAGGCACACAAAAACTGAAAAATCTGGTTTTTCCATTGATCATATCTCCTCACAAAGTCACTCCAGGATTAAAATATTTATATCAGAACAAAGCTCATGTTCTCAGCTATGATGTATAATTTGTTATATTTACTTAATCCACCGACCTATCAAAGTGAGATTTATACAGCCTAATTATCCACCTATCCAACTCCGTAATCACTTTTGTTCTAGTCAACCAGCATAGAAAATGTCAATGCCCGCGGTTATTTAATATGTGCTCCGTGTTGGTTGGTCAGAGGTAGCCAGCCTCATTTGCATTCCCATAACCAAGAGCTCACGCGCAGCTGGTGAATCAGACGAGACCCCTTTCAAACTTGCTGAAAATTGGGAATTTTTTGCTGGATTTGATCACAATCATTGTAAAATTAAAATAATTCACATATGTCAAAGCGTATTGTATACACTAAATAGAAAGAGCATATTGATGATAATAAAGCCTGAAGATTTCATGCAATTATCTTGTACATGTGATTTTCTGTGTCGTTTTAAACTTGCTCAAAATTGGGCATTTTGCCAGATTTGATCATAATCATTGTAAAATTAAAATAATTCACATATATCAAAGTGAATTGTATATAATGTACATAGAAAGAAAATATAAAACCTGACAATTTCCTGCAATTATCTTGTACGGGAGATTTTCTCTCATTTTAAATTTTCTCAAAATTGTGCATTTTTAAGCAGATTTTATCACTATGTGCCTAAGCAGAGGGGACACAAACTTGTGGAACGTGAAAACACCAGTGAGGAAATTCAGATCGTTATGAAACTTCACATAATAAAAGTTACGACATTAAATAACTAGTCTACATGGGGGGGGGGGGGGGGGGGGATGGGATGGTCTGCTAAATAGCAATGTAGGGAAACTTAACTTCAGAAAGCTGGATATGTCAATTCCTGTTGGATTTTTACCAGACAAAAACTAGAATCTGTCTAAATTAGTGTGCTGTGATAACTTCGATTTAGGTTTGAAATATAGCAATCGAAGATAACGATGCTATGTCTCCTCACCTAGTAATATGGGTTGAACACTCCATGAATTAATTAATTAAATTTCTTAATCGTCCCAGCTATGTGCAGTACTCGCGGATCTGTGCCACGGCATTGCGTAACTGCTTGAAAGGTGACAAGGTCGAGATTGCTAAGCGTGGCGAAGGATTGATCACTGCTATACCCTGGAAGGACGGCAAACCAATCAGTAAGACTTAATTTTACAATATATTACCAAATAAGTGGCTTTGGTACTTGATTTGCATTGTTGGGGTGCTTGTAATTGGAAATTGGAAGGGAAAAAAACTACTATTCTGCATAATCTAAGTGTTTGTTTAATCAGCCCAGTAGTAAGTATATTTACCATGTGTATGTATATATTGTATGTTATGTTGGCAATAAGTGTACTCACTCTTTGCCTGTTAGTGGATATTTACCATGCATTGTTGCAAATAGTTCAAATGGTATTTACAGGAGATATAACCTCTAATTGCAAGTTCAATTTAGTTCATTTGTTTAAATCGTTAAACATTCTAATGCATTTCGTTTGGGGTTTCCTGTGATGAATATATTGTGTTGTAATTTTGTATGCGACTCTTTAATTTATACGTGAACTTAAGTAATTGCTTGCGCTGATCCATGTACTTCACTGTTCTCTTTTTTCTTAGAATCGTCATCACAGGCAATATAAGGTACTTTGGAGTGTGGTCTAATTAAAAAGCTGATTTATATATTAGACCTAGACCATATATACAAGATGTCACACTGCTTAATGTCTAATCGTTGTCTGGTAGTGTTAGTATCAGGGATGAAAGATCTCCGCGATTTCGCGGATTTCCGGGATTTTTCCTGTAGCTAAAAGTGTATACTACTAATACGTTGTGCCCTTCCTGATATGACCTAATGCTGCAGCACTATCAGCGTATACCGATATGTGGTGCAAACGCAGCACTATCAGCATATACCGATATGTGGTGCAAACGCCGCAGCACTAGCAGCGTATACTACTAATACATGCTTCAAACGGCGCAGCACTATCAGAGCATACCAATATGTATGAAATCCGACTTCCGGGAATTTTCAGCGATTCCCTGCAATGCTAAGCCTATGGGAGAATATCAGCATCTCCGCTTTTTTTCCCGCAGACCACTTTCATCCCTGTAGTATAAATGGTTAGTTAATTGGTGAGTTATAGTAATAGTATTGATATGGATACATTGGCTTTACAAAAATGGCTCCTGTGTTTTCCTACACATAATGTCCCTGATGGAGATTTGTGCTTGGATGCATTTAAGGGTAGAGAAATTGGTTGGAACTCGAAATGCACTGGAAATTGAACCCATTTTGAACGTTGGTTGGTATCTGGTCTGAGTTATCAATTGGTGGCGAGAATGCTCCTGTATGCAGGGATGAAAGATCTGCGCGATTTCGCGGATTTCCGGGATTTTTCCTGTATGCCCCTAGTAATACGTCGTTCAAATGCCGCAGCACCATCAGCGAATACATATTAATATGTGGTGCAGATGCCGCAGCACGATCACTGTCAGCGTATACTACTAATATATGCTTCAAAAGCTGCAGCACTATCAGCGTATACTACTAATACAGTAATAGTAATACATGCTACAAACGGTGCAGTACTATCAGCATATACCAATACGTCTAAAACCCAACTTCCGGGAATTAATATATGGTGCAGATGCCGCAGCACGATCACTCTCAGCGTATACTACTAATAAATGCTTCAAAAACTGCAGCACTATCAGCGTATAGTACTAATACAGTAATAGTAATACATGCTTCAAACGGTGCAGTACTATCAGCATATACCAATACGTCTAAAACCCAACTTCCGGGAATTTTCCCTGATTCCCTGGTAATGCTAAACCTATGGGAGAATGTCTACATTTCCGCTTTTTTCCCCCCCTGAGATCACTTTCATCCCTGATAATTTACTATATGTGCAGTGAGTGGTACAAGGTCCAATGGGGGACATCTGATTTTTCTAGTTCAAATTCCTGCTGTTGGCATCGCCACTGAACTAGTGGGCCTAAACGGCACACTGTCACACTGCAAACTCAATGGCTATGAGCAATCTTCATAGAGAACATGTGAAATATCTCTAAAACCACACCACCTGGAGACAAACCGCTTGGTACACACATAGAAAACATATTCAACAAATAGATTATATTAAATTTATATGGCTAGGGTTCTGCATTTCTATTAATTTTGAATAAAATAAACGTTTTGCACTGCGCGTGCCGGCAAACTCAATGCATTGTCAATGGCCATGAGCAATCTTGAATTATATTCATACAGAAGAAGTGAAATATCTCTTAAAACCACACCACATAGAGACAAACTGCTTGGTACACATATAGAAAACATACAATGAATAGATTATATTAAATTTATATGGTTAGGGTTCTGCATTTCTATTAATTTTGAATAAAATAAACGTTTTGCACTGCGTGTACCAGCAAACTCAATGCATTGTCAATGGATGTTTAGGCCCACTAGTACCGACACGCCACCAAGTGTCGGAAAAATTAACTACGCCAAATGTCCCCCATTGCACCGAGATTGTAGAATTAGATAATTCCTTTAATTAATCCACTGCTGATTTGGTTAGCTCTTATATTGTATCAGGATGTAGAACACCGATGGACTGATGACAAGTGTTTCCAACAGTTTATCACTGTCAGAATTACCTAGTTCCCTCCAGTGCATGTATAATGTGGCATTATTTAAGATTAAAATCGCTGAATGAACCTCGAATTTTTTCACCTTTGTTTTTCAATAGTCTGGCAATAGTTTTCTTTATTTAAATTAAATTATATGTATGTATGGGTTTTATAGCCGATGTTTACTTTTTGTGCTGGGGCTCGCGAACTAAAGAATGAATTATGTCATCTAAAAGAAAACTTGACAGAATATTGAAAAATAAAGGTAAAACGCTGATTCACTCCTCGCTTTCTCTGCTTGATAACGATCTCTAGGTGGCAGCACTAATAGTAAATCTGTTGTCCCTGGTAGCCGGCGCAAATTGACCGATCTCACACTAGTGGGGTGCCACCGTCGATTGCATGGAGCCTCGTTTTCAAATACATGTAAATGCGGAGGGAACCACTGGAGGTGGAGACACTTAACAAACCAATTGCTCTATTTTTTTGCCCTCCATATGAGGAATTTGTCCTTGTTCAGAAATAAACGCCTTCGCAACCAAATCCACATTTTCATCCAGGTACGGGTATACAAGAGTAAACCATGGTGTTGCTATTGTTTTGCTAGCCACCAAAGTCAGTTGTGCAACGAACCCTTTCGAAGCAGGGCGGTCTGAGTGTGGGATTGGTCAAAATGCGCTTGTAAAAATATGCCTTTGGGTTTCCCCTCCTGCCTCAACTTCTATTACAGGAGTGAATAATATCCAACATTTCGCAGATTTCCGCGACTTATCAACACACAATTCCAGACATACTTTAAGCATTCAACCCTGACTGTGGCTCCACTTTAAGCATTCAACCCTGACTGGCTCCATATGTGATGGCCGATGTTGGGGCCTCCCCTGTTACGCTTTGCTAATTTGACCTATTGCAACTAAGAATGGAAAGGAATTTTCCCATCATGGAGGCATGACCTTGCATGGTTAGTTGTAGTGTTCGGCTTGTCTCCCCGCCTATCCTCTTCTTTTTTTTTGCAGTGTTTTAATCGAGTAGAAACTAACGTTATAAAATGCTTTTATTTGTTGCAGTAATTGTAGTGTTATTGGTTATTTCGTTCAATAAATTGTTCTTATACGAAGCATGTGGTAGAAAATAGCGCTAAGACTAAGACTTGAGTGCCCACCTCACGTTTTGGTTGGTAGGTTGTGGGATTCGAACCAGCGGTTTTCGAACACTTGCCACGTCAAACCAATAACTTAAAAATGTATACTTGTTGCAACCTAGACTGGCATTCAGCATTACTAGGGTATGGCAAGGAGCAGTGGAATGAAGAAGACCAAATGTGCAATTGAAATTTCCCCCAGCTTAATTTGTTGTAGTTCATTTGATGGCTCATTCTGTTACTAAAGTAAATCCATGAATTTTCTCCGCCTCCTTCCAGGAGCACATACTCTAATAACGGGTTCAACGTATTGTTTTAATCAATCAAGCCACGATAGCTTTCTTTCTTGCATACAATAAGTAAACTAGTACCATATACTGGACATGTATCCCAAGTAGAGCCCATATTTAAAGCTGCATAGTCCGATGAAATATAAAATTTTCAAAATCAAAATATTTATCTAGATTTGATTCTACATATCTAACATAGAAGTTTTAGAACCTGTAACTGCAGAACTCTGTTGTCTGAGTTTTGGCAAGCTTGCTGAAGCTAATTTTCCATGTTTGCACTTCAAATATCTTAAAAGTTTACCATTTAAAATAAAAGTAGCTTTAAACTAATGTAAAGTAGATTCTAATGATCGATCTAATATATTATTCTCAGAAAACATACAGAAATTCAAAACCATTGGACTATGCAACTTTAAAGCTAAGCTGCCAGTTTATTTCCACTGAATTAAATGGGAACAATCTTTCACATTGCTGTCATGCTTGCTCGCCCCCAATTATTTCTCCTCCCTCTGTTAAAAAAAGAAGAATTAAGTGCGTAGATGTAGATGGGAAATTGCAAGTATGGAATGGATAAAATTGTATGTGGCCGGCGAACTTAAATACTACTTCCATATCTATCTACCTAATGTGGCCTTCCTTGCTGTTTATCAGAAAGAATATCCTTTGTAGCGGCAGTGGGATTCCTCTGAAGAAAAATTTCCGAATGACCATATCTTTTACGTCCAGTAGGCAATGATAAAAATCGATGCGCTCTATAGGCATCGTTAAATAAAACAAGCTTTACTTTTTAATGTGGCCTCTTGTCCTATTTTCTCAGCGGAAAACCCTTAGCGCTATGAAGGGCTGTAAGCAGACCGTCCGGTGCTATCAGACCACTACCGAAGCAGCGTCAACACCACGCTCCATGGTCGCCACCAGTGTACTGAAACAAGCAAACCGATGAGGGCCTCGTTCTGAACATCGCCTCACGCGCCCCGAGAAGTCGAAGTCATGGCTGATCTATGGTGTAACGGTTTATAGCAAAATGCGGAGAAATGTATTAAAATGTTTATTTATACTCTAGTTTTGTGTTACGTACCTGTGTGGGCATCGTTACTGGTTTGCGTTCGCTTAGTGAGGAAGATGGCAGAGTACATGATTTTCTTAGCATTTCAACGTCTTGATGTACAATACCTACAACAAACAAAATAAAACATATTCTGATATATAGCCACGTCAATTTTATCTCAGCAATATTGAATACAGATTAAAAGAACGATGCGGGCGGTATCCAGCTACACCTGAATAATTATATATCAAGCATAATTAACTGCTGTTCCTATAGATTGTTAAAGACAATTGAAATAATTAGGTTTAAACTATTGTATTTCGCACTGACTTGTTTGTCAAAGAATCCTGTGGTTTAATTACTTAAAAATTAAGCTCTGGATTTTGTCAGTGATGGGTGTAAACATGTGATGTCAAATTATATTTGGGAAATGCTGGACATCAACAATAAGTTATTAAATTATTACTTCCTTCTATGCAGCAGCAATCAGTTCATTGCTATAGGTATATGGGATCAAATCTACCCACTATTTTAGCTTAGTAGAAAGTGTTATGCTTTTGTCGGAAGTTAATTTACGTTCACTGCTAGGATTTAAAGTTGCATGGTCTGATGGCACTTGAATTTTTGTCTTATTTTTTAGATAAATATATCAAATTGATCGTTACAAGCTACTAATCATTAGTCCGGAGTGATTTTGATTAAAGATCATTAGTTTTGAAGTAATATGAGTTGAAAGAACCCAAAATAATTTCGACAAGCTTATCAAAAGTCCTGTGGCTATGACCCAGATGGTCATCTCACGGTGACCACGTGATGTGAGATGACCTGGAACCTTACAGGACTGTAGGTAGGTATTCCTGGTTGGATGGGGGGCCTTCTGGGACTGGATTAGTGCCGTAGGCCCATGGCACTAGGGTTTTTAACAAAATATAATGTGTCTGTTGTCTGTCTATGTATGTATCTGTGTGTGTGTGTATTTCTGTGTGTTTCTCTGTATGTGTGGGTATGTATGTATGTGTGTGTGTCTGCCTCTTATCTGTGTGCGTCTGTCTGTGTGTGTCTCTCTCTCTGCAAAGTCAGGTCGGGTGTATGTGTGTCTGTGTATGTCAGGTGTGCATGTCTGTGTCTGTGTGCTGTCTATGTATGTCTGTCTGTGTATGTGTGTATATGTATGTGTGGTAATGTCTGTGCGTCTGTGGGTATGTATGTGTGTGGTTGCCTCTGTCTGTGTGTGTGTCTCTCTCTGCAAAGTCAGGTCGGATGTATGTCTGTGTGTGTGTGTGTGTCTGCCTCTGTGTGTGGCTGTCTATGTGTCTGTGTGTGTGTCTATCTCTGCAAAGTCATGTCGGGTGTATGTGTCTCTGTGTATGTCGGGTGTGTGCATGTCTGTGTGTGTGTGTGGCTCTCTCTCTGCAAAGTCAGGTTGTGTGTCTGTGTATGTTGGGTGTGTGCATGTGTGTGTGTGTTTCTGTGCATGTCTGTCTGTGTGTGCCTATCTATGGGTGTCTGTCTGTGTGTGTATGTCTGTCTGTGTGTCTCTGTAAAGTCAGGTCAGGAAACACACAGACACATACACACACATCCACCTCATATCCCCTTCCCCTCTATGACCCTGCAGAGCAGGCCTACTTGGTTGGGGGTGGGGGGGCTAATGGGGTCACGAGATTGGCCTAATTGGTTAATGGCCTTCCTGCATAATGGGTGTTTCAAACTGAGTGTTCAAAGGGGTGAGGTTATAAACTCACTGGTTATTCTGTATATACTGTCCCAAATCATTAGCTAATACACCAATATCTAAGTTGGATATATAGCATCAAATGTAAGTAGTTGTTTTAATTTTGACAAAATTATATTTAATCGGACCATGCAACTTTAACTTCCCATTGAAACCACCGGCCACTGGCGACATGTGGGAATAAGGCTAGAGTAGGTTGAATCGACACGGGCCGTATTCGATGACGACGACTTGAGTCACCCGAGTTGCTAGAATTTCAAATCGAACACTGCGAGTGGAGTCTGCAAAACGTTCCGACCCCAGTAACCCACCTCGGACGTAATCGATTAACACGACTCGGGTCACCCGTGTGCAAAACGACCTGACCCCAGTAACCCACCTCTTGGTTGGGGTTTGCTAGGACCAATGACGTCACATCTGTGCTAGTACCTGTAGGATAACAGATAACAGCTACCAGTACAAGTCCTACATGTTTTAATGCTTTTTTTTTAATAACCCAGATTGTCAGCTTCTACAATCATAACATACTTTAAATCCTATTTTGCTATACTTATATCGGTTATTGAGAAAAAAATATGAAGTTTTAGATTAAGCCACCATTTTGTCCATCCCGAGCGTATTCGTTTATTCAACCCGAGTCTGTAGGATGTGGCCAATCGCCAAAAAGTGTCTCGGGGTGACCCGAGTTGATTAATCAATTACGCCCCTCTTGGCTGGGGGTGGCTAGAAGCGATGACGTCACATTTGTGCTGGTACCTATAGGATAACAGCTACCAGTACAAATACATTTTGTTTTAATGCTTGTTTATTGGGTGTTAATAACCCAGATTAATTAAATGGAAATTGAACTAAACTATGCAATCATGAAATAAATCTTGGATTAGCCCACCGTTTTCCCCACCCTGAGCGTGGAGAAGCGTGTTCGTTTATTCAACCCGAGTTTATAGGATGTGCGCATGCGCCAAAAAGTGACTCGGGTGACCCGATATAGTATTACTGGGTTACTCGGCCGCTCAGAGCCCCAGAGAATACCATAAAACTCTTCCCCTTCATATCACCTGCGATGCCTCCCTTAATCAAACCCATCAACAACTCATCAGGAATTCAAACTTATGACCCCACGATCTACCAACACGGGAGACGGACGCTCTAACTCGAATCCTGGTCGAGTCAAAGCAATGACGTTAAAATTGATACTTGTTGCTTCCTAGTCTGGCGCTCGGCATTATTAGGATAGGACAAGGACTGGTTGGCTCAGTGTCATGATAATGTGACTGAGTGGGATATCAGGTCATGGTGCTGGTGGCCGGCTATTCCAGTGGGGCAGCACTATAGAGTTGCCATGCGTGCGCACTGTCACAAGTCGGTACCCATGCTGATATGACCTTAGATGTTGCTAGGATGTAAAACAACAACAAACAAAACAAGCAAGCATGCATGCATACATGCATACATACATACCTTGTATATGTGACGTCCTATACACAAATAGCCTGAAGTGAGCCTAATAATTATGTGTGGTCTCTGTGGCCTAGTGGTTAGAGTGTTGGACTTGTAATCTGAAGTTGTTTGGTCGTGTCTGTTCAAACTCCATACACAGCAGAACCTTTTTTACATTCATCAACAAAAAAACGTTTTTTCATCTATATCTGTTTCTCATTGAATTATGCAATGTAATTGTACTAACATATATTTTACATTACACAAAAATATTTCCTGATTGAACTACTCTAAAGAAGATTGAAAATACCCCAGTTTTACTCTCCCTTCTCTCCACTCACCCAGCCATTTTTAAAACAACAGCTGCCAGCTCGTACCAGCCTCAGAACTGACCCACTTCTGGTGGTGAAGTGGGTCCCCTACTCTCCCTACACATATTTGGTTCTTTAAACATAAAAACCAAAACAAGGTTGTGCTTGGAAAGCATTTTTCGGAGTACGGTGCCCGTCGCCAGCGACCTATATCTGGTCCCTTTAATCTTTTATCCAGCATTGCATTTACATCAATATAATCAGCACGGCTTATGCCATGTGCATTTAGATTTAGATAAATCTGGGAACTTCGACTAATGTTAGAGCCATAGCCAGAGTCAGTTTTACTTATTTTATTCATGTTTTTATTTATATCCTATGGTTAATGAGATATGTAGAACTAGAAAATTAGTAGGGTTAATCATATGTTGGTTATATATTTCTCTGAAACAAGTGTCTGTTGACACATTTGATATTTTAATATTTAGAACAAGAATTAATAATAGTGATGCCTTGAAGTGACTGATTGTTTTGTGTGGAATTGTATGTTTCTAAGCTCAAAATGTTTAAAGTTGCATAGTCCGATGCTTTTGAGTTTTTGCTATTTTCTGAGATATATATATTATACTGATTGTTATAATCTACTTTACTTTAGTTTGAAGTAACTCTGATTTTAGTTCACTAAGTTTGGAGATATTTGATGTCAAAACATGCCAAAATAATTTTGGCAAGCACGCCAAAACTCTGACACCATAGTGTAAAGTCGATGGCTGGCGGTGTGAGTGGTGTGGACAGGCTAATGAGAAATCAATACAGGTAATGAAGGAAAGTAGATAAAGAGTGAAAGGTAGGAGAGTGAGACTCTCATTTATTACTTTTATAGGTTCCAGAACAAGATGGTGGTGATTACATGATCCAATCCCTAACAAGCATTCCTCTAACCACCAATGAGGGTTCAATATCCCTGTTGCCCAGGCATGGTTAGGTCTGTCTCTGGGGCAGAGCTCCATAAATAACTAGAGGGGAGGGGGTAGCTGAGGCAACTTCTCAAAGACTTTCCACCATTTTATAGACAAGTTGCAATTTATTATAGTAGAGTTCATATATCCCATATCTCATAATATCGGAAAATTGTACAATAGACTTCAGTGGTAATGGTTTCTATTGATTGACATATTATGCCCTTCTATGCAGCAACACATGCTTAATAAGTGCACCAGTGTCTAAGTTGAATATGTAGAATCAAATCTAGATAAGTGTTTTGGTTTTGAAAATTTGATATTTTCATCGGACTATGCAACATGTTTATGTCAAATTGTTGTGTATTTCTATTAATTTTGAATAAAATGGAAGTTTTGCCCTACGCATATATGCGTAGGGCAAAACTATCGGCAAACTGAATGGCCGTATGCATTTGCTTTGCTGCCAACGTCGTTTTCAGCGCATGCGCATTCGGAACGGCGATCTCGTCCATTGAATATATGCCCCGAATGCCACCAACGTCCACGAGGAATTTTGGAATTTGAAATCAGATGGGACAACACAAGAGCAGATGAAATAGTAACTAACATCGAATAATGTCTGGCTAGTTGTCACGAGCACAGAAATTAACTCACCGCTGATTATTTCTTACTACCACTCAACTCGTTACAAATTGTTCATACCCTGTCATTTCAGACTGCAAACATCTAATAAAACATCCACATCGGCCTCCTTGTCAATATCGATAAGTTTATTTGGGTTTAACGTCCTGGCAACATCTATGGTCATATCAGGACGGGTATCGGTTTGGGAATATGCACTCATTGGTCATGGTATTCTCAGAGATCAAGAGTTTGGTTCCCGCTCACAATGACTAAAAATTTATACTTGCGACTTCCTAGCCAGATGCTCGCTATTATTAGGATAGGGCAAGGGTTGCTTGGCTCAGTGTCAGGATAATGTGACTGAGTGGGAAATGAGGTCATGGTGCTGCAGGGTAGCCTGGTCTCCCAGTGGGGCAGCACTATAAAGTTGTCATGAGTGCATTGTCACAAGCTGCTAACCGTCTTGATATGACCTTAGATGTTGCCAGGATGTAAAACTCCAACAACCAACCAATCTTACAGACACCAGCAGGGCTCAGAGTGCCAGCTATATATCAGTTTTGGCGTTATAGAGGGAGTGCACATGACGTTAACCCATAGCGGTTAGCCATCTTGGATTACACTTAATACCACCTATGGCGCCCCCCTGTCTTATACCAAGAACACTATGGCCACCACTGGGCCTACCTAGTCTGCGGCCGCTGAAGTATGTTGCGCCACCTATAGCGGGTACTGCCCAAACCTTTCTAATTCTTTGACAGAGCATCCAAAGTGTCAACATACTGCGCATTATCAACAATGTGAGGCTACATGATTAAAAAAATACTTCCCCTCCATCAAAAAAAACTTTTCCCCAAACTTTTGAGGCCAAACTGCTCAAAACAGTGAAAAATAAATCAACAAATGAGTAAATAAACACAATGTAATCAGTTGCAAGCCAATATGTAATCCAATATAGCTAGCGGAAGTTTTCACGTGACGTCATTACACCCCCTCTATTGTGATATTTCAATAGACTACATCACCATTCCCACAACGCGGTGCATTTTGTGATGTGTGGAAGAAAAACAAACCACCAAGAAGCACATGGCACATGCTAATACACTGGGTGCAGCTATGAAATGTGCTAGTTTCAGCTCATCTCAGCTCTTGTTTGAAACATAGACTACCAACTAAAAAAATATATATAATAAATTAAGATATTAATCTTTTATCCAGCATTGCATTTACATCAATATAATCAGCACATCTTATATGCCATGTGCATTTAGATTTAGACAAATCTGGGCACTCAAGACTAGTGTTAGAACCATAGACAGTCAGTTTTACTTATTTTATTCATGTTTTTATTCATATCCGATGGTTAATGACAAATGTAGAACTAGAAAATGAGTAGGGTTAATCAGATATTGGTTATATATTTCTCTGAAACAAGTGTATAGCCGTGTTCACACACAGGTGTTAAGTCGCCTCAACTAGTTCGCCTTGTCTAGTTCGGCTCACATTTGCCGTGTGGACGCGACGCTGAGGCGGATTAGGGCTGATTCGCCTCAACCAGTTCACCTCATGTAAACCGCATCGCGAGGTAGCTTATATGAACCAAACTAGCTTAAGTCGGCCCAACTTCCTAATGTGAACGGTGTCGGTTTACTTGAAGTGGCTTAAGCACGTCACACGCATCCGCAGTCGAGACCTGAGTTTGTTGATTTTCCGGTCAATCAAAAGTGCATATTATATAATTTGGTCTATGAAACCGCTAGCTGTGCACAGATATTTTTTTCATCATTTATTTTTAGGTTTTCACTGCCCAGAAGAAGTTTTGACCGTTCCAAAACAATACGACTCAGTCTATACATATCTAGGTCGAACCCACACTCTCTCATTGCGACGTCGACTAACCGAAACTGGCGCTGGTTAGTATGGACTTGCTCATGCGCAGATATCGATTTCCGCCTTAAACCGCCCCGAATACTGCATGTGTGGACACGACACTAGTTCGCCTCATCTAGTTCGCCTTATCTAGTTGTGTGTGTGAACACGGCTAATGTTGATATGTTTGGCATTTTAATATTTAGAACAAGAATTAATAATGGTGATGTGGATATCAGCCTTAAAGTGACTGATTGTTTTGTGTGGAATTGTATGTTTCTTAGCTCAACATGTTTAACTATGGGTACTTTTATCTTAGATATATTCATCAGAACATTATATTGCATGTTTGCATACATGTTTATGCCAAATTGTTATGTATTTCTATTCATTTTGAATAAAATCGAATTTTGACCTATGCATATTGGCAAACTCAATGGCAGTAAGCATTTGCTTTGCTGCCAACGCCGTTTTCAGCGCATGCGCAGTCGGAACGGTGATCTCGTATATTCAAGAACAAGGATAGAGGGAGTGCATGTGACATCAGCAGTTAGCTGCCATCCATCTTGGATTACGAGCACCCTCCCTAGCCATGTTGTGAATGCATGCAGTTTTCTTGTGTTCTGGGAGGTTCTGGGCAGTTTACATCCTATGTGTTTACTTGCAGCACTTTAGCAACAACTTCTGAGGCCAAACTGCTCAAAACAGTGACAAATAAACCAACAAATCAGTAAATAATCACAGTGTAGGCAGTTGCAATCTTTCTGTATGTAATCCAATATGGCCACCAGAAGTTGTCTTGTGACGTCATTAGCATTACACTACCTCTATAGCCGTGTTCACACGGGGCAGTTAATTCGAATCATATAAATCGACTTGCCTAGTTCGGCTCAGATTTGGCGTGTGAACGCGCGTCTGAGTCGGTTTAGGGCTGATTCGATTCATATAAATCGGATTTTATAAACCACCTCTGTAGGTGGTTTATATGAACCAAATTTTATGATTCAACTTATATCGCCCGTGTGAACGCAACCGACTTACTTGAGGCGGATTAAGGACGTCACACTATATAATATAATTTGGTCTATGAAACCGCTAGCTGTGCACAGATATTTTTTTTATCATTTATTTTTAGGGTTTCACTGCCCAGCGGAAGTTTTGACTGTTCCAAACCAATACGATTCAATCCATACATATCTAGGTCGAACCCACACTCTCTCGGCCGACGTCGACGAACCCAAACTGGCGCTGGTTAGTCTGGACTTGCTCATGCGCAGATATCCACTTCCGCCTTAAACCGATTCAAAGCACTGCCCTTGTGAACGCGAAACACTTTCAAACTAAATCGAATCATATGGTTCGATTTGTCTAATTCGCTTCACATTTTGCCCGTGTGAACACGACTCATGATGTCTTACAGAATGACCATTTGTCCGTTTTCAAAGTACAGTTATCTATATTTAGTGAAGTTACTCCCGCATCATGTACAGGGGTGTTGAACAACCATATACAATAAATCAAATGACTGGAGGCCTACAACTATCATTAACTAACTATGAATATATGTCATATGTGCGCATTTCCATTGGCATTGCGTGCTTTTACGGCGCTATGACCATCTAATCTAGATATTGAATGGGCAACGTGATAGTGCGGCCATCTGACTTTTCTTCATTTTCTTGTACATCAGAGGATCGGACACCATCATCAATTGAATGTAGATATGTCTTTTTAGAAAAAAGATATTTAAAACATAAAGCTGAACTGAGCTGGACAAGGACTCGAAGGATGTGAAACCTGTCTGTATATCACAGTCTCCAGCAGACCGCACCAGTTTAAACGCACGTGGAGTTGTTGTTGTTCCTGTTGCTGCTTCTACCACTTCCGCTTCAACACAACACTACCACCATGGATAACTAGAGATGACAGAACTGCTGCAAGCGACGAGGTTATGATGCCTACAATTTACCAGGTCGGTTATGTGCATTGTATCGATTGTATTTGTAGTAGCCTTGTCACTATCACGATGTCAGAGCATCACGGTGGTTGTTTACATCGTGTACTCTACGCGAGCGATAATAGGGAACTCACCACACAGTCTGAGTTTGCTACTGTGCCTGTGGTGTGTAGATAAAAGCTTCACCCCGTACCTGCAGCATTAGAGGGCCGCCCCAGTCTAGGTACCCTCCTAACATTTTTCAAATTAGGCCAAACATTCAAATTATAATTTCATTGGAAGCTCCAATACTTTTTGAATTTTTAAGATATTCAAAAAATTTAGTGAGATAATGATATGTGTATTTGATAGGTAGAACAGCTAAAATTTCAAAACACAACAAACAGTATCAATTTAAGCCCTTTCAACAGCTATTGCTGAGACAAACCCAAATCTGTGGTAATTTTGAAAATATCTTAATAGGGGAGAAAGTTATGGCATTTCTAATGTCGGCTTAATTGTTAAATTTAGTCTGGCTTCACCATTATAATAAACTGTGACCTTTGCTACATTGTTACAGCTTTCTATGCATTAAGTATTTAGATTTTGGTATTTTAATGTATATTTTCGGTGAGATTAAGTCATGTTCTTTCCAGTGATATAAAATTTATGAAAATATTCCAATGTGAAAGTACTTTAATCAAAGCCGGAATGGTGAAAATGCAGAAACATTTTACTATAGATATGGTGACCAACATGCCCCTATTGGTATCTGACATACCTACATTTGAAGGTTGTTGACTTTCAGATCTTTTGTATTAGCTAATGCATTAGAGAAGTGCATTATTAAGGACTGTTAAATACAATAATTATAACATTTCTTTGTAGTTTCTTTATTAATGGTCAACTTATCAAAACTTAATTAATGGTCAAATATTAATCACCCCAGCTTATCGAAACTGGTGAAAAAATTAGATCACAGGAAAATGTAGGTTTCCATGGCAACCATAATACAATCACTCCTACCTATATAATATGAGTCAACTGTAGCTTTAAAAAAATAATGGTCAGATCCTGATGAAATTTCACATCAAGGTTCTTCTTGGTATGGCAAATCACCTCAGCTTATCAAAACTGATAATAGAAAAATTAGATCACAGAAAAATGTAGGTTTCCATAGCAACCATAATACAATAATGCCCACCTAAAATATGACAACTGCAGTTTCTTTTTTAATGGTTTGATCCTGACAAAAACTTGATACCAAGGTTCTGTTTGCTGTAGGAAATCATCTCAGCTTATCAAAACTGATATAAAAAAATTTGATCACAGAAAAATGTGGGATTCCATGGCAACCATTATACAAAACTGCCTGACACCTACAATACTCTGCCAGATTCTAGACTTGTGGTTCCAGTTGTAGTCATTGTATGATCATTTTTTAGGAAGAAAAAATGCTAAAGATTCACATTCTAATAGTTAACATGGCCATTCCTGGCAGTCTTACCATTGAATTTTGCACCTAAAGAATTGAATAGCTTAGTAAAATGCCATTCAAACATCATACAACAGTGAAAATAGTCTCTATCATTGCTGAAATCTTTGGCCCTTCAAAAATGGATGTAACAATGAGGGTACTGCGCATGAGTCTCGGGTGGGGTGCCTTTTCCTGACTCTACTCTTCCTGAGATCACGTCGCAAAAAGTTGACAAGTTTATTGGTCAGGCGATAGTGGCGCCCCCGACGGATTGGCGGGTACCTACCCAGTCTCAGGTCACTGCAGTATGGATAGAAAAAAGATTCACCCATACTGCTGCGGTAGCCACAGGAGGGTGAAGAACAACCATATATAAAAGTTTGTGGAGAATATCTACATGCTGGGTAAATGAAATGAGCCAATAAATTCTTAATTTAAGAATCAAAATATATTCTTCAGATATATCTTAATATTTATCCGATACTTTTGATTGAAAAATATGATAACACATGTAGTTTAATTGACTTTGAAAGTGAAATCGATGGCGTTCTATCACTGCCATCTTCTCTCTCATTTCACCAACTCTGTGCTCATATAAGTAGCCATTTGATACTGGAACCAGAGATTTTACTTTCTGGTTCATTCACCGCTACTGTAAGTATGGGGTGCATCTTTTATCTAACTCTCAGGCCACTGTCGTATGGGATGAATCATTTATCTACAGTATTAAGTATCCTCCTTAAATTTTCAAAGGGGTCCAAGCATTCAAAATATATTTCACGGGAAGCTCCAATGATTCAAAAGCAATGTGCTTTTAGAATTTTAAAAATATTCCAAAATTTGAGTGAGCTATGTGCATTTGAAAGTTTTTGACTTTCATATCTTTTGTATTATCTAATGAATTGGAGAAGTGCCTTATTAAGGAGTTCAACCTCCATAAAACAATACTTTCAAATGCACATATCTCACTAGAATTTTGATTATTAAAAAAAATCAAAAAGCATACTGCATCTACATTAGCTAAGACAAAAGACCTTCAAATGCACATATCTCACTGCAAACCTTTGGTTATGGGAATACAACTACACAAATAAATCAAAACAACAAAACAAATATCATAAATAATGTACATTTTCACTTGTCCAACGGAATGGCTCAAGCTATATTCTGCTTGTCCGTACCAAAGACCCTATAATACTAAGACGGCTCACTCCCTATCTCTCCCATGGTAATGTAAATTTCGCAGTGCCACCTTGTGGTGGGTTTGATCAGCCCAGCTGCTGGTTGGTGTTTCACATGTAAACGCATCCAATTATATTATACATGAGATAGGTAAGTATGAATACACATCAATATGAAATTGCTATGAACAAACACACATCATCATCAGCATCATGATCAGCATCGCTATCATCACACATCTTTCACATTCATATATACATTTATACATATAATATAGCACCTGTTTAACCAAGAGAACAGCCAGCACACCAAGTGGTGGGTTTGATCATTTTGATTACACAGTACAGGCTGAGTGAGCCGTCTTAGTATTATAGGGTCTTTGTCCATACCTACCTTCAGCCTCACTTGGCTCGGACAAGCGGACAAGCTCCTATTTTGAACGCTGATATATATGTGTGTGTACATGTGTGGGTGCATAATCAGTGGCAGTATTTAGAAAAAGTCGTACCTGTCGTCTGTAAGCAACCACTAAACCCTGGTGGTGCCACCTAGTGAAAATATGTGGCAGCATACTGTTGCCATTCTTCTTATGCTGCGTTCATATGAACTGGTGAATATGGTGTTTCCCACACCACAACTGGTGAATTGCGTTCACTTGACTTCACACCTGGTGAACACCACCTGTGAACTGGAGATTTTTTAAGCAGTTCATTATTCACCACTTGTGAGAAAAATGGCAGTGAATGGAGAAAAGTTGTATGGTAAGGTTGTCAAATGAACGCTCTCAGTTTGCATGGTCGTGTTCACTGGCAGTAAGTGGGAAGTTAACCATCTTCACCAGGATGCTATGAACGCAGCATGATGCTGCGTTCATATGAACTGGTGAATATGGTGTTTCCCATTTCACAACCTGTGAATTGCGTTCAAGTGACTTCACAACTGGTGAACACCACCTGTGAACTGGACATTAGTTTTATTCAAAGTTAATAGAAATCAAGAACCCTAACCTTATAAATTTGATATAATCTTTTCAGTAAAGATGTTTTCTATATGTGTACCAAGCGATTTGTTTCTAGGTGGTGTGGTTTTAGAGATATTTCACCTTTTCTGTATGAAGATTTGACAATGCCTCTATTATCACCCAGCATGAAACGTGTTTACCGCGAATTGCCAAATGAATGCTCTCAGTTTACATGGTCGTGTTCACCAGCAGTAAGTGGGAAGTTCACCATATTCACGAGGACCGTATGAACGCACTATTAGTCACAACTGATTCTACAGGGGATGCTGCATGAGGTACCAGACCCCTAGTGGATTGTTCCTGAACTGTTTGCTGACAAGAGACGATCGGATAGAAGGAAGAACGCAATTTCTTTCTCGTCCATTCTAATTATAATAATGCGATTACTCATTAGCTTCATGTCATTACACAAACGTGCTATTAATTCAGAACGAACCTGTACTTTCTCTGCATTTAGGTTATCCATGTTTTGGCTGGTACATTGCCACACTTCTATTAATGTGTCCTATTGACGACAGAGGGCAGCACTGATCGTACACCAAACCACTGCTTCCATCCACGAAATGCGCCAATGCTTCTAAGAAGTTTGATTGCAGTTTTTCGTCTTAGTAACATCAGCTTCGGCACCGACCTGTGGCACTATTCACATCTGGTAGATTGATAGTGCTGCCCCACCGTAATATAATGCCCCGCTCAATCACACTATATTGCTAATAATGCCACAACTGGCAGGGGAGGTTGCAACAAGTGCCGCATTTTCAAAACTTTTGTTTGACTCGCACAACTGAGCCGTCCTATATTGGGTAAAGGGGCTGTCACATTAGGGTTTTTTGCGGGAGCGTATGGCGGCGTAGGCGCGTTACGTCATATACGTCGGCATACGCCGTATACGCTACTCATACGCTACGCATACGCCTACCATACGCCACCAGATGCCGGCGTATGTGAAGCGTATGAGGCATACGCCGCCATACGCTTTCATAAATCCGTCCGTCCAAATTTGTTTGTGCATGCTAAAAAAACCTCGACCTATGAGGGCGTATGGCCCATACTGTCAAAAAATGTCACAGCACGCTCCCATACGCTCCTCATACACTCCTAGTACGCTCCTCGTAGGTTCCACATACGCTCAAAACCACCCGAAAGGTCACCAAATGTCATCATAGGCCGGCACGCGCAGGACCTACGTAGGTTTTCAATACGCTCCCGCCATACGCCGTAATGTGACAGGGCCTTTAAACAGCCAAAACATTGCAATTTATAAACACTACTGTAGTGTTTTGAACTTATTAAAAAAATTATTTATCTATCTATCTATCTATCTATCTATCTATCTATCTATCTATCCATCTATATGCATCAATCAAGTTTTTCCGTTCTCTTTTTCAATTCCTATCATTTTGTCTTGCTCTTATCCACCTTTGTATCCTCCTATCTCGTTCTCTCTATATCCCTTTTCAAATTAAAAAAAAAGATACACAAGTACATACACACACATATATATTTATATATATATATATATATTTAGATATATATATAGATATATATATATATCTTCGGTAAATTATGCATCACACACAGATATATATATGTTTTAAAATACTATATATATGTGTAGATGTACATGTACATATACACATATATATATTTCCTCGGTACTAAGCTACTCGTAGCCGACGGAGAAGGAAGCACATCCGGGTCCACCAATTAGCATAATGAACTCACAACGGGAGGACGTTTGTTGAGTTGCTCCGGCATTTTTTTTATCTATGACGACAAAATAACTGTAAGTAGTTGTTTTTAAATAGGTGCAATTTGGGTATGATATCTTATAGTACCTTTTGGCAAAGTTTTTAGAACTCTGACATATTGATTGTTATTTTTATGGGTGTTTTTACTTTGGTGAAAACATCGATAGAACAAAGCGACATTTTCCTTTGTTCTACAAGCCGCCCATTGCCGAACGGAGAGCGATGTGTTTGGAGCCACATCTCATTGGGATTTATCCTCGGTTTCTTTTATGGATTCTCGTTGGGCTCCTGGGTCTCTTTTATGGATTCCCCACACTTTTTTAGGCGTACCTCTGAGTTTCGTAGCATTTTCTCCAACTTGTTGGCGTCGTAGCCACAGGAGGGAGAAGTGTATGGAACAGAGAGTGTGGGAGGGACCGATACACTCGTCCCTACCCCTCGTTTGGTTTTGGTTTCAATACCAATAATCTATGACATTACACATTAGCTTGCTCACGCCTGTGTAGAAACGGTGTAAACACGTTTTCTAACACCACTAGATGCACAAATTATGGTTGTCCTTAAGCTGTTGTGACATTTGGTCAATTTATTCAGTTTATAGTAACTTTCTTTCGATTGTTACAGAATCCCGATGGCTACGAAGCGGAGTAAGCCTGGAGCTGCAGCCCGGCCTACCGATGACTACGACTCATCGCCCGTGGTAACCGTGCCCCCTTCACCGGAGCACACACTCTCTGACGAGGTCAGTGGGACAGACCTGCCACCACAAGACACGACAGCTGCCCCGTCTGATTTAGAGGTGAGACTGACGCGGCTGTTGGAGATGAAACTTGAAGAGTTTCGCCCCTCCAGACCCCAAACGAGGAAAAGGCCACTCGCTACGGTAGACGATTCGGACTGGGAAGATGTCTCAGATGAGGAATTCCCGAATATGGATTCTTCTCCAGAACCCGTAAAGAAAAAGCGGAAGAAGGCCAAGAAGGCAGTGAGCTGATCTGGAGATGAGTTCACTCAAGCAAGGAAGAAGGTGGTCAAAAGGAAGAAAACCAATAAAAGGAAGACGAAAAAGAAAAAAGGATTTGTCATCTGAGTCCTCGTCGGACTCCGAGTCAATGGAGTCCAACTCCGATACGGAGCGTACAGCGATTTACGTAAAGATCGGAGGTAAAGTGAGGAAGAAGTGCCCAGTGGAGAAGGCAAAGAAAGTCTTGACCACAACTATGATGCGGGAAACCATCAAAGGGAACTTCAACACCTTCAAACCCGCGGAGGTAATTACCAAGCTAGGAGAGAAGTTGACCGGGATTAAGGGCATTCCAGATTCTGTGGTCAATGAAATGGTCCGCGACGTCCACTTAAGCAAAGAACGTAAAAAGTTTGAAGGAGTGCTGCATACTGTGCACAAAGCGGTATTGGGAGCACTGACTGCCATAGCGCCAGTAGCCAACAGAATGCAGACTGAGAATAAATTCTCGTCGTTGGCTAGAAGCACGGACAGCGGGATTGCCATCCTCACAGCTGCAAGCAACTTCCTGTCATACAGACAGTTTGAAAATGTCTTAAAAGCTGTCTGTATGGATGCTGGCAAGGAAGTTGCCAGATCCAAGAAAGTGGTGGACAACGACAGGAAAGAGTTCACTCTTTTCCTCCCACCAAAGCCAGTGAAAGGCAAACCACTGGACAAAACCAAAATGTTTGGTGGACAGCTCCAGTACCTCTTTAAAGAGGTGGAGACGGGCACAAAGTGCGGAAAGCACATGGATGCGAAAAAGAAGGCTGCTGATGGGAATACACGTTTCCGAAAAACCAGAACGGATTTTCGAAGCCGTCGGACCGCCAGAGGCGGACGGTCTGGCCCAACCTGTGGCTTCCAGCCCAGAGGCCGGGGACAGTGCCAGCCATATGGCTGGAAAGACGAACCGTCCCTTCAAGAGGGAGTTCACTCCCAGCAAGCCGTTCCCCCGACCAGGGAACAAGTAGAGGTTGCAACGCAAACTCACATGGCCATGGAAACACCCGTAAGCAATTTTAACGCTGGCAATATTAAAAATTGTTTGGAGGAATGGAACTTAATTACTGATAATTTAACAGTTTTAAGTATTGTGGAAGGAATATGTATTCCCTTTGTGCAAATACCTGTACAGGAAACTATTCCTTTTCCCTATCAATTTAATTCAAGCGAGAGAGAGGCACTAGATAAGCAGGTGCTAGAATTTTGTGACAAAGGTATTATAGAACCTGTGAATCATGAAAGAGGCGAATTTGTTTCCAATTTTTTTTCGCGACCTAAACCTAATGGAGATGTTAGAATGATTCTAGATCTTACAATACTTAACAAATTAGCTGAATATATACATTTTAAAATGTTTTCTCTCGAAACAGCAAGAGCTTTGATAACGAAAGGTTCCTGGTTAGCTAATGTGGATCTTAAAGATGCCTACTACACGATTCCAATTTT
This sequence comes from Branchipolynoe longqiensis, assembly GCA_030323885.1. Taxonomy (NCBI): domain Eukaryota; kingdom Metazoa; phylum Annelida; class Polychaeta; order Phyllodocida; family Polynoidae; genus Branchipolynoe; species Branchipolynoe longqiensis. The sequence goes on along the minus strand of CM059194.1, from coordinate 74,321,430 downwards.
TGAATTTTGACAGATAAGACAACAGCCATGGCCTACATTCGTAACATGGGAGGGACTAAGTCCAAACCCTGTAATAGATTAGCAAAACTAATTTGGAATTGGGCTTAAGACAATGACATATGGCTAACAGTAGTACATATACCAGGCAGCCAGAACACATTGGCAGACAGGAAAAGTCGCAAATATCATGATCATTTGGAATGGGCGTTAAATGACAACATTTTTGAGCCAATTTGTCAAAAATGGGGACGTCCACAAGTAGACTTGTTTGCTTCACAAAACAACTGTAAATTATCTAAATATGTTTCGTGGCATCCAGAGCCTAATGCTTGGCAAGTGGATGCATTTTCATTGGTTTGGGATAACACATTTTATTATGTTTTCCCGCCATTCAGCATTATCAGCAGAGTGGCCAGAAAAATCAGAATGGACCGCGCACACACGATTCTGATAGTGCCCGATTGGGACACACAGCCATGGCTAGCAGCAGTGGCGTTGGGAGCGAGAGACTGTCTCAGATTCCCAAGAGCATGCGGAAATATAACATGGCAAGGTCCACTGACCACTCACGGAGATGTGTCAACAACACCCCTCCTGGCATTTCTTTTCTAAATAAACAATTAGAACAATTTGGACTAGATAAGATTACCCAACAAAGACTGGTGTCCCATGCATGGCGAAAAGGAACAGTAAAATTATATACCAGTTATTTAAAGAAGTGGGGTATTCATTGTTTGATTAAAAATGTTAAGGCTTTAAAGCCTACTATAGCTCAGGTAGTTAGATTTCTAAGAATGTTAGAAGATGAGGGATTAGGTTTTGGGGCTATAAACACAGCAATATGTGCATTATCGATTGTCTTACCAAGGATAGATGGACAAACGGTTGGTAAACACCAGGTGATACACTGGTTCTTAAGATCGGTGTATGAAAGGAATCCGCCAAAGCCCAAATATAGTCGGTTTTGGGATGTATCAGTAGTATTTGTCTCTAGATGGACTGGAGATAGATAGAAAGGAAGCAACATTTGATTTGACACAATTATTAAAATCAAACCGCACAGGTGACCCTTTGTCCACGGTGCATGTTAATAGCTTCCTAGAGGACCGACGATTGTGTGTAGTTTCAGCCATACGGGCTTATATATCCAAGACTAAAGGAATACGGAATTCAAGACAGCTTTTGGTTAGTTTTATTAAACCACACAAAGGAATCTCAAGAGACACACTCGCAAGATGGACCATTAAAGTCCTGATATGGGCCGATATGCTTCCCATTCAACAAGGGGAGCCATGGTCTTGAAAGCACAACTGCTAGGGATCTTCGTTAAGAGGATCCTCGCACACACAGGCTGGAAGACTGCTAGATCGTTTACAAAACATTACAACAAACGACTAGAAAAGTCAAGCAGCCTAGCGACACACTTACTCACCAACTAACAAGACAGGGGAGAAAGTTACAAGTATACTGTTTTTTAATACTAATGTATACAGAATTGAAATGAATAGTGATATGATAATAATGTATTGCTTTGAAATGAATTAAGGATAAAAATGAAGTTACATAAAAGTCTCCCTCAGCTACGAGTAGCCTGAGACTTAGTACCCAGGTAAAATAGTATAGTTATACAAATCTTACCTGGGTACAGATGATGGATAACTGTTGTTTTCCCGAGGTACAAGCCTCGGATAGTCGTGGGCTAGGGCCCGCCCACCACACCCTGCCACGACTATCACGTTCGCTTGTGCCAAGACGAAAACATTGAAGTATCCATATAAGTTTAATATCATTTTTATCCTGAATAAGTAGGTAAAGATTGCTGGACCCGGATGTGCTTCCTTCTCCCTAGCCCACGGCTATCCGAGGCTTGTACCTCGGGAAAACAACAGTTATCCATCATCTGTACTCAGGTAAGATTTGTATAACTAATATATATATATATATATATATATATATATATATATATATATATATACATTGAAAGCTGGCCGACGACTGACCAATATGAAGGCCCGGGGTCCGAACCCGCCGTTTTGGCGCCACTGCAGGGCAGGTCCGGGCTAACAAGTAAGGAGTCGATTGGACAATATTGGATTAATTAATATTACAGAACGTATAATTTACAGAACGTATAATTTACGGAATTCCTTACCAACATGTTACTTCTACCGCCTTATTACTTGACATTGCTGGTGTCGCCCTCCTCTGGTTCCCCACCACACTAACAACGGCGGTTCTACTCCGCCAGCCGCCCTTCAAATGAGAGATACATGCACATTATGAGACTTTCTAGTTCTACATAGCTGTGCCACTCAGTCATTCTTGACCGTTTTAACTTTTTGCCAGCCACTTTCTGTTGTTTTTCATATTCTTGGTTATCTCGCTCATACCGTCTTTCTCTCCCACCTCTCCCACCTCTCCTTCTCTCTCTCTCCCCCTCTCTCTCTCCCCCCTCTCTCTCTCTCTCTCTCTCTCTATATATATATATATATATATATATATATATATATATATATATATATATCTCTCTCTCTTTCTGTCTCTCATTCTCTCTTTCGCTCCCAACGACGCGCTGCAACTGACTAATCTGTCATCAAGAGATCAGGCAAACAATTAATCTTCAGGATTCTGTCGGAAATTGAATGTTCACTGTATTTAAAGTGATTGATGGATGCTCGCCTGTCCTGGACTGCAATGCTAACAATTAGACCATCCCACTTTTTTTTTCGTCAAAAAGAATAAGATAGGCAAGCTTGTGTGATTTCATGTACAATTGGAGCGGTCCGTGCGTGGCAGACTCATCACGTGCTGACTCGCACCAAGGTCACTGCTTTCTGAGGCAGCGCATTTCCTTGTACGGACGCAGCATAAAGCTTCTAGCCGTTAGCGTTTAGGTGAAGCCACTGACGCATCTTCTCACGAGCATTGGTAATGGCAGTTCCAGACACGAGAAAAGGGTCATCCTAGTCTGTGACAGAACTCAGCTCTCTTCTTTATCAGAGAAAGTCATTGCCACTAGACCAGCCTGGAACGGATACAGCTCTCTTCGGACGTTGAACCTTCCTCTTAACAAACAGGAAGTTAATTATTAGATTCAAGTTCAGCCAGTCATGTACTTAACAATGGTGTCTTGGAAATTCAGTGCTTTGATAATTTTGGCAATTTTTATAATTTAGTTGGCGATTACCTTTTCGTAATACATTCCCCAACTTCAACCTCCCCCTCCATCTCTTTGCCCTCCCTCACATGTTGCCCTCTTTCCCTCTCTGTCTTCGTTTCCCTTCCCTCATCACATACCAATGGAAGACCTACATTTCTAATCTTTGCTCAACATTGGTCTTTTGATAAGTTTCACAATCTTTGGGACCAGACGGGATGGCTGAATGAGTTGAGCGCCCGTCTCCTGTTTTGGGAGATCGGGGGATCCGAATACATGGGTTCGTGGGTTCGACCCCTGCTCGAGTCAAACCAATGACTTAAAGAAATGTATACTTGTCACTTCCTAGCCAGGCGCTCGCCATTATTAGGATATGGCAAGGACTGGTTGGTTCGGTGTCAGGATAATGTGACTGAGTGGGATATCAGGTCATGGTGCTGGTGGCCTGGTCTCCCAGTGTGCCGGCACTATAAAGTCGCGATCAGTGCGCACTGTTACAAGTCGGTGCACGTCCTGATATGACCATAGATGTTGTTAGGACGTAAAACAACAAACAAAGCAATGTTTGGTCATTTAGTTGGCAATTTTATTTAAAGTTGCATAGTCCAATGTATGGGGTTTCTGTAATTTTCTGAGATAAATATATTAGGTTGATCGTTATAATCTACATTACCTTAGTTTAAAGTAACTTTTATTTTAAATGGCTAACTTTGGAGATATTTGAAGTGCAAACATGTCAAACTTTTATTTTAAATGGCTAACTTTGGAGATATTTGAAGTGCAAACATGTCAAATTAGTTTTGGCAAAACACCATAGGCATCTGCAGTAACAGGTTCTATTAAATTGCCTTAGTATTCCCTTCTACATTATGACAAATGTTTAATAAGTGCACCATCATCTAAGTTAGATATGTAGAATCAAATCTAGATCAGTGTTTTGGTTTTGAAAATTTGATGTTTTCATCGGACTATGCAGCTTTAATGAAACATTCCCCATCTTCACCAACTCCCACCCGTCCCCCGTTGCCTGCCATCGGCTCGCATAACCAACGCCGTCACATCTCTAACCAAAGCGGCTAGGCCTATCTATTACCACTCATTTGTAGTCGGTTTTATGTCAGCAACAATACACGATTCTAGCGTTTATTTTCCCATTGCGACATTAGCGCTGAGCCCGATCAGATCTGTTTGAATTCGGGTCCATTTGGAGAACGGATCACCCTGGATTTGCGTCTACTCATGCTGGCGTTGTCACTATAAATAGAATGACGCATTGAGATGGAGTAGCTTCTCATCCCTGAACAAGCCCCATTATAGCCAAGTGCAGTGGCCACTTTGAGGGGCGACAAAAAAACACAAGGCCCCGCCCCACCCCATTAAGCACAAGAAAGCAACCCAACGACAACCCGCTATTCCGCTTGGAGAGTGTGTATGGGGCCCTGCTTGCTTGGTGCTTGGTGACTACCTTATGGCGTTAAAATCTTGTGCAGCAATAGCAAGTTAGCGTTTAATTTTGCACATACATGTACAGTAAAACCTCTCTAATTCAACCGATCATGGGACCGAATTTAAATGGTCCATTTAGGGAGTTTAAAAAAATCGTTACAATGGTACTGCATGGGTGATCGTTTGGGACCGAAATAAAACGATCGATATAGGGGAGTGGTCGATCTCTGGAGGTGGTCGGTTAGACATGTTTTACTGTATATTACAATGTCGATCTGCATAGCGCTCAACCCGATGTAGTAGTTTGCCATTAAATTAATTGCGGCCTCTTTGGCTGAGTTCCCTTCATTCTGTTCTCCGTCCGGTCGATACAGCAGTATGACAAACCCATCTTGAAGACCAAGTCCCCCGCCTATACAAACCCATGGGTTCGTGGGTTCGAACCCTGATCGAGTCAAAGCAATGACTTAAAGAAATGTATACTTGTCGCTTCCTAGCCAGGTGCTCGCCATTATTAGGATAGGGCAAGGACTGGTTGGCTCAGTGTCAGGATAATGTGACTGAGTAGGATATCAGATCATGGTGCTGGTGGCCTGGTCCCCCAGTGGGGCAGCACTCTGAAATCGCCATGAGTGTGCACTGTCACAAGTCGGTACCCGTCCTGATATGACCTTAATTGTTGCTAGGACGTAAAACAACAACAAACAAACCCTCCTGCACACACACACACACACACACACACACACACACACACACACACACACACACGCGCGCGCACACACGCACACACACACACACACTGACAAATTAGACGTTGCAAGGTGTGAACTCTGAAAGGTGCTTGTGTTTATGTCTTGTGCCCCGTATTAGGATTGAGCTACGGTGATGAAAACTAAGCTCAATTAAAAAAAACAAAGAGCAAAAACAAAAGACACCGGTGTAAAGATTTCAAATTCCCCTCTGATTCAAGTTCCCCCCTGGGAACTTGAAAACGTTTTCAAATTCATCCCAGGGGAATTTGAAAACATTTTAAAGTTTCCTCCCTCGTTTTAACTTTCCCTCCTCCCATTTTTGGGGAATTTTCTTTATTTTTTTATTATTTTTTGTTATTTATTTTTATTTTTCATGACAAATATAATAATACACAGAGAATAGCATAATGGAAATTATTACTGGTACAACAAAACATATTTCACCCCAAATGACACAAAAAGTCTCCAAGGTGGCTAAGGAAAAAATATTATAGATCTGAATTTTAAAACGTTTTTTAAAAGTTTTTTAAAACAATTTTAAATTCCCGGAGGGGAGGGGGATTTGAAAATAGGAGGAGGAATCTGAAAACTGTTTTTAATTTCCGCCCCCCCCCCACCCCGGAATCTGAAAACGTTTTTAATTTCCCTACGGGGAAATTAAAAACGTTTTCAGATTCCCCGGGGGAACTTGAAAAGGAGGGAAATTGAAATCGTTACACCGGCACACGGGGTTGAACAATAAAACACGGCGATTTATTGTTTCACTTCCGGCGTCCCTACATGCTGCTTGCAGGGGCCCCACTCCACAGACAAATAACCCATCTCTCACTGATGAATAGTTGGATTTTGTTGGGGTTTTACGTTCTAATAACGTCAAGTCAGGATGGTGTGCACTTGTAACAGTACACTAATGCTAGCTTTATAGGGCTCCCATATTGTTGTTAGCACCGTAACTCGATAACCTTCCATCAGGCTACGTCGAATGTTGCGGAAATGGGTTTGGTTAATTTATTTCACAGGATTTCAGCAAATCAGACCAAATACAATTAGACTTTAGTTGATAAGTGGCGCTGATCATTTACAACGTAAAGTGTACTAGTGCTCTCCACACACACTAGATGGCAGCACCCTTAGAAGTTAGAGTCAGCTGCCTATGTAGTTTACCTATGTATCTTATATGTACATGCATCTTGCTCATGTACCTTCCGTCTGTATCTACATCCTCTGTGACCGGGCGCGGTGGCTGAATCGGTAGAGTGCGGGCCTCGCGTGCGGGAAATCGGGAGTTTGATTCCCGGTCGAATCAAACCAATGACTTATAAAATTGATACTTGTCGCTTCCTAGCTTGGTGCTTGGCATTAATAGGATAACTTATAGATTATCTTACAGATCCTCTTCTGGTTGATCTGGGCCTCTAATGCCAGCTCGTATGGTTTCTGCACACATATGGAGCTCAGTGTCAGGATATTGTGACTGAGTGTGATATCGGGTCATGGTGCCGGCGGCCTGATTTCCCAGTGGGGCAGCACTATAAAGTCGCAATCAGTGCACACTGTCACTAGTCGGTACTTGTCCTGATATGACCCTAGATGTTGCCAGGAGGTGAAAATCCAACAACCAACCAACATCCTCTGTGTCGTGCCTAACCTATGTATTGTCGAACCACCCACCATGTCTCACCCTGCCTACCACTTTACCAGTGCTCAGTCCTCTGTATATGCCAACAAACAAGCACAAACCTATGTATATAGAGGAACACTTTCACTATACAAATACTATTTAATCCCACATTATTGACCACCCATCGTAGCTCCCTCTGTCAGATTAGTTCCTGAGGAACCCCGTTGTGTTTTATGGGAGAACACTCGATTATTTGTTGCTAGTACCGGGCCGGCACGCCCTTTGTCCAGCGTGAACCTTCCAGACCCCAATTACCCAGCAACATGGAACCAAATACAACTTGAGAAAATAAATTACTACCTACGTTTGTCTACAAATTCTCCGTATCGAATGGGGTTAACATACTCAGCTGAATGTTCTACCAAGAAAAGAAGCGAGAAACACTTTAGGGAGGCCTTTATTTCCCATTTGTCAGGAGTGAATTTAACTTAAAAAGCGAATATATTTGCACATATTATACACCCCCACGAATTTAAATGCTTGCGAGTATTCGAAAGTCGTGAAAACGGTCCAACTCCATTTCAGCAAACCATGAGGTGATACATTGTTCTTTCGGCTTGCCGTATAATATAATTTGTTTGGTAACCCTGTAGCACCTGCACCGAGTTGAGGTCATGACCTTTCGGTATTAGCTGACTGGTGCAGTTACCACACACAGAATTCACACTCGTGACTGCTTCTTTCACGGTAGGCAACATTCACGATTTATAAATTCCTATTTGCATATGGCGAGTCCCGTCAGTGGATATTAGCATTTCATCTAAGTTTATATTCTATTGCTCACTGAAATCAATTCAGATGTTCATTTATACAGTATAACCCCGTTAAACCAAACTTGAAGGGACCCTAGAAATTTGTTTGGATTAACCGATCATTGGTTTAACCGAGCTTTGACTTTGATTTGGCTTTGGCAAAAACGGGGGTGCATAACCGATCGTTTGGTTTAACCGTACTTGCACCCCATCTTTAAAAAAAGGGCTTTCTTTTGAATGAAATATACTCATGGCGATAGGACGATGTTGCCAGGAAGTAAAACTGAAACAACCAACCAACATGGCGATACTAGAGTTCCGTTTAAAGATCTGCTTACCTGAATTTAGCATGCATTCCTGACCAGAAAAAATAGTCGTTATATCCTAGCGAATATTTAGATCCTGAAGAGTGTGACTCTTTTGAGTTTTCAACTGTTAAGAATATCTATAGAATACATTTTCAAATGTTCCTGGGAGGACCAATCTCTTAATTACTGAGTCACCATATTCTGTGACGTCATGCAGTGAAATGATAATTGGAATTCTAAGGCATGTAGGTTGGTTTGTTGTTGGAGTTTTACATCCAGGCATCATCTAAGGTCATATCAGGACGGGTATCGACTTGTGACAGTGTGCACTCATGGCAACTTTATAGTGCTGCCCCAATGGGAAATCAGGCTGCCGGCACCATGAGCCGATATCCCACTCAATCACATTATCCTCACACTGAGCTAACCAGTCCCTTCCCTATCATATTCATGCTGTGTGCCAGGCTAGGATGCGACAAGTATCAATTTTATATGTCATTGGTTTGACTCGACCAGGAACCAAACTCCAGATCTCCCGCACGGGAGGCCCGCGCTCTACCGATTCGCCCACCGCACCCGGTAAGGCATGTAGGTAAAGGGCTTTAAATTTATGTCTGTTCAAAGGAGGTTCATATTTGTCTCAGGGACTACATGGCACCTTTCCACTGCTGCTCGCCGCCATGGTGTAATGGCGGGATAGGGTTGGTTGGTTGGTTGGTTGGTTGGTTGGTTGGTTGGTTGGTTGGTTGGTTGGTTGGTTGGTTGGTTGGTTGGTTGGTTGGTTGGTTGGTTGGTTGGTTGGTTGGTTGGTTGGTTGGTTGGTTGGTTGGTTGGTTGGTTGGTTGGTTGGTTGGTTGGTTGGTTGGTTGGTTGGTTGGTTGGTTGGTTGGTTGGTTGGTTGGTTGGTTGGTTGGTTGGTTGGTTGGTTGGTTGGTTGGTTGGTTGGTTGGTTGGTTGGTTGGTTGGTTGGTTGGTTGGTTGGTTGGTTGGTTGGTTGGTTGGTTGGTTGGTTGGTTGGTTGGTTGGTTGGTTGGTTGGTTGGTTGGTTGGTTGGTTGGTTGGTTGGTTGGTTGGTTGTTGGAGTATTACGTCATGGAAACATCTAAGGTCATACCAGGACGGGTACCGACTTGTGACAGTGCACACTCATGCCGACTTTATAGTGCTGCCCCACTGGGAAATCACACCACTGGCACCATGATCCGATATCCCACTCAGTCACATTATCCTGACACTGAGCTAACCAGTACGGGATAGGGAGATGCTGCCGAGAGTTGAGGGCACGATTTGGTGCCACTTTAGCATGTGGTCTACCTGGCCATTTACTCTTTAGCGTTTGGTATACCTTCACTTCAACCCTATCCCTAACCATAACCATCAATTTGAGGAGGATAGTGGTGTTGATGTTTGTTGATGGAGACCGCATGCTAGCAGTAGACCACACACTAACATAGCACCCATGAATTTATGTCGTGTGCAGTTCTACCCACCATGTCTTGTGCAAGAGCTTACATTGCCGGTGTTGGCAATGTAAGCGCGTTTCACGCACAGGCACGCATGCACATGTAGGCATTGACTGCCATTTGTGACAGCGCGTTTATCTTCCGGAATGGGGCAGTGCAAACCAAACGGAAACTCACAACAGAAACACGAACCCTTCGCATGCTCATTTTGCAGCCTCCATCCTCCATTTTGCAGCGGCGGCGTTCCTTTCGGATCCATCACTACCAATCGTCATCCATCAAGGCACAGCACCCCGGCTCACAGCCTCCCCTGATAATTGATTCCTCCGCCGGAAGTAAAGGTTTAATTGAACCAGAAGGACGACGTGATTGGATCTGACCTTTTGGCGCTGGTGGCGCCACCAGGCAGTGATCCCGAGAACCACGCTTGGCTGGGCTCTGAGACCCCCCGTCCCGGCGCGCTGGGGGAGTCGCCCAACAACGGGCAGCCACCTGATAAGATCTGCGAGCTATAGGTCAGCAGCCCAAGAAAGCGCGGCTTCCAACTTGTGGCCTGCTGTCATCAAATCGTCCGGTATGGATTAGATTAAATGAAATGGGGTTTCCACTCTCTGCTTTTGTGTGTGTAAAGCCCCAGTTACATTACGGTTTGCGACCACTTTGAACCCAAGAACCAAGTCATCGGTGACTTCCTTGTGACCAAAGCAATGGTGGCCGACCTCCGGGTGACCATTTTGGTCGCAAGGAGGTTTTTAGTGCAGCAGCCGCAACACCCTTGTGGCCAAAATGGTCACAATGGGGTTAGCAACAACTGAGGATCACTTTGCGACAACTTGCAACCTCTTTGTGACCAACCCTTTTTTTTGTGGTTGCATAGTGGTTGCAAGCAGTAATGTGACTGGAGGATTAATTTCAGTTTCTCGTCAACTGTCATCTTATATAATTATCCCACTACATGTGCTATGGTTTTTACTTAAAGAAAAATTAGACGAAATTTAGTAGCAGCAAAACGGATATTCCATGTTCCGCTGGTTCCTCAGGAAGGATTGAACCTGCGAACCAGCGCTCCAGGTCGCAGCTTCACCTTACAAAGCAGAAGGTGGGGCAGGTGATAGAATCACACACAATAAGTAGTATTTTATCCAATGTAAATGTTACAATCTAACTACAATCTATATGAGAAACCAATACAATATAACCCCGTTAAACCAAACTTGAAGGGACTCTAGAAATCTGTTTGGATTAACCGATCATTGGTTTAACCGAGCTTTGACTTTGATTTTGACTTGGCTTTGGCAACAACTTTGGTGCATTATGAATATAATATACAATGTGTGTGGACACTATGATTGTTGTTTTTTATGCATATACAGTTTAACCTATAATAATGTCGAGCGCCTGGCTAGGAAGCGACACGTATCAATTTTAAAGTCATTTTTAAGTCATTTTGACTCAACCAGGGTTCGAACCGGTGGGTTCGAATCCCACGATCTACCAAAACGGGAGAAGGACGCTCAACTCATTCGGCCAGCCCGTCTAGTCTTTGGATATAATATAATGTTCAGCACAACCAAATAAATTTATAGATGAGCCTGTCTCAAAAGGTGATAACTCTTTTTTGTCCAGTGTAAAGATTGACACAAAACAGCACAGAAACAGTTACACTGACAACACAAGGACATTTGCTTCAAATCAATATGTATTCTATTGGGATTATGAAACACCATAAATCAGTTTAACCTGAGCAAATGCATAAACAGATAGTATGTTGATCGTTAGAATGGACAAAGTTTTGTTCCATATTACTTAGCACCTTTTGAGACAGCCTCAGATAACCGAACCTCCCAAAATACTATTCTCACTATTCTACTGGATTGAGTGGCGACTGCATTTTAAGCGGGTAGATTGAGTGAACTCTTCGTACCACGCCCCCTCTGAGTGGAGGAGCTGAACTCATTTGGGAGGAGGGGTGGTTGGGGTGGGGGTCCTTGGAGAATAAAACAGATCGCCCTAAGATCAGTAGCGTGGAAGTTTGAATTTGATCCGATTACGTGTTTTTCTCTGTGTCCCAGTCGATTTCAAAAGAAGATTATAGTATTTTCTTCGGTGACCTTATTTCTTCTATCATCTTGTCACAGTTGTGAAATCATGATTAATTGTGGCATTATTCAGCAATTTGTCCAGAAATCAATGATGTTATTTGCAGACTGTACACCCTGCTTGAAAAATAAGTTGTGTGATGGCATTTCTTTTTGGGCTTTAGCATCTGCGGAACCAATTCTTTTTAGTGGCATCGCTGTATATGGGCTTGGAAACAGTTTCTGAAATTGCCTGATAGCATTAATTGAATTAGTAAGAACATGCTCCTTGGAAATTTAAGTTAATGCCAGCAATACACCGGACGAGATAGCTGAGTGGTTGGAACGTTTGCGTTCAGTGTAGGAGGTGGTCGAGTCAAACTCAAGACTTGGAAATTTGATACATGTTGCCAAATTACCCGACACTTGGCATCTCAAGGATACAACAAGGCCCTGTTGACTCAATAACAGGATAATGTGACTGAGTGTGATATCGTGTAATGACGATGGTATTTCAATGGTGCAGTACTATGAAACCCACATGAGTACACAATGTCACAAGTCGGTATTCGTCCTGCTATATAACCTCTGATTTTGTTAGCTCACTTAAATCACATATCGTGAATTCAGCATGATTACCTATAGATGCACTACTACTAGTACTAGTACTACTACTACTACTAGTACTACCACCACTACTACTACTTCTACCACTATTACTTCTACTACTACTACTACAATATAAATACAGTAGAACCTCTCTAAATCGACCGACCTTGGGACCGACTTTAAGGGTCCATTTAAGGAGGTGGTTGGTTTAGTGAGTTAGAATATGGTTACAATGGTATTAGTGGAACCCAAATAAAGCGATGTGTATAGGGGAGTGGTCGATATGTGGAGATGGTCGGTTAGAGAGGTTTTACTGTATCGTAATTAACATCTAACACGAGGGTATCCTATCATAAGTTGCCCATCAAATGTTCCTAGGACATAAGTCCACAACCAGTCACTCTGATGTCATCAATAAATGACTGGGTTGATGTTGTTGCTTAAATGTCGTGTATGGAAAGTGTCTTCGCCTACAAATCAATAATTCTGCCACTTAAGGCATAGCTAATGCATTGCGTATGAACAGGGCTCGCGTGAGGACAAGAAAGCATCCAAACCTGGCACAACCGAAGTAGACAATCGGTTAAAGACTGCACGGACGGTGCTATAGATTCAGTGTGCACATTGAAAATATGTATCAGTTAGGTCAATAATGATAATCAGACCTTTTCCTTTCATCTAGAATTGTATTTACATTGACTTCAAATTATATGATTGTGAGATTTTAAAATTCATAAGTGTCTTTTGACACATAATTAATCTTATGCTTTTACATTACATGTACAGTAAAACCTCTCTAAATCTACCGACCTTGGGACCGACTTTAAGTAGTTAATTTAGGGAGGTGGTCGGTTTAGGTTGTTAGAATATGGTTATAATGGTATTGTTGGGACCCAAATATAACGATCGATATAGGGAAGTGGTCGATCTGTGGAGGTGGGAGGCTAGGGAGGTTTTACTGTATATTTAAAAGCGATGGTTGAATAAAAAACAAAAAGTTCTCACCATGAATATGTAAAGAAACCACCAATCAATCAATTAATCAATCAGTTAGTTCCCAAATTAGAATTGAAGCCGACAGGTTAATTCGTATTTTTGTATGACTGTTTAAAAAAAAAAAACACGCTTATGTTTGAATTTCTCATCAAAACGGCTGTTTGGAAGCTACAATCACTTAAATTCGTTATCACCTCAATATGAGGTTTGAGTCGCTTATACCTCGGTATGTTTGGGAGGATTCTATAGGTGAGAGCACCATATGACGCTTAGCTATTATAAAACTTAATTGATTCAAGAACTAACTGATTCTATGCCAATTTTCACATTTGTTTAGATGCTCAGTAAAACCTCTCTAAATCGACCGAACATGGGACCGACTTTAAATGGTCGGTTTAGGGAGGTTGTCGGTTTAGGGAGTTTTTTGTTTATTACAATGGTATTGTATGAGCGATCGTTTGGGACCCAAATAAAGCGATCAATATAGGGGAGTGGGCGATCTGTGGAGGTGGTCAGTTCGAGAGGTTTTACTGTAGTTTAAAATTGGAAAGAAACTCCACTTTATGCCCATGACCCACCTTCTGTGGCGATTGTAGCCTCCCGGTTTGTGGGTCTGAGTTGTTCCATATAGCTGGTGTGTGTCTGTGTTTCCACCGAGCGAATATGAAGAGAGAGACAAGAATGTTGGCAAGCACCTTGAAATTCAAACGCCATCGGCTTAATCACTAACATGTTCTATTAAACCGCCTTCGCATGGCCTTGTTTGAAGCACTATATGTTTAATATCTAAATAGGAGCTTTATGTGTACCATGTCACAAGGCGGCACACTATGACCTTGGATGTTATTAGGGCGTAAAACCCCAACAAATAAACAGCACACGGAGACTTGGCCATCCTTCTGTCGGTCTGTCACTAACTCGGTTGACACCTTTACCTTTCGTCACTTAGTAGTCCGTCGGATGTTGGCAGCTTGATGCAAAGTGCCCCTGCCAACCAGCCTCATTTGCTGACGCTGTTCACAACCGGAAGTGACGACGGAACGCCAAGCCAGCCTATGAGTGTCGAGTTAGCATTGCCATTACCTACTCGCATGTCGGCGCGAACATGATGCTGATTGGCCAGTGCTCTGTCGGCCACGTCATTCTAGCCGACGCGCCAGCCAATGGCAAACAAGGTAATGGGGTTCCCTTGTGTGGGCAGACGACACCCCTACCACACGCCGGAAATGGGCGAGACCCTCTTGCCTGTGAGAGCTCACCCCGAGACAAAGTAAATGGCGGAATTTCGAGGTCAATAAACAATTACAAAGTCAAGGAGTGCGGTGGCATTGCTTTGTCAACAGCCCGCCTGATGAATTGACTTTTGCTTCCCCACTTTTTTTTCTCTCGTTCTCTCTCATTGTGTTCTCTTTTTGTGTGTGCGTGTGGATGGCGTAAGTGATCCATCATGGCCGGGCAAATCAATCTCAGCCATCCAACCCACTCGCTTAGCCCATTTGTCAGTAACTTTATTGTGGCGCAGGACTCTGTTTTGGTTAATGGTGGCTTGGCGAGATAGCTTAGATTCCTCTCTTTTAGTTAAAAAATATATGTCTTGTTGCTATGATTATCATCGTACATAGCAAATAAATTTGTCCGCTCATTGATTCCAATGTTGGAAGGATCGTTGCCAGTGTTCTATGGTGACTGGCTTGGGGATGCTACAGTTGATGTCAGAACTTGGTTTTAGCCTAGGCTGCACCATTCAGTTCGGCGTGAGATGCTAGACGTCATGCCATTGGGCATTCAGAACGCCCAACAGCATTCAGCGCTGGCAACGAGGATTGATTGGTGGCCATAGTGCTTTGGTGCACGCCTTAACTCAGTGGAGACTACATCTTTGAATGTGACCAGTGGTTCACCTTATACAAGGTGATAAGTGCCACAGCATTCTGTTTATGTTTATGTGTGTGTGTGTATATATATTTTACCTCGGTACTACGCCTCTGACTACTCGTAGCCCAGGGAGAAGGAAGCACATCTGGGTCCAGCAATTAGCATAATCAGCTCACAACAGGAGGACATTTGTGAGGAGCTCTCGCAGTTTTTCTTCATTAACTACAAAACCGACCAGGTTAAATTCTTTTAAAATCGTTACGTTGGTTCAGTTCATGTTAGCATTCATGTACAAAGTTTTTGAAACTTTTCATCAAGATATCACTGTTTTACAGCTTAGTTTCAATCATGTTAAATATGATCGTTAGAACAATGCTTCCATTGTTCGGTTATTAATGAAGCCACCCGTTGTCGAACGGAGAGATGTTTGGCAAGAGCCAATTACATCACTAGGATTTATTCCTGTGTTTCACTAAGATTCCAAGCTCTTTCTCGTTAAGGTGTACCTCCGAGTCCTATAGTATTTCGTGAAAAAGAGCAAAAAGAAGATGAGAAGGAGGAAGCACAAATCTTCTTCCTCTAACTCTTCGTCAGACTCATCTTCAACGAGCTTGGACTCAGACACCAAGCATATGGGGAAATATGCATAGTCCTGTGGCAAGGAGACGAAAAAGTGCAAGGCGCAACGGCGGAAGAAAGTCCACATTACTACACTTATGAGGAAGACAATTCAGGGGCACTTCAACACTTTTAAGCAGGCTGAAGTGATTGTCAAAATGGCTGAGAAATTCACTGGGATCAAAGGGGTCCTGGAAAGGATTCGGAAGAAAATGGATTCGGAAGTCAGGCTCAGCGAGGAGCGTAAAAGGTTTGAGACAGTCATGCATACAGTACACAAAGGGGTACTCTTGGCCCTCATGGCCATCGCGCCTATAGCCAACAGGATGATGGCAGAGAAAAAGTTCTCATCGCTGGGCGATGACATGAATGGGGGGATAGCTTTGCTGACAGCGACAAGCAACTTCCTCTCATACAGACGTTTTGAGAACATGTTCAAGGCTGTCTGCACGGATGCAGGCAAGGAGGTGGTGAGGTCAAAGAAGGTCACTGACAATGATGGGAAGGAATAAACATTATTCCTTGCCCTCAAGCCCATTAAGGGGAAACCACTGGACAAAGACGAAGATGTTCGGTGGGCAATTCCAGCACTTGTTTAAACAAGTGGAGACGGGATCGAAGTGTGGCAAACATATGGAAAAGGGCAAGAAGTCCACAGACGCGAATTCTAACCACTTCAAGAAAATGAGGCAGGATTTTCTAAACCGGCGAACTGGGCAACGAGGAGGCCGGTTCGGGACTAACTTCAGCTTCCAGGCCAGGGGAAGGGGCCAGAGCCAGTCGGATAGTCATGGGTCAGGGCCAACCCACCCTACCATACCACAACCATCACGTTTCGCTAGAACCAAAATGAAAATACAATAGTATCCATAAAAGTTAAGGTTGCTGGACCCGGATAACTGGTGTTTTCCCAAGGTACTAGCCAAGGATAGTCGTGGGTCAGGGCCAACCCACCCTACCCTACCACGACTATCAATTTCGTTAGAACCAAATCGAAAACACAATAAGTGTTATATATATATATGCGTGTATCTAAATTAACCACCCTAGCCACAGAAGTGGTGGTTCACAATAGCTGCTGCAGTACAGTGGTACCATTCTTCCTCTTGCTGTGAAGACTGGGCGCAGTGGCCGAATCGGTAGAGCACGGGCCTCGCGTGCTGGAGATCGGGACTTCGGTTCCTGGTCGAGTCAAACCAATGACATATCAAATTGATACTTGTCGCTTCCTAGCCTGGTGCTCGGCATTAATAGGATAGGGCAAGGACTGGTTAGATCAGTGCCAGGATAATGTGACTTAATCATTAGTGGGATATCAGCGGCCTTAATTCCCAGTGGGGCAGCACTATAAAGTCACCTTTCAAGAGTATGCACTGTCACAAGTCGGTATCCGTCCTGATATAATCTTAGATGTTGCCAGGACATAAACCTCCAACAACCAATCCCCTCGTTGTCCGGCCGGGCCTGTGACAAAGACTGACGGGCTGTGAAGAGGCGACCCCTACCGTGCTGATGGAGCGCGCCCCCCCCCCCCCCCCCCCCCCCCCCCCCTAGGTGAGTGCCACCAGGTCTGCCACGAGGAGGGGAGGAGTGGGTGCATGAAGAGCCGAGTGGGTGCTGGGAACAGTGATCAGACAGCCGCGACAACAGGTGTGAAGGGTCGACCTGAAACACTCAATTAGCTGATTTCTTCTACTGGTTCACTGCAACAGGGAAGAACCGGCTTGTCTTTTTGAATTGTTGTTTCTTGCTTGTCAAATTCGCCCAGATTTCTGTTTCACAAGGGATATTATCCGTCTTCACTATGGACCTATTTCATAGGTCAGCATAGGTATTTAGGTCAGTGCGCACGCTGATTGGCTGCAGGACGACACACTATCACACTGCAAATCCAATGGCAATGAGCAACTTTCATAGAGAAAAGGTGAAATATCTCTAAAAGTAAAACCACACCACCTAGAATAGTAGAAACACACTGCTGGGAACACATATAGAAAACATATTCAGCAAATAGATTATATTAAATTCATACGGTTAGGGTTCTGCATTTCTATTAATTTTGAATAAAATTGACGTTTTGAACTGCGGATATTGGCAAACTCAATGAATCAATACAGTGTTAATGGCCATGAGCAATCTTCAAACAGAAAAAGTGAAATCTCTCTAAAACTACCCCACCTAGAAACAAACCATTTGGAACACATATAGAAATCATATTCAACGAACAGATTATATTAGTTTTATATGGTTATGGTTCTGCATTATTATTAATTTTGAATAAAATTGACATTTTGAACTGTGCATATCGGCATACTCAATGCATTGTCAATGGCCGTGAGCAATCTTCATACAGAAAAAGTGAAATCTCTCTAAAACCACACCACCTAGAAACAATATGTTTGATGTCCAATAGCCGATGATAAAAATCAATATGCTCTAGAGGCGTCGTTAAATAAAACAAACTTTATTTACATAATAGTCCTCGTATGGGCACAGAATGAGCAGTGATTTCAAATGGGTCTGTGCTTCGTGAGCTGACGACCCAATTAGACACTGTGCTTAGTTAGTCCCTTGACCGACTTGGGCATCGGGGGAATATAAGTGAAGCTGTTGCTGCATTCTTTGACCATTTCTGTCTCTCACGGCTGTGGTCAGGAGCTGTGGCAAGGAGAGAACCCTTCACATTGTTCATCCAGCGATTCTTCTTGTGTTCATGGCAACACTGCCCTCAAAGGTGCCCTGTAATACCTCAGTCACACCGTGCTTGTGGTCGCTTGTGTCCACCACAAAGGGGAAGTTGCAAAATGGTCGCAAGTGGTCAGCAACCAGTCAGAAAGGTCCTCTGTGGTTGCCGACCCCCGGGCCGACTATTTTGGTCGCAAGGAGGTTGCAGCTGCTGTACCAAAAACCTTGGACCTAAACTGGTTTCCTGGAGATCACCGTCCATTTTGATCGGTCGGCGACTGGTCGCAAACTGAGTGCGGGGCATTTTGGTTACTGACCAGTCGAGTACTATCGCTGAGTGATCGCCAATTGGTTAGCAACTGCTTGGTGACTATAATGCCATTGCAACTGCTCACCGAGCACTCAGCGACTGCCATCATCACTATACAAGAAACTGCCAGTGTCAGGAATTTGAGAATGTGCAAATGATGCACTCCTCACAGCGGCAAGATACAAGTAAAAGAACCCAGAGAACCACAGTTTCATATATACCTGTCAACAAAGTCGGCGACCAATCAACCATCGGTTGCTGATCAGTCACCAACCACTCAGTGACCATTCGCCTACTTCTCGCGAGCGGTCGGCAACCACTCCCCCCCCCCCCTAAATTTGGCCCTGATCACCTGCTGCTTGGTGACTTGTCGCGCCCTCAGGTTGCTGAACAGTTGGTCCAGTCGTCAACCCTTGTTTCCCCCACTTTTTTTGTTTGGTCAGGGGCCAAATGTAAGAGCCACAATTTATCGGCTGCGGAGTTAAGGGCAGCCGGCGGGGTATCTATTGTCGGCGTTAATATATGTGTCACGGGGGATGTATGTGTCCAAAGCGCGCGCGGGTTAGCTAACGTTTCAGTTATTTATAGATTTGGGAAATCCCTCTGCGTTTGTAGGCATATATTAGGCTCAAATATATTAAATGCTATCATATTTAACAGAATTACATACGCAATAAGTGAACTTTTATCAATTTAACCCTAAATTCGAACCCTCCTTAAGGCTACCGCCGCATTGGCGGGGATATTACTAGTTATATTTTCGAATCGACGAACGTAAAGGAAACAAATCGCCGCCGCCACCAGTATGGAACGCGACGTCGATGCGGCGGCGATTTGTTTACATTACGTTCGGCGATTAATATCGCCGCCAATGCGGTGGTAGCCTTAATAACGCTTCTAATTTAGGGTTAAATTGGTAAAATTTCACTTATTGGGTAGCTAATTCTGTTAAATATGATCGCCTTGAATAGATTTGGCCCGAGTTGGTGCCTAACCCGGACGTTATCCCAGGCTCAAGTTGGAGTTAGTGAAGACGACGTTAACCCTCGAGGCGGTAGCCTAACCCGTGCACATACATTGACACTTTGGCCGCTAACCCGGGAAATCCGCATGACGCGTGGGTTACGAGCCCTAACCCGGACTCTTACATTTGGCCCCTGAAGGAGGTCGCCTACCACCGTGTCCGCCCCCCCCCTCCCCAAATGGTAGCAAGTGGTCGCAAACCGTAGTGTGACTGAGGCTTAAGATTGTCTTCTTATTGTTGCGTTGTGTGACATCACCTCCCATGCTAGTTTCATTCTTTGACTGTCGCCAGTAGCTGTTCTTGTGGGCCCACCAGAGATTTGATCTCATATTTGTTTGAGGTATGCTCAGTGTAGGCGATGTGAAGAAGCTTTCTCAAGCAGTTGTTTTCAAGAGGTTTGATCTGTTCTCTTTGTCATGTCCTGGCCTAATGTCCACGTTTCACAGCCACATAGAAGATGGATATGATAAATGCTCTGAACAACCTATTATATCTACTTGGTTGTGGAGGAGCAAATATTGTTATTCCTATAAAAAAACAAATTTAAAAAAAGAAGAAAAGCACATCTTTAAAAAAAATAAAAAGTAGGATAGGCATACAATAGAACGACAAAAGTATTATCTATGTGCATTGTTTGACCATTAAGAAAGTTCGGGTAGGGTCATTTGGAAAGAGCCAAGGGAGGAACTAGGAAGATACGTATTGAAGGTACTATCGCACACTCCCTCCGCCCCCAGCACACACACGCCCATACACCCCCACCCCCACACACACCCATCCACACCCACACCCACACACATGCATCCACACCCACACCCACACACATGCATCCACACACACACACACACACACACACACCGAACACTGAGACAAACAGAACTCGCAGTTAGAACTCAGCGCACTTACGTGGCACAGTATGCACGACGAGATCAGGGGACACCCGTCACCATCACCTCACCGTTCACACCCACCAACGTAGCCGAGTCGTCGAGTACCGCCAGCTCCAAACTCACTCGCAGACCACCATGTACCGTGTGCCTATTTGGCTGAAATCATCTGTAATATTTATGTTTCAACGCGCAGCACTCACAATGTGGCCTGGTTCTCTTTTAAGCATAATTTATTTGAGAGTTGCTGAGTTCCTTGTTCATTTTAACGCAAATTCCCTCCGACCGTTAGTTAGTGAGTGGCACCAGAACCTCTTTCTGGCTTCAGCATGACCGCGCTTGTTGCCGGCCGGCTGCACACCTTAGCCCGCCCGCCTCCTGGGAACCAGCGCAGATTCATTTCGTCTGCTTTTAATTCTGACCGCTGGCAAATTCCGTTTCCAGGTCACGAAATCGGCTTAATGTAGAATCTGGTGATGCGCCTGGCTTACCTGAGCTATCTACCGAAAAGGCAGGTTTTTGTTTTTGTTTGTTTTTGTCTTTATTTGATTTATTTACAGATGCTACTACGAGTCTGCTATTTCCGCCAAGTAGTTGAGAAATGACAGATTGCTATTGGCGCGCAACTGATTGGCAGACGAAGTGTATTTGCATGCTTGTATTTGTATGTGTATGCAGGTATAGCAATACCTCAGGGAGTTTGTATAGCAATACCTCAGGGAGTTTGACGCCCTTGCCTTGCAGAGTTGTAAACCACTGCCGTGTGGTACAGGTCCTTGACAGAACCGAAGGCTAAGGGAGCAAACCCTAAACAGTAAACCATGTCACTGTGGCATCATTAAGGGCGGTTGATGTATGGAACTCCCAACATCTCCCGACCAGCCACTGCAGGGACAAATAGTTTTGCGCCTGTCTTGACATGTTCTTGCCGGTGTGAAACCTCTATTTGCTCCCCAAGAGAGTGCCGCTGGTAACTTGCAAAAGCCAGCAGCACTTCAACACTTTTGCAGGCAGCTTTCATGAAATGTCTATTCTCAACTGTCTTCTTGCTACAGAAAGAGAGGGCGCCCCCGTCTCCGGTTCAGGGATACCATCAAGAGAAACCTGAAGCTGAGAGACATTAAGACCGACTCATGGACACAACTCTCACAGCAGAGAGCTAAATGGAGAGCGGCAGTCAAGTAATGAAAGCAGTCTTTGTCGCATCGCGACCGACAGCATGATGATGATGATGATGATTTGTATGTGTAAGTGTGTTTGCATGTATACAAGTGTATGTGTGAGCATATTATGGATGCATCTATGTATGTGTGCAGGCGTGGGTGGTTGACGGAAGCCAACCAAAAACACCATACCATATTTTATAGTAAATTTTTTTAAATGTCAGCGTATGTATGTACATATATCTATTTGTCTATATACATAAAAGCAAATGTGTGTGTGTGTGTTGTCTGTGTGTTCACTCGATAAAAGATTCACCCTGTACTTGTAGTACACGGGTGAACGACAACATAGTGTAAATACAGGCGAAAATAACTTTAGTATGGAACAGGAAGTAGAATGCATGCCTCCAGTATCAAATGGGTACTTAATTCGGCACAGAGTTGGTGAAATGGGAGAGAATGCAAAAAGACAAGATCGCCGCCATAGAACGCCGTCGATTTCACCTTTAAATTCTATTAAACTATATGTTTTATGATATTTTTCAACTCAAAGGTAGCCGGGAAATATTAAGACATATATAAAGAATAAGTATTGCTTTTTAGATTGTGAATTTAGGCTCTCATTTCATTTCCCCACTTTTTCGACAGCTTTTATATAGGGCTGGTATTCACCCGTGTACTGCGAGTACAGAGTGAATCCTTTATCTATGTGTTCACATGACCATATAGTGATTAGTATTCCCGCCTGTCACACGGGAGACCGGAGTTCAAAACCCCACCGGGGAGGCTACATTTTTAACCGTGCTAACTGTTAATGTACGTAAATTTATATTGAAATCACTAAGTGAGTTGTTGTCGTCATGGGAACGCATAGCCGGCGAGTACTCACCACTGAACCACTGATGGTAACTTTAAGAATACCACTCGTTTTCTGGCAATTGATTTGTTTCGGGGTTTTCAGTTTTAGATGTGTAGGTTTAAAACGCTGTTAAGTCACTTAATCTATATAAGTAAAAGTAATTTTTGTTTGTTATTTTATATCCTTAGTTATATGGGCAAATGGTCCAAGTAGCCCTTCCCAGCAAGCTTTAAAATAATAATAATGATAATAATAATAATAATAATAATAATAAAAACAATGCAGTGACAAGTTACTTTAACATCACCCACTCGCTTTGAAATTCATAGACTTATTTGTGTAAATGATATTTGGTTTAAATTAAATAGCATGTTATTTTTTCTTTGCCACTTGATTTACTGGTTCCTTAAGCTATAATCGTATCACCCAATAAACAAACAAAAACCCTCATTGTCTTCTAAGTACCGGGGGTTTATCGGTGTTCAAAACGACGGTGCGGTCAGTATACTTTTCCAAACATTCTAACCCTGTCATTCAGTCGTCCGCTGCTTCGTGTCCGCTTTGTTTGCGTCAGTAAAGGCCCTGTCTCACTGTGCCATATTGTATCAGCGTATTTGATTTTGCACCAACACGTTGGTGTAAGCTGGTGTACGCTGAGACAAGTTATGGGTACGTTTGGTATGAGTATTATTCATTAACAGCGCACTGGTGTATGCTGAGACATGTTATGAGTACGTTTGGCATAAGTAGTATTTTTGAGCATGTTCAAAATTCCCGCCGTATGACAGCGTGTGTCACATATTCGGCATATCTTGTGCAGTGTGTCAAGGCCTTAAGGAGTGTTGAACTTTTGTGGAATGCTCGGCGTGCTGTTAATGTCACAGACCCCAGCCGGACAGGCTTATGCGCGTCCTTAAGAACAAAGAGGGCCAGGGGAGGGGCCGGCAGGGGGCGCCGTGACGGGAATGCCAAGTAGCGTCGAGCTGCGATTGCGCTTCATCAAGTGAAACCGCTTTAGATGAAGTTGGGGTGAACTGGTGTTGAGCGCCTCCAGCCGTCACCACCGCCACACCGCCCCAGCCAGAGGGGTCTTGTTTGTTGTGTTATCTGTGGCGGAGTGGTTAGAGCGTCTAACTTTTCTCTAGGTCAGACTCCTAAGTTGAAGGTTGCTGGTTCGATTCCCCATGCTATCACCTCTGCCAATTTGGATTTCCACTGCTGTGTATAACTTACACGCATCATCAAAGGCCCGTTGCTCTCATACCATGTCTATGTGGTGTGGGAGGTTACAAATCCATTGGGTTGGTAAAAGTGTAGGCTCGGGCTTTCTACAAAATTCTATCAACCAACTGTCTAATGGTGAATACAAGACTATTCAGATTTATCCATAATAGACTACATCACGGTTCCAGCGGCGCAGTGCATTGTGGGATGCGTCAGAGCAAACAACCCCCCCAAAAGCACATGGCACATGCTAATACACTGGGTGCAGCTATGAAATGTGCTAGTTTCAGCTCATCTCATCTCTTGTTTGAAACATAGAATACTAACTAAAAAAATATATATAATAAATTAAGATATTAATCTTTTATCCACCATTGCATTTACATCAATATAATCAGCACATCTTATGCCATGTGCATTTAGATTTAGAAAGATCTAGGCACTCAGACTAGTGTTAGAGCCAGAGTACTCAATGCATTGTCAATGGCAGTGAGCAATCTCCATACAGAAAAAGTAAAATATTGATAAAACTACACCACCTAGAGACAAACCGATTGTAACACATATAGAAAACATGTTTAACAAAAAGATTATATTAGATTTATATGGTTAGGGTTTTGGATTTCTATTAATTTTGAATAAAACTGACATTTTTCAATGCGTGTATAGGCAAAGTCAATGGCCGGACGCCTTTGCTTTGCTCCCACGGCTGTTTTCAGCGCATGCGCAGTCGGAACCGTGATGTAGTCTATAGGCAGTATAAATTTTCAAGGAAAAAAGTTTGGTGCTAACAATATTGATATGCAGCTAAACACGTTTAATTGTGTTTGCAATCACCCAAGTCAAGTACCATGCTCCCCTTTTTGCTTTTGATTTAAAGTGTTTTTTTCTTGTTTATTTTTAAAGCCCAACATGAGAGACAACAAAGCTATCGTACTCATGACTTTACACAAGGAAATTAGATGGTTTATCAACGGCCTGTGTACGCTCTCCTGTTGCAGTACTTGTGCGCTATAGAGGTGGCACAACGCAAATGCAGCTAAATGCCGGAACCAGTTCTGTAATTAAGGCCTTTGGTATGTCCTTCACCGTAAAGCTGCATAGTCCGATGAAGCATCAAATTTTCAAAACCAAAACAGTTATCTAGATTTGATTCTAACATATCTAACTTAAATACTGATGCACTTATTAAGCATTGGACACAACATAGAGGGCATACTGAGTTTATTTAATAGAACCTGTTACTGAAGTGCTGTCAGAGTTTTGGCGTGCTTGTCAAAACTAATTTGACATGTTTGCACTTCAAATATCTCAAAAGTTAGCTGTTTAAAATAAAAGTTACTTCAAAGTAAAGTATGGTAGATTATGACAATCAAATTAATATATTAATCTCATATACAAATGACAGAAACTCAAAACCATCGGACTATGCAACTTTAAATGTGGGTAAGATACGAAACCTAAATAAACCAAGTATTATGTGATTCCATAGTTTTCAAAGTTCTTAGTTTGTTTCTCAATACTGAGTTATCACTGAGATAGTCCTTCTAAATTAATTGCCTGACACTCCCGTCTATCAGTGAGGTATTGCTACAGAATTTCATTGTGTTATATACCTTTTTGTGTAAATAATCCTGAATTGAAAAATGGCTGGAAAACCAGTGCTTTGGCACTGACAAAAGACTTATTCAACAGAATGAACATCTTTACCACAAAAATGTTTACCATAGAGGTGGCATGCCGCAAACACAAACTGAGTGTCATCACGAAGCAGGAAAACACCAGCATAAAGGCTTTGTCAATGCAGATGTCCTCTCAAGCGTATGTCATAGTTGGCGATACAGGAAGAACCCTGGAGGGAAGTATTTCCAATACCACAAGTAGCTAGCTATTGCAACCACAATTAGACTGCGACTATTATTTATGTTACTAATAAAGCTCTTTTCAATTAGAAACTATATGACAGCCACACACGCGCACATACTATATACTCTAAATATATATTTGTTATATATATATAATATATAATAGGGGTCGTCTAAACAAGTGTACAGGGGATTGGTGAGGCAGAAGCACTGTAGGTGTTGCCACTGTTGTACCCTCTAGCAGAGCGTCAATACAGGACAAAGGCTCTCGTAATTCCTTATTTATACTCGCATAATCAATTATGCAGCACACACATATATATCTGTCAACAATGTGCACCCAATCTCCAATAACTGCATGGTTTGAGGGGGGCTCTGCTCGTGCTGGAAAGGAAATTCGAGCGATGATGTATAATGTAAATATATGACATATATGTGATATATTATAAACAAAGGTGTAATATATTATATATATATTTATATATATATATACAAACTGAGTCTGAGAATAAAATTGTAGTTACGGGTGTGCAAATGGTATTTTAGTGTTACCATGGTGCCACCATGTCATGAATGCGAACTAGCCTCGACATATCACAATTCATGCATTATATATGAATAAACCATGAATAATGTATGCGTTATATGTGAATTTCAAATAGGTTCGCCCAACCTGACGACCCTGAACCCATTCCTATTTGTACCTTTCCTCAAAGCCGCAGAGTCCGATGGAAGTATCAACTTTTCAAAACTGAAACACTTTCCTAGATTTGATCATACATAGTCTATCCAAATTATATATGTGTATTCATTAGGTATTTCTTGCTGATAGGTCAATTTAATAGACCATGTTAGTGCTAAAGTTTATGGTGTCAAACATTATAACACGCACACCAACATTAATTAAGCATATTTCACTTCAAATATCTCTAATGTTAGCAATTCAAAATAAACTTCACTTCAAACTAAAGGTAAGGTAGATTATAATGATCAACCTGATATATTTTTTATCAAAATATGGCAGAAACTCAAAACCTTCGGATTATGTCACTTTAATATCCAATTAATTGTATAGTAATAACATGATTTGTTGTGGACAAGACTTTGCTTTCTCTATAAATAAAAGAAACGGCAACTAACAACAGCAAAAATATAGCAAAAACGCACCCCCCCCCAAAAGCACCCAGGCACAGCAAAATACAATTAAGCGCCAGTATTGTATTTGAATTATTGATGCAAATAACTCCACACAGCCTTGCCTTTTTTAGTTTTAGCCCACTTTTTGCATAGAACTTTCTTAAGAATACATAAATAAAATTGGTTAAGCATCAATCATATTTGTTGTGGACAAGATTTCGTTCTCAACAAAAATGCGAGCAAGCCAGTATTCTATTTTGCTCAAAATGTTCATTGGGTTATATTGGGTTCTGTTGCAATTCATAATTTTGAATTAATTAATAGTAATTAATAAATGATAATTTGTGCGTGGCTGTTCTGTGAAGAAGAAACACAAACATGTGGGGACATTCTTTGCGATTCTGAGTGTTGAGTGAGTTGCTTGTAAAAACGCCCGCTCGGAGGGTGTTATCCCGAGGCTTAGCAGTGTGGGGGGTGGGGGTGGGGGTGGGGGAGGGGGTTGACAGGTGAAAGTGGGCGGGTAATGAATGTATGGAGGCGGCCCATCAGTGGCTGCTGGTGTTATGGCAAATAAAGCGAAATGTGGCCGACATAAAGAAGGAAGCGCGAATCACGCCCGCCGCTCCCTCACGCCCCCTGGTGTCGTTCAGCGCCACCTGCCCGCGCCGCTATAATCCCCTGACCTTGGCCGTGACCCCGGGCCCAGTTTACCCCGAACTGCTGCCTCCTTCCTATACATAGACCGGTCGTGACCCGCCTTCCCTTCTCCCCATCGCGCCCTTTCCTCTACTTATCTCCGGGTCCCTTTGCCAGCTGGTCTTCTGCTCTTCTGCCCTTCCCCGCCTTCCTTTACTGGCTTGCATCTCCGGGTCCCTTTGCCTTCTGCTCTTCCCCACCTTCCTTTACTGGCGTGCATCTCCGGGTCCCCTTACCTTCTGCCCTTCCCGTCTTCCTTTACTGGCGTGCATCTCCGGGTCCCTTTGCCAGCTATTCTTCTGCCCTTCCCCACCTTCCTTTACTGGCTTGCATCTCCGGGTCCCTTTGCCTTCTGCCCTTCCCCGCCTTCCTTTACTGGCTTGCATCTCCTGGTCCCTTTGCCAGCTGCTCTTCTGCCCTTCCCCACCTTCCTTTACTGGCTTGCATCTCCAGGTCCCTTTACCTTCTGCCCTTCTCCGCTTTCCTTTAGTGACTTGCATCTCCAGGTCCCTTTGCCTTCTGCCTTTCCCCGTCTTCCTTTACTGGCTTGCATCCCCGGGTCTCTTTGCCAGCTGCTCTTCTGCCCTTCCCCCCTTCCTTTACTGACTTGCATCTCCAGGTCCCTTTGTCTTCAGCCCTTCCCCACCTTCCTGGCGTGCATCTCCTGGTCCCTTTGCCAGCTATTCTTCTGCCCTTCCCCGCCTGCCTTTACTGGCTTGCATCTCCGGGTCCCTTTGCCTTCTGCCCTTCCCCGCCTTCCTTTACTGGCATGCATCTCCTGGTTTTGTCAGCTGCTCTTCTGTCCTTCCCCACCTCCCTTTACTGGCTTGCATCTTCTGGTCCGTTTGCCAGCTGCTCTTCTGCCCTTCCCCACCTTCCTTTGCTGGCTTGCATCTTCTGATCCAATTTCCTGCTGCTCTTCTGCCCTTTTCCATCTTCCTTTGCTGGCTTGCGTCTCCTGGTCCCTTTGCCAGCTGCTCTTCTGCCCTTCCCCACCTTCCTTTGCTGGCTTGCATCTCCTGGTCCCTTTGCCAGCTGCTCTTCTGCCCTTCCCCGCCTTCCTTTGCTGGCTTGCATTTCGTGGTCCATTTGCCAGCTGCTCTTCTGGCCTTTCCCGTCTTCCTTCACTGGCTTTGCATCTCCTGGTCCCTTTGCCAGCTGCTCTTCTGCCCTTCCCCGCCTTCCTTTGCTGGCTTGCATTTCCTGGTCCCTTTGCCAGGTGCTCTTCTCCCCTTCCCCACCTTCCTTTACTGGCTTGCATCTCCTGGTTCCTTTGCTAGCCCCTCTTCTGCCATTCCCCGCCTTCCTTTGCTGGCTTGGATCTCCTGGTCCCTTTGTCAGCTGCTCCTCTGCCCTTTCCCGCATTCCTTTACTGGCTTGCATCTCCTGGTCCCTTTGTCAGCTGCTCTTCTGCCCTTCCCCGCCTTCCTTTACTGGCCTGCATCTCCCTGTAAAGTCTGCTGCTCGAATTTGTGGTTGTGTAGGCAGGCTAGAGGGAAATCAATAAGGCAAAGAGAAAGGCAGAGTATAAAGTGTGCCAGAAGACAGAGAGTCAAGCCCTCTGGTTTATTATTTATATGGTACATGGATTCAGTATAGAGTATCACCCCACCCTATCCTCCCAATGAGAAACAAGCATTCTTAGCTCTACCAATGGGGATCCAGCATTCCTGGTCCCCATGGTTACCAGTGATCTGCCCACCACCACCAAGCTGTGTGGCTCTCCTGACCACCACCTGCCTTGAGCCTGAGTGTGGTGATCCTGACCAGCAGACAGGGGAGGGGGTAGTGTGTAGGGCTCTGAGTGCCCCTTACACATAGTCCTACCAGCACCACTATGTCTATTTACCTATCAATCAAGCACCACCAGCAACTACATAAACACATATATGCACCTGGTCACATATACCTGTTTCGTGATAGAACATTTGGATTCACCGACCAGTGCTTTATTATCAGAATATTTTACATCCTGGTTCCTTTGCTAGCCCCTCTTCTGCCATTCCCCGCCTTCCTTTACTGGCTTGCATCTCCTGGTCCCTTTGCCTTCTGCCCTTCCCCGCCTTCCTTTACGGGCTTGCATCTCCGGGTCCCTTTGTCAGGTGCTCTTCTGCCCTTTCCCACCTTCCTTTGCTGGCTTGCATCTCCTGGTCCATTTGCCGGCTGTTCTTCTGCCCTTCTCTGCCTTCCTTTACTGGCTTGCATCTCCTGGTCCCTTTGCCAGCTGCTCTTCTGCCCTTCCCCGCCTTCCTTTGCTGGCTTGCATCTCCTGGTCCCTTTGCCAGCTGCTCTTCTGCGCTTCGCCACCTTCCTTTGCTGGCTTGCATCTCCTGGTCCCTTTGCCAGCTGCTCTTCTGCCCTACCACGCCTTCCTTTGCTGGCTTGCATCTCCTGGTCCCTTTGCTAGGTTGCTCTTCTGCCCCTCCCCACCTTCCTTTGCTGGCTTGGATCTCCTGGTCCCTTTGCCAGCTGCTCTTCTGCTCTTCTGCCCTTTCCCGCCTTCATTTGCTGGCTTGCATCTCCTGGTCTCTTTGTCAGCTGCTCTTCTGCCCTTCCCTGCCTTACTTTACTAGCTTGCATCTCCTGGTCCCTTTGCCAGCTGCTCCTCTGCCCTTCCCCGCATTCCTTTGCTGGTTTGCATCTCCTGGTCCCTTTGCCAGCTGTTTGTCTGCCCTCCCCCACCTTCCTCTACTGGCTTGCATCTTTAGACTTTAGAGTGTACCATTTTAGGATTCTCAACACTTATAAAATGTCTAAAACCTTGAGTCTTAGGCTAAGGTATCGCTTTTTCTTTTGCTTATTGACTTATTTCCTCGTGAATATGTTAAGTTGCCTCGTCCTGTTTGTAAACCTTTAACCGGATTTATTTTGTATGCTTCCTTTGCCAGGTGGGGAGCGGGATGTAGCTCAGGCAGTAGAGTGCACACCTGCGATGGTGTGGGTCATTCGATCGATCCTGCTCAGTGGACCCATTTATAGTTTGGGTTATTTTACGTTCCAACCAGTGGTCCACAACTGGTTCATCAAAGGCTGTGGTATGTGTTGTCCTGTATGTGGGAAAGTGCATATAAAATACCCCTTGCTGCTTATCGGAAAGAGTAGCCTATGAGGCGGTAGCAGGTTTCCCCCCAAAGAAATATGTTAGAATGACCATATGTTTGAGGTCCAATAGCCGACGATAAAGATTAATGTGCTCTAGAGGCGTCATTAAATAAAACAAACTTTTTTTCTTGGCCAGGTGAGTCCGAGCGTCTATGTGTGCATTGTGGCGGGAGTTTGCTGCAAAATGAGCGGATTACTTCCGGAAGTCCTGAACACGCCCTCCGCCTGGTTAGTGCATCAGCCTTGTACTATGTAGATGTAGATGTAGATGCAGATGTAGATGTATTTATATGTGTATTCTTCACTGATAATGGACAGACATAGTATATATATGGGTCCTTCTCTGAAGCTGGGTACTACATATTTGGTGTCCATGTTACAATGGACGTAATCAATTCTTCTTTTTAAATAGCAAGTCAGATAATTATTGTTGCCTATGTGTATTAAGTGTGTTATCAATACTATATGTATTTAATCTATCCCACAAAATGTATCAAAAGTTTGTTAATATGATTTTGTGAAAATTTACATATTTACATCAAAATTGATCCAAACCTTTTTATTCAACTTTGTTTCAACCTTTTTCCTGTAAGACTATATTTTGTTTGCTTAACTATAATCAATGCAATCTTGTTTGAATTTGTTCTGTACGTTAAAATCATTTTTTCCCGCAAAATTCCTTCTTTTTTTCAGCAACTAAGCAATTTCGTTGAAGATTTTCTTGGGCAGATTATCCTAACAATTGAGCTGTATAGAGATTTGATTATGTTAATTGTTACGTGCAGTGGTGGTTAGTAGGTGATGTATCTAAAGACTTATTCAGTTGGTCATTGCGGATGCGTGTTTACATTCTGTGTGCGCCCTGTTTTGGTGTGGGAGTGGGTGCTTGGTTTTGCTGGGGATGCAAGTTGTATTTTAGTTGTTGTTTATTTGTTTTACTCGGGATTATCCGATGCCTTTAAGGACATGTGTGGGTTTACGTGTAGTTAAGACCTTAGAAGATCCTAATACAGTATAACCCCGTTAAACCAAACTTGAAGGGTCCCTCGACATTTGTTTGGATTAACCGATCATTGATTTAACCGAGCTTTGGATTCGACTTTGACTTGGCTTTGGCAAAAACGTTGGTGCATTATGGTTTACCAAGCATGTATTTCACATGTAATATACAATGTATGTGGACACTTTGATTATTGTTTTTTATGTATATACAGTATAACCCCGTTAAACCAAGCTCGTTTAAACCAAATGATCGGTTAATCCAAACTTTTGCTGGCGGCCCGGCAAAATACTACCATTTATCATATACAAAAGTCGGTGGGGGTCTCAGATGACCTTATAACCACATGACAGTTTGGTTTAACCATACCGGAAGTGGCCTGGGGTCCGACAATTTTGTTTGGATTAACTGATAATTTGGATTAACCGACTTTGGTTTAACCAACTTTTTTATATCATAAATGGTAGTGTTTTGCCGGGCCGCCGAAAAAAGTTTGGATTAACCGATCATTTGGATTAACCGATCATTTGGATTAACCGATCATTTGGTTTAACCGAGCTTGGTTTAGCGGGATTATACTGTATATTGGTAGGGGAACGAGGTGAAAGAGTTACTATATAATCTTATTTGTTTTAGTGGGGTTTTATGTCATAACAACATCGAAAGTCATCAGGATGCTCCGCTGGGATATTGTACAACAGGCACTGTGACCTAAAATTTCGCACTCAGTTAAATTATCCTAACACTGAACAAACCAGTTCTAGTCCTATCCTAGTGATGCCGAGCGCCAAGTATCAATCGGGCGAGTCTTTAGTTTTGACACGGCAGGGAGTCGAACCCATGACCGCCCTCAATCGATATTTGAAGACGAGAAGGCGAAGCCACAGCTGAAGCATAAACCCAATCGTTAACTATCTTCATGACATTGAAGTAATATCCAGATAATCTGATTCCCACGCAGCGTAAGGGCTTACTTGAAAATCGATTGTGAGTTATGTCCCCTATGTCCATTTGCTTGGAAATCTCTAGATTTATGCGGCGTCACAATCCACTTATGTTTCAAGGACACATTTTTACCATTTCATTCCGCCATTCGCCCTCCACCCCCTACCCGGTGAGCCTAACAACACATTTTAATATAAATATGTTCCACATCAAACACCAGCCCCTCCCTCTCCACAACGAACGCCGGGTCGTAAATAATATAATTTTCCATTTAAAACTGTCAGGGAATAGTTGGAAACTTGAAATGTTTGTAATTACATTTCCAGTCCGGATAATGCATTGTTTATCAACTCGTCTGAAGTTTGTGGAATTGTGAAATCATGATTGAAAAAAAAGTGATTGAAAAACACCTTTGTACATTTATTTAACTGTCATACGCAGGAAGGGACCTTGTTAATGTATACCAGTAGGGACGTTATGTCCCGATGTGTACAACCGTTTCAAGAATTTGCACAATTTCTCATTTTAAGCATTGTTAAATCATTGAAATCCATCACACATATTTCATCCTCATGATCCACGTGCCCGTCTGCTTAGTACTCTTTAATGTCCTTTAATGTTGCACAGTCTGATGGTTTTGAATTTCTGTAATTTTTCTAGATAAATATATTTGGTTGATTGTTATAATCTACCTTACATAATTTTAATGGTGGTTTGTTTATTCTGCTCATAGCGGTTAAGTGCATGCACATGTCATTTTCTAACTTTAGTTTGAAGTAACTTTTATTTTAAATGGCTAGGACATCATTTGCTTCAATGGTAAAACATTCAATTAAATTGTCTTAAGGGGCTGTCACATTACGATGCATCGTGCCAACGTACGCCGACGTATGTGATTTTTGGCCGTTGCGTTGGGATATGTCGTTATGCGTTACGCGTGCGTTAGGCGCTCGTTGATATATGTCTATGTACATCAACGTTCATCGAGATACGGTGTCGCGTGTCAGGGGGTCGGAAAAGTTTTGTGCATGCACAAAACCTTTGACGTTCGACAACGTGTGGATTTTACGTCGGCCATACTTTATGTATATGTTAGGCATACGTCGATGTACGTTAGACGTACATTAGACAAACATTGTTCACTACGTTGCACTATGTTGACCTACATTAAAGGCAGTGGGAACGTACAGTCCGCGTACTGACAACGTATGGATAACGTATGTCTAATGTACGTCTAACATATTTGAGCATTTCTCCAGCATGTCTTGATGTATGTAATGCATGAGGCATTGTTCTGGCGATCGAATAACGTATATAACGTTCACCGACGTTCTGTGAACGTACCATGAGCGTAATTCAAGCGTTTTTCGCCCGGAAGCACATTAGCCATACGATGGTCATACGTTGGCCATACCCTATGTATACGGTATGTATACTTCCAACTTTGCCTCCCGCGCCGAAAAGTTAGACGCTTCTCGACGTAAAAAAGTGATTTTATGCGTTGGCCACGCACTTGCCAGATGCGTCGTAATGTGACAGGGCCTTTAGTATGCCATACTATGCAGCGACACATGTTTAATAAGTGTACCAGTATCTAAGTTGGATATGTAGAGTCAGGCCTAGATAATTGCTTGGGTTTTGAAAATTTGAGCTTTCAGCGGACTATGCAGCATGAACTTGATATCTGGTTTGTGTGCGTATAGTGCAGAACAGTTAGAAGACCAATGGCCTGTGCTGAGAAAAGAATTATTCAGATGAACACAACACAACCTACCATTAACCACAACCATCACGCACCCCCACACATACACACTTATGCACACATATCCAAATGCTGTCTCACCATCATGTCAATCATGCACTGGCTTATATGTACTAGATCCAGTTTACCGCATTTACTTGACATATCAGTGAGGTATAGGCACTTTGTTTATTTTCAGATTAAAGCTGCATAGTCCGATTAAATATCAAATTTTCAAAACCAAACCAATTATCTAGATTTGATTTTGCATATCTAACTTAGATACTGATGCACTTATTAAGCATTTGTTTCTGCGTAGAAGGCAATACTGAGTCAATTTAACAGAACCTGTTACTGCAGAAGTCTATGGTGTCAGAGTTTTGGCAAGCTTGCCAAAACTAATTTTCCATGTTTGCATTCAGAATATCTCAAGTTTACGATTTAAAATAAAAGTAACTTTGAACTAATGCAAAGTAGATACTAGTGATCGCTTTAACATATTTATCTCAGAAGAAATACAGAAATTCTAAACCATCGGATTATGCAAGTTTAAGCGCCATACACACACCAATAATATACAGTAAAACGTCTCTAAATCAACCGACTTTGGGACCGACTTTAATTTAGGGAGGTGGTCGGTTTATGGAGTTAGGATATGGTTTTGTCGGGACCCAAATAAAGCGATCGATATAGGGGAGTGGTCGATTTGTGGAGGTGCTCGGTTAGAGAGGTTTTACTGTAGTTACTTATATATATATATATACACATTGTATATCCACACAAGTGTGTTCTCTCTCTGTGTGCTCTGCCTCGGTTCTCTGTCTCTCTCTCTGTCTGTCTGTCTGTCTCTCTCTGTCTCTCTCTCTGTCTCTGTCTCTCTCTCTCTCTCTCTATATATATATATATATATATATATATATATATATATATATATATATATATTCCTACTGACCAAGGCACAGAGTAAGTGGTGGTGACAAAAATAGACACAAGTGGCACCAGGTGTACGTCACTGGTAACTTTAAGGGGGTAATGAGAAACACAATAAACTGGTTTGAGTACCGTTGTTATTTATTTTCAGATAATATGTTACTTATCACATACGCGATGCATATATATATATAACAACTTCCGAGCGAGTGGAGTGTCAAGCCCCGCGCAGGAGGTGAGCGGTGCATGCCGGGACCCCGCTCCACCCCCACCCACGTGGGGGGGGGGGCACTCCAGATCTTATTACACGCGATAACGGTCTTATCACTATCCGTATATATATATAGAGAGAGAGAGAGGGAAAGAGAGAGAGAGAGAGAGAGAGTTCAGGCGCGAAACCACGTAAACGTCAATCCAAAAATGGAGATAATCATTCTAATCAAACCTACAAAAAGTAGGTTTTTTTTATATTCCTATTTTTTGTGTGTTCATTGCTCCATACCCATATGATCATATGAAAAGTAGAATTAGTGAAAATTATAATTATTTTCATGTAAAAATCCTTTATTTAAGCTAGATTTTTGGATTTGCGTTTACATGGTTTTGCGCCTGAACTCTTCATAATGTATAAAAAAAAACCTTATTGATTACCGTCTGATGATGCTATCATATCTGGACAGTTCTTTCCTTGGGTGAGCACCTGGCATATTACAATTTACATACACCTGCAGGAAGTAAATGTATGCACTACTCCATTAATGAAAATGTGAGCAATGCGCGGCGAGGGAATGTTGTTGTTGTAGGAAATATGCATTTCGGTGGTGTTCTCTGACTGCAGACGACAGAATTCAAGTCAGTCATGTCGAACAAAAAAAGAAGAAAAAAACGGAGAAGATAGAAATAATTTAGTTGAGCGGGAAAACGCTCTGGCTTTAATAATGTCGTGGGGGTGATGAAAATGGGATATATTTGCGCCTAGAGCAGGACTCGAACCCACATCTCTTTGCATTCCGGGCCAGTGTGCTAACCATTACACCACCTAGGCTCCCTGATATCAACACACTACCCACGCCTACCTGTCTATGTGGTTACTTGCCTCAGAGGTCAGTGCAGACTACTACAATAACATATCAAAACCTCCATTGAATTACACAGTAGTAGTACAATGGAAATAATTAAATTCATCTTTTGAAATGTTTAGTCTAGTTTATTTTGAAAATGAAAGTGTACAGAAGTGGGCTGTGGCGTTCTGTGGAGGTTCGGCGCGTTTTATCGGCTCAACAGCAGTTGTCTCTGTCTCCCGGTTGGGGGCAGCGTGATTTATTTACTCAAGTAATCGCCATCAATTCCCACTAAAAATATCCACCACTCGAAATGTACTAATCTAATCTATTCACGTTGTAGTGGTTACTGGGGGCTGCTTGCCGGGCCCTGTGTAAATCGCATAATTTTATATAAGTACCCTCTGCTGCCGTTAGTTATGGGGTAGGCGCCCGTAGCCTTGTTCATGGGTAATGGGGTGTAAGGGGGGTGGGGTGGGGTGGGGTGGGGGTGGGGTGAGGTAGTCTCCTTTCACAGAGATGGACGGGGTTGGTTAGTCCGGTGTTGGCCAATAATTGGGATTGTATTGGTGGACTGTCGGTCAGCGGATGGGTCCCACCACCTAAACAGTTAACTGACCATGTCACCAGTATTATATATCCTAATATATTATCCTGATATGGCGCTATGTAAGCTACCCAAGTAACGCCAACATCAGAACGCGCTCACAAGGACCACGCCGTGATGGGGAACCAGCTCAGGTCCTTACCATTCCGGGACAGCATCTGCTTACACATCACGTAGCCTCAGCTCAGATCTGTCCATCTAGAGGGTGGGGATCTGTCCATTTAGAGGGCGAGGATCTGTCCATTAAGAGAATATTCCTTTCTGGTTGGTTCAGACCAATAAAAAGTGGGAAAGTGGTCTGGTTAGACTGGTCGTCTAACGTGGTTCTCCACATTGGCTGTAAGCTACCTATTATTATTGTTGTTATTGTTGTTTTTGCTGTTGTTGTGTTTTGTGTGGTAAATATGTTTATTTTGCTGAATAAGTCTTTTGTCAGTGCCGAAGCACTGGTCTTCCAACCATTTTTCAATTCAAGTTTATATACACAAAAGGTATATAGAATAAGGAATACAATAACTGTTGAATACACAATTTGCAGCATGTAATACAATGAAATTCTGTAACCCAAAAGTTCCATAGCAATATGCTAACAGTCGTGTCATATAACTAGATCAATATTAGTCAGATCAATGTGAGTATTTACATAGTATTTAGAATGTAAGCAAAAGTTATCTTCTGTATTCAGTTGGTAAAGTTGTAGTAAGTTTTAATATTCAGTTGCAGTTAGGCAAGCGGTATATACATGTCAGTTTGTTAGAAATATTCTAGTGTAACTCTAGTGTAGTTAGTTATGTGAGTTTATGAATTTTGTTGTTGGGGTTGTTATTATTATTATTATTATTATTATTATTATTATTATTATTACTACTACTATATAATTCATGTGAAATATCTTGAATATATAATCAAAGATTTTGCACGATTCCTTTTGTGATTTTGTGTAGATAATGGGTAGAACTAGTAGCTGGGAAGGGTGGGTAAGAGTTGACAGTGTGCTAGTAATGGCCGGTGCACACCTACCGTTTGTGCCCCGTTTGTGCGCGCACATCTCCCGTTTCGCGCACAAAAATCGCTAGGTGTGCGCCCCCCGCGCACACCTACCGATTGCGATTCGCGACTTTTCAGGGCTAAAACTGCTTGCTTACGCATACGATTCGCGATTCGAAAAATGAATCGGCCCGTTCTCAGTCTTAAGCTCGTCGTGAGTTTTAGTGCGCGAATCGTAAACGGTAGGTGTGCACCGGCCATAACACGCCTCCACTGGTTATCTATGCTGATAGCGTATAGAACACCGCCATTAAGTAGGAAGGGACTCTTGTAGTAGTGGAGGGTGGAGGGCATATATAGAACCCTAAACAAAAACACTGCAGAACAGCAATCAGGGCCAAACAGACTAAATAACTTAGTTACAATAACCAAGCCGTTGCAGTGTGCTTACGTGTGTTTTTTGTGTGTGTTTAAACAAAATCGTATTCTTGGATTCAGAAATCGCCATTTTGCAGCTTTAATGTGAATATGGTCTATGCTGGCGATACGGCGTAAAGCAACCACCAATCAATCAACCAATCCCTTACACGCGACAATCAAGCTCGCCTTTGGGTTTCCGTTCCGCCTGAATTAATGATCTAGACATTGTTTAAGCTGCTACCGTATGACATCTTAGAATCCAGTCGGCAGACTGGTAGTCACGTGACACAGTTACACATGATTGGTTATGTGATAAGGCCAATGGGTATGCATTTTATCCATTTATATGCACATTTTGTATTAAAATGCAGTGAAAGAACAATTGAAAATTAGACGTGGAAAGTGAAGATAATATTACAACAAAACCTAAAACCAAAGAGCTTCTTCTATTGATACGGAAGACACACTTAAAGCTGCATAGTCCGATGAAAAAATCAAATTTTCAAAATCAAAACAATTACCTAGATTTGATTGTACATATCGAACTTAGATACTGGTGCACTTATTAAGCATTTGTTCCCACATAGAAGGGAATACTGAGGCAATTTAATATAACCAATTAATGCAGAAGCCTATGGTGTCAGAGTTTTGGCATGCTTGCCAAAATTAATTTAGTATGTTTGCACTTCAAGTATCTTAAAAGCTAGCCGTATAAAATAAAAGTTACCTCAAACTAAAGTAATGTAGATTATAACGATCAATGTATTGCATCTCAGAAAATAACAGAAACTCTAAACCATCGGACTATGTAAATTTAAGTTTAATTATTTGCAAATCCATTTTGAATATCCTTGTTTGATGGATGGCGCAAACACTGTTTTGACATCTCGAATCTTGCCCTGTAAGCATATTGATACCAGGAACTTGGCCTCACGTGTCCACTTTGCTGGCTGCCTTTGCGTTCAGTTCACGATCAAATCAGACAGGAAAATAATAACACTTGCCTCAATGTTTGCAGAATAAATTGCTTTCTGGTGTACTTTTCAATTTCACTTAGTTTGGCTGTTCATCTGCGCAGAATATAATCAGGTGAATCCCTCTAAATTAGCGCCTAATTAATTGACAAAACACCCCCCTTCATTCTGCAGATGTTTCCGGGGCCCAATCTCCATTTTCAGTTCATACTGGTTCAGTGCTAGAACAGCCACATCAATCTTGGTGCAATGTAAAGTGAGTGAACAGTTGGGGTTTCACGTCCTGACAGCACCTTTGGTCATATCAGCACGGGACTGACTTGTAGTACTCATACTAAATTTATAGTGCTGCCCCAGTGGGACACCATACTAATTACTATGTTCACTCACAGCATATCATGGTAGGTTTATTCCCCAGTCGAGTCAAACCAAACATTAACTAAATTACAAAATGCTTCTTTTCGTCCCTTGCCTAGCGCTCAATGGGAGCGGGACGTAGCTCAGGCGGTAGAGTGTCCGCCTGTGTAGCTGTGGGTCATCCTATCGCTCTTGCTCAGTGGACACATTTGCAGTTTGGGTTATTTTGCATTCCAACCAGTGGTCCACAACTGGTTCATCAAAGGGTGCGGTATGCGCTCTCCTTGTCTGTGGGAAAGACCCCTTGTTGCTTATCAGAAAGAGTAGCCGATGTGGCAGCAGCAGGTTTCTTCCAAAGAAATATGTCAGAATGACCATATGTTTGATGTCCAATAGCCGATGATAAAAATCAATGTGTCTCTAGAGGCATCGTTAAATAAAACAAACTTTCCTTTAACACTCAACATTATTACTAGACTAGGACACGGATTAATTGGGTCAGGTTCAGGTGAAGTGGCATACCAGTAGGGCAGGAATATGCAGCTGCAATGAGTGTGCACTGCCACAGCCCGTTCTTACATGACCTAGGAGGTTGTTAAGACGTAAATCCCCATCATTTCATTATCAGCGCAGTGCCAGGCGAATGCAGCTAGCGACGTGTTGTGGTTGGCTAGAGGTCACACTATGACGTCATCTTGCTCTTAGCAGTAAACTGGTCAGGCAGTTACTGAACAGAGTGTTGTAGTCTGTACCGACCTCTCAGACAAGGAGCCGCATAGACAGATGGGCGTGGGTAGTAGGGTGGTGACATCAGGGAGCCTAGGTGGTGTAATGGTTAGCACACTGGCCCGGAATACACTTAATATATCTCAAAACCTAGCCATTGATGATAAAGGTTACTTCCAACTAAAGTAAGGTAGGTTATAATTTATAGCAGTCAATTTAATATATTTATCTCAGAAAAATGACAATCTCAAAATGATCGCACTATGCAACTGTGCCTGTCACACCTTCCCGGATTGAGCAACGGACATAAACCAGACAAAGAAATTCTAGTCCGGTGGTGTTCGGTATCAAAGTATACTGAAATGTGTTGAAATGTTGCAATGGCCGCTGGACAAAACGGATGCTAAACAGACAAGGAACGTACATTAACGAATATCCACTGGACGATAACCAGACTATAACCGGACGACAACCGAATGTCAAACGGATGGACCGAACATCAACTGGACACATACTGGATTGTTCCCGGACACGCTGAAAACATATACTGATCCAATTCCCACAACACCGTCAACGGACTTGGCAGGAAGCAAACCGGAGACATAACAGATGGGTAACAGACATGAACCGGACTAAACGGACTTAAAACGGACACCAACCATACACGTCAGTCCGGCGGTGTCCGGTACAAGTTTTGTGATTGTTCAAAACTTGCCACCGGACACCACCAGACACCACCGGACACAGAACGAACACGCCGGATGCGTACCATATATAAACCGTACATTGCCGTATTTCACCGGATAGTGTCCGTTTTCTATCCGTTTCCCCAGTCCGGTAAGGTGTCACTGAGCCTTAATCAACGATTGCAACAGAGCAACAAAAAACACAAAAAAGCATGGGCGGTGCAAACATGCGATGACGTCACATGCACATGAAGCAGATTCTGTCCAGATTCTGTTTCCTCCAATTACAAAACGCAGCCTCACGCGGCGTCGTTCCAGCGAAGGGTCGTTAGCAAGTTTCACGCGGCAATAAGGGC
Source organism: Branchipolynoe longqiensis (assembly GCA_030323885.1). Taxonomy (NCBI): domain Eukaryota; kingdom Metazoa; phylum Annelida; class Polychaeta; order Phyllodocida; family Polynoidae; genus Branchipolynoe; species Branchipolynoe longqiensis. Next base: position 74,279,953 of record CM059194.1, on the reverse strand, counting down.
GCGAACACAGGTAGTGAGAGCGCCACTTAAATGCACTTAATTGCTCGACTTTATAACCGTCATTAGCGGCAGTGCACATTAATATCGCCCGAGAGAGAAGCTGGTGGGCGGTGCACCAGTTCACAGCCTGAAGCTAAGAACTGTATTTAAGCAGAAATAAGTGTACACAGATATACATTATATATTACTTACAGATTAATTTACAGATTCTCTTCTGGATGATCTAGGCCCTATTGGGCTTCTCATGCCAGCTCGCTATGGTAAAAAAAACAAACAAAGAAGATATTTTTGCATACATGTGTGGCGGTGGACGGAGCCTTGAAGTCATAATTGTGGGTGTCCTCTCCAAAGTATATCCATCCTTCTCTCAAATGCTTCTACTGTTGGTGCTTCAACCACTTGGTCTGGAAGACTGTTACACAAATTCCATATGTTTTGTAAACTACAAGTAAAATACCAGCTGGCCAACTGGCTAGAACTGTATTTAAGCCTAAGTCATACAAAATTAATCGCCAACCTCTCCCTCTCCTCTCTCCCTCTTCTCTCTCTGTATATATATATATATATATATATATATATATATATATATATATATATATATATATATATATATATATATATAACCATAGGCTTGAACTTCCTAGGTACTCATAGTCCAAGGAGATAATACATGTCCAGTTCCTAACAATTAGTATTAAACACTCAGCCAACATAGGCTGAGTGGTTCAAAGTAAGTTTGTTCACTTCTTGAATGTCTAAGCTAATTTTAGGACCTGCACTGTCAATAATTATATTTACGAAAACTCCAAGATTCTCCTGAATATAAAAATGTGCATTCCTCGTCCGTTATGAATGTGTAAATTCATCAATTCTAACTACTTGCCACATTCTTCCTACATATAGCCGTCATATTGCTAATGTGGCATGGCTCTGTTGTACCAACAGATTCACCTATCGAGGGGTGCCTCAGGGTCGTTTGATTTATTCTCTCGCTGGGGATTCACTTGGTGGTTGGTGGTTGGTGGTGGTGGGAGGTTACTCTATTTGAAGAGAACAAATCCCTCCATGTTTCCGACATGACTCTTGTTATATGTGTATCCCCGCGTGTTGTTTGGTCCTCAGTCAGGGTCTTGGCTGTCTGAGTCAGTCAGGGTGACCACCACTACCTCCAGTACCATCACCACTACCACCACCTCAACTACCACTACCTCCACTACCACTACCACCACCACCACTACCACCACCACTACCACTACCTCCACCACTAGAACTACCCAGCACCTCCACTACCACTACCCAACATCACCCCTACCACCACCTCCACTACCACTACCACTACCCAACACCACCACCAACTCCACTACCACTACCCAACTCCACCACCACCACCACCACCTCCACATCCACTACCCAACACCGCCACTACCTCCACTACCACTACCCAACACCACCACCACCTCCATGACCACCACCACCACCTCCACTACCACTACCCAACACAACCATTACCTCTACTACCACTACCCAACACCATCACTATCACCACCATGACCACCTCCACTACCACCACCTCCACTACCACTACCACCACCTCCTCTACCACCACCACCTCCAGTACAACTTCCCAACACCTCCACTACCACTACCCAACACCACCACCACCTCCACTACCACTACCAAACACCACCACTACCACCACCATGACCACCTCCACTACCACTACCCAACACCATCACTACCTCCACCACAGCCACCTCCACTACCACTACCACCACATCCACTACCACTATCACCTCCTCCACCACCACCACCACCACCACCTCCACTACAACTTCCCAACACCACCACTACCCCACCACCACCACCTCCACTACCACTAGTACCACCTCCACTACCTGGAGCTCCACTACCACCACCTCCACTACCACTACCCAATACCACCACTACCACTGCGACCTCCACTACCACCACCACCACCTCCACTACCACCACCTCCACTACCACTAGTACCAGCTCCTCCACCACCACCACCTCCACTACAACATCCCAACACCACCACTACCACATCCACCACCACCTCCACTGCCACTAGTACCACCTTCACTACCACTACCTCCACCACCACTACCACCACCTCCAAGTACCACTACCCAACACCACCACTACCACCACTACCAACACTACCACTACCACCACCTCCACTACAACTACCACTACCTCCACTACCACCTCCTCCACCACCACCACTACCTCCACTACCACTAGCACCACCTCCACTACCACTACCTCCACCACCTCCACCACCACCACCACCTCCAACCACTACCCAACACCACCACCACCACCACCACCACCACATCCACAGTGCCTGGCTAGGAAGTGACACATATAAATTTGAGTAAATCATTGGCTTGACTCGACCGGTTTATATATTTATATATTCACATATTCATATATTCACATATTCATATATATTCATATATTTATATATTGTGTATTAGTTTAATTACTTTGATTTGACGTAATACCCACCGGAAGTGGGCGTTATTTCCGCCTCCGCCGGGCCATCCCGACTGCTGCGCCGAATGTAGGATCAGGCTGGTGGGTTAATGGTGGATGGGTTAAGGATTCGGGGCTTTGTGGAATCCGGGCTGATCTCGGGCCGGGTAAGGCGCGCCACCCTTTGTTGATCAATAACCGGGGGCAGCCTTCCACTGACCCCGGCGGGTCGGACATTGATCCGCGCCCACACCAGTCAGTCACCAGCGTCACTTAAATACCACGTCCACACCCGCGCCGGCCGCTCAGAGGAGCTCCGAGCAGCTCGGAGCCGCGCGCCCTGTTTTATTCACAAGCCGGCCCATACTGCATCTCTTCCCGGCCGCCTCTCCTTACTCCTACATTCCGCTTCCAATACTTCCCTTCTGAATCAGTGTCCGCTGCTTCCCGAGGAACCAGAGAAGCTGCGTGTTAATACACCGGAAGCTGGCTGCTACTGTCCCTCCTCGCCATATCTTCACTGTAGGCGCGCTACTTTAAAGTTGTGCAGTCCGATGGTTTTGGGTTTCTGACATTTTCTTAGATAAATGCATCAGGTTGATCGTTATTATATTATACCTTACTTTATACCTTGAAGTCACTTTTATTTTAAATGGCTAACTTTTGAGACATTTGAAGTGCAACCATGCAAAAATAATTTTGGCATGCATGCCAAAACTCTGACACCATATCATTCTGAAGTAACAGCTTCGATTCAATTGCCTCAATATTCCTTTTTGTGTGGCGACAAATGTTTAATAAGTCAACAGTATCTAAGTTAGATATTGTAGTGGTCTGCACTGACCTCTCAGGCAAGTAACCACATAGACAGGTAGGCGTGGGGAGTGTGTTGATATCAGGGAGCCTAGGTGGTGTAATGGTTAGCACACTGGCCCAGAATGCAAAGAGATGTGGGTTCGAGTCCCACTCTAGGCGCAGTATTTCCCATTTTCATCACCCCCACGACACTGGTTGCCGTGATCAGGATCCTGTATAAGCTTTGCGCTGTATGGTTGTTGAACCTACCCTGTGTATGTATATGTTAGTGCATTGCCTGTATGTAATTGTAAGCATTACAAGACTTACAATTCCAGGGGGACGAGTGTAGTGGTCTGCACTGACCTCTCAGGCAAGTAACCACATAGACAGGTAGGCGTGGGGAGTGTGTTGATATCAGGGAGCCTAGGTGGTGTAATGGTTAGCACACTGGCCCGGAATGCAAAGAGATGTGGGTTCGAGTCCCACTCTAGGCGCAGTATTTCCCATTTTCATCACCCCCACGACAATATGTAGGAATACTAGAATTAAATTGAGATAATTGTTTTGGTTTTGAAAATTTGATGTTTTCATCGGAATATGCAGCTTTAGCGTTGCTTAGAATGTTTGTTTGTTTGGTGTTCTTTTACGTCCTAGCAATATCTAAGGTCATATCAAGACGGGTACCGACTTGTGACAGTGCGCACTCATGGCGACTTTATAGTGCTGTCCCACTGGGAAACCAGGCCGCCGGCACCATGACCTGGTATCCCATGCTTAGAATGTAGACACATGCCTCCTGATGACCAAGCTGGATCAGTGTCTGGCACCACAGTGGTTTCTAGTGCCGATTACATTTAGACCGAACACCAGCAACATCCACTCCCTGTCTAAATGTCTACCAGTAGGTACTTCAAAGTGATTTCTATTTTCAACAGGTCAGTATTACATCTTATATATCTGTACAGATCTTTTAAATTGGATCTCAATGATATAAAAATCATTTAGATCGATTGAATAGCTGCAAAGTTATGAGTGTTTAAAGATTGATTTTTTTGCCCCGATTTGTGCACATTTCCAAATTAGCCAAATCTTGGATTTTAGGGTCCCACCTGGAAGCTATTTTGCATATGATCTGTCCAATATTAAAGAATCTCATTCTCTATAGTACAAATAAGAAGCTCAATATTTTACAGACCATCACTGTTAGTATTCTTTCTGAAATTTCATGTCAAACTTGCTAAATTCCTTAATTTCCAGCAACCACCAATAATAAATTCAGTAAAATATAGAAAAATAGCATAACTCCCATTCTAATTGTCCTATCACAGCAATCTTTATACCAAAATAACCAGAATCAAAAGCTCTACATGATGACATAATTTTCTAACTGATCAGAGAAAGAAAGACAACATTCAATTTTAGGCATCGCGAGCTGACAATAGCCAAATTCTTGCAGCAGTCACTTCTCAGACCAAGCTTGATGCGCATGATATAAATCTCAACCAAATATTGTTCTGGTTAGGTAGAGGAAGACTTAAGCTTTCTGATGATATAATTTTCAAAACGATCCTGATCAATTTTCAAGGAGGATTAATGTCTTAATGTTTTCACTCCTTCAGTTCAATCAAATTTCCCACTCAAAAACACTCATGCTTGATATGCTAATGAAGCCTAGATTCATCTCTATCTTTTATTGGTGGTTATTTTTAGCTCAGGTCAATGTACTCACCAAGCCATCAAGTTTAGGGAAGGGAGTAGCTCAGACTGGATGAAAACAAAATCGGCGAGCATGCTCAGAGCTGCCGATGGTACCCGCCAACAAGTGTCCATTGACTGTGATTTCTTTCATAATGATGATTAAACATCAGACACCCTAAAAGGCAAAAGAACAACCTTTAATTTGATATAATTTCTATTTCAAACCAAGCAGAATTAGTGGAGATTCAAGCCTTTTTAAAACGGTTAAAATCGGTCAAATTTCATGCTGCGGACACCGTATACGCCGACTTTGGAGTACCTACTACCAGTGTGCAGTGCTGCACAGTTCCTTTCCCCCACCCTAGGGAGCCTCACATGGACTGGGTGCACACCAAGATTCGTGTTTTGGAAATGACGTATACCTGTATACGAGGTCTGTAGGACACGCTGAATGCCACTCAAAGCCGGTGGTCGAGTTCCATAGTACAGTTCTATCTCTATCCTGCACCCCCTATCTCCACCATCCAGTAATTACTGGAAATAGTTGGGGAGTTGGAGCAGGGGTGCAGTTTGGGGAGGTGGCTTAAGCTAGGATTCCTTACACGCGGTATGCGGCATGCGGCATGCGGCGTGTGCCATGATTACGGGATGGGTCCTTTCACACACACACACACACACACACACACACCCAGTGTCAGGTTTGCTCACCACTGTTCTCTATGGCAAACGCAGCAGCATTCGCATGCCGCACCGATCGCTACATGGACCGATTCAGTATTCGCATGCCGCATGCCGCATGCCGCATACCGCGTGTAAGCAATCACCCCCATTGATTTAGATGCTTTTCGATTTTTTGCCGCATTCGCATACCGCATACTGCGTGTAAGGAATGCGTGCTTTACTATTATTACACTCGCTACATTCCCCGACTTCAGCCACACCCGGAAGTATCTTGGGTAAGTCTGAACATTATATTACAGCAGTAGATACCGGAAGTGACGTAGTAACAGTACACTTCATTTGAAGACAAGCTGTATACAAATAAAGTGTTGCTCTCTACGGTTTGTCATCTGGACATTTAGTGTATCCAGTACGATGAGTATCAGTTATTGATATATGTTGTATTTCATCGAAACTAGGAATACATTAATGATGGCAAAGTCAATTCAAATTTATATTCCATTATCAAACCTTTACATTTAAAACGTCACATATATGTGTGTATGCATATAATAAACACATAATACATTATCTATCACATATATGTGGAAACTTTATTTATATACAAGTAGAGTTTCGCACGCAGTGAGTGGGACCTGAGTCGTTGTATTTATAGCGATATTTGGGATAAAGGTTAAAGTACTACCAAGCTGCTTGACATCTGTAGTAGTCTGTACATGATAATAATAATCATCACCATCATCATACCAATACCATATATTTCACAACACATTTACAATCATAGTAAAACTTCCTATGCACGCCTAATAATAGTAATATTAATAACAGCAACACTAGCACCACATATTTTCCAATGCATTAAAAGCCTTATTAACGCCTCGGTCACAAATGCTGCGGTCGCCGTACGGTGCTGCGGTCTGTGGTGTGTATTGCGGTTTACACAAATGTTACGGTGTTGCGGCCTCCAGTTTATCTGTTCACAAATCGTACGGTCACCGCAAGGCACCTTGTGGTTTGTGTTTACTTTATACACATATGTAATATATAAAAACATCATAACTTTCTTAATATTGATCACACAAACATGAATTTTGTATCATATTGGTATTCATTTTAAGACCTATTCATTGATGTCAACAAAGGTGACCATGGATACACTTTTGTGGAGTCCTTGCGGCCTGCAGCTTTGCGATTTTCTGAAATTAAGATAACTTCGACTTAAAATAACCGCAACCACTTGCAGCGAGAAAAAAACCTGTACGGTCACCATCCGGTCGCCACATGGGTCTACTGAAGCCGCCGTTGCTTTCTTCTGAGACACTTTTGGCGGTGTTGAAATGCTGGCGGGTTGGTTTTTCCCTCATCGGGGTCTTTTATCTGCACGTGTGTCTGTGTGCATGCATGTGTCTTTGTTCGCACGTGTGTCTGTGTGCATGTGTGTGTCTGTGCATGTGTGTCTGTGCATGTGTGCGCACGTGTGTGTCTGTGTGCATGTGTGTGTCTGCGCATGTGTGTGTGTCTGTGTGTGCGCACACACAGGACAGTGCAAGGCAGGTTGGTTTTATGTTGAGCAGGTGCAGGTGGTCAGATAATAGTTTTAATAATATCTTTGTGTGCTTTTTACTGAGCGAAAACAAAGACATTGCACCCGGTCATAACAATAAGCGACCCCGATACTGAACTGATCAGTCATGGAATAATTTCCCTTTTTGAATGTGCTCTGAACACACTGTTTCGTTTGGTCCAACCGGGTGCGGTGGCCTAATCGGTAGAGCGCGGACCTCGTGTGCGGAAGGTCGGGAGTTCGGTTCCTGGTCGAGTCAAACCAATGACTTATAAAATTGATACTTGTTGCTTCCTAGCATGGCGCTCGGCATTAATAGGATAGGGCAAGGACTGGTTAGCTCAGTTTCAGGATAATATAACTGAGTGGGATATCAGGTCATGGGGCTGGTGGCTTTGTCTCCCTGTGGGGCAGTGCTATGAAGTCACCATGAGTGCTCATTGTCACAAGTCGGTACCCGTCCTGATATGACCATAGATGTTGCCAGTTTGTAAAACTCCAACAACCGACCAACCATCGTTTGGTCCTATTTCCACCGCCCCCCCCCCCCTTTGCTGGTGTGTAGTTATTTATCCTAGTCCTGTTGAATTGGCTTAGTCTCAACCAATCCTGCTTAGAATTGCCAAATTATGGCCTTGGGTAGTAAACAGGCTTAAGATAGGCATTGACAATAATGCATAGCTTGGACTGAGCCGAATTGCCATCCCGACTACCTGATGACAAGAGCAATGTGGGTGAGGATGTCTCAATGTGGTTTGTGCATGCATTCCTAACATGACCTAACTAATATTCCTTATATCTTGAAGTAAATATTCTGATGATATAAATGTCAATATTTGTAGCTGAGAATTACTCGTACTGGTTATACGTTATATATTAGAGAGTAGTAGTAGAGAGTTCAGAGTGCCTTAATTCACTTAACTCGGTCAGAAAGGAACAGGAACAAGGTAGAAATTTAAAGAATTTATTAAAAATTAATCAGACCCACAGGTAGGCCATGCAAGCGGGTGACCCAGTTCTGTTGTCATGATCAAGTGGTCGACAGGGACCAGGTAGGTGAGCAGATCGGTGAGCAGGTGGAGAGCAGATCAGAGCAGGTGACATGTAGACCCATCAGCGCTCACCCCCATGTTAGAGGGAGGGTGGGTGGGAAAAGGCGAGGTGCACAGGTCGGAGGCAAGGCAGCAAGTGAGCGGTAAAGCAGAGAAGTAGCAACAGGAAAGGAGGAAAACTGACCTCGTACGCAAATTATCCATGTTAGCCTCGCCAACATGCTCAACGCGCTCACAAGATGGCAACTTACACAGAGAATGACTGGAGGGAGGTGGATGGTAAATACATCCTTCTTTGGATACTTAAAGTTGCATAGTCCGATGGTTTTGAATTTCTGTATTTTTTTCTGAGATGAATATATTAGATCGATCACTAGTATCTACTTTACATAGTTCAAAGTTATTTTAAGTTTAAATGGTTAACTTTTTAGATATTTTGAGTGCAAACATGGACAATTAGTTTAGGTAAGCTTGCCAAAACTCTGACACCATAGACTTCTGCAGTAACAGGTTCTGTTAAATTGACTCAGTATTGCATTCTATGCAGAAACAAATGCTTAATAAGTATATCAGTATCTAAGTTAGATATGTCAAATCTAGATAATTGGTTTGGTTTTAAAAGTTTGATATTTCATCGGACTATGCAGCTTTAATGTTGCATAGTCCAATAGCTTTGAGTTTGTGCTATTTTCTGAGATAAACATATTAATAGTATGTTGATAGTAATTTACAATCTACCTTACTTTAGGTTGAAGTAACTTTTATTTTAAATGACTAACTTTTGAGATATTTGAAGTGCAAACGTACACAATTAATTTTGGCCAGCACACCAAAACATATAACACCATAGACTTATGCAGTAATAGGTATATTACATTAACTCAGTATGCCCTTCTATGTGCCAATAAGTGCTCAATAAGTCAATCAGTATATGTGTTAGATCATCATCATCATCATGCTGTCGGTCACGATGCGACAAAGACTGCTTTCATTACTTGACTGCCGCTCTCCATTTAGCTCTCTGCTGTGAGAGTTGCGTCCATGAGTCAGTCTTAATGTCTCTCAGCTTCAGGTTTCTCTTGATGGTATCTTTGGACCGGAGACGGGGGCGCCCTCTCTTTCTGTAGCCAGAAGACAGTTGAGAATAGAGGATCTGCTTTGGTAGCCTGTCTGATGACATCCTCATGAGGTGTCCAGTCCACCGGAGATTCTTTTTGATCAGAAGATCTTCCATAGAGGGCAGCCCCATCCGTTCGAGTATTTCCTTCTTCGTCACTTTGTCCTTCCAGGTTAGCCTCATGATTGAACGCAGATGTCGCATCATGAAGGCATGCAGCTTTTTCACCTGCTGTCTGTACACTGTTAGATATATAGAATCAAATCTAGATAATGGTTTTGGTTTTTGAAAACTGATGTTTTCATCGGACTATGCAACTTTAACTCATCACAGTGTGAGAGTACATCGTCTATAGTCGCGTACACTTGGTGTGATGGCGCCACCAGTACTAATATTGCCACAAGGCTACTACCGTGGGTGGAAGGGAGGAGAGGGGGGGGGGGGCTGAGCTATATATATGGCGTACATTAATATTCCACACAGAGCCCGGCTCTTCAGAACTAAGGCAGACAGTTAATGTGCGTTTATATATCTGCGTATTTCTGGGTGTCCTATATAAGTATTAATGCGAATATAAATAAACAAAGTTTCCAGATACCACTGGTCGAGTCAAACCAAGAAATTTATACTTGTCGCTACCTAGCTTGGTGCTCAGCATTAATAGGATAGGGCAAGGATTAGTTTGCTCAGTGTCAGGATAATGTGACTGAGTGGGATATCGGGTCATGGTGCTGGCGGGCTGGTCTCCCAGTGGGGTCAGTGTGATATAGTCGCTATAAGTGTGCACTGTCACAAGTCGGTACCCGTCCTGATATGGGCTTAGATGTTGCTAGGATGTAAAACAACAACAAACAAACATCTCATAAAACTGGACACCAGCGACATGGCTGGCTGTCCTCTGTAGAAGGCAATCCAGGATATAGGGCAGAGGGAATAGATTTCTTGAAGATTTATACTGCCTATCATGGATAAGTCTCAATAGTCTTGTTGTCACCATTAGACATTTGGTCGATAGAAATCCCAAACCTACACTTTTACTGACCCAAGGGATTTTTAACCTTGCACACCACATACACATGGTATGAGAGCAACTGGCCTTTGATGAGACTGTAAGTTACACACATCGGTGGAAATCCAAATTGACGGAGGTGATGGCATGGGGAATTGTTTTGTTTATTTGCTTTTTTAACAAAATTAATAAAAAGTGGCGTGAGTTGCATGGTCCGCCACTCTTCATCTGGACGCAGGGTTTGATGGATGTGAGAATAATTTTTGTTCGTTTTGCTTTATGGTCAGTGAAAAACACAGCAACCCAGTCCCCCCTCCTACCCCCACTGTCCCTACCTCTCCTCAACCCCATCCCTCCACCCTCCACCCTCCACCCTCCACCCTCCCTCTGTCCCTACCTCTCCTCAACCCCATCACTCCCCCTCCTACCCCTCTGTCCATACCTCTACTCCATCCCCTCCGCTCCCCTTCCCTCCCTCTCTCCCCTCCCCACCCTCCTCTCCCCCTTCCCCTTCCCTCCTTCCACCGTCCCTATCTTCCCCCCTTCTTTCCCCGGCCCTCTTCCCTCCGTCCATTCCCCTCCCTGCCCTGCCTCCCTCCCCTCCCTCCCCCCCTTCCCTCCCTTCCACCCTCCCTGTCTTCCCCCCTTCTTTCCCCGTCCCTCTTCCCGTCCCCCTCCTTCCCCTCCCCCTTCCCTCCCTTCCACCGTCCCTATCTTCCCCCCTTCTTTCCCCGTCCCTCTTCCCTTCCCCCTCCTTCCCCTCCCTTCCCTCCTTCCACCGTCCCTCTCTTCCCCCTTCTTTCCCCGGCCCTCTTCCCTCCGCCCCTTCCCATCCCTCCCCTCCCGTCCCTCCCCTCGCTCCCCTCCCTCCCCTCCCCTTCCCTCCCTTCCACCGTCCCTATCTTCCCCCCTTCTTTCCCCGTCCCTCCCCCTCCCTTTCTCCCTCCCCTCACCCTCCCTCCCCTCACCAACAGCCACCGGTTGGTGCATTCATTCTTACAATTCACAGAATAAACATCTAAGAGTGGTACTTCGTAGAATCGCATAGATCGTCACATTCGCACGCCATACTTTGACTTATCTATGTACATGTCGATTATAATGTAATAGAATCTTACCCAAAATATTTGTAATTAAAATTTAGAAATACATTACAGCAATAATCTTTTAACAAAAAACCGCAAAGAGCCAGGTTTGTTTTGTTAATTAAAATAAAATGATCACTACTGGATTACCAGATCCCCTTGGTCCTACTCGAAGGGCAGACAGACGCAGACACACACAAGAACAGACATGTGTATAAAGACACACACGTGTACAAAGACACACAGGGACACACAGAATAAGCGCACCCACCACCGTACCCTCTGATACAACCCCCCTCACACAGGTATGCTTACAAGCACACACAAACGCGCAATTCACTCACACACAAACGCGCAATTCACTCACACACTCATTCACTCAATCACACTCATTCACTCACACACTCACACACTCAAAGACACACCCCTCCCTACCCCACCTTCCATAGCCTCACGTTACATCTCCACCCGTACCCTCAATCTCCACCCTCCATCATTTCCATCCTCCTCCCCACCCGGCACACCCGCTCTAAACCCCACCAACAATCTCCACCCTCCATCATTTCCATCCTCCTCCCCACCCGCCACACCCACTCTAAACCCCACCGACAATCTCCACCCTCCATCATTTCCATCCTCCTCCCCACCCGCCACACCCACTCTAAATCCCACCGACAATCTCCACCCTCCATCATTTCCATCCTCCTCCCCACCCGCCACACCCACGCTAAACCCCACCGACAATCTCCACCCTCCATCATTTCCATCCTCCTCCCCACCCGCCACACCCACTCTAAACCCCACCCACAATCTCCACCCTCCATCATTTCCATCCTCCTCCCCACCCGCCACACCCACTCTAAACCCCACCGACAATCTCCACCCTCCTTCGTTTCCATCCTCCTCCCCACCCGCCACACCCACTCTAAACCCCACCGACAATCTCCACCCTCCCTCGTTTCCATCCTCCTCCCCACCCGCCACACCCACTCTAAACCCCACCACAATCTCCACCCTCCATCGTTTCCATCCTCCTCCCCACCCGCCACACCCACTCTAAACCCCACCCACAATCTCCACCCTCCATCGTTTCCATCCTCCTCCCCACCCGCCACACCCACTCTAAATCCCACCGTCAATCTCCACCCTCCTTCGTTTCCATCCTCCTCCCCACCCGCCACACCCACTCTAAACCCCACCGACAATCTCCACCCTCCTTCGTTTCCATCCTCCTCCCCACCCGCCACACCCACGCTAAACCCCACCCACAATCTCCACCCTCCATCGTTTCCATCCTCCTCCCCACCCGCCACACCCACTCTAAACCCCACCGACAATCTCCACCCTCCTTCATTTCCATCCTCCTCCCCACCCGCCACACCCACGCTAAACCCCACCGACAATCTCCACCCTCCATCGTTTCCATCCTCCTCCCCACCCGCCACACCCACGCTAAACCCCACCGACAATCTCCACCCTCCATCATTTCCATCCTCCTCCCCACCCGCCACACCCACTCTAAACCCCACCGACAATCTCCACCCTCCTTCGTTTCCATCCTCCTCCCCATCCGCCACACCCACGCTAAACCCCACCGACAATCTCCACCCTCCAGCTCAACCCTCTTCCTCACCCACAATCTCCACGCTCAAACTCAACCCTCTTCCCCATCCACAATCTCCCCCCTCTATCTCCACCCTCCTTCCCACCAGCTATCCCCACCAACAATCTTCACCATGCACCCCCTTCCCCCATCTCCATTGTTCACCCTGCATCCTCCTTCCTTCTATTCCACATTCACCCCTCCCCCCTTCCTCCACCTTCACCCTGCACCCTACCTCTTCCCACCTATCTCATCCTTTCACGCTGCACCCCTAACCCCTACCCCTATCTCTATCATGGCCCCTCTATCTCCACCCTGAACCCCTACCCCTATATCTATCCAGGACCCTCTATCTCCACCCTGAACCCCTACCCCTATATCTATCCAGGACCCTCTATCTCCACCCTGAACCCCTACCCCTATATCTATCCAGGACCCTCTATCTCCACCCTGAACCCCTACCCCTATCTCTATCCTGCACCCCCATCTCCACCCTGAACCCCTACCCCTATCTCTATCCTGCACCCCTATCTCCACCCTGAACCCCTACCCCTATCTCTATCCTGCACCCCTATCTCCACCCTGAACCCCTACCCCTATCTCTATCCTGCACCCCCTATCTCCACCCTGAACCCCTACCCCTATATCTATCCTGCACCCACTATCTCCACCCTGAACCCCTACCCCTATATCTATCCTGTACTCCCTATCTCCTCCCTGAACCCCTACCCGTATCCATACCCTGCACCCCTATCTCCACCCTGAACCCCTACCCTATATCTATCCTGGACCCCCTATCTCCACCCTGAACCCCTATCTCTATCCTCCACCCTATCTCCACTCTGAACCCCTATATCTATCCTGCACGCTATCTCCACCCTGAACCCCTACCCCTATCTCTATCCTGTACCCCCTATCTCCACCCTGAACCCCTACCCCTATATCTATCCTGCACCCACTATCTCCACCCTGAACCCCTACCCCTATCCATATCCTGCACCCTTATCTCCACCCTGAACCCCTAACCCTATATCTATCCTGCACCCCTATCTCCACCCTGAACCCCTATCTCTATCCTGCACCCCCTATCTCCACCCTGAACCCCTACCCCTTTCTATATCCTGCACCCCCTATCTCCACCCTGAACCCCTACCCCTATCCCCACCACCGATGCAGCCCAAGAAGGGGATGTGTTAAATTGTGAAAAGCCAAGTGGCGGCGAATCGAGGACCTCCTAACCGGGACATTTGCCGGAAGCCCTTTAGGGCCTGGCGGGCGGTGCTGATGGTGTTGTTTTGGAGACGGAGACGGAGACGGTGGGGGGGGGGGGGGGGGGGGGGGGGGGAGGCAGGCGGGGGACAAAGCCGGGTGGGGTCGTTCTTCCCCTTCTGCTCGTCCTAGTAAATTGTCGGCCTCCATCACCAAAACCAACCAGCATAGACGTCTGTACCCGCTCACACGCCGCTGCACAGAACTCCCTTATGATAGAGCGAGGGTGTCGCGTGCTGGAGATCGGTAGTTCGGTTCACGGTTAAGTCAAATCAGTACCTTGAAAAATCGATACTTGTCACTTTCTAGCCTGGTGCTCAGCATTGATAGAATAGGAACTGGTTAGCTCAGTGCTGGGATAATGTGACTGAGTGGGATATTGGGTCATGGGGCTGGTGGCCTGATTTTCCAGTGGGGCAGCACTATAAAGTCACCATGAGTGCACACTGTCACAATTCGGTACCCATCCACGATAAACCAACTCCGTGATGCAAGTTGTCTGTAATTTTGTACAGCGCTCACCACTTTGAGATTTACAGGTTAAAAAAAAAGATTACAGCTAGTTAGTTATGCTGTTAAAATGTCTATAGCTGACACTTGGTCTTCCCCATTCGACTACTGTTTGAACTCTCCTAGTCATTCTGAGCGGCAATCAAGGCACGACATGTATTACTTATGTTAGTCTTTGGTTTAACTTGGACAGGGATTGAGCCCATGCCATCCCACTCAGGAAGTGGGCACTCTACTCACTCGTCCATTCCTTTTGGATGTCCCCAGTTTGACGGATTTGCCATGGTGGGTGATGAGATTTTTAAATTAAATTAAATTTTAAATACTGTAAGTGACCATTTCTGTTATTGTGTTTGTTAATACATGTACTGGCATATTTACTGACCAGCATAATGTGCTTAAGTCATATTGGTTAATTTATTCGTTACATATTCCAGAGTCACGTGATTAATTCCACTTGGGGCTAATTGGTCACAGCAGCATGTCTCTTTTAGGCCGTGTATCCATAGACTGTTCCCTTGTGGCATGTGTGACCTTGTGATGCATCACACAGACAATGAACATGTTCATTCTGTATGTTCCCAGTCAGTACGTCACATGTGCCGTGCACAAGGCTATTCGGTCCCTGGATCCAACCTATGGGAATGGCCACTAAGCAAAACACAGGTTTATTGTCTGTGTGGCCCTTCACAAGGTCACAACACAAGGGAACAGTCTATGGATACACAGCCTTACAGTGCATGGCCGAATGGGTGAGGTGCCTGCTTCCTTTCTGGATCGATCCCCAACAAAGTCAAACCAAACACATACAAAATGTATTCTTGTCGCAATCTTTTCTGGTACTTGGCATTATAGAACATTACAACGACTGGTTTGGTCAGTTTCAGGATAATGTGACTGAGTGGAATATCGGGTTATGGTGTCAGCGGCACGACATCCCAGTATGGTAACGCTATGAAGTCACCACCAGTGCGTACTATCACAAGTCGGAACCCAACCTGATATGATCACAAATGTTGCGAGGACGTAGGATTGCAGTCACTCACTCATTGTTGACAACCATCGTGGAGATTGGGCATTGTTATTTAAAGTGGCACAGTCCGATGGTTTTGAGTTTCTGTCATTTTCTGAGATAACTATTATATTAAATTGATTGTTATAATCGACCTTACTTTGGTTTGAAGTAACTTATTTTAAATGATCAACTTTTAAGACATTTGAAACTGTACAAACATGCTAAATTAATGTTGGCAATCATGCCATTGGCTTCAGCAGCAACAGATTCTGTTAAATTGACTCAGTATTTCCTTCTATGTTGCAACACTTGCGTAAGAAGTGCATCAGTATCTAAGTTAGATAGGTAAAATCAAATCTAGGTAAGTGTTTTGGTTTTGAAAATTTGAGGCTTTTCTTTTTTTAAATCTTTTTATTGAGGCTGTATTTATTCTGTCCATAGCATGTAAGCCTGGGTACCCAGGCTTGTTTTCAATGCTGGCCAGCTGTAGTGTTGGTGTTGTCTTACCAAACAGTAGCTGCTGATAAGTTATTTGATTGTCTGCATTTCAGTAGCAGATAGATAGTATACGTTTAGTAGCCTATGTTAGTTTTTTTGGGCCCTCTTGGCATTGTATTTTTGTTCTATTCCTATTTCCATGTTAGTTGTTTTCTTAAGGTTCTATGTTAGTGTTTTGGGGTTTTCTTGGGAAGAGTTTTCCGCTTTTTTCTACTTAATTCTATACTAGCCTATTTTATTTACATGTCCATAGGCTTGTACGTAATAGGTGGCTGATTTATGTTTGTTTGAAATTGATTTGATTCATATTGTTGTTGGATATGTTATCTGGCTTTTATATTTCCGGTTATCCCGCCCTGGACTGTCCAGTTGGTGGGCCGTGACATATCACCTGCCCCCTTGTTGTGCAGTTCAGTTGGGGTTCCCAGTTTTTATTTTGCACAGATATTTTTGTACGTTTTTAGGTCAGGGATTTGTCTTTCTTTCACCGTTTGCGCATTATCGGACTATGCAGCTTTAAAGTGAACTATATAATACCCCCCCCCCCCCACTCCCCCAAGAGGTTTGACTATTGGTTAGTATTGCATGAAGTATGTCATATCCACGGAATCATTTTGATTTTCAGGCTCTCATTTACAGCGGAATTTGGATCATTCCTCCAAAACGCTTAAATTCTTTCTTCGAAATATTTGGTTTTTATTGCCAAAAGATAGCCATATTTACCCTGACAAATATTGATCTAATCATAACACATATGATTGATCTAGTGAATACTACTCCTGTCGTAAACTAGATTCGGATCTCCAATCGTAAATCAATTTAAAGTTGCATAGTCCGTTAGTTTTGAGTTTCCGACATTTTTCTGAGATCAATATATTACATTGCTCATTATAATCTACTTTACTTTAGTTTGAAGTAACTTTCAATTTAAATGGCTAACTTCTGAGATATTTGAGGTGCAAGCATGGAAAATTAGTTTTGGCAAGCTTGCCAAAACTCTGACACCATAGACTTCTGCAGTAACAGGTTCTGTTAAATTGACTCAGTATTGCCTTCTACGCGGAAACTAATGTTTAATAAGTGCGCAAATATCCAAGATGGATATGTAGAATCAAATCTAGATAATTGTTTTGGTGTTGAAATTTTGAAGCTTCATCGGACTGTGCAGCTTTAAGTAAAATGACAATGTTGAAGTTTGCTGACAATCTTGTCTCCCCCCCCCCCCCCCCCCCCCACAATCCTTTTACTGGTGCGACCCATTGTTGAAGTGGTTCACACTCAGCAAGCAGCTCGGAGAGCAAGGGAATTGTTGGAGGGACAGTTTGGGAAGGGGATGAGCGGAAAGGGGGGGGGGGGGTGAGGGAAGGGGTAAAGGGTGGGTGAGGAGAGGGTGAGGGGAAATGGAAGGGAGGGAGTGGGAGGAGTGAACATCTACTAACGCAAACACAAGATCGAAATCAATTTAATTGATATTAAAAAAATGTGTTTATCTCTTTCCTATTTGTAGCTTTTGTTTGGTCAGCAATTTTAGTTGCGCCTGCCCACGCCAGGGTGATATGTGGCGTGCCGGCGGCTGGATGGCTATTATTTAATGAAGATTACGCTGTTAAATCGGGGTGTCTCAAGTGTCTCAAAGCACCGGATCTTGTTTGCTGCGTTCACTTCCCTGACTTTTCTTTTGCTATCTCACGCGTCTCAATGACCCATAATCTACAACCAGCACTACTGTGCAAATAGGTGCTTCAATAGGTCGCTGATTCCTCTTCCTCTTGTTGTTGTTGTTCTTCTCAATCTTCCCTCCCTCTGCTCTTTCTTCTTCCTCTTCTGCTTGTTCTCCCTCTTCTGCTTGTTCTTCCTCTTCTGCTCGTCCTTCCCCTTCTGCTCATTCTTCCTCTTCTATTCATTCTTCTTCTGTTCATCCTTCCTCTTCTGTTCGTTTTTCCTCTTCTGCTCGTCCTTCCTCTTCTGCTCATCCTTCCTGTTCTGATCGCTCTTCCTGTTCTGCTCGTTCGTCCTGTTCTGCTCGTTCTCCCTGCTCTGATTGTTCTTCCTTTTCTGTTCATCCTTCCTCTTTTGCTCGTTCTTCCTCTTCTGCTCGTTCTTCCTCTTCTGCTCATCCTTCCTCTTCTGCTCATTCTTCCTCTTCTGTTCATTCTTCCTCTTCTGCTCGTTCTTCCTCTTCTGCTCGTTCTTCCTCTTCTGCTCATCCTTCCTCTTCTGCTCGTTCTTCCTGCTCTGCCCGTCCTTCCTCTTCTGCTCGTTCTTCCTGTCTGCTCGTTCTTCCTGTTCTGCTCATCCTTCCTGTTCTGCTCATTCTTCCTCTTCTGTTCATTCTTCTTCTTCTGTTCATCCTTCCTCTTCTGCTCGTTCTTCCTCTTCTGCTCGTTCTTCCTCTTCTGCTCGTTCTTCCTCTTCTGCTCATTCTTCATCTTCTTCGTTTTCCTGTTCTTCCTCCTCCCCTTCTCGTTTTTCCTCTTCGGTTCTTCCTTTTGTTCTTCCCCGTCCTCCTCATTTTCTTTTTTTCCTCTTTCCCTCTTATTCCTCTTGGTTTAAATGAATCAGTGAATGTGTTCATGTGGAGAGACATGATTGTTGAAGGTAATTAGTGTGTGTGTGAGGGGGTGTGTACGTGTAAAAGAAAGTATGTGTGTTGAGGAACATATCTGGGAAGAAAACGTGACGTGGATAAAAGAGTGAATGGAAGAGAAAGGGCGGAAGAACGAGTGCGCCGAAGGGAATCTCTCATCTCAGAAGGAAATATACTTGTGCTGCAAATTGTGATTAGAAGAGAAAGTGTTATTGGAACAGAATATATGTGGAGTGGGAGGGAGAGTGAGGTGATTGTGTGTCGAAGAGGATTCGAGTGGAAGCGTGCACGGAAGATAGTGTGTGAGGAAAGAAAGCTTGAAAAGTGTTATTCGGCTATCCCGTCTGGTCAATGTACGTTGAAGAATAGGTGAATACATAAGAAGGTGCCAAAGGGAATGTATGTGTCAGGTATGGAAGAGAGTCCACATAAGATAATGGACGTGGAAGATAGTGCATGTGAAAGATAATGCATGTGGAAGATAGTGCAATGGAACATAGTGCACATGGAACATAATCCATGGGGAAGATAATATATTGGAAGATAATGCACGTGGAAGATAAAACATATGGAAGGTAATACAGTGTAAGATAATATACGTGGAAGATAATGGACGTGGAAGATAATGCACGTGGCAGATAATGGACGTGGAAGATAACGGACGTGGAAGATAACGGACGTGGAATACAATGCATTGGAAGATACTGTATATGGAAGACAATGCATTGGAAGATACTGTACATGGAAGATAATGGACGTGGAAGATAATGGACGTGGAAGGTAATACAAGTGGAAGATATTGCATATGGAAGGTAATACATGTGGAAGATAAAGCATGTGGAAGATAATTCACACGGAAGATAATACATGTGGAAGATAATGCATATATATGGAAGAGTGTATGTGGAAGACTATGTATGAGAGAAACCTATCTAACACCCCCACACCCACACCCACCACCCCGCCGAGGCACGCCCCTCTCGCCGCCCGGCCCTGGGCCCTGCACTGCGCGTGCGCCAGTGCTTAAATTGCCCGTCTCGCCTGCGCACGCGCCGACTTCCGTTCTGTGTTGAGCAATAAAAGCTAACTTACAAGTAAACGTGGCGGCTTGTGACATACGGCCCGGCGCAGTAGCACTAGCAGCCCGGCGACTTAATAAGCACAGTCTTCAGGGTCAGGCGTGTGTGTGTGTGTGTGTGTGTGTGTGTGTGTGTGTGTGTGTGTGTGTGTGTGTGTGTGTGTGTGTGTGGAAGGGGGTACGGACCAGCTCTAATGGCAGTTCATTTGACCGATTTTTGCGAGAATAACATTGATGTGCAGGTATATGAACACACAATAAATACCCACATCCATTTGTTCTGAACAATCTGACCTGCTAAATGTGTCTATTATGGAAACAGTGGGTTCTGACATTACATCCAGGTGGCGCCAGGGTTATAACTGCTACACATGTTTATCAAGCTGTAGGGGGGCGGGGGGGGGGGGGGGTAACGAGAAGCAAGTAATTGTATTGAATTTAGATTCACCTATTGGAATATGTATATAGTTTAGTTTAGTAAATATATAATATATATATTATATGGATATATGTGTACTAAACAAAGGAGAGAAAAAAGCAGACAGTGCTAGTTATCCTCACATAATAATCTGTGGTTGTTTGAATTTTACATCCAGGCAACATCTAAGGCCATATCAGAATGGGTACTGACTTGTGACAGTGCACACTCATGGTGACTTTATAGTGCTGCCCCACTGGGAAATCAGGCCACCAGCACTATGACCCAATATTCCACTAAGTTACATTATCCTGACACTGCGCTAACCAGTCCTTGCTGACACCATAGGCTTATGCAGAAACAGGTTACATTGACTCAACATGCCTTTCTAAGTTCTATGTGGCAACAAATGGTTAATAAGTTCACCAGTATCCAAGTTAGATATGCAGAATCAAATATAGATGAGTGTTTTGGTTTTGAAAATTTGATGTTTTCATCAGACTATGCAACTTTAACTTGGCGGGTGGTCTGATCGGCGATGTGCTATTTACTAGTGGCCACTTCGTCCTGTGGCGTGGGCTGCGTTCGCGTGACGCTGAGACCGCTTACTGACTGCGGGACGCGGCGGGAAATTTAAACTGAAATCACGCGGGACTGGCGAGATGCTGTCGTTTTGGCCGTGTGTGCGTGTGTGTAAGAGAGAGATGGTTAGAGAGAATGGAAGTTTGTTGGTTGTTGGAGTTTTACGTCTTCGCAACATCTAAGGTCATATCAAGACGGGTACCGACTTGTGACAGTGCACACTCATTGCGACTTTATAGTGTTGCTCCACTCACTGAGAAATCAGGCCGCCAACATCATGACTGGATATCCCACTCAGTCATATTATCCTGACACTGAACCAACCAGTCATTGCACTATCCTAATAATACCGAGCATCAGCCTAGGAAGCGACAAGTGTAAATTTTTAAGTCATTGGTTTGACTCGACCAGGGTTCGAACCCGTAGGTTCGAATCCCACAATCTAACAAAACGGAGACGGATGCTCACCTCATTCGGCCACCCCGTCTGGCTAAATCACGTGGGACTGGCGAGATGCTGTCGTTATGGCCGTGCGTGCGTGCGTGTGTGTGCGTGTAAAGGAGAGGTGAGGAGAGAGAATGGACGAGAAGTGGGCGAGCGCAGTGTACATGTCTATGTGTCTGTAGGTGGATGGGTGAGGTGGGGCGTCGCCCTCGCCCCAGCCCCATGGCTTCCCCTCGCCCCTCGC
This sequence comes from Branchipolynoe longqiensis, assembly GCA_030323885.1. Classification (NCBI taxonomy): domain Eukaryota; kingdom Metazoa; phylum Annelida; class Polychaeta; order Phyllodocida; family Polynoidae; genus Branchipolynoe; species Branchipolynoe longqiensis. Next base: position 74,258,202 of record CM059194.1, on the reverse strand, counting down.
CCCCCGCCACCATTGCCCCCACTGCCCCCTCCACCACCTCGCCCCTCTCGGTCATGCAGCTCATGCCAGTCCTTGATTAATTCAATAAACCAATCACACCCAGCTCTGTTAACACGCATGCGCGACACGCTCGGATGTGACGTCATTGAAGGGATATGCAACATTCACAAGCGCACATGTCATTCTTTCTTACACTTGTTCTTTCTTTCTTTCTTTCTTTCTTTCTTTCTTTTCTTACCTTAGTTCTTTCTTTCTTACCTTTCTTAAATAATAATGAGCTTAAATGAGTGGCCCATGGCTTCCAGTGTGCACCACACGTGACTTCTGCCGACTCCAATAGGTTCCGTTTGGGGCGAAGGATTGCTTGGAAGTACTCACCCGGACCGGTCTCTTGTGCCGACTTGTGGCATTTACTTCTGAAGTTAGATATTAGATGGTAAAACCACAAACCTCACCCCTCACCCTAGATAACAGATTCACCCTTACACTTGGGTGTAAACAACCCCATTTGAAAAACTGACGAAAAATATCTACATGTTGTGTAAATGAAATGAGCAGATAAATTCTTAAATCAAGAAGCAAAATATATTCTTCACACATATCTTAATATTCACCTGCTACTTTTGATTTGAAAAATATAATAAAAGATGAAGTTTAAGGGGCTTTAAAAGTAAAATCGATGGTATTCTATGGTTGCCATCTCGTCTTTTTGCATTCTCTCTCATTTCACCAACACTGTACCGATATAAGTAGCCATTTGATACTGGAACCAGGGATTCCACTTCCTGTTCCATACTATATCAGTTTTCGCCAGTATTTAGACTACATTGTCATTCACCCCTATTGCAAGGACGGCGTGAATCTTTTAACTGCCCTCACCCAATCCCCAATATACCTGTGCAGTCAGTCTGTAAGATATGCAAGTATCCGAACACCCCCAATGTAATACCGGGTGACGTCAGAGTAAAGGAAGGTAAATAAAGGCAGTTACATAACAAGACTCATGGTGTCAATACATCTTTCACATGGTGTCAGATTTTGAGGGAGAACAATGGCGTTACACGGATTAAAACCACCAGGTCCATTAAACCTGGATGAGAAGATGGCAGTCAATTGGAGACAGTGGTTACAATCTTATGAAATATATGCTGTTGCAGCAGGTGTATCGTCGAAAGCTGAGAAGGTGCAATGCTGCGTGTTTCTGCATGTAGCAGGTGTGGAAGCACAGAAGATACACAGAACATTCTCATTGGAAGTTACTGAAAAGGACAAAATCGCCCCATTGATAGCACCTTCGCTCAATATTGTGAGGGGAAAACCAATATCACAGTCGTCCGATACGAATTTAATTCGTTTAACCAGTCGCATGAGGGTATGGATTCGTACATTCGAGAGTTAAAACATAGGATCCAGTATTGTTGCTACGATACATTGGAGTCGTCGTTACTGTCTGATAGGATTGTCTGTGGCGTAAAGGACCTTACGGAACAAGTTGTTGCAATCGCCGAACCTCACATTGGAGGAATGCATACAGCTTTGTCGGTTAAGTGAAAATCGATCTGCACAAGTCACGCCAAAGGAGGATCAACCTGTCGATGCGGTCATGACAAAGTACATTATAAGCGAACGGCCATCGAGAGGCGCAACACCTTGGTTATGGCAGTTAACAAGTCGAGGTCAACAAGCAAGTCGAGATACAAGTAACAGATGTGGCCGTTGTGGATACAGTCATGCGAAGGGGACATGTCCAGCCAGGGGAAAAGAATGCTTGGGGTGCCGTAAAATTGGACATTTCGTCAAGATGTGCCGGATGCAACGGGAACCGAATAGAGGTGCACCTGTATATGAGATTGATGTTGCTAATGACAACATTGATCAGCAATCTACATCGAGATCTGATGATGACGATGATGTTGACTTGTTTGTTGGCACGTTGTGTAGTAGTGATATGGTAAACAAAGAGTTATGGTACATCACTTTTAATGTACATGGCCAGGTAATCCGGTTCAAGTTAGATACTGGATCAGAAGCAAATATCTTACCGTTGAAGATGTACAAAACAATGAATAATGTTTGTTTAGGCCCTTCCATGTGTCATTTGGTAACGTATGGTGGTCATAGGATTCGACCGCATGGGGAAGTTACCCTGGATGTCAAAGGTTACAAGTTGAAATTTCAAGTTATGGATGCGGGCTGTGCTATCCTAGGGAAGTAATCTTGTGTACAATTAGGATTGCTAGCACGCCTAGACATCATAAGTACCATGGAGGGTGACAGGGCAGCCCAGGAATTGGTAAGAAAATATTCAAAAGTATTTAAAGGTTTGGGATTGATTAAAGTAAATGCTCAGATTTATATTGATGAGAGTGTTGTTCCTGTCATTGACCCTCCACGTAGGGTCCCATTGGCAATTATTGAAGATGTAAAAGTTTAATTAAAATGTATGTTTGACTTAGGGGTCATCGTCAAGCAGGATGAACCTACTCCTTGGGTAAATTCAGTGACTATTGTCCGTAAGCCTAATAAATTAAGAATTTGTCTAGATCCTACGAAGTTGAACAAAGCTATTCTACGGGGTCCTTATCCAGTTAGGACAGTGGAGGAAGTAATTGCAACTATCCACAGGGCCAAGTATTTTTCGGTGTTGGACGCCAATAGTGGCTACTGGCAAATTGAATTGGACGACTATAGTTCCAGACTATGTACTTTCAACACCCCATGGGGCAGATTCAGGTATACTCGCCTCCCATTTGGAATTAAGACAGCTGGGGATATCTTCATACAAGAGATGAATAATATCCTTATGGGCTTACCAGGGGTTCATGTCGTAACTGACGACATTTTAATACATGGGAGTACGATAGAAGAACACAACAATCGTTTAGAAGGTGTATTACAGCGAGCAGCTCATGTAAACCTGAAACTGAACCCAAAGAAGTCGAAGATTTGCAGAGAGTCTGTAAATTATGTAGGTCATGTAATTACTTCAGAAGGTATTAAACCTACCAAAGATAGGATCCAGGCCATTGTGGACATGCCCAGTCCTGCTGATAAACCTGCGTTGCAACGGTTTTTGGGCATGATTGGTTATGTCAATAAATTTATACCAAACATGGCGAATATCACAAAGCCATTAAGAACAGTGTTAAAGAAAAACGTATGTTGGCATTGGGAATCAGTGCATGAAAAAGCTTTTGTGACACTGAAACATTTGTTGATGACTGCACCAGTTTTGAGATTTTTTAACAGTAGAGAACATATTGTTCTACAGGTTGATGTGTCAAAATTTGGTTTAGGTGCTACTCTTTTTCAAGAGAACTTGCCTGTGGCTATGGCTTCCAAAGCTTTGGATAGAACTCAAGTGAGTTATGCCATGATCGAAAAAGAATTATTGGCTATATGTTTTGGTTGTCATAAATTTCATGATTACATTTATGGAAACGGAATTACTGTTGTAACTGATCACAAGCCTTTGGTAGCCATAATGCTAAAACCGATACACTCATTATCCGCACGTATGCAACGTATGCGGATGAGATTGCAAAATTATAACATTGAGGTGAAGTATTTGAAGGGTTCGGATTTGTTTTTTGCAGACACTTTGTCGAGAGCCCATACTTCCAATGTGAATCCGGACGACCTATATGACCAGGACATTTCTGTGGCATCCGTTGATATTAATCCGGATATCATACAGGACATTGTAACGCAAACGGAACTGGATACAACTTTGAAGAAAGTCCAGGAATTGACATTAAAGGGTTGGCCTGTAGATGGCAATTTACTGGATACTGATGTTCGAACATTTTTTAAGTTTAAGTTTAAGTTCTTTTGAGAGAGACACAAATCATTATACCAAAATCAATGCGTAAAAATATGTTAATGAAACTACATGAGGCCCATTTGGGCGTGATAAAAAGCAAACAATTGGCTCGAGACACAGTGTTTTGGCCGGGTTTAATGAGCACGTTGGAAAACACTGTGCTGCGATGTAATGTTTGCCAACAGTTTAGAAAAATGCCATCTAAGGAACCTTTAATAAGTCATGATATAGAAGATATGCCGTTCCACAAAGTGGGAATAGATTTGTTTCATGTTGGTGGGAAAAACTACATAGTCATTGTCGACTATTATTCTAAGTTTCCTGAGGTTATAGAATTGTTCGCCACGACAAGTAGGGCGGTTATAAGTGGTCTGAAGCAAACATTTGCACGTTATGGAATTCCTGGATATGTCGTATCAGACAATGGTCCCCAATTTTCAAGTATTGAGTTTCAAGAATTTGCTAAGGTTTTTGGTTTTGAGTCGATTTTTACAAATCCTATGCACGCCCAAAGTAATGGCCAGAGTGAGCGGTATGTCCAAACGTTCAAGCGTATAATCAAGAAATGTTTGAAAGATAATACTGATATTGACATAGCCATGTTGAATTATAGGAACACAGCTTTAGAGGGTGTGGGAGCCTCACCAGCACAACTGTTAATGTTGAGACGATTAAGATCTCGAATTCCAGTATTAAAAAATCTGTTGAAGGCTGTGATACAGCCGTCTAAATTAGTGCAGATGAAAATAAGACAAACGACCCAAAAGAAATATTTTGACAGACGGGCGGGGAAGGAACATTCATTATTACATAAGGGAGACAAGGTCAGGTACAAAGATCATAACAATGATTGGAAAAGGGGTCAAATTGTAGAGACAAGTGACAGTAGTAAGAGGGATTATAGCATACGGAACGAGCGCGGAAGTCATTAAGACGAAATCGCAAATTCATCTATAAGTGTCCGCAGTCGAAAGTAAGTGATAGGATAGATTTAGCTGGTGCAGGAAATTTACAACCAACAAAAACACGCTTACCTTACACTTCACGGTATGGTAGGACTATTAAGCCCACTAATCGTTTTGGGGTGGGTAATACGTAATAAGTCGTCCATTAGGTCAGATGACGAATTCACAATCTTCAGATAGGCATATGCAGTCATTCATTGGTGCGTTATGTCACGTGACGCACCGTACAGTAGGTCAATTGAAGAAGGGACGCACTAGTCGTAGGATAAGAATAGGCGGTTTTTCATCAATGCGTGGACGCTGTATTTATTAGTTTCGTTGCACCGATCAGGGACACATTAAGTGAGTTATCTCTTGTAATTTACTGTTGTATTTTCAATATATAATGTTAGTTGTAAAGAAGGGCATGCGCATATCCTGACATAGGGATGTGGTTAATTATTGGCTCTTCTCAACTACAGTAGTGGCGAACGCGTTTGTACGCTTCATGTTGTAATAATATGAGGGTCATGTATCGTCTGTAATTTGATGAAATATATGTGGTCGACTTGAGTAAAAAAGGGGGATATCACGATATGATCGCACTTTGCTAATGAGTGTAAAAATATATCATATACATGGTATGGTAGGTCAGGACGTAAATGGATACTATGTGTTGATTCGATATTTATTATTAAGAAAGGGAGATGTAAGATATGTAAGTATCCGAACACCCCCAATGTAATACCGGGTGACGTCAGAGTAAAGAAAGGTAAATAAAGGCAGTTACATAACAAGACTCATGGTGTCGATACATCTTTCACACAGTCGGACATCACCCCGCCATCCTCCTCCGTCAATATCAGTTTGAATGTGTTTATTAGAACTTTGTGCCTACTAATTGTTAAATGCCCATTCTGGGGCTCAGGCAGGTACCTCGAGCAGGCTACTGAAGGAGAAGTAGAACTCCTGGATACAAGAACAGAATGGGAGGCATTATAAAAAAGATTCTTACAAGTAATGCCTGGTGTTTAATGCAAACTTGATTAAACTAATAAGAGAATAACGGGGGGGGGGGGGAAACAAAAGCAAACAAAAAACAAACAAAAATACATTTGAAAGGAAGTCGCTAGATGACACACATTCAGTGGTACATTAAGGTACCCCAAAGCACTGCGAAAAATATATTACTTTTAAAGGAACCAAATAATGTACATCTAAATGTAGAAACACAAAGTTATAACCTAAAAGACATAATGAATATACAAACTCCCACATATAAATCAGAATAGGATGACTACAACAGAAAAGAAACTCAACATTGAATAACGTATGGTATCTGGGTGTGTGCATAACATAATTATACCAAATTAACACTGTGAGGATGTCCAAGGTGGCCCTCATCATAGAACCACCCTACCTGTTTCTCTCCATAGGCAGATGGGGGGGGTGAAATCCTAGGGACTGTACTGCTGACACACCACACTTTGGTGACTTACAAACGGCACAGCAACTGAAGTGCCAAATGGTAAAAGTCTTTATTCAGGTGACTGGTAATAAACAACACTAACCTAGCCTTAGCACTAAGCAAATAACAAACTAAGTGAAAGGAACAACAAGAACAAAAATACATAAAGAACGAAAGAAAGAAAGAAAATATAATAATGAGTATGTTAGCAAGTATCGAAAACAGACTAGGCAGGGGGTTCCACATAGCACACTTAAACTGTCAAAGTCTTTAAGTCTGTTGTAGGTCCTACAAAGCCTATGATGTCTTTGAATTCACACATCATATGCAGGGAACAGATTGGACAAATGTAATGGACTCTAGGGATCAAGATCAGAAATCTGTTTAAGGGCTTCAAGTTCTGTTAAATTGACTCATTATTCCCTTCTATGCTGCAACAAATGCTTAATAAGTGCGTCAGTATCTATTCTAAGTTGGCCATACAGAATCAACGAAGTGGATTGGTTTAGAAAATGTGAGGTTTTTCATCGAGACTTCTACTATAACTACTACTACGACTACAACTGCTACTACTATGACTACTACTACAACTGCTACTACTATGACTGCTACTACTATTAATATGACTCCTAATACAACTACTACTAGGACTACTACTCTATTTACTACTGTGACTACAGCAACTATTACTAATATGACTAGTACTACTACAACTACTACTAATATGACTACTGCTACGACTATAACCACAACTACTACTCCGACTACTACAACAACTACTACTACTCCAACTACAACAACAACTACTCCGACTACTAAAACTTATATGACTACTAGTACTACGACTGCTACTAGTACAAGTGCTACGACAACTGCTATAATAATTGGTGGTTTAATATGCATGAACTATTTTCAAGTTGTACTGTAAATCTGTATATAACGAATTAAACATTCTCATCTCTGTGATTAATAATCTGTGATTTATAATCTCTGATAGTGTTACCTCAAGAAAAAGCACCCTTATGGCCCTGTCACACTATGACGTAATGCGCCAGCGTAGGGACAACATGAAAAGAAATTTAACATGTCGAAAATCTCGACGTAATATCCAAATACGTGGCCAAGTTAGACGTCAATGCCGCGTAGTCGATGTGAGCGTAACGTCGGTATAGCGTTGTGCCAACGAGAGAGGTCAAAGGAATTATTAATTATGTGAACGTGAGGCTAGCGAAACCCCAGCGTGTGACGTCAGCACAGCGTGACAGTAGCGGCCGCTTAGCGTCGCTTAACGTTGTCACGTCCGACACAACCATTTTCCCCGGCGTGAGTCAACATCGACCAACCGAGAGGCTGGCATCAGTCCAATGTCGCCGGCGTGAGCCGCAAAGTCCTCCTCCCTGTGCGTCACTATGACGTAACGCACTGTTGAATTAACGTAGCTGATGCATCCGTCCCGCACGTCTAACATCGGCGTAACGTGAGTGTGATGTCATCCAAACGTCACTGCATCACGTCGAGCTACGTCGAAAGTTTTGGACATGTCCAAGTTTTGGACATGCACTGACGTAACTCGATGTAACCTGATGTAAATCAACGTCAGTCTCACGTAAGCATGATGTAACTCAACGTACCTCAACGTAATGACCAAAATTTACCTACGTTGGCTTATGTTACCTCCTTACGTCGTAGTGTGACAGGCAGCAGGGCACAGTGCCCCACACAATTTGACAAACCCTGTCTGATCTACATCTATAGCGCATGAGTGCCAGCCAGAGCCAGGTGTCTAAATTGTCATCTGCTTCCTGCGGAATGTCGTCTTGGCATGAGTAGATGCCTTCAAACTGTCGTCTGCTTGCATTGAATGCTGGTTCTTTATGTCAAAGGAGTAGTTTGTGATTACTAAATGTCGACTGCTGTTGGCATGTGAATTCGGATTATACACATGATCATAAACTGTCATTCCGTACGTTTGCATGCAGTGTTGTGTGGACACGGTGTGCACATTTGTTTATTGTAAGGTTGGCTGTTGGGGTTTTACGTCCTGGCAACATCTAAGTTCATATGAGGATGGATACTGACTTGTGACAGTGCACACTCATGGCGGTTTTATAGTGTTGCCCCATTGGGAAATCAGGCCACCAGAACCATGGACCGATATCTCACTCAGTCACATTATCCTGACTCTGAGCTAACCAGTCCTTGCCCTATCCTATTAATGCAGAGCGCCAGGCTAGGAAGCGGCAATTATCAATTTTATAAGTAATTGGTTTGACTCGACTGGGAACCGAACTCCCGATCTCCTGCACGCAAGGGCCGCGATGTACCGATTCAGCCACCACATCTAGTGTTTATTGTAAGGAGATTTATTCATAAGATATTAATCAAAGCATGTATTGTTCTAATCTAATTGCTACAGACCCTATCTCTAGGTATAGTGGTGACTGCTTTGCTTCTAGCGTTTTTCCAATGTTATCTCTTCGATTTTCATATCTATACTTTACTGAACTGGTATCTGATTCCTGTAGGGTACACCTACCCATACCTGTGCATACGCACGTGCAAACGTATACATAGACATGCGCAAACGTATACATACGCACCTTAAATGCACCCATAGAAACACACATTCTCTTAATGCACACACACAAAATGCACCAACACACGCCTCCACCAGAGATTCTCCGATTTTGTAGGAAGTCTTCCCAATTTGGGCTACTCTCTTCCGACATTATGATTCCATGTGCAAATCTCTCGATTTTCACTCTCACTCACCTAAAAAAAATCATCAGTTAATTTAATACAAAAGGCAAAGTCAGCTACTTACAGCAGCTTAAAGACACCAACAGCTCAAATTGGGAAGCATAGCCTAGAAAATGCCACATAGACACATGGTCGGATACACCAATGCACACAAATACAAGCCCATACATGCATACCAACATATAGTATACCCATTCTCTAACACTTTCATTGACCAGTGTACACACATGTACGCATTCACATACCAGTGTACACACATGTACGCATTCACATACCAGTGTACACACATGTACGCATTCACATACCAGTGTACACACGTAAAGTAAACCTTGTTGCATTTAACAACACCTCTAGAGCACATTAATTTTTATCATCGACTATTGGACATCACACATATGGTCATTCTGACATATTTCTTTGGCAGAAACCCGCTGCTGCCACATAGGCTACTCTTTCCGATAAGCAGCAAGGGGTCTTTTATATGCACTTTCTGACAGACAGGACAACACATACCACAGCCTTTGATGAACCAGTTGTGGACCACTGGTTGAATGGAAAATAGCCCAAACTGCAAATGTGTCCACTGAGCAGGATAGATAGGATGACCCAGTGTGCACACCCATATATTAATATACCAATACACATGTCAGTATACATGCATGCACTCATCCACACACCACTACACATGCACACACCAGTAATATGCACACACGCGCACACCAGTATACATTCACACACATGCACGCACCAGTACACATGTACACGCCCCAGGACACATGCACACACCAATATACATGCACACACTCATCCACTCACCAGTACACATACCTATGCACACGCACACACATCTGCAGTAGCCTGACAAGACCCTACATTTAAACAGGGCACATCTTATCAATTAGAAACACACAATGAAGTTTGATTTGAAAATAATTAAACTGGGCCGGCCTGGAAGCCAGTCCTAAACCCTTGAGCATAGACGCCATTGTAGCTGTATTTAAATATGAAAAAAAAAGCAACTCAAACAAAACAGAACAAGACAGGTGCATTGATTAGATCTAAGACACTGTCGCCATCTTGCATCTCGCATCTTAAGAATGCCTGTCGTTGTGCGCTGATATTATATAAGGAGCAGTGATGGAGGCACTGTCCTAAAAGCACCCTCACAAAACGTGTAGTCACCAGAATACCGAGAAAGACAAAGGAATTAAAGAAAATCATCATATGAACAATGAAATACCTCTTTCCAAGACTTTTTTTTTTTTTTTACTCCACTCTTAATAACAAGTGTAAAGTATTTTAAATCTCTCATATTGTTTGAAAGCCACGCAGCGCGTGATATAAAACATGTCTTTTGCACTTACAATAAAGAGGTTCTAGCCCATCAACATATCTGCACATCATTATATATAGCTCGTCATCATATGAAAATAACTAATATTGTTTAATTATCTCTTAATCAACCAAATAATTGTGTTTTCATAACAGTCCTAGAACGTAAAAGTACTTGTCTTTCATTTGATAATTTATACTCACGTGAGCATATACTATGATTTTAAGACCATGAAGTCTAAGCTATCGGGTATTTGGTCTAATTATCTGATATTTTAGGATGCTTATGTGCACTCTGTCAGCATTACGCATGTCTGCCATTGGGGATGAGTATAGACTCTATTGTAAAATATTCCGATATTCCACAAGGGGGGAATGCAAATGTTCTATTACTGATGGGTGTACGTGACCAAGTTTTGAAAGTGAGCAGAGTGACAGTTGGATCACGGTATAGGAGGCGGGGGAGTAGAGAATGCCCGCTCCGCAGCAAATAACGGGGAAGATAAGATGGTGGAGAGAAACATTTAAGGGGCTGCCGTTATATATATCCACATAATAAATTATATAGTACATATATATATGGGTTGGTGTTGCCTGAGTGGGATGTAAATAGACATAGTGGTGCTGGCAGGTCTGGGTGTGATTGCACTCTTCTGCTGGGGTAGGGGTCACCACACTCAAAAGGTCAAGGTTGGTGGTGGCCATGGGGCCATACAGCTACTGGTGGTGGGCAGATCACTGGTATCCATGGGGACTAGGAATGCTGGATCCCTATTGGAAGGGCCAGGAATGCTCAAATCCAACTGGGGGAAGGAGGTGGGGTGATACTCCATAGAACAATGAACCCATGTAACTATATAAGCAATAAACCAGAGGGCTGGACGCTCTTCTATTACAATTTACTCTCTTCCTTTCTCTTTGTCTGTATTGTTTTCCTCATAGCCTACATGCACAGCCACAGATCCGAGCATTAGATTCTATGCTATCGGATATTTGGTCTAATTATCTGATAATTTAGAATGCTTATGTGCACTATGTCAGCATTATGTATATCTGCCATTGGGGATGAGCATAGCCTCTATGTTTATTTGTGTGTTGTTTATTTGTGTTTGGACGTCGTTTAGTGGCTATTTCTTATTCTTGCTATCCTTACAGGTTCGAACCCTGGTCGAGTCAAACCAATGACATACAAATTTATACTTGTCGCTTCTTAGCTAGGCGCTCAGCATTATTAGGATAAGGTGAGGACTGGTTGGCTCAGTGTCTGGATAATGTGAGTGGGATATCAGGTCATGGTGCTGGCGGCCTGGTCTCTCAGTGGAGCAGCACTATAGACTTGCCATGAGTGTGCACTGTCACAAGTCGGTACCCGTCCTGATATGACCTTAGATGTTGCCAGGATGTAAAACTCCTACAAACAAACAATGCTATCCTTACACAAACAGTGAATAGACTTCATCACGGTTCCGACTGCGCATGCACTGAAAACGGCGTTGGGAGCAAAGCAAAGGCGTACAGCCATTGAGTTTGCCGATACGCGTAGGGAAAAACTGGAATTTTATTCAAAATAAATAGAAATACATAACAATTTGGCACAAACATGGATGGAAGGATGCAATATAATAATATAATGAACATGTTTAAGACACAACTCCATAATTAAGCATTTTGAGCTAAGAAACATACAATTTCAGTCACTTTACAGGCTGATGTTTACATCACCATTGATTAGCCAGAAGTAATTCTTGTTCTAAATATTAAAATGTCAAATGTGTCAACAAAAACTTGTTTAAAAGAAATATATAACCAATATCTGATTAACCCTACTCATTTTCTATTTCTACATATGTCATTAACCATAGGATATAAATAAAAGCATGAATACAATAAATAAAGCTGACTGGCTATGCTATGGCTCTAACACTAGTCTAAATCTAAATGTATATGGCATACGATGTGCTGATTATATTGATGTAAATGCAATGCTGGATAAAAGATCAATATCTTAAATTCTTTTTTATATTTTTTAGTTGGTATTCTATGTTTCAAACAAGAGCTGAGATGAGCTGAAACTAGCACATTTCATAGCTGCACCCAGTGTATTAGCATGTGCCATGTGCTTCTCGCGGGTTTGTTTTGCTCTGACGCATCCCACAATGCACCGCGCCGCTGGAACCGTGATGTAGTCTATTAGAAAAGCCAATTCACTCTTTCTAGGTTAGGTGGCACCATCTAGTGGAAGGTTGGAGAGCCAGGCTAGATATCTTTAAGTTTAAGCAGACCTAACATGGCGATGAAATGTTCTTCACACAATTCGGGTAGTGCCACTTTCATTGGCGCACAAACCTAACCTTCAAAAGGTGCGACAAAACTAAGATATTGTAGTGGTCTGCACTGACCTCTCAGGCAAGGAACTACATAGACAGGTAGGCGTGGGTAGTGTGTTGATATCAGGGAGCCTAGGTGGTGTAATGGTTATCACACTGGCCCGGAGTGCAAAGAGATGTGGGTTCGAGTCCCGCTCTAGGCGCCATATTTCCCATTTTCATCGCCCCCACGACACTGGTTGCCGTGATCAGGATCCTGTACAAGCTTTGCGCTGTATGGTTGTTGAACCTACCCTGTGTATGTATGTGTTAGTGCATTGCCTGTATGTATGTAATTGTAAGCATTAAAAGACTTACAATTCCAGGGGGACGAGTGTAGTGGTCTGCACTGACCTCTCAGGCAAGGAACCACATAGACAGGTAGGCGTGGGGAGTGTGTTCATCTCAGGGAGCCTAGGTGGTGTAATGGTTAGCACACTGGCCAAGAGTGCAAAGAGATGTGGGTTCGAGTCCCGCTCTAGGCGCAATATTTCCCATTTTCATCGCCCCCATGACAATACTATATCTAGATTAAAACAATAATTGTATGGGGACAAGGTATTACAAATGTTGACTACATACAAAATATAGATGAAAACCAACCAAATATTTTTAAATTGTGAACTTACCGATTTTACACAACAAACAAGTTCAGAGAAATTATTGATAACGGAAATCAATCTGTATGGATTATAAACTTCTACTGCACGGCGGTGAAAGCAAGTGCATGCACTTAACCATTATGAGTAGAATAAACAAATGATCACTAAAAAAAAACCTCCAACAAACACCCTAAGACTTATAAAATGATGCCCAATTTTCCACATTGCCTGGCACCCAGTATGATTGGGATATAGCGAGGACTGGTTTGCGCAGTGTCGCGATAATGTGACTGAGTGGGACATTGTGTTACAGGACCCGTCCTGATATGTCTGCAGATGTTATGAGGACATAAAACCCCAATGAACCAAGTCGTACCTTCCGGGGTGCGTGTGTGCATGCCCGAGCCTGCAGGTGGCGCCCCTAGCGGTAGACACGGGATGCGAGACGGCGCGGGTGCGGGGGTTGCGTGAGACCCTCACCAAACCTCCTGGTGTGGGAGGCGATCTGCAGCCCTAATTAATTGAGGGTGCCATTGCAATTCCCCGCTGGCTCTGAGCTTTGATTGGATCCAACCTCCCCCGTCTCTACCCGGACCGTCTTCAGTCCATTTCCTTCGAACGAGAATTTTATGTGAGTCCTGCGTTATGTCTCTGAAAATAAATCCCCGCCTCATTTGCTCACATAATCTCTTTCGGACAGCTGTGAGTAGGTCTCTAATTTGCGTTTACCATATATATGTTTATCAGTAATAAACAATAATGACCTCATTCCGAAGATTTATACCCGTCTATCCATATACCAGCTATATATATATATATATATATATATATATATATATATATATAGCTGGTATATGGATAGACGGGTATAAATCTTCGGAATGAGGTCAATATATATATATATTAAATATAAATATATAAATGAAAAATCATGAATTATATATAACATAGTTAATTTCAGCATGTAGCACATATATATGTGCTACATGCTGAAATTAAAAATGTTATATATAATTCATGATTTTTAATTCCTAATTCAAATATTGTTTTTAAAATGTTTTTTTTAAGGGACGGTTGGTTAGTTGTTGGGGCTTTACGTCCTGGAAACATCTACGGTCATATCAAGACGGGTACCGACTTGTGACAGTATGCACTCATGGCGACTTTATAATGCTGCCCCAATGGGAGACCAGGCTGCTGACAGCATCCATGCCTTGATATCCCACTCGGTCACATTATCTTGACACTGAGCCAACTAGTCCTTTCCATATCCTAAAAATACCAAATGTCAGGCAAGGAAGCGACAAGTATACACTTTTAGGTCATTGGTTTGACTGGACTAGGGTTCGAACCCATGGGTTTGAATCCCACGATCTACCAAAACGGAAGAGGGACCCTCAACTCATTCGGCCATCCCGTCTGGTCTCTTTTTTGGGGGGAATTGTTGTAGGTAATCTGTTTGTTCAATGCGCTCTGAGCCTTACTAAAAACGTGCCTCGCGCCCAGGAGTAAATAGTGGAGGTAGCCATTGTTGCCAGGTGAATCCGCGTTGCAGCTGCGTGATGAGCTGTCACCAGAAGTTGCAACTTTAATGCCAGGCTTCCACTAACCTGGTTATGCCAGACGTGGGCCGAATTCCACCGACCACCAAACCACCAACCGAAAACACCTCCTCCCGACGCTGCTCGAACTGGTCCCCTGAAGCTCTCTAATCGACACAAGGTACCGAATACACCTCCCCCTGACGCTGCTCTAACTGGTCCCCTGAAGCTCTCTAATCGACCCAAGGTACCGAATACCCCCCCCCCCCTGACGCTGCTCTAATTGGTCCCCCGAAGCTCTCTAATTGACAGAAGGCACCGAATACACCTCCCCCTGACACTGCTCAAACTGGTCCCCTGAAGGTCTCTAATCGACACAAGGTACTGAATACACCTCCCCCTGACGCTGCTAGAACTGCTCCCCTGAAGGTCTCTAATCGACACTGGGTACCGAATCCCCTTAATGCTGTTCAAACTGGTCCCCTGAAGCTAGCTAATTGACACACGGTACTGAATACACCTCCCCATGACGCTGCTCGAACTGGTCCCCTGAAGCTCTGTATTTGGCACAAGGTCGGGCTGAAAGGGGACTTGAATATGTATTTCTCATTCAACATCCCAGTCACACTGACACTGAGCAATCGAGTTCTGATGATATTAGGTAGTGTAGTGTTAAGGCACTAGGCAAAGTAGCGACAAGTCTCAGGTTGCCAAGTCTTTGACAAAATGTCCAAATGTACTAGAAATGTAGTGCATTTTGCATATATGTGTGATGTGTAACGCATTATGTGAGTATAACAATATGGAAGGGAATTGTTCTAATTATTGATAATACTTGATATTACTGATATTACCAATTGTTATAGTCCCTAAGACTCCACACTTGACTGGTGGCGCCAACTGCAACCCACCTCTCATCCAATGGGTCTCCGAGGTACCTTGAATTCCTTGCATTTATGTGATGTATAAGCATTAGGCGAGTATAAAGGCACGGAAGGCAAATATTCCCTATGACAGAGAATACATTAATCTCAACCCACTTCTTATTGTCTTGTTCATTTGTACTATAGCCAGACTTTATATCCGTATAATTCGGTATACATCATATATATATAACATTCATTTATAAAAGAATCATTTAAGTAGTTGTCTTGATAACCATTTAAAATATTTCTAAACCAGCGCAAAACATCCCATTGTGTATATGTTTGATGTGTGTACATCCTAGCAGCATATTATTCCAACTAGATTCTTTTCTTTATTTTTAGAAAGAAAAAAGTTATGTACTTGTCTTGGTGAATATCCAAACTATTTGTGGGTGGGTGGTGAATGGGCCGGACATGGAGTTTGAGTCGGCCAAAGCGCCCTGTCGGCCCACATTCTGTGCAAAGACACTGTGGCTTCATGCGCTACAAGACTAGGCCGGAAGGCACAGCCAAGTAGAAGCCATTACCGCCGAACCAGATTATGTGGAATGTCAGGGGCGGGGAGGGAGGGGTGGGGGTGTTGCGTGCAGCTCACAGTTGAAGCAGGCCTTTGGTGCCGATACTTCAGCCACCAAGGTGTGTGTGTGGTGGGGGGAGGCGGTGAAGTTCTGTAGTATGTGGCCAGGTGGCCCTGCTTGGGTGTGGGGTGTTGTTTGCGGTGTTGTTTGCGGTGTTGTTGGTGTGTTGTATTGGCGTTGTTGCCTTGGCGTTCTTAGGTTGTTGTTGGGGGTGTTGGTGTGGTGTTGTTGGATTTTGCTTGGGGTGTTGTTGGTTAGGGTGGGGCTTTAGACGTGGGGTGGAGGTATGTTGATGTGTGTAGGTGGGGTGTGTGTGGAAGTTTCTGGCAGTGTGTGTTGGGTGTGTGGGGGGAGGTGTGTGTGGTGGTGTGTGTGGGTGTGTCTGGCCGTGTGGATGGGTGGGTGGTGGGTGGGTGAGGGAGGTGACCGCCGTACCACTCATCTGCCTGCACTCAGCGGACCTCGGCCCGAAGGCTCACACAGAGTATCACCTTGGTCTGGCCTTGGCCCCTTTCACAGCGTATCATGGGCTAACACCCCCACCCCACCCCCACTCATACACACACGGAACTACACACACGCACACATGTGCACACTCAGACGCATGCAAACATACAACTCATTGGAACATAAATGTACAGACACACAGGGACACACACACAAACACACACAGCAACAGATGCACACAAATACACACAAGTACACAAACACACACATCGACAAATGTACATAAATACACATACAAGTACACAAACAAACACATCCACATATACTCACAAATACACACATAAATACACAAACAAACACATCCACATATACTCGCAAATACACACATAAATACACAAAAATGCACAACCACAAATGTACAAAAATACACACACAAGTACACACATACACACACCAGTACACACACATTCACACAAACACATACTTATATCCCCATCCAAACACATACACAAACTTACATGGACACAATTCATCACTACCTCCCTCTTCTTCCTCCCCATTTCCCCTCCTCCTCATCTTCTATCTCCTACTTCTTTTCCTTCTCTCATTCCTCCACCCCCTTTCCCCCATTCTCATTCTTCTCCCCTCCTTCATTTCCCTCCACCCCCCCCCCCTTTCTCCCTCCTACTGGGCGCGGTGGCCGAATCGGCAGAGCGCGGGCTTCGTGTGCGGGAGATCGGGAGTTTGATTCACGATCGAATCAAACCAATGTCTTATAAAATGGATACTTGTCGATTCCTAGCCTGTCACTCGGCAGTAATAGGATAGGGCAAGGACTGGTTAGCTCAGTGTCAGGATAATGTGATTGAGTGGGATATCAGGTCATGGTGCCGGCGGCCTGATTTCCAAGTGGGGTAGCACTATGAAGTCACCATAAGTGCACACTGTCACAAGTTGGTGTCCGTCCTGATATTACCGCTCCTCCTCTTCTTGTCCGCTCCTCCTCTTCTTCTCCACTCCTCTTCTTCTCCGCTCGTCCTCTTCTTCTCCGCTCCTCCTCTTCTTCTCTGCTCGTCCTCTTCTTCTCCGCTCCTCCTCCTCTTCTCCGCTCCTCTTCTTCTTCTCCGCTCCTCCTCTTCTTCTCCGCTCCTCCTCTTCTTCTCCGCTCCTCCTCCTCTTCTCCGCTCCTCTTCTTCTTCTCCGCTCCTCCTCTTCTTGTCCGCTCCTCCTCTTCTTCCCCGCTCCTCCTCCTCTTCTCCGCTCCTCTTCTTCTTCTCCGCTCCTCCTCTTCTTCTCCGCTCCTCCTCTTCTTCTCGGCTCGTCCTCTTCTTCTCCGCTCCTCCTCTTCTTCTCCGCTCGTCCTCTTCTTCTCCGCTCCTCTTCTTCTTCTCCGCTCCTCCTCTTCTCCGCTCCTCCTCTTCTTCTCCGCTCCTCCTCTTCTTCTCCGCTCCTCCTCTTCTCTGCCTCTGCTCCTCTTTCCATAGCCACCCTCTAGTTTCCCCACTGCTATCCTTCCCCCGAGACCCGCAACTAACCCTGGTTTCACTACCAGTTCACTGACACACACCTTAACACACACCCTGTTGGGACCCACATACATAAACACACACACACACACTGTCCCCAAATTCGTGCCCATTGTGGATTATGTTTACAATGAAAAGTCAGACATTTTGAGATTTTAATAAGCTGTTAATTTAGACTAGCTACCAGGTCCCAAGATAATTACATTTGGTAATTTTGGGACTACCTTGAATACCTTGAAACATTTATGTTTGCAACCCTCTTGTTCCCCCCTCCCCCCAAAGAATTATCTTCACGTATTAACACAAACTACTGTTAATTTTAAATTTGCTAAATTGCACCATCTGTATGTACCCTGTGTATACAGGAGCCGAATAGTAAACATATGTTTCTATTCCAATGCTTAAATGGGCAGGGCTGTTGAGATGGTTAGTAAACCAAGGCGCTACTCACTGGGTCCACCTGTTGTATGATTTAATTTCGGGCCCCATTAAGACAATGTAGGGGCGACCCCCCTCCCTGCCCCCCCCCCTACACGAGGGGCGGGCCGCCAGTTTTATTTCAGGCCGCTAATGTTGTTAGTTGCCGTCTCTGTCAAGTGCCTGTGTTGGAGGCGCCCCTTCTGGTAATGCGAGCTGACACCGAGTGAGGGCGCCACTGGTGGTCCGGTTCGGCCTGAGGAGGGCGTGTGATTAACACATTGGGACCTAAAGCAGGCAAAGTGCACCGAAAGTAAGGCCATGTGCAATGAAGGCGGTTTAAAGAAAGAAAGAAAAACAAATACCCAGAAGAGTAGAAGAAGGCATGGGCGGCGGTAGTAGAATGGTTCGAAGTTCTACCCACTCGCCCAGCCGGCTGTCGACATTTGTAATGTTGGTTTCAACCAGAATTGGGTCAAGGACCTTACACTCTAGCAACACTGTTTACTATTAGTGAGAAGGCTCCCCGTCCTTGTGTTACTACCCACAATCTGATTTGTTATAGTCATTAGTAGCCAGCCATTGCTGAGGGAAACTGCTTTCAGAACAGAGCTAGCATTTTTGCGAAGGCTAAATACATTTATTTAAATTGGTGATCATCCCTGCCCGGGCCTGAAAAATCGCCCGACCCTGATTTTTGGGGACATTTTTGGATTAAAAAATAATTGACACTAAGTAGCAACAAGTATCAATTTTTATGTCATTGGTTTGTCTCGGCCAGGGTTCGAGCCCAGTAGTTCGAATCCCATGACCTACCAGAACTGGAGGTGGACGCTCAACTCATTCAGCCATCACGCCTGGTTACAAATTATGACTGCGTCATACACCGACAAAATAATAAATTAAATTAAAAACCGCCCGCCCGACCCTGATTTGTGTAATCAAAAGCACGATCACCAACTTTTTGCAAATATTTGGGCTAATTCTGAATTTCACAGCGAGCAATCAGAGTGAGAATCAAGCCCTTTCCTTGTGGAGTCGCCCGACCTAGCTCTCAGACCGTGACATGAAACGCGCGATGCCGCGGTCAAAACACATGTTCAGCTCACTCTGGAGGACGCGGTGGCCGAATCGGTAGAGCACAAGCCTCCCGTGTGGGTCAATTCCCAGTCGAGGTAAACCAATGACGTACAAAATTGATACTTGTCACTTCCTAGCTTGGCTTTCGGCATTAATAGGATAGGGCAAGGACTGTTTAGCTCAGTGTCAGGATAATGTGACTGAGTGGGATATCGGGCCATGGTGCTGGCAGCCTGATTTCCAAGTGGGGCAGCACTATAAAGTCGCCACGAGTGCGCACTGTCACAAGTACCCATCCTGATATGACCTTAGATGTTACCATGACGTAAACCTTCAACCTCCATCCATCTATCTTCAGGTGCGACAAGTTCCCCAGCATTTATTCAGGTGCGGATTCGGGTTTCTTTAATCACACCTGGCGAGTTTGGGTGCTTAATCGGTGGTTTTGATGCGTTTGGGAATGGGGGGAAGGCGGCAGTCGGAAATATTCAAAGGATTTTACTTTGGTCTTTAGGTTCCTAGCTATCCATAATCCACCGCGACAGGGCACTTCCGGTCCAATCATTTAGTGTAGCATTTTCATGGCGAGCAGGTCCTTGTTTCCTTGCTCCTCATCCTGGTTTAGTAAATTTATGGCCAGTTGAGCGTTTGCTGCAGAAGCTTGTATGCCCAAGAGGACTGGGGGGTGTGGGTGGGTGGTGGTGGGGGGGGGGGGGTGTCGTGGCGGGGTGCCTTGTCTATCCCGTTTGTTGCCTGATTTGTTTTTATCAGTCAGGTTTTCATTTCTTTGCTAAAGTGGACCTTCAACAACAACAAAAAGTATGTGATAGTTTGTTTATTCTGCTCAAGACAATTAAGCGCATACACTTCTTTTCGCCCTGTGCAGTAGTGGTCATCATTCATATAGATTGGTTTCCTTTATCAACCATTTCTGTAAATTGTATGGTGTAAAATCGGGGAGTTTCCATTTTTTTTTGTTTTCGATTATATTTTTCTACATAGTTAAAGTTGCATAGTCCGATGGTTTTGAGTTTCTGAAATTTTCTGAGATAAATACATTAGGTTGATCGTTATTACGTACCTTACTTTAGCTTGAAGTAACTTTTATTTTAAGCGGTTCACTTTTGAGATATTTGAAGTGGAAACATGCAAAATTAATTTTGGCAAGCTTGTCAAAACTCTGACCCCTGAGGTTTCTGCAGTAACAGGTTCTATTCAATTGCCTCGTTATTCCCTTCTGTGCACCACTATCTAAGTCAGATATGTAGAATCAAATTTAGATAATTGTTTTGATTTTGAAAATGTGATATCTTCATCTTACTATGTAGCTTTAACATGTGTAGTACCTTCTACCCATGCAATTACAAATTAGTGTTTTTATCTAGATATACTATGTTAGCTTTTATAATTTTGGAGGGATTTGGTCGCACCTTTGAAGGTTACGTTTGTGGAATAATGTACGTGCACACGGCTGGTGCTTCCAGTGGTTGTGGGCATAGTTTATAACTCCTCATATCGCGCTAACAGAGGGAAGGGACTCTGTGAGCGGCCCAGTACAGCGCGCATTCACCGCGCGCACTCTCACCGCAGCACTGTCAGCACGCCGTGTTCAGAACGAGGCTGCCGGCGTAGTGCGCGCCCAGCAAGGCAGGGGGCGCCACCGGACACGTGACGAGCAATAAGCGTGACACCGGGTCGACTGCAGGCCGCTTTTAGCGTCGGCAGAAAAGGAAATTGTATTAAGAGCGGGGTAACGCATCTCCAGCCCGCCAGGGGGCAGTGTGTCGGGCGTGTAATATGTATTGTCTGCAGAGAGAGAGAAAAGGTTTTTAAAAGTTGTATTTGTATATATATATATATATGCATATTTATGTTGGTTGTTGCTATGTGGACTGCTATTGTCCGCTTATGCTAGTTGTGTCCCGTCCTGATATGACCTTAGATGTTGCCAGGACGTAAAACTCCAAAAACCAACCAACCAGTTGTGTCTTGTCGACGAGGCTTCCAAGATAGTCGAATGACCACTGAAATATGGCTTTTGTGGAGCTGTGATTTTGTTGCTTTTTTGCTATAGACCAAGCATTATGTTCTGTGTTTGTGTGTGCTTTTTGTTGTTTATTTTCTTAGTCTGTCTGTGGTTTACGTCTGGTCGAGTGAGAATTGCATTTGTTGATATATCCTTATTTACAGGTAATTATTTTACCCGTGGCTTGTTTAGCGCATCAAATGTTGTCGTTTTTGTTTATATATGTATCATTGTATGTGTGTGATGGTCTGAGTGTGTGTGACTGTGTGTGTGTGTGGTGACTTTTGAGTAAGTGTGTGTGGTGGTATGTGTGTGAGTGTGCGAGTGTGCGAGAGTCTGTGTGTGATGGTCTGAGTGTGTGTGTGAGTGAGTGTGTGTGGTCTGTGTGATGGTCTGAGTATGTGAGTGTGTGTGGCTGTCTTGTGTGTGATGGTCTGAGTGTGTGTGTGTGAGTGTGTGTGGTTGTCTGTGTGTGATGGTCTGAGTGTGTGAGTGTGTGTGTGAGTGTGTGTGGTTGTCTGTGTGTGATGCTCTGAGTGTGTGTGTATGTGTGTAAGTGTGTGTGGTTGTCTGTGTGTGATGGTCTGAGTGTGTGTGTGAGTGTGTGTGGCTGTCTGTGTGTGATGGTCTGAGTGTGTGTGTGAGTGTGTATGGTTGTCTGTGTGTGATGGTCTGTGTGTGTGTGTGAGTGTGTGTGGCTGTCTGTGTGTGATGGTCTGAGTGTGTGTGTGGCTGTCTGTGTGTGATGGTCTGAGTGTGTGTGAGTGTATGAGTGTGTGTGGCTGTCTGTGTGTGATGGTTCGAGTTTGTGTGTGTGTGGCTGTCTGTGTGTGATGGTCTGAGTGTGTGTGTGAGTATGTGTGAGTATATGTGGCTGTCTGTGTGTGATGGTCTGAGTGTGTCTTTATGCGTGAGTGTGGCTGCCCGCATGTGTGTGCGGGTCGTGTCCCTGTGGATCGCTGGTCATGACTACAGCCTATGGCGGCCACCAGTCACTGATTTCCCGCACCATGTTTAGTGATCCGCCCGCCCGCCTGAGTGCGTCTCAATTAAGCAGACGACATTCATTGGATTTCGTTCGATATCAGTGTCCGCCATTTGAGACCCACATCCAACTCGACCAAGCACTTCCCATAGCTTTCCTTTAACACTCCTGCACTAAAAGAGTTTTTATTTGATTTATTTTGTTTATTTGATTTATTTTGTTGCTACCCCAAAAACATTAACATTAAGCCATGGAGTCGTTCGGTGTGCACTGAGACGTTCTCCATGTGCGCTAGTTTTTTGTGGTGTGATGTTTTCGTCTGTTGCTACACGATAACAAGATGGCGTCCATGGCCAAACTTTCAGTGCCATGTTTAGTAAATATAACATGATTTCACTGAGGTCTCTTTTGACATTCGAGTTCACAGCATTGTGGCTTCAGAGTTTCTCCATAATCCCTTCTGAAGTAGTGTCCACTGAACACCCAGGAAGGACTTAAAGTTGCATCGTCCGATGGTGTTGGAATCTTTTCCTTATTCTTTATATAAATATATCACATTGATCGTTATAACCTACTAATCATTAGTCCGGAGTAATTTTGATGAAAGCTTGCTAATTTCGGAGCAATTTGAGCTGAAAGAACCCAACATAATTTTGACAAGCTTTCCAAAAATCCTCTTGCTATTGACATCTCGCGAAGACCACGTGATGTGGAATGACCTAATTCAAATATATCCTGGTTGGAATGAAAGCAAGGCTAATGAGTCCACAAGATTGACCTAATTAGTTGATGCTGACCCTCTTTAATGGCTGTCTCAAAGTAGGTGCCCAAAGGTATGATGTAATAAATTCACTGATTATTCTGTCCATGCTGTCCCAAAATCTTAGCTAATGCACCAGTTTTTAAGTTGGATATATATAATGAAATGTAGACAAATGTTTTGGTTTGAAATAAAATGTTTCATCGGACCATACAACTTTAAGCTAATGGCCCTGTCACACTACGACGCTTCTCCCGCCGACCCGTCAGAGTTGAACATAAAATTTTAAGCGTCGAGAAACGTTAAAGATTTTGGGGAAATATGGGGAAATTGTACCTTGGCGCAGCGTGTGAGTAGCATGTTGTTAGCGCGCGGCCAACGTGTGTCGACGAGTGAGGAAAAAAAAAAGAAGTTTGGCATGACGTGCTCATATCACCTTAGATGTTCGTAGGACGTAAAACAAGAAAGCAACCATTTTACGCAACGTGTGGAGACGACCCGCGCGTGCGCGACGTCTGCCTAGCATTCCCATAACGTTATTCCGGCGCTTCCAACGGATCTCGATGTGCGCCTAATGTCCTCCTACCGTCCTTACCGATAAATGTGCGCGCGCTGCTGGTGTTTTTTTTTTTTTTGACATGTTGAAAATATTCAGCGACCAATAACGCACGCCGACGTTGCCCGCCGACCGTCAATGTCAAAGGTAGTGTACCGACGTGTACCGACGCGCGCATAATGCACGCCCAGCATGTCTCGACGTTTCCCTAATTATCGCCCAAAATCAACACACGTTGACGTGTCGCTGGTAAGAAGCGTCGTAGTGTGACAGCCCCATTAGATTCCATGTATGAGGTATGCGGTATGTGAATGTGACAAAAACGCATTCACACCCATCGGTCCATTGAACAATCAATTTTGCCGTCTACGCATTCACATTCACATTCGCATTCGCAACCAGACATATGGAACCACCACCGTGCATTTACATGCTTTTCCACTTTTTGTCGCATTCACATTTGCATACCGCATATTGCATATATATGGCATCTTAGCTTGAAGCTGTCACTTGGCATGTCGCACACCAGAAATAGTGTTAATCTCGGCCAGCCCTATCCTTCACGACAGGCCCTATACTTTATTCTCACTTTCTTGTCCTACATTTATATAATAGGATTGGTTGAACTGAAATTATATTATCAAATCTTCTAAATTAGATCAAATAGCATTTTGTGTATGTGTGTTCACCCTAGAAAAAAAAGATTCACCCCGTTCTTGCAGTAGGGGTGAAAAACAACCTATTAAATAAAGTGTCGAAAGGCTGGGTAAATGAAATCAGCACACAAATTCTTAATTTAAGAAGGAAAATATATTCTTCATATACATCTTTATATTCACCCACTACTTTTGAGCTGAAAAATATAATAAAACATGTAGTTTAATTGACAGCATTCTATGATCGCCTTCTTATCTTTTTGCATTTTCTCCCATTTCACCAACTCCATGCCAATATAAGTAGCCATTGGATACTGGAACCATGAATTCCACTTCCTGCTCCATACTAAATCAATGTGTGCCCGTATTTAGAGCACATTGTCATTCACCCCTACTCTGCGTAGGAGTAAATCTTTTTTTATCTAACCCAAACCCCGCCCGTGAAAGTTGCTGACACCCAGGTACAGAGTGCTGAGTCACCCACACCCAGACCTCATTAGCTGATTAGTAACCACACCCAAGTCCCCATCTCCGTGTGCATGCAGCAGAGCCCCACCAGAGGGCAGCACATGCTGACCGCCGGGTGCGCCACCAGTACATGCCCTCCCATGTCTGGCTTGAATGGAGGTGGGGAGATGGTTGGTTGTTCGAGTTTTACGTCCTGGCAACATCTAAGGTCATATCAGGACAGGTACTGACTTGTGACAGTGCGCACTCATGGCGACTTTATAGTGCTGCCAGCACCATGACCTGATATCTCACTCAGTCACATTATCCTGACACTGAGCCAACCAGTCCTATTATGCCGGGCACCTGGCTACGAAGCAACAAGTATACATTTTTAAGTCATTGGTTTGACTCGACTATGGTTCGAACCCGGGGTTTCGATTCCCACGATCTACCAAAAACGGGAGACGGACGCTCAACTCATTCGGCCATCCTGCCTGTTCAAGGTGGAGAAAAGTGTACACTGCATCATCGTTTTTCTGGATTGCTGCAGTGTGCTTCGTCCCCCACCCGAGCCCAGCCACCCGTAAGCATATTCAGCGCTGAACTGAGAGGGACAACCAGCCATGGTTGAACTTGTCTGAGCCCGTTTGAACTTGCAGGAAATGGATTTTCCTCTTCTTGTTCTCCCGAGAACTCAGTGTCAGCTAATCAGAGCTGTTCTTTTCTATTGCAAATGGCGACCCCCATAAGGGGCGGCCATTTGCAATCGAAAAGAACAGCTCTGATTGGCTCAAATTATGGAAAGATCCCATTATTTTTTTAGTAGTTTCTTTTTCAGACATAGTTACACATATATATGTATCTTTTGCACAGATTAAAGTGCCTGAAGTATATTTTAAATTGATCTACATCGACTTCTGTTTAAATCACACAATATCAGGACTTAAAGAATGGGAAACTATTCCTGCAAGGGACAATATGGGACAGTGGTCACCCGTTTTTCCTCCTTTCCTCGATGTGGACCCTTCTCCAGCCACCAGCCTTCCAATATATGCCTTTCAATGTATATAAACATTGTGTATGCACGCACAGCTTGGCTGCAGAACGAAGGCACACTGCCATGAGTTTGCCGATACGCACAGTGCAAAACGTTAGTTAAAATTTTTTTTTTATAGAAATGCAGAACCCTAACCTTATAAATTTAATATAATCTCTTTGTTGAATATGTTTTCTATATGTGTTCTAAGCGGTTTGTTTCTAGGTGGTGTAGTTTTAGAGATATTTCACTTTTTCTGTATGAAGATTGCTCATGGCAATGGGGAGCTTTCATGAGCCAGTTCTCTCGCTATACAATAGGTGGCAGCACCCGTTCCCGGTCCAAGTCGGCGATCATGGTTGGATAGAAGGGTGTAGGTGTGTGTGTCTGTTCGTCGTGTAGGTGTGTGGTGGTGTGTGGTGGGGGTTTACGGATGTGGTGGGGGTGTAGGTATGTGTGTGGTGGGGGTGTAGGTGTGTGTTGGGTGTGTGGTGAGGGTTTAGGGATGTGGTGGGGGTGTAGGTCTGTGTGGTTGGGGTGTAGGTGTGTGGTGAGGGTTTAGGGGTGTGGTGGAGATGTAGGTGTGTGGTGGGGTGTAGGTGTGTGGTATGTGTGTGGTGGAGGTGTGTGGTGGGGGTGTAGTTGTGTGGTGGGGTTGTAGGTGTGGGGGTGTAGGTGTGTGGTGAGGGTTTAGGGATGTGGTGTAGGTGTGTGTGGGGGTGTAGGTGTGTGGTGGGGTGTAGGTGTGTGGTGTGTGTGTGTGGTGGGGTTTAGGGGTGTGGTGGGGGTGTAGGTGTGTGGTGGGGGTGTAGGTGTGTGGTGAGGGTGTAGGTGTGTGGTGAGGGTGTAGGTGTGTGTGTATTGTCGGGTGTAGGTGTGTGGTGGGGTGTAGGTGTGTGGTGAGGGTTTAGGGATTTGGTGTAGGTGTGTGGTGTGTGTGGGGGTGTAGGTGTGTGGTGGGGTGTAGGTGTGTGGTGTGTGTCTTCGGGGTGTAGGTGTGGTGTGTGTGTGTGGTGGGGTGTATGTGTGTGTGGGGGTGTAGGTGTGTGGTGAAGGTGTAGGTGTGTGTGTGGTTGGGGTGTAGGTGTGTGGTGGGGGTGTAGGTGTGTGGTGGGGATGTAGGTGTGTGGTGGGGCTGTAGGTGTGTGATGGGGCTGTAGGTGTGTGGTGGGGGTGTAGGTGTGTGGTGGGGGTGTAGGTGCGTGGTGGAGGTGTAGGTGTGTGGTGAGGGTGTAGGTGTGTGGTAAGGCTGTAGGTGTGTGTGTGGTTGGGGTGTAGGTGTGTGGTGGGGCTGTAGGTGTGTGGTGGGGCTGTAGGTGTGTGGTGGGGGTGTAGGTGTGTGGTGGGGGTGTAGGTGTGTGGTGGAGGTGTAGGTGTGTGGCGAGGGTGTAGGTGTGTGGTGAGGGTGTAGGTGTGTGTGTGTGGTTGGGGTGTAGGTGTGTGGTGGGGGTGTAGGTGTGTGGTGGGGGTGTAGGTGTGTGGTGAGGGTTTAGGGATGTGGTGTAGGTGTGTGGTGGGGGTGTAGGTGTGTGTGGTGGGGGTGTAGGTGTGTGGTGAGGGTTTAGGTGCATGGCGATGGTGTAGGTGTGTGGTGGGGGTGTAGGTGTGTGGTGGGTGTAGCTGTGTGGTGGGTGTAGCTGTGTGGTGCTGGTGTAGGTGTGTGGTGGGGGTGTAGGTGTGTGGTGGGGGTTTAGGGATGTGGTGCGGTGTAGGTGTGTGGTGTCTGTTTGGTCGTGTAGGTGTGTGGTGGGGTGTAGGTGTGTGGTGGGGGTGTAGGTGTGTGGTGGGGGTGTAGGTGTGTGCTGACAGCTTATGTGTGTGGTGGTGGTGTAAGGGTGTGGTGGGGTGTAGGTGTGTGGTATGTGTTTGGTGTTGTAGGTGTGTGGTGTGTGTGGGGATTTAGGGGTGTGTGGTGGGGGCTTAGGGATGTGGTGGGGGTGTAGGTGTGTGTGGTGGGGGTTGACGGTGTGTGTGGTGGGGGTGTAGGTGGTTTGTGGTGGAGGTGTAGGGTTGTCTTGCAGAGTGGCACCTCACAATCTTTAGCATCCCTAATCCCCCACCACACACCTACACCCCACCACACACCTACACCCCCACCACACATCTACACCACCACACACACACCACACACCTACACCCCCACCACATCCCTAAACCCTCACATGTTTTCAAAACCAAAACAATTATCTAAATTTGATTCTACCTATCTAACTTAGATACTGGTGCACTTATTAAACATTTGTTACCACACAGAAAGGATTACCGAGGCAATTGAATAGAACCTGTTACTGCAGAAGGCTATGGGGTCAGAGTTTTGACAAGCTTACCAACATTAATTTTGCATGGTTCCACTTCAAATATCTCAAAAGTTAGCCACTTAAAATACAAGTTACTTCAAGCTAAAGTACGGTACATAATAACGTTCAACCTAATGTATTTATCTCAGAAAATTTCAGAAACTCAAAACCATCGGATTATGCAACTTTAAGCGAGTGAATAACAAGGGTTTTATGTCCTAGCAGCATCTGAGAGGTCATATCACGATGTGAACAGTCTTGTGACAACGTACTCATAGCAGCGTTTTAGTGCTGCCCCTGTAATATGCTGTCGGTACCATAATATGACATTCCCACTCAGTCACATTTTTCTGACACTGGTCCAATCAGTTCTTTCTCAGGCAATGTGACGACGAATATACTTCTAGTAAATCTTTAGCTTAACACAGCTCGGGATTGAACCCTCGACCTTCGTGTGGGAGATGGGGGCCCTATCCACTTCGTCATCTTCAATAAGTGTTTTCCACGTCCCGGGAAATCCTATGCTAAAACTAAAAGCACTACACAATATCGCAGTGAAGGTGAAGCATTGCAGAGCGAATTTAGTTTGATTTTTCACGCTGAAATACTTTCATTGTTGTGATGAAAATCCATTGCCGTAGATTTTGTTTAATACAGTACTACGTGTATTCAGCAACCCCTGTGACCGGCCAACTCCTGCTACTTGTGAGCACTTTTTCAACGCATGAACTCTTTCTGTCTCGGTTGACTGTGCCTCTGATGACAGGACACCTGTTATGTACAGTTGTCCTTTGAAGACAAGAATAATGAGTTGTGGCGCAAAACCCCGTAGGAGTCAATCCCAAAATTGAGGTAAACATTGGAATCTAACTGTCAAAAAGTTCAATTTTTTAACATTCCTATTTTCTTTTGTTCCTTGCTCCATAATTAGTTCATCACAAGAAAGGTGGAATTAGTGAGAATTAAAATTAGCTGCAAGTAAAAATTTGTTACTTCAACAACTTTTTTTTTGATTGTCGTTTACAGGTTTTTGTGCCTGAACTCTTAGTGTTACCAGTCACTATTGTATTCCGGTAAATAAAATAAAGCACGTGACTCATATACACGCCAGCACCCAGCCTAATGGCCCTGTCACACTACGACGCTTCCGCCGGCGCGCTGGCAACGCGCAAAATATTTGCAACCCGTCGAGAAACGTCGAACTTTTCGGCGCTTTGGGAGAAAGTTTGACGCGGCGCAGCGTGTTAGTGGCGTGTTGGAGGCGCGTTATTGGCGCGTTAGTAGCGTGTTATTAGGATGTCTGTAGCGTGTCGGTAGCATGTTATTGGCGTGTTGTTGGCGCGCTGTCGGCGCGTTTACGGCGTGGAGGCAGCGCGTTGGTATCGTGTTAGTATTGCGTGAACCCGTACATAACCGCCAGCAACACGTTAGGACGCGCCCGCAGTGCGTCCACAGTGCACGGCCAACGCATCCAGGCGCGCCGGCAACACGTCCAACGCGCCGAGAAACGCTGGAGCAACGCCAATGGCATGCCCACAACACGTCGATGGGACGTTCCCGACGCGCCAATGGAACGCTCCCATTTTGGGGGAAAAAAAGCCAACGTTAACCAACGTTGATCAACGTCCTGCCAGCATTCCGCCGGCGCGCCGCCAACGCGTATCGACGTGTTTCTAACGCGTCCCTAACGCGCCCACCAACCCGTTGGCGCGCGTCCAAAGTTTTGTGCATGCACAAAACCTCGACGCGCCCTGACGCGCGCCGACGCGCGCCGACGTGTCCATTCACACGTTGCTATGTACCGACGCGCCGGCAACGCGCCGGTAACGTGCCGGACGTGTACCGACGTGTTGAACAAAAACCCAACCCGTCGGCACGCGTCGAAGCGCGTTGGTGAGAAACGTCGTAGTGTGACAGGGCCTTTACGCCTCCGTTCATCCGTCAAGGGAGAGGGTGGTGGTGTGTGTGTGTGGGGGTGGGGGTGGGGGAGATCCGCGTGGGAATCACGAGTGAAGGGGTGGCTACGGAAGTGATTTATCGCCTGCCACTGTTGCTTAGCAACCTGACACAGATATTTAATGTGAGAAGATATCTATGCACATTCCTTAGAACTGAGAGGAGGACACATAACTTAGCAGTCTGTAATTACAGTCTGACACTCTAAAACAATTAGAGGTTGGTGCAGTAGTGCACACGTCACCTCTCTCCCGCACACCTACTCACCTGTGGGGCGAGCTACCTGTTGAATCATGGAGGAGTGAGGCTGACGTGTGTGTGTGTGAGGGTGGGGTAGTGGCGGTCGGTGCTGGTGTACCACCAGCTCACACCTATCACCCTCACTGATATACATGTCCAACTTTAATTGTTACTGTCGTGGGGGGTGATGACAATGGGAAGTATTGCGCCTAGAGCGGGACTCGAACCCACATCTCTTTGCCTTCCGGTCCAGTGTGCTAACCATTACACCACCTAGGCTACCTGATACCAATACACGACCCACCCCTACCTGTCTATAGGATTAATTGCCTGAGAGGTCAGTGCAGAACACTACACTCGTCCCCCTGGAATTGTAAGTCTTGTAATGCTTACAATTACACACATACAGGCAATGTTACTGACACATACACAGGGTAGGTTCAACAACCATACATCGCATAGCTTGTACAGGATCATGGTCATGGCAACCAGTGCCATGAGGGTGATGAAAATGGGAAATATTGTGCCTAGAGCAGGACTCGAACCCACATCTCTTTGCATTCCAGGCCAGTGTGCTAACCATTATACCACCTAAGCTCCCTGATATCAACACACGACCCACACCTACCTGTCTAGGGTGTAGGTGTGTAGGTGTGTGGTGAGGGTTTAGGGATGTGGTGGAGGTCAGTGCAGACCACTACATTACCATGACGCAATACCCAGAACCGAATCGGTAGAGTGCAGGCCTCATGCGTAGGAGATAGGGAGTTCAGTTCTCGGTCGAGTCAAACCAATGACTTATAAAATTGAGACTTGTCGCTTCCTAGCCTGGCGCTCGGCATTAATAGGGTAGGGCAAGGAATGGTTAGCTCAGTGTCAGGATAATGTAACTGAATGAGATATCGGGTCATCTGGCCCATGGCCTGACTTCACAGTGGGGCAGCACTAAAAAGTCGCCATTAGTTTGCACTGTCACAAGTCGGTACCCATCCTGATATGACCTTGGATGCTGCCAGGATGTAAAACTCCAACAACCAACCAATCATAATATGACAGCCTGTGTTGCGAAGACATATCATCATCATCATCATCATCATCATCATGCTGTCGGTCGCGATGCGACAAAGACTGCTTTCATTACTTGACTGCCGCTTGTGCAATTGTACATTTCATGAAAGCTGCCTGCAAAAGTGTTGAAGTGCTGCTGGCTTTTGCAAGTTACCAGCAGCACTCTCTCGGGGAGCAAACATAGGTTTCACACCAGCAAGAACATGTCCAGACAGGCGCAAAACTATTTGTCCCTGCAGTGGCTGGTCGGGAGATGTTGGGAGTTCCATACATCAACCGCCCTTAATGCTGCCACAGTGACATGGTTTTCTGTTTCGGGTTTGCTCCCTGAGGTATTGCAATACTCCCTGAGGTATTGCAATACCTAAGACATATATTCCAGTAATAAACCAAATCAAAGCTATCATCCCGTGATGTGGCCGATCTTAGATGTTGCTAGGACGTAAAGTCACAAGAAACTAACCCAACATCATCATCATCGTCAACATCGTGATCATTGTTATCACCATTCATCACCATCGTCGTCGTCGTTCTCTGCAGCGCGCGCAGCAAGTGTGCGTTCTTACTGAGACGTTGGGCAGTCTTTTGCCGTGGCGCCCCCTGGTGTGGTGCGTGAGAGTGACGTGTTACCGGCTTAGCGCGCCCTCTGCACTCGGTGTCTTTATCCTTTGCTCCAGTGCCAACAAACACTGCGTCTCCCGGCGTGCTTTGCGGTAGACCGGAAGTAAAGAGTAGAACCGACTGGCGAAAGAAGGTGGCTAGATGGTTCTAGTCACGTGACTACTAGTGGTAGTGGACTGGGAGGAGGTGACCGTCATTGATCTGCTCACACAGCGATAAACACAGCGTCCCAATCAGTGCAACCCGCAGTCTACTTTATTGAACTGGGTTGTTGTCGGAGGGTGTTCAGCGGATTTATGCTGACATATTAAAAATAATACATGTGTCGTGTATAGTGAATTATGCGAATATAAATACCGATGGTTCATTAATATTGGTTCTTATATTTGTGCAAATCCTAACTGCTGGCGCCACCTCAGTCTCTCTACCTCACCAAACTGCTGTCGGCGAAAAATACTCTTGGTTTGTCACCCTTATTCAAGAGTCCAAGACACATACTCACTCACACACTCACAGACCCTCACACTCAATCACACTGACACTCACATACCACCACACACTCGCACACTCACACACACAGACCTCCCCACAGTTATTCCGGATTTTTAATTGCAAAAAAAAATCAGTATTCATGATCTCGTTTTCTGAATGCAAATGTGGGCATCGTCACAAAGCAATACGCAAAGTGCCATTGTGTGTTGGGTGTGTTTAATTAGATTGGGTTTGAAGGATGTATATAGGATTTAATGGCTG
Organism: Branchipolynoe longqiensis; assembly: GCA_030323885.1. Taxonomy (NCBI): domain Eukaryota; kingdom Metazoa; phylum Annelida; class Polychaeta; order Phyllodocida; family Polynoidae; genus Branchipolynoe; species Branchipolynoe longqiensis. Next base: position 74,224,988 of record CM059194.1, on the reverse strand, counting down.
GCAACAATCAACGCGCTTTCAGTTTAGAGGTGCTCGTGTAGAAGGCGCTCAGACAGGCAGTGGAAGGCTCGGCGCAGCTCTTCTCTGTTCACCTGGTGCCGACCTGTGGAAGACTGCGTCCGCCCTTCACTGCCGGACCCCCGACGTCAGACTGAGGCGTCGGTCCACTGGCCACAGAACTTGGAGGTCTGACTGACTGATTGGGGAGTTTGCAGTCCCCTTCGCGGGGTGGCCGCTGGTTGCAAAGGTCTGCAACATTGGGATATACACTCCTGACAGAGTCCTATTTAGGTAGTCATTGTCATTGTGTTTCTGTCTCTCATGTGCACTGACTCTCAGGAGCATAAGGGGGAGAAGCGATGGGGTTCTCGGTCGGCAGGATGCTGGCCATGGTGGTGGGCGGAGGTGCCAGTTCCAGGGTTGAGGTAGGAGTATGTCTGGGGTCCACGGCCCAATGCCTCCGACACCGGTGATCGAAGCGGGAACCGTGTCATCAGAGTGAAGGCTGCGGGTAGACACACTGGAGGACCTTTGGTACGGTCATTTTTGTGAGTTTGCTCTTTCAGTTGTCTTTCACGGAGGTTGTGACGGCCGTGGTACTTACATCCCTGACTGAGGGCTGGTTGTACTGCTTCGCCTCATCTCGGGGTGTGGCACCATTTGCCGGCGTGTATAAGTAAACACCTCGGTCTGTGAATATGGCAAGTGGCCAGCAGGCTTCAGGGGACAGTGGCAGTGGCCAGTAACGGGTACAGCAGTCTCCAAGACGCCACCTGGTGGCCGGGTAGACAGGAGACGCAGGGTGCCAGTCGGCCAGTCACATGCGGGATTCTGGTGTCACAGTCACGTGACCTGTCTACAGGTGGGACGGGCTTAGTGGTGATTGGACACTGGGGTTTCACTCCACCCAACAGTCTGCCACATTAACCAGCTAACTTGGCAGTATCAGTCCTGTGAACACTCTTTCTTCACTGTAATAATTCTTTTAACAACCACATATAGTATATATACACATTCCAAGACCCCCACCTGCTCATTGTGGGGAGACACCAGGAACTGACGATTTAGGGCCGACTGGTGGACACAGAGTTGAACTTCATTTGCCCCATTTCAAGGCCTTGAAAAGTCTTGAATTGAATCTATTTTTGTTAATTAGTCTTGAAAAGCCTTTAATTCTATTAGGTTATTCCCACAGATCTAAATTAGTCTGAAATCGCCATTCCGAATGGCGATTTCAGACTAAATTTAAATGAAAGTAGTCTTGAATTCCTCTCAAAAACAGCCGTGAAACAGAATTGGGTGATGGGTGAGTTATCCCATCTTCTTCACAAGCTCCCCAATCACCGACCAGCCATGTCCCTTGTTAAGTGCTAACAATTAGACCTTCCCGCTCGCACTCTGCCCCACCCATCGAGCAGTCGTCACGTGACAAAGTGAGCTAAGTGAGCCAAATTCACAGTAGTCAGCCAGTGCAGAAGAGGTTCAGCAGCTAAGAGAAGGAAGTTTTTACCGCCAAACCTGGAACTTATACCCCAAGATCCAATTCGCATCCGTTATTACTTTGAATAAGTTTACATTCTTGATTTTAACCAAGGAAACAGGAGCATCAGTTAATAATAAGCAGAGCTCACTCAGGTTCACGACACCGAGGTGTAGAAAACAGCTGAAATCGCAGCACACATCTTATTTCTGTTATTTATCTTGGGATGAAGACAATGCCCGTAATTTATATGGTGTAATTGACACTGAAAACTCCTCTGTTTTATAATGTGTTTTTAAATATCAGAAAAAAAGGAAATCCGACCACACGCTGAGCAAACAGCTATTTGCTCTTTCTAGCGAACTCGCTGGAGGGAATATAATAAGAAAGTGACTGTCAGTGTGAGATGCGTCCCTGGCTTCTTGGTCAGAAATACTAAAAAAGGTAGCATTTAGCAATTTCCTGGTGGTCGGTCGGTCGGTTGGTCGGTCAGGATGTGTTCATTCTACCATGAATATTCATGACTGTTCATTGCCAGCATTTGCGAATCCCTGCCTGTTGAGTTAGTACGGGTATCCTTTCTTATGCCAGTGAGCTGCCTTACACTGTCAAACCAGTGAATTCGAGGTCACGATCTACGTTATTCGCTGTCTATCATCCCAGTCATTATGGTTTTCTCCATATCGTCATCCTACTTTCTAGCAATGTGACCAAAGTATTCCAGCTGTGTACTATAAACCTGACTGAGCAGCTGCGATACTTTGCTAGAACTTCTAGGTTTCATAACTTGTTCTAAAACACTTATGTTAGTTTGATGCTCTGACCATGATATTCCAAGCATTCTTCTCCATTCCCACGATTCGAAGCTTTCAATCCTTCTCTTTTCTCTGACTTGCCGCTGGCACCATGACGCGATATCCCACTCAGTCACATAACCCTATCCTTAAACCAACCAGTCCTTGTCCTATTCTAATAAAGCCGAGCACCATTGAAGCTAGCGACAAGTATAAACTTTTAAAGTTGTTGGCTTGGTTCGGTCCGGGGTGTGAACCCACGACCTCTCGCATAGGATACTGATGTCCTACCCACTGTGACACCCGTCCGGTGCACTCTGCGTGGTTATGTCCGGATTGCTCACCTCCTCGTAGTGTCACCTGTGGCCACCAGGGTGGGGCGAGAACCGTTAGTGAATGTTGCCGAGAACCAGGTACGAAGTTATAAGTACACAAAGTAGCCTGTGTCGGTATAAATCAAACACAAAAAGGAACTGTTCATAATCACAAGGAAACGCGCTGTTTGATCTGAAAAACACCAAATGCGGTCAGAAGCCTCCGGGGTCTCCCGGTGCGCCATCTTAGTCTTTTCTGAGCCTCTCCTTCCCCTCCCATCCCCCCTCCACTTCCCCCCTCTTCCACTCACCCTTCCCATCCCCCTCCACTTCCCACTCCTCCACTCACCCCCCCCCCCCCCACCCCTTCCCTCGTGTAGGTTCTCCGATGAACACGAAGTTCTTCTTTTATTAGTCCCGAGTGTCTTTATCTTTTTTTTAACACCTTTCTTTCTTCTGTTGCTAAAACATACTACTATGGTTTTGCACTTTGGGGTGCTTAGTGCATATGTCGTTCTACATGTTGCCATTATTCTGTACTTTGGGGCGCTTAGTGCATATAGTGTTCTACATGTTGCCATTATTCTGTACTTTGGGGCGCTTAGTGCACATAGTGTTCTACACGTTGCCATTATTCTGTACTTTGGGGCGCTTAGTATACATAGTGTTTTATACATTGCCATTATTCTGTACTTTGGGGCGCTTAGTGCACATAGTGTTCTACATGTTGCCATTATTCTGCACTTTGGGGTGCTTAGTGCACATAGTGTTCTACACGTTGCCATTATTCTGTACTTTGGGGCTCTTAGTGTACATAATGTTCTACATGTTGCCATTATTCTGTACTTTGGGGCGCTTAGTGCACATAAGCACACATTCCATTGCCACGACCCAGTTACAAGAAATGTCACCACAATCTACATTAGAAACAATTATATGACAAGAACCCTACCATGTTTGTTCACCAGGAGGCATGTGGTTATAGATGTAGAGTGAGTTAACAGTATAGACCTTAAAGAAAAGGATAGGGGTGGGAGGGCACCAACCTCAACTCCACCATGTAAGCTGCGCCGAGCCTCCACTGCCCATCTGAGTGCCTCGTACACGAGCATCCCCATGGCAGGCTACCACAGCGCCACCTACCAGCCACTCACACCAACGGTCTGCTGTCACAACCCGCCCTCTGCACGCAGTCACGGCTGACCAAACTGGTGCGGACCAGAGTTTACTGCCCGAAGCCTACACCCTGCAACCTTGCATGCTCGGTCACAGCCTCCATCCTCTGTGAAGCACCAACAGAACTAGGGATACTCGTATTAGTGTACACCTAGCATGAAAGCAAAAATCAGTTGTCAGTGTACACCGAGCTTTAAGCAAAGGTATTTGGGTGATTTTTATTAACATTTGTTGCTTACACCCAATTAGTTAGTTTTAAAGCAGAAGTACTTGGGTGATTTTGATCAACATTTCCTACTTGCACCAGATTAGTTAGTTGTGAGGGTGCACTGTGCTATAAACAGAAGTAGTTGGGTGATTTGGGTGAACCTTTGCTGCCTGCATCTGATGGCGGCGGTTGATAATGTCCTTCCGGTCCTTAGTCATTCCCGCTAGGGGCTGCCACTTGCACACACACACACACACACTGCGGATTATACTCCTTTTGATAGTTCCCACCGCTGCCACTAGAGGTCGTGACGTTCGGCCTAAACTCCTTCATCCCCCCCCCCCCCTCCAACACACGCGCACACACCAAACCTCTGACTTCTGACCTTTGACCTCTGCCCCTGACCACATCCGGTACAAAGATGGTAGTGTGATGGCGCCTTTGAACAGAGTCAATGCCAGGGTGCTGCCTAACTGTTGGCGGCGATAACAGGCTGCAGGGGGTGGGGGGGGGGTGAAGGTGGGGGGGGGGTGAAGGTGGGGTGGGGGGGGGGTGAAGGTGGGGGGGGGAGGGGGGGAATAAATGATCTGAGGGCAGAAGATGAAAGCTACAGAAGAACAAGCCGACTAAAAGGCATGGCGAGTGTACACATATATGATGGCGCGTTAGGAGGCTGTGTCGATTGGTGGGTGGGAATCGTCATTGTCTGTGAAGGCCGTCTGCTCATCTCTTGCTCTGTTCACACCGCTCCGTCACCATCACCACCAGGTGGCGCCACGAGGTAACGCACTCCTTGGCAACCGTCTCCAGGGACGTCTTGAAGCGGACCCACACTGTTTATCACAGTCTCATCGGCTCTTAAAGCTGCATAGTCCGATGAAATATCAAATTTTCAAAACCAAACCAATTATCTAGATTTGATTTTACATATCTAACTTAAATACTGATGCACTTATTAAGCATCTGTTTCTGCATAGAAGGCAATTCTGAGTCAATTTACCAGAACCTGTTACTGCAGAAGTCTATGGTGTCAGAGTTTTGGCAAGCTTGCCAAAACTGATTTTCCATGTTTGCACTCAAAATATCTAAAAAGTTTACCATTTAAAATAAAAGTAACTTTGAACGAATGTAAAGTAAATAATAGTGGCCAATCTAATATAATCATCTGAGAAAAAATACAGAAATTCAAAACCATCGGACTATGCAACTTTAAGCCGAGATTCCATTAGCGCATAGTGCATGCGGCATGCGATATCCGACATGCGTCAGACGTGTCGAGATGCGGCAGATAGAAGGGGGGGGGGGGTGATTCCGCCAATGCGCCAGCGTGTGCCTTGTCGCATGGGTCTCTGCTTGTGCGTCAAATTGGATCAGGGTTGTTGCCACCAGTGCACTTTTCTATATGAATTCGGATACTGTTCAACGCTTAGGGTGAGTGGATGCATGGGGTCTAGGAACATCTGAGGTCATATCAGGACGGGTACCAATTTGTTGCTGATTTCAACATGTTTCTTGACGTCATCTCATTCCTTTTTGTTTAAATTGTTTTCGTTTTTGTTTCTTTTCGTGGCAAAAATCCCGGATGGTTTTCTCGAAATAGTCATATATGAGGTCACTGACAACTCACACTCACAGTTGTCTGGCCACTGCACAATTTGATATTACTGTACCATTACTAGGATTGCGCTTATCAAAATAATCACGGCTTAATCAAATGACATATTCATAAGAGCTTAGGTGTCTAAACTGTCGTCGATATAAGGTTGAATTCCTATTAGTATAATGGTGTGAACAGTTCTCTAACTCAACATATATTACTAGTATTAAATATCTGACCCAAGGATATCAACTATCATTGTGCTATTTGCAATGCTCCTCATAAGAGTTAAAGTTGCATAGTCCGATGGTTTTGAGTTTCTCTCATTTTCTGAGATAGACATATAAGGTTGTTCAGTATATTTTATTTTAAATTGCTAACTTTTGAGATATTTGAAATGGAAACATGCTACATTAATTTTAGCAAGCTTGCCAAAACCCTAACACCATAGGCTTCTGCAGTAACAGGTTATATTAATCGACTCAGTATCCCCTTATATGTGACAACACATGTTTAATAAGTGCACCAGCATCTAAGTTAGATATGTAGAATCAAATCTAGATCAGTATTTTGGTTTTTAAAATTTTATGTTTTCATCGGACTATGCAGCTTTAATTTAACATGGCTTTCTAAACGCTACTACATGGCCAAGTGTAAGTGTGTTTGCTCAATAACTAGTATGCCAGATCTTACACCATGGAGTATTTCCCTGGGGCGAAAAAAGCATACAGTATTACTGTTGATTGAAGTATTCCTTATTTGGACATTCGGTAGGCAGTGGCGTCACATTACTTATCTATTCACGCTTAAGCTAAGATTCCTTACATGCGGTATGCGGTATGCGAATGCGAATGTGGCAAAAAATCGGAAAGCATCTAAGTCAATGGGGGTGATTCCTTACGTCTGAATCCAAATGCGAATGGGAATGCGGCAACTCGATCGGTCCCTGTTGCGATTGGTGTGGCATGCAGCATGCAGCACACAGTATGCGAATAGAACCATCAGTCACACTTACCCATTAGTTTTAGACGAGGAGAGGCGACTGAGCATTACGGAACAGTCACACACAAGGGTGCTGAGTGGAAACATATGGTAGTGGGGAGGGTGGGGAGATGCTTGCCGCTTACCGTGTAGAAGGAATCCTCCCATTCGCATACCGCATACCACGTATAAGGAATCTTAGCTTTATAGGGCCTGACTAAGGAGTATTCATTGCGAAATAACAAGATTATTTCTTTTAGCCATCAAACAACGGTGGATGCTGTGATTTATTGCAATGATAATCCAGTTCAAATAAAGGTTGTAATTAGTCCAATAAAACATGATAAATGCATGGTGTTAGGTGCCCTTTAAGGACGGACAGTTCACGCCGAATAGGCCTGCATGAAGCCGCTGTCTCATTAGCGACAAGTGCCACCGTACATTTTGCCAGGATGGTTGCAGATTCCAAAAATCCCCTTTCACGCGGTTTCAAACTTAAAGTTTTGAGCCGCTCTAATCCCACTTTAATGTCGTCAATAAAGTCCGGGTCGCATTGTGCGCCTGTCACTGTCAGAGGGCTCCAGTAGGTGTGGGTGTGGGTGTGGGTGTGGGTGAGAGTGTGGGTGGGTGGGTGGGTGGAAGGAGAGGTGGGTGGAAGGGGAGGGGAGGGGGCGTTCTGCTAACACACCAGCCATTCACTAAGCTTTTTGAAAATAAAATATTCTATTTTGTGTGTTAGGCTTGCAGACTTGTTAAATTTGTACATTTAGGATCAGTAGACAGCACGGCCCCTGATATATATATATATATATATATATATATATATATATATATATATATATATATATGCCGGTGTAAGGAAGGCGCAGAGGCCCCCATGGTGTTAATAGTTGGCTACGCAGGCATGAGCATGTCCCGCCAATTGGCTGATTTCCGCCAATTAAATGCTTCCTGGGCTTTTCACGAGATACGTGTAAATCCGAGGAGAAAAAATGTCTCCGTGGGAGGGGGGTGCCCCCCCCTCCCTACACCCTCCCACCCTACTCGGCCTTCGGCTGAGTTTTGAGGCATACGCCCACAATCAGCTAATTTGTTTTACTTCTCTGCTCATGTCTGGCTACGTTAACCACTGTCCATTTGGGTTCGAGTCCGTCAGGTGCCGCCCCGGCTCCACCTTCCCTCGCCCCTCCCCTCCTTGACCAGGCCCCATTACCTCACCCGGCCTACCCCGGTCAACACCTACTGGTTTGTGTTCGTTTTTGTTTTTGTTTATTGTTTAAATTTGGTAGGGCGGGTTGCCCAGCCAAGTACAGTTACGGTTGCATTATTGTAGGTTAACGGTTTTGTTCCCCGACTATTCTATAAGCCAAATACAAATAACTGTACTCGCCTATCAGTGTCCGTGTTACCTGCGCCCCTCCTACATATATATACAGTAGAACCTCTCTAAATCGACCAACCATGGGATCGACTTTAAATGGTCCATTTAGGGAGATGGTTGGTTATGGGAGTTTTTTTTATCGTTACAATGGTATTGTATGTGCAAGTATCCGGAGAGAGGTCAAGCCCGCGCAGACCAGGTCTGGCTTCAGTTAGCAACTCGGCAGCGACGGAGCAACAGCGAGTTGGAGGAGGAAAACAAACTTAGGTAAGTTTAAGTTAAACTAAGGGATATTGATCCAAAATGATATGCACAGTAGTAATGACTACTCGGTTGTGCACCTGAAACATGAAACGTAAAACTTAAATGTATGTTATGTGTGCTTATGACACTGTCTAATCTCTGCTCACACTGTCGTTAGAGAATGACGTACAAACAAGACTGCGATAACACGTGCTCCTGACACTACTACCGACCAGATCGAACACGCATTGCATGCTACTAGACGGTGTGGTCGCTAATACGCCCAAAGAACACTCAATATGGCAAAAATGATGTCTGTAGACCAGCCATCGATTTCACTGCATGGCGTCAGTGAATCGGAGAGTGAAACGGCAGAACCCTCGAGGGTGTCTAAAGCCAAGCCGCGAAAGAAAATGGTGGCTGATACCAAGCCAAAAACTAGGGCGAAGGCACCCGACACAGTGCAAGCGCCCACGGCAGCAACAACCAGAAATGGTGGAAATTAAGAGGATGTACGAAGAACTCACCCTATTAAGACAGGAGGCGAGAGAGTACAGACTGGAGACGGAGCAAATTCTGGACAGCCCCAGGAAGAGTGGCAGCAGCAGTCCGCTGAGCGGGTCGAGCGAGACACAGAAGTAGGTCAACATGGCAGCAGGGTGACCGCATGTCAAGACCACGAAGAAGATGAGGAGGATTACAAATCCTACTGGGAGGAGGAAGACACAGAGGAAGACTCCCTCAGACCATTTGAACTTGAACAAGTGTTGGCATTAAAATATAGCCTAACACAGATTAGTGAGAAACAAAAATCAGAGACGAGCGAGACGATTAAACTGTCACCATTTAGCTCATTCAAAGCACCTCCACCGCCAAAACCACAGCCGATGGAGGCAGCCGTTACAACAACAACAACAACGGCAGCAGCAGGAACCATGTCAACGGCAACCAAGCCTAAGCCCAGACGGGAGTACAAGATCGCAGAAGGGCTGCAGCTGGGATCAGCGCTAACAGAACTGTAAGAAATCCACAAAAAAGTTAAGCGTCCAGTGACTTCGAGAATCACAGTAAGCGAGACTATGGTGGGGATGATACACCACTACCACGGAGGGCCAACCATGGGGGCCCCGAAACATCTCAAGACCATACGAGATGTGGCAAGGCTCTGATCCTTACCTTCCTATTGGTAGATTCATAAGAATCTCAGTAATAATTCAACTTACAAGTACGTCTAGTATAACTATCATATCATTTAGGACCCAAATAAAGCGATCGATATATGGCAGTTGTCGATCTGTGGAGGTAGTCGGTTAGAGAGGTTTTGCTGTATACATGTTCATGCTTGGCTTTCCCTGTCAGCATACTCTGAATTTTACAGGTGGAAATTTATATTTGGCGGAATGGATGAGTGAGCTATTATAAAAAAGAAGACAATAAAAACTTGGAACAAAGAGTCTCATGCACTTTAGAGCTCACCAGAGGGCGTGTCAACTAGCCGACTCATGGTTCCCACGACTCCCTAATATCGCCCAATGAGCCTTATAGCATTTTGTCCCATACGCGTGGTAGAACATATAGGAATAAGACAAAATTAGGCTCCAGTAATAATAAATTTAATATTTAAAAACATCCTTCTAATACAAATAGCTCTGAATAAACGGCACCACTTTAAGAATCTTGAGATACAAACAAAAACTTCGAGCCTGCATAGGTGGCTATGTTTTAGATGTCAAATCTCCTCTCAGGTCTGTGCTAAGTTTAAACAAAAACATATTGGTGCTGTGTTGGGAGGATTGTTAGTGCATATGGTGCTGTTGTTGGGTGGATTGTTAGTGCATATTGGTGAGGTTGTTGGGAGGATTGTTAGTGCATATTGGTGCTGTTGTTGGGTGGATTGTTAGTGCATATTGGTGCTGTTGTTGGGTGTATTGTTAGTGTATATTGGTGATGTTGTTGGGTGGATTGTTAGTGCATATTGGTGATGTTGTTGGGAGGATTGTTAGTGCATATTGGTGTTGTTGTTGGGAGGATTGTTAGTGTATATTGGTGATGTTGTTGGGAGAATTGTTAGTGCATATTGGTGGTGTTGTTGGGTGGATTGTTAGTGCATATTGGTGGTGTTGTTGGGTGGATTGTTAGTGCATATTGGTGGTGTTGTTGGGTGGATTGTTAGTGCATATTGGTGGTGTTGTTGGGTGGGTTGTTAGTGCATATTGGTGGTGTTGTTGGGTGGATTGTTAGTGCATGTTGGTGGTGTTGTTGGGTTGATTGTTAGTGCATATTGGTGGTGTTGTTGGGAGGATTGTTAGTGCATATTGGTGGTGTTGTTGGGTGGATTGTTAGTGCATATGGGTGATGTTGGGTCGATTGTTAGTGCATATGGGTGTTGTTGGGTGGATTGTTAGTGCATGTTGGTGGTGTTGGTGGGTTGATTGTTAGTGCATATTGGTGGTGTTGGGAGGATTGTTAGTGCATTTTGGTGGTGTTGTTGGGAGGATTGTTAGTGCATATTGGTGCTGTTGTTGGGGGGATTGTTAGTGCATATTAGTGGTGTTGTTGGGTGGATTGTTAGTGCATATTGGTGCTGTTGTTGGGTGGATTGTTAGTGCATATTGGTGCTGTTGTTGGGTGGATTGTTAGTGCATATTGGTGGTGTTGTTGGGTGGATTGTTAGTGCATATTGGTGGTGTTGTTGGGTGGATTGTTAGTGCATATTGGTGGTGTTGTTGGATGGATTGTTAGTGCATATTGGTGGTATTGTTGGGTGGATTGTTAGTGCATATTGGTGCTGTTGTTGGGTGGATTGTTACTGCATATTAGTGCTGTTGTAGGGTGGATTGTTAGTGCATATTGATGCTGTTGTTGGGTGGATTGTTAGTGCATATTGGTGCTGTTGTTAGGTGGATTGTTAGTGCATATTGGTGGTGTTGTTGGCTGGATTATTAGTGCATATTGGTGCTGTTGTTGGGTGGATTGTTAGTGCATATTGGTGCTGTTGTTGGGTGGATTGTTAGTGCGTCATGCCCGTGAATCCGGCTTCTGCGTCGTCAGTCCTGTGGCAGTTGTGCTCGGCACAGTTGTCATATTAGACACTGCTTTCCCATTCACCCTATTCTGGCGCCATCTTGCGGGTCTTGGACATTGCCACTTCCGGTGTACCTGAGTAATCAGAATTTGTTCCGAGCATTAATCGTACTTTTTTATATTTTTATAAATAGCACAAGGCTGTGGCTCGGATGCTCGAGTTGTTAGGGGTATTTTGTCTTTAGCTCTATGCCAGGAAAAAACTATTCTTCTGCCCATACCAGGTTGACGAGGAATCAAAGTTATATATATATGGTGTTCTCTGAGGGTGGAGTGGTTAGGGTCTCTGACTTTTTTATAGGTCAGACTCATAATCCGAAGGTCGATGGTTTGACTCTGCCAATTTGGATTCCCACCGCTGTGTATTCCTTACAGCGTCATAAAAGGCCAGTTGCTCTCATACCATGGATATGTGGTGTGGGAAGTCAAAAATCCCTTGGGTCGGTAAAAGTGTAGGCTTGGGCTTTCTATCGACCAACTGTCAAAATGCTGAAAACAAGACTACTCAGACTTCTCCATGATAGGCAGTATAAATCTTCAACAACACAAAATTATATGAATATATATATAATATAGATTTTTTATATATGCATATATATATTATATTTTCAAGTGACGCCGTCGGAGCCGACCGACGCTTATATATGCGCCTCTAAGCAGCGCCAGCCGCACCAGGAGCGCAACAACTAAATCTCACACATTTATTGTTTATATTAAAGAATCACAATCTCCATGATGATTCCATAATAATTAACCTTAGTAAATTATGGTCTGGCCTTGCGCTCCTTCCTCCTCCATACTCTATAGATATAATCCATTATATATCATATATTATATATGCATATTATATATACATATTTTATATATTATTTTACTTTATAATATATACTATATATGCATATATATGGTTTATTTTCTGGCTAACTCTGAGCGGCGGCTCGAAGCCGGTTTACTGACACAATTACTCACAGGTGTTGCCCCTGGACAGGCTCCTTAATGGAAGTGAGTGAGACTTCCAATAACATATTGTGTACCATTATTTCTATCTGCACAGTAAACTCTATAACACATGCACCGTCAGGCTTCCTCTTGTGGGTATCCCAACGTGCATTTTTCCATGCTGGCTGCAACATTCGCGACATTCGCCATTTTGGAGTGCTGCCACCTGGAGTGGTGCAATGTGAACGACTGGCTCGCCATTTAAAGTTGCATAGTCCAATGGTTTAGAGTTTCGGCCATTTTTCTGAGATAAATCTAATATGAATAAGCAATGCTTAGGACCGACCCACCGATATAACTACAGCAAAGTATTTTATGATTTTTGTTTACTCCACTCGCGGTGCTCGATTTGAAATTCTATCAACTCGGGTGACCCGAATACGGCCGTCGTTTCCGCGAAGTAAACTATTAATATTTCATTTGTGCACCCATGTTTATGCCAAATTGTTATTTATTTCTTTTAATTTTGAATAAAATCTAAATTTTGAACTGCACGTATCAGCATATTCTATGGCAGCGGGCATTTGTTTTGATATATTATTAACCAATAGCTGACCCCGAATACCGTCAATTGGGCCTATGGACTTAATGCCTTGACAGGGCGACTGCAGAGTAGCACGGAGGAACACATACACTGGTCCCAGTGACATCATCACACCATATATGGAAGGTCTGTGGGGAGGGACCAGTGTACTTCTTCGATTCGACGTGTGCTACTCTGCGGCGGCGCATCATTAAGGCGTTAGGCCAATTGCTGTCATCCATCCTGCTTGCTCCGTACCGAAGTTTGATGACCGATTTCCGTTTCCGTTTGCTGGATTTTGATTATTCCGTTATTCAACACGGGCCTATTTCCGTTTCCGGTTGTTGGACTTTGGCGAAATCCTCTGTGGGTATTGTTTACTTTATGTATATCTATCTATACGCATGTTAGTCATTAGCCTCCCCGTGGGTGGGTCGGTATTAAATTGATCATTATAATCTATCTTACTTTAGTTTGTGGTAACTTTGATTTTAAATGCCTAACTTTGGAGATATTTGAAGCACAAACATGATAAATTAATTTTGTAACCACATCAAAACTCTGACACCATAGGCTTATGCAATAACACTAACAGGTTTTCTTAAATTGACTTAGTATGCCCTTCTATGTGGTAACACATGTTTAATAAGTGCACCAGTATCTAAGTTAGATATGTAGAATCAAATCTAGATGATTGATTTTGTTTGACAAATTTGATGCTTAATCGGACGAGGTGACTGACGATTCCGTCACATATGAGAGCGCCACCTTTTGCCTGATGGCCAGCATGGGACTTAGGCGGTTGTTTGGTTGTTTGAGTTTTGCATCCTGGCAACATCTAAGGTCATATTAGGACGGATACCGATATATGACAGTGCGTCTCATGGCGACTTTATAGTGCTTCCCTACTGGGAGACCAGGTCACCAGCACCATGATCTGATATCCAACTCGGTCACATTATCCTGACACTGAGCCAGCCAGTTCTTGCCCTATCCTAATAATGCTGAGCGCCTGGCTGGGAAGTGACAAGTATAAATTTTTAAGCCAATTGTTTCACTTGACCATGGTTCGAAACTGTGGGTTCGAATCCCACGATCTACGAAAAGGACGTAGATGGTCTGGTCGACCAACCTGCACAATTAATAGCAAAACTTGCAGTGCGTAGGCACGAGTACCATAGCAGCGCTCCAAGCCGCCCACACAACAGCCGCAGTAACTAGCCGAAGGCGATAATGACCTATTATCGCTCACTCAGTGTACTTTCACGCGAATACACTCTCTTCCTCTTGGTTGGTTGGATGTAGGAGTTTTACGTCCTGGCAACATCTAAGGTCATATCAGGACGGGTACCAACTTGTGACAGTGCGCGCTCATGGTGACTTTATAGTGGGAAACCAGGCCACCAGCACCATGACCTGATATCACACTCAGTCACATTATCCTGACACTAAGCCAACGAGTACTTGCTCTATCCTAATAATGCTGAACACCTGGCTGGGAAGCGACAAGTATACATTTTTATGTCATTGGTTTGACTCGACCAGGGTTCGATCCCGCCGCAGTAACTAGCCAACGACGATAACGACCTATTATCGCTCACTTTCACACGAATAGATCCTCTTCCTTTTGGGGGTGCAGGGTTGTAATAGTATTAACTGTCGGAGAACCACACACGTGGAGACGAGCTTGTCACCACATCGTATTCGCGAGTTTAATTTGTGGGTGTGTGGACTTTGCCGTTAGTCACACAGTTCCATTCGAGGCAGTCACCGAATCGCATTAATTCATTACACCCAATGTTTCCCCCTGTAGTATCTATAGATACGAGCTAATCAATAGTTAGAGCTGAGCATTGTCAGTGGCGTCTTAATATATGCGAAGTGACAAGAACAAAAATGACATGTGTGAATATGAATTGTGAAAATAACAGATGATGCCGTGTCTCATAATATAATATTAAAGTTGCATAGTCCGATGAAGCATCACATTTTCAAAACCAAATCTCGCCTAGATTTGGTTCTACATATCTAACTTAGCTATTGATGCACTTATTAAGCACTTGTTGCCACATAGAAGGGAACACTGAGTCAATTTAATAGAACCTATTACTGCATAAGCCTATCATATCAGAGTTTTTGCATGCTTGCTCAAATTAATTTGACATGTTTGCACTAACAAATATTTCCAAAATTAGCCATTTAAAATAAAAATTACTGCAAACCAAAGTAAGATCGATTATAACGATCAACCAGATATATTTATCTCAGAAAATGACAGAAAGTCAAAGCGATCGGACTATGCAACTTTAATACAATGTATAGGATAGTGTTTCTACACTCCATAACATGATAATAGTAGGCTGATATTAGGCTGGTCTTAATATACCTCCTAATGTGATATGTGTATACGGCATTACATGACACTACCTCATTGTATGATATTACACAATGGTAAGATGGCAATGCCTGTTGTAGCAATGTAAGGACTACGCTCCAGATTGCATCTTCAATGTACGTATATTGATGTTATGCTGAGAGGATGGGGTGTTGATTGTACTTGAGTCAAAAGTGTAACGGTGCTCCATTTCTTGGAACAAACTTGTTGACGGACTGATGATGCGGTTTCTGTCTCCCAGAATACTGTTACTTAGAGTAGGGGTGCGGTGGGGCTGGTGAGGAAGGCTTTGAAAGAATGGGGGGGACTGATTCACTAAAGAGTCAACCCACCATTTCTCAAATCATCTTCGTTTTTGGGGGGTAAATATTTTATTCGTCTGAACACATATTTTGTCAAGGTCGAGGCACTGGTCTTCCAGCCATTGAACTAATCACATTTGGTTTATACATGGTGATGGGGAAGTGGAATGTGCTGCATTGTGTGCAGCACACCTCATTCTGAACATTGTAAGTGGGGGAGCTGTGCTGTACAGTGTACATCATAGGTACTCAACATAGTGCAGGAATGAGTCTCCTGCACTATGTTGAGTACCTGTGCTGTACAGTGTACAACAAGGTACTCAACATAGTGCAGGAATGAGTCTCCTGCATCTACATCTAAAAGGGGCGGAAACGTGACCAAAAAAAACCTGACTTATTCACAATTAGTATTATCATATGTGATTAATAATAAATTGTGTAGCTTGAAACAACCTATTCTCTAGGAGTTATTTAGGGCCCAACCTTGGTCTGAGGGTTTCTGTGGTCAAGCTGTAGCTATTTCTAATGTCATTTAGCTTAATGACTGTCCTTGGTGATGTAGGCTAGGGCATAGTACAGACTTGGAAAGTAGTGCAAACTTCACTATCAGTATCACTTAAAAGGAAATTTGAAGGGTTTAGAATGCTTTTTAACATATATAAAGCCCCTCTTCTCTTTCCTGTGTGACGTCACAGAACTATTACTAATAGCCACGGGATACTCAGGAGTCTAATGGTCCTCGGCAGGCCAATTCCCACCCACTGGTTTTGAGCTCACGTAGCCCATTTAATCTTTCATTAAGATAATAGACTATTCATTTAAATAATGGATGGTTCAATCATGTGACCATTTCTTTGAGGAATGGTATTATATATTAAGTTATGCAAGAAGCAGCCCACATAAGGAAAACATATCTACACAATATAGTTAAATATATGTGTACGAAATTAAAAGAAAAATACTTAGAGATATTTTAAATATCAAAATAGTTATGACTATATATTGACAGAAATATATAACAAATAATTAGTATAAAAGAGAAAGTATGAAAGGGATGAATTGGTCGGTGCAGTCAATAATACCTAGAATCCATGAGAGGTCTTCAGCACAATGAGTGTGTAGTGTGTGGGCTGTATCCCGCCCCAGTCTCTGCACCCATTAAACCGTTCTGGAGATGAGACTGAAATCTAGTGTTCTTCTGTCATTGGAAACAGAGCTCTTGGTGGCCATGCTATTATAAGTCACAGCGTAAACTGAGTATCCCTACTAACACTATGAAGGAAGAGACTTGGCTGCAGGACCGTCCGGGTAGTTAGTGCACTTGCATGACACCCGTTCAAGGACAAACCCCAATTTCCCCTGATCCTGGAGTGCATGGGGTAGGTCGCAAATGTGGCACCAAACAAATACCATATAATTAATTACTAACAGCTCCCTGACCTGATATCCCACTCAGTCACATTATCCTGACCCTCAGCCAGTGCGTACTTGCCCTGTCCTAATAATGCCTAGCACCTGGCTATAGGAAGCGACAAGTATTAATGTTTAAGGCATGGTTTGATTCGACCAGGATTCGAACCCGTGGGTTTGAATCCCACGATCTACCAAAACGGGAGACGGACGCTCAACCCATCCGGCCATCCCGTCTGGTGGGAAGTGTAGCACTGTGTAGTGCTGCAGTGTGCTTCAGCCCCACCATAGTATGGTCGGACCTGACTAGGGATGGGTGCACATTGGGAGGCCGGAAGTGACGTATTAGGCGTGTGACAGCCTGGTGTATGGCGCCAGGCTGGGTCCAATTTACACACGAATTCCTCATTGCGACGCCCGGGTCAGTGGCCGGTCTCGCTATACTACTTACCGGCGACGTGAGTAGTGTAGAGATGTCGCCCTGCTCCGGGGCGCGACTCCGCGTAGGTAGTGGTCGGAGGTCACGCCCGGGAAGGTCATAGCGGGATGGGCACCGACTGGTGACATTGCACATTGATGGCGACTTTATAGTGCTGCAACAATGGGAGACTGTGTCATCAGCACCCTGACCCATACCGCACCCAATCTAAGTATCCTGATACTGAACTAGTGGGAAGTATGTATTTACTGATTTAGTAATACCCCAGTCACACGAGAGCCAGCGTTCGCCGCCAACCTCCATACGCCCAAAAGGACCCCAACCACCCAGCGTTCCATTCGATACACTGATTTGTAGGCGCCATGTCGGTGCCATGTCGGCGCCATGTCGGTGCCATGTCGGCGCCATGTCGGCGCCGACCACATGGTAACTGCAAGCATCGCATGTGTTAGCGCCAACCCAGGGCGGCGCCAGGGCGGCGCCAGGGCGGCGCCAGAGTGGCGCCAGGGTGGCGCCAGGGCGCCAACCATTTTAAATGGCGCCGCCGGAACAGGGCGTAAGGAGGTTGCACGTGCAGTAGCAGCAACCTCCTTGCGTCCATAATACCCGAAATGAACGCGTGGGGGGTGGCGTTCTCGCGGCGACAGCACTCAATCAGGGTGTAAGGAGGGCGCAAGGAGGAGGTTTTGACGTCGCGAATCGATCGTTAGCGAACGCAGGCCTTGTGTGACTGGGGTATTAGTGTTTATTTTGACCCGGCCTGTGATGAACCCACAACCTGCCGCATGAGAAGGGCGCGCCCTGTCAACTGGGCTAACCCGTCCGCTGTCAGCCTGTGGGAAGGCACCTGGCAATAGAGGTTAATGAACAATTACAGGGGCCGGCTAAATAATGCCACCTCGGGGTTTTACCGCCTGCATTGGGTCTCATTGCCCAAACTTCCCGTCCTGATATGACCTTAGATGTTGCCAGGACGTAAAACTCCAACAACCAACCAACTCAAAGTGCCGCTCCCACGAACCACTTGCACATAATAACCTATTCATTGAATGCTTGGTTATCCAGGTTGTGGAAAAGAATGGCTATAGATTCAATAAAGAAAAGTCACCCGTATAATTTGGGTAAAGTCACTTGGAAGCTTACTGTTTATTAAGCTTGATAAGCCCGTTGGTTATCTATGAAGTTGAACCCGGAAATGGCATTTGCAACCACAGATCAGCTCAGTTCAGCTAAAACAATCAGGACAGCCTGAATGCGTTGTTTCTAATTAGATTTACGTGGCTGGGTCGGCGCACCATTTACTAACAATTCACAACGAATTTATTTAAGTTCAAGTTAGAACTGGTAACACAACGCATTAAGGGGCTCTTGGTTCAATACTGTCTATGGTGAATCTGAGCTCGATGCGCAGACTGAAGCCCAAAGGACTCAACGCGCAATTGTTCAATAGATTATCATATATGTAGTAGCACTCTGTCGAACATCCGATATTAAAAGGATCAAATCCAAAGGGTGATTTCATTTTGTAGACATACTTTTAGACCACACAATAGGTGATAGCTAATAATATGTAAATATTGCAAAGCGAACCGCTCGTAGTTCATATATATATATATATATATATATATATATATATATATATATATATATATATATGTGTTTATGTACGTATATACATACACATATGTACATGTATATGTGTATATATATATATATATATATATATATATATATATAACGGCAGCTGGGGGAGGGGGGCACTCCACCAATGCGCCCAGTAGGAGTAGATATATAAAGTATATGTTCCCCTTGCATTTATACTCGTATAATGCGTGATACATCACATATAATATGCACACGCTTAATCGCCGATAACTGTCACTACCATAATTTCAATATTGCTGTAAACTGGAGAAAAGAAACCCTATAAAATCTCGATACTGGGTGACCAAAGGAGGCAGAGTCAGTATCAGTTTACGGCCACAGAGCTAACAACTGCCGCCAGTCACCAGCCAGATCGATGTGATACAAATAAACCTCTTCACGGTGACAAATAGATGTGGGTGTGCCTGACAAGATCCCCACTCTATTTTGGCAGCGATGTTGGGGAACTGTCAGTAAGAGGCTCGGCTCCTAACGCTTGCTTGTCACGCACCCGCCGGGTCAAACCACTAATTAGGCGCCGGCGCGGTGGCAGTGACAAATGACGACTTTAAGGTGCTATGGCTGTAAAGACTTTGGCGCCGGTGTTTGACTCTATTGACCGTGTACCAACCAGCACGGTATTGTTGGGATTCTAAAGGCCATCCGAATGGCACTACTATGTAGCGATGCCTAAGTATATATTCTACAGCACTCAATGCATTTATTTGCCATGGTTACTTGGTTATTGTGCATATTTGAGAGAGGGTGGGTGGGAGGGAGAGAGTGAGAGTGAGGGAGAGAGAGAGTGCGGGAGAGAGACAGGGGGGGGGGGGGATAGCGAGAATTTAGTATGTCTGAAGAATCCAATAGATTCCTAAGTTGTGCTTGTGCTTGCAGTAGAGAGTCTACGTCATGACGTCATCACATTCTGCACTTAAAGGACCTAGACGTGGACTTGGGCGATGTAGTCTGTGCTCTGACAAATACTCCTCCATTAATGCTGTTCAGAATGTACCTGTTTATATAACCAAACATGTGCCGGGAGAGTGATCTGTGAACTGAGAGAATCAAGTACAAAGGCATTGCCACACTGGCCTTGTTCTACTTGTTGTGGGGTCTCTTCTTTGTTCTACTTGTTGTAGTCTCTCTTCTTTGTTGTACTTGTTGTAGGGTTTCCTCTTTGTTGTACTTGTTGTGGGGTCTCTTTGTTCTACTTCTGGTGGGGTGTCTTCTTTGTTCTACTTGTTGCGGGGTCTCCCCTCTGGTGTACTTGTTGTGGGGTCTCTTCTTTGTTCTAGTTGTGGTGTGGTCTCTTCTTTGTTCTACTTGTTGTGGGGTGTCCTCTTTGTTGTAGTTGTTGTGGGGTCTCTTCTTTGTTCTACTTGTTGTTGGGTTTCCTCTTGATTCTACTTGTGGGCTGTCTTCTCTGTTCTACATGTTGTAGGGTCTCTTCTTTGTTGTACTTGGTGTGGGGAACCTTCTTTGTTGTACTTGTTGTGGGGTATCTTTCTTTGTTCTACTTGTTGTGGGGGAGGGGGGGTTCTTCTTCTAGTTGTATTTAAATAGACATCCATCTCACCCTTACATCGCTCTTCAAATACAAGTCAACTATAATAATCACCGGAAATTCGTGTGTGCACATTGGCACAGTACACAACTAAATCCAGTAAATTGTTGGCGTTCGATTTACGCAACCTAAATAATTCTGCCCAGGAAAATAGTGGGGAGCAATTGCACAAAACGGAATAGCGTAGTCTGTATCCAGTACTTTTGAGTGAGTTTATAATATTGCGTCATGCTCAGTAATAGGCAAAGAAAGAACCCGTATAAAGTTCTATTATTAAAGGCTCAGTCACACCTTACTGGATTGGGGAACCGGCTAGAAAACGGGCACTGTCCGGTGAAATACGTCAATATCCGGTTTGTATATGGTAGGCATCTGGCGTTTCCATTCTCTGTCCGGTGGTGTACGGTGGCAAGTTTTGAACATGCACACAACTTGTACCGGACACAGCTGGATTAATGTGTACGGTTGGTGTCTGGTTTAAGTCCATTTAGTCCGTTTAGTCCATTTAGTCCAGTTCATGTCCGGTACCCATCCATTACGTCTCCGGTTTGCTTCCTGAATAGTCCGTTGATGGTGTTGGGGGAATTCGGTCCATCGTCTTTTTCGGCATGTCCATGAACAGTCTGGTACGTTTCCGGTTGATGTTCAATCCGTCCGTTTGACATTGGGTTGTCATCCAGTTATCATCCGGTATCGTCCAGTGGCTATCTGTTAATGTACTTCCTTGTCAGTTTAGTGTTCATTTTGTCCGGTGGCCTTTGACCTGATAGCACAACATTTTTACATATTTCGGTACATTTTGATACCGAACACCACCGGACTAGAAAATTCTTTGTCCGATTATGTCCGTTGCTCAATCCGGTAAGGTGTGACAGGCACTTTAGTGTTGGGTATTTGTCCACCAGCCTAACTTAAACTAGCATGATGAATGTTAAGATACACATGGAGTTGTTAGGTAGGAAAGGCTGGACATTGTAGTGGATTGAACTGGTGACATTGCCGCTGCTGAATCATTTGTCGGGTAAAACCTGTAGTCTGTTTACACTCCCAGGTTGAACCGGCCGCGATGGTTGATTGTCGAGGGCTGCCCTTCCCATGTTGGAGGTCGTGGGATCAAACATCCACAGTTAAATCAAACCAAAGACGTAGCAACCTCATACTAGTACTAGTAGGGCCTACTCGGAACAACACTAAATCGATCGACCATGGGACCGATTTTATATGGTCCATTTAGGGAGGTGGTATTCTATGGGCGATCGTTTGTGACCTAAATAAAGTTATCGATTTAGGGGAGTGGTTGATCTGTGGAGGTGGTCGGTTAGAGAGGTTTTTCTGTACTAACATAGGAAAATGACTGGTTGGCCCAATGTCTGGATAATGCGGCTGAGTAAGTTATCAGTTCATGTCAGCGATATGAATCTCCAGTGGTGCAGCACTATAAGTAGCCATTGAGAAAGCGTTATTAATGGCATTTAGGCATATAGTGTTGTATATAACTTATTATGTGAATATAAATGACAGAGATATCTAGGGATATGGTAATATATATATATATATACACATATAATGACATAGTGGCATTGTGTTATAGCATTTTTAATACACTTATAAAACTAATAATACATGGCGATGAAACATACATTTAATGACATATAGTGATGCATTGTGATATAGCGTAATTTATACAGTGATTTATATACTAATATAACATGTGGATAAAACATACATTTTATGACATATAGTGATGCATTGTGATATAGCATAATTTATACAGTGATATATATACTAATATAACATGTGGATAAAACATACATTTTATGACATATAGTGATGCATTGTGATATAGCATAATTTATACAGTGATTTATATACTAATATAACATGTGGATAAAACATACATTTAATGACATATAGTGATGCATTGTGATATAGCCTAATTTATACAGTGATATATATACTAATATAACATGTGGATAAAACATACATTTTATGACATATAGTGATGCATTGTGATATAGCATAATTTATACAGTGATTTATATACTAATATAACATGTGGATAAAACATACATTTAATGACATATAGTGATGCATTGTGATATAGCCTAATTTATACAGTGATATATATACTAATATAACATGTGGATAAAACATACATTTTATGACATATAGTGATGCATTGTGATATAGCATAATTTATACAGTGATTTATATACTAATATAACATGTGGATAAAACATACATTTAATGACATATAGTGATGCATTGTGATATAGCGTAATTTATACAGTGATATATATACTAATATAACATGGGGATAAAACACCCCTTATTATGCAGTATGGAAGGGCGAGCCATGCAATCTGGAAACCATAGCGATAAGATATAAAGCAGAAAGCAGCCGGGTCGTTCTGTGACGGTGTCTGATTGCCTGGTTGGTGCTGTCTGACTGCTCTAGGCATCTCTCCCAATCACAGGCACGTTGATGGGTGTGGGGGGGGGGGTGCTCATGTATAGGCAATGTGCCTTCAGCAGACATGATCCTGACTCGCCTGTCGACATGTCCAGGACACTGGAGGAGGTTAGCCCGCACTTACTACCAAGCTATGCGCCATCTAGTGTGAATTTACAGCAACACTCCACCTCACCATTAAAGGGAAAACATTTAAAAAAAGGGGAGTGCGATTTTTACAAGTCTTATATTTAAACTCTTTCATTTATCTTTAGCAAAAGATACTAAGATCTATTAGAACAATGTACATAGGCGGATGGGTTCAAAAGGTCGACACAACTGACGCATTTCAGCCTCAATAATATAAACATAACTAGTTGCACATCTCAATAATAGCTAGTAGATTTAGGGTTTTGCGTCGTGGCAACATCTGAGATCCTACCAGGACGGGAGTGCGATAACCAGGTCAGGGTTCCTGTGGTCTGGTCCCCTCCCCCAGTGGGGACGCACTATAAAGTCGCCATAAGTGTGAACTATTCACAAGTTGGTGCACGGCCTGATATGACCTTAAATGTTGCTAGTACGTTAAACACACGAAACAATGTTCTGGTAATTTTTTTGTTTTTTTTCCCTCCATGTTTTGTTTGTTTGTTTGAGGTTTACGTCCTGGCAACATCTACGGTCATATTAGGAATCCACTTTTCCACTAGTGGCGGTTTTGTGGCTGTTCCCCGAAATAGCAAAAATGGCGAGGGATTGTGATTTTATATGCGAGCAACATCGGAGGTAACGTCAGAACGAGTACAGAGTTGTGACAGTGTGCAGTGGCTACTAGGACACCGATACCTTCATGTAATATTCCACTCAGTCACATTATCCGGATACCAACACAACCAGTCATTGCCTGTATCCAGGAAATACCCACATTAGGGTATGTTATAATAAAGTGACACCCCTTTAAATATAAATTCTCGTTTTTTATTGGCTGTGGATCGAACCCATGACCTTCTACATTGGGACGGACATTACCCCACGCGGTCACTTTTTAGGATAATGTTGAAATACTCTTGAGAGGAGTGATGAAGTTGAAGGTGAATAATTAATATTAGTTCGATCATACGCTTAGATAATTGGCTAGGAATTGTAATTTAGATTTTACAATTATACCGGGGTGAGATAGATATATTGCTATTCCTGATGGGGGAGTAGGACAGAGCTCAGGTCGTAGCGGGACCACCTGTGAAGCTGCCGGTCATGCGATTGATCCTTCTCAGTAGTTTGGGCTATTTTCCGTTCCAACCAGTGGTCCACATCATCATCATCATCATCATCAGCATCATCATCATCATCATGCTGTCGGACGCGATGCGACAAAGACTGCTTTAATTACATGACTGTCGCTCTCCATTTAGCTCTGCTGTGAGAGTGATGTCCATGAGTCGGTCTTAATGTCTCTCAGCTGTAACCAGAAGATGATTGATTGATTGATTGATTGGTGGTTGCTTTATGCCGTGTCGGCAGCATAGGCCATATTCACGGCGAGGTAACCAGAAGATAGTTGAGAGTACAGGTTCTGCTTTGGTAGCCTGTCTGATGACATCCTCATGAGGTGTCCAGTCCACCGGAGATTCTTTTTGATCAGAAGATCTTCCATAGAGGGCAGCCCTGCCCATTTGAGTATTTCCTTATTTTTTGATGAACCAGTTGGTCCACAACTGGTTCATCAAAGGCTGTTGTATGTGCTGCCCCGTCTGTGGGAAAGTCCCTATAATAGACCCCTTGCTGCTTATCGGAAAGAGTAGCCTATGTGGTGGCAGTGGGCTTCCTCCAAAAGAAATATGTCAGAATGGCCATCTGGTTGACGTCCAATAGCCGATGATATGATAGAAAAAATCAATGTACTCCAGAGGCGTCATTAAATAAAACAAGGTTTTTTGATGTTGCTGTATTCTGCATCAACTTTCCCTGAAAACTCATCTCATCAAAAAAGAAGCAAAGCTATTTTATATCATTTCGTTCCCACAGCTCCTTTCTGTGTGTTCGCCCATCCCGCACCGTGTTGGTGGCGCCCTCTGTGGACTTGTTGCCCTATTAGTGTGCCTGTCAGATATTTTCCTTCATCTTTTCCGTCATCTTTTCCGTCACCTCGCGTCGGCCACTTCCGCCTGAGCCTTCGTAGACGCCGTTGCCGGAAGTCGACATCCATCCCCGCACATGCGCAATCCGTGTAAGCAGGAAGACCTCGCGCTGGCGCTCGGGAAATAATAAAACATTTGTTTTGAACGGAGAAATACTTTAAAAAAAAGAAAAAGAGTAATAGGCTTAGCAGATCGTATATTCAGCAGTTGTCAATTAAAACCTTTGTTCAATGTTCATCCATTGGCCAGAGGCATGAGCGTCGTTATAACGGGTACAATAGACCCATGCATTGTGTCGGGTTCTAACCCAAGAGCCTACTTGAAACCCGATGCAACGTAATGACACTGTGAAGCCCTCCAGCTAGGCGCTGTAACTGGTATATATGTATGTATATATATATATATATATATATACATACATACATATACATATAGACTTATATATATATACATACATACATATACATATAGACTTATATATATACATACATGCATACATATACATATAGACACACACATTTACAGTAAAACCTCTATAAATCGACCGAACTTGGGACCGACTTTACGTGGTCCATTTAGGGAGGTTTTGGGTTTAGGGAGTTAGAATATAGTTACAATGGTATTGTTGGGACACAAATAAAGCGATTGATATAGGGGATTGGTGGATTTGTGGAGGTGGTCGGTTAGAGAAGTTTTACTGTATATACATATATATATCATATTTTTCAGCTCTGTAGATATGACTCCACGCCTATGTGATAATTAATTACCATTGAGTATAAATATGGCTGGTACCTCGAAAGACGCTCTCCATTTTATTTAAAGCAAAAGTTGCTGCCAACTGGAGAGTAGACTTGTAGGTGCGGAAAACATGCGGGGCCCCATCAGCTGCGTTAGGCTGCTTAGTTTGTTTGTTTGTTTGAGTTTTACCTACTGGCAGGTATGCAGGTATTGCAGGTATTGCAATACCTCAGGGAGTTTGACGCCCCTGCCCTGCAGAGTTCTAAACCACTGCCTTGTGGTACAGGTTCTTGACAGAACCGAAGGCTAAGGGAGCAAACCCTAAACAGAAAACCATGTCACTGTGGCAGCATTAAGGGCGGTTGATGTATGGAACTCCCAACATCTCCCGACCAGCCACTGCAGGGACAAATAGTTTTGCGCCTGTCTGGACATGTTCTTGCCGATGTGAGACCTCTATTTGCTCCCCGAGAGAGTGCCGCTGGTAACTTGCAAAAGCCAGCAGCACTTCCAACACTTTTGCAGGCAGCTTTCATGAAATGTACAACTGCACAAATTCACTCTCACAGCAGAGAGCTAAATGGAGAGCGGCAGTCAAGTAATGAAAGCAGTCTTTGTCGCATCGTGACCGACAGCATGATGATGATGATGACCTCCTGGCAAAGACTGCTTAGTAGCACATGGACTGGTTCCCAGGCCGCTCAGGGGTAGCCTACCACAGATAGTGCTGCAAAAATGGTAAATACTGTAACAATAGGTAGAGAAATCGATGCATTTCTGCTCAAATAATACTGGGATAATAAGTTACATGACACATATAGCATTACTCATCCACTAATGATTATGGAAACTAGAAATCTGTAAAAGGATCCCATCTGGCTCTATCATCTAGGTCAGACTCCTAATCTGAAAGTGGGTGGTTCGATTCCCCGTGCCCCCACCTCTGCCAATTTGGATTTCCACCACTGTGTATAACTTACAGCGTCATCAAAGGCCAGTTGCTCTCATATCATGTCTATGTGGTGTGGGAGGTCACAAATCCCTTGGCTCGGTGAAAGAGTAGGCTCAGGCTTTCTATTGACCAACTGTCTAATGTCGAAAACAAGTCTATGCAGACTTATCTATGATAGGCAATATAAATCTTCAAGAACAAAATAATCTGGCTGACAATAAAAGTAATAAAGTAAATATATTTACGTAGGGTCATTTAATTCTGCTTTAATTGAAGCCTTTGTGATTCCATCAGCTGGCTAATCATGAAGATAGAAAATGGCTACACAAGGCTGAGTATACAGTACTCTTACTCTTACTCTTACTCTTACAGTTACTACTTGGTTGGCGTCGTTTTACTACAGTATCGGAACAGGATGTTCATTGGTGTACACTTGTAGTGGTCTAATGCTTCACAAAACATGAAAATGTATTTACAAGGCTGACCAACCAGGCCATGACAATGACAATGGCAGTCATTTGGACAGTGTTTCTTTATGCTGCCATCTAGCGCGTTCCCAGAAGTTAGCTACCCATTGGTTAGCTATACTTACCGACTACATTAGTAGGTTCCAAGCATGTAACTTGACCCATTTTATATGTAAGCTGCGTTTTCATTGGTCAGTGTTTTCCAACGCATTCAAAGTTGAACAATTTCAATTTCAATTTCTACCAATTGTTTTAAGATTATTCTTTCTCAGGCAATAAAACTAAGTTAATGATGTCTCATTAAGTCACATTTAAAGGACATTTAAATGGCATATGAATTGATTACTAGGGCTCGTGTCCTCTGTGGGTATGCATTAATGCAGGTGGCACCCTGTTGTGGGTATGCATTAATGCATGTGGCACCCTGTTGTGGGTATGCATTAATGCTTGATTGATTGATTGATTGATTGGTGGTTGTTTTACGCCATGTCGGCAGCATAGGCCATATTCACGGCGAGAAATTTAGTTTTTTGTTCAAACCATCGCTTTTACATGTAAAAGCAGACAATCAATTATGTGCAATGCAGGTGGCACCCTGTTGTGGGTATGCATTAATACAGGTGGCACCCTGTTGTGGGTATGCATTAATGCAGGTGGCGTCCTCTCTGGAGTGATTAAACTTTTCAAAGTGGAATCAAAGCTGCTTCCTCAAACACAGCGAGGATGACAGCCTTCTTCTGTTGTTCTCCTGTGTTGAATATAAGACGCGTGCTGAGATCACTCTTCTGCAGGATGTGCACACCGGTACCAACCAGGAACCACCCGGCACCAAAGCGCCTCTGGGTGGGGGATGAACCGGCAGTGGGGACCAGATGGGATGGCCGAATGAGTTAGAGCGTCCGTCTCCCGTGCTGGTAGATCGTGGGGTCGTGGGTTCGAGTCCTGGTCGAGTCAAACCAATGACTTTAAAATTGATACTTGTCGCTTCCTAGCCAGGCGCTCGGCATTATTAGGATAGGGCAAGGACTGGTGTGCTCAGTGTCAGGATAATGTGACTGAGTGGGATACCAGGTCATGGTGCCAGCGGCCTGGTTTCCCAGTGGGACAGCACTATAAAGTTGCTATGAGTGCGCACTGTCACAAGTCGGTACCCGTCCTGATATGACCTTAGATGTTGCTAGGATGTAAAACAACAACAAACAAAAAAAATGAACCGGCAGTGACTCATCTAGAACAAACACACAGGTCATTGAGAAACTTCAGATTACACATTACTACCTCAAATACCTGCTCAGTTTTGAACGCAGAACCAATGTGTAACTTCCGGTTGTTTGGGTTGGCTTAATGGGGTTTTACATCGTAGCAACACCCAAGGTCGTCTGAGGTGACATTTCACTAAGAGCAGACGACAATCTAAAAAAGGTCACTCGAGTGACAAGATGAGAACAGGTAGACCTGCAGGCACTTCGTCTGGTAACGGCCTAAGTGTGATGGTGATCATGGTTTGAATAATAATGAAAGTATATTTACCAGAGTCATGCCACCCAAGTGTTTTGAGAATCAAATCACTCAGATGTGACACATTGCTTCTAATTCTGAGCACTCTCTGAACCTGATAGTTAGTGAAGTTATATCTCAAATCACTCAAGTCTGACAAATTTGATTCTTGTTAAAGTTACAACTCCTTGCCTGTATTCATGGTAACAAACAAATACCTAACAACATTACAATTACAACTCCTTGTCTGTATTCAAGGTAACAAACAATCACTTAACAGTATTACAATTACAACTCCTTGCCTGTATTCAAGGTAACAAAGAATTACTTAACAGTATTACAATTACAACTCCTTGCCTGTATTCAGTGTAATAAGGAATTACTTAACAGTATTACAATTACCACTCATTGCCTGTATTCAGTGTAACAAGGAATTACTTAACAGTATTACAATTACAACTCCTTGCCTGTATTCAGTGTAACAAGGAATTACTTAACAGTATTACAATTACAACTCCTTGCCTGTATTCAAGGTAACAAACAATTACTTAACAGTATTACAATTACAACTCCTTGCCTGTATTCAGTGTAATAAGGAATTACTTAACAGTATTACAATTACAACTCCTTGCCTGTATTCAAGGTAACAAGGAATTACTTAACAGTATTACAATTACAACTCCTTGCCTGTATTCAGTGTAACAAAGAATTACTTAACAGTATTACAATTACAACTCCTTGCCTGTATTCAAGGTAACAAGGAATTACTTAACAGTATTACAATTACAACTCCTTGCCTGTATTCAAGGTAACAAGGAATTACTTAACAGTATTACAATTACAACTTCTTGCCTGTATTCAGTGTAACAAAGAATTACTTAACAGTATTACAATTACAACTCCTTGCCTGTATTCAAGGTAACAAGGAATTACTTAACAGTGTTACAATTACAACTCCTTGCCTGTATTCAAGGTAACAAGGACTTACTTAACAGTATTACAATTACCACTCATTGCCTGTATTCAGTGTAACAAATAATTATGTAACAGTATTACAATTACCACTCATTGCCTGTATTCAGTGTAACAAGGAATTACTTAACAGTGTTACAATTACAACTCCTTGCCTGTATTCAGTGTAACAAGGAATTACTTAACAGTGTTACAATTACAACTCCTTGCCTGTATTCAGTGTAACAAGGAATTACTTAACAGTATTACAATTACAACTCCTTGCCTGTATTCAAGGTAACAAGGAATTACTTAACAGTATTACAATTACCACTCATTGCCTGTATTCAAGGTAACAAGGAATTACTTAACAGTATTACAATTACATCTCCTTGCCTGTATTCAGTGTAACAAGGAATTACTTAACAGTATTACAATTACAACTCGGTGCCTGTATTCAGTGTAACAAGGAATTACTTAACAGTATTACAATTACAACTCCTTGCCTGCATTCAGTGTAACAAGGAATTACTTAACAGTATTACAATTACAACTCCTTGCCTGTATTCAGTGTAACAAGGAATTACTTAACAGTATTACAATTACAACTCATTGCCTGCATTCAGTGTAACAAGGAATTACTTAACAGTATTACAATTACAACTCGGTGCCTGTATTCAGTGTAACAGGGAATTACTTAACAGTGTTACAATTACAACTCCTTGCCTGCATTCAGTGTAAGAAGGAATTACTTAACAGTGTTACAATTACAACTCGGTGCCTGTATTCAGTGTAACAAGGAATTACTTAACATTACAATCCTTGCCTGGATGACAATCCTTGCCTGGATGTAGGGTAACAGGCAATTGAAATCGTTTGGCAGCAGCAGGGCATATTTACTCAGAGCAGAGGTCAAGAACAAGGTCATTGGCGAAGGGACGCTGACCTGTTGGACCTGCATTGACCTCTCAGGTCTGTGTTTACTGAGGGCTTCAGGTCCGACATTCAATTTGTGGTCGGCCCCCAGTATTGAGCTCTCTGTACACGACCAACCTCGGGCTCATTAGTGGGCTGCGTTCACAAACAGATCACTGACCTCATTTAAATACAGTAAAACCTCTCTAACCGACCACCTCCAGGGATCGACTACTCCCCTATATCGAGCGCTTTATTTGAGTCCCAAAAATACCATTGTAACCATATATCAACTCCCTATACCGACCACCTCCCTAAATGGACCACTTAAAGTCGGTCCTATGGTCGGTCGATTTAGAGAGGTTTTACTGTAGAGGTTATTAGTAATATCATCACCACCATCATCAGCATCATCATCATTACTTTTATCTAGAATTTGGTTTATCTTGGCTGCAAATTATATGATTGTGAGCTTTTTAAATTCATAAGTGTCGTTTGACACATTGATTATAGGTTTTTACATTACATGTCAAAGCGGTGGTTTAATACAAAACAAACAATTCTCACCGTGAATATGGCCTATGCTGCCGAGATGGTGTAAAGAGACCACCAATCAATCACTCACCATTGTCTTTACTGCTGTGTTCGGGACCAGACAGGATGGCCGAATGAGTTAGAGCGTCCGTCTCCGTGCTGGTAGATCGTGGGGTCGTGGGTTCGAACCCTGGTCGAGTCAAACCAATGACTTAAAAATTGATACTTGTCACTTCCTATCCAGGCTCTCGGCATTATTAGGACTGGGAAAGGACCAGTGTGCTCAGTGTCAGGATAATGTGACTGAGTGGGATACCAGGTCATGGCGCCAGTGGCCTGGTTTCCCAGTGGGACAGCACTATGAAGTCGCTTTGAGTGCGCACTGTCACAAGTCGGTACCCGTCCTGATATGACCTTAGGTGTTGCTAGGACGTAAAGCAACAACAAACAAACTGCTGTGTTATCAGTGTTGTTATTGTTATGATGAGTGTCGTTATTAGTTGATTGATTGATTGATTGATTGGTGGTTTCTTTTCGCCGTTTCGTGGTTTCTATTCACGGCGAATCGTTATTAGTAGTAGTACATTATAATCAACTAGCCTCATACTGTCATAGTGTCCACTGAGCTTGTTAAGGTATTGTCATATTGTGGTTGCAGGCATACGAGAAACCTTCATCCACATGGGATTCAAACCCGCACCATTGCCAATTTAGGGTGACAGTCCTACCACCGAACCACCCAAGTCCCTGATGTAATCAACACACCTGGACATGTTGTACCCCCCCCCCCCCCCGCCTACTCTTCTATCGTGAAAAGCGACCGCATGCTTCTGTGGGTGGCCTTATGTGTTTTCGGTGGTATTATTTAAAAAGGCATCTTCCATATTGTTGTAACACCTAATCATGCATCAATTCCACTCAAACCTAAAGCGATAATTAAACAATTCATTTTAAAAGAAAGACGGCCACTCCGCGCCTATGTGATGTGCGCGCTAAATCGCTAATTACCGGAACCTGAGCCGATGTTGGGTAACCCAGGCAACGTGGGAATAAAGACGTGTTGAGGTTCTATTACAGGTCTTATTACGTGTAGTGGGTAAAAAACACCTCAATTATCCATTTACATTTATAAATAGAAATATGACCTATTATGGTCGTCAATATGGTTGAACCTGCATGAAAATGATATCTCACTGAAAAGAGGAGGATCACTTTTTTGTGTTTGTTACATTTGTTGATTAAGCAGGGGAAATTTCAATCACGGACAATTGGTCTTCCTCATTCCACTGCTCCTTGTCCTATCCTAATGATGCTGAGCGCCTGGCTAGGAAACAACAAGAATAATATTTTAAGTCATTGGTTTGACTAGACCAGATTTGGAACCAATGGGTTCGAATCCCATGATCTACCAAAACGGGAGACGGACGCTTAACTCATTCGGCCATCCCGTCGATGGTCGTCAGGTAGATTTGGCACTGCATGCTGCTTTGTTGTTGTTTTACGTCCTAGTAACATATATGGTCATATCAGGACCGGTACCGACTTGTGACAGTGTGCACTCATGGCGACGTTATAGTGCTGCCCCACTGGGTGTCCATGCCACCAGCACCATGACCTGATATCCCACGCAGTCACCTTATTCTGACACTGGGCCAATCAGTCCACTGCCCTATCCTAATAATGCTGAGCGCCTGGCTAGGAAGCGACAAGTATCCATTTTTTGTAAGTCATTGGTTTGACTCGACCAGGGTTTGAACCAACGACCCATGGGTTCGGATCCCCCGATCTCCCAAAACAGGAGATGGACGCTCAACTCATTCGCCCATCCTGTCTGGTCCCAGCATGTTGGTGTAAGTCAACATGTTATTCACCTTAATAGAAAGGGGTTGTTATGTGTTACGTCTCCAATAATGGAGGCATTGTTAAATTTGTGAAACAGTTGGATGGCCGAATGAGTTGAGTGTCCGCCTCCCGTTCTGGTAGGTCGTTGGATTCGAACTTGTGGGTTCGAACCCTGGCCGAGTCAAGCTAATGACTTAAAAATTGATATTTGTCACTACTTAGGCTGGTGCTCAGTTTTACAGTACAACCCCGTTAAACCAAGCTCGGTTAAACCAAACGATAGGTTAATCCAAACTTGTTTCGGCCACCCAGCAAAACTACTGCCACTTATCATATAAAAAAGTTTGTTAAACCAAAGTCGGTCAATCCAAATTATTGGTTAATCCAAACAAAATTGCCGGACCCAGGCCACTCCGGTATGGTTAAACGAAACGTTCATGTAGTTATATGGTCATCTGACTTTTTTATTTGATAAATGGTAGTATTTTGCCGAGCCGCCGAAAAAAGTTTAGATTAACCAATCGTTTGTTTTAACTGAGCTTGGTTTAACGGGGTTATACTGTACGTACATAAACAATAATCAAAGGGTCCACATACTTTGTATATTACATGTGCAATACACTCTTACTCAAAGTCAAAGTCAAAGCCAAAGCTCGGGTAAACCGGTATGGTGTTTTGTGCGGTTGTACATTTCATGAAAGCTGCCTGCAAAAGTGTTGAGGTGCTGCTGGCTTTTGCAAGTTACCAGCAGCACTCTCTCGGGGAGCAAATAGAGGTTTCACACCGGCAAGAACATGTCAAGACAGGTGCAAAAACTATTTGTCCCTGCAGTGGCTGGTCGGGAGATGTTGGGAGTTCCATACATCAACCGCCCTTAATGCTGCCACAGTGACATGGTTTTCTGTTTAGGGTTTGCTCCCTTAGCCTTTGGTTCTGTTCTGAACCTGTACCACAAGGCAGTGGTTTACAACTCTGCAAGGCAGGGGCGTCAAACTCCCGAGGTATTGCAATACCTGCAATACCTGCATACCTATGATCAGTTAATCCAAACAAATTTCTATGGTCCCTTCAAGTTTGGTTTAACGGGGTTATACTGTACTATGATAGGGCAAGGAGCAGTGGAATATGTTCGCGATTGAAATTTAACTGCTTAATCAACTAATGTACCCCCGCCGCCCCCCCCCACAACAACAGCTGTTCTAAGATGTAGGTCATCAAGCGACTCATTTTGCGTTGCTTATTCGAATAGAACACTTTCTCTTGGTCACATCCATACACTTGGGTTGGGTGTTGGTATTACTATTACTATTAGTATTAATCGGTCTTTTAACAGTTTTATTTGGGAAAACAATTTTTATTCACCTGAATACAATCTTTCTTCAGTTCCGAGGCACTGGTCTTCTAGCCATGTTTAACTTTAGTCATTTATATAATTTTAAGATAATAAAATATTACTATTAAATTCAGCCAATTAAGTGGTTGTGGTGTATTTAGACGGGGTCATGCATTCAGTGTATGCATTCATTAGTAGGTGGTGTTTTAGGTAGTTTTCTATCCAGGGTTATATTGGTACAGTCTGGGTTGAGGTATACAGTAAAACCTCTCTAACTGACAACCTCCACAGATCGACCACTCCCCTATCTCGATCACTTTATTTGGGTCCCAAACGATCGCCCATACAATACTATTGTAATAATAAAAAAGTCCCTAAGCTGACCACTTCCGTAAATGGACCATTTAAAGTCGGTCCCATGGTCCGATCGAGGATTTAACTGTAATGTAAATTTAGCTGCGTGCAACCACCTGCAATTAACCACCTGATCTGGTCTATATGGAGGTAAAGATAAACAAACACAGTAATTCCTCCACTCTCACAGCATAATCCCATGCAAATTGAGCCTAACTCTGCTTGGAGCTTGCCATGTAGAACATAATATGGCCTTTAAAGGGTGTCATCATCATGCTGTCGGTCGCGATGCGACAAAGACTGCTTTCATGACTTGACTGCCGCTCTCCATTTAGCTCTCTGCTGTGAGAGTTGCATCCATGAGTCGGTCTTAATGTCTCTCAGCTTCAGGTTTCTCTTGATGGTATACATTTCATGAAAGCTGCCTGCAAAAGTGTTGAAGTGCTGCTGGCTTTTGCAAGTTACCAGCGGTACTCTCTCGGGGAGCAAATAGAGGTTTCACATCGGCAAGAACATGTCACGACAGGCGCAAAACTATTTGTCCCTGCAGTGCCTGGTCGGGAGATGTTGGGAGTTCCATACATCAACCGCCCTTAATGCTGCCACAGTGACATGGTTTTCTGTTTAGGGTTTGCTTCCTTAGCCTTCGGTTCTGTTCTGAACCTGTACCACAAGGCAGTGGTTTACAACTCTGCAAGGGAGGGGCGTCAAACTCCCTGAGGTATTGCTATACCTGCAATACCTGCATACCTGCTTAAAGGGTGTCACTATGTATATATCCACCTTCCCAAGTGACGGAGTGTCGAGTGAACACGCCTGCTTCCCAACCTGCTCAGATAGAAGTAATCTGGCTCTTCCCGTTCTGACAATCAGCGGTCACTACAGCTACAGCTAAGTCTTCGAGGCCAGTGCTTCAGATTATAGTTACAGAGTCCGATGGTTTTGAGTTTTTGTCAATATAATAGGTTAATCATTATAATCTATTTTACTTTAGTTTGAAGTAACTTTTATTTTAAATGGCTAACTTTTGAGATATTTGGAGTGTAAACATGCCAAATTAATTTTGGCAAGCACGGCAAAACTCTGACACCATAGGCTTCTGCAGTAACATGTTCTGTTAAATTGACTTGATATTCCCTTCAATGCGGCAACAGATGCTTAACAAGTACATCGATATCTAAATTGGATGTGTAGAATCAAATCTAAATCAGTGTTTTTGGTTTTGAAAAGTTGATGCTTTCATCGGACTATGCAGCTTTAATCAAATTTGAATACAAACATATTTGAATAATATTTGAATTAAATTGAATTTGAAGTAAATATAAACGAAATGTTAGTTTTGGTGTTTATCGAGGTTTTGCACCCTAACAACATTAACGGTAATACCAGGAAGTGTGCCGAAGTGCCACCGTACGTACTGATAGAGCATTATAGTGCTGTGCCACTGAGATAACATGTTGTTAACTCCATAACCCAATATCCCACACAGTCGCATTATCCTGACACTAAGCCAGCCAGTACTTGATGTGTCCTACTCATCGCCAGGCAATGTACCAACAATTATCAATGTTGTCAGTTTTTGGTTTTACACGGGGATTGATCCAACAACGTCCACTCGGTAGGAAAAGTAAAAGTGGGTTATTTTGGATCCCTCCACACACAACCCTAATGTGCGTGTCTACTGTGACCTATAGGCTACCTGGTGTGGCAGACTGACATATACTAGCGTACAGAGCCCATAACCTCCAGTTCCCCACCTGGGGTCCAGCCCTCCCACCACCACACATCCCAGTACGCTCTTCCAAAAGCCCTCCAGCAACAACTGAGGTCATACGCCATCACTTGATATCGCCACAGGCGGGATTTCACCGCAGACGACATTTACAGTCCCCCAGACTACTCTGTTAGTGAAAATGATTTGCATTCATTAGTTGGGAAGCATATTATATGAGAGCAGACGACATTTATGGCATTGATTGATTGATTGGTAGTTGCTTTACGCCGTGTCGGCAGCATAGGCCATATTCACGGCGAGAAATGTTTGTTTTTTGTTCAAACTATCGCTTTTACATGTAAAAGCAGACAATCAATTATGTGCCAATAGACACTCATTAAATTAGAAAGCTCACAATTGTGGTCAAGGGAAACAAATTCCCATAGAAAAGGAAAAGTTTGATTAATAATTGATAGAATCTATTTAGTAAACTATATGAGGTGGTACAGTCCAGCTGCCCTCAAAAAGCCTAAGATATTTTCCTCTTTTACCTTAGTAAAAAGGTCATGCATACTGTCTGCAGTGTAGAACTGTTGGCGCAGTGCCAAAAAATCAACGCAACTTAGTAAAATGTGTTTGAGTGTCTGCTTTATGGCAAAGCAGGCGACAAGATGGCGGGTTGGTGGTGAGTGGGCGAGGCAGCACTCAATCGGTCAGAACGCAGACATTGTCCCCTGACAGTGGATTAGGGGTTGACAGCTGATGAGTCCTTTACTTGGAAGACTGTGTTCGGTCTCGCCGGCACCCGCCGGGCGGGCCCGAGCAGAACAGGCAGCACTTCTCGACTGTGTACCTGATTACTTGTGGTGCTTTTATTGGAGTCATCGTAGTCATCATTATCGTCATTTGTATCATAGCCATCATCACCATACCCACCATCATCATAAGCACCATCACTCTCATCACTATAACCACCATAATCATAACCATCATCATAATTATCACCATAACCACGATCACCATAACCACCATCACCATCACTATAATCACCATAACCACCATCATCATAATTATCACCATAACCACCATCACCATATCCATCACTACCATCACCATAACCATTATCATCATAACCACCATCATAATTATCATCATCATAAGCACCATCACTATCATCACCATACCCACCATAATCATAATTATCACCATAACCACCATAATCATAATCATCATCATAATTATCACCATAACCACCATCATCATAGCCACCATCACCACCACTATCATCACCATAACCACCATAATCATAACCATTATCATAATTATCACCATAACCACCATCATCATAGCTACCATCACCATCACTATCATCACCATAACCACCATAATCATAACCATCATCATAATTATCACCATAACCACCATCATCATATCTACCATCACCATCACTATCATAACCATAACCATCATCATAATTATCACCATAACCACCATCACTATCATCACCATCACCACCATAATCATAAACATCATCATAATTATCACCATAACCACCATCACCATAGCCACCATCACCATCACTATCATCACCATAACCACCCTAATCATAACCATCATCATAATTATCACCATAACCACCATCATCATAGCCACTATCACCATCACTATCATCACCATAACCACCATAATCATCATCATAATTATCACCATAACCACCATCACCATAGCCACCATCACCATCATCATAATTATCACCATAACCACCATCATGATAGCCACTATCACCATCACTATCATCACCATAACCACCATCATCATAATTATCACCATAACCACCATCACCATAGCCACCATCACCACCACTACCATTACCATAACCATTATCATCATAACCACCATCGTCATAACCACCATCATAATTATCATCATCATAACCACCATCACCATAACCACCGTCACTATCATCACCATAACCACCATAACCATCACCATAACCACCATAGCCATTCGCCATAACCACCACCATCATAACCACCATCACAATAACTACCATCACCATCACCACGACTATCATCACCATAACTATAATCACTATAAGCACCATCACCATAACCACGATCAACATAACCATTATCATCATAACTATCACCGTCCTGATATGACCTTAGATGTTGCCAGGACGTAAAACTTCAACAATCAACCAACCAATCATATCCATCATCATAACCACCAGCAGTGTCATAATCTTTGTTTGTTGTTTTACGTCCTGGAAACATGTACGGTCATATCAGGACGGGTACTGACTTGTGACAGTGCGCACTCATGACGACTTTATAGTGCTACCCCACTGAGATACCAGGCCGTCGGTACCCTGACCTGATAACCCACACAGTCATATTATCTTGATGTTGTGCTAATCAGTCCTTGCCCTATCATAGTAATGCCAAGCACCAGGCTAGGTTGCGACAAGTTCAATCTGATGTCATTGGTGTTTGTGTATTGTGAGGGTGATTTATTAGTAAATATGTTGATGACCTTCTAGAAATGTTTGTTACACGGGTGATTTGTTAGTAATATACTGACATCCTAAAAGTGTTTGCGTGTCATAGGAGTAATTTGTTAGTAAATATACTAATGACTTTCTAGAAGTGTTTTTGTGTGTGTTAAGCGGGCGATTTGTTTGTAAATATACTGACATTCTACAAGTGTTTGTGTGCTATGGTGGTGATTTATTAGTAAATATGCGGACAGCGTTTAAGAAGTGCTTGTGCGCGTGCATCTACAAGCTGTGCATCAATTAATCTACTAAAACATATAGTGTTCGCCTAATGTTATGAAAGAAACCCACTAAATTCTGTGATATATATGGGTGTTGGCAGGCAGGTGGGCAGGCTGGTGCGGGGGCGCAGTGACTCGTAGTTTGTGGGTTAATTTGGATATATCGGCCAGAGTCTTCGCCCACTTTGACAACTCTGAGCCCTTGAAGATGGGTGAGCGAAGGAAGGGAGGAATGAAGGAGGAGGGGGGTATTGCCACCTCTCTCCTCTCCCCTGCCCGTTCATCCCTACACCCTCCTCCTTTCCGCTCTTTTCTCCTCCCTCCGTCACCGGGCGCGGCTTCCGAATCGGTAGAGCGTAGGCCTCGCATGCAGGAGATTGGGAGTTCAGTTCCCAGTTGAGTCAAACCAATGACTTATCAAATTGATACTCATCGCTACTTAGCCTGGCGCTCGGCATTAATAGGATAGGGCAAGAACCAGTTAGCTTGGTGTCAGGATAATGTGACTGAGTAGGATATTGGGTCTTGGTAAGGGTGGCCTGATTTCCCAGTGGGGCAGAACTATAAAGTAACCATAAGTGTGCACTGTCACAAGTCGGTACCTGTCCTGATATGACCTTAGATGTTGCCAGGACGTATAACTCCAACAACCAACCTCCCTCACCTCCCTTTCTCCCCCTCTCCCGCAACTCTTTGCTCACCAGCCGCCCCCCCCCCCCCCCCCCCACCCCCCCCCCTCCACGTCTCTACCGACCCCCCCCTACCCCGGCGCCTTGGGCACCCTCTAAGGCTTCAACAGCGCCTTGGTGCATATTCTGGTGCTGAACAAGAATGGTCTTCACCTTAACGTGACTCGGTGGTGCTTCTAGGCTTTAACCACACATATATCTCCATGCACACTCTTCGCAAAATGGCTGTAATCTCAGATGGGAAAAACATCGACTGCTTATTTACTTTCTGTCAAAGTATGCATAGCTTTGAATAGGTCTGGTCTCGGTGCCGGTGCATGGCCATTGCTCTTCTAGTGACAGCTGACGCGTGTTCTGACTGTATGTGACGAGGCTGGGCTCGGGATGAGCGTGCTATTTATTTGGGCTATGATGATTTAATGACTGTACCCGCTTGGTCTTGTGGTACTACAGGGTCACATCTCAGAACCTGTGTACCACATTTTTGGTTTCCATGTTACATTGTTAATGATGTTGCCTTCTTTCGGGGGATAGTAGGTCAAGTGGTTATTGTTGACTCTGTGTATTGAGTATGGTAGCAATACTACATGTATTTAATCTGTCCAACAAAATCTATCCAAAATATGTTTCTATGATTTTGTGCTAAAGTGAAAATGTGCATATCGACACCATACATATACCCAAATGTTTATTTAAACTTTTTTCTTGTAAGAAGCAATTCTTATAGTTCGACTATATTCAATAAAATATTGTTTGAATGTGTTGTGTGTGCTAAAATGATGTTATGGATGTGTGTTAAAATGATATTATGGATGGATGTTACACAGTTCATTTTAACAGCTTTCTCAATTTGTATTTGATCTAAATACAAACATTATATTATTTTCTTTCAACTCTGACATATGCAGAAATTGTAGATCTACATGTATATAAACATGGATTCTGCTATTGTTTGGAATATTTTCTGCTATTATTCGGAATGTTTTTACTTTTGGTTTCCATGTCACAAAAATGGAACACAGTTTCTAAGAAGGGCCCGGTAGGGAGGTATGGAGCAGCTTACTGGTGTGTCTGTGTGTGCTGGGTGGGGTGGGGGGGGGGAGCTGTGTGGGTGGGCTTCTATTTTAGACCCTGTTTAAGTGTGAGTATGGTCAATATGAAGCGATTTTAGTTATAGCCTACAGGAGGTTATGGACTATAAATAGACGGGACAAAGAGCAGAAAGGCCACCTGGTGTATGTCTGTCTGCCAGGCGCGCGTGACAAAATCGCGAAACACTGTTTCCAGAATGAATATTTGATAAATAATGCATTATGTTGGTATGCATCTGCATGAATGGTCACTAAATATGTAGTTGCAAATAATGCCCATATTTATCCTTGGAATTCTAGAGTTGATTTAGTCAAAGCAGACAACATTTACTGAGAACAAAATCGCTGGAGTCAAGGCAGACGACATTTATTCAGAGCGGAGTCGATTTCCTCAAAGCAGACGATGTACTCTGAAGGTTGATTTGGTCAAAACAGACGATATTCACTGAAAAGAGAGTCGATTGACTCTAAGCAGACGACATTGAATCAGAATATAATCAATTACTTCAAAGCAGCCAGTCTTCACCCAGAAAAGGATCTCTCACGGATATTTATACACAGTGTAGTAGTATCTTAGGGTCTATGTCGTAAAAAACAACCAGCATTCACTGAGAACTGAGCCGAATGACTCAAAGCAGACGACATTCACCCAGAACACAGTCAACGCAGACGACGACTAGGAATGGTGAGGTAATGCCTATTAATACGGTCTAAATTGCACGCATAGTGAACAGCGTCACGCTCTGCCGCGCACCACTTCAATGTGATATGCCATCCTCGGTTGAATTCCATCTTGCTGGAAAATAAGGAAGAAAAAAAAGAGAGAAGAAACTTGCGAACAAGATCAGAAATGCTGAGCGCGTCGACAGCAGTGGAGCTTGAGAACATGGAGACACAGTGCCGGGTAGTGCTGCCCCGACACTGACAACGCTATCAGCATTCTGCCCAGTGCCTGACTGAAACAGTCAGTGTCCCCTGTGGCGGGTCTTACCAACAGCCACCGTCCGCCCAAGACGGTTGGTTGGTTGTTAGAGTTTTATGTCCTGGCAACATCTAAGGTCATATCAAGATGGGTACTGACTTGTGACAGTGCACACTCATGGCGACTTTATTTTGCTGCCCCACTGGGAAATTAGGCCGCCGACAACATGACCTGATATCCCATTTGGCACATTATCCTGACACTGAGCTAACCAGTCCTTGCCCTATCCTATTAATGCCGAGCGCCAGGCTAGGAACCAGCAAGTATCAATTTTATAAGTCATAGGTTTGACTCGACCGGAAACAAAACTCCTGATCTTCCGCATGCGAGGCCCACGCTCTACTGATTCGGCCAACGCGCCCAGTGCCCAAGTTGGTGATCTTACATGAAAATACCCTCTAGACACCAATTGTTATTATTATTATTATTAAAAACAAAAAGACGACAGAAACCACCAAAACCCACCCACTTCTTGTTTAAATAGTAAATAGCGGTTGCTTGTTGTTGCCGATCCGCTTGTTCCTCTTTGGTGCCTTACTGAGAGTGTAGAATGTTGATGTTAGTACGGGGCGCCCATGCAGGCACTGCGGGTTGTCCTACAAAAAAGAAGTAATAATGCCATTATGGTCGGTATTGTCATTGGAAGTGACGCGTTTACACGCTCCCAAATGACCAGGTTTACTGCCTGTGTGCCCACCGGCACTCCATCACACTGAACTATGTATGTGTGTGTGTATATATATATATATATATATATATATATATATATATATATATATATATATATTCACCCACCCACCCCCAGCCCTCCCCACACCACAGCGTCACATCTAGGTTTTTTTGGGATGCTACTTTGACAGTAGTGGCCCAGCCCCCAGCGGTGAGCGGTAGAACCATTTCTTGTGCTGGTCCCGCTGTCTGTGACCTACAGACAGGTATCCACCAACCCCTGGACAGTGCTCAGTAGGGTTGGTTCGTTGGTGGAGCTTTACGTTCTGGCAACCATCAAAGGTCATACCAGGACGGGTACCGACTTGTGACAGTGTGCACTCATGGTGGCTTTATAGTGCTAGCTCCACTGGGAGACCATGCCGCCAGCACCATGACCTGATATCCCACTCAGTCACTCAGTGGGGTACTTGATGACCTAATTGGACAAAGGATGCTGCAGGTTGGGTAGTCCGTCTAGGATTATGTGCTATTTGTCCCGCGAGAACTTTGGTATTTTAATACAGGTGAGCACTGGTAGGCAGGATGAGATCCGGTGGGTGGTCGGCAGTATGCAGCACTGAGCAAACACAATATATAAGATATATATATATATGAGACTGTCTCAAAAGGTGCTAAGAAATATGGGACAAAACTTTATCCATTGTGCCGATCAACATACTATCTACTTATGCATTTGCTCAGGATAAACTGATTTGTTTTTACATGGTGTTTCATAATCCTAATAGAATACATATTGATTTTGCGCAAATGTCCTTGCATTTTCAGTGTAACCATTTCTGTGCTGTTTTGTGTCAATCGTTACAATGGACAAAAAAAAGAAGAGTTATCACCTTTTGAGACAGGCTCA
Source organism: Branchipolynoe longqiensis (assembly GCA_030323885.1). Lineage (NCBI taxonomy): Eukaryota > Metazoa > Annelida > Polychaeta > Phyllodocida > Polynoidae > Branchipolynoe > Branchipolynoe longqiensis. The sequence goes on along the minus strand of CM059194.1, from coordinate 74,181,442 downwards.
TATGCAGTAAAGCCTCTCTATACCGACCCCTCCACAGATCGACCACTCCCCTATATCGATCCCTTTATTTGGGTACCAACAATACCATTGTAAGGATATTCTAACTCTCTAAACGGACCACCTCCATAAATGGACCACTTAAAGTCGGTCCCACGGTCAGTCGATTTAGAGAGGTTTTACTGTGCATATATATATATAAGCAAAATTGATAAATAAGATGTATAAATAAGATTGATAAGCATCTAGCCATGAGGGTGTCGCCATCTAGTGTGTGTGGTGAGCACTAATCTGCAGATCAACGCCACCTATAGAGTAATTGTAGTTGTGGAACCCCATTCAGTTCAGAATTTAGAGGAGGATCTAGATATTTTGCTATGATACAAGAAATGCCTCTTAAACTCGGTATTAAATATACAGTTCCTGGGTGCTATTATGTAATGCACCACTGTAGCAGAAAGGAGAAACCAGCTCTCTACACTACGATACTAACAATACAAGTAATCATGTGTGTGTGATGTATAACGCATTATACACGTATAAATGCATGGGGAACATATATACTTTACCACTTCCTCCATCGGCGCATTGGTGGAGTGCCCCTCCCCAAGCTCTCGGGAGTTGTATATGGATGACCCCCTCGCGTCGCACACACTTGAGGAATTTATATATATATATATAAATATATATATATATATATATATATTTATATATGGTGATTGACATCTATTTGTATCTCATCTGAAAGTGGCGCGGCCCGTTTGCTTTCAATCAAATTTGCCCCGTGCCAAGTTTTCAATCGACGGCTGCCGCGGTGGTAGTAAGCACATTGGAGCCCGCTAGAGGGCGCCAGCGTAATTTCCTGCCCGCGAGATGGCGTGTTTCCCCGGCGAATGGCACCTGGTTGCTAACAGTTCACCGATCATGTGTCACTTCCCGAGGATCAAATTGACCAACCGTCACATGGCTTACTGTTTGTTGGGATACAGATTAATTTATTAGCTGCATCATTTTCACCGCCAAGTGAAGTTGGTCCTCTTTGTGTAATTTTCAAGGAAGTAGAACTACAGTAATGAGCTATGCTAAAGAGCCCCAGTGCTTGGCCTATGTGTGAGTTATGTTCATTTAAACTAGCTGTGGTGACAGCTACACACCATGAATTACTCACTTGTATGGTCTTTTTAGGAGACTTTTTTTAAAGTAGTAAAAACAATTAGGCTGAGAATCGTGAAATACACGGTACCCAATGTTAGAAGCAGATGTCAAGCTTTAAGTTATGGTGCAGTCACACTACGACGCTTCTCCCAGTGACCCATCAGCGTTGAAAATAAAATCTTGCACTTCGAGAAACGTCCAACTTTTCGGCAGTTTGGGGAAAAAGATCGGCGTCAGCGCGGCGAATTATGTGAGCGCGGCCAACGTGTGTCGACGCGTTGGGGGAAAAAAAAAAAAAGTTTGCGCCACGTCTTCATCTAACCTTAAACGTTGCTAGGGCGTAAAACAAAAATGCCCCAGTTTGCCGCAACATGTGAGCAATGACCCTCCCGCGCGTGCGCCGTCTTCCTAGCGTTCCCATAACGTTATTCCGGCGCGTCCAACGCATCGCGACGCGAGCCTAACGTCCTTACCCATATATTTGCGCGCGCTGCCGGTCGTTGTTTTTTTTTTGACACGCTTAAAACCTTGGGCGACCGGCAATGCGCGCCGACGTTGTCCGCCGACCATCAATGTCAAGGATAGTGTACCGACGTGTACCGACACGCTCATAACGCGCCCCCAGCGAGTCCAGACATTTCACTTATTATCGCCCAAAATCACTACACGTTGCCGTGTCGCCGGCAAGAAGCGTCGTAGTGTGACTGCACCATTAAATTATCCCCATCTCAGAAGCAGATGGCAAGCTTTAAGTTAAAGTGTCCCCATTTCAGAAGCAGATGGCAAGTTAAATTGTCCCCATGTCAGAACTAAATTGCAATATCTGAGTACAATGAGCCTGGTACCAGAAGTAGTTGGCAAACATTAAGTACAATGGGCCTGGTACCAGACGCAGTTGGCAAACATTAGATACAATAAGCCTGGTACCAGAAGTAGTTGGCAAATATTAAGTACAATGGGCCTGGTACCAGACAGTTGGCAAACATTAGATACAATAAGCCTGGTACCAGAAGTAGTTGGCAAACATTAAGTACAATGGGCCTGGTACCAGACGTAGTTGGCAAACATTAGATACAATAAGCCTGGTACCAGAAGTAGTTGGCAAACATTAAACACAATGAGCCTGGTACCAGAAGTAGATGGCAAACATTAAGTATGATGAGCCTGGTACCAGAGGCAGATGGCAAACATTAAGTACAATGAGCCTGGTACCAGAAGTAGATGGCAAACATTAAGTATGATGAGCCTGGTACCAGAGGCAGATAGCAAACATTAAGTACAATGAGCCTGGTACCAGAAGTATATGGCAAACATTAAGTATGATGAGCCTGGTACCAGAAGTAGTTTGCAAACATTAAGTACAATGAGCCTCGTACCAGAAGTAGTTGGCAAACATTAAGTATGATGAGACTGGTACCAGAAGCAGATGGCAAACATTAAGTACAATGAGCCTGGTACCAGAAGTAGTTGGTACCAGAAGTAGTTGGCAAACATTAAATACATGAGCCTGGTACCAGAAGTAGTTGCCAAACATTAAATACAATGAGCCTGGTACCAGAAGTGGTTTGCAAACATTAAGTACCAGGCTCATCGTATTTAAGTTGGCAAACTTTAAGTTCAATTGTCCCCATGTCAGAACTAGATTGCAATATTTGAGTACAATGAGCCTGGTACCAGAAGTAGTTGGCAAATATTAAGTACAATGAGCCTGGTACCAGAAGTAGTTGGCAAAGATTAAGTACAATGAGCCTGGTACCAGAAGTAGTTGGCAAAGATTAAGTACAATGAGCCTGGTACCAGAAGTAGTTGGCAAAGATTAAGTACAATGAGCCTGGTACCAGAAGTAGTTGGCAAAGATTAAGTACAATGAGCATGGTACCACAATGAGCCTGGTACCACAAGTAGACTCCTTCCCCTTGCCAAGTAGACTCAGCCCCCACCAGTACCTTCCCCTCCCCATCCCCTGGTGGCGGCAGATGTAGTTACAGGGACGCCGTGTGGTCGGTGACGTGGCGGGACGAGTGTTAATGCCGTCATAGCGCCCCCTAATGAATACTAAAGTAGCCCGTTACCCGAGTGGCGAGTGGGTGTTGGTGCGGGGGTGTCACACGGGTGTGTATGTGTGTGTGTCATGAGGGTGGAGGTGTAGCGATGTTACTAAGGCGTGCATGAGTAAGTGTGTGACTATCATGTGAGTGGAGGTGTAAAGATATCACATGGTGCGTGTATGAGTGAGTGTGTGTGAGTGCGTGTGTCATGTAGATGGAGGTGCACAGATGTCACCTGAGGAGTGTGTGTGTGTGTGTGTGTGACTGGAATGTGGGTGGAGGTGTAGAGGTGTTATGGTAGGTGTGTGTGAGTGTGTGTGCCTGGACTGTGGGTGGAGGTGTAGAGGTGGTATGGTAGGTGTGTGTGAGTGTGTGACTGAGTGTGTGTGACTGGAATGTGGGTGGAGGTGTAGAGGTGTAGAGATGTTATGGTAGGTGTGTGTGACATGAATGTGGGTGGAGTTGTAGAGGTGTTACGGGAGGTGTGTCTGAGTTTGTGAGTGCGTGTGTCATGTTGATGGAGGTGCACAGATGTGACGTGAGCAATGTGTGTGTGTGTGACTGGAATGTGGGTGGAGGTGTAGAGGTGGTATGGTAGGTGTGTGTGAGTGTGTGACTGAGTGTGTGTGACTGGAATGTGGGTGGAGGTGTAGAGGTGTAGAGATGTTATGGTAGGTGTGTGTGACTGGAATGTGGGTGGAGTTGTAGAGGTGTTACGGGAGGTGTGTGTGAGTTTGTGAGTGCGTGTGTCATGTTGATGGAGGTGCACAGATGTGACGTGAGGAGTGTGTGTGTGTGTGACTGGAATGTGGGTGGAGGTGTAGAGGTGGTATGGTAGGTGTGTGTGAGTGTGTGACTGAGTGTGTGTGACTGGAATGTGGGTGGAGGTGTACAGGTGTAGAGATGCTATGGTAGGTGTGTGTGACTGGAATGTGGGTGGAGTTGTAGAGGTGTTACGGGAGGCGTGTGTGAGTTTGTGAGTGCGTGTGTCATGTTGATGGAGGTGCACAGATGTGACGTGAGGAGTGTGAGTGTGTGTGTAATGTGGGTGGATCTGCACAGGTCGGGCGGGTGTGTCAGTGTGTGAGCGTGTGTGTGGCTGGCCTATGGGTGGAGGTGTGGTGTAGCCGTATCGGGAAGGTTATGAGTGAGTGACTAATCGGGGTGTTAGTGCTAACAGTTTGCATGCATGGCGACTTTATAGTGCTGCCCCATTGGGATACTGCAATGTGGGCACTATGACACTGTATTCCAATAAGTCGCTTTATTCGGGCACTGACCCACCCTTATCCTGCCGTCCTCATATTACCTTGGGTGTTGTCAGGATGTAAAACCCCAACTGAAATCCCTTTTCCTATCACCAGGCAAAGTATGGACAAGGATCAGTTCAGGAAGTCTTTGGTTTGAGTCGGCCAATGCTCGAACCCACTGCCTCCCGCACGGGAAGCAGGCGCCGGAGAATATATATACATAATATATATATATATATATGTATATATATATATATATATATATGAATATATATATATATATATATGTATATATATATATATATTTAGCAAAAATATATCCTTTTAATGCATAAATGTATATATGTAAATGATAAATATGTTGTATTATATATGCGGTTGTCTGTTAAACTGAGTAGTCTGTGGACAACATTTTGTTTGAAAGGCCTGCAAAAGCTTCAAGTAAACACTCTTGGGATGTGACGTAAATACCTTTTTGTTGGGGGGGGGGAAGCTTTTCTCTCTAAATTTTGATTAAATTTCTAAAGTTTTAAGGAGGTTTGTGTGGGAATGGATGTGATAACTACAATGCACATGCTCTGACCCGAGGCTGTCCAAGCGCGACTGGACTTTAAAGGCTCGGTCAAATACACGTTAGTGGACGTAGTTGAACGTAGTGGAGGCTAAAGTAGTTGAACGTAGTGTAAACTGTAATGTACTGGCATCCATACTTCTCCGTGATGAGAACGTGATGAGAACGTGCATGGGCTGTGAGTCCCGATTTAAGCTTTGGATATGTTCAAAAGAGATGATTGATTGATTGGTGGTTGCTTTACACCGTGTCGGCAGCATAGGCCATAGTCTCGGCGAGGGAACGTTTGATGCAGACATAGCATCCATGATGATAACTTACTCTAGCATACTCTAGCATACTCTAGCATACTCTAGCATACTTCTTAATGTACTCTAGCATACTCAAACATACTCTAGCATACCCTAGCATACTTTGACCTGCACAAAACCTTGGCCGTTTTGCCGTGGTCACATAGCCGTTAGTGGACGAAGTTGAACGTATTGGGGGGTAACGTAGTTAAGCATACATAGTTCAACATAGTTCAAAGGCGTTCAACGTAGTTCAACGTAGTTTGTCGTAGTTTGACGTAGTTTGACATAGTTTGACGTAGTTCGACATAGTTCGATGTAGTCTGGCATAGTTCAACATAGTTCAACGTAGTTCAATGTAGTTCAACGTAGTTGGACCTACCAGGATCCGTACCATAACGTATTTATCTGTACTATTAGGTGGGTGATCAACCAAAACCTGCTGTACCTGAATGTAGTTGAACGTGGTGACAGCACGTTTCACCCACGTTATTCTATCTACGGATCACTACGTCCACTAATGTGTATGTAACATGTAAATGACCGGGGCTTAGAGTCTAGAATGGATTCGATTGTGGCAGGACTTATAGCCCTGTCACATTACGATGCTTCTCGCCAACGCGCGTCGACGTGTGTGATTTTTTGCCAGAACGTTGGGACACATCAGGAAGTGTTACGAGCACGTTAGGCGCGCGTTGGTATATGTTGATGGATGGCGACGGTCGGCGAGGATTGGCGGCGCGCGCCGTGGCACGTCGAACATGTGCCAACGTGTGGGTGCGAACGTTATGGGGACTTTAGGAGGACTTCGAGATACGTTAAACGCGCTGGAATAACATTATGCGAACATTATGCACATGCCACATGCACGTGAGGGTCATTCCCACACATTGTTTTATGTATATATATATATATATATTTAGCAAACATATATCCTTTTAATGCATAAATGTATATGTAAATGATAAATATGTTGTATTATATATGCGGTTGTCTGTTAAACTGAGTAGTCTGTGGACAACATTTTCTTTGAAAGGCCTGCAAAAGCTTCAAGTAAACACTCATGGGATGTGACGTAAATACCTTTTTCTCTAAATTTTGATTAAATTTCTAAAGTTTTAAGGAGGTTTGTGTGGGAATGGATGTGATAACTACAATGCACATGCTCTGACCCGAGGCTGCCCAAGCACGACTGGACTTTAAAGGCCCGGTCAAATACACGTTAGTGGACGTAGTTGAACGTAGTGGAGGCTAAAGTAGTTGAACGTAGTGTAAACTGTAATGTACTGGCATCCATACTTCTCCGTGATGAGAACGTGATGAGAACGTGCATGGGCTGTGAGTTCCAATTTAAGCTTTGGATATGTTAAAAAGAGATGATTGATTGATTGGTGGTTGCTTTACCCCGTGTCGGCAGCATAGGCCATAGTCTCGGCGAGGGAACGTTTGATGGAGACATAGCATCCATGATGATAACTTACTCTAGCGTACTCTAGCGTACTCTAGCATACTCTAGCATACTTCTTAACGTACTCTAGCATACTCTAACATACTCTAGCATACCCTAGCATACTTTGACCTGCACAAAACCTTGGCCGTTTTGCCGTGGTCACATAGCTGTTAGTGGACAAAGTTGAACGTATTGGAGGGTAACATAGTTCAGCATAGTTCAACATAGTTCAAAGGCGTTTAACGTAGTTCAACGTAGTTCAACGTAGTTTGACGTAGTTTGACATAGTTTGACGTAGTTTGACGTAGTTCGACGTAGTTTGACGTAGTTCGATGTAGTTTGACGTAGTTCAACGTAGTTCAACATAGTTCAATGTAGTTCAACGTAGTTGGACCCACCGGGATCCGTACCATAACGTATTTATCTGTACTATTAGGTGGGTGATCAACCAAAACTTGCTGTATCTGAACGTAGTTGAACGTGGTGACAGCACGTTTCACCCACGTTAATCTATCTACGGATCACTACGTTGACTAATGTGTATGTAACGTGTAAATAACCGGGGCTTAGAGTCTAGAATGGATTCGATTGTGGCAGGACTTATAGCCCTGTCACATTACGACACTTCTCGCCAACGCGCATCGACGTGTGTGATTTTTTGCCGGAACGTTGGGACACATCAGGAAGTGTTACGCGCATGTTAGGCGTGCATTGGTATACGTTGATGGATGGCGACGGTCGGCGCCGTGCTTGCACAAAACTTTCAACGTGTGCCAACCTGAATCAACGTGTGGGTGTGAACGTTATGGTGACTTTAGGAGGACGTTGAGATACGTTAAACGTGCTGGAATAACATTATCCGAACATTATGCACATGCCACATGCACATGAGGGTCGTTCCCACACGTTGTACCAAACACGCCGCATTGTTGTTTTACGTCCTAGTTACATCTAAGGTCATATCAGGACGGCGCGCCACAACTTTCGGCCGCACACTACCAACACGTTGTGCTGACATCAAACTTTTTCCCACCGCGCCGAAAAGTTTGATGTGTCTCGACACGTACAACTTATTTTGCGCGTTGGCGGCGCGCCGGCGAGAAGCGTCGTAATGTGACAGGGCCATAAGCGGTTACTCTTCTATATCGGACCAGGGCCCGAGGGCTTCCAGGACGAGTATTGGGTGAGTCAGAGTCAATGCATTTCTCTGGCCGCAATGCACCTCCCACCCCGAGTGTCACCCTACCAACACCTCACAGTAGGGTGGTTACGCCATCATCAGATGCAGTTGATATTCTAATTTTAGCAATTTCTGTGCAGTTTGAGATATCTTTGATATCGGGCGATAATCAGTCCAGTCCAGTCATAGGTGACATTGTAAGGAGCAGGGCACCAGAAATGTAATGGCTGTCCACATAGAGAAAGTGTTTTTGCCAATATTTAAAGCTGCATAGTCTGATGAATTATCAAATTTTCAAAACCAAAACAATTATCTAAATTTTATACTACATATCTAACTTAGATACTGGTGCACTTATTAAACATTTCTCACCACCTAGATAGAAATACTGAGTCAATTTAATAGAACCTGTTACTGCAGAAACCTATGGTTCATAGTTTTGGCATGCTTGCCAAAATTAATATTGCATGTTTGCATTTCAAATATCTCAAAAGTTAGCCAGTTCAAATAAAAAGTTACATATCTAACTTAGATAATGATGCACGTATTAAGAATTGTCGTCACATCGAAGGGAATACTACGTCAATTTAATAAAATCTGTTACTGCAGAAGCCTATGGTGTTAGAGTATTGGCATGCTTGGCAAAATTATTATTGCATGTTTGTATTTCAAATATCTCAACAGTTAGCCATTTAAAATAAAAGTTACTTCAAACTAAAGTAAGGTCGATTATAACGATGAGCCTAATATATTTATCTAAGAAAATGACAGAAACTCAAAACCATGGGACTGCAACTTTTACTAAGTTTTAGCAGGCGCTACGTCCACACCTGTGCGCATTGTGTATTTACTCTGTCCAAACTTCCACCTTATTAGTTGGCATTGGCTTCCAGTCTTTCATATTGGAAATCGTAGTGCTCCTAATTTCTTTGGCGAAGCCATTGTGGCGGCGGCATTGGCACTACAATTTGGGTTAGCTGGGTGGGGAAAATGTGGTCGAGTGGTGGGCGGTGGTGGTTGCACTCCACATTATTGCGCTCTAACACTCCATCCCACCCCGGACCTCGACAAATGGCTTCTATGTGACACACCCACCTGCACAATGGGCGCCTCATACTAACAGCTCACAGCTTAGTTTTCTTTTAAGTAAATTGAAATCATTGAAATCTGCCATAGCTTTTGTAAATCTTTAGCCCATCCAATAAGGTCAACACAGCTCGATTCTTACACTATCATGGAGGAAGCCTAAGCTGTACGTGCATATATGTATACGGATATTTATTTATTTATTTATTTATTTATTTATTTATAGACTATTTTCGCTATATTGATTCCTTCGGGGGCTTCCCCACTGTGTTTTCGTGGATAACCCGATCCGTGCTCACGGCGGCCATTGATTGCCCACTTCCGCCGGTCTCCGCCAGGTGGAGTCCTGCCTCCGGCCACCTTTTCAAAGTTGGGCCCCCGTGGTATGGGTCAGCCAATCAGAGGCCAGTTAATGGCGCTATCACGGAAACACGACTGCCGCGTTCAGGTGTCTGATTGGTCAAAGAGGCCGGACGGGTTTAACTGCGGGCGACTGGGGGATAGGCCGGGTGACAAAGCGCCGTGATGGCCCGACTACAGGGGGCAGGCCGCCACTCATTTACGGACACCGGGCGGAGAGCAGCCTTTGACGGCGCGTCCGGGGATTGGGGGGGGGGGGGGCTGGGGAAGGGGGAGGGGTGCGGGGGTGCGAGAGGCGGGGGGAGGTGTGGAAGGGGGTGGGTGGGGTGCGAGAGGCGGGGAGCGGGGTAGGGGGACAAGAGGTGAGGGGAGGGGGGAGAGGCGGGTTTACGAGAGGCGGGCGAGGGGCGGCGGGGGGGGGGGGAGTGGGGGTGCGGAGGGTGTCTGCATCATACACACCTTTACAGCTGGCAGCGACTGACGGGATAGCCTAGTGGTACAGGGCCCGAGATGTGGTGGGTCCGATCCCCGGCCGAGACAAACGGAAGACTTGGAGATCTTGCACTTGTCGCTCCCTAAGTTTGGTTGTGTGTTTAGTGGGATAGCGTATAATATGAGGAATTTTTAAATTCTAATACCTAGGCTTCAGCAGTAATACATTCTATTAAATTGGCTCAGTGTCCCTTTCTATGCAGCATCAAATGCTTATTAAATGCACCAGTCTTTTTGTTGGAGATGTAGAATCAAATCTAGGTGTGTGTTTGCTTTCGAAATGTAGGTGTATGTTTATTTTGGACTTGTAACACTGACTGACACCAGAACGAGGTTAGCACCGGAAGCAAGCTGACATTGCTGTCGTGGTAATGATTGATATGCCTGTATCCTGAAGTAGTTCATAGTGAGGCCCCAATGGCTGAACACGTCCATGAATACATCTCAGCAATGATGCACTTAAAACGCAAAAACCGAATGAGTTGAGTTCAGCATCCGTCTCCCCTTTTGGGAGATGGTGGGTTTCGAACCCTGGTCGAGTCAACCCAATGACTTAAATATTAATATTTGTCGCTTCCTGGCCAGGCATTCGGCATTATTAGGATAGGGCAAGGACTGGTTAGCTCAGTGTCAGGATAATGTAACCGAGTCGGAAATCGGGTCATGGTGCCGATGGCCTGGCCCTACAGTAGGGCAGCACTATAAAGTCGCCATGAGTGCGCACAGTCACAAATCGGTACCCGTCCTGATATGACCTTAGATGTTGCCAGGACGTAAACCTCCAACAACAACCAACCTCATGGACTTGAGTCAATCTTCCCTGATTCCAATGAACTGAGGATGCGTCCACTGAGAGTTGTCTGTTTCCAACAAGGTGATGGCAGACGACATTTTGAGTGCGGATTATTCATTCAATGGTAACAAGTGGCTATCATTATCAGCGATGGGCAGTTTTCTTGACAACAACCGATCTTTACGCAGAGCAGACATGTAGTCAGGTTACGCAACAATTACCTAGCGCGTTCATTGTCTAGACATGTGGCATTTGGTCCCCACATGCGATATTTACTCAAGGTATTGATATTTTATTTCACCAGGGTAGACGATATGTGATCAGTGGAGACGACATTGATCAACTAACTTGCATAATGTCGTCAACAACGCCATGCGATCGGATGACAGCGTTTTAAGTTATTTAATATGGGACGGGTGGCCGAATGAGTTGTGTGTCCGCCTCCCGTTTTGGTAGGTGGTGGGATTCGAACTCGCGGGTTTGAACCCTGGCCGAGTCAAACCAATGACTTAAGAATGTACACGTGTCACTACCTAGCCTGACGCTCGACATTGCTACGATAGGGTAAGGAGCAGTGGACTGAGGAAGTCCAATTGTCTATAATCAAAGTTCCCCCTTCTTAAAGTTGTATAGTCCGATTATTTCGAGTTTCTGCCATTTTCTGAGATAAATAAATTAGATTGGTTGTTGTAATCTATGTTACTTTAGTTGGAAGTCACTCTTTTATTTAACATGGCTAAATTTGGAGATATTTGAGATATTTTGAGATATTTGAAGTGCAAATATGTCAAATTAGTTTTGGCAAGCACACCACAGGCTTCAGCAATAACAAGATTACTGACAGGTTCTATTAAATTGACTTAGTTTGTCCTATGTGGCAACAAATGCTTATTAAGTGCATCAGTATCCAAGTTAGATATGTAGCATCAAATCTAGATAGTTTTTTTTTATAATAAATTTTATACTTTCATCGGACTATGCAGCTTTAATCAAATATTGTAAAAAAACAAATCCAAGCCAACGGGCCATGATAGTTTTCATTTCATTGGTGGTACTAGATTTTATTGTTATCCATTGTTTGCGCGTGGGGATGGGGGCATTGGAGAGATTATGTCTTGGGGACATCTAAAACCATATAAGGACGAGCACCAACTTGTGGTGTTACGTACTCATAACTGCTTTATAGTGCTTCCCACTGGGAGGAGACTGGGTTGCCGGCACCATGAACCAATATCTCACCTTGTCCTAACACTTAACCAACCAGTCCTTGTCTTATTTTAGTAATACCAATTGCCATGCAAAGTAGCTAGCGACAAATATCAATTGAGTCTTTGAGTTGATTCGGCCGGGGATTGATCCCATGACCTGTCGCATGGAAGACAACTGCTCTGGCCAGTTGGTCATCCCGTCCGGTTGTGGGGTCACTGGAAGTTGCTTGTTCTGGTGATTCATCTCTGACTGGGCAGTTGAAAGTCTGGAGGTGGGAGTTACTCTCTTTGCTGCTCGGCTGTCCGCGCCCAACCAGCTCAGCATCACTCATCACCCGCCCACACATCCATCCACTCTACCGTGGGGGTAGACAGGGGCGACATGCTAATTACTACAATAAGCGGCGCGCTGCATCGTGGAAGACGCATGCGCATGCGCCGCAGCGGGCCAATGGTAGTGTTCATGGCCCCACGTGGTGCGCCGGGAGACCTATGGACGGGTGTTCCGAGCCGGATCCACAGGCGCCGGTCTCTCGCCGCCTAAGTAGGGGGCGCCACCGTCACCGTGTTGATAGAGCGGTGTAAGCTTCACACCAGCACCCAGCACATGCACAGCCACACACCACACGCGCACACGCGCACCCACACGCGGCAAACACAAGCACACATTGGCACGCACAGGCACACTGGCACACAGCACATGCACAGCCACACACCACACGCACACACACGCACCCACACGCGGCAAACACAAGCACACATTGGCATGCACAGGCACACAGCACATGCGCATGGCACACACTGGCACACACCCATACACAGCACACACAGGCACATATTCACACCGGCACCCAGCACATGCCCAGACACACACCACACGCGCACACACGCACCCACACACGTCAAAACACAAGCACACATTGCCATGCACAGGCACAGTGGCACACAGCACATGCGCATGGCACACACTGACACACACCCATACACAGCACACACAGACACATAGTCACACCGGCACCCAGTACACACATGCACAGACACGGCACATACAAGCACACATTGGCACCCATGTCCCACACACCACACAGAGGCCTACACCCTCCCGCTCACACACACCACACAGGCACATATTCACACCGTCACCCAGCACATGCACAGCCACACACCACACGTGCACGGCACACATAGGCCTACACTACACGTGCACCCACACCCCCACACACCACACACCACACACAGACACCGCGGCACCCAGCACACGCGCACACCGCATACAGACACACACATACACCCACCGCACACACAGACACATCGCACATCGGCACACACTGGCATACCGACACACACACCCATACACCACACACATGCACACACTAGCACACAACACAGAGGGACACGCCCGGACACATATGCACCCATCACACCCACACACAGTCACTCACCACACACTCACCCACACACATGCACATACCGGCACACAACCCAGATGCACACACTGGCACACGACACAGAGGCACACGCCCGCACACACATGTGCACCCACCACACCCACACACACCACACACAGACACTCACCACACACTCACACACGGGCACACACACCCGCACACACATGCACCCACCAAACACACATACCACACACAGGCACTCACCACACCCACCCACACCACCCACACCACCCACACCACCCACACCCGCACACATGCACCCACCTACATCTACTCACACACCTACACCCATACACCCACTCACAAATTTCCATTCACACCACTCACATTCACACAAGCACGCACATACACACTAACATTAGTAACAATATATCTATAGACATCCACTGCACACACATATTGTAGTAACTACCCCCCCCCCCCCCCCCCCACACACACACACGTACAAGCTGGTGCTAGTGTGGTGAGACAGTGTCCTGGACGTGCTGCTTTGGACTCCACACTGCTCGAAATGTCTGAAAGTCGTCTGCCGACAACACATTCCTATGATAATCTGCCCCTTTTTGGCGAGTTTGCATGCAGTTGACATGGTTACGTATTCCATTGCTTGGAGAAGGCGCAGATGTCATCGCATGCAATTCCTTAAGGCCCAGTCACACCTTACCGGACTGGGGTATCGACACTGTCCGGTGAAATACGGCAATGTCCGGTACCCATCCGGCGGTGTCCGGTGGTGTCTGGTACAAGTTTTGAACATGCACAAAACTGCTACCGGACACCGCCAGACTGATGTGTCCGGTATGTCTGGTACCCATCCGTACATGTCCGGTACCCATCCATTGGTGTCCGGTTGGTGTCCGGTTTGTCCGGTTTGTCCGGTACATGTCCAGTACCCATCCCTTACGTGTCTGGTTCTCGTCCGGTTCTCGTCTGGTACATGTACGGTACATGTATGGTACATGTACGGTACTTGTCCGGTCGCCCGGCGGCAATTGACCCAATTACGCTCCATTTCGGTACATTTCGATACTTTTTGTCACCTGAGAGCACCGGACTAGACAATTCTTTGTCCGGTGGTGTCCGGTACTCAATCCGGTAAGGTGTGACAGGCGCTTTAGAAACGATTGACGCATGTTTTATTAATAATTCGCCAATGATTGATTTGTGCACATTCTAAGTGCCAAAACAGCTTACCTTTGACTGCATTCAAACGGAAATCGTGTATATATATATATATATATATATATATATATATATATATATATATATATATATACACATACCGTGTTCTCGCGGCTTCACGCCCATATGTGGGTTAGCTCCTCCCCACACTCGGCCAATATTTCATAACCGCCCGCCCGTTTAACGCCCATGTGTGAGTAAACACTCACCCCCCACTTCAGTGAATTGCCAATTTAAATACGCATGGCGTTAACCCGTGAGAATACTGTACAGTAAAACCTCTCTAAATCGACTAACCTTGGGACCGACTTTAAGTGGTCCATTTAGGGAGGTAGTCGGTTTAGGGGGTTAGAATATGGTTACACATTCAATGGTATTGTTGGGACCCAAATAAAGGGATCGATATAGGGGAGTGGTCGATCTGTGGAGGTGATCGGTTAGAGAGGTTTAACTATATATATTGTATATATATATATATATATATATATATATATGAAGTGGGCGAGACTTCTCTCGAGCTATGACCATTGCGGGCTTGGGCCGAGCAACCCGCATTTTGAAATGCAGGCTGCTCGCCGGGACAGGCCCGCATCGGCCATCAAATGCGGGGCCGGGTTTACGGCCGTAAAGCGTTGCTAGGAGACATAGATCGCGACTTTCCTAGCAACGATGGAAGGTTGAGCACTCGGGCTCGGACCCATTGGACATGTTTTTGCACGCTCTGATGTTTTAGACCTTTATTGTTGGAATTCTGAATTGTTTTAAAGTAATCATGGTGGGAAGGGTCGTATTTATGCATATTCATTATTATTAGCGAAACAGATTGTATCAGGCGGGTAAGAATAAAGCGTGAGCTCTTAAAAGTGATCGGAACGTTCCTTGCATTCTTTACTATTCTCCAGTCTCTACGTATATTAACCACTATGGTCAACTTGATATTGATATTCGATTATTCTATATGTAACTAAGGGCCTTCTGCCTGGTAGGCCTTAAAGCAGCCGATCAACCCTTCTGTGGGGATATATTTGACACATTATCAATAAAAACCTGAATTAATGTAGTGATATTGAACTGAGTAAGACATTAACTTAGGCTGTTTATAAGTGACAGCAGCGGCACAACATAGGGTGTCGGTCTAGATCTGGATTAACTAAAGTTTATTAACACACACCAAACGGCGGGGAGGAGAGCCAGTTAGTTGAACCAATAAGTAAATTCTTTCTTATATAAATGCGGGGGAGGGACAAACCGTATTTCTATGGTACTCTGGCTGTCGGCCCTTAGCCCGGGAATTAACCGACGGAGTCGGTCGACCTGCAGATGGGACGAGAGGCGGCGGCGGCGGCGCGCGGCAGGCCCAGGAAATTCACTCGGAAATCATTATGGAATTTAACGCATAGGCTTGCCTTAGGTGGGGGCGAAATAGCCGAAAGGTTAAATATATATATATATATATATATATAAATATATATATATATATATACACAGTAAAACCTCTCCAAATTGACCAACCATGGGACCCACTTTAAGTGGTCCATTTAGGGAGGTGGTCGGTTTAGAGAGTTAGAATATCCTTACAATGGTTTTTTTGGGACCCAAATAAAGCGATGGATATAGGGGAGTGGTCGATCTGTGTAGGGGTCGGTACAGAGAGCTTTTACTGTATGTGTGTGTGTGTGTGTTACCTTTAGACTGTTTGTGGAGTGGGCGTTCATATACATTTGTTTTCGAATGATTTATAGAAAAGGTTTACAATTAAAGCCATGTGTTTTAGGAAAATCATTGGGATTTCGCTAACATACTGTTGTCTATCGAATGTGGTTGTCTATCGGATTAGCTGGTTGTTAGTAAATCTCGATGCCATGAAGGAATTCTAACGGACAGCCTACAGCGATCCTACGCCAGACTAAGGAAGAAGCCTAATTACTTTAGAAGTTGAGTGTTTCCTAGGCTAACAACTTTAAATTCTATTAACATACACATACTTATAGACAGACCTGTTCTTTTAAGCACGGTACCACAACCGATTTGTATTACTATTAGTAAGGCAGAATACCACAGGTGGCGCTAGTGTAGTGTCTAAGAAAGTAGTACAGGGGAAGTGGGTAATGGAATTTAATAGTACTTTGGTATTTATACTCATCTAATAAACGAAGCAACTCACACATATATATATATATATATATATATATATATATATATATATGCATATATATATGTATACATATATATATGGGCAACTCTCCTGAAAACTGGTCAGCATGGGATGAGATTTTAAAACATCAATAAAAAGACTTCCTACTTATTTATTTCCTTATACTTGTAATATTCATGTTCAGTTTTGATGTAAGAAATAAGGGAAATAAAATAAACTGTGTGCAACTTTGGTCCTTTTAGTTAAGAAGTGTTTTTGTACCAAAAGAAAGCATTTTACAGTCAGCCATTTGGAACATGACATATGGGACATGGTTGAATCCTTACTAACATCTTGTATTGCATTGATATATGAAACAAAACAGTTCCCAAATCAAAAATGAAGTATTTATTAACATGTATGCATGCTTAAATTTAAAAAGAAATTATTTGATGTCTTCAGAAATAACATTACAAATGTCCATCACAGATGTAACCAGTGGTGTCTGAATGCCACACAAATATTGTACACTAATTATTCAGTGAATAAAGCATGGCTGGGAATTACTTTAAAAAAATCAATATAAGCACTACATATTTCTGTATATTATGCCATGATTAATATGGTTCGAATTATGATATTATGTAATTCTGCTTAGATTTTTATTAAGCAGACTGTGTGGTGTCCTAAACATGTGTTACATCTGAGCAACACATGTTATGCTGCCATAAGACATCGCTTAATCATGGACTACACCTTTATGTTTTATCTTGTCAATTTATATTTGACATACAGGTATGCGGGTATTGCAGTACCTACCTGCTAAAATACCTCAGGGAGTTTGACGCCCCTGCCTTGCAAAGTTATAAACCACTGCCTTGTGGTGTACAGGTTCTTGATAGAACCAAAGGCTAATGCCAGGTACACACATGCCGTATAGGATTCGTGCACTAAAACTCCCGATCCGCTTAAAACTGAAAACAGGCCGATTCATTTTTCGAATCGCGAATCGCAATCGTAGTGCTAGCTCACACCTACCGTTTTAGTCGTAAAAATCGCGAATCGCAATCGGTAGGTGTGCTAGGGGAGTGCACACCTCACGATTTTTGGGCAGTTTTAGATCGTATACGCTAGGTGGGTGCGGAAAAACGATCGTAAACGGTAGGTGTGTACCGGGCATAAGGGAGCAAACCCTAACAGAAAACCATGCTTCCGTAGCAGCATATGGGGTGGTGATGAATGGAACTCCCAACATCTCCCGACCAGCCACTGCAGGGACAAATAGTTTGCGCCTGTCTTGACGTGCTCTTGCCGGTGTGAGACCTCTATTTGCTCCCCAAGAGAGTGCTGCTAGTAACTTGTAAAAGCCAGCAGCACTTCAACACTTTGCAAGCAGCTTTTATGAAGTGCGCAACTGCACAAAATAGCGGCACTTAAGAAATAAAAGCAGTCTTTGTCGCATTGCGACCGACAGCATGATGATGATGACATGTAAAGGGGAGATTTCCAGCTTTCATTTGCAACCCAAAAATGTAAAAGAAATTCAAATATTAGACTTTAACTCTCCATGTGACACCTCTGGCCAGGTTTTAGGAGAGTGACCCATATATATATATATATATCTATTTGAAGTGAGGCAAGAGGCAGACGGTGCCGGTGCCGAGGTCGGGAGCGGATAGAGTGCCCAGACCAGGGTTCTGCTCAGAGTCATGGTGGTGGATAGATGGGGGGGGGGGGCCCAGGTGGGCCCCCCAGAAACATTATGGTCTATTCTTTATTTATATTCACATAATCACTTATATAGCACATATATACATATATATATATATATGGGTGGTAGTACCGGAAGTCTATTTTTCGTTCCAACCAGTGGTCCACAACTGTAGTATGTGCTGTCCTGTCTGTTGGAAAGTGTATCTAAAAGACCCCTTGCTGCTTATCGGAAAGAGTAGCCGATGTGGTGGCAGCAGGTTTCCTCCAAAGAAATCTGTCAGAATGACCATATGTTTGACATCCAATAGCACATGATACAAAAATCAATGCGATCTAGACGTGTCATTAAATAAAACAAGCTTTACTTTTATTTAGTACTGGAGGTAGGCTCCAGGTGGAGCCAGGAGTAATGTTTGCTGGGACAGGGGTTTCCCCCAAAATATAAATTAAAAACTTTGTTATTTATATTCACTTAATAGATTATATAACACATATAATTTGGTTGAATTACCACATGTGTGCAACCACATGGGTGCAATTAAATACAAACTGACGCAAACGGCACAGTCACATTGAATGCCCTGCTTCATCTGTCCCGAAGCAGACAAGACAGACCAGACCAGGCCTCTTTCTCACATTATCGACACTTCAACACTAAGCAGTTGCCAGCCGACCGACCGTCTTGTCGGCGGTCTGCCCAGTCAGAGTGGCGGTGTGTGTGTGTGTGTGTGCGTGTGTGTGTGTGGAAGGTCTAGAACGCCTAATGCTCAGCACAGCCTCCATTTCCGGAACTGCGCGCCGATGCACATTGCGACCGGAAATGGCCGTGAGATGTTTGACGCGAGAGGTGGCGCCACTTGGCGAGGCTGCTCACGTAGTTCCTCGTTGCCTGTGAGATCTGGAGAGAGAGAAAGAGTGAGAGAGAACGAGTAGTGGCTGCGCAGACGGGTGAGAATGAACGGGTCTTACACCACACTAAGACGGTCACTGGCTATGTTCGCGTTGACTGCACCTGGAGCAGGATTCAAACCCGCACTTGCCATTCCAGGGCCAGCATGCTAACCATTACACTACCTATGCTTCCTGATGTAATCACCCTCTCCACGTATACCGGTATGTTGTTCCTTACCTGGTAGGTCAATGCAGACTACTACATTAATATAATCAAGCAATTGCTCTATTGTGCAAGAATTTACCCCTTATGCCCTAGTTGCTTATCTTAGCACGGTGGCGCCACCGGCGTGTGGGCCCTATCCGCATATAGTCACTACCAGAAACTAAGCATATATTGCATATATATTGCTTCCGACCGAGTGACGAAAGCAGCTCCCCCCCTCCCCCCAGAGGAGGGGGTGGGTGGGGGGGGGGGGGAAGGCACCACTATAGAGCTTAATACCTGCGATAAAGGGGTTGATCACTATCCATATATATACAGTAAAACCTCTCTAACTGACCACCTCCACCGATTAACCACTCCCCTATATCGATCGCTTAATTTGGGTCCTAAAAATACTATTGTAACCATATTTTAGCTCCCTAAGCCTCCCACCTCCCTAAATGGACCATGGGGGCTCGATTTAGAGAGGTTTTACTGTATATATATTTTAATATATATATATTTATTTTATAAACACATATATTATCTATAGTATTATATGCATAGTAATAGTATGGTAACAGAGGCTTGCCTGGAACCATGGCTATCCGGTAGCGTTTGCCAACTCAGAAGTTTGGTTTCCTATATTGGGGTTTTACATCTCAGCACTGGAGACTTATATGCAGGTATTGCAGGTATGGCAATACCTCAGGGAGTTTGACGCCCCTGCCCTGCAGAGTTGTAAACCACTGCCTTGTGGTACAGGTTCTTGACAGAACCGAAGGCTAAGGGAGCAAACCATAAACAGAAAACCATGTCACTGTGGCAGCAGTAAGGGTGGGTTGATGTATGGAACTCCCAACATCTCCCGACCAGCCACTGCAGACACAAATAGTTTTGCGCTTGTCTTGACATGTTCTTGCCGGTGTGAAACCTCTATTTGCTCCCCGAGAGAGTGCCACTGGTAACTTGCAAAAGCCAGCAGCACTTCAACACTTTTGCAGGCAGCTTTCATGAAATGGACGACTCATGGACATCACTCTCACAGCAGAGAGCTAAATGGAGAGCGGCAGTCAAGTAATGAAAGCAGTCTTTGTCGCATCGCGACCGACAGCATGATGATGATGACATCTTAGCAGCATGTTGAGTCGTATCAGGATGTGTTCCAACTTGTGACAGTGTACATTCATGACAACTGTGAAATGCGACCCCACCTGGATACGGGACACTACAACCCTGAGTAAATAAACCTACTCAGTCGCTTTATCCTGATACTCAACCAACCAGTCCTGGCCATGTCCTATCTACTCTTGCCATGTGTCATGCCGGGGAGCGACAGGCCCGTTTTAGCGCGCATGCACCGCCCGCTAGTTATCTGCTGACTGCAGCGCGCCTAGCGGGAAGCGGAAGTAGTCAATGCTGGCCGCCAGAGGAGGACTTAACCCGTCGCGCCGGGGTGTCTCCGGTCACGCAGTCTCCACGCATGAACACCTCCTCCGACACGGGCGCACTTATATAGCGGTCAGACCGTGCTATATTGAACGTCCTTTTATACTGCGCGGTATAGCACAGTTTTGCTGTTGCGACACTAAGACCAGTGGAATTATCAAGAAATGAAAACAAACATTCCATAAAGCTCCAAATGGAGAACTTACTGGAAATCGATCAGTCCGTAGACCGGATGTGAGCGCCATGCATTCTTCTGGGTGCTGTTTTTTTCTTTATTTTTTTCTCCCTTTTAAATGTATTTTTATTAAGCATTATCACCAGTCGTATATTGTTGAAATGACACTCCCAAATTTATAATGCATAGTTCCAGTATTATTTCAGGTTATTGTGGTTTCTTCCTCTTTCCCCCTTCTTCTTCTTCTTCTTCTTCTTCTTCTTCTTCTTCTTTCCTTTTACCGTTATATCAATGTTTTCATGTTCGTGTTGCTTCTATATTTGTGGTCAGTTTATTTATCAGAACCGCAGATAGATATCAATTTCACATCATCTAAGTCAAATGGACCAACTTAAGACATCGTATATGCTACAATCTGGGTGTGCAAGTGTACTCAACCTCGAAGTATATATTGAATCTAAATGATATATATTATTATTATTATTATTATTATCCTCTTCTTTGATGCAGGCTTGTGGTAGCCTATACAAAGCTTGTAGCTCTCAGCTATAATGGTATGCAGCCTCAAAATCGTACAGGAATGTTTCTCTGGCCCAGGCCCTGTCCAGCGCATTCTTGAATTGATTCATGATAGCTGCTTCCACCGCTTCTTCCGGATAGAATGTAGCAATGTTCGATTAGACCATTGAGCATGGAGCTGTCAATGCAACACTGCAGTTTAGGCTTAAATGTTCGCCGTGTGCAAATAGCCGTCATATAATCCAGGGCAGCAAGAATATTTGTTTGTTGTTTTACGTCCTAGCAACATCTAATGTCATATCAGGACGGGCAGCAAGAATGTCGGTCTTCAATTCTCAAAGGTATCGAGAGAAAATTCTTTTTTTCTTTATAGTAAATTTCATAATGGTGTTCATAACACATGCTATATTGTAAGGTCCCAACTGATAAGATTAATATAAGACCAGCTCAACCAGATACCCTTCTTGGGTATCTTGCAATAGATGGTTGTCTGTTCACATGCCTTTTGATTTCAGCCGGTACTAATCAAAATGGCTACAGTTTTGAAAACAAATAATTTAATAAACACCATCCTCATGGTGTGTGCCCATCAGGTTTCAAGCGTGGTTTTGGCTTAGTTGATACTCGTATCAGTCCGTTAGGTCTTAAGCACCCATATCGAGAAATAATAGTTTTATTTATTTTTTTTTACAGCAAAAGAATTGTTTATTTAGATCCAGTTTTGTCAGAGATATATCTTTGCAAACATCCTATCCTTCTCATTCTTCCATCTTGGTCTCATTTATTTTTATATTTGTATGTACATTTCTCCCTGATGTGACCTCGGTTGTTGCGAGGACCCTAAGAAGCAAGCAAACTTTCTCGTCACTCTAACCCTCCTTTCTCCACTCTTCCTCTTTCTTTCTTTCTTTCTTTCTTTCTATCTATATATATTTTTGACCTCGGAACTACGCCTCTGGCTACTCGTAGTCCAGGGAGAAGGAAGCACATCCGGGTCCAGCAATTATATATATATTCCCTTTGAGTTAAGAGCTAGAGGTAATGGCAATAAGTGACCCCAGTGTTACACAATGGATTATATAGCACATATATACGATTTCGATTACTTTTTGGTGGTAGTTCTCGGCGAGTTGTTAGTAATAAAGACTCTGATTGTGCTACCATTCAGTAAGAATCACCACTCAAGACTTCTACTTAGAAGTTAGACGAGTAGAGCGAGCGTAGTGCCTTATCAAATTAAGCATGCATCTCACTTGCGCAAGAATAATGTCATTGCAGCAACGAGTATGTGAAGAATTTCCTTTTCTGCCTTTCTCTTTTTCTTGTGCAGTTATTTGCTCGTGTAATATGTGAGGGGGCACCAACCTGCCAAGCACTCTTCCACGTTAGCACGCTGGACAAGGAGATACTCATGTACACGTATCATTGAAAGGTCAACTCATTATTCCAGGGAAGTTTCCCAAACAGCCTGCGAGAGAGCAGTATTTTACCAGTTTCAAAGATACAATGCATTTACCTATTAAAAATAATGGAATTTCTCGCAATGCCTGGGGGTTTCCCTAGTTCATGAGGGAAACGAAGATTTGTGTATGTATCTTCGAATAATTTACATTTTGACTGCATTATTTACGAGTGTTAATATCCGATTTTCTCACATTAAAGATGTCTGGATTTTCTTATGGAATGCCTTTTGCAATTGTGATATCTATAAGGTTGATGAACTTACTTAGGACTTATATATGCTTCAATTAAAGGTAAATAACCTACAAACCAATATAGCCGACAAATTAGTACCACAGCAGAGAGAATTTACTTAAAGTTGCATAATCCGATGGTTTTGAGTTTCTGTAATTTTTCTGATATAAATGTTTTCAATTGATTGCTAGAATCTACCTTGCTCTAGTTTGAAGTAACTTTTATTTTTAATGGCTAACTTTTGAGATAACTCTGACACAATAGGATTTTGCAGTAACAGGTTCTATTAAATTGACTCAGTATTCCTTTCTATGTGGCAACACATGCTTAATAAGTGCATCAGTATCTAAGTTAGATATGTAGAATCAAATTTAGATAATTGTTTTGGTTTTGAAAATGTTATGCTTCATCGGACTATGCAGCTTTAATATGATGAATCAAAATGTTGAGCCCAAAACTAACTAACGTGCATTGTAATCACTAGGAGATTTCAGTCTAACCAGGACGGACTAGTGTGATAATTGTCTGGAAATTCCTTTGATAGGATGTCAACAATTTCTATTTGTCCCTGACTCTGCAGTCCTTTTGAATTCGCAGTGAATCATTGCATTAGCAGCAGCCATTCAATCCTTCCACCCCCTATCAGCCCCCGCCCCTCACCCCCAGGCGCTGCCGAGAAGGGCTAGCGTCTCATGACTTGCTCGTGAGTTGCTCAGTGAGTATTTGGTAGCACGTTATATGTGAGTGGGAAGCGCCGACTGCAAATGGCCGTTGCTGGGTTTAATGGACGAGGCCTTTTACCTGAAGTCTGCAGTGTCGAGTCCCATGCTCTACCCACATGCATGTCATTATGTGCACCATTAGGTCAGCCTCATTTAGATTTTAACACGTGTATTGAGTTCCACTACGGGAAATTGGAGGTGACTAATATGTAACACTTAACAACAATGAAGTGGCTCTCAATACGGACCAATTAGACGCGAGATAAACCATATACGCTTTCCATAATTGTCTATGCTTTGCACTGAAGCATTTATTTGCCTCTCCCAAAGGTTTGGATTATGACTTAGTGGTTCTAATTCTCCATTTTTCCTTTTGCTGACGAGCTTGGGAGGACATTGAATGCGGCCATGTTGTATGAGGGGAGTTGCTGCTTGTAGAACGAGAACTTGTGATGTCTTACTTACACTTACAGTGGGCAACAAAACAGGAGGGAAATATGGTCAAATCGGGTTGGTTCTTTCACTCCACTGATACATGACCTACCGCGTGGGGAGCTGCTGCTCTATCCATTAGACTCACTGTGCAGTGTTTAGCTTTCGTTCGCTGTTTGAGTTGAGCTCTCTCTTATCATGAGAGCCGTCAGTAGAAGTGAGTGGCCTGGATACTCATAGTCTCTGATTGGTCTCAGAGACCCCCGCATTCACACATACATAGATGTTTCATTTGTTTGATTGTTGTTGTTTTACGTCCTAGAAACATTTAAGGTCATATCAGGACGGGTAGATGTTTCAGACAATGCGAACTATAAACAGTCATATATATATGCTATATAACAATGCTATTAGGTCAACGTGTTATATATATATATATTATATATATTATATATATTATATATACCAGGTATGCAGGTATTGCAGGTATAGCAATACCTCAGGGAGTTTGACGCCCCTGCCTTGCAGAGCTGTAAACCACTGCCTTGTGGTACAGGTCCTTGACAGAACCGAAGGCTAAGGGAGCAAACCCTAAACAGAAAACCATGTCACTGTGGCAGCATTAAGGGCGGTTGATGTATGGAACTCCCAACATCTCCCGACCAGCCACTGCAGGGACAAATAGTTTTGCGCCTGTCTTGACATGTTCTTGCTGGTGTGAAACCTCTATTTGCTCCCCGAGAGAGTGCCGCTGGTAACTTGCAAAAGCCAGCAGCACTTCAACTCTTTTGCAGGCAGCTTTCATGAAATGTACTACTCAGATACTGGTGAGAGAGCTACTATTCGCAGATGACAGTGCACTGGTTGCCCACTCTGCTGAAGAGACCCAGAAAATAGTGGACGCTTTTTCCGATGCATCAAAGAAGTTTGGCCTGAAAATTAACATCAAGAAGACGGAGGTGCTGTACCAACCCAACTCTACAAGAACCCGAGAGGAGGAGATCATGGTTGACGGAAACAAGCTGAACTCTGTTCCGGAATTCACCTATCTCGGAAGCACTATATCAAGTGATGGACGCATTGATGCTGAGATACAGAGGAGGATGGCCAAGGCTAGCGCATCTTTCGGCCGACTACGCCAGAGACTCTGGAACAAACACCATGTGTCCATTCGGGTCAAAGGTAAGATCTACCGCGCAATCGTGCTATCCACCCTACTATACGGAGCCGAGGCCTGGACAGTGTACAGACAGCAGGTGAAAAAGCTGCATGCCTTCATGATGCGACATCTGCGTTCAATCATGAGGCTAACCTGGAAGGACAAAGTGACGAATAAGGAAATACTCGAACGGATGGGGCTGCCCTCTATGGAAGATCTTCTGATCAAAAAGAATCTTCGGTGGACTGGACACCTCATGAGGATGTCATCAGACAGGCTACCAAAGCAGATCCTCTATTCTCAACTGTCTTCTGGCTACAGAAAGAGAGGGCGCCCCCGTCTCCGTTTCAGGGATACCATCAAGAGAAACCTGAAGCTGAGAGACATTAAGACCGACTCATGGACGCAACTCTCACAGCAGAGAGCTAAATGGAGAGTGGCAGTCAAGTAATGAAAGCAGTCTTTGTCGCATTGCGACCGACAGCATGATGATGTGATACTTTCTAATAGGTTAAAGTCTTTCAGTTCTGATAGGGTATTCCTAAGCTAGGACAGTACGTACATTGTTAGTAACACGCGTATCTGAGGTGCATATTTTTGAGGATTTCCCTCTCTTGGATTTTCCTTAACCTGTTGTCACCCAGCCTTAATTCTGTCACGACCGAGCATGGTCGCTGAATCGGTAGAGCGCGGGCCTCGCATGCGGAAGGTCGGGAGTTTGGTTGCCAGTCGAGTCAAACCGATGACTTATAAAATTGATACGTTTCACTTCCTAACCTGGTGCTGGTCATTAATAGGATGTGGTAAGGACTGGTTAGATCAGTGTCAGGATAATGTGACTCCATGGGATATCGGGTCATAGTGCTAGCGGCCTGGTTTCCCAGTGGGGCAGCACTATACATTTGGCATTAGCGCACACTGTCACAATTCAGTACTCGTCCTGATATGACCTTAGATGTTGCCAGGATGTAAACCTCCAATATTCAATAACCAACCCAACTAATTCTGTCAAGTGGGTTGCGGCCATCGGACAGACTAGTGATGCGCGAAGGAAGTGTGCAATTCAGGAAGTATTGCGATGTTCGCGCATGCCCAACCCACACCAGGGAAAACATCAGGCATTGGTGGCTCAAAAACATGGCATCAAAATAACGCAAATGTGTAGGGAGTGGATTGTAGAATTTAAGTTAAGGAGTCTGTTTCTAACAGACAGACTCTAACATTTTAGTAAGGGAGCCTGGAAGCCTAGTTCAGCGGGAAGTTGCCAAAACGACCTTAGAATTTACGGTTGGAGTTCTATCACCATCCTAAGCTTATAGTTTAAGTGAATAAACCTTCTTTTTTTTTTTAAAGAAAAAAGGTAATAATTTTGCCTCAGGTTTCCATGCACAGCTTAGAAGTTAAGTTAGGTTCCTATACCTAGACCTTAGAGTCTGAGGTAAGAGTCAGTTCTCCTATGCTGGCCCACCTGTACAAGAACTCAAGTATTCAGTTAAGCATATTTTTCACAAAGCATCTTGGCTGTTATTTTGTTAGAACCGTTCAAATTACGAGGCCATGTGAGGTTTCCCGCCCGTGCCTGACTAGGCTACTAGCAATACCACTTTGCTCCATGTTTGCTATGCTTGTACATTATTACCAGGTGTACTTTTGGGCCATAGTATTTCGCCATTGAGCAATGTGTGTATTTTGTATGTTCCTTCAAAATTACATCGAGCACTGAGGTGCTTCTAACAGTGGTAGTTAAAGTTGCATAGCCCGATGGCTTTGAGTTTCTGTAATTCTTCTGAGATAAATATATTAGATCTATCACTAGTATCTACTTTACATTAGTTTAAAGCTACTTTTATTTTAAATGGTAAACTTTTGAGATATTTGAAGTGCAAACAAGGAAAATTAGTTTTGGCAAGCTCGCCAAAACTCTGACACCATAGACCTCTACAGTAACATGTCCTATTAAATTGACTCAGTATTGCCTTCTAAGCAGAATCAAAACTCCAATAAGTGCATCAGTGTCTAAGTTAGATATGTACAAATCTAATCTAGATAATTGTTTTGGTTTTGAAAATTTCATATTTCATCGGACTATGCAACTTTAAACTGTTTAATGGTGCAATGCTAATATGGTGTGACCAATATCAGGCATAGGACGCAGTCGTTAAACTCGGCAGAGAGTGTGGGGTTCTCAAATTGATAATATGTGACGGTGGTCATATTTAAGCTTGAATACATCTTTGCACAGGACAATGTTATGACCATTCACCTTATGCACCGCATGCTCTATAAGTATAAGGCTGTGTATCTGCAGACTGTTCCCTTGTCACGCGTTCCCCTGTTCCGTGTTCGCTTCTGACCTTGCTTGGCTTCCATGAAATAAGGATGTTGCGAGTAGTTTAAAAAAATAAGACCTATCTTGTTATCCACGGATTTATTTTAGTTAGTGTTGCAAAGTCCGATGGTTTTTAGTTTCTGTCATTTAAATGTATTAAGTTGATCGTTATAAGCTACCTTACTTTACTTTGAAGTAACTTTTACTGTAAATGGCTAACTTTTAATATATTTGAAGTGCAACCGTGCTAAATTAATTTTGGCAAGCATGCCAAAACTCTGACACCATATGCTTCTGCAGTAGCAGGTTTTATGCAATTGCCTCAGTAGGCGAAATGGGACGTTATGCTAGGTACACACCTACCGTTTACGACTCGCGCACTAAAACTCACGACCCGACCCGACCCGCTTAAAACTGAAAACAGGCCGATTCATTTTTCGAATCGCGAATCGCAATCGTAAGGAGGCACTTTTAGCCCTAAAATTGAGTTTTAAGTCGCGAATCGCAATCGGTAGGTGTGCTAGGGGAGTGCACACCTCAAGACTTTTGGGCAATTTTTGATCGAATACGGTAGGTGGGTGTGGAAAAACGGTAGGTGTGTACCTAGCATTAGTAGGTGGTTGAAGCGCCGCCTGGAGGAAAGGATGGGAATTAGGGGAGCTGCTTGGAAGCAGGCCTCCCGGTCTCCAGGCCGCGCATCAACCCCCAGTAACCCATAGTAGAAAGGAGCATATCAAAAGGAACGGTTACAGGAGCAATCGGAATAAGAACAATAGAAGACAGGAGAATTATATACATAATAATATTTGCATAAGTACTTGATACCTCACATTCCCTTCTGTGTGGCCACAAATGTTTAATAAGTGCACCAGTATCCAAATTAGATATGTAGAATCAAATCTAGATAATTGTTTTGGTTTTGAAAATTTGAACTTTTCATCAGACTATCCAGCCTTAAAGAGAAAAAAAAATATTGCTAATTGTACGTTACGTTACGTTACATGAGATGCCTATGTTACCCGGTACACACAAACCAACAGTATATATATGCAATTCTAGTTATTTTACCTTCCGGTTTCTATGGGTTACATAAAGGCTGTCATACATCACCGGATTGGGGAAATGGAAAGAAACCAAACAAAGTCTGTTGCTATCAAGTAAAGTCCGGTTTGTGTCCGTTGCATATCCGTTGATATCCGTTGATATCCGGCCTGATCCGTTACAAGTTTTGAACATGCACAAAACTTGGAATGGATGTCGACGGATTGACGTCTATAGTTCTTGTCCCTTTGAGTCCATTTAGTCCGCTTATCGTCCGTTGGCTATCCGTTAATGTACATTTCATGTCCGTTTCATGTCCGTTCGTCCGGCGGCCTTTGACCCGATATCGCAACATTTTGACACATTTTAATACATTTTGATACTTATCCATGCCCAAACACCACTGGACTAGAAAATTCTGTGCGTTGCTCAATCCGGCATAGTGTGACAGGCACTTAATGAATTGTTGGGCGCCCTACATTATATGGTGGGTGCAGGGGCTGCTTGTCTGCTCACAGTGATGTAGTGGTGGGAGAGGTGTGGTGGACATTAGCTGTGGTGCCCCGCTGATTAGTAACACCCACTTCACACACATATGTCTCCTGTATGGTGCTCATCACCTCAATGGCAGCAGTGGCATGCACGTCAGCTTTACTAACAAGTATGATATATTTACTAGCAGTTCACCGACACACTAGTTGAACATGTATGTTCTTACAGCCACCTGCTGATAATCCCCCGTGACATAAGAAAGGATTGGTTCGTTGTTGGAGCTTACCGTCCTGGCAACATCTACGGTCATATCAGGACGGGTACTGTCTTGGGACAGTGCGCACTTTTGGTAACTTTATAGTGCTGCCCCACTGGGAGACCACGCCACCAGCACCATGACCTGATCTTTCACTCAGTCACATTATTCTGACACTGAGCAAAACCATTTGTTGCCCTTTCTTAAAAATGCAGAGCGTCTGGCTCGGAAGCGACAAGTATACATTTTTAGGTCATTGGTTTGACTCGACCAGGGTTAGAACCCGTGGGTTCGAATCCTACAATCTACCAAAACGGGCGACGGATGCTCAACTCATTCGGCCATCTCGTCTGGTATATAAGAAAGGAAGAAGCCCGAGAACAGCTATAGCTCGTTTTTATTTAATGACACCTCTAGAGCACATTGATTTTTATCATCTGCTATTGGACGTCAAACATATGGTCATTCTAATATATTTCTTCGGAGGAAACCTGCTGCCGCCACACAGGCTACCCTTTCCGATAAGCACCAAGGGGTCTTTGATATGCACTTTCCCATAGACTGGACAGCATATACGACAGCCTTTGATGAACCAGTCGTGGACCACTGGTTAGCTATAGCTGTACTCATGTGGCGGATCCTCTCCTTTGTGCTGCAATGATTGCCTTGTTTCGTGTTGCCCTCTTGCAGCTCTGGTTCACCATGCCAGCAGCTGATGCGTCTGAATCAAAGGGTGCCAGAGGCGGGCGTCCTAATTAGCGTCCGCCTGACACGGCTGCCTTATTTAGCAATCAGCGAAAGCCGCACGAGATCCGGGTCATTGCCACTTTTCGCAAGGCAAGCTGCGAATTGGTGCGCATGTCAGTTTTTATGAATACATTAATGACGGAGTGCAGAAATTGTGCAGATCCATTCTTGTAAAGTCGCCTAATTTGAAATGGTTGAGTTTGTACATTGGTTATTCCGATAATCTTGTCAAGGCACCACCGGTTAAATATGGGATCTTACGCAGTATAACAATATTGGTAATATCAATAATATCAGTAATATCAAGTAATATCAATAATCATATATCGTATTTGTATACTCGTAT
Source organism: Branchipolynoe longqiensis (assembly GCA_030323885.1). Classification (NCBI taxonomy): domain Eukaryota; kingdom Metazoa; phylum Annelida; class Polychaeta; order Phyllodocida; family Polynoidae; genus Branchipolynoe; species Branchipolynoe longqiensis. The sequence continues at coordinate 74,150,627 of CM059194.1, read as the reverse complement.
ACTGCGTGATACATCACATATACTTATATGTATAGATATAATTATGAATGCTGTTTTATACTCGTATAATGCGTGATACATCACATATACTTATATGTATAGATATAATTATGAATGCTGTTTTATACTCGTATAATGCGTGATACATCACATATACTTATATGTATAGGTATAATTATGAATGCTCATTTATACTCGTATAATGCGTGATACATCACATATACTTATATGTATAGGTATAATTATGAATGCTGTTTTATACTCGTATAATGCATGATACATCACATATACTTATATGTATAGATATAATTATGAATGCTGCATAATTTGATAATAACCAGATAACCCGAAACTGGTGTTCTGATTGTAACCAACTACATTCAGAGCTTTCATGTCAACTTGTCCTATTTCGCCTGCACCTCAGACAATGTCAGACTAACACATCTAGCTGCTTCCTCACCCACAACATGCTGGGTATCCGGCCTCCTGCTTTACTTTACAGCAATTAATTTTACATCGCTATCAATGAAAACTTGTGAAATTCCTTACTAATTGAGTTGTACGACAATTTGGAGAGTTTAAACAGCCCTCCTCAGACAGACTAACCGAACGGATAAAGTGTCCGCTTCCCGATTGGGAGGCAGTAGGTTCAATCCACAGCAAACTCGACTTACACAATTGTCACTTGTTACTACTTATCCTGGCGCTCGGCATTACTAGGATAAGGCAAGGATTGGGTTAGCGCAGTGTCATGATAATGTGACGAACTGGGATATCATGTCATGGTGTCAGCGGCACGGATATCCAGTCGGACAACCTATGTACCCACCACGAGTGTCCTGAGTCGGTGTCTGTTGTGATGTGGTCTGAGATGTTACTAGGATGTAAAACCTCCGACTGCTCACTTCGATGTGTAGAAGTATCGTCAACATTCCGATCGGTGGCTGGAGTGCGTGATATTGTGGTAATATTTTAGAATTGCGGTATTATTTATTTGGGATGGATTTGCTGTTTGTTGGGGTTTTACATCCTCGCAACACCAGGATGGGTCTCGAATTATATCTTATTTCAAAATGTGCGTGTCATGTGGATGTAAGTCAAGCACAGCAGGACTCGATTAGAATCCCGGCAGTCAGTGTGCACCATTTCCTGGTTTTCAATAATGAAGGCGGCAAGATATTTATCAATGCGAGAGAAATTTAGGGCCTCGAAAATATAATTGAATTCATTGCAATATTATACCGCACTTTCTGTTCTGCATAATTGTTGTTCTGAAGGTGGAATATTAATCAGTAATACTATAATTAATTATGTTGAGCAAAAATCCGACAAATGTAGCAGTGTGTGGTGGCAGCAGGGCTAGATGGAGTAGATGGTTGCGCCACCTGGGGGCTTTAATCGTGAACTACCCGGGCGCCAATGTTAGTTAATGAGGATTTCCAGAACTACATAAGAAATAATGTCCGTATATATTACCAATAGACATTGTTTGTCATGTAGTTCGGCAAATGTTGTTACAAATGATAAGATTTGCCTCGTCCTCCTCTTCTTCCTCTTCACCGCCCCTCATGCTGCCCTCATGCTCCCCCTCCTCTTCCCTCTCATGCTCCTCCTCCTCCTCCCCCCTCATGCTCCCCCTCCCCTCTTCTTCCTCTTCCGATGCGTGCGTGAATGAGAGTGGGTGTAAAAGTGTGAGAATGAGTGAGATAGTGAGTGTGAGAATGAGTGAGAAAGTGAGATAATGAGGGAGAGGGTGAAAGAGTGAGGGAGAGTGAGTGTGAGAATGAGTGAGATAATGAGTGAGAAATTGAGATAATGACTGACAGGGTGAAAGAGCGAGGGAGAGTGAGTGAGAAAGTGAGATGAGGGAGAAAGTTAGAGTGAGATAATGAGTGAGAGGATGAGCGAATGAGGGAGAGTGAGTGTGAGAATGTTTGAGATAGTGAGTGAGAAAGTGAGAGTGAGATAATGAGTGAGAGGATGAAAGAGTGAGGGAGAGTGAGTGTGAGAATGAGTGAGATAACAAGTGAGAAATTGAGATAATGACTGACAGGGTGAAAGAGCGAGGGAGAGTGAGTGCGAAAGTGAGATGAGGGAGAAAGTTAGAGTGAGATAATGAGTGAGAGGATGAGCGAATGAGGGAGAGTGAGTGTGAGTGTGAGTAGAGTGAGAATGAGTGAGAGGATGAGCGAATGAGGGAGAGTGAGTGTGAGAATGTCTGAGATAGTGAGTGAGAAAGTGAGAGTGAGATAATGAGTGAGAGGATGAAAGAGTGAGGGAGAGTGAGTGTGAGAATGAATGAGATAGCGAGTGAGAGAGTGAGAGTGAAAGGGCGAGAGGAGGTGGGACCTAGAGAGTGACAGAGTTACAGACTGAGAGAGGGCAGGCCCGGCAGACATCGGTCAGCCCCATTTACATATAGATTACGACCGGCGCCATCTTGCATTGTGCCGGCCGGCAAACCGGCGCACGCCAATCCGGGCGACAGCGAAAAATCAAGTTTGGACATCAAATCTATCACAGCTGCAGCTTGGTGCCGCGCCGCCTAATCCGACCCCGCGCCACCTGGCGGGCTGTGCCGGTGACCCTGACCCGGCCCTGATCGAGTTCAGCCCAGCCTCGTTCAAAGGCGCAGGTTCCGTCAGCACCCGCCTGGTGGCGCTGCGGACAAACAGTGCGCCACTGTGGGGTGGAATGGAGGTATGTATACACATATCTACGTGTATGTGCGTGTATGTATTTTGTAGTTTTGTGGGGTCGAATCAATTTGGAGCCGCAGGGTGGACATGGAAGGTGGAGCTTTATTGACAGGATGTTGTTCACATCGGTTAGGCTTTACCGCAGTCAATAGTGGATATGCATATATACCACAAACAAAGCTCCAGACAGTAGTACTTGGTGCCAAGTTGGACCGATCCTCCGATCCTCCTCTCCTCCTCCCCTCCTCTCCTCCTCCCCTCCTCTCCTCCTCTCCTCCTCTCCTCAACTCCTCCTCTCCTCCTCTCCTCCTCTCATCCTCTCCTCCTCTCCTCCTCTCCTCCTCTCCTCCTCTCCTCCTCTCCTCCTCTCCTCCTCTCCTCCTCTCCTCCTCCTCCTCTCCTCCTCTCCTCCTCTCCTCCTCTCCTCCTCTCCTCCTCTCCTCCTCTCCTCCTCTCCTCCTCTCCTCCTCCTCCTCACTCCTCCTCTCCTCCCTCCTCCTCTCCTCCTCTCCTCCTCTCCTCCTCTCCTCCACTCCTCCTCTCCTCCTCTCCACTCTTCCTTTCCTCCTCTCCTCCTCTCTCCTCCTCTCCTCCTCTCCCCCTCTCCTCTTCTCCTCCTCCTCCTCTCCTCCTCCCCTCTCCTCTCCTCCTCCCCTCTCCTCCTCTCCTCCTCTCCTCCTCTCCCCCATCTCCTCTTCTCCTCCTCTCCTCCTCTCCTCCTCTCCTCCCACTCCTCTCCTCCTCCCCTCTCCTCCTCCACTCCTCCTCCCCTCCCCTCTCCTCCTCTCCTCCTCTCTCCCCCATCTCCTCCTCTCCTCCTCTCCTCTTCTCCTCCTCTCCTCCTCTCCTCCTCTCCTCTCTTCTCCTCCTCTCCACCTCTCCTCCTCTGCTCTTCCCCCCTTCTCCCCGCATTTCTCCTCCCATTCTCATTATCCTCATCCCGAGGTGTCATCTTTAGTTAGAGACTCCCCAAAAATCGCCCCTTTCCTAGAACTTGCTAGAACTATCTCCTCCTCCTACTGTTTTGTTGTTGACATTTTTGCGCCCTGGCAACATCAAAGGTCATATCGGAGCGGTTGTGACACTGCGCACTCATGACGATTTTATAATGCAGTTTTACGGCTGGTACCCACCCAGCACCAGCAGATCTGTACCAAGCACCTGCCCGCCACCAGCAGTTTTGCGGCAGGTACCCACCCATCATCAGCAGCTCTGCAGCCAGCACCCGCCCGCCACCAGCAGTTTTTCAGCTGGTACCCGCCCAGCCTATCGGAGTATCAGTGCAGCTATAATATAGAACTATCAGTACAGCTATAATCTGGAACGATCAGTGCAGTTATACTATAGGAGTAGTATTAATACAGGACTATCAGTACAGATAGTATATAGGACTATTATCAGTACAGATATATTATAGGACTATTATCAATACAGATATAATATAGGACTATTATCAATACAGATATAATGACTATTATCAGTACAGATATAATATAGGACTATTATCAATACAGATATAATAAATATTATCAATAAAGATATAGGACTATCACTACAGATATTATATAGGATCATCAAGCCTATTAAATCTGAAATTTACAGCGGACTGACATTATCTTTAGAGACATTTTGTATCCTTTGCCGAAACTGCCAACACTGTCTGTGCTTGTGATACACACGCTGTGCTGTATGTACTATATGTATCACGTGATCGGGTAACTTGAAACCACTGACATCCATCGTACATCTCGTGGTAGACGCTGTGGTATGCTCTCCCACAGACGCAGTGTAGACTGACGATGATCACACATTGACTCTCTCTGTTGTTGGCGGTTAGCAAGTTCTTTTGGTTAAGATGGATTGACGCCGATGAAGTCAATGCCTTTTTTCTGCTGTCGACTGTACATATGCTACTATTGGCTGCGGCATGTGGCTGCTGGTCACGTGTACACGTGGAGCCTTCTTCACTGCGTGATCAGGGTTTCCAACCCTTACGTTTTTGCCGTAAGGTGTACAATATTTTATGTCCCCATCATCACCTTATGTCGATCTTCCGGTTTTTCATTTTCCAATGTTAGCAACCTTGCAATGCCATTAATGTAGTAATATTATATAAATCGTAGCGATTATTGTGTCCAAAATGCACCACAGAGCATCTAAAATTTTAAATATTTTTCTAGCCCAATACCCCCATAACCTTTAAGAATTACAAGAGAATAAGCTGATGTGAATGATGGGTAGATAATGAGATACGAGAAAAACAAGTATATAGTACATATAATAGATATTCTCCGTGTAATATATATACTAGTATATTATACATATACTATATATACCAAATATACTAAATATACTATATATATTCTATATATTATATATATACTGTATAATATGTATAATATTATACTATGAATACTATTATACGATGTAAACTATGTATAATATGTATAATATGTATATTATATATTATATTGTATATGCTGTATACAATGCACATGTTATTTATACTATGTACCTTATGTACTACTACTATATATCCTATATGTAATATATGTACTAATACTACTATAGAGTATATAACATGTGATTTATACAAATTGTGCGAGTAGAAAGAAGTGCAAGCATCATTTCTATTCACACTGTTATGATTCACTGTATAATATATATATATATATACTAGACTTTATACAGCCAGAAAGACGTGAGAAGTTACGTAATATAGCCACTACTTACTAGATATAAATATCAACTTGTAAAGTTGTATGTACAATGATCATGTGGAAATACATATTTTATTATTAATACCTGTAGTTGTATAATTCAGTGAAACTACAACATTTTCACAACCAAGACTCTTGCCTACATTTAATCCTACATAACCAACTGAAATAGTGGTGAAACTATTAAAGATGTATTGCCGCATAGAATGAACATTACCAATTTAATAGGACCTGTCACCAGTACAAGTCATACAAGCTTATGATGCCCAACATTTCGGGAGGGCGTTTTGTTGATGATATATGATGGGAGGACGGGGAGTGATCCGGGACCCAGGTGGAAAGACTTGGTCGTGAATGTTTGGCGCGTTTGAGTTGAAGCAATTAATGTCTGCAATATGTGGGTCATGATATGTTTGACATGTTTGCGACGGTTACCTTTTTATGCCATTTGAGAACATGAACCATTGGTTACCCTGCAGCTTGTAAGTCAACCAGGCGCGGTGGCCGAATTGATAGAGCGTGTGCTTTGCATGCGGAAGGTTGGGAGTTTCGTTCCCAGTCGAGTTAAACCAACGATTTATCAAATTGATACTTGTCGCTTCCTAGCCTGGCACTCGGCATTAATATGATAGGGCAAGGACGGGTTAGCTCAGTGTCAGGATAACGTGACTGAGTGGGATATCAGATCATGGTGCAACGACCTGGTTTCCATGTGGGGCAGCACTATAAAGTCACCATGAGTGCTCACTGTTAGAAGTCGGTACCCGTCCTGATATGACCTTAAATGTTGCCAGGACATAACACTCCAATAACCTACCAACCCTGCAAGTCGCACAGCGTGCGCAAATGCAGCGACGCCATGTGGACAGTGTGCATTACAGATGCTGGCTATCATACTCCACACATGCGCACCCAGTGCCACCTTCACCATCCTGCAACCGCAGATGGCTCAGTAGACAATATACTGTGCAGCTTAGTAGACAATATACCGTCTTGGTGCAGCGTCTCTTGGATTATTCCAGATGAGAAACAAACAACTATACTACATATCTTTATGTCTGGTCTAGTCAGTTTATGCTTTCCGAGTGCCTATGAGCATGCACATTGTATTACAGACCAGGAGAGCTTTGAAGAGTAGTAAATTGGGCTTGCCTATCACCACGTCTGTACCACAATGTCTTTGTTCTATAGCTGTCTTCTCCAAAGCCTGTGTAAGAATATTGATTTGTCAATATGTGTGCACCTGTGGTGTAGCATTGCATGTACCTGAGTTAGCAGGCTTTAAAAGTATCACCCCTTATGCCTGTCTTCTCTTTCTACACAGAATACGATATATATATATCTATATATGTATATATATATATGTATATATATACTTCATGATATTTTAAAAGAATATATAAATATATCTTCTTAAATCTGTTTTTATATTACTTTTAATTGATCTACGGGGATAGTAACCTTTTAAAAATAAAAACAAATCTAGGGATAATAAATAACCAGTTAAAAATAATATTCCTGTATTCAATAATGACAATTGTTCTGATGTAGTAAATAATGAGGATGTTCACAGACAGCAGGCATTTCCATAAAATTCTCTCTTTCTGGCTCTGGCTCTCGCTGTCTCCTCCGTTCTCCCTCCCTCCCTCCCTCGCTCCCTCGCTCCCTCGCTCCCTCCCTCCCTTCCTACCTCCCTCCCTCGCTCCCTCCCTCCCCTTCTTCTCTCTGTCTCTCTCTCTCTCTCTCTCCCTCTCTCTCTCTCTCGCTCTCTCTCTCTCGCTCTCTCTCACACACACACCGTTGATGACTTGAGAACACGAGAGAACCATTTTCAAACAATGAGACGATGTCAAATTCCTCGCCCACTTTACATGTGTAATTTTGCGGATGCATGCTATTTCCCTTTGCATGACCATGTATGTGCATAAACCATATTGCTTCCTTCCTTGCATGCGCTCTGCCTGACGCAATACGTGTCGACAGGCCTGCTACGAGAAGAGTGGCCCAATACCCCGAAGGGGGCCATAAATTGGTGGGCAAATCAATCCAAACGGTATGAGCGCCATCCGGTGCACAGAAACAGGCTCGGTTTGCTGAAGCAATGCTATAAATAGCCAAACGCACACGCTCTAATCACCCAAACCGGATGCAGACACATTTGATGGCGGCCCACTACCCTCAGCTGGTTTCCCCATATGAAGCCACTGCCTGAATGGGAAAACACCACTCGATTGCAACTGTGTAAACATAGGATCAACAAGTGTCCTTCCACTGAGTCTAACGCAAATGGAAAGTCTAGCTGATGTTCGATAATGAATTAATTAAAAATCCATAGCTACATTCACTAGGAATAAATACTAAGTAGCTATGTTAGATATAGTTGTGCATATTAGAACTGGTGTCTGGGACGAACACCGATGGTTGATCGTTCTGGAATATGAATACTTTGTTAAGATATTGTGAATATTCATATAAGGCATACATGGCAAAATCATGAGACTATACCTTGTGCTGTAGTAGCGTTCTCTAGCGGGGTGAGTGGTACACATATCGGGTTTAATGGATTGGTGGCATTGTGAATGGGCTAAGGATGTGCATAATCGCTGTACTTTTATATCACAACAAAAGATGCCTGGGAGCACTTGATATCAAGACCGCGCGGTCAGATGTTATACAAGCTGCATGCGACGCCCTCATAAACCCCACACCCTCACCCCCACCCACCTACATTCTACTCAGCTCAAAGAGCACTCTCTCTCCACAATCCTCGTTTGGGCCCCTACCCATTGAGTGCTGCACCCATTACTACACCAGCACCTGCCTCATAGCCATAGTTAAACGGCGAGTTATGGAGTAGCATGGGGCTGTACTGCGACATAAGCTCTCCTACACATCTTTGCATGACTGCCATGTTTATCTGTCTGTCTGTCTAACTATCTGTCTATATATCTATTAATCAATCAAACTATCTATCCATCTATTAAACTATATATCCATCTATCAATATATCTATATATCTATCTATCTACCTATATATATATATTTAATATCTACCTATATATATTATAAGCATGCACACTACCATCATCATCATGCTGTCGGTCATGATGCGACAAAGACTGCTTTCATTCATTTCATGAAAGCTGCCTGCAAAAGTGTTGAAGTGCTGCTGGCTTTTGTAAGTTACCAGCGGCACTCTCTCGGGGAGCAAATAGAGGTTTCACACCGGCAAGAACATGTCAAGAGAAGCGCAAAACTATTTGTCCCTGCAGTGGCTGGTCGGGAGATGTTGGGAGTTCCATACATCAACCACCCTTAATGCTGCCACAGTGACATGGTTTTCTGTTTAGGGTTTGCTCCCTTAGCCTTCGGTTCTGTCAAGAACCTGTACCACAAGGCAGTGGTTTACAACTCTGCAGAGCAGGTCGTCAAACTCCCTGAGGTATTGCAATACCTGCAATACCTGCATACCTTCGCACACTACCAGACATATATATATATATATATATACATATATATATATATATATATGGATAGTGATAAACCCTTTATCGCGTGTAATAAGCTCTGTAGTGGCCTCCCCCCCTCCCTTGGGTTGGGTGGGGGGTGGGTCTGCCTCGCCCCCCCCCCCTCCTTCCTTGGGGTGGGGTTGCCCACTCGCGTGCTAGCATTTATTTTTGTATGTGCTATATTATTTATTATGTGAATATAAATAAAGAATAGTCCCTAATGTTTTCAGTGCTCCTTCTGGGCACCTCTCGCTTCCCAACACCCCTTATTCTCAGCAGGGCCCCCCTGTAACTGGACACTCTGCTTCCCCTTTCCTGGGAACCGACTCCAACGGTCTCCCAGCTCTCACTTCAAAAGTTGACTGGGGGCTTCTCCGGAAATATAGTGTGTGTGATCAGATATGAATCAATGATAGAGTCGATATACGCGCATATTTCGAAATAATACTGATAGTGATAGTCAGAGTGTGTTCATATATATTACCCTGTGTAGAAATCGAGATGGTTCCCACATGTTTTATAACAATTGACTCAGTGTGTTATACCACAAATACTGACTGATTCCTGTTTGTTTATGTATCTATCTAATCTTGGTTTCTATTATTATTATTATTATTATTATATATATATATATATATATATATATCACTTATCACATGACCAGAGGCCCGGTACTGCGGTGCTTACACCAGAAGTTATTCGTGGAATAAACAATATCCCCAAAGAAAAACAAGAAAATAACTCACACACACGCTCACACACATAGCACACTCATACTCGCATACATAGCACATTGAAACGCACTCACACATTCACACACATAACCACGCATACTACCAGACATTCACACTCACACACACTCAAACACACCCAAACACATACACTCACACAAATACACACACAGATAACCACGCACCCTACCAGACATTCACATTCACACACACTCACACACACCCGAACACATACACTCACACACATACTCACACAGATAACCACGTACCCTACCTCACACACATAACCACGCACACTACCAGACATTCACACTCACACTCTCACACACACTCACACATACACTCACACACATACTCACACACATAACCACGCACACTACCAGACATTCACACTCACACACACATTCACACATACTCACCCACACCCTCGTGTATATCCCACTCACACACTCACACTCACCTAGTCGAAGACGAATATAATACCCCCATCACACCAAACTAGTTCTTACTACGTTCTTGAAAATGTTGCTGAACAGACTCAAACTGAGTGTGAATGGAAGACGTAGTAGCAACATTTTACGAACGGAATGGACGGACTAGAACGGAATGGTGCTCCAGAAATTGAGCATGCCCAACATTTTCTTGCAGCCAGGTTCTACCTCTACCACATCCGATTTTAGAACATGGTCGGACGTTTTGAGAACTAGTTTGGTGTGATGGGGGTGTTAGTGGTATGGCTTCACCATACAGTTTCTCGTTTACTTGGTTCCGACTCTAGTTTTTAGTTGTAACTGTGGTCAGTTAAGTCCGACATCTCAGTGTTCATTTGATACTACATACACATCCCACCATGCCACCTCCCAGACTGTGGGCACGTAGAGAGAACTAAGAGCATGACTGAATCATGTGCCAGCTGATTGGGGCCAGCAAAACGCGCAGTGATGCACCGCACCGCCATGGCCAGCACGTGGGGTTTATGTCGTAATATAGTACGATATTGAAGTACTCTAGACTACCTGAGAATACACACTTATACGCCGTGTTCACATGGGAAAAGTTTACGCCGCTTTATACAAGGCGGATAATATGAACCGAACTAGTGTCGCGTTCACACGGGCAGTACTTGGGCCAGAAATCGATATCAGCGCATGAGCAAGTCCATACTAACCAGCGCCAGTTTCGGTTAGTCGACGTCGGCACGAGAGTGTGGGTTCGACCTAGATATGTATAGACTGAATCATATTGTTTTGGAACCGTAAAAACTTCTGCTGGGCAGTGGAAACCTTAAAATAAATCATGAACAAAATATATGTGCACCTCTAGCAGGTTCATAGACCAAATTATATTATATAGTGTGATGTGCTTAATCCGCCTCAAGTAAGTCGGTTGCGTTCACACGGGCGATATAAGTCGAATCATAAAATTTGGTTCATATAAACCACCTACACAAGTGGTTTATAAAATCCGAATAATATGAATCGAATCAGCCCTAATCCGACTTAGCCTCGCGTTCAGACGCAAAAGGTAACCCGAACTATACAAGTAGATTTTTATGATTCGAATTAACTGCCCCCTGTGAACACGGCTATAGAGGGGGTACTAAACCACCCACAAGTTCCAGTCTTTGTTTTGACTGCTAAGAATCGAACATCTGAACTATACTATGGGAAGCGGACACTGTACTGCTAGTTATCTCACCTGATTATTGAGATGTGTTACTGTTAGATCTAACATTGAATATTGACCTGTGTGTTTCAGGTGCGTTCGAGTCCACATCTTCTGTTTGAGAATCCCGTGAAGGTAGGTTTGTACGGATATTATCAGTCTACAATGAATGGGATTCATGGGGCCTTTTGAGCTTCACTGAAGAGACTCTAACTTGGTGTTCTGTACACAATACCAATCAATAGACTACATCACCATTCCAGCGGCGCGGTGCATTGTGGGATGCATGGAAGAAAAACAAACCCGCGAGAAGCACATGGCACATGCTAATACACTGGGTGCAGCTATGAAATGTGCTAGTTTCAGCTCATCTCAGCTCTTGTTTGGTACAGAGAATACAGACTAACAAAAATATTTATAATAAATTAAGACTAATCTTTTATCCAGCATTGCATTTACATCAATATAATCAGCACATCTTATGCCATTTGCATTTAGATTTAGATCAATCTTGGGACTCAGACTAGTGTTGGAGCCATAGCAGGAGTCAATTTTACTTATTGTATTCATGTTTTTATTTATATCCTATGGTTAAGGACATGTATAACTAGAAAATGAGTAGGGTTAATCAAATAATGGTTATATATTTCTCCGAAACAAGTGTCTGTTGACACATTTGGCATTTTACTATTTAGAATAAGAATTAATAATAGTGATCTGGATATCAGCCTTAATCAGCTTAAAGTGACTGATTGTTTTGTGTGGAATTGTATGTTTCTTAGCTCAAAGTGTTTAACTATGGCTAGTTTTGTCTTAGTTATATTCATCAGATCATTCATTATATTGCATGTGTGCATACATGTTTATGCCAAATTGTTATGTATTTCTATTAATTTTGAATAAAATGGAAGTTTTGCCCGATGCATATCGGCAAACTCAATGGCTGTACGCCTTTGTTTTGCTGTCAGCGCCGTGTTCCATGCATGCGCACTCGGAACAGTGATCTTGTCTATAGCATTTGTCTGAACAGCCATGTAATGTCGGACCTAGAGTTCAATTGCGTCTAGAGTTAGAAACTGGGGCCCGTCACGGTCTGCCAGAGATACTCAGCGACCTGCTGACTAAGGACAGAGAACGAGAAGCAGAAGTGGGAGACATTTACTGTCAGCGGCAATCTCGCCGCAAAACATGTCGCCTTGTTTCAGCGAGAGTACGAAGATCCACCAGGTGGCACTGGTACAAACTCACGTCAGCCACCACATGACATGGTACAAACTCACATCAGTCACCATGTTACATGGTACAAACTCACATCAGTCACCACATGACAAGGTAGAAACTCACGTTAGTCACCACATGACCCCACTATAAACTCACGTTAGCCACCAGGTGGCACTGGTACAAACTCACATCAGTCACTATGTGACATGGTACAAACTCACATCAGTCAGCATGTGACATGGTACAAACTCACATCAGTTACCACATGACCACACTACAAACTCACATTGGCCACCAGGTGACATGGTACAAACTCAGATCAGTCATCACATGACATGGTACAGAGTCACATCAGTCACCACATGACCCCGCTACAAACTCCCTTAGCCACCAGGTGGCATGGTACAAACTCAGATCAGTCATCATGGGACATGGTACAGACTCATGTCAGTCACAAGGGGACATGGTACAAACTCAAATCAGGCACCAGGTAGCATGGTACAAACTGCATGTACACTGCACCAGTGTTCTGGCTTTATGCATTGCGCTTCACCCCACCAGTGCCGGATTTAGATTAAGAGAGGCCCTCGGCTATTCCACTTGTGAGGCCCCTCCCTAAGGCCTATGACAACGTCAACAATATTGTACACCTTAGCTGGAGCCCCACCTAGACTTTCAGGGCCCAAATATATAAAGAGCGTCCCCAACCCCCTAAATTAAAAAAACACTACAACAACCGCAAAACAGCCTTCGTCCCACAAAACTCGCAGATAAAACGGGGGGAAATATCACCTTTTGGGGGTTAAGTGAAACCATGAATGTGTTTCCACGTGAACCTGACAGTGAAATAGTGAAAGCACTTGGACTGATAGATTCCAAAAATATTCACTAGCATTTATTTCAATTCTGCCTAAAAAGGTTTGCACTCTAAAAGATTAGCCCAGATTAGGCTAACGCGCGTCCTAGCTCTGTCGTCTGCCTGCTGCAGGTTGTAAACAACTTAGCTATTTGCAGGGAGGGGCACTGCTAAAACAACGATTAATCACTCCCATTGCACCTAGTGCTCGTCAGGTCCGCACCTGACCTGTGACCTCTATGCAGGACGGTGATCTCATTGGTTCGCAAGTCACAGGATCGTGTCATAACGAGCAGCATTCATAATCCAAATAGAATACATATTGATTTGAAGCAAATGTCCTTGTGTTTTCAGTGTAACCGTTTCTGTCCTGTTTTGTGCCAATCGTTACAATGGACAAAAAAAAAGAGTTATCACCTTTTGAGAAAGTCTCATATATATATATATATATATATATATATATATATATATATATATATGTATGTATATATATATATATACATATATATATATATATAATAGCTTTAATCTGTTTTGTGCATCGGTTAAAGCTAGGTCCCACATCAATCCCTGGACCAATATTATGTTGAACTGTCATTATATATATCCACGGTCTCTGACTATATTCAGAGACCGTGTATATATATATCTATGTTCAGTGCTATATTCCGGACTCATGCATGGTCACTTTTCAATATAGTGCTGCCATTTGGTGGAATCCATCTGTATCATTATGCGGTAAACCATATCGATGGGGATCTCTATAGTAGATCAGTCCACCCCCAGCTAGTGGCCACCCCCCAATAGAGGTTACATCAGGACCTGAATACACAGTGGAAGGTCGCTTCTCTTACAGACGACAATAAACCAGGGACGACCCCTGGATTGAAGCGGGGCTATGGCTATGGCGCGTCGTCCTTTTGTGCTGTAGCAGGATTAGCGGTCCGTCACAGTCGCCCTCGCAGTTCAGGCCTGCCTCTGTAAGCCTGGGGTCTGAGTGGCTCTGTGTTCATTATTCAGCTATGTACGCAATGTTCACCCCAGGTTCACCAGCCCTAGACAGTCAAGTGCCACATTTAATGATACAATTTGGTATTTATCTCATACCTTGAAGTTTCATAGTCCGATGGTTTTGAGTTTCTGTCATTTTTCTGAGATAAATATATTAAACTGATTGTTATAGTATACCTCACTTTAGCTTCAAGTACTGTTTATTTTAACTGGCTAAGTTTTGATATATTTGAAGTGAAAACATATCAAATTAGTTTTGGCAACCATGCCAGAACTCTGATACTATAGGCTTCTGCAGTAACAGATTCTATTAAATTGCCTCAGTATTCCCTTCTAATGTGGTGACAAATGTTTGATAAGTGCACCAGTATTTAAGTTATGTTGAATTAAATCTAGATAATTGTCTTGGTTTTGAAAATTTGTTGTTTTCATCGGACTATGCAGCTTTAAGCAAACTGGCAAAATTAGCACAGCTTCCACATTTGTACTAATATTGCTTCGTGCGATCATGGAATAGTAATAATTATTTTTGGTTAAATCTGCTTCTTTTTATCTCTTTCCAATGCTTATAATGCACTCATCATGTCACCTAACTTCACCAGTGAAGGTTGATACATGATAGATATCACAATAAATTCATCACACAAAATAATGATACATGGCCAGCAGCTCTCTTGTGGGATATCGACGTTGTCCACCTGAGTATGATGATATACACAAACAGTCACACACCATGACTGTGTCCAAAGTGGCCTTGATGTGTCGCAACAGCCTTGCCTCATGTGTCGCTCACTGCTCACCGTGAGTATTTGGTGATCTGTCTCAGTGCCCTGGAAGCACTGACTCCAAATGGCCTTTTCTAGGTTTAACGGACGAAGTATTGTTACCCGAATGTCGCAGTGTCAGCGGTAGAGCTCTACCTACCCACCCGCATGCTGGTCATTACATGCACCATTAGGTCAGCCTCATTTAGATTTTTAACACACGTCTTGAAGTGTTCCGTCTGTGATTGGAGAGGACATTTACCATCTCAATTTAACTCTCAGCACTGCCGCTCGCTTTAGCTCACCTTCACGCAAATATTAACAATGTATTTCAGTGACTAATTGGAGCTCATGTCGTAGAGACCTCTATGGTCGGGATGGATACTGACTTGTTACATTGCACAATCATGGAGCCCTCATAGTGTTATCCCACTGAGATGCAATGCCACTGTAGTCATGATACAATTTCACACTCAGTCACATTATCCTAATACTGAGATTATCCGTGCGTCCCATATCCTAGCAAAACCAAGCAGCAGGCGAGATGCTGATAGGCGTTAATTTGTTTAATGTTCGTTTAAATCGGCTGGGAATCAAACCCACGATGTCCCCGTGGGAAGTGTGCATTTTACCGCTATACCATCCCGCCTGGTCCCACTATGTTTAAGCGAATTGCGTCCACCTAGCACTGTGTATATAACTTGGCGACTTTATAGTGTTGGCCCACTGGGAAATCAGGCTGCTGGCACCCATGGCCCGATATCCCATTCAGTCACATTATCTTGACACTGAACTAACGAATCCTTTCCCTTTCCTATTAATGTAGAGAGCAATAAGTATGAATTTTATAAGTCATTGGTTTGACTTGACTGGGAACTGAACTCCTGACCTTCCGCATGCGAGGCGCGCGCTACCGATTAGGCCACCGCGCCCGGTTCGGGTCTAATGGAGCATCATCAAAGGCCAGTTGCTCTCATACCATGTCTATATGGTGTGGGAGGTTACACATCCAAAGAGACAGAGGTGATGGCATGGGGAATCGAACCCTCGAACTTCAGATTAGGAGTCTGACCTAAAAAAAAAAGTCACACTATAACCACTGTTATTATTACTATTATTATTATGACTAGGAAATGAACAGCTTTAACATTGCACAAGTTCGGCTAACTGAGCCAAGAGTTGGTGCAAATAGAGGAGAAGGCATCAGCTATTTATTGCTTCGCTGCGCGGCTTCCATCACTGGTGGTCAGCTGTCAAACCGGCCGGCTGTCCCCACACTCTCCCAGCAGAGGCGTATTGCTGAAGTTACCATTTAAAGTTGCACAGTCCGATGGTTTTGAGTTTCTGTCATTTTCTGAGATAAATACATTAGGTTAATTGTTATAGTGTACCTTACATTAGTTTGAAGTAATTTTGATTATAAATGGCTAACTTTTGAGATATTTTATGCGTGAACATTCAAAATTAATTTTGGCAAGCGATAGGTTTCTGCAGTGGGATGATCTATTAAATTGCCTCAGTATTCCCTTCTATATGGCGACAAATCTTTGATAAGTGCATCAGTATCTAAATTAGTTATATCAAATAAAATCTAGATACTTGTTTTGGTTTTGAAAATTGTATGTTTTCATCGGACTATGCAGCTTTAAAGTAAAACAAACGATCCGCCCTCCTCGGGTCCGGCATGCGCAGTGCCGAGTAAGACACTTAAGCTAGGATTCCTTACACGCGGTATGCGTTATGCGTATGCGAATGCGAATGCAGCAAAAAATCGAAACGCCTTGAAGCCAATGGGCTGCAACCCTTACACGCGGTATGCGAATGCGAATGCGAATGCGACAACTCGATCGGTCCCTGTAGCGATCGGTCCGGCATGCGGCATGCGACACGGGGGTGCGAATAGAAAGGCATCAGTCGCATTTGTCCATTGATATAAGGCTGGAGGAGGCGACTGATAATTACGGACAGCCGGGACAAGGGCCAGGGAGGGGGGTTGTCAAGGCTGCTGAGTGGAAGCATATGGTAGTGGTTGTGGTGGGGGTTCGGGTTGGTAAAAATGCTACCAGAGCCACAAAAATATGAATACTTATCTATAATTTGGTAATTATAAAGGTAGGAACCTCCATGTGCAGTACCAAGAGGTACATGGATATACATGCCATATTAGGCCATATACAGTGCAGTATGGAGTATACTTGTTTATTTTTATTTTTTAAATATAGCCAGTCATGTGCCGTCTGCCGCATGCCGCATACCGTGTAGAAGGAATCTTCCCATTCGCATACCGCATACCGCATGCCGCATGCTGCATGCCGCATACCGCGTAGAAGGAATCTCAGCTTTACATAGTTACAAGACCATGTGTTGGGTATGGTTTGTTGGTTGTTGGAGTTTTACGTCCTGGCAAGATCTAAGGTCATATCAGACGGGTACCGACTTGTGACAGTGTGCACTCATGACGACTTTATAGTGCTTCCCCACTAGGAGACCAGGTCGCCAAAACTCCAACCAACCAACTTATATACGGTCCGTTCTGGGGCTATTAATACATATGGCATGTCGTATATATCATCTATATATCTTAAGGTATGCAGGTATTGCAGGTATAGCAATACCTCAGGGAGTTTGACGCCTCTGCCCTGCAGAGTTGTAAACCACTGCCTTGTGGTACAGGTTCTTGACAGAACCGAAGGCTAAGGGAGCAAACCCTAAACAGTAAACCATATCACTGTGGCAGCATTAAGGGCGGTTGATGTATGGAACTCCCAACATCTCCCGACCAGCCACTGCAGGGACAATTAATTTTGCTCCTGTCTTGACATGTCCTTGCCAGTGTAAAACCTCTATTTGCTCCCGAAGAGAGTGCCGCTGTTAACTTGCAAAAGCCAGCAGCACTTCAACACTTTTGCAGGCAGCTTTCATGAAATGTAGAATCTCCGGTGGACTGGACACCTCATGCGGATGTCATCAGACAAGCTACCAAAGCAGATCCTCTATTCTCAACTGTCTTCTGGTTACAGAAAGAGAGGGTGCCCTCGTCTCTGGTTCAAGGATACCATCAAGAGAAACCTGAAGCTGAGAGACATTAAGACCGACTCATAGACGCAACTCTCACAGCAGAGAGCTCAATGGAGAGCGGCAGTCAAGTAATGAAAGCAGTCTTTGTCAGATCGCATCCGACAGCATGATGATGATGATCTATATATATATGGCATTTAGTATATATATATATATACATGTATATATATGTCCAGAGTCGGCCCTCTGCCCACCTACATAAGCTGGCTGAGGGAGCTAGACGAGGACTGGTGAGTGCAGTTAGGTACAAATGGTAGTCCCGGGCAACCTTTGGCTGTTCTACACTGGTTATTGCTGCGACCAGACGGGATGGCCGAATAAGTTAGAGCGTCCGTCTCCCCTGTTGGTAGATCGTGGGGTCGTGGGTTCGAACCCTGCTCGAGTCAAACCAATGACTTAAAACTTGATACTTGTCGCTTCATAGCCTGGTGCTCAGCATTATTAGGATAGGGCAAGGACTGGTTGGCTCAGTGTCAGGATAATGTGACTGACTAGGATATCAGGCCAATGTGCTGGTGGCCTGGTCTTCCAGTGGGGCAGCACTATAATGTCGCTATGAGTGTGCACTGTCACAAGTCAGTACCCGTCCTGATATGACCATAGATGTTGCTAGGATGTAAAACAACAACAAAGAAACAAACAAAACGGTTATTGCTGCTTGTCCGATACTCCACATGTTCAACTCATCAGCCACAGCAGGGTCACTAACTGTTCTGTGCACATGTGCACTAATGCATCATGGGACCGAACTTGTAAAGATGAATAAATTCGTTGTCGACCTCTCCTCCTTCTCCACCCACCCCAGACTATTAAAGCCCCATATATATGTGAAGCTAAACAAACAGTCTACCTTTTGGTCAACAAGTTTGTTTGTTTGTTGTTGTTTTACGTCCTAGCAACATATATGGTCATATCAGCACAGACTCGCCAACACGAATATTTGTTTAAAGTAAGCCACGACTTAATGGCCCTGTCACACTACGACGTAATGCTGTCAACGTAGGGAGAACGTGAAGAACGTTGAACTTCTCGGCATAGTATGCAAATTTGGGCACAAGTTGAACGTGGATGCATCGTAGTGGACTAGAGCGTAACGTCGGTAAAGTGTAGTGATACCATCATTCAACGAGAGAGGACAACATCATTATGCTCACGGAACGTTATGAACGTTATTCCATCGCCAGAAGAACATTACGTGACGTTACATAAATCATGAGACGTTGAACATACATTGAATGTACATTCTCATGATGTTCTCCTGACGTTCTCCTGACGTTCCCATTACGCTGTGTGGGCATTTCCACCCGGTTTAATGTGGGTCAACGTAGTGGAACGTAGTTGAACGTAGTGAGCAGCGTTTGTCTAACGTCCGCTTAATGTCATTGACGTTCGCTGAACGTGAACAGAACATATGGCGAACGTAAACCCTTACGTTCGAGCTACGTCGAAATTTTTGAACAGGTTGAAAAATTGGATGCGCACCAACGTAACACAACGTAACGTGACGTAGGTCGACGTCAATCTAACGTCATTCTGACGTTATCATGACGTCACCCAATGTACGTCAACATAATGACGAAACGTGATCACGTCAGGCTCTCGTTTGCTCGTTACGTCGTAGTGTGACAGGGGTATAAGGAGTAATAATTGCGTAGCGGAGTGCTATGAAGACAAAGTTTTGGGGACACAACCGCTGTGGGTCTATTGCAGTCCTTGCACTATCCAAGTATTGCCGAGCGCCAGGCTAGGTGCTGACAAGTATCAGTTTTGTAAGTCATTGGTTTGACACGGCCCGGATTCGAACTCCCAACCTTCCACATGGGAAGCCTGCGCTCAACCGATTAGGCTACCGCATTCGATGACTCAGTCGGGTAGCACACTGTTATAGCGACTTTTTGTGCTTTCAGACCACTAAGTTGACAAAATAGCGCACACACGCACGCACACACACGCACACACGCACACCGGTACACACCAAGTACCCTTCACTCTAGATAAAAGATTCACCCCGTACTTACAGTACAGGGGTGAATGACAACATAGTCTGAATACTGGCGAAAACTGTTTTAGTATGGAACAAGAAGTAGAACCCCTGGCTCCAGGTTCAAATGGCTACTTATATCGGCACAGAGTTGGTGAGTTGAAAGAAAATGCAAACAGACAAGATGGCGGTGATAGAAGGCTGTCGATTTGACTTTTAAATTTCCTTAAACTACACGTTTAATACATTTTTCAAATCAGAAGTAACGGGTAAATTTAAAGATGTATTAGAAATATATTTTGCTTCTTAAATTAAGAATTTATGAGCTCAGTCTATTTTCCCACCATGTCGAAATTTTTTGCCAGTTTTTCTAATGGGTTGGTTTTCACCGCTGTACTGTAAGTACGGGGTGAATCTTTTATCTACCTTCATCCACTCTCTGTAGGCCTGTGGTTATTAGAGCCACCTCAAAGCTCTCCTCATCAGTTTGCTTCCTCAACCACTTCTGGTTTGTATAATGAAGTAGTGCATGATCAGACACGGCCAATTTGCTGGGTTTTGTTGTTAATGTTATTCTCATTGATAAATCAAAACCCCCCTTCCAATTTGTGTGTGCCCATTGCCTTGATAGACTGACATGGCTGTAACTAAGCAACCCGCCTGCGTTAGGAGACTGGGATACTAGTTTAAACCTGCTAAAGCTAAGATTCCTTACACGCGGTATGCAGTATGCGGTATGCGAATGCCGCAAAAAATCGAAACGCCTTGAAGTCAATGGGCTACATCCCTTACATGCGGTATGCGAATGCAAATGCGAATGCGGCAACTCGATCGGTCCCTGTAGCAATCGGTGCGGCATGCAGTATGCGAATAGAAACGTCAGTCGCACTTGTCCATTAGTTTTAGACTAGGAGAGGCGACTGATCATTACGGAACGGTCACACCCAGGGGTGCTGAGGGGAAACATCTGGTAGTGGTGGTGGTGGACGCTTGCCGCTTACCGCGTAGAAGGAATCCTCCCATTCGCATACCGCATACCACATGCCGCATGTCACATACCGCATACCACGTAGAAGGAATCTTAGCTTAAGACCAGACGGAATGGCCGAATGAATTGAGCGTCCGGCTCCAGTTTTGGTAAATCGTGGGATTCGAACCCATGGGTTCTCCCATCCCAGTTACTGAGGGGACCCTATGGATGTATGTGTGTGTCCATTAGACCCGGTCCGGGCGTGATGGCCTAATCGTTAGAGCGCGGGCCTCGCATGCGGAAGGTCAGGAGTTCAGTTCCCGGTTGAGTCAAACCAATGATTTATAAAATTCATACTTGTTGCTTCCTAGCCTGGCACTCGGAATTAATAGGAAAGAGAAAGGATTGGTTAGTTCAGTGTCAAGATAATGTGACTGAATGGGATATCGGGCCATGGGTGCCAGCAGCCTGATTTCCCAGTGGGCCAAGACTATAAAGTCGCCAATGAGTGCACACTGTCACGAGTCGGTACCCGTCCTTAGATGTTGCCAGACACGAAAACCCCAACAACCAACCGACCAACCATTAGAGCCGGAGTCCGTCTGTTAATGGCAGTAAGACCTTGTAACTCTGCCGGTGTGCTACGTCTTACCAATGAGCCGTGTACTGCAGGCTGGCACCAGCTTCCCCTGGCGTCTTACAAATGGGTAACCAGCAACTCACCCAAGTGCACACCCCGTCTGTCCATCTCCACCTGTAACATAGACGAGTAAGCGTCGGTAGGTTGCATCAGGAATAATAATTAGGATGCTTGCCCCGGAATGGCAGACATGTGGGTTCGAGTCCCGCTCTAGGCATGATATTGCAACACCACCATGACAATGGTGCTGTGACCAGGATGGCGTTAAACCTGCCCTGTGTCTGTATTGTAGGTGTGCGACCTGGATATTTGTAATTGTAAGTAGGAAATTTACAATTGCAGGAGGATAAGTGTAGTCCTTTCAACTAACCTCCGGAGCTGAATCGCCAAATGCATATTTAGTGTGGGTAAGTTGAGTGCATTATGCAGAGACTAATAGTTCGGATGCTCACCAGGAATGGCAGAACTGTAGGTTCGAGTACCACTCTAGGAATGGTGTTCCCGTTTACAGCAATGCTACCACAACATATACCTTCTCGGTGAACTATGGTAGTCACGTGATCATTTTGAGGGAGACATGGAGTTTACAGACTGCAGACAGAGGAGCATGGTCAATGTCCCCAGTGATGCCACATCGACCCTTGCAGATTGTGGGAAAATGACATGAAGTGAATACCTAAAGGAAACTATTATAGTGATACAATCAAAGACTATTAATTATAGTGACACAATCAAAGACTATTATAGGGGCACAATCAAAGACTATTATAGGGGCACAATCAAAGACTAAGGCATGGCCCCCAACACCTGAGTAGTGTGGACATCCATTTAGCCAATGGGGTGCCGTTTCTTACAGATACAAGGAAATGGATTTGAGCGTGCACACATCTAATATAGTCTTGCTGCTACTAAATGTGTAACGGTAGACAGCTGTTAATACTGGCATTGGGCTTTTTCATTAAACACGCCGAGCATTTAATGTGAAACATGACATGTCAACACGAATATTACCACAATCATTTTCCTTTCTGCTGAGTCGCTAAAAGGGCATAAATTGAGTCGGGTATGTGGAGATGAGCAATGGACTGGCATGAACGGCCATGATGGATTCCTAATGCAAAGAGGCAACAAGTCTTACGGCTCCTCTTCACACTAATTACTCTGAACAGCACAATTATAACCTGACAC
The DNA here is from genome assembly GCA_030323885.1 of Branchipolynoe longqiensis. Lineage (NCBI taxonomy): Eukaryota > Metazoa > Annelida > Polychaeta > Phyllodocida > Polynoidae > Branchipolynoe > Branchipolynoe longqiensis. The sequence goes on along the minus strand of CM059194.1, from coordinate 74,127,594 downwards.
CTTTCGCATTAGGCCCGGGCTCAAATTGGCACGTTTCTACCCAGGAAGGCCATTCACCGTGAACGAGGCATATTTAGGGGCGGGGTGGGGGTGGGGGGGGGGGTGAGGGGGGGGCAGGTGTGGGGTGGAGGTGGATATCAGGGATGAAAGATCTCCGCGGTTTCGCGGATTTCCGCGATTATTTATATTTACCGATTAACTTTTAACATTAAAAAAATTATATGTATATGACAACACTTGGGGGAGTTCGAATCCTATTTTGAAATGACCTTAGATGTTGCTAGATTATCAAACCCAAACAAGAGCGAGTCCGGTATGGGCGATAATACAGTCACAACAAGGTTAGTTGAAAACTGACTTCCGGTATTTTTCCGCTAATCCCTGACAGTGCTAACTAAGTCTATGGGAGAAGATCCGCGTTATCGCGGAAATTTGTCGTTGGCGACCTGATTTCCGCGATTTTAGCTGGAGACCACTTTCATCCCTGGGATATGGAGGTGGGGGTGGATGGAGGTAGCGGTGGAGGTAGGGTGGGGATGGAGGTGGGGGTTGAGGGGTGGGTGGGTGAGGATAGAGGTGGAGGTTGGGTGGGGTGGGGATGGATGTGGGGGTGGTGGAGGAGGTGGGAGGGGGAGATTGGTGTATGTGGTGTTGACTGACCGGAAGCTGTTGTAAGGCGTTGATCTTAGGGGATCAGCCTTTATCAACCCGAACTGGCACATTTCACCCTGAATTCTTCCTCAGTCACACCTGAGGTTTCAGAAAATCACAAGATGGGAAATGTCCACCTCTACGTGTGTCCCCTCTGTGAGCCTCCCCCGTCCGCCGGCCCTCTGCACCCACTCACTCTACAACTACTAGACTGGGTGTGCCACAACAAAGCCACCTACATAGTGGGGTGCACTACCTTACTTGATGGGATGCCCAAGTAGCTAGTGTCCACTTGCTATACGGCAGGTCATAGGATCGACCCATCATGGAGGTGGGTTTGGATCATGACCCAATCAAAATCAAAGACTTCCAAATACGTGTGTTCCGAGTTCCACTGGAAAAACTGAAACGCCGGGTCGCAGCTTCAGCCTCCAGACGGAAGTTTAGGGTTGGTGCCTGTCCCAGCCCTGTCCTTCACTCTAGGCTCATATCTTTTTAATTCATGTTGAACCCTGATGGTCGAACTTAGCACGGTTATTGCGATACATTTGGTTCTAATATCTATACAGTAAAACCTCTCTACACGACCACCTCCACAGATCGGCCACTCCCCTCAATCAATCAATAGTTCCGTCCTCTAGTCGAGGGTTGGATGCAATGGTTCTCCACTTGTCCCGATGGTGTGCTGTTCTGATAGACTGTGAATAATTCAAGCCTGTCCACTGTGAAATATTTGTAAACCATGATGTTCCTGGTCTCCCTCTCCCTCTGCTGCCATTCACCTTCCCTTCCAACAATGTACGGTATATTGAACTCTGACGAATGATGTGGCCAAAATAAATAAGTTTCTTTGTCTGTATAGTGGCAAACAAGCTTTTCTTATTTTTAATTTTTCTGAGAACTTCTTTGTTGGTGATCTTCTTTGTCCATGATATTTTCAGCATCCTTCGATAAGTCCACATCTCAAATGCTGTTAAACATTTGTACATTTTCTTAGAGATTGTCCATGGCTCAGCCCCATACATTAGAGTAGACCACACATAACACTGAAGAATACGCTTCCTTGTTTGTATTAATATCTTACTTGATGTTAACACTCTATACATTTTGGAGAATGTTGTTCGGACTATTGTTATCCCTATCGATCGCTTTATTTGGGTCCCAAATGATCACTTATAGAACACCATTGTAACGATAACATTTTCCCCCCATAACCGACAACCTCCCTAAATGGACCAGTCGGTCCCACGGTCGGTCGATTTAAAGAGGTTTTACTGCATATATACAAGGATGTGCATCTCACATCCTTGCTCTATGCCTGTGAATCTTGGACAACACACAGTCGTCACACTAGGCAACTAAACCCATTTCCAACACAACATGATGGAAATGCTTGGTGTTCAATACTGGTCAGGATAGTGGAATGGGTAAGGCGCTCGCTTCCAATGCGGCAGGCCATGGCTTCGACGCCAAGTCAGTCAATGCAAAGACTCGACCAGGTCGATATTCCCGCTACCTTGCCGTAATGAAACAGAGTCATGATTCCTAGATGTTCCCTTTGTGGGAAGTCGCCTGTATTTCTGCATAGAGTATCTTTTTAATTCACACACATACAAAATTGTATTATTGAATTATTAATAGAATTTACGATTTAATACTAGTTTAAGAGATAATGGAAGAGATTATGCATTAAAGACACATTAACACTAAGCCTGCTACTATGGAGACACACATAAAACCATCATTTAAGAGACTGTAGGAAAGAGCTTAGGCATTAAACGTATACATTAATAATAAGTCTGTAACCATGGAAACCTAAAGTACCTGTATAGTGCCATAACGAGTTCACTTCCGGGGTGAAGTCACGTGACGTTTATACAACGTGGCGGGTTATACACACGAGGATATAACATAGTAAAAGGGCCATAATACAGACACGCCACACATGACACCAGAGCTGTGATAAAGCATCCCCCCAGACAAAAATAAATGTGCACTAGCATTACATTATGTAGAATCATATTTGAAAGAGCTGTTTTTGTCATCTAATCATGCATCGTGAATGCAGTGGGTATCAGTTTCCATTGATACTCAAACACATTTTTATTAAACCGTGTTGATTTTATGGAGATACACCGACAATGTAAAATTAACAAACGTAAAACAAGAAGAACTGTTAGCAGGACTGTACCATCTCACATAGATGTAAAAAGTACTTATACGTTCTTTAAAAAAAAAATGATCTGCTTTTACATTTTATGCAAAAAGCGCAGGCTAGATATAAATAGTATGTCAGAATCAAGTTTAAACATATCTCGAAGGCCACAGTGGTAAATGTAGCAACATAATTAGGATCGTTTCGAATTGTGTTTATAATCATCTCCATTTCGCCTAATAGTAACAGCGAATATATTATCCGGGGATGAAAGAACTCCGCTATTTCGCGGAATTCCGGGATTCTTTCTTTAGGCCCCTACTGCAATCCCGCAGCACGATAAACATATACTACTAATACGTGCTGCAGAGGGCACAGCACTATCAGCGTATAACAATATATATGAAACCCGACTTCCAGGAATTTTCCACGATTCCCTGACAATGCTAAACCTATGGGAGAATATCCGCATTTCCGCTTTTTTCCCAGAGACCACTTTCATCCCTGATATTAATTTATCAAATGACAGAATAGAAAGGAAGGCACACGCACAGGTGTGTATAGAATTCACCCTATTCACGCACGACTTAATTAGGCATCAGAACGAGGCTGAGTAAGCGTCGGTGTCGGAAATGGCCATAAGACAGTAATGTATGCCGATGTGTATGAACTACTACATAAATTAAAGGAGTAAAATTTGAAGATATTAACTTTTGAAACTATCATAATCATTTTTGCTTACCTTTTTTCTATTTATTGGTCAATTTTAATGAAGATTGAGTGATGATCAGATGCATTTCAGTAGGCAATGTCAACAAAGTCACTCACCTTGGTTGCCAATCTTTTCTTAAATTCAAAATTGCATAACATTTTTAATATAGATATATTTAAAAAATAACTTTTAACCCTTTAAAAGCTTTTATTAATTTGTAATTACTAAGACTAGTTGTTTAACTGTGTTGCACAGATAGCTACGCTGACAGTGCTGCAATTAAATGATGCCACCAAAACTATGCAGACTTAAAGTTGACAGTCACATTGTAGTTAAAGAATGGGAAAAATCACCATGCAAGGTTCACCCAAACTTCGTGAACATTCGCCAATAGATAGAAAACAGGTATGCAAAGATGAATATGTTACTTTCAAAAATGAATACCCTCAAATTTGAGTGATTTCGAGAGGATTTGGTCGACAAAAAGTCACATTACTTTACATACAGCTGCATCTCGCGGAGGCGTAAGTGCCCTCGGTCTGGTTTCAACATGGCCACGGCGTGAATAGGGTGAATAGGCAGAGCAATGATGGAAGTCACTATAAAACAAAGCATGTGATGTATCTTGACAGTGAAGTGAAACTCTGATTTGAATACATTCGTTTTGGGAAGGGATGGCGGCTGTTGGAGTTTTATGTCCTGGCAACATCTGAGGTCATATCAGGACAGGCACCGAATTGTTACAATATACACTCATGGTGACTTTATAGTGCTGCCCCACCTGTAGACCAGGCCACCAGCACCTGACCTGATATCCCACTGTCACATTATCCTGACACCGAGCCAAACAGTTATTGCCCTATCCTAATAATCCCGAGGGCCTGGCTAGGAAGCGACAGGTATCAATTTTGTGAGTCATTGGTTTCAATCGACCGGAAATTGAACTCCCGACCTTCTTCAGGGGAGGCCTGCGCTCTACCGATTCGGCCACCGCACCCGGTCATGTGACCGTCGTGACCGTGACCGTCGCTGTCCTCATGAGTGTGACCACCAGTGTGCACTGTCGGGGTCACCTGCCGGGTAGGCCCTGAACCAACCGGACCAGATACCTGACCTGAGGGGGCCGTGTTTACCGTGCGGGAGGTCGTGGGATCAATTCCCGTCCAAGTCAAACCTTCAGAAGCTATAGACACAGAATTAATACTCGTCGCTAGGGTTACTAGGATAGAGCAAGGACTGGTTAGCTCATTGTGAAGGTAACGGGCCGTGGTGCCGACGGCATGGTATCCCAGTCTGGGTAGCACTATGAAGTCTAACAAATCAGTCCCGCACTTGATAAGCCCTTATCTGTTTCTAGGAGGTAAAACCCTGTTTCTCTAATTAACATTCACCCCACGTTTACAGATGTTAGTCCCTTAAGCTAAATCCGAATTCATCCCAACAAGGGGTGCCCCTCCCCCCATCCCCGTCGTGGGTCTCGTTACCTGGTCTCAGAGAGAGGCCCGCACCCTCGTGGCCCTTCAGTTTTTCGCCATCCTGCAAATCAGTCTCTATTTTATCTCCGGCCTCCCTCACCCAGCCCCTTACAAGTGGCGGCCCTCCTGCTTCGCCCCCCCCCCCCCCCACACACACTCCAGTGCCCGATGCCCTCTGGGGGGGGGGGGGGGGCGGCTCCAGCATGGCGGGTTCTGTCTGAAACCTTCATGGTGCCTCTGGTCTGGTCGGGTACTTTGTGGACTGCACCATGGGTTTTATGTTGACAAAGACCCGAGATGCGCCGTTCAACCTGATGTTGTGACGCTGAATTTGCACAGCCTCGGTATGTTGGTGTATGTAAGTTACAATTGTAAGGTTGGTATGTAAGGCTGTGTCTCCATAGACTGTTCCCTTGTGGTGGTTTTGTTACCTTGTTCTGTGTTTGCTTGTGATCCTGTGTTGTGCCACACAGGCAACGAACCTGTGTTTTGCTGAGTGGACGTTCCCATAGGTTGGACCCAGGGACTGTATGGCCTTGTGCACAGGACATGTGACATACTGACCGGGAACATAGAGAATGAACATGTTCATTGTCTGTGTGGTGCATCACAAGGTCACTAGCGAACACAGAATAATGGGAACATGCCACGTCTATGGATAGACAGCCTAAGGTTGGTGTAATGCCTTTGTGCATTAAATGGCGTTATGGTGAGCTTAACGACATCAAATAACGCCAATGTTCTAAGTAGCAGTACTAACCAGACTGACACGTCACGTAGTGGCTGGCCTGTAAGAAGAGTGGCTTCCGGACAACAGATATGGCCTTATATGTTGCCAGGACGTAAAACTCCAACAACCAACCAACCTGGAGAAAAGAGTGGTGCGGACGTACACGGTTCGCGCCTTCTGACACGGACCCCGTTTATGAAGCATGCACTTCTAACTCACTCCACCCCCCACCCCGATCCCCGCCCCTCCCGGCCTCCGTCAGTAGAAGTGGTCAGCAGACTGCCGTCATTGCGGGCCCGGGGACCAGTGCCCTGCGTACGAAGTGGGCTGTGGAGGTGGAGAGGAGGCCGGAACCGGAGGTGGAGAGGAGGCCGGAACCGGAGGTGGGGAGGAGGCCGGGACCGGAGGTGGGGAGGAGGCCGGGACCGGAGGTGGTGAGGAGATCGGGACCGGAGGTGGGGAGGAGGCCGGGACCGGAGGTGGCGAGGAGGCCTGGACCGGAGGTGGGGAGGAGGCCGGGACCGGGGGTGGTGAGGAGATCGGGACCGGAGGTGGGGAGGAGGCCGGGACCGGAGGTGGCGAGGAGGCCTGGACCGGAGGTGGGGAGGAGGCCGGGACCGGAGGTGGAGAGGAGGCCGGGACCGGAGGTGGTGAGGAGATCGGGACCGGAGGTGGGGAGGAGGCCGGGACCGGAGGTGGGGAGGAGGCCGGGACCGGAGGTGGTGAGGAGATCGGGACCGGAGGTGGGGAGGAGGCCGGGACCGGAGGTGGGGAGGAGGCCTGGACCGGAGGTGGGGAGGAGGCCGGGACCGGAGGTGGAGAGGAGGCCGGGACCGGAGGTGGTGAGGAGATCGGGACCGGAGGTGGGGAGGAGGCCGGGACCGGAGGTGGGGAGGAGGCCGGGACCGGAGGTGGTGAGGAGATCGGGACCGGAGGTGGGGAGGAGGCCGGGACCGAAGGTGGGGAGGAGGCCAGTACTGGAGGTGGTGAGGAGGCCGGGACTGGAGGTGGGGAGGAGGCCGGGACCGGAGGTGGGGAGGAGGCCGGGACTGGAGGTGGGGAGGAGGCCGGGACCAGTGGAGCGTGGAGGTGGGAGGAGGCCGGGACCGGAGGTGGGGAGGAGGTCGGGACCGGAGGTGGTGAGGAGGCCGGGAGTCGAGGTGGGGAGGAGGCCGGGACAGGAGGTGGAGAGGAGGCCGGGACCGGAGGTGGAGAGGAGGCCGGGACCGGAGGTGGGGAGGAGGCCGGGACTGGAGGTGGGGAGGAGGCCGGGACCGGAGGTGGGGAGGAGGCCGGGACCGGAGGTGGGGAGGAGGCCGGGACCGGAGGTGGGGAGGAGGCCGGGACCGGAGGTGGGGAGGAGGCCGGGACCGGAGGTGGTGAGGAGGCCGGGACCGAAGGTGGGGAGGAGGGTCGGGACCGGAGGTGGTGAGGAGGCCGGGACCTGAGGTGGGGAGGAGGCCGGGACTGGAGGTGGGGAGGAGGCCGGGACCGAAGGTGGGGAAGTGGCCGGGACTGGAGGTGGGGAGGAGGCCGGGACCGAAGGTGGGGAGGAGGCCGGGACCGGAGGTGGGGAGAGAGGCCGGGACCTGAGGTGGGGAGGAGGCCGGGACCTGAGGTGGTGAGGAGGCCAGGACCGGAGGTGGGGAGGAGGCCGGGACCGGAGGTGGGGAGGAGGCCGGGACTGGAGGTGGGGAGGAGGCCGGGACCGGAGGTGGGGAGGAGGCCGGGACAGGAGGTGGGGAGGAGGCCGGGACCGGAGGTGGGGAGGAGGCCGGGACCGGAGGTGGGGAGGAGGCCGGGACCGGAGGTGCGGAGGAGGCCGGGACAGGAGGTGGTGAGGAGGTCGGGACCGGAGGTGGTGAGGAGGCTGGGACCGGAGGTGGTGAGGAGGCCGGGACCGAAGGTGGGGAGGAGGCCGGGACCGGAGGTGGTGAGGAGGTCGGGACCGGAGGTGGGGAGAGGCCAGAAGTGGAGGTGGGAGGAGGCCGGGACCGGAGGTGGGGAGGTGGCCCAGACCGGAGGTGGGGAGGAGGCCGGTACCGGAGGTGGGAGGTGGCCCGGACCGGAGGTGAGGAGGCCGGGACTGGAGGTGGAGAGGAGGACGGGTGGGGAGGTGGCCCGGACCTGAGGTGGGTAGGAGGCCGGGACTGGAGGTGGGGAGGAGGCCGGGAACGGAAGTGGGGAGGAGGCTGGAACTGGAGGTGGGGAGGAGGCCAGTACTGGAGGTGGGGAGGAGGCCAGGACCGGAGGTGGAGAGGAGGCCGAGACTGGATGTGGGGAGGAGGCCGGGACCTGAGGTGGGGAGGAGGCCGGAACTGGAGGTGGGAGGAGGCCGGGACCGGAGGTGGGGAGGTGGCCCAGACCGGAGGTGGGGAGGAGGCCGGTACCGGAGGTGGGAGGTGGCCCGGACCGGAGGTGAGGAGGCCGGGACTGGAGGTGGAGAGGAGGACGGGTGGGGAGGTGGCCCGGACCTGAGGTGGGGAGGAGGCCGGGACCGGAGGTGGGGAGGAGGCCGGGAACGGAAGTGGGGAGGAGGCTGGAACTGGAGGTGGGGAGGAGGCCAGTACTGGAGGTGGGGAGGAGGCCAGGACCGGAGGTGGAGAGGAGGCCGAGACTGGATGTGGGGAGGAGGCCGGGACCAGAGGTGGGGAGGAGGCCGGAACCGGAGGTGGAGAGGAGGCCACGACGGGAGGTGGGGATGAGGTCGGGACCGGAAGTGGGGAGGAGGCCGGGACCAGAGGTTGGGAGGAGGCCGGGACCGGAGGTGGGGAGGAGGCTGGAACTGGAGGTGGGGAGGAGGCCAGGACCGGAGGTGGGGAGGAGGCCGGGACAGGAGGTGGGGATGAGGCCGGGACCGGAAGTGGGGAGGAGGCCGGGACCGCAGGTTGGGAGGAGGCCGGGACCGCAGGTGGGGAGGCAGCCCAGACCGGAGGTGGGGAGGAGCCCGGGACCGGAGGTGGGGAGGAGGCCAGGACCGGAGGTTGGGAGGAGGCCGGGACTGGAGGTGGCCCGGACCGGAGGTGGGGAGGAGGCCGAGGCTGGGACCGGAGGTGTGGAGGGAGGCCGGGACCGGAGGTGGGGAGGAGGCCGGGACTGGAGGCTTGGGCCCCGGGTGGCCGTCAGTGCCAGTCACTGTGTGTCACCACCAGTTAGTGCATGCTGTATCCTGTCCCAGCAGTCACCGCATCCTTGAGTAGAGATCATTAACGCTCGCTTCCGGTGTACCAGGAAATTGCAAACCCCTGGACATCGCACACCCCTGTATAATATTTCTGTATGCTCGGCCGTCAAGAACACCAGAGAATACCATAAACTCTTCCCCTTCATTTCACCTCTGATGCCTCCCATAAATAAACCCTTACACAACTCATAAACAACTCATAAGGAAGAAAGGAAGACAAGTCACAAAGATTGACAGTGAAGATGTTGTGCTTTAATGGCATCAACTCCTGTTCACCTACTAGTGACCCATCCCCCTGACCCCTTACATGTTGCCCACGCAGAGTCTCATTACCTCTCTAGTATCTAGGAGTCAGTGCCTACAGCCCATTGAACCGGAGTCCCCTGGTTGTTACACACAACTCAATTTGGATATATGAAATTTGGCAGCATCAGACAGAGTGTCTGGGGTCCTACTCTTAGAGTAGGTGTGCCTCACTCAAGAGCCAGGAGTAGAGTGATCTCTCCAGTGGGTCTGGAGCAGTTTCTTGAATAATTAATTAAAATGAGACTAGTGTGGTCAGGTGGTCAAGGGAGTCAGGTGACTGGACCTCCCACAGCCAGCCAATCAGACACCCCCTACAGACTGGTCAGTGCAATGCCCTAATATGGGGAGTTGCCACCCAACCCAGCCTGCAGGGTGTGGCCCTAAGGAATGTGGAATGGCTGGTGTGCTTGGCCAAAGGTCTGGTAGTGACAGGTAGTTGCAGACAGTTACAAATTTATATATATATTAAAAATGTCCTTTTTCTCCAATTGCATTCTTTATGGATGCATAGAGGAACATTTCACGAAACATGAACTGTCTCTTATATAAGAACATCTCATTATTAATCTTAGGCATCATGTATGAACATATATTTCACATAGCTTCTATCATGTCATAATGTGAGTGGGGCACCATTGCTTTTAGATTACATAACCTTGTCCCCACTCTGTCGCCCAAGAACAATAATGCTCTCTGACAATATATAATTCCGAACCGAAAATCCGTATATTTTTACACTGGGGTTTGTGATTTGAGATATTTGGTGCATGCACAATAAGAATTTGGAATATTAAAATGGTTCTATTTACTGTATGTAGTGACTGAAGTTGGAACTAAAAAGGCATTTTGCTAACGACATTGATCCTGAAACTGAGTGATAATACCAGGATATTGCTGCACCTTTTTACCTAGTCTGGTCCCTTGGCCTTTGTTTCAAAAGAGGTCGCCACCTAGTGGAAAACATGGGTAGTGGAACCCGACTACTCTTTACCTGGCCTTTAGAATGGCCACAATGGTGACATCTGTGAATAAAGGCCGTTTTCTGAGCATGTGCGGTCTGAATTATGAACTGGACTATCACAAAGATGTTTTCATTAGGATAAAGACTGCCCAACATGGGGGGTTTGCGATTTCCAGGGGGGATATGTGATTTCCTAGGAAATCACAAACACCCCATGCCCATATATCATGGCAGGGGGGGTTTGCGATTTCCTAGGAAGTCACAAGTGGGGGTTTGCGATTTACAGGGTTTGCGATTTCCTGCTACACCGGGTCGTCATTATAAGACCACCTACTGTTTGTTTTTTGTTTTTTGCCTGAAGATGCATAGTGACTATCATGGATAAGTTTAAATAGACTTGTTTTCACCATTAGACAGTTGGTCGATGGAAAGCCCAAGCCTACACTTTTACTAACAAGGTGTAAAATATTCCGATTTATTGCATCGGTGTGGGAATGCAACTGTTCTATTATTGATCGGGTATACGTGACCAGGTCCATGTATGTGTATATGTAGGTTCAGGTGGTGCCTGATTAAGATGTAAATAGACATAGTGATGCTGGTAGGACTGTGTGTAAGGGGCACTTCGATCCTACCCCCTCCCCCCTCTGCTAGTCCGGATCACCACACTCAGGCTCAAGGCAGGTGGTGGCCAGGGGAGCCACACAGCTTGGTGGTGGTGGGCAGATCACTGGTAACCATGGGACCAGGAATGCTGGATCCCTATTGGTGGAGCTAAGAATGCTTGTTTCTCATTGGGGGAATAGGGTGGGGTGATACTCTACACTGAATCCATGTACCATATAAATAATAAACCAGAGGGCTTGACTCTCTCTCTTCTTTCACACTTTATACCCTTCCTTTCTCTTTGTCCGTATTGATTTCACTATAGCCTGCCTACACAACCACAGATTCGAGCTGTAAACTTTACAAAGGGAATTTTAACCTCCCACACCACATATAAATGGTGTGAGAGCAACTGGCCTTTGATGACGCTGTAAGTTATACACAGTGGTGGAAATCAAATTTGGCAGAGGTGATGGTCATTTGTCTCATTCTCTATTCAGTTCGTCGTCGGTGATCCTTACATTCCGTGCATGACCAATAAGGAGCAACGCCGTCCATTTGACATCAATTTGAGTATTTGAGGCCCGACACATCAACATTAAAAAGCTACAGAATTAAGTTCCAGTACTAAACAGCAGAATTAGGAATAATCACGTTATTTGCGAGACCATTTGTTTTTAAAATTAAATCTGTTGTCGGTGTTTCTATTAGGAAATCTTGGCAATTTCTTTAGGGGTGCAATCGTGTTTTCAAGATCTAATGCTGAATGCGCTGTGTGATCATTACAATTCACGCCTGTGCCGCTTGTAATGGGAACCTTTCAGTTTGCATCACTCTCTCATCAGATGGCGCACCATGCCTGTCTAGTGTGTTGTGGAGGTGTAGGGGTGTGGTGAGGATTTTGGTGTGTGGTGGGGTGGGGGGATTTAGGGGTATGTGCTGGGGGTGTAGGGGTGTGGGGTGAGTGGGTATGGTGTGGTGGGTGTGGTTGGGGTGTAGTTGTGTATGGTGGGTGTTTGGTGGGGGTATATGTTTCTGTGGTTGGTGTGGTGTGGAGGTGTCGGGGTGTGGTGAGGATTTTGGTGTGTGTGGTGGGGTGAATGGGGATTTAGGGGTGTGTGGTGGGGGTGTAGGGGTGTGTGGTGAGTGGGTGTGGTGTGGTGGCTGTGGTGGGGTGTAGTAGTGTGGTGGGGACTTAGGGATGTGGGGGGTTGTAGGAGATAAAAGATTCACCCGGTACTTGTAGTATACGGTCGAAGGACAACGTACTGTAAATACGGGCGAAAATAGCTTTAGTATGGAACAGGAAGTACAATGCCTGGCTCCAGTGTCAAATGGTTACTTATATCAGCACAGAGTTGGTGAAATGGGAGAGAATGCAAAAAGACAAGATGGCGGTCATAGAACGCCGTCGATTTCACTTTTAAATCTTATTAAACCAGATGTTTTATTATATTTTTCAACTCGAAGGTAGTGGGGAAATATGAAGACATATACAAAGAATAAATGTTGCTTCTTAGATTGTGAAATTAGGCTCTCATAAAGACTCATTTCATTAGCCAGATTTTTCGACCGTTTTTATATAAGGCTGGTCTTCACCCGTGTACTGTGAGTACCGGGTGAATCCTTTATCTAGGGGTGTAGGTGTGTGTGGTGGGGTTTGATGGTGTGTGTGGTGGGGGTATAGGTGGTTTGTGGTGGAGGTGTAGGGGTGTCTTGCAGAGTGGCACCTCACACTCTTTAGCATCCCTAAACCCCCACCACATACCTACACCCCCACATGCACCTACACCCCCACCACACACACACACCACACACCTACACCCACACACCACACACCTACACCCCCACCACACACCTACACCCCCACCACACACACCCAACACACACTTACACCCCCACCACAGCCATACCCACACCCCCGCCACATCCCTAAACACACACAGCTACACCCTTCTATCCAACCATGATGGCCGACTTGGACCGGGAATGGGTGCTGCCACCAAGTGTATAGCGAGAGAAATGGCTCATGAAAGGTCCGCATTGGGCGTGCATTACTGTGACATGTGTGCATGTTTGGGAAGCGTCCTTCATCGATCGTCATAAGTGACACAGCTTCCGAGATCGTGAATTTTAATCTACGAATGACGGGAAGTACTCACGATGAGATTTAATGGCAGAAACCACGAGACCAGAATTGTACTTTTCGCCGAGTCACTCGTTGTGGACTGAGTATTTGGTGCTGGACCAAGTAGTTACATGTCACCAAAGCGCCGGCCACATGGCCGATGTCTTAATCAACACCGCCAGCGTGTGTAGGGGTGCTTAATGGGTAGATGGGGAAATGGGGTGGAGGGGTAGTGAGTGACGCTTGAAGAGGGGCAGCCCCTCAGCATTGTATTTACATTGTGAGGTGACCAGACGGGGTGGCCGAATGAGTAGAGCGTCCGTCTCCTGTTTTGGGAGATCGAGGGGTCCGAACCCATGAGTTTGTGGGTTCGAACCCTGGTCGAGTCAAACTGATTGTAGAATCGAATGTTCTGTGGCTGTGTACGTAGGCTACGAGGAAAACAATACAGACAAAGAGAAAGGGAGAGAGTAAAGTATAATAGAAGAGAAGAAGAGAGTCCAGCCCTCTGGTTTATTGCTTATATAGTTACATGGGTTCATTGTAGAATATCACCCCCCAACCTCCTTCCCCCAATGGGAATTGAGCATTCTTGGCCTTACCAATAGGGATCCAGCATTCCTGGTCTCCATGGATACCAGTGGTCTGCCCATCACCAGTAGCTGCATGTCCCCATGGCCACCGCCAACCTTGACCTTTTGAGTGTGGTGACCCTCACCTACCAGCAGAAGGGCTAGGCCCTGAGTGCAATCACACCCAGACCTGCCAGCACCACTATGTCTATTTACATCCAACTCAGGCACCACCAACCCATATATATATATACCTAGCCTGAGGCTAGCCTGAGGCTTAATGCCGAGGGAAAACAACAGTTATCCATCATCTATACCCAGGTAAGACTTGTATAATTATACTATATATATATATAGGGGGGAATGCAAATATTCTATTACTGATCGGTGTACCTGATCAGGTGCATGTGTATATATATATATACACATGCATATATATACACATGCACCCTTGCCGAATATCGGAATATTTTACGCAATGACTTAAAAATGTATACTTGTCGCTTCCTAGCCTGGTGGTCGGCATTACTAGGATAGGGCAAGGACTGGTTCGCTCAGTGTCAGGATAATGTGACTGAGTGAGATATCAGGTCATGGTGCCAGCTGCCTGATTTCACAGTGGGGCAGCACTATAAAGTCGCCATGAGTGCGCACTGTCACAAGTTGGTACCCGCCCTGATATGACCTTAAATGTTGCTATGACGTAAAACAACAACAAACACACAATCAAAGATTGTGAGGTCACTCCCTTATGTGCACATAGAAATGGATACATTTAACATTGCATGTCAAGTAAGGAAATCGAGATTTAATCCCAAATAAATTTAATATGTACCACACAAAACTTGTGTTTGAATGATATTAATCTATGATAACGAGTGGTATTAAAGCTGCATAGACTGATGACGACATCACATTTTCAAAACCAAATCAATTATCTAAATTTGATTCTACATATCTAATTTAGATACTGGTGCACTAAAAAACACTTGTCCCCACATAGACGGGAATACTGAGACAATTGAATATAACCTGTTACTGTGGAAACCTATGGTGCCATTCTTTTTATGTGCTTGCCAAAAATAATTTGTCATGTTTACCCTTTAAATATCTCAAAGGTTAGCGATTTAAAATAAAAGTTACCTCAAACTAAAGTCAGATAGATTATTTATAATGATCAACCTAATATATTTATCTCAGAAAATGACAGAGACACAAAACCATCGGACTATGCAACTTTAAGAATACAGGAGCCTATGTTTTATCTCCACCTGAAGACGACATTTAGCCTGAGCAGACAACAAGTCAAAGAACACCACTAGGCAGTTCAGCGACTTCCTGTTTGCGAGGAACCGGATGTAGTTCGTATATTAGCCGCCCTCAAATGCGCACCGTGATATATCCGCCTCTATAAGGCCTGGGTAAAGAAATAACCCATTAAAACCAAGATTGCTTTCACAAAAAGCAGAAAATCAATAGACACCCCCGAGCTAATTGTCTTCTATATAATGACAAGCTGTTGCCCAAACATGTCTTTTCCTTATTTTCCACCTCCCTTACCTCCCTTTCTCTTGTTATTATATCCACCCCATTTTACATTTTTGTTCTTTCACTGCTCCAATCTATGTCCATTTTTCCTACCATAAGATGACGTTGATATACCCTGAAAGCCTTTGTTATGAGAATGTGATACGTGGTTTTTTCTTTCCTTTTTTTTCAAGAAGAAAACCTATTCTATTTCTAATGCCCTAATTAATATGAGTTCGCAACAAGATGCCATGCTTCCTGCCCGGTTCGTAATTCATGGGACATGCCATCCCATCCCCTCTGACAATTTGGATTTCCACCATTGTGTAAAACTTACAGTCTCATCAAAGGCCAGTTGCTCTCATACCATGTCTATGTGGTGTGGGAGGTTAAACATCCCTTGGGTCGATAAAACTAAAAGTGTACACTCAGGATTTCTATCGACCAATTGTTTAATCATGGAAACAAGACTATTCAGACTTATCCATGATAGACAATATCAATCTTCAAGAAAAAGAAAATATGGTTGTGGTCATTTGTTGTGATTGTCGTCTGCGCCATACCTCATCATGATGCGTGTATGGGCTGCACTCACATTGCACAAGTCAATCTGACAGTCAGGAGGGCCACAGCTTCCCGCCAATAGCAGAGTGAGAACCACACCTTACTGTGTCATATTTACTGTCCAAGCCTACAATCTATAAACCAGGGCCGTGTTCAACCAGGGCCGTGTTCAACTACACCCCAACCACACCTCGGAGGTGCCTCAGAGAAATTCCAAATGCTGTGTTACTCCGAACGCCGTTTTAGCATCTGTGTTCCTTGAAAATGGCGACCTCCTTAGCATGCACATCCTGCAGCCATTTGGAATTGAAAGAACAGCTTTGATTGGCTGACACCCACAGCTGGAGGTGCTTTGACCTCCTACTCGAAAACCGCAACATCTCGGAGTCAACTCCGAGGCGCACGTTGAACACAAATTGGCCAAAAAAAAGATGCTCTGGAATCGTCTCGGAGTTGACTTTGTGGTGTACCCTGAACGCGGCCCAGCTGTCCCTTCCTGCTGACTCGGACTGTTCCTGAATGGTGGTTTGTGTCAGCAACACAGTGTTGGTGGATGGCATTGTGTATATTGGCTCTAACGTACCTAATTCCCAAACGAGGCAAGCTGACCTGGTTGTAGCCCATGTGACATGCACACACCCTCCTGTCACTTCCACCCGCGCTGCCATCTGAGTCACTTCGCTTTCCCTCCCACCCACACAAGACTCTAGGGGGTTGAGTGCCTCAGTTCTCCCACATCGGCTCGTGAGCTTCAATCCATCTGTTCGTTTGTTGGGCTTTTGCATCCTAGCAACATCTAAGGTCATATCAGGGCGGGAAATCAATCAATCCACCATGGTCCAATACCCACTCAGACAGAGTATATTGACACTGAGCCACCATTTCCTCCCTTTGTCGTCACACAGCTATTCACCAGACAAAGTGCAGGAAGACTCTTGCGATAATAAACGCACTTACTTTGTGTTTGTTATTTAATTAAAAGTAATTAGGATAAATGAGGAATTAGTCAGAACTTGCTACTTCAATATAAATCACGCGACGCGAACAAAACCGCGAGCTGCCCTACATATAATGAGATGGTTACATTAGATTACGATGTGGCTTCATAATTAATATTATTAAAGTGTTGGTTTGTTTTTACAGTGTCTAAATACCCCTACTGCTTGCGTTCACTTGCAACCACTTTGCGACCACATAAAGGGTAGGTCACAAAGAGGTCACAAAGAGGTCACAAAGTGTGTTACCTGATGAGGAGAATTCATGTTGTTGTTCCACTATCCTAGTTTAGACGGTGTCAATACCAGCAGCTTTCCACATTCCTGCTTAAACTACGACCTATTTGAGGCCCTGCTAGTGTATATTAAAGGTCACTGCGTGATCTGAAAACTAATGCAGCCAGCCAATCGTTGTGCAGTATGTTCGTCACATGATATAGACAACGACAAAATGGCAACAAAGCATATTTAACTAAATTAATTATTTAGATTATCTACCATTCTCATGTGATTTAAAAAAACTCAAATGCAACATATAATCTGTATTAGCGACACATTTAGCTTGTGTGATTGAACAAAGGGGGGAGCAACATTGTTTAGAAATATACAGCACATGTCTGATGCATATACGCAGATGACTTTATGTGCAGCTTGAGAGGGCACAGGCTCTTAGCGTTATTGACTGATATCAGCTCTGCATGTTTTTGCACAAGTGCAAGTACAATTTTGAACAAATGCTGTTTTGATTATTTTGTCTTGTAGAATAGTGATATCATACCACTACAGTTTGGTATGCAGGTATTGCAGGTATAGCAATACCTCAGGGAGTTTGACGCCCCTGCCCTGCAGAGTTGTAAACCACTGCCTTGTGGTACAGGTTCTTGACAGAACCGAAGGCTAAGGGAGCAAACCCTAAACAGAAAACCATGTCACTGTGGCAGCATTAAGGGCGGTTGATGTATGGAACTCCCAACATCTCCCGACCAGCCACTGCAGGGACAAATAGTTTTGCGCCTATCTTGACATGTTCTTGCCGGTGTGAACCCTCTATTTGCTCCCCGAGAGAGTGCCGCTGGTAACTTGCAAAAGCCAGCAGCACTTCAACACTTTTGCAGGCAGCTTTCATGAAATGATATACAGTCCAGACAGAGCGCTGACCTATTCAATGTCGCACACTTCAGAGCGAAGACCAAGACTACTCGGATACTGGTGAGAGAGCTGCTATTCGCAGATGACAGTGCACTGGTTTCCCACTCTGCTGAAGAGATCCAGAAAATATTGGATGCTTTCTCCTATGCATCAAAGAAGTTTGGCCTGAAGATTAACATCAAGAAGACGGAGGTGCTGTACCAACCCAACTCTACAAGAACCCAAGAGGAGGAGATCATGGTTGACGGAAACAAGCTGAACTCTGTTCCGGAATTCACCTACCTCAGAAGCAGTATATCAAGTGATGGACCCATTGATGCTGAAATACAGAGAAGGATGGCCAAGGCTAGCACATCTTTCAGCCGACTACGCCAGAGACTCTGGAACAACCACCATGTGTCCATTCAGGTCAAAGGCAAGATCTACCGTGCAATCGTGCTATCCACCCTACTATATGGAGCCGAGGCCTGGACAGTGTACAGACGACAGGTGAAAAAGCTGCATGCCTTCATGATGCGACATCTGCGTTCAATCATGAGGCTAACCTGGAAGGACAAAGTGACAAATAAGGAAATACTCGAACGGATGGGGCTGCCCTCTATGGAAGATCTTCTGATCAAAAAGAATCTCCGGTGGACTGGACACCTCATGAGGATGTCATCAGACAGGCTACCAAAGCAGATCCTCTAATCTCAACTGTCTTCTGGTTACAGAAAGAGAGGGTGCCCTCGTCTCCGGTTCAAGGATACCATCAAGAAAAACCTGAAGCTGAGAGACATTAAGACCGACTCATGGACGCAACTCTCACAGCAGAGAGCTAAATGGAGAGCGGCAGTCAAGTAATGAAAGCAGTCTTTGTTGCATCGCGACCGACAGCATGATGATGATGACCAATACAGTCCGATAAGCGTCCCCGAGGGCTGAGCCGAGTGAGGGCTATCTGCTTCCGGTCTCCCGAGGGTCAGCCCAACAATGACAGATGGGAGGTAATCTCCAAAGATGGCGCTAACAGTTTTAAGGCCCACGGGGGCCAGTTCACACCCGGAGTGAAAGTAAACCACATAGACAGTTCAGGGAAGTCAAGTATTGTCACTGAAAGTGTTCTGAACGAATGGAACACAACGCCCAGAGTGGCACTCGAACCAACGTGGCTGCCATTCCTTGGTGAATGTCCGACCAATTGGCCTTGTGGAATTTCAGGTGAGGTGGCCGATGCAGTACCCTATTTTTCAAAAGCCTTTAGATTTAAGATCTTAGCAGTTTTGATCAGGTAGGTCTATAACTGAGTACTAAAATACAAAATGTTGTGTTGGACTCAAACCAGAACAATATGACCACGCTTGTTACTGGGTATTGATTTTCAACATCATTGAGGACACCGACACTTCATCACAGCTCCAAATGTTGATGCTAAAATGATCATTTACTCAACTTAGGCAATACCCAATATTTCGCGGAAAGTATTTATATAATCATCGAAGGCATTCCGTTGGTAGGGCCATGTACATACAACATGTGGCTTCCTTCACTGCTTAGTCATGCTGTGCTGCAAGCATTATGGGTCTGCTTGCCTCCCGCCGAGTGGTCCAATCCCAGGTCTAAGCCCATAATCGGCTAACAAATCCATCCGAACAGTATTAGCACGTTACCCATACTTTGGAAACAGACTGAAATTGCTGATAGTTGTGCTATGATTAGCTACAGGTACACCCAGACAGGATGCAGACACGGCTTGGCACTGCACCACCCATGGTTTCCTGGCACATTGCCAGCCTGAATCGATGGCATCCTCATCTGGATTGCCACTGGAAATTTACTCCAGACTTTGCGGAGAATGACGTCAGTCCAGATGCAATTTGACTGAAATGTCTAATTACTGAAATGAGTTAGATTGTCTCACTGTTCCATGGTCGCCTTCATTTTTCCAGTTCTAGTTTTCAATAGTGGTTTGTTCGAAAACTGCCTCATCCACAAAGTATCGCCCAGTGAACCAGCCTTGAAAGCCAATTATTTCCTAGCATTTGTACTGATTGCAGTAACACTATACTAGCACCGCTTTAAACAAACCAAGCCGAGTCAGGGCTATTCCACAAATGCAGTGTGAAGTAACATTAACAGGCGCTAGTTTTCCAGGGGAAGGTCTTAAGGCAGTTTTTAATTGGTTTTAGCCACTCTAATATTTATCAAGATGTTTTACCAGCTAATGTCGCAAAGAACAAGTGTCGCAAAGCTGAAAGGTAATGAAGTGGGTCAGTATCAGTATCAGTAACAGTATCAGACTTGTGACAGTGTCACACTTCTGACAGTGTCACACTTCTGACAGTGTCACACTTCTGACAGTGTCACACTTCTGACAGTGTTAGGCCTTTGACATTCATGACGACTTTATAGTGCTGCCCCACTGGAAGACATTGCAGCCACCAACGTGACCAAATGTCCCGCTCAGTCATGTTATGGGCTCGACTCTGCCCATCTTTGACTATAATGATATAATTTATAGCCTGGCAACAAAACAACAGGAAGACAAGCTGCAAAAATCTAGAACCGAGCAATTAGGACTGTGTTCAAGGGGAAAATACTGAGTGTACAGGACATGCACATAGAAGCAAATCTTGAAACCGAAGCCCAGCAAAGGGACATTCACCTGTTGTCACTTATGTATAACGGAACAAAAGAACCACAATACAGAGATCTACTGAGCAGGCACACAAAAATGGGAGATGGACCACTCCTCAGAGTTCCAAGACCAAGCATAAATAAACTAGCTAAGGCAACACTATCTAAGGCGACCAAGATGTGGAATGAACTACCATCTGCAATTAGAAGTGCACCTTCCTACCAAGGCTTTACGTCACTAATCAGAACGCATCTCACTGGCCAGGCCCTTGAACAAACACCATAGCATGGATCCTGTGCCCTGCCTTACTCCTCCTCTCCCTCCTTGTCTCCCCCCCTCCCGCTCCCCTCACTCCTCACTCAATTGTTTGCCTCAGCTACGCAGGCAACTAATCATCCTCTATATATCAGGTGTCACAACAAACCGGGTTGAGTGTGGGGACTTGGGGGGCAGGGGGGGCTCCATTCTCCCACCCAGCCCCATCACATACACGTACCCATAATAGCAGCACAGTTTATGCAACAACCCACCACCTCAGCCCATAATACTGAACTTACTATAGGTAACACACTAACCTCCTTCTTAATCTACTAATATGTCATACTTAAGCACTTACTGAACTATCTATTTACAATGTAAATATTGTAATGTAAATGGCTAGAAACCAGGGCCTCGGTGCTGAAAAATAGATATTCTGATGACTAAACTGTTTTACCAAAATAATTAATAATTGATTTAGTGTTACTGTTAGGATACTATTCCTGAGTGGGATGTCGGCGTCAAGGGATCAACGGCGGACCTTCAAGTGCAGCAGCACTATAAGGTCGCCATAGGCTTGCACTATCCGAATTCGGTGCCAGTTCTGACATTAGATGTTCACTTTAAATATTGCTAGGAAGTAAAACCCTAGATGTATCCTATTTTCGCGTGCTGCCTGTGAAGATGCGGATCTGTGCGGGTGGTGTTAGGGGACCTTTAAGTGGGAGGAGCGTGGGTCCGTGCTATGTTTTAACCCCCACCCACACACCCACACACCCGCACACCCATAAACCCACACACCCACACACCCACGCACACATACATCCACCCATCCACACACACACTGCATCTGCCCTATTAATGTTAAGTATTCTCCACGTGGCCATTTGTTTGGCGGAGGCCGGGTCTAATTGTGATTGACTAATCCGAGGCCCCCGGCTGCTTGCTGCGAGGCTGCGCACATTCTGTGAGGCGCCACCAGGGGGAGCCCTAACTTAATGGGGCTTCTCTATAAACTACACGGGCGGGCCCTGAACGGACCCGGGAAGTGATGGCGCCTTATCATCCTGCTGGTATTAGATTGGTGTACTGATAAGATGGAGATTAAATTCCACTTACCTCGCACAGTAATATCTCAATTCTTGGCCCCTTTGTTTTAGAATTTGTCGCGTGTTTTTGTTGGAGTTTCTTTCATTGTTGCAATTGATGTAGTTGCCTTAAAAGGTAGATAACCAACCTTACGCCTCGCTGAGGCCTCATTTGTAAAGTTTATTTAAAAAAAGGAATGATTAGAATGATTCAATGGGACACTGTTGTATTATTGTTATCGCTAATGAGCTGAATACGAGGAACTGGTGCGCTTGGAATTGTGGACAGTATGCATGACGTCACTTCCGGCGTTTTCCAGACACATGGGTCCCGAGGGCCCCTGTGGGGGCATCACGCACCGGAAGGCGGGTCGGTTAATATCAACATAACACTTTACCTAACCTTTCATTCAGCCATTCATTGCGATCACTGCTAGGCGTTTCCACCGTCCTGCCACCCATCCGAGCATCAGCGGCGCCAGCCGCCTCCTTCCAGTCTTCGGCAGAGATAACGGGAAGTGACGTAATGAGGGGGGCCCACTCGGGCACTGGGGAGCCACTAGCTTTTAAATCGCTCACCTCCACATCATCAACATTCATTACACCACAACCTACATATTTGTCTTGAAGGTCGGTAAGTTGGTTGGTTGTTGGAATTTTACGTCCTGGCAACATCTAAGGTCATATCAGGATGGGTGTATGTCGGTAAGAGTTGCTCAAAGGCGATCCTGCTTCCACTAACGTCTTCCAGCAACCTTTCACTCAGCCATTCATTACGATCACTGCCGGGCGTTTCCACCATCCTGCCACACGTCCAAGCATCAGCTGTGCCAGCCGCCTTCTTCCAGCCTTGTGCAGAGATGACCAGAAGTGACGTAATTAGGGGGGTTCACTCGGGCGCTGGGGGGAGCCACTAGCTTTTAAATCACTCACCTCAACATCATCAACATTCATTACACCACAACCTACATATACCCAGTTTTTTCGTTCCTCTTGTATGTCGGTAAGTTGGTTACTTGTTAGGAGTTTACGTCCCGGCAACATTTAAGGTCATATTATCAGGATGGGTGTATGTCAGTAATATTTGCTCAAAGGCGATCCTGCTTCCACCGACATCGTCCCGCGACTAACCAGGGCTGAGTGCTGATAAAGTAATAGTTACCCTTCAAGGATATCCAGGAAACAATCACATAGCTACTCTACTCACATATGTGAACCAAAAAGCCTATATATATACTATATACTTCTTTATGTCGATATAAATAACGAAACCACCAATCGGTAGTGCATTTCAAGAATAATGTATTAAATTATACGAAACCAACAACCGATATGTGCGACTAACTAACTGTGCACTGTCTTGGGCTCTCTCGTGTGCTTCCTTGCCTCTAACCACCCACTCAAACATTTTCAAACTTGCTTTCGGATGTACGTGAGTTTTAAACGATTATATAGTGAAGTATATATAGCTGTGCAGAATGACCAAATAACCGAAGTGATCGCTTCCCATGCCATGTCGTGGGATCAATCCCCGGCCGAGTCAAAGCAAAGACTTACATAATCAATACTTGTCGGTAACTTGCCTTGTGCTTTTGGCATCACTAGAATAAAGCAAGGGACAATGGAATGAGGAAAACCATGTGTCTGCAGTTGTTGAAATTTCTCTTGTATAATCAAGGTACGTTAGGGAGAAATGTGTACGTGTAAGATATAGACAAAGTTTGTACCAGTGTGTAAAAAGGGTAAAATTATGTAGTCTTAAAATTGTCTGAGGGTACATCTTTGTACACTCAAAATATATTGTTTTAATGTTCGTCAAGGAGCCAGAGCAGAGACAAGGCTTCCAGAATCCCCCCCCCCCCCCGACCCGCTGTCCCCATTCTGCGTCCCCTTAAATAACTTTCTGTCGGAAAACCCTGAGTGTATAGGAAAATGAAGCTTCTGCATTGGACATGGCACTTATATTGATGCATGTCTTCAGAAGTGTTGGCCGGCACGTTGGTAAAACCTGCCCTGATGGCGTCGCGAGGTACTAGCCTTTTCTTGAGCAGCCATTAACGTCTCGTCTGTCCCACGTGACGTAGCGCGACTCCACTACAGAGGGCGCCACCATCAACAGCCGCAGGTGTAACGTCCCGGTGAGCCGACCACCGGGGATCTGTGTGTGTGGGTGGGGGGGGGGGGTATGTCAGTAAGGATGGTGGAGGTCGTGATCTCTAGGTCATGAAGGCGAATCGACCATAACAGGCCTGCTTAACCCCAGTCAGAGTCTGAGCATTGGTAGTGTATTGGTTAAGCCCCAGACAGACCTCACCGGATTGAGGAACCAGACATAAACCGGACATTGTCCGGTGAAATACGGCAATGTACGGTTTATATATGGTTGGCATCCGGCGTGTCCGTTCTGTGTCCGGTGGTGTCCGGTGTGTACGGTAGCAAGTTTTGAACATGCACAAAACTTGTACCGGACACCGCCGGACTGAGGTGTATGGTTGGTGTCCGTTTTAAGTCCGTTTTGTCCATTTTATGTCCAGTACCCATCCGTTAGGTGTCGGGTTTGTATCCTAAAGAGTCCTTTGACGGTGCTGCGGGAATTCGGTCCATCGGTTTTTGGTGCGTCCATGAACAGTCCGGTAGGTGTCCAGTTGGTGTCCGGTTGGTGTCCGGTTGGTGTCCGGTCCGTCCGTTAGACATTCGGTTGTTGTCCGGTAATCATCCGGTGGCTATTCGTTAATGTATGTTCCTTGTCCGTTTAGTGTTCGTTTCATCCTGTACATTTCAGTACATTTTGGTACATTTTGGTACATTTTGACACCAGACACCAATGGACTAGACAATTCTTTGTCCGGTGGTGTGCGGTACTCAGTCCGGTAAGGTCTGACTGGGCCGTTAGCACGCTATTGCCTAAATGACAAGCGGTGTGAGTTCGAATCCTGCTCTCGGTAAATATTTCCTATTTTCGTCACCCCCCGATATATATAGCTGTCTACCTGTAACACTCCATGAATATAAAAATATTATATGTGGTATAAAGGATTATGCATATATTATTTTTAATGGAGTTTGTATGTGACGGTGCCAAGTTCATTGCTCAAACATTGGAGCAGCCTTGTTATTCAGTTGGATAATAGAATGTCACATTCTGCGTTCTGCATCGAACCACAGCACAGATGTGAGATTGTCATAGAAATTGTGACATTTATTATCAAAGATGTCATCAAATTTATGTGAATTCTTATGGGGGGGGGGGGGGGGAGCATGCTGCAAGCAAAGGAGGATTTACTAAGGAGGAAGTCTGGCAAAAAAAGGCCCTGTCTAAGGAAAGAGAAGAAGAATCATCTGAAGAAATAAAATCTGTTACTGTAGAAGTGGCGATGCCAGAACCGATGCTACTACATTAATGACAGCTTCGGAGTTACGCTCAAATGAGATTTTGTGTGTGTGTGTGGGGGGGGGGGGGGTAAAACAGTTTATTCATCAGATTAACCCAAGAGTAGTGGAAGACGAGGAAATAGAATTATGAGGAATGTTGCAAACCAAGTCATGTGAGGGGTTGAAGAAAGCCCTCCGAGCTGCTCTAAAAGGACTTTTATCTGATGATGTGGGATAGAAATACTGATTGTCATGTTGGAAGAAAAAGCAAACAACGCGAATGCAGTTCATCACCAAAGCAGTATCAGCACTCCAAGATCAACAGACCCACAACCAACATCACCATCTGGCAGTACAATTACAAAACAGAAGGAAAACCAAGAAAGGAAGAAAGAAAGGAAGGAAGAAAGAAAGAAAGAAAGAAAGAAAGAAAGAAAAAAGAAAAAAAAGAGAGTAAGTTTGCTTTAGATAGATTCATATAAAGGAATCAAAAGAAAGTAGAGAGACTGACATTTATTGAATTGTGCCTCATGTGGGTACAGAAAATGCACGAATCGCACTTAAGAGGTTACTTTGGTCATTTAGATTACATATCCTCTCATGCAGTAAGTGGGAATTACATTGACCGTACATATAGGGGTCACGCTCGTGAATTAAGGCAGCAAGCTAAAGAAAAGGGGTTAGCAGAGTTTAAGATGGGTAACCAGGAGATCTCCTTACTTCACTTTAACCGTGAAAATTCATGGTGTACACAAGTAAACAACAAAAGGATTTAACTATCACATTAAGAAATGATACAACACCACCATATGGCCGATAATCGCCACCAGGCACAGATGTCTGATGTCCAAACACGCTCAGTTGTCCAACAATTCACTTCTTTTCTTTGTGTGTGCTAGTATTTCTGTTACAAACAGAACCCACACATTTTCTTCCATCGTGCTCTTTTATATACGTATATATATATATATATATATATATATATATATATATATATATATATATATATATATAAGGATACACAGGACAAGCCATGGGGAGACTGGACAATATAGTTTATTGACAATCAGCATATGTCAATCAACATCAATAATCAAATAATCAATCAGATAATCAATCAAGCAATCAACTGGGTTGGACAACATGCCCTAACAATGAAAAGAAACAAAATTCTAACAATAAGGTCCGCCAACGGCTGCTCAGAGGTGCATGCGGGGGTGGGGGCGGCTAGGCGAGCACTGTCGAATGCACCAGGTGTAGACTGCCTCGGCTATGGAATGCAGCGTCGCCCAATGGATAGTACCTGAACCAACTGCGTTAGATTGTCTTGCGCACCGCAAGAGGGGAGCACCGTGTTCTGCCCCTTAACCGAGGATATACACCATATATCCAGGCTATATATATATATAAGATGATTATATACATATATATATTATATATATATATATATATATATATATATATATATATATATGCATATAAAATATATATATATATAGACACACGTGTTGTTGGATAGGTGTCTGGCGGACATTATTCTTGTGCAAGGGTCTCCTTAGTATTACCGCTCTACAAGCATGCCGCTCCTTCCCGCCCTAAGTATACCCCATATCCTCCTATCCTCTCCCAGCACCCCCCCCCCCCCCCCCCCCCCACACACACACACACTCCCTTCGCCCCCATCCACCTCCACCATCCCGGCTGTTGCTAATTGGCCGAGGGAGGGACGCCGCATCAATCCTGCATTCCTGCTCCCTAATTCACAGCCGAAATACTTTTAGACGTAAAATCATCCCACTACACCACCAGGCGCGGTTGCCGAATCGGTAGAGCGCGGGCCTCGCGTGCGGGAGATCGGGAGTTCGCTTCCCGGTCGAGTCAAACCAATGACGTATGAAATTTATACTTGTTGCTTCCTAGCCATGCGCTTGGCATTAATACGATAGGGTAAGGACTGGTTGGCTCAATGTCAGGATAATGTGACTGAGTGGGATATCAGGTTATGGAGCTGGTGGCCTGGTCTCCCAGTGTGGCAGCACTATGAAGTTGCCATGAGTGCGCTCTGTCACAAGTCGGTACCCGTCCCGATATGACCTCAGATGTTGCCAGGATGTAATCCTCTGCACTTCCCGCCTCCCCACCTATCCCACACGCACCCACACACCCACATACCGTCAGCGCGTCAGGCAGGACCATACGTCACTTACGGCTGTATCAGCGCTGACGTCAGACTTACGGGCCCGCTATGACATGCAGCTGTCACCGTGGGCGTGTTACCATGGAAACAAGAAGTAATGAACGACGACATCAAAGCTGGCAGGAGGAGGTGACTGTAAAGATGTTTAGAAACTCAGATGATTTGATTTTTATTTCTTTACAAAATTAATGAAAGCAAAAATGAAAAAACTTGATAAATTCATGGGAATATTCAATATTTTAATTATATTAGATTATTTTGCATTTAAATTAAGATGTCATTGTCAGGATAGGTTTTAGCAAAATAACATTTTATGTTGTTTCTTCATTATGCGTCCAGAATGTGCATATTATTCGAAGCCATTTCATGCGTGTAAAATACATCGAAACGAGGCGCGCAAACATTACCGTAAACCTCCCAATGCGGCCGTCAACACTCGTCTTGTTGCCGCCTTATGTATTCAGGAAGGTTGTTGGTTGATTGTTGGAGTTTTACATCTAAGATCACATCAGGAAGGTACTTGAAAGTACGTCTTTTCACCCTCATTAATGTCTACAAGTAAGACACCATTGCATGGTGATTTGATAGCCTTTAATTCCAATAAATAACATGTCTACATTTCATTTGCCAATCTATTAGCAGTGCGAGATGTGGGAGTGGAGTTTGCTTTCCATTTCGAGTTAATGTGGAGAGAATGCTGTAATCAGTTGCTGTCATTGAATCCGTCCCACCGCAGTTATTTTGTTGCTTTATTGTTACTGCAACACAGGGCGTTAAAGATTTATTGATGCATCGGACCACAAGATGGTTCGGGAAAAAAATCCTCCAGACAAATAACGCATGATGAAAAAGGAAGGCGGGCAGACAGGACTGGCGCTACTGATAAAACACCCACCTGACCATTCTGTGACAGTCCCAAGGTCACAACCTGCTGATAAAAATCCACCTGACCATTCTGTGACAGTCCAAAGGTCACAACCTGCTGATAAAACACTGACCTGACCATTCTGTGACAGTCCCAAGGTCACAACCTGCTGATAAAACACCCACCTGACCATTCTGTGACAGTCCCAAGGTCACAACCTGCTGATAGAACACGGACCAGACCATCTGTGACAGCCCCAAGGTCACAACCTACTGATAGAACACCAACCTGACCATTCTGTGACAGTCCCAAGGTCACAACATGCTGATAGAACACCGACCAGACCATCTGTGACAGCCCCAAGGTCACAGCCTCCTGCACATGGGTCTGGCTGGGTCTGAATGCAACAGGGTCGCAAGAACCGATTAGACGATAGAAGTGTGTGTGAGGAAGGGTGGCCCCTTACACACACTTCTATTCCTCAGTGTCACTTCGTGTCGTCCTCCCCTCTGTCGCTCCGTGCCATCCTCCTCTGTGTCGCTCCGTGCCGTCCTCCTCTGTGTGTGTAGTGAGACCAAACCTGCATACATGTTGCACTGCTCTCTTCCCATACTCCACGACAGAGTGTCAGAGTAGGGGACTGGCCACCCATCTATACTCAACCAACAGGTGACTAGCCTTCACTGCTGGGGCATGGTATTTAATACCCGATGGTACATGCCTCAGGGTCGGTCCATGACCAGCACCCGACCTCTCAGGGGGGGGGGGGGTGCTAACAGTCTGTCCCAACTCTGTGGTGTTCGTGTCTTTCTTTACTTTCGAAGTTCGGAGTTCGCAGGTTCGACCAGGGAGAGCTAATGTCACCACACACGGTCAGGCAATCCTACTTCCGGTCAGAATTATTCATTATTACATCATGACATGAACACAACTTTGTACGTGCGCAATGCAAACCAAAGCGCATACTATTACGACCTTGTAATATCATGAGTGAGCAGAGTGATTTCAAGTAAGCCTAAACCTTCGGCTTCAGCCTTTTTGCTCTGACTGCCCGCTGTGATTAGTCCATATGCCTGTGTAAGACTATGTCTATTCTAACTATGATAGTACAAACATTTCCTGGTTTATGGTTGAGTTTGTTAATGAGGAATGTGCTGCTTATCCTAGTTGCTCGCTTGTTTGGGGTGGTTTGTAACCTTACGACGGTTACTGGTTGCAGAACTGCAACATTATATAGAGGCTCCGATAAATCGGCCCAATCTTTGGTTGAAGATTAATCTTCAGATGGGGCGGTTGTAGAAGCTGGGGACATCTTTACAATGTTGTAACGGCGAAGCATTGGGACGGCACCGAATCTCTTCGGTCCAGCGGTAGTTGAGCACTTGTATCCAGCAGAGAGCAGCAAGGGTTTCGAGGAAGGGCGGGTAAAGATGGGTGCAGCGGTTGTTCCAGCAATGAGAAGAAAGCAAGAGAAGAGTAAAGGTACAGGACCCCACCCAAGCACACAACTCCCCTGGTCAGGGGGAGAAGTATGCCTGGGAGAAATAGAAAGGGTAGAGTCTAGGAAAAGAGAAATGAGGAGAGTTGAGTCAAAGGACCATGTCTATTTGCTCTATGGTGACCAACCAGTGAGCCATAGACATGGACAGAGTAAGAGTAGAAAGTGAAATGCCAGCGGGCTCCCCCCTCCTGGAACTCTTTTCAGACATATCAAGGAGGAGCAAGGCCAGCGGAGAGGAGATAGAGAGAGGTGTGGACGAAGTGCGGTCCAGATAGCAAGTGTATCCTAGTTGTTCTTCTTTCATGTTATTAGGTCCGTCTCCGTCATCAGTCTCACGGTGAAGTGGAGTAGTACACTGAAAGTGTAAACTGACTCGGGCTAGTAAGGGAACAACAATTGTGGCACTGCTTTTTAAAATGAGTTGTTGTTCCCTAAATATATAGATATTAGTTTAATTAGTTTTAAGCAGTGAAAGACATCATAAGTGATATTAATCCGGTTTCCCAACTGATTTAATACCCCAAAATTCTGAATCGCCCCCCACATAATCCAATCTTCTACCTTTATTTCTATGTGTTATAAAACTGTCTTTTCGATGTTATTGAACAACCACTATGTAG
This sequence comes from Branchipolynoe longqiensis, assembly GCA_030323885.1. Lineage (NCBI taxonomy): Eukaryota > Metazoa > Annelida > Polychaeta > Phyllodocida > Polynoidae > Branchipolynoe > Branchipolynoe longqiensis. The sequence continues at coordinate 74,097,361 of CM059194.1, read as the reverse complement.
GTTGAAGTGTGCCGAACAAGTTTGAAATAATTAAATTCTTAAATTACCGGAAAATATATAGAAACGATTAATTGTAACCATGTTTTGATTCTAAGGTTTGTTGTTTGTTTGTTGTTGTTTTACGTCCTAGCAACATCTAAGGCCATATCATATTCTAAGGCATCTCTGGGCATTTCTTTAGAACACAAAGAAAACCGACTAGTACATAGTGAGTGTGATAATAGAAGAATGGGACAGATCTTTTTGTAGGTTTTGAATTATTTAAACTGTTATATTTATTCGCCAATTTACCTATTTTGACCTGACAATTTGGGCCCTCAGCGGATTCTATTCATAATCTGTTAGACAGTTTCTTTTGTCAGAGCCTACTAACTGAACAAATACAATAAAAACGCCCCACTACACACACCCTTGCTAGCAGCTCCAGCCGGCATCTTTAAGGAACAAGAAATCAATAAGAATAACTCATGGCACCCATCATTCAGCACCTCATTCGTCATTCAGGGCTGCATACATATTGTCTGAGTGATGAGGCTACTCTGGAAGCAGTTAATGTTTGAACTTACCTGCCCGATGAAACAGCAATGGCTAGGTCCATTGTCACAATAAAGCGGGACACAGTTCTACTTCACGGCCGGCGCCTGCGGATTAACTGAAACAGCAGCAGCAGCAGGAAGCGGCCAGGTCTGTTGTCACAATAAAGCGGGACACAGTTCTACTTCATGGCCGGCGCCTGTGGGACATTAACTGAAACAGCAGCAGCAGCAGGAAGCGGCCAGGTCTGTTGTCACAATAAAGCGGGACACAGTTCTACTTCACGCCCGGCGCCTGTTGCACATTAACTGAAACAGCAGCACCAGCAGGAAGCGGCCAGGTCTGTTGTCACAATAAAGTGGGACACAGTTCTACTTCACAGTGGCGCCTGTTGCACATTAACTGAAACAGCAGCAGCAGGGAGCAGCCAGGCCCGTCGTCACAATAAAAAGGGACACAGTTCTACCATACACCCAGCATTGGTGGCACATTACCTGAAACAACAGTAGCAGGAAGCGGCCAGGCCCGTTGTCAAAATGAAGCGGGACACAGTCCTACCTCACGGCGGGCGCTAATCGGCTTATCTGCCACCAGACAATGCGCGATTGGACCTGGATGGTTGTGAATGTGGCACCAGCCTCCCCCCTCACCAGTAGCCTCAACACGGGTACAGGAAGAAGCCATTTCTTTGCGCCCTCCTCTGTTGCTGATGGCTGCCATATGTAGCAGCTGCCTGGGGTTTGCCTCAACTCGGGTACAAGAAGCCACCTCTCCACGCCCTCCTCTGTTGCTGATGGCTGCCATACGTAGCAGCTGCCTGGGGTTTGCTTCAACTCGGGTAGAAGAAGCCAAGTCTCTGGGCCCTCCTCTGTTGCTAATGGCTGCCATATGTAGCAGCCGCCTGGGGTTTGCCTCAACTCGGCTACAAGAAGCCACCTCTCCGCGCCCTCCTGTTACTGATAGCTACACTATATGTGCTACTATGCATGTTTCCCGGCCATTACTAGACTGTGAGTGCGACTATACATATTGTGTAATAGGACCAGGGCATTACAAGACTATTATTGCTACTATACATGTTACCTAATACTTTAATATCGCATGGTCATTAGTAGATTGGTGACACTGTGTCTTTGCCATACAAGTAAGCCTAGCTGCCCGTTGTTGCTCTATATTCACCTCTTTATACTCAAAGTGAGGGTGGAAGTTAACACTTGCCGCTGGGTGGGCAATATGGCAGCACGGTAGGCATGCCAGTAAGTGTGTGATGAGTGATGAAGACCAACGTGTGTTTGTGTGGATGTGTGTGGATGTGTGTGTGGATGTGCATGTGGATGTGTGTGTTGATGTGTGTGTGTGGATGTGCGTGTGTGTGGACGTGCGTGTGTGTGGATGTACATGTGTGTGATGTGTGTGTGTGGATATGCGTGTGTATGGATGTGTGTGGGTGTGGATGGGTGTGGGTGTGCATCTGGATGTGCGTGTGTGGATGTGCATGTGTGTGTATGTGTGTGAGGATGTGTGTGTGGATATGCATGTGTGTGGATGTGTGTGAGGATGTGTGTGTGGATATGCATGTGTGTGGATGTGTGTGTGTGGATGTGCATGTGTGTGGATGTATGTGTGGGTGGATGTGTGTATGCATGTGCATCTGGATGTGTGTGTGGATGTGCATGTGTGGGTGTTAGTGCATGTGTGTGGATGCGCGTGTGTGTGGATATGGGTGTGTGGGGATGGGTGTGTGCATGTGCGTGCGTGTGCATGTATGTGGATGTGCATGTGTGAATGTGCGTGGATGTGCATGTGTGTGAATTTGGGTGTGTGCATCTGTGTGTAGATGTGCATGTGCACATGTGTGTGTGGATGTGCGTGTGGGGATGTGCATGTGTGGATGTGTAGATGTGTGCGTGTGTGGATGTATGTGGATGTGCATGTGTAGATGTGTGTGTGTGGATATGGGTGTGTCTGGATGTGCGTGTGTGTGTGGATGTGAATGTGTGTGAATTTGCGTGTGTGTGAATGTGCATGTGTACGGATTGTTTACGACAGAGAGGCCGCGCTTATGCTTTGAGTGGGCAATTGAAGTGTGTCTGTAATTGAAATCTACGAGCATAATGGCGGCCATGGTGTGAAGTCTACGCCTGGTTAATGGAGAGTGGAGGCTGGAGGGGCGTGGGGGCGGGGGGGGGGGGGGGGGGCAGGCGCCACTGTGGTGGGGGAGTGTGGATAATTACATGTAATGAGAGTGTGGTGTGTGGGAGTGGGTGGAGAGACATAATAGAGGGTGTGTGTGGGGGGTGATGGAAGATCGCTGTCAAGTCGGGTGCTCAATTTGAGTTGGGGGGGGGGGGGGTGCGTATTGCCCGGAGGTGCAGTGTTGTGGGGGGGGGGGTGCGGGTCAGGTGCTGTGTGAATATGTGGTTGGGCTGCTGTGGTTGAGTACGGAGCAGGGGGAGTACGGAGACACTGGTGGTTGATGACAAGTGGTGTGTGCAGATGGAGGGGTGTGTGTGTGGGGGGGGGGGGCTCTTTGTGGGGGGCCGTGCCTTTGGGGCTGGTGGTAGGGAAGGAGTGGAGGGATGTGGTGGGCTAGTTCTAGAGGTGGTAGGCTGTAAGGAGACGTGTGTGGTTAGGGAGTGCTGGGCCACTCCGCAGCCCCATTACCCCTACCATTCGCCACACCCAATCCATCATCCAGGTTCCGATTAAAAGATACTGATTGTTCGGTTAGTCCTTGGGTGACACTTAGCTTGCTGGTCCAGTATCAAGTACTCAGTTCACCGTGAGTCGCCTAGCTAGTAGTCCAGGAATCTGGGTTTTCACCATTAAATCTCATCGTAGGTACTTCCCGTCATTCACAGATTAAAGCGTCATGATCTGGGAATAATGATGATTGAAGGCAGGGTGCTTCGGTAGCATGCGTATAAATACATATGGATGTCAGTTCAGTGTATATTCAGTGGCACTTGTGCATCTTGGGTGAAACAAAATCAGGAAATGCATTGGGATTATGTTACACACCCTTCAACAAATAAATATATCGGAGCACCAATCTACAAAGGAATGACCTCCCTACCAGAGTCAGAGAAACACAAACAATACTTGCCTTCAAAAATACACATAGAGTCCACCTGGTTATTCAGGCTCTTGGATGACTACTGCAGTAATTACTAGCAAAGCCCTGAGCTTCTGCCCCCCCACCCCCCCTGCATCCGCGCTTGCTCTCCTGTGGCCTTTTCCCCCCACCACCTACCCCAATGGGCCCCCCTCCCCTGCCACCACCCTTACCTATCATGAACAAACCATCAATACACCAAACATCCTACGCAACTATCAACCTGCTTAAACACATTGAACATTATATAAGACAGACAAAATGTCTTGTCAACTATAAACTTACCTTGTCTTATGAGAGTTAAAATGTAACTCTCAAAGATTGTTTGAGTTGCCCCAAGTATACACTTTCTACTTGGTGCTTCCAAGTGACGCATTGCCTACTTCCCACACCACCTATCTTATTATATTTTCAAGGCCCATTTTGTTGACATTAATTAATGACAAATTGTTTGTGCAAATCATCAGACATTGTTGTCGCTAGACCAGTGCAATGGCACTAGAACCATGAAGTGTTCTGAATGTAAATGTTGACAAATGGTCAGTTGATTTAGCAGGCTCTAGTGTATGTAAAAAGAGGTTAGTTGACACTAAGCAACTGTGGTGTGAACACGTGTACATCGAGTTGGTAACTAGCGGTATTTTACACGCTAGAATCTTTATAGAAAATAGAACCCCAATTTCTGTGTGTGGAGGCCGGAAAGCACTAATGTATGATATTACTCAAGCGATGATCCACTTACTATATGTGCTTACTATATGTGCTTACTATATGTGCTTACTATATGTGCTTACTATATCAGTTCCAAGAAATAGTAACCCAACAGAAATTAAGTGTGGTAAAGTCTAGTAGGGAGGGGTGGCTAGCTCCTCCTGCTGTGCTGTCTCCAGGTCATCTGCCTGCACACCCCCTGCCCAGCTCTTTTATTCAGATGGAACACATTCAAAATACAGGTACACAATTGCTGGAAGTCTCCTCAGTCAGAGACAGTAACATGGCATTTCATTGGCTGAACTCCTCCATTCAGTGGTGGGGGGAGGCAGGGTGGGAGTGGGTGGACACCCACCACTCCCACCAGCTGCCTCCCCCCTGCTGGGTAAGGGGGTGGGGGCCAACCTACCAACCCCAAGTCAGATACATATTTTTCCATCAAGTTCACCAATCACACTTACATGGGAGTATCAAGACTATTTATCTTTACATAACCAGTGGTCACCAGTCCCTTAGATTGGGACAACTCCAAAATTACATGTTGCATCATCTGTAGTTCAGCAAACTGCTACCAGGTAGGGCAGGGAGGGCTCATCAGACACACACACACTCCACATCCCACCTCCCACCTCCAGCCTGACACCTGGATTTGGCAGGTCCTGCAAACACACACACACACCTAGCCCCCATGCATTGTCACCTGTGTGCTAACACTCCCTCAGATACTGGCATCTGTAAATCGTACCTTAACAGGCACACATAACTCAGTTTCTTAACTTAATTATTGTACCCATTCTGTGGCATTCTTTACAGACTATTTGTCTGGGTGAAGAAACCACAGTCTGCAGCAACTGTATATACCGTCCTTAGTTTCAGCATTTACCTCCCTTTATACGATATATAATACCAACAGACTTCAATTCAGTAATACATGTAAATATACCAATACAGTAATAATTTTCCAGAGTTCTTATCTCCAGTGGTTATATTTGATATAGAACCTTAGAACAATCTGATATTAATTATCACTTCACTTAATCTACATAATCTACCAACATAACATAAACCACAACTTGGTTTGAATATTATGCATATGTATTTACCAACATGATACAATGTTTAGATAGTGTTTAGGTGCTGTGCGCAGATGTGCTCTGCACTGTCACCTGATATAAGCAGCAGACGCTGTGCATGCTGGGAGTTGAACAAGGACAGGACCTGCGTACCGTGCATGCAGTGTAAACAGCTGCATGACTTAAGTCCTCCTGGTATTAGAGCGGTTTTATAGGGCTAATTATATAATTGGAATATTATTATAATGACTTCATAGAAATAACTGGAAGATTTAAATATGATTAAAACAGTTTTCTTAATGCTTCACATATGAGTTTTGTGAAAAGTAAATATTTTAGAATTTAGTTAAATTATTATTTATTTATGAACCAGACCTAAAAAGTCGGAATATTTTACACAGTGTTTAGGTGCTGGGCGCAGATGTGCTCTGCACTGTCACCTGATATAAGCAGCAGACGCTGTGCATGCTGGGAGCTGAACAAGGACAGGACCTGCATACCGTGCACGCAGTGTAAGCAGCTGCGTGACTTACGTCCTCCTGGTATCCCTACTCCACTCGCATTCTGTTCAGTACATGGTCACCAAGGCAACACCGCCCGTCTCACACTGCATGCAGCCCGTCACGGTGTCACCTACACAGTTCTTTCTGAACACTCGAAGTTGAAAGTTGAACAAGCCATAACGTGGAACCTGCCCCCCCCCCCCGTTGCCCGCTTCCTTACCAGCCCCCCCCCCCCCCCCATCCTACTCAGATTTCTACCTCTGCTACACAAGCAACTAAGCATCCTGGTACAAGGCCGGACCAAATAGAGTATGGAAGCTTATGCGGAATAGCGAGCGATCTATGCACCTCATCTATGATAACTGCACAGTTCATAATCATATAGCAACCCAGCACCATGATAGCAGCACAGTTCATATAGCAACCCACCACCATGATAACAGCACAGTTCATAGAGCAACCCACTACCATGATAACAGCACAGTTCATAGAGCAACCCACTACCATGATAACAGCACAGTTCATACAGCAACCCACTACCATGATAACAGCACAGTTCATATAGCAACCCACTACCATGATAACATCACAGTTCATATAGCAACCCACTACCATGATAACATCACAGTTCATATAGCAACCCGCCACCATAATAACAGCACAGTTCATATAGCAACCCACTACCATGATAACAGCACAGTTCATATAGCAACCCACTACCATAATAACAGCACAGTTCATACAGCAACCCACTACCATGATAACATCACAGTTCATAGAGCAACCCACTACCAGTATAACATCACAGTTCATATAGCAACCCACCACCATGATAACAGCACAGTTCATACAGCAACCCACTACCATAATAACAGCACAGTTCATACAGCAACCCACCACCATGATAACAGCACAGTTCATAGAGCAACCCACTACCATTATAACATCACGGTTCATATAGCAACCCACCACCATGATAACAGCACAGTTCATAGAGCAACCCACTACCATGATAACAGCACAGTTCATACAGCAACCCACTACCATAATAACAGCACAGTTCATATAGCAACCCACTACCATGATAACATCACAGTTCATATAGCAACCCGCCACCATGATAACAGCACAGTTCATACAGCAACCCACTAGCATAATAACAGCACAGTTCATACAGCAACCCAACACCATGATAACAGCACAGTTCATATAGCAACCCACCCGTGATAACACAGTTTATATAGCAACCCGTCACCATGATAACAGCACTGTCCATATAGCAACCCACCACCATGATAATACAGTTTTTATAGCAATCTGTCACCATGATAGCAGCACAGTTCAAATAGCAACCCACTACCCTGATAACAGCACAGTCCATATTGCAACACGCCACCATGATAACAGAGTTTATATAGCAACCCATCACCATGATAACAGCACAGTTCATATAGCAACCCACTACCATGATAACAGCACAGTTTATATAACAACCCACTACCATGGTAACAGCACAATTCATATAGCAACCCACCACCATGATAACACAGTTTATACAGCAACACACCACCATGATAACAGCACAGTTTATATAACAACCCACTACCCTGATAACAGCACAGTTTATACAGCAACCCACTACCCTGATAACAGCACAGTTATATAGCAACCCACCACCATGATAACACAGTTTATGTACCAACCAGCCACCATGATAACAGCACAGTCCATACAGCAACCCATCACCATGATATCAGCACAGTCCATGTAGCAACCCGCCACCATGATAACAGAGTTTATATAGCAACCTGTCACCATGATAACACAGTTTATATAGCAACCCGCCATGATAACACAGTTTATATAGCAACCCGTCACCACGATAACACAGTTTTTATAGCAACCCACCACCATGATAACACAGTTTATGTACCAACCAGTCACCATGATAACAGCACAGTCCATACAGCAACTCACCACCATGATAACATCACAGTTCATATAGCAACCCACTACCCTGATAACAGCACAGTTTATACAGCAACCCACCACCATGATAACACAGTTTATATAGCAACCCATCATCATGCTGTCGGTCGCGATGCGACAAAGACTGCTTTCATTACTTGACTGCCGCTCTCCATTTAGCTCTCTGCTGTGAGAGTTGTGTCCATGAGTCGGTCTTAATGTCTCTCAGCTTCAGGTTTCTCTTGATGGTATCTTTGAACCGGAGACGAGGGCGCCCTCTCTTTCTGTAGCCAAAAGACAGTTGAGAATAGAGGATCTGCTTTGGTAGCCTGTCTGATGACATCCTCATGAGGTGTCCAGTCCACCGGAGATTCTTTTTGATCAGAAGATCTTCCATAGAGGGAAGCCCCATCCGTTCGAGTATTTCCTTATTCGTCACTTTGTCCTTCCAGGTTAGCCTCATGATTGAACGCAGATGTCGCATCATGAAGGCATGCAGCTTTTTCACCTGCTGTCTGTACGCTGTCCAGGCCTCGGCTCCGTATAGTAGGGTGGATAGCACGATTGCGCGGTAGATCTTACCTTTGACCCGAATGGACACATGGTGGTTGTTCCAGAGTCTCTGGCGTAGTCGGCCGAAAGATGCGCTAGCCTTGGCCATCCTCCTCTGTATCTCAGCATCAATGCGTCCATCACTTGATATTGTGCATCCGAGATAGGTGAATTCGGGAACAGAGTTCAGCTTGTTTCCGTCAACCATGATCTCCTCCTCTCGGGTTCTTGTAGAGTTGGGTTGGTACAGCACCTCCGTCTTCTCCCACTACACTGATAACAGCACAGTTTATATAGCAACCCACCACCATGATAACACAGTTTATATAACAACCCACTACCCTGATAAGGGCACAGTTTATATAGCAACCCACCACCATGATAACACAGTTTATATAGCAACCCACTACACTGATAACAGCACAGTTTATATAGCAACCCACCACCATGATAACACAGTTTATATAGCAACCCGCCAGCATGATAACATAGTTTATACAGCAACCCACCACCATGATAACACAGTTTATATAGCAACACACCACTATGATAACAGCGCAGTTTATATAGCAACACACCACCATGATAACATAGTTTATACAGCAACCCACCACCATGATAACACAGTTTATATAGCAACCTACCGCTATGATAACAGCACAGTTTATATAGCAACACACCACCATGATAAGACAGTTTATATAGTAACCCACCACCATGATAACACAGTTTATATAGCAACCCGTCACCATGGTAACAGCACAGTCCATATAGCAACCCACCACCTTAGCCCATCATACCGAACTTACCCCAGATAGCTAACCCAGTAACACATTGAACCTCCATCTTAAGTTACTAATATTACCCTACCTAAGGTACCTGCAGTGTACATGCCTGAAACACCAGTGCCTCGGCACTGAAAAAAAAGGACGTTTTACCAACGAAACACAAAGGAAAATTGGTGACAAAGCAGATCGTGCAGCCAACCAGTGTTCACTAATCCCATCAGCGCAGTATTTGGGTATAATCAGTAACTGTGGCACTCCCCCCTAGAGGGCACTGTGATAGGTCCAGGGAGCCTGCAGTGAATGGCCGCTGCACACCTAGGTACGTCCACGTTGGTGTGAAGGAGAAAGGGGCGAAGCATGAAAGGAGCGGTGCATTGTGGGAGAGCCGCAACTTACCGATCGGGCCGACGCTCTGAGGCGGCCGGCAGAGCTGGCCGCCCCCCCCCCCCCCCCCCCCCCCCCCCCCGGTGTGGGGTCTGATTGGACTGAAGGGAATTGGTGAGTGTGCGGCTGAATGAATATCCAGTTGTACAATATTTCTAAAGTTTAGTATTCATTCACAAACTGGTATTCTGAAATAATTCTCTCGGAGCGTTATTTAAAGTTCCATATATAATCTGATGGTTTAGATTTACGGCAATTTTCTGAGGTAAATACATCAGATTGATCATTATAATCTAATTTACTTTAGCTTGAAGTACATTTTATTTTAAATGGTTAACCTCGAAGATAGCGCTTTCATTAAGCGCATCCTGCTTGTATGTGGTTATGTGTTAATGTGTGGAACAGTAGATGACAACATTTCTCCCCCCTTTTTGATACTGAAGACCTACAAGGCACAAATCGTGGCGGATATGGAAATGAGCACGGGGCCCACGTGACCATGATGGATTCCTGATGCAAAAAGGCAGCGTCTGTTCTGACTGCTGCTCGCACTAATTACTCCAAACAGCATAATTATAGCCTGTCTTGAAATCACTAACAGTATTTTGATGAATTTCCTATTTGATTTTGCTCAGCCGCTAGTTCTCCCTCAATGACAACCGCTGTATGCTTACAACCTGTCCCTGTGAAGGCTTGAACCTGTGTCCCCTTCAAATGCAGTCTGTCTGAACGGCTTAACTCATGTGTTATTACATCTGAACTACTGTCATGAGTATGGGATCCTGCTTCACATGATTGGCAGCCGTCCTGATATGACCGTATAAGTTGCAAGGACGTAAAACTCCAACAACCAACCAACCAACATGATTGCCAAAGGGCCTGTCTAAGCATGATCTCTATGGCGATATCCATTGCAGTGTCTGTTGCCCTGCCCAGTTTGATAACACTGATAGCAGACTGGTCAGTCCAATATCACCATTTAGTGTTTTGCCATGGCTCACTATTTGATAAAAATGTGTTCAATTTCCAGCTTCTATTGAGGAAAATGCCTGGAGTTTGAAAGCTAATTTAATAAATGCTTTTTTCTTGAAGATTTATACTGCCTATCAACCATGGATAAGTCTGCATAGTCTTGTTTTCACCATAGTTTAGACAGTTGGTCGATAGAAAGCCTGAGCCTACACTTTTATGGACCCAAGGGATTATTAACCTCCCACAACACATAGACATGGTATGAGAGCAACTGACCTTTGATGACGCTGTAAGTTATATTATACACAGTGGTGGAAATCCAAATTGGCAGAGGTGATGGGATTGGGAATTGAACCACCAACCTTCAGATTAGGAGTTCAACCTAGAAAACGTCAGACACTCTAACCACGCCACCATAGAGGACACCATATTGATCGCCTTAATATGGGGTTTGAGGCCCTTGGGCATAGCAAGGTCAACTACACCTTGATTAATACACGTATCGGAGGGCTTCAGCCTCATGCTAAACCGAATGACCTACAGAACTAGCTCTATCAGTTTAACTTGTAGTCAAACTGCCCCTTAAAGGAAGCCCAAGAAAGCCTGCCCTGGCAGTTATTTGAAGTATTCACAAGTGACATAACATGAACTAATTTATCTTTCACAAAGCTCTCTGAGACACTAGAGGAATTGAAGATTACCAGAACACTTGGCAGACTCCCTAATTATTCTTTCAGCAGGAATCGGGTAGTCATTAGTGCACGTTGTTTCAAGTCAGTACGCCTACTGATGTGACCTTAGATGTTGCTAGGAGGTATAATTTCAACAATCAAAAACTAATGTAATTTCTTTGCTTCGCCTGGATCTGAGCAACTATTATATATATAATATAAATGTATATATATATATATATATATATATATATATATAGTTAGTATATTTATATACGTGTATAAAATCATCGGTATGAGGTATTTCTTATTATTATTATGATCCGTTATTGTCCACTAACAGACCCGGATCTATTCACTGCGGCACTCATTTGCCTACGGTGGCGGTGCCACCGGCAGTTCTTGGTACTCATTCCTCAGAGTTGTATAGATCACTTGCACCATGTATACATATATGTATACTACATGCGTGTATACATATTATATATATTATATATGTAATGAAGGAGGCTAGAAGTCGGATGTAGAGTTAAGCATAAGGGCGACATAATTTATTCCTACTTCAAAGTCATAATGAATGCATGTTCAATCAAAACAGTATACAATATCTTATGATGAACAATCATCGTCAATAATTACTTAGTCAATAATCAATATGATAACACCAGAACATATCGAATAATCATCACAATAATCACAATATCAATTCAAATGATATCTGGCTGGGCCAACACCCTACCGTAAAAGAAAACCACACAAAAACACAAGTTGTTGTGTCGGGTGCTGGCTGGTCAGTGACGAGTCCAGTGCACCTTGGTCAAGGCAGGGGCGTATGCGGACGCAGCGCCGCGAGTCCCCCTGATATCGAACCCAGGAACCACATGGGTGGCAATTATCAAAGAAGTAGTATAGCCGGAGTCCTTCTGCCTTACATCCGCATACAGGCCTGTATACGAGCTATATAATACACATTCGTTACCATCCTTCGTATTCAGTTTAAGTTCCTGAATCAAACGTTCTGTGATCCTATAATTCATGTATGAGCCTTCTAAAGGCAATTGCTTTTTGATAACTTTGCAAACGATTTCTTTTTGCTTTCTCCTAGAAGTCTTGCTTTGTTGCCTTAATCCCACTGATTACCTAGTTAGTGAGAACTTCACGGCAAGGGATTTAGTGAATGAACAATAAATGCAGAGCTTAACATAGATTCATAATATATTGGGTTTATCGCGGAGATGCCCTGTTGCCTTTGATGTAGTTTCAGGCTACAATCAAGCACGCACAGTTGTGTCGCTACTGTCAGTCTCAATCTGGGATCACAGTGATTACGCTGCAGTCTGTGCGACTGTGAGGTGCATGACTGAGTCTGAGCCTCGCAGCCTCATTAACAAACTACACGGTTCGCCCCCACCCTGTGAGAAGCATGGCAGTCCCTTAGTAACAGCATTTACAAACTCACGGTAGCAACTATCTCGGAAAAGCAGCAAAAGTTACTCATGTCCTGCTTAAATTGAAACAATAGCAACACAACTTATATTTGTTATGGTGTGAGGGTGTATTAATGCAGACAGCATTTTGTTGTGATAGTTCATTAATGCAGACATCATTATCTGATTATGCTGTGAGAGTACATTAATGCAGAGAGCATTATGCTGTGAGAGTACATCAAGGCAGACAGTGTTATGCTGTGAGAGTTCATTAATGCAGTCAGCATTATGCTGTGAGAGTACATTCATGCAGACAGCGTTATGCTGTGAGAGTTCATTAATGCAGTCAGTGTTTTGCTGTGAGAGCTCATTAATGCAGACAGCGTTATGCTGTGAGAGTACATTAATGCAGTCAGTGTTTTGCGGTGAGAGTACATTAATGCAGACAACGTTTTCCTGTGAGAGTACATTAATGCAGACCAGAATTATGCTGTGAGAGTTCATTAATGCAGACATTGCTTTGCTGTGGGAGTACATTAATGCAGACAGCGCTCTTCTGTGTAGTCTATTAATGCAGGCAGCATTATGCTGTGAGGGTTCATTAATGTAGGTGATGACCTCAATAGGCTTTAAGTATAACCTGTATCGATGCACTTGGCACGACCAATCACATCCATGTATCACTCATATGAAACCACTTTCAGGTGATGCTGATTTGTAACTGAAGCAGTTGCTTCATTTGCCATTGCTTGTCCATTGCCCACAGGCCAAGGTGAAGGTCGACAGCGATTCATAGTTCTTTCTGCAGAAATAAATTCAATTTAGGGTCCCCTCCTCATCATTCCACTTTCTCCAATCGCTTGCACACTATATTGACCTACTAAATCTCTAAAAAAAATACCATTATTTTATCTTGAGAAACCTCTCCTCCCGCTCCCCACATACAGAATCGGATTAGCAATCGACAAACTCATCCAAACACCCACTGAAACCCACATTTCCTTATTTTTTGTTCTAGTAAAATTTGTTTTATTTGCCTATCGGAATAAGTCGCACTAACTTCTTTTCATCGCGAGACATATCTGTTTTGATTTTGGTAATTTATTTGCTACATACGTGAACCCTGCTGACTGCCTGCCATATGTGGGAAGTCCTCAGTGGTGTAGAGAAATAATGATGTTATTCCCATCAACATTATTTCCCGGAAGTTATAAACAAAGATGCAAGAGCTGTTCCTTAGGGGGGATTAGTTGGGTGGTTGTTGGAGCTTTACGTCCTGGCAACATCTAAGGTCATATCAGAACGGGTACCGACTTGTATCAGTGTGCATTCATGGCGACTTTATAGTGCTGCCCCACTGGGGAAACCAGGCCACCAGCACCATGACCTGATATCCCACTCAGCCACATTATCCTGACACTGAGTGAACCAGTCCTTGCCCTACCCTATTAATGCCGAGCACCTGGCTTGGAAGCGACAAGTATTAATTTGTTTAAGTCATTCGTTTGGCTTGACCAGGGTTTGAACCCATAGGTTCAAATCCTACGATCTATCAAAACGAGAGAGGACGTTCAACTCATTGGGCCAACCCGTCTGGTCAAACAGCGGGACATGTGGGTTAAGGGAGCCTGGCCGGGACATGCCAGATGAGACCTCCTCCCACGCCAGGTGGCGCCACACGCGTCTAGCAACCCCTGCCCAGGACCTCAGTCAGGGATCAGGCTCCATACATGACCCCGTAGGAGGTCACGTGACTCCTGTCTCAATCAACAAAGGGAGTTGACCGGGGTACTTTACTCAGTTTTTGTCTCAGTACTTCACAATCCTGACCGTATCTAACAAATTTCCTCATTTAACCATATTTATATTTTAGGAAAGAAATGTGCCAATCAACGATCCTTTACCACTAAATCCCCACTGGATTTTCTACTTCTACTACTACCCGAAACATTAATTATTTCCACTGCCAACAGAGGCAGGTTCGGATGGAAATCCTCAATGAGACATTTCTTTCAGAGCAGGCTGCACAGTGATCTGCTATGCACATCATTAATTCTCCCAATGACGTCAGAGGGCGGGTTGGTGGTGGAAATCGTCTTCATGTTCCTGAATTCCTTGCGCATAGAATAGCCATTTCCTAGTTGAGTTGGAGGTTCTACTCAGTCACATAGAGGCTTAGTTACATGGTCGATCGCTGTGACGTTGGTTTCAATGGGAATTAGGTCAAGCTGATGAATCCCAGTTAGTAGGTCAGACAACTGCTAATCGCAGTCTGAATGGTGTCAGTTGGAGAATATTCTTACCGGCCTTAAGCCATACAGTTAACCGTACTAGAGCGATAAAGAAGCAGTGTAGACTCACTAGTACTAGGCGCTGAGCAATAAAGCACGCGTGGGTTTATTTATTGCACAACGCCTGCAGTTGTGAACCTGGACTGTGTGCATCAACATGTCATACTGTGCGACCACATGGGTTTATTGCCGCCCTTAATTGAAGCTCAAAAAGGGCTGAATGAGGCGTCCCCTGATTATCGCCACGCGCCACGTGGCCCACCAGGTGGCGCGCAGCACGCCGAGTGACTGCCTGCTGCAGCTGTCTTTTTGGCACATCTCAAAGTGGCGTTCTCAAACCCCAGATGGGATGGCCGAAATAGTTGAGCATCCATCTCCCGTTTTGGTAGATCGTGGGATTAGAACCCATGTGTTTGAATCCTGGTCGAGTTAAACCAATGACTTAGAAATTGATACTTGTCGCTTCCTAGACAGGCGCTCGGCATTATTATGATAGGGCAAGGAGTGGTTGGCTCAGCATCAAGATAATATGACTAAGTGGGATATCAGGTCATGGTGCTGTTGGCTTGATCTCCCAGTGGGGCAGCACTATAAAGTCACCTTGAGTCCACACTGTCAGAAGTTGATGCCCTTTCTGATCTTACCTTTGATGTTGCCAGGACGTAAAACTCCAGCAGCCAATCAACCTGCGCTCTTGCACCCCTCTTTCTGCACACACACCCACCCCCAGGCGTCTTTCTCCAGGCTGTAAGTTTCAGGGCCGTGGCCTGACGTCGGTGTGCACGTCTCGCCGTACTTGGTATGCTGCAGACTACATGACAACCGGCAGCCTTCCCACCGTGCAGATGGCCACGTCTCCAGCGGGGCGCCCGCCGGAAGGGGTGGCCTATTGGCACAGTGCCCACTTTCCTTGGGTTCAATTCCCGGCCGAGTCAACCGCACTCATTGCTACTCAACAGGCGCTGGGCATTGGCTGGGGAAAGGTTGATCGTTTGACTGGTTGGTGGTTGTCAAGGACGATCTTACGTGTTGCCAGGATGTAAAACCCCAACTAACAAACCTCGGCAAGGACTGGCTGGCTCAGAGTGTCAGGATATTGCGACTGAGTGGGATGCCACATTGTCGGTGACATGGTATACGAGTGCGACGGCAATATAATGCCAGCAGGAGTGTGCACGACCTCAAGTCGGTACCTGCCCTGGTGTGAATTTGGATGTTGTTAGGGTATAAAACCCCAGTCATTGATCTATGCAGGGAGTGGTATCTTCTTGGAGCTCCACATTGCCTGCCTCTATGGGTTATGTGCAGGTGGCGCCCTGCGATAGGAATGGGCAAACACATGCTGCATCATCAATCAACTAGGTTTGTTTGTTGTTTCACGTCCTAAGGTCATGTCAGGATGGGTACCGACTTGTGACAGTCAGCACTCATGGCGATTTTATAGTGCTGCCCCACTGGGAGACCAGGCAACCGGCCCATGACCCAATACCCCACACAGTCACATTATCCTGATAATGTGCTAACCAGTCCTTGCCCTATCCTACTAATGCTGAGTGCCAGTCTAGGTACCGACAAGTATCAATCTTATAAGTCATCGGTTTGACTCGGCTGGGTCTCGAGCTCCCGACCTTCTGCACGGGGAGCCAGCGCTCTACCAATTCGGCCACTTTGTCTGGTCAATCAACTTGGACATGGTAAGCTTTGCACTTTTGAATGACTAATATTCACACATGATCCGTCATAAAATGACACAATACCCGAGTACTGCACCTTTACTAATTACGGTGACTTACCATGTCAAGTATTAGTGACGTCAGATCAGGTATTATTTAATGGTTGTGATTGTAACCAAAAGAATTAACCTAGTTTGTGCACTTGAAGTGCTCTGGTCAGTACTCATGTGTGTTCACCAGTTAGCGGCTTAAGGTTGGTTGGTTGAAGTGTTACGTCCTGGCACAATATCAGGATGTGTGCCGACTTGTGACAGTATACACTCATGGCTACTTTATAGTGCTGCCCCAAGGAGAGGAGATGGGAGGGAAGAGGAAGGAAGACGGGAAGGGAGGAGAGTGGAGATAGGAGGAGAGTGAACATGTAATAGGAGCGTAGAGGAGATGCGAGATGGGAAGGGTGGACAGTGGAGATGGGAGGAGAGTGGACATTTAATGGGAGTGTAGAACTAGAAGAGGTGGGAGAGGAGGGGAGATGGGAAGGGTGGAGAGTGGAGATGGGAGGAGAGTGGACATTTAATGGGAGCGTATAAGAGATGCGAGAGGAGGGGAGATGGGAAGGGTAGTGAGTGGAGATGGGAGGAGAGTGGACATTTAATGGGAGTGTAGAAGAGGTGGAAGAGGAGGGGAGATGAGAAGGGTGGAGAGTGGAGATGGGAGGAGAGTGGACATTTAATGGGAGTGTGGAAGAGGTGGGAGAGGAGGGGATATGGGAAGGGTAGAGAGTGGAGATGGGAGGAGACAGGACATTTAATGGGAGTGTAGAAGAGATGGGAAAGGAGGGGAGATGGGAAGAGTGGAGAGTGGAGATGGGAGGAGAGTGGACATTTAATGGGAGTGTAGAAGAGGTGGGAGAGGAGGGGAGATGAGAAGGGTGGAGAGTGGAGATGGGAGGAGAGTGGACATTTAATGGGAGTGTAGAAGAGATGGGAGAGGAGGGACTATGGGAAGGGTCGAGAGTGGAGATGGGAGGAGACAGGACATTTAATGGGAGTGTAGAAGAGATGGGAGAGGAGGGAAGATGAGAAGGGTGGAGAGTGGAGATGGGAGGAGAGTGGACATTTAATGGGGGTGTAGAAGAGATGGGAGAGGAGGGAAGATGGGAAGGGTGGAGAGTGGAGATAGGAGGAGAGTGGACATTTAATGGGAGTGTAGAAGAGATGGGAGATGGGAAGGGTGGAGAGTGGAGATGGGAGGAGAGTGGACATTTAATGGGAGTGTAGAAGAGATAGGAGAGGAGGGGAGATGAGAAGGGTGGAGAGTGGAGATGGGAGGAGAGTGGACATTTAATGGGAGTGTAGAACTAGAAGAGGTGGGAGAGGAGGGGAGATGGGAAGGGTGGGGAGTGGAGATAGGAGGAGAGTGGACATTTAATGGGAGTGTAGAACTAGAAGAGGAGGGAGAGGAGGGGAGATGGGAAGGGTGCAGAGTGGAGATGGGAGGAGAGTGGACATTTAATGGGAGTGTAGAAGAGGTGGGAGAGGAGGGGAGATGAGAAGGGTGGAGAGTGGAGATGGGAGGAGAGTGGACATTTAATGGGAGTGTAGAAGAGATGGGAGAGGAGGGGAGATGGGAAGGGTGGAGAGTGGAGATGGGAGGTGAGTGGACATTTAATGGGAGTGTAGAAGAGATGGGAGAGGAGGGGAGATGGGAAGGGTGGAGAGTGGAGATGGGAGGAGAGTGGACATTTAATGGGAGTGTAGAAGAGATGGGAGAGGAGGGGAGATGGGAAGGGTGGAGAGTGGAGATGGGAGGAGAGTGGACATTTAATGGGAGTGTAGAAGAGATGGGAGAGGAGGGGAGATGGGAAGGGTGGAGAGTGGAGATGGGAGGAGAGTGGACATCTAATGGGAGTGTAGAAGAGATGGGAGAGGAGGGGAGATGAGAAGGGTGGAGAGTGGAGATGGGAGGAGAGTGGACATTTAATGGGAGTGTAGAAGAGATGGGAGAGGGAAGATGAGAAGGGTGGAGAGGGGAGAAGGGAGGAGAGTGGACATTTAATGGGAGTGTAGAAGAGATGGGAAGGAGGGAAGATGAGAAGGGTGGAGAGTGGAGATGGAAGGAGAGTGGACATTTAATGGGAGTGTAGAACTAAAAGAGGTGGGAGAGGAGGGGAGATGGGAAGGGTGGAGAGTGGAGATGGGAGGAGAGTGGACATTTAATGGGAGCGTAGAAGAGATGGGAGAGGAGGGGAGATGGGAAGGGTGGAGAGTGGAGATGGGACGAGAGTGGACATTTAATGGGAGTGTAGAAGAGGTGGGAGAGGAGGGGAGATGGGAAGGGTAGAGAGTGGAGATGGGAGGAGACAGGACATTTAATGGGAGTGTAGAAGAGATGGGAGAGGAGGGAAGATTAGAAGGGTGGAGAGTGGAGATGGGAGGAGAGTGGACATTTAATGGGAGTGTAGAAGAGTTGGGAGAGGAGGGGAAGATGGGAAGGGTGGAGAGTGGAGATAGGAGGAGAGTGGACATTTAATGGGAGTGTAGAAGAGATCGGAGAGGAGGGAAGATGAGAAGGGGGGAGAGTGGAGATGGGAGGAGAGTGGACATTTAATGGGAGTGTAGAAGAGATGGGAGAGGAGGGAAGATGAGAAGGGGGCAGAGGGGAGATGGGAGGAGAGTGGACATTTAATGGGAGTGTAGAAGAGGTGGGAGAGGAGGGAAGATGGGAAGGGTGGAGAGTGGAGATAGGAGGAGAGTGAACATTTAATAGGAGCGTAAGAAGAGATGGGAGAGGAGGGGGATGAGAAGGGGGGAGAGTGGAGATGGGAGGAGAGTGGACATTTAATGGGAGTGTAGAAGAGATGGGAGGAGGAGGGAATATGAGAAGGGGGGGAGAGTGGAGATGGGAGGAGACAGGACATTTAATGGGAGTGTAGAAGAGATGGGAGAGGAGGGAAGATGAGAAGGGGGGAGAGTGGAGATGGGAGGAGAGTGAACATTTAATAGGAGCGTAGAGGAGATGCGAGATGGGAAGGGTGGATAGTGGAGATGGGAGGAGAGTGGACATTTAATGGGAGTGTAGAAGAGATGGGAGAGGAGGGGAGATGAGAAGGGGGGAGAGTGGAGATGGGAGGAGACAGGACATTTAATGGGAGTGTAGAGAAGAGATGGGAGAGGAGGGAAGATGAGAAGGGGGGAGAGTGGAGATGGGAGGAGAGTGGACATTTAATGGGAGTGTTAGAAGAGATGGGAGAGGAGGGAAGATGAGAAGGGGGGAGAGTGGAGATGGGAGGAGAGTGGACATGTAATGGGGTGTGTAGAAGAGATGGGAGAGGAGGGAAGATGAGAAGGGGGGAGAGGGGAGATGGGAGGAGAGTGGACATTTAATGGGAGTGTAGAAGAGATGGGAGAGGAGGGGAGATGAGAAGGGGGGAGAGTGGAGATGGGAGGAGACAGGACATTTAATGGGAGTGTAGAAGAGATGGGAGAGGAGGGAAGATGAGAAGGGGGGAGAGTGGAGATGGGAGGAGAGTGGACATTTAATGGGAGTGTAGAAGAGATGGGAGAGGAGGGAAGATGAGAAGGGGGGAGAGTGGAGATGGGAGGAGAGTGGACATTTAATGGGGTGTAGAAGAGATGGGAGAGGAGGGAAGATGAGAAGGGGGACAGGGGAGATGGGAGGAGAGTGGACATTTAATGGGAGTGTAGAAGAGGTGGGAGAGGAGGGAAGATGGGAAGGGTAGAGAGGGGAGAATGGAGGAGAGTGGACATTTAATGGGAGTGTAGAAGAGATGGGAGAGGAGGGAAGATGAGAAGGGGGGAGAGTGGAGATGGGAGGAGAGTGGACATTTAATGGGAGTGTAGAAGAGATGGGAGAGGAGGGAAGATGAGAAGGGTGGAGAGGGGAGAATGGAGGAGAGTGGACATTTAATGGGAGTGTAGAAGAGGTGGGAGAGGAGGGGGGATGGGAAGGGTGGAGAGTGGAGATGGGAGGAGAGTGGACATTTAATGGGAGTGTAGAGAAGATGTGGAGTAGGATGGGAATATGGGATGGGTGGGAGAGAGTGGAGAATGGAGGAGAGTGTACATTTAATGGGAGTGTAGAAGAGATGGGAGAGGAGGGAAGATGGGAAGGGTGGAGAGTGGAGATGGGAGGAGAGTGGACATTTAATGGGAGTGTAGAAGAGATGGGAGAGGAGGGGAGATGGGAAGGGTGGAGAGTGGAGATGGGAGGAGAGTGGACATTTAATGGGAGTGTAGAAGAGGTGGGAGAGGAGGGGGGATGGGAAGGGTGGAGAGTGGAGATGGGAGGAGAGTGGACATTTAATGGGAGTGTAGAAGAGGTGGGAGAGGAGGGGGGATGGGAAGGGTGGAGAGTGGAGATGGGAGGAGACTGGACATTTAATGGGAGTGTAGAAGAGGTGGGAGAGGAGGGAAGATGAGAAGGGTGGAGAGTGGAGATGGGAGGAGAGTGGACATTTAATGGAAGTGTAGAAGAGGTGGGAGAGGAGGGGGGATGGGAAGGGTGGAGAGTGGAGATGGGAGGAGAGTGGACATTTAATGGGAGCGTAGAAGAGATGGGAGAGGAGGGGAGATGAGAAGGGTGGAGAGTGGAGATGGGAGGAGAGTGGACATTTAATGGGAGTGTAGAAGAGATGAGAGAGGAGGGGGGATGGGAAGGGTAGAGAGGGGAGATGGGAGGAGAATGCACATTTACTGGTAGCGGAGAGAAGATGGGAGATGGAAGGGGAGGGAAGGGGATGAGAGGAGGGGAAATGGGACGGAGGGCAGGCGGTGAGTGCAGGCTGGTGCAGACTGCCATGGCGCCGCAGCCTGCCTGCAGGTGGGTACCCATTGCTGGTGAGTGATGCGGTTTCTGTTCTCTGCATTGCTGACTGTTATTTTAGCTAATCAGGTTTGAGTTGTCATCAGTAAGCAGTCCATATGTTGGATGACTACGCCAGAACATTCCCAATAAGCTGAGCTGCAACCATTTTTATTTGACAAATTGCTTTTAAAGTTACAGCGTCCGATGGTTTTGAGGTGTTATATTCTAGTTTACTCTCATTCGGAGTAGCGTTTACTTAGCGGCTAACCTTTGAGATAAGTAAAGTGCGAGCATGTCAAATTAATTTTGGCAAGCACGTCAAAACTCCTGACACCATAGGCTTCTGCAGTAACAGGTTCTATTAAATTGACTCAGTATTGCCTTCTATGCGACACTCAATGCCCAATAAGTGCATTAGTATCTAAGTTAGATATGTAGAATCAAATTGAGATAATTACTTTGGTTTTTGAAATGTTGACGCTTCATCGGACTATGCAGCTTAAAGAGTAAGTAAATACAGCCAGGTCAATCTGGGCTAATGTGACCCTTTTTTAACCCGCTATCTCGCTATCTTACTAAACAGCCACGGAACAGATTCCTGTCCTTCATTGCGTTTAGCTTATCTAAGGTAATGTAAAAGAAACCACTTCAAAACTAATGGATCATGCAAGTTTAAAGGCTCTGTCGCACATCACCGGATTGGGGAAACGGAAAGAAACTGAACAAAGTCCATTGATATCTGGCAAAGTCCGGTTTGTGACCGTTGATATCCGGCCCGATCCGTTACAAGTTTTGAGCATGCACAAAACTTGTAATGGATTGCGCCGGACTGACCTATGCAGTTATTATCTGTTATCGTCCATTCCCCGTCCATTCCCCATCCGTTCCCCTCCATTCCTGTCCATTCCTGTCCATTCCCATCCGTTACATGTCCGTTATCCGTCCATTACCCGTCCGTTACCCGTCTGATACATTATCGATACATTTCAAGTCCGAATAACACAGGACTAGAATATTCTTTGCCCAGTTCTGTCCGTTGCTCAATCCACCATAGTGTGACAGGCACTTAATTAAGACTTAGCACCTCAGCTGTTGACTTCAAACATTTGGCTAAGTGTACATTATAACCCATTCTGACCCATATGCGATGGGATGTAATTTAAGGCAGTGCTGCACATACTGCATGGCTATGGGCTGTGAACTTGGTGTTGAATTAAACCAACCTGGCTGTCAGTGACATCGTGGCTGGGTATCAAGCTTCCTTTTGCCTAGATCGAGGAGGATACTGAGATTGTAGTAGAGATTGAACAAGAATGATAATATATGATTATGAGTGACACTTCTTTTACTTCTTTTCATTAGGACAATATGTGACCTTAAAATATGGCATGTGATAATGATATGCTATCAGTTGGGGTTTTATAATATATGAGCAACATGTGAGGATACGTACTGATATGTATCAACTTATGTATTTCTTGTCACCCCATTGCAACAATTATAGCCAAATTAATTTTCATTTCGCCGCAATTAACAATAATCATGTCATCTTTTCTTGATAATTTGTAAAGAAATTTAAGCCACTTTGTTTCAACTTCATTTCATTTCACTGAATCCATTTTCAACACTTATTGGAAAATCGTTTGAAATAAGAACAACAAAATATGAAACTACAGTAAAACCTCTCTAACCGACCGACTCCACAGATCGACCACTCCCCTATATTAATCACTTTATTTGGGTCCCAGAGGATCGCTCATACAATACCATTGTGATCATCACCATCATGCTGTCGGTCGCGATGCGACAAAGAATGCTTTCATTACTTGACTGCCATTTAGCTCTCCATTTAGCTCTTTGCTGTGAGAGTTGCGTTGATGAGTCAGTCTTAATGTCTCTCAGCTTCAGGTTTCTCTTGATGGTATCCTTGAACAGGAGATGAGGGGCCCTCTCTTTCTGTAACCAGAAGACAGTTGAGAATAGAGGATCTGCTTTGGTAGCCTGTCTGATGACATCCTCATGAGGTGTCCAGTCCACCGGAGATTCTTTTTGATCAGAAGATTTTCCATAGAGGGCAGCCCCGTCCGTTCAAGTATTTCCTGATTTGTCACTTTGTCCTTCCAGGTTAGCCTCATGATTGAACGCAGATAGCGCATCATGAAGGCATGCAGCTTTGTCACCTGTCGTCTCTACACTGTCCAGGCCTCAGCTCCGTATAGTAGGGTGGATAGCACAATTGCATGGTAGATCTTACCTTTGACCCGAATGGACACATGGTGGTTGTTCCAGAGTCTCTGGCGTAGTCGTCGAAAGATGCGCTAGCCTTGGCGGTCCTCCTCTGTATTTCAGCATCAATGCGTCCATCACTTGATATAGTGCTTCGGAGGTAAGTGAATTCCGGAACTTGTTTCCGTCAACGATGATCTCCTCCTCTCGGGTTCTTGTAGAGTTGGGTTGGTACAGCACCTCCGTCTTCTTGATGTTAATCTTCAGGCCAAACTTCTTTGATGCATCGGAGAAAGCGTCCACTATTTTCTGGATCTCTTCAGCAGAGTGGGCAACCAGTGCACTGTCATCTGCGAATAGCAGCTCTCTCACCAGTATCTGAGTAGTCTTGGTCTTCGCTCTGAAGTGTGCGACAATGAATAGGTCAGCGCTCTGTCTGGACTGTATATAGATGCCATCCCCCATGTCTCGGAAAGCCTCGTCGAGCATTGTAATGATTTAAAAAACTCCCTAAACCCACCACCTCCCTCAATGGACCAGTTAAAGTCGGTCCCATGGTCGGTTTACAGTATTACATGAAAGTAGTACACACACACCCCGCCAGGTGGCCCACTGTTGGCATGTGCGTGCTGGTGACGTGTGCGTCTCGGTGCTGTGCTCGTGGTGTGATGTGTGTAATTTGTAACCACCAATTGGCCCCATTCACACCAAGACGCCCCATTACTCACACACGATGCATATGTTTGTTGTCACTCTCACTCTGTACCGTTAGAAGTCGGACCGTTGTTTATTTTGTATAACGCTACTCGGTTTTTGATTTGTTGTAAACATTGTGGATATTTAATGCCACTCAATATGTATGGCTAGGATCCATTAACATGGCACTGTACAAGCAGCAGGACCTTCAGTACTTATGGCAGCACTGTCTTTTTGTTAAAGTTTGCCTAATGCCTGTTTATTGCATGTCTTACTCCAAAACATGGAGCCACTACAATAGAATCAAAAGACACGATTTTACGTGTGTGTAGTCTGCTGTCCACGTGACCGGATGGCAGCCTTCATACTTCAGGCAGCACTTTAAACAGGGCTTCCTGCGCAAATACCATGCGCGGTGGCCGAATCGATAGCGCGCGGTCTCGCGTGTGCGAGATCGGGAGTTCGGTTCCCGGTCCAGTCAAACCAATGACTTATCAAATTGATACTTGTCGCTTCATCGCCTGACGCTCAGCATTAATACGAGTGGGATATCGGGTCTTGGTGCCAGCGGCCTGATTTCCCAGTGGGGTAGCACTATAAAATCGCCATGAGTGTGCACTGTCACAAGTCGGTACCCGTCCTGATATGACCTTAAATGTTTCCAGGCGATAAAACTCCAACAACCAACCAATGCTGTGCAAATGCTGACAAATGCAAGCGACACGGCTTTACACACCACAGTGTTGCCTGTGGGTAGCGGGTTGCTTTCTAATGGTGCTGTCACATTACGCCGCATCGCGCAAACGTACGTCGATGTATGTGATTTTTTGCCGATACGTCATGATACGTTGTGATGCGTTATGCCTGGTTAGGCGCTCGTTGGTATACATCAATGTCCTTCAACGTTCGTTGAGATACGGCATCGCACAGGAGGGGGTCGGCAAAGTTTTGTGCATGCACATAACTTTCGATGTACGACAACGTTTGACAATGTGTGGATTTTACGTCTGCCGTATGCGTTAGGCGTACATCGATGTACATTAGACGTACATTAGTCAAACATTCGGAACATACAGTCGGTGTAGTGACAACGTATGGATACCATACACCTAACGTACATCTAACATATGTTTAGCATTTCTCCAGCGTGTCTTGATGTATGTAATGTATGACACATAGTTCTGCCGATCGAATAACGCATATAACATTCACCGGCATTCTGTGAATGTACCTTGAGTGTAATTCAAGCATTTTACGCTGGGAGGTACGTTAGCCATACGTTGGTCATACATTGGCCATACGCTGTGTATACGTATGTATACGTCCAACTTTGCCCCCCACGCCAAAAAGTCTGTCGCTTCTCGATGTAAAAAAGTGATTTTATGCGTTGGCGGCACGGTGGTGAGATGCGTCGTAATGTGACAGAGCCATATTGGCCGGGGTCTTTGGTTTCAAACCATTACACACCGTCCCGCACACGCAGACATGCACGTATGTACACTCGCGTGTGTTTTGATTATATTCGAACATGTCGCGGCATCAGGAAGCACATGACGTTTTACGTCCTAGCAAGATCTCATGTCATCCACGTACTGCAATGGCAACGTGAAAGGTTGATTGTGGGAGTTTTACGTCCTGGCAACATCTAAGGTCATATCAGGGAGGGGTACTGACTTGTGGCAGTGTGCACTCATTGTGACTTTATAGTGCTGCCCCACTGTGAAATCAGGTTGCCAGCTTCATGACCTGATCGTGCTGCTGACTGAGATACCGTACAAAGGACACCACTGCGTAATATCCCACTCAGTTATCCTGACAGGAAATATCCTAGTAATCTCGAGAACACACACGGTAGCGTAAAGTACCAAGTTTACAGGTTTTCTATTTGACTTGGCTGGGGATTGATCCCACGACCTCCCAGGAAGCGGGCGCCCCACCTACTCGGCCATCCTGTCTGTGTACGTCCGTGTACTCGTTTAATGGTGTCCTGATAACTGATACTAGCCGGGAATGAAGACGTTTGTAGGGTGAATGTCCGGTGGGCATTCATCTCCGTACCAAAAACAGCTATTCAGCTAACTCGGGTCGAGGATGGCGACACAGAAACAACAACAAAGAATAAAGCTCAAATAGAAAAAAATGGTTATTATAACTGAAAACGGAATTTGTAGAAATTGTTTTATTTAAGCTATGAGTAACAACGATATTGATAATGTGTTTAGTGATAGTGAATAACAACGATGCAAATGTTCTCTAAGAAAGTAGGAAATGGAGCAGACGACAATTGGTCGCCGCGACTGCATTTTGGCGCGTCGGCCACTCGCTATCTATACACACATCTATATGTGTTTATTTACATATATATATATATATATATATATATATATATATATATATATGGGTCAGGATCACGAAAAGAGGCCAATTGGTGGAAGTTGTCGGCGTCAAGCATGGATGTCGGCGTCGATCGGTATAATTATAATTTATCATTGACAGAGGTCTTGGAAAGTCTTTAAATTTATCCTGAATGTAAAGGTCAAGAAAATACAACAACCTGATTTGTTTCTAGGATAATATAATATAAAACAAAGAAACACACAACACTTTAAGAATTGCGATGCCGACATCTGTTAAAGTTGTCGGCGTTGATCATCGGATGTCAGCGTCAATCGGTATAATTATGATTTAGCATTGACAGAGGTGTTGGAAAATCTTAAAATTTATCCTGAATGTAAAGGTCAAGAAAATAAAACAACCTGATTTGTTTCTAGGATAATTTATTATGAAACAAAGAAATGCACTACACTTTTAAGAATTGCGACACCGACATCTTCACTTGACCACCGATTGGCCTGTTTTCATGAGGCTGACTCATATATATACATTATATGGCGTCAGCGACCAGGAGAATGGTCGTGCAGCAGATCACTCAGTAGGACAGTCCGCAGTCATCAATATAAAATATGGAGGTGCAGTAAGGCCTCCAGCTCCGATGAATCGGCTGGATGACGAAATGTGGCCATTGTGGATGTACAATAAACATCGCCGAGTATAAAGCAACTGGCTAGTACGGACACAACAGGCAGTGTATGGAATTGCAGCATCAGCAGTTTTTTCCCTTTACATAATAAACTAAGCCTGGTGTAAAACTCGATTATGTAACTGACACATCACCTTTCTGTAGTACCTTGGATTTATCATATATGCATGGTTTCAGTGCGTCTTCTGTTTGGAAGGATATATCGATGTTCGTAAATATTAGCTTTCGGGGATATCATCTTTCGGTGCTCATCTTTGATGAACATCAATACACTCTTCCAATCAGCAGCCGCACTGAAACCGTGCAATCTGATAAATCCAATGTATTACAGAAAAGTGATCTGTCAGTCGCATAACCGAGTTTTAGACCAGGCTTAGTTTATTATGTAACAAACCATTTTGAGAGATTCCAAGAATTTGCCATACATAACAACCTGAGACCAGACTATTTTAAGGACGATTTGGTAATGTTTAGAGTTGCATAGTCTGATGGTTTTGAGTGTCTATTCTTTTTTTAGATAAATATATTAGATTGCTGAGTATAATCTACATTACTTTAGTTTGAAGCAACTTTTATTTTAAATGGCTAACTTTGGAGATATTTGAAACCCACAACGCACTTTAACGCAGAAACATGGCAGTACTTTGGACAAAGATTGATATCACCTTTCGGGGCACATTGTCAGAGAAAAAACAAGTTTCAGTAATCCACTGTGCAGTCAGGCTCATAACGGTTATTAGCACAGGCATGCATAAAAACGTCCAGAATCATCCATCACCCTCACCATTATCGATGAGCTTGCAATTGCTGACTGATTTGTTGACTCAATCAGTTTACTGTTATGGATGGGCTGTTGCTGCTAGAATACTGAATAACACTCGCAGACTGCAGGCTGCTGATGTTCACCTGACTTGTTTTCTTTTAACAACCCTACTACCACTTCCTGATATTAGCAAAACACTCAGTCTTTATCCAGAAAATAAGACCCCTGAGGCCATTTGTGTCTAACACATGATGGATCATTACAGATGTTTCCCATTGCAATATACAGTGAAACCTCTCTAACCGACCACCTCCACAGATCGACCACTCTCCTATATCGATCGCTTTATTTGGGTCCCAAATGATCGCCCATACATCAAACTATTGTGACAATTTAAAAAAACTCCCTAAACCGACCACCTCCCTAAATGGACCATTTAAAGTCGGTCCCATGGTAGGTCGATTTAGAGAGGTTTTACTGTAGCTTCAAAACGGAAGCACAAAACACAATCACGTGATAATGAAAAGGAAATGCCCTGGTGCCAGTCTGAAATGCCGCTGTTGGAATGCAATTGTCCCATCTGAAGGGTTCTTTCATGTTCTCTGTTAGGCCGGAAGTGAACTGCAGCGCCACAAGCGGCAGTTCTTTACTAATACATATATGTGCAGTGCTAATTTTAGATAGACAGAACTGTGTTTTCTAAGATGACAACAGTGGACTTGATTACATTGACCTAGTTTAAACAGTGAGAGGTGCTTAGGTCTACAGAATCAAATCACGAGATGCCTGCCTTCGAGGTCACTCGACAATGTCCGAGAGCCTCCCCACCCCCCGCTCCCCCCCACTCACCTCACTACCACACCCCACCCCACGCCTCCCCAGACGTCAACCATGTGTCCGAAGGCATTGACAAATGATTCTAGTAAAGATATTGTGGGTTGATTCCTGTTCAACCACCTTTTCTGTGAAAATATATAAACAAATGTAATATGCAAATATTCAGTTTTAAGTCACGCTATTGGATTATCAACTAAAACTGCGAAATTTAACACAAGTATCAATTTGCGAATTAATGAAAGTTGCCTAGTCCCATGAAAACATCACATTTCCAAAAGCTAAACCCTTATCTAGATTTGAACCTACATATCTAACTTGGGTACCGGTGCAGTTACTAAGGATTTTTAGCTACATAGACAGTGATACTGATAGAGATAATTTGTTGCTACTGAAGTCTATGGGATCAGAGTTTGGGGGAGCATGCCAAAATTAATTTGCCATTGCAGTTATAACACACAGGACATGGAAGCGGAGATTGGGATAACTTGGCTTTATTCCGGGCAGCGCCCGGCGGCATTATATTTTTGGTTGCGTTGGTCCGAGAGCTGCATGGGAGAAGGTCATGTCGTGATCGCGGTCAAGTGGATGAAACTGGGGTGAATGAGGTGAGACAAGTGAGCGTGGTGAAAAGGCGAAGCTGGAGTAACTCGCGGGTAGCAGTAGTCACTCTTTATCAAGTATCAATATTTATATAAAAATTGAAAGGTTAAATGATAATTAATTAGTGAGAACAATTATGCAATTAGATAAATAATTTTAAAATTAAATTAGATATTATATAATATTATGTTTAAATCGGGTAGTGGGTGGGTGGGTGAAACGGGAGTTGTGGTCAGTCCGGATGGATGATACGGAGTCGCCATGGAAGGTGGGTGGCCGGTGAGGTCAGCTGAGGGTGCTGTGTGATGGGTGGGTTGTGGAGGTGTGTGTTGTGTTGCCAGGAGTGATGGGGGTGCTCTGTGATTGGTTGGTTTTGGGGGTGTGTGATGTGTGGATGTGAATGAGGGGGAGAGGGAGCAGCATGCATGCAGTGGCTTCGCTGCCCTTCGTGTTCTGCAATGACCCCGAATGAGCCCCCCCCCCCCCCCCCCTCATTCAACACCATGTTTTCATTTAAAATATCTCCTAAGTTTGTCATTTTATAGCAAAGTTACTTCAAACTAAAGTAAGATAGATTATACAGATCAACCTAATATATTTATCTCAGAAAATGTCAGAAACTCAAAACCATTGGACCATGCAACTTTAAAGTTGACCTCCTTTTCACGGGCTAGGCAAAACTCAGTGACCTAGTTATACCTATGTTATCAGGACATTATCTCAGTTTGAAATTTGTGATAATTGTTTAAGGCTAAACCACCTCACTCCCATCACAGTTTAAAGGCACACACATATGACTACGGTAACTTTATGTTCACCCATGTCATATTTCAATATGATTATGAGTATCGATTGTTTGTTTAGTTAGGTGTTCGTTGGATGTGAGTTCAGGGATAACCACTGTGGTCCTGATATGCCACTGTGGTCACTGAGGCCACTGTGGTCCTGATATGCTTATTAGGGTCACTCAGGCCTAATGACCCATTGTCAGGTACCAGGATGATGTAGACCAGGGAACCCTCTCACAAGACGGGATGGCCGAATGAGTTAGAGCGTCCGTCACCCGTGTTGGTAGATCGTGGGGTCGTGGGTTCGAACCCTGGTCGAGTCAAACCAATGACTTAAAAATTGATACTTGTTGCTTCCTAGCCTGGTGCTCGGCATTATTAGGATAGGGCAAGGGCTGGTTGGCTCAGTGTCAGTATAATGTGACTGAGTGGGATATCAGGTCATGGTGCTGGTGGCCTGGTCTTCCAGTGGGGCAGCACTATAAAGTCGCCATGAGTACGCACTGTCACAAGTCGGTACCCGTCCTGATATAACCTTAGATGTTGTTAGGACGTAAAACAACAACAACCAAATCTCACAAGATGTCTGTCTTCATCTAGATAAAAGTTTCAACTCGTACTTGCAGTAGGCGTGAATGACAACGTAGTCTAAATACGGGCGAAAATATCTTTAGTATCGAACAGGAAGTGGAATCCATGGTTCCAGTATCAAATGGCTACTTATATCGGCACACAGTTGGTTAAATGGGAGAGAATGCAAAGACAAGATGGCAACCATAGAATGCTGTCAATTTCACTTTTAAAGTCCATTAAGCTACATGTTTTATTATATTTTTCAAATCAAAAGTAGCGGGTAAATATTAAGATTTATCTGAAGAATATATTTTGGTTCTTAATTTAAGAATTGATCTGCTCATTTCATTTACCCAGCATGTATATAATTTTCACCAGTTTTTCTAATGGGTTGGTTTTCATCCCTACTGAAGTATGGGGTGAATCTTTTATCTATCCTTCATCAAGTTAATGTACCTTTAAGTTACTTGACCTAATTCATATCGAATCTGTCATCGAGGTGTTCCAAACAAATGAGATCCCATACCCACGCCTTTGCCATTCATTCCTTAGTGAGCATTGTAACCATTGCACGACTTAAGCTAAGATTCCATATATTCAATATGTGGCATGCTATTCGCATTCGCACCGATCGGTCCATTGAGTGATCCGCTTTGCCATCCATGCTATTTGCATTCGCATTTGCATTCGCATTGACAACAGGACATATGGAAGCACCACCGTGTGTTTACATGTGTTTTCCATTTGTTGTTGCATTCGCATACCGCATACCGTGTACATGGGATCTTAGCTTTATGCTTCGTGCTGCCGCCAGCCTTTCCGTGCCTACCTGTGTAGGCGGCCCCCTCTCC
The DNA here is from genome assembly GCA_030323885.1 of Branchipolynoe longqiensis. Lineage (NCBI taxonomy): Eukaryota > Metazoa > Annelida > Polychaeta > Phyllodocida > Polynoidae > Branchipolynoe > Branchipolynoe longqiensis. Next base: position 74,065,498 of record CM059194.1, on the reverse strand, counting down.
TGGTAAGGTTAGTGCAGACTACTATAAACTGAATTTTACAGCAGTGTGCCGCACGAGCTGTTGGAAAGAGTGGGACTCATCTGGGCCTGATTACAGTCAGCGCTTTCTCTCATGCAGTTCTATCGTGTGAGTGCCTTGTGTACTTTCCCAGTTGATGCTGTAAAGGTTGTCCGACATAAATCTCCCAGCGATTCCCTGAAACTTTGCACGCAATCACTCAGCGACAAGTCTGTGATGCCAGCCTCTGCATGCCACGTAAGAGTTGGTTATTAAGAATCCACGCGCACTGCCTGTACCGGATGTTGTACACAGGTTCACGGGGTCAGCTCAGGCAGGGATATAAGTCAACAGTTGCTAGTGGAGGAGGCTTGTAATGAGCCCCAATCCCACCAGGTGGCGTGTCAGGCCGCCACTTAACCTAAGGTTACAAGATAATACCTAGAGGTGTGCTGGTTGCGTACTTTGTAGTGAGTACTGCGGGATACAGCACTGGTGCCGTGACCAGGATGATACTGTTCATGTTAAATATTGTATGGCGGGTGAACCTGTCTTGCTTATATATGTGCTATATAATGTTATTATGTGGATATAAATAACGGCAGCCCCTTAATGTTTCTCTCTAACCACCTTAACCTCCATTGTATTCACTGAGACTCCTCTTAAACTTAAAGTTGCATAGTCCGATTGTGTTGAGTTTGGGTCACTTTACTGAGATAAATATATTAAATTGATTGTTATAATATACCTTATTTTAGGTAGAAGTAACTCTGATTTGGAATGGACATTTCTTTAGATATTTGAAATTCAAACATGTCAAATTAGTCTTGGCAAGCATGCCAAAACTCTGACATCATAGGGTTCTGCAGTAACCGGTTCTATTAAATTACCTCAGTATTCCCTTATATGTGGCAATAAATGCTTAATAAGTGCATTAATATCTAAGTTAGATATGTACAGTAAAATATATATCATTATATTGGTTTTGAGAATTTGATGCTTCATTGAACTGTGCAGCTTTAAATATTGCTACGACGTAACAACAACTAAACTAACAAAGCAATGCAATGGAGTGCATTTTCGAGAAAACTTTTAAATCCCCTAATAGGGTTGGCACTGTCATGGAATTGGTGTGGGCAGTCAATGACTGTCATCGGTCAGTCGGTGCACTAAACTGGGTGGATTTGATGGCACTGCCCCAACAATTTTACACTGTAAACAGCATGCATGACCTTTTTACTAAAGTAAAACAAGAAGACATTTTAGCCTTTATGTGGACAGCTGGTCAGTACCACCTCATATAGTTTATTAATACAATTTTTAGTGATTAATACTTTCATCTATTTTATTTACCTTCACCACAAAGTATGTGATTGCGAGTTTTGTTTAATTCATGAGTGTGTATTGACACATATTTGATTGTATGCTTTTACATTATAAGTAAAGGCGATGGTTGAATAAAAAAAACATTTCTCTCTGTGAAAATGGCCTATGCTGCCGACAGGGCGTAAAGAAACCACCAATCAATCAATCAATCAATCAATCAATCAATCAGTGCCCAATGCAAATTGACAATTTCCCCGAAAACATGTGGGCCATAGTTATTTATTTCCACACAAGATTTTATATAGCTCACACATATGTAAGTATATATATAACATCAGAAGTATTTGCGTATGAAGTTGGGTATTCAAAGAGATGAGTTTCTGGAGCCGGATAAGTTGCCACGTGATGTATCTGCCAGAAGGCTCTCTGGGCGCCATGGCAACATCATCCTACGAACTAATCCCTCGGCTATTGCTTCTATGAAACATGACAACACGCAGTTCGAATGGGGATATTCAGTTATAATGGGGATATTCAGTTAGAATGGTAACATTTAGTTAGAATGTTGGCCTTTACTTAAAATGGGGACATTCAGTTAGAATGGAGACATTTAGGTAGAAAGGGAATATTCAGTTAGAATGGGGACATGTAGTTTGAATGAGGACATCTAGTTTGAATGGGGACATTTAGTTAGAATGGCACCATTCAGTTAGAATGGTGACATTTAGTTAGAATGGTGACATTTAGTTAGAATGGGGACATTTAGTTAGAATGGGGACATTTAGTTAGAATTGAGATACTTAGTTAGAATGGGGATATTGAATTAGAATGGGGACATTTAGTTAGAATGGGGACATTTAAATGATTTAGTTAGAATGGGGATATTGAATTAGAATGGGGACATTCAGTTAGAATGGGGACATTTAGTTAGAATATGGAGATTCAGTTAGAATGGGGACATTCAGTTAGAATGGGGACATTTAGTTAGAATGGGGACATTTAGTTAGAATATGGAGATTCAGTTAGAATGGGGACATTCAGTTAGAATGGGGACATTTAGTTAGAATGGCACCATTCAGTTAGAATGGTGACATTTAGTTAGAATGGTGACATTTAGTTAGAATGGGGACATTTAGTTAGAATGGGGACATTTAGTTAGAATTGAGATATTTAGTTAGAATGGGGATATTGAATTAGAATGGGGACATTTAGTTAGAATGGGGACATTTAAATGATTTAGTTAGAATGGGGATATTGAATTAGAATGGGGACATTCAGTTAGAATGGGGACATTTAGTTAGAATGGCACCATTCAGTTAGAATGGTGACATTTAGTTAGAATGGTGACATTTAGTTAGAATGGGGACATTTAGTTAGAATGGGGACATTTAAATGATTTACTTAGAATGGGGATATTGAATTAGAATGGGGACATTCAGTTAGAATGGGGACATTTAGTTAGAATGGGGACATTTAGTTAGAATGGGGAGATTTAGTTAGAATGGAGATATTTAGTTAGAATGGGGATATTGAATTAGAATGGGGACATTTAGTTAGAATGGAGACATTTAAATGATTTAGTTAGAATGGGGATATTGAATTAGAATGGGGACATTCAGTTAGAATGGGGACATTTAGTTAGAATATGGAGATTCAGTTAGAATGGGGACATTTAGTTAGAATGGGGACATTTAGTTAGGATGGGGACATTCAGTTAGTGACAGCCTCACACACCTCTTATTTCAACTCTTAATCTGTAATTAAAAGCAGCCTTTCCTCACATTGCACACTCAGGAGCAGTTCTTAACGTGCATCAAAAACACCCAACAGCCGAGTAGCATTCGCATCGATTAGCGAGTTGGATGTAGTGTCGCGAATCAGTTGTCTTTTTATGGTGTTAATAACTTTTGACTCTATGTTTTAGTCAGGAGGAGAGTTTAGGATTGGCTAGCAGTTAGCAACACACATTAATTGTCCTGCTACAAGCAGGTTACAAGGTCAGTGTCTGTCTCCAGTGTTGGTAGATCATGGGTTCGAATCCTGGTCGAGTCAAACCAATGGCTTGAAAATTTATACTTGTTGCTTCCTAGCCAGGCCCTCGCCATTATCAGGATAGGGCAATAGAATGAGGAAGACCAATCGTTCCTGATTGAAATTTTCCCTGCTTAAACAACTAATGTACCAACAAAAATGTTGTTTGCCTGTTGTTACATTAATAAACCCTTGAAAGGTGTATATCTGAAGAACGCAAGATGACTTTGGTATTAAATTGATTAATGTGTTGGCTGTTCAAATATTGTGCAAGATTGTGCAAGATGTCTTCAAGATTTCTTCAAGCACAGCAATGATCTTCAATATGGTGACATTAATAGCCCTAAAGGCCTTTGTTGGAATGTAAATTGCATCTTAAATCAGAAAGAAATCACACATTTATGATTTAACAAACACCGCAAGAGATCTATGTGATTTCCCATCGAGATGAGAGTGAAGATGATATCCCTTTAAATAATATAAACTACTTTTGTTAAGAATTGTGATGGCGTGAAGTGTTATGTAGTATGACGATGTGATGCAGTGTGATGAGGCCATTACAGTGTGGTAAGGTGTTGCAAAGTGATGAGTGATGCAGTGTGATGCGTGATGCAGTGTGATATGGCGATATTGTGTGACGATGTGATGCAATGTGACACAGTCTGATGAGTGATGCAGTATAAGGTGATGCAGCGTGATGAGCTGATGCAGTGCGATATGGCATGCGCCATGACAAGGTGAGGCAGTGTGATGAAGTGATACAGCGTAATGAGGTAATGCAGTGTCATGATGTAATTTAATGTGGCAATGTGATGTAGTGCAATGAGTAGTGCAGTGTGGTGGGGTGATGCAGAGTGATAAGCTGATGCAATGTGACTTGATGACAATTGGTGTATGGTAGTGCAGTGTGATGTTGTGACGTGGTGCGACAGCGTAACATGGCATTGCAGTGTGATGTGGTGATACAGTGTGACGTTTCAATGTGGTACGATGTGGTGATGGAGTGTGACTTAGTGATGCAGTGTAACATCTTGCAGTGTGATGTGATACTGCAGTGTGATGTTGTGATGTGGTGCGACAGTGTAACATGGCATTGCAGTGTGATGTGGTGATACAGTGTGACGTTTCAATGTGGTACAATGTGATGGAGTGTGACATGATACTGCAGTGTGATGGTGCACCGTATTGTTGTAATGCAGTGTGACATGATGATGCATGATGCTAGATAGATAAAAGATTCACCCGGTACTTGTAGTACACGGGTGAAGATCAGCCTTATATAAATACGGGCGAAAATAGCGTTAGTATGGAACATCACCTAGAAACTGTGGCTCCAGTATCAAATGGCTACCCATGTAGGCGCAGAGTTGGTGAAATGGGAGAGAATGCAAAAAGACAAGATGGCGGCCGCAGAACACCGTCGATTTCACTTTTAAATTGCATTAAACTAGATATTATATTATATTTTTCAACTCAAAGGTAGCAGGATCTCAATAATACATATGTAAAGAATAAATGTTCCTTCTTAGATTGTGAAATTAGGCTCTCAATTCTTTGACCCGCATTTTCGACAGCTTTTACATAGGGTTGGTTTGCACCCCGACTGCAGCAGTACGGGGTGAATCTTGTATCTAGATGCTAGGGTGTGATGTAGTATGACGTGTAAATGCAGTGTGACATGGTAAAGCAGTAATGATATTGTTATGACGTAGTTTGACGTCTAAATACAATGTGACACGGTAAAGCAGTAATGGTGTTGTTTTGATGTAGTGTGGCATGTAAATGCAGTGTGATATGTTAAAACAGTAATGATGTTGTTACGATTTTGTATGACGTGTAAATGCAGTGTGACATGGTAAAGCAGTAATGATGTTGTTATGATGTAGTTTGACATCTAAATGCAGTGTGATATGGTAAAGCAGTAATGGTGTTCTTATGATGTAGTGTGGCATGTAAATGCAGTGTGATATGGTAAAACAGTAATGATGTTGTTATGATGTTGTATGACGTGTAAATGCAGTGTGACATGGTAAAGCAGTAATAGTGTTGTTATGATGTAGTGTGACGTAAATGCAGTGTGAGATAGTGAAGCCGTGTGACATTGTGAACCAGTGTGACAGGGTAAAGCAGTGTGACATCGTATTGCAGTGTGACATGATAATGCAGAGTGAGGAACTGTTGCAGTGTGCCGAGGCGGATAATGCCGTGTGGCGTTATGTGGCTGGCTGTGTGTGCAACCTAGATAAAAGATTCACCCTGTACTCGTAGTACACGGGTGAAGGACAACGTAGTCTAAATACAGGCGAAAATAGCTTTAGTACGGAGCAGGAAGTAGAATGCCTGGCTCCAGTATCAAATGGGTACTCATATTGGCATAGATTTGGTGAAATGGGAGAGAATGCAAAAAGACAAGATGGCGGCTATAGAACGCCGTCGATTTCATATTTAAATTCTATTAAACTATATGTTTTATTATATTTTTCAACTCAACAGTAGCGGGGAAATATGAAAACATATATAAAGAATAAATGTTGCTTCTTAAATGGTGAATTTAGGCTCTCAGTGCATTTCCCCGCTTTTTTGACAGCTCCTTATATAGCGTTGGTATTCACCCGTACTGCAAGTACAGGGTGAATCCTTTATCTATGTACAACCATGCTTTCATTTCATAGCTCTTTCCAATCTCGGCCGTTATTTAAAATATACCCACATGTCGAATGACATTGGCCATGATATGAGCAATAAAGTCTTCTTTATTGTGAAACGCAGAGCCAATTTTACTCACCACGGACAGAAATAGAATCGGCTGAAGTGGCTTCATTTCGCCTCAACCTCCACTGTGTTGTGTTTGTTATAAATAGCTGTGTCGCAAACAATATGTGAGTTTAGTGAAGGAAGACAAATTACATAAATCCAGGTCTCCCCTACTAATGAATGAATGAATATCTTACAACAGCAACACATATCATTTATATAAACTTTAGAGACACCTTAGGGTCATATTGTATCAGCTGGGAGTGACCTCTATTAGCCGAAAAACTCACTAACATTGGCTGGGCTTCCCCCCCCCCCCCCACCCCCCACCCACAACAAAAGCCAGACTACTACTATTTACTATTAGCAGATTAGGTACCATATAGTGACATAGAACAGCTAGGTTAATTCTAATGGAGAATAGAGTTGGGGTATTCTATGCTATTCTCGTATGTTACACCATCATATTAAACATATACCAACTATAGAGGGGGTTTAATGCATAAGCATATTCAGCACTATACGGAGCGACCCAACTAGCCATGGTGCGACCCAACCAGCCACGGTTGAACTCGTTTCAGCCCGTTTGAACTTGCCGGATATTGCAGTGTACATGTTCCTCCCTGCTACTAGGTATTCGGGGTCAGCGATTGGTTAATAATATATCAAAACAAATGCCCGCTCGCAAAGAATTTCCTAATACGCATAGTGCAAAACTGAGATTTTATTCAAAATTAAAAGAAATAAAGAACAATTTGTCATAAAGACCAATGCACAAATGCAATATTAATAGTTTATTCCGCAGAAATGACGGTCGTCACCCGAGTGGCTAGAATTTCAAATCGAACACCACGAGTGGAGTAACAAAATACACGCGCAATCATAAAATACTTTGCTGTAGTTATATCGGGGGGGGGGGGAAATAAATGGATTAAAGTATTTGAACTATATTTGAAATTTATCTACATCAATTTCTGTTTAAATTACACAATATCAGTAATTACTGAATGGGAAACTATTCCTGCAAGGGTATGCTCGATATGACCCAGTGGTCAGCCGTTTTTGCTTCTTTCGTCGCTGTGGACCCTTCTCGTTTAATGACGTCACGTGGCAACTTTTGGTGGCCATATTGGATTACATACATCATCATCATGCTGTCGGTCGCGATGCGACAAAGACTGCTTTCATTACTTGACTGCCGCTCTCCATTTACATCTCATAAAAGCTGCCTGCAGAAGTGTTGAAGTGCTGCTGGCTTTTGCAAGTTACCAGCGGCACTCTCTCGGGGAGCAAATAGAGGTTTCACACCGGTAAGAACATGTCAAGACAGGCACAAAACTATTTGTCCCTGCAGTGGCTGGTCGGGAGATGTTGGGAGTTCCATACATCAACCGCCCTTAATGCTGCCACAGTGACATGGTTTTCTGTTTAGGGTTTGCTCCCTTAGCCTTCGGTTCTGTGAAGAACCTGTACCATAAGGCAGTGGTTTACAACTCTGCAAGGCAGGGGCGTCAAACTCCCTGAGGTATTGCTATACCTGCAATACCTGCATACCACATACAGAAGGCTGGAAACTGCCTACACTGTGCTTATTTACTGATTTGTTGGTTTATTTGTCACTGTTTTAAGCAGTTATGCCTCAGAAGTTGTTTCTAAAGTGTTGTAAGTGAACACAGTTGATGTAAACTGCCCAGAGCTTCCCAGAACACAAGACAACTCTGTTTTATTGCATATGCATGCATTCACAACATGGCTAGGGAGGGTGCTGGTAATCCAAGATGGTTGGCCGCTGACCGCTGACTGCTGAGTGATGACGTCACATGCACTTCCTCTATATAACCGCACAAATTAAGCCTAATAGATTGTGTAGGTCACTCAAAGATGTTTACTGGCGAAACATATGTAACTCGTGTTGTATTATTACTGGTATTAGTATTAGTAATCCATGTAGTAGTAACTTTTCACAATTGTTGTTGTTAGGAACTCTAAGATGGGTTTGCATTTTAGATTTTGCAAACTATTCATGAGTGAGAGCCATTCCACAGTACCGTGCAATAAAACCCGCATGGCATATTTACAGCTTGGTTAAAATATTTTAAGGATAGAGAAGTTTGATTTACTATCGAAAGCTACCTTAAACGGGTGAGTCATGAGAACAGATTCAACTCCTTTTGCGGTGGGGGGGGGGGGGGTGCTTGCAGACAGAGACAGGTGTGCAATAAATAATAAAAAACACATCAGGGAAAATCGCAATTCATATCTGACGATATAAGTCCACCCATTCCGTCTGGTTTGTTGGTTGTTGGAGTTTTACGTCCTGGCAACATACTTCATAGTGCTGCCATGCCAGTACAGTGTGCCTCCCCCAGAAGCGGCCATTCCAGTCGGGTTTTCGGGACGAGTGGTGATCTCTTACATTCCAAATGCTGAATGATAACACATTCTTTATTGAATCTTCTTTTAGTCAGCTGATCGATCCTGCTCAGAGGACCCATTTGTACTCTGGGCTATTTTCCGTTCCAACCAGTGGCCCACAAGTGGTTCATGAAAGGCTGTGATATGTGCTGGCTGTCTGTGGGAAAGTGCATATAAAAGACCCCTTGCTGCTCATTGGAAAGAGTAGCCAATGTGGCGGCAGAGGGTTTCCTCCAAAGAAGTATGTCAGAATGACCATATGTTTCACGTCCAATAGCTGATGATGAAAATCAATGTGCTCTTGAGGCATCGTTAAATAAAACACGCTTTCCTTTCCTTCTTTTACAAGTCTGAAATTCCTCACTAGACGATGTTATTTGTTTAAATATCTGAACCATGTCGCTAACACACTTTATCTATGACAATATCCACTGCCATGGCTGGGCACCTGTTCAGTCCAATAAAACTGATGCTAGACTGACTAGCCCAACAGCAGGTTATATGTATTTCGCTATGGCTGGTCATTTCTTCAAATGCAATGAAATTTCACTTCTAATGATTTAAAATTTAACATCCAGACATTATAATTAAGTCCTATTTAGAACAGTGTTGTGCCTGTGTGTGTGGGTGGGGTGGGGGTGGGTGGGTGGGTGTGTGGGTGGGGTGTGGGTGGGTGGGGGGGGTGATGAAAATGGGAAATATTGTGCCTAGAGCGGGAATCAAACCCACATCTCTTGTATTCCGGACCAGTGTTCTAACCATTACACCTGATGTCACCACTCTACCCTCGCCTATATGCCTATGCGGCTCCTTGCCTGAAAGGTCAGTGCAGACTACTACATTAGATTAAATTTAACTTTTTTTCTCCATATACTTACCCCCCGCCGCTCCCGATACGCTATTCTGTCCTGGCGTATTATGGATATTAGTCTCACAATATATCACCATCTGTAGGGAATCCCCCCTCCCCCGCCTACACACACACAGCCGGTCCGCCGTGTGGTAAGGCGCCTGTCCAACTTGTCAATCCTTATTTCAAAACGAGGCCGGCGTCTCCTCGCCGCGTCTTCAGGGGCCGCAATACAATTGTGCGCCGCATTACTCAAGCCGCTGTCTGTCGGTCGTCAAATCTAATTACATTTGGCAGATCCACCGCATCGACGGGTGGGGTTGGGTGGGGACAGGGGGGAGGAAGGGGATAGATTTTGCAGGAGGTGGGGAGGAGGGAGGGGGATAGAAGTGGGGGGAAGGAGGGGAGCTGGACGGGGCAGGATGGGAGGCTGGACGGGGAAGGAGGGTGAAGGAGGGAGGGCTGGGGGGGAGAGGAAGCACCCAGTGGCTGGTGAATGTGCAGTTGTGTATGTACAGCTACTTGGTGGTGTGTACGGCTGGCTGTCAGCAGGCATATATGTGATACATCTGTGGACACACACATATACACTTGATTATATACTTTTATATACACACATGTATATTATATACATGTGTATATATATACCTCTGAGCTAGTGGAGGAGAGGCCCTGTGCAGGAGGCAGAGAGGTGCATGCTGGTACCCACCCCCAGCCCCGGGAAGGGGGGTGGGGGTGCAACCCACGCCAGGTCTTATTACATGCGATAACGGGCTTATCACTATCCATATATATATATATATATATATATATATATATATATATATATATATATACATGTAAGCATAGAAAACAAGGTGTCAGTTTCAATCGGCTTAAGCATTGATTTCCCATAGAGTGCATGAAAAAGACATGAACACGTCGGACCGTGTCCGTCAATTCTTAAATTAAGACTGAAAGTCTTATATAGTGCAGCATCATGGACGTAGACATCCTTGGTACCTGCCCTGATGTAAATCTCCATGCAGTGTTTATATCATTCCATATGTCTATTAAGGGGCGCAGTGGCCTAATCGGTAGAGCGCTGGCCTCGTGTGTGGAAGGTTGGGAGTTTGGTTCCCAGTTGAGTCAAACCAATGACTTTAAAATTGACACTTGCTTCCTAACCTGGCACTTGGCATTAATAGGATAGAGCAAGGACTGGTTCGCTCAGTGTCAGGATAATGTGACTGAGTGCGATATTGGGTCATGGTGCTGGCGGCCTGATTTTCCAGTGGGGCAGCACTATAAAGTCACCATGAGTACACACTGTCACAAGTCGGTACCCATTCTGATATGAGCTTAGATGTTGCTAACACATAAAACAACAACAAACAAACAGAGATAGGTCCATTCACCTAGCAGAAATCAGGGAGGAGACTGCGGACAAATGAAGAAAAAAAAGTCCTTATCTATATTTAACTGTGGTTGCAGCGTAGTGGATTATGGTTTATAATTGGTTATGGATTATAGCTCAAGTACTGGATTATGCAACTGCATGTTGTGTGTAGCTGGCCATCTGTTTACATGGGCACGTTGGTGGTGGTGGGAGGAGACTGCAGGAAGTTTGGGTGTGCGTTGTTTTTGGGGAGTTTTCAGTCGAATTGGTGCGCTGAAGGCTGCAAATCTGCAGCACTGAATGGGCACTGCTGAGAGCAGTCCCATGTGGTCGGGAGTTGGCTTCCGATGGGTAGTGATCAGAGGAATGGGGGGTAGGGGGAGGTGGGGAGGAAGGAAAAAGGCAGCCTAAGGAGCCCAACCAGTCCTCTGAGAGCGCCGGGGGAGATTGGGTGGTTGGTGTAGTTTTACACCCCAGTAAGACCCTAGGCCATACCAGAACGTGCACTGACTTGTGACAGCATGCACTCATGGCGACTTTATAGTGCTGCCTCACTGGGAAATCAGGCCGCCGGCACCATGTCCTGATGTCCCACACAGTCACATTATCCTGACACTGTGCGCCCAGTCCCTGACCTGATCTCATAACGCCAAGCGCCGAGCAGCAACAGGTACCTATTTTATAAGTCATTGGTTTGACTCGACCAGGATCCAAACTTCAGTCCCTCCAGATTCACTGGTATGCACAGTAAGTCGCGCCATGGCCAGCGGAAGAAGTGAAGTGAGGATGGGATTAGTTAGGCAGTGGGTGGGGTTACCTGTTAGTTGTTAGTGAAAATTAGTGGTTAGTTGGTAGTGGTGTCAAGTCAGCTATGGCGATGAGGTGGGGCCTGCTAGTCCACGGTGTCATGGTCTGGATGACCGACAGTGTTGATGATGTCTGCGTTCTGGCAGTAGAAGCGAGCAAGTCCGTTCCAGGATGACTTGGAAATCCTGGAGAGGATAGCCAGAGTGGCCCTATTGTCGCTGAGTTGGCGGTCAGCATCCTCCATGAAGTCACTGATGGCAGATCTGTCAACGGCGCCACGTGAGGCGAGTATGTGGGCCACATTGAAGATCTTAGTGCCGTAGGGACAGCGCTGGAGGTTGGGGACATTAATCCAACGGCGGTAGCCAGTCCTGAAGCGGTTGACGGCAACTTGGGTAGAAGCAGGAAGGCCGACTGGATGGGGGATGTTCGTTCTGACCAGGGTGTACCAGAGCCAGCTTATTGAATAAGGGTTCCGTACTTGTTCCTTCTGTGTGGCTCGTTCTCAGAGTTTGGTGGTGGCTCGAGAAGCGGCGGCGGTCAGTTTGGTGATGGATGGAAGGATGGCTGTCTCCACGTCTGCTCGGTTGGCACTGGCTAGAGCGGCACAGTCGGCCTGGTCATTACCATACAGTCCTATGTATGAGGGGACCCATAGCAGGATTGTGTTGAAGTGTGCCTGATGTCTGGTCAAGACGGCAAGGGAATGTCGGGCATTTAGCAGGCGATCTCTTTGATGGCATTCAGAGAGTCGGTAATGATGATGGCACTTGAGTTGTGGAGGTCTTAGAGGGCCAAGTGAATGGCAGCGAGCTAAGTATCGAGAGTGGAAGCAAAGTCTGACACCCTGTTGGCGTTCTTTGTGTTGGAGAAGGGAATGAAGATTCTGTCTCCGGCTCTACCTGATGTTGGGTTAAGGGAGCCATCGGTGTAGACCTTCTTTGCAAGGGGAAAGTCCACCTTCGCCTGAGTTATGCCCTCAAGAGCCATGGAATGGAGTTCTGGGGTGGTGTAAGCCACCTTGGCAGCAACTAGGTTGGTGGTTCGGGTTTCCACTGGGATGGAAACCCATGGTGGCTTGTGAGGGCTCAGGGCGGAGTCTGCAATGTCGAGTCCATGGGAGTCCTTGAGGGTGGTGATGGCGTCCTTGAGGGTGGTGATGGCGTCCTTGAGGCGGTAGGAGATGTGAGGTTGACCGCGGGTCCCATCTCGGAGGTAGGCCGCGGCTCTGCAGATTGTTGGTGAAAGGCCTGAGGAGAGGGTTCCTGCGAGGTGGGTGGTGAGAAGTTGTTTGCCTTGGAGGTGGAGGGGAGGGAGGATCTCGATCCTGGAGGTGCTGGGAACACGGAGGGCAAGCCTGGCAGCCCGGTGTTGGATGTTCTCAAGTTTCCGGAACACGTTCAGGAAGATCTTGTTCTTGGGTTGTCGAGTTTGGGGGTTGTTAAGCCCAAGGGCTGTGAGAGCGAGAGTGTGGGCGCGGCATAGTCGAAGAGGGAGCGGACTGCCTGGCGGTAGAACAGTGCGAGTACACCATCCGGTGCGCTCCAGGAGAAGCCGGAGATCCTCTTCATGAGGAGTCTGTTGGTCATTCTGGTGGCCAGGTGGCGGAAGAGGGCTCTCATGTTCAGGTCTCGGTCTAGACGGATACCTAGGTAGTCGAAGGTGGAGACCCAATCGATAGGGGATCCATCTAGGTAGAGGGGGTGAAGTAGTTGACCTCTGAACATGTGCATGATCTTGGTCTTGGTGGGGGAGATTTTTAGTCCAAGGTCCCGGCAGGCGTTTCCTACCAGGTGGAGCACCTGCTCAGCGAGATCCTGTGCGTTGATCGCATGGGAGCAGATGATGGCAATGTCATCCGCGTAGCAGACTATGGTTGTGTCTGTGATCTCTCGGGTGGCTAGATCTTGTTTAAGCCTCCTCACTGCATTGAAGAGACGGGGCTGAGCACTGCACCCTGGGGGACGCCATTTTATAGTTGGAGGTAGGGAGAAGAGGTGCCTTGGACATGTACCCTGGTTCGCCTGTCCTGGAGGTGCGTGTGGATGGGTGGTGCAGGATGTGTGTGTGTGTGTGTGGTGGGGTAAAGTGGGCTGTGTGCGCGTGCGGTGGGGCGGTGCGTGTGGTGGGGCAGTGCGGGATGTGTGTGTGTGTGTGGTGGGGTAAAGCGGGCTGTGTGTGCGTGCGGTGGGGCGGTACGGGCTGTGTGTGTGTGCTCGTGTGTGCGTGTGGTGTGGCAGTGTGGACTCTGTGTGTGTGCTTATAGTGTGCGTGTGGTGGGGCGGGGCAGCTGTTCAGCAGGGCGCCTGTCCATCAGGTATTCGTTGGCCCTCAATCCATCAGCGGACAATGTGGGCGGGCGGCGGGCATCCCAACGAGTCACTCAGGGCGCGCAGCCATCGCTCAGAGCCGCGGGTTATCCCGCCCCGCGTCGGGCGCAGCGCGCTGCACAAAGTCCAACTTAATGTAAGCCTCCTCCTCCCGCCCCGCCCCGCCCCGCCCCGCCCCGCCCCGCCCCGCCCCGCCCCGCCCCGCCCCGCCCCGCCCCGCCCCGCCCCCCCGCCCCGCCCCGCCCCGCCCCGCCCCGTCGCGCCCCGCCCGCCCCGACCCGCCCCGCCCCGCCCCGCCTCCCCCGTCCCCCGCCCCGCCCCCGCCCCCGCCCCTCCCCGCCGCGCCCCGCCCCGCCCCCGCCCCGCCCCGCCTCATCCCGCCCTACCTCGCCTCACCCTACCGTACCCCATCCCGCCGGATCCGTCCCGCCTCACCCCGCCACATTCCCACAGTCTTGGTCCACCCCGCCCCGCCTCGCTCCGCCCCGGCCCTCCCCGCCCCGCCCCGCTCCTACTCCCGGCAGCGGTGTTGTGCCCAGCGGTTGGAATAGATCATTTTGTCGCCTCTTGCTTTTTCAGGGCAGTTGTGTGTGTGGTGGTGGGTGGTGCCCTCTCTTCAACGCAATGCAATGCCCACCACTTTTACCCCTTCCCACTCACCCCCCACCACACCTCCCCTTCAACCCCACTCCCCACCCCCACCCCCACTGCTCCCTCTCCCACACGCACCTAGTCCACCACCTCCCTACCACCCCTCACACACACACACACACACATTTCACACCACTCAACCTACCCCACCACACCACTTGCCCCACCACCCTCTCCACACACTTGTCTCCCCTACCTACGTCTCCCTCCCCTCCCCACCCCGGCACCCCTCCCCCTCCCCTCCACCCCGCACCCCTCCCCTCCCCGACTCGCTCCCTCCCTCCCCACCCCGGAGCACTCCCCTCCCCGACCTACGCCCCTCCCCTCCCCACCCCGGCACCCCTCCCCTCCCGACCTACGTCTCCCTCCCCTCCCCTCCCCACCCCGGCACCCCTCCCCTCCCCGACCTACGTCTCCCTCCCCTCCCCACCCCGGGAACCCCTCCCCCTCCCCGACCTACGTCTCCCTCCCCTCCCCATCCCCGGCGCCCCCCCTCCCCACACACCCTCCCCCTTCACACTGCCGCCATTCCCTGTCTATCTCTCCACCCTTTCATCTCCCTTCCTTTCCGCTCCCATGCCCCCCCCCCCCCTGCCCGCCCAGCACACACCATTTTCCTCTCCCGCCCACCCCACCCCCACCGGTCCAACCTGCTACTTAGACCGACCAATTCCATTTTGAACTGCTGCAAATAGCGCAATGCATTCTGGGTCCACATTGACGCCGCTCCCCCCCCCCCCCCCCACCCCACGTGTGCATTAATATTATTATTAACTTAGTCGCTACTAACATAACATTAATTTTCCGTGCGATATGACTGAATCTTCTTAGCACAGCGTCAGTCAATTTAAGGTAGGTTCGTAGTATAGTGGAGACCCCATCGTTCACCCAACATTTGAATGAAGGAGTAATTCAGTAAGTTCCATATCCTTTTAGGCTAATGACAACCAACCGAGGTTAAGATAGGCCAGATAGGGCAATGCATGCAGCATTGCAATATTTAAGAGTGCGTATTGTTGGATTCATCAGACCCGCCAAAACTAGCTTGATTGCGCAGCTTCCCTCATACTAAATATAGGCGAATTTCTGCGTTTTGGCGAAAATTCTCTCATAACTTTATCGCCATCAGGGAATCGCAGGAAAACTCCCAGAAGTCAGGTTTCATCCAGTACTCTCCAAACACTATCCTAACTCCATTCCGTTGATCAGTAAGTACAGACTATCCTTGGAGAATATTACACTGTCTTCGTTGTGAATATTATCAATATCACCCTCCTCGATGTCAATTTCCCTTTCTTTTCTCTGAGACCACTTTCATCGCGGAATTCTTTTTCTGGTAAGACAGTAATTACTAGGATACTATTAATTGAAGCATCATTGTGTGGTCAATGTTCTTGGTTTTTTACCATTGTTTTCCGCTCATTTAGCCAGAGACTACTTTCATCCCTGAAAAGGTCCCTGCCATTGGGTATATGCGTCTGTATCATGGTGCTCGACAGAGCGGTATCCCAGTAGGGCAGCACTATGAAATCACAATGAGGGCGCACTGTCACAAGTCGTTTCTGACGACCTCAGCTTTTGCTTGGACGTAAATCCCCAATCACTCACCACCTGGTCCCTTTTTAAGGAGACGTATCGTCCTAGTAAACCTCGGCATTAATAGGATAGGGCATGGACTGGTTAGCTCATTGTCAGGATAATATGACTGAGTGGGATATCGGGTCATGGTGCCGGTGGTCTGATTTCCCAGTGAGGCAGCACTATAAAAGTGTGCAGTCACAACTCGGTACCTGGTAGATGCTGCCAGGATGTAAAACTCCAACAACCAACCAATCAATCCTTGTAAACTGTTAGTTCATCTGGACATGATTCATTGGCAAACCCTTAGTGCAGTGTCCTTGTGTGGTCGGTGAGATGTTAGTAGGAAGCTCACACCGACATGTTATGTTTATCATTATAATCTACCTTTTATGTTAGTTCGAAGTAACTTTGATTTTAAATGGCTATTTTTAAAAATAGATATTTGAAGTGCAACCATGCTAAATTAATTCTGGCAGGCACACCAACACTGAGACCATATGCTTCTGCCATAACAGGTTCTATTGAATTGCCATAGTATTCGCTTCTATGTAGTGACAAATGTTTAACAAGTGCACCGCTATCTAAGTTAGATATGTAGAATCAAATTGAAATAATTGTTTTGGTCTTGAAAATTTGATGTTTTCATCAGACTATTCAGCTTTAGGCACGGACGACAACTGGCAAGGCTAGACGATAGACTCACAATCAGTGGTTGTCCTGCTATGGAGTGACCGGGTGGAATGTAATGCAGTAAATCCTCTCTAACCGACCACCTCCACAGATCGACCACTCCCCTTTATCAATCGCTTTATTTGGGTACCAAACAATCGCCCATACGATATCATTGCAATGATTTTAAAAAGCCACCTTAAACCGACCACCTCCGTAAATGGACCATTTAACGTCGTTCCCATGGTCGGTCGATTTAGAGAGGTTTTACTGTAGTTGAAACCTGGGCCCGTATTCATGGGCTCGGGGTACGCTTAGCCGGAGGGTAGGCTTAGTCGTTGGGTAGCTATCCGCAGGTTGGAGAAATGGGTCAAGTCGTATTCACCAATGCCCAAGCCACCGCGGATAGCTACCCGTTCGATTATTTATAGATTGGGAATTCCCTCCAGTCGCTGCGGCAGCGGCGATTTGTGTACTTTAGATTCGTCGATTCGAAAATATTAATATCGCCGCCTTTGCGGCAGCAGCGTTAATTTCGCTTCGGATTTAGGGTTAATTTGAATAAATTTCACTTATTGCGTATGTAACTCTATCAAATATGATCGCATTGAATAGATTTGGGCATAAGAAATTCACGCCGATTCGGCGGCGACGGTGGCGACTTGTTTACTTTACATTCGTCGATTCGAAAATATTAATATCGCCGCCTTTGCGCCAGCAGCGTGAATTTCGCTTCGGATTTAGGGTTAAATTGATAAGATTTCACTTATTGCGTATGTAATTCTGTTAAATATGACTGCATTTAATAGATTAGGGCGGAAGAAATTCACGCCGATTCGGCGGCGACGGCGGCGACTTGTTTACTTTATACCCCAGTCACACGAGGCCTGCGTTCGCTAACGATCGATTCGCGACGTCAAAACTTCCTCCTTGCGCCCTCCCTACGCCCTGATTGAGTGCTGTCGCCGTGAGGATGCCAACCTCCCGGCATCCATTTCGGGAATTTTGGACGCAAGGAGGTTGCTGCTGCTGCACGTGCAACCTCCTTACGCCCTGTTCCGGCGGCGCCATTCAAAATGGTCGGCGCCCTGGCGCCGCCCTGGCCCCGCCCTGGCCCCGCACTGGGTTGGTGCTAACACATGCGATGCTGCAGTCACCATGTGGTCGGCCCCGACCTGGCGCCGACATGGCGCCGACATGGCTCCGACATGGCGCCGACATGGCGCCGACATGGTGCATAAAATGTATTTGAATAAGTGTATCGAATGGAACGCTGGGTGGTTGGCGTCCTTTTGGGCGTAGGGAGGTTGGCGGTGAACGCTGGCTCTCGTGTGACTGGGGTATTACATTCATCGATTCGAAAATATTAATATCGCCGCCTTTGCGCCAGCAGCGTGAATTTCGCTTCGGATTTAGGGTTAAATTGATAAGATTTCACTTATTGCGTATGTAATTCTGTTAAATATGACAGCATTTAATAGATTTGGGCGTAAGAAATTCCCGCCGATTCGGCAGCGAGGGCGGCGGCCATTTTTACTTGACGTCGACAGTATGGATATCGACGTCGCTGCGGCGGCGGCGATTTGTGTACTTTAGATTCGTCGATTCGAAAATATTAATATCGACGCCGTTACGGCATCAGCGTTAATTTTGCTTCAGATTTAGGGTTAATTTGAATAAATTTCACTTATTGCGTATTTAAATCTATCAAATATGATCGCATTGAATAGATTCAGACCCACACAGGCTCACTACCCCTCGGGGTAGTGGCTTACCCCTGCTTCGAAATAGGGGTAAGGTACCCCCCGGTTAGAGCCCCAGGGTAGCGCTACCCCAAGCTCATGAATACGGATTTTCCACCATTAGCCGGGGGGGGGTAGCGTACCCCCCGGTTAGAGCCCCAGGGTAGCGCTACCCCAAGCTCATGAATACGGCCCCAGGAGGCCACACTAAGCTGTGTCGTCTTTAATTGCAAATGTAAAGGAAGTAACGCAATGAAGATTGATGTAAACCCATGACGCACATTAGTCTCCGAAACCAAGCGCAGGAATTCACTGTGCAGCTCGACACATAATGGATGCCTCCATGAACACCCGCAGAATCAATCTGCACACTATTATGGGCTATCATTGAATTGTTGACTCATTTGTTGAGTCAATCAGTTTACTGTTATCGATGGGCTGTCACTGCTAGAATTCTGAATAACAGCAATGTGGCCATTTGCATGCATCAGAATGTCGTCTGCTCTTCCGCGTCAGCTTCTTAAAAGCTTCCCGCCACTTTCAGTTATGAGTCAATTCCAAGCCTCCAACCCCCTCTGCCCCCTTTGCCCCATCTCTCCCTTCTGCCCCATCTCTCGCATCTGCCCCTATCTGCCCCCTCTTACCCCTCTCTCCCTGTCGGTCGCCAAATGTCGTCTGCTGCTCACCTTAGTGATATCAGACATTAATCTGCAGAACATTTGTGTGGGGCTGATATCAAATTCTCATCTATATATTGAGTGGAGTAAATA
Organism: Branchipolynoe longqiensis; assembly: GCA_030323885.1. Taxonomy (NCBI): domain Eukaryota; kingdom Metazoa; phylum Annelida; class Polychaeta; order Phyllodocida; family Polynoidae; genus Branchipolynoe; species Branchipolynoe longqiensis. Next base: position 74,046,197 of record CM059194.1, on the reverse strand, counting down.
TGTGAATGCTTGGTTTACGAGAATTAATGTGCAGACATATTGAATGTCTTTCTATTTATGGCGACATCCGGGTGTTTTTCCACCACTTGTGTCTACTACAAATTGATCCCATCAAATTATACGATCCTCATCACTGGATGCATTTGGGTAAGTTGAGCTATCCGCATCGATTCCCTCTCCCCTCATCCCACCAAAATAATCAAATGATAAAGTAAAAGCAAAGTGGAAAAGGAACAAATGAAACCAACAACAAGTCCTACAGAAAATGGTGCAGATTATACATCCTGCAGTTAGGCCTTGCCAACCTGTTGCTTAGTTGGTTGGTTGTTGGAGTCATCTATTGTCATATCAGGACGGGTACTGACTTGTGACAGTGATCATTCATGGTGACTTTATAGTGCTGCCCCACTGGGCGACCAGGCTGCCCGCATCATGGCCTGATATCCCACTGAGTCACATTATCCTGGCACTGAGCCAACCAGTCCTTGTGACCAGACGGGATGGCCGAATGAGTTAGAGCGTCCGTCTCCCTTGCTGGTAGATCGTGGGGTCGTGGGTTCGAACCCTGGTCGAGTCAAACCGATGACTTAAAAATTTATACTTGGTGCTCAGTGTCCGGATAATGTGACTGAGTGGGATACCAGGTCATGGTGCCAGTGGCATGGTTTCCCAGTGGGACAGCACTATGAAGTCCCCATGAGTGTGTACTGTCACAAGTCGGTATCCGTCCTGATATGACCTTAGATGTTGCTAGGATGTAAAACCACAACAACAAACAAACAAAAAACAAAACCAGCCCTTGCCCTATCCAAATAATGCTGAGCACCTGGCTAGGAAGTGACAAGTATACATTTGTAAGTCTTTGGTTTGACTCGACCAGGGTTCGAATCCTACGGCCTACCAAAATGGGAGATGGACGCTTAACTCATTCGGCCATCCCATCTGGTATTCCATAGTTATACTTTGAAAGGGTCATATCATGATCAACACAACGTTAATCATTCAAATCACCATCACATATAACCACTCAGAGTTTACATATCTTGACTAAATCTGTTCTCTGGGAGTTGTTTAGGGCTCAACTGCTGTTGAGTGTCTGCACTCAGACACTCTATGGGCTGAGCGTTTCAAGCTGAAGATCGTCAAGAAGGCGCCAAAGAAGGTCAAGTCGCCCAAGAAGACTAAGAAGCCTGGTTAAGTCTTACTGTCTGCCTCTGGAACCATTAGAATACTCCTTCGCTCATTAGTTGACGCCATGCCCGCCGTGTTGTCATGGCGACCATATGGCCTGTCACGGCTGGTCGGTCAGTCTAATCCCACGTTCTGATTGGATTACGCTTCCACAGATCCCCCAATTAATAAGAATGTCAATAATTGATGTTTCATAATTGGGGTTGGTGATCAATAGTGTTGCGGGTAATCTACGAAGCACACCACGTGACACTGCTGCGTGCTGATGGCGCGGCATGGGTTTGGTTTGTACGGACAGGAAATAAAGGAATCCCACGGCGATCAGCTTTTGTATTAACGATAGTTGCTATGGAAACAACAAAGGAGGGTACCGTTGTTGGGGAAAGAAAGGCTGTTCTTGGAGGGGAAACAAAAATAACTGTCACATTTTGTTTTTAAGTTGGTTAGTTGTTTGAGTTTTATGTCCTGGCAACATCTAAGATCATATCAGGACGCCATTTTGTTTGAAGAATAATTCCCATGATAATAAAAGAGGGATTATCATTTAAAATAAAGATGTTTAGTTTGGTGGAGAAAAAATGCAAAAGACACATAATTATCAGCTTAGATGTTATGGATTCTTATAATGGATCTGTCTGCTTTTGAAAACGTTTCTCATTGTGCGAGTAGAGCTTGGAAAAGAGACTGGGTACTCCAGTCATGCTCAACTGTTGTGAAACCAAACCCGATTAATTACCGACATGCCCCCGGGCGCGGTGGCCGAATCCATAGAGTGCAGGCCTCGTGTATGGGACATCGGGAGTTTGGTTCCCGGTCGAGTCAAACCAATGACTTATCAAATTGATACTTGTCACTTCCTAGCTTGGTGCTCAGCATTAATAGGATAGACAAGGACTGGTTAGCTCAGTGTCAGTAATGTGACTGAGTGGGATATCAGGTCATGGTGCTGGTGGCTTGATTTCCTAGTGAGGCAGCGCTATAAAGTCGCCATGTGTGCGCACTCACTGTAACAAGTTGGTACGCATCCTGATATGACCTTAGATGTTGTCAGGATGTAAAACCGCAACCACCAACCGACCGGCCAGGCCTTGCTGACCTCAACAAGCGGCCATGTGTGCGAGGTTCGACTGACCACGAAGAGAACTTCCCCAGGTGGGGCTGCATTGCGCAGCTTCCTCCATCTTGGGGACGGGGGGGGGGGGGGGTGAGGGGGGGGGCGGTTTTACATGGATCTAGATAAGCAGGAGAGATTATCACGGACAATTGGTTTTCCTCCTTTCACTACGCTTTGCCCTATCCTAATAATGCCGAATTCCAGGCTAGGTAGTATCAAGGACCAATTTTGTAAGGTTTTCATTTGACTCTGCTGGGCATCGAACCCACGTTCTGCCTGACTGTGTCACCAGGTAAGGCTTGACGTGTGTTGGTTGAGGTGTGCTGCTGGTTGTCTCTTCCTCCTCTTCACTGAATGTACCTGGGTTGTACTGATTATTCCAACACCGAGTCAGCCAATCCTTGCCCTATGAAATAGTATGATAGTAATGCCGAGCACAAGCTAAGGTATCGACAAATATCAAGTTAGGAAATCTTTGATTTGACTATGATTGGGATCGAACCCACAATCTGCCGTACGAAGAGCAGACGCCTTACCCACTTGTCCATCGTTATTTCTCAAAAGAGGTACACTAGTACGCCACACTGAAGTAAACGCCCGCTTTCCTTACAGTGCGCTGTATTACACTATTACAGTACGTATAGGGGGCGCCTCAGTGCACTCCTCCTATGAATGTGTCCGGCGTCCATTGTGAGGCGATGGATTGGTGTTCTACAGAGTAGTAGACCACCAGCACGCGCGCCAACCGCCGTTTCTATAGCCTCCTTTTGAAAGCTGTACCAATAATGGGAACCGACATGGGATTAACAACAAAGCGGCAAGTTCCTTGTGGGCAGGCCGAGGTGTTGAGCAGTTTACAATGCAGACTTGCATTGGGAATATAGGGAGGCGTTATTGTGTTGCCCACTATGATACCGTTCCGGTGGCATTATATGATACGGTATCCCACTCAGTCACATTATCCTGACATTGAGCTAACCATTCTATGCAATATCCTACTAATGTCCAGCACCAAACAGACGAGGTGGGGCTAAGTTTTAATTGTTAAGTCTCTGCGTTGACTCGGCCGGGTTCGAACCCATGGGTCCCTGTTTGACACGCTACCACTTTACTGCTAGGCCGTCACTTCCAAGTATAATATTAGCTGTTACCAAATTAAACTAAATACAAATAGTGGCGTAGTTAGTTCTGCTCTGAGTGAGTGAACCCGTCCTGTTTCTAGGACGTAAACCCCATTTGTTTCTAGGACGTAAACCCCAATCCTCCTCCTATTCACTGAGTTCGTGATGGAAGAGAAGGCGGGTTCACGAACCTCAGTCTATCTGGCCAGTAGTTGATTCTTATTGTGACATACATCTAACCTGATTGGTCAGAACACGGTCAGGTGACACCTCAGAAATGGAATCACGTAATAAGAGTGATGCTCAGCGCCACCGGGCAGTCCCTTCTCTTTAAGGTGGTGCCACCGCGCGGCCAGCCTGGAACTATGCAATCACGTCAGAGACACCCGGCCCGTCACGTGCCATATGTTTCTATTAAGAAGCAAAGGTGGCTTCTAAGTCGTTCATGGCCACAAAGTTCCAGCCAAGTAGGTGGCCAGGCGGCATGGCTGAATGAGTTGAGAGTCTGTCTCCCGTTTTGGTAGATTATGGGATTCCAACCCACGGGTTCAAACCCTGGTCGAGTTAAACCAATGACTTACAAATGTATACTTGTTATTTCATAGCCAGGCACTCGACATTATTAGTATAGGGCACGGACTGGTTAGGATAATGTGACTGCATGGGATATCAGGTCATGGTGCTGGTGGCCTGGTCTCCCAGTGGGGCAGCACTATAAAGCTGCCATGAGTCTAAAACACTACTCCTACATAAGTTCAAAACACTACCAAAGTTCAAGACACTATCATGACACGGCATCACCACATATGATATAGTGCTGCGGCATTTAACAACATATTAGTATACACTGATAGTGCTGTGGCATTTAACAACATATTAGTATACACCGATAGTGCTGTGGCGTTTAACAACATATTAGTACACGCTGATAGTGCTGCACCACTTAACAACATATTAGTATGCCCTGATAGTGCTGCTGCATTTAACAACATATTCGTATACACTGATAGTGCTGCGGTGTTTAACAACATATTAGTATACACTGATAGTGCTGTGGCATTTAACAACATATTAGAATACACTTATAGTGCTGCGGCATTTAACAACATATTTGTATACACTGATAGTGCTGCAGTGTTTAACAACATATTAGTATACACTGATAGTGCTGCAGCGTTTAACAACGTATCAGTATACACTGATATTGCTGCAATGTTTAACAGCCTATTAGTACATGCTGATGTACTAATAAGTTTGGTTCGCTGTCGAGTCAAACCAATGACTTTAAAATTTATACTTTTTGCTTTCCTACCATGGCATTTGGCATTAATAGGATAGGGCAAGGACTGGTTAGCTCAGTGTCAGGATAATATGACTGAGTGGGATATCGGGTCATGGTGCCAGTGGCCTGATTTTCCAGTGGGGCAGCACTATAAATTTGTCATGAGTGTGCACTGTCACAAGTCAGTACCCATCCTGATATGACCTTCCATGTTGCTAGGATGTAAAACAATAACCACTAAAAACAAGCCCTACTGCCCTACCTTACTACATACTGCCCTGTAGTGTTTTGAACTTAAATGTAGTGTTTTGGACTTAAGGATAGTGTTTTGAGTGTGGGCACAGTTGTGTTTTGAACCTACCTTCAACTAGGTTGAAAACACTACCATAATGTTTTGAACCTAGGTTGAAAACACTACCGTAGTGTTTTTGTGGGGTAGTGTTTTGAACTTACTACACCGGCAGGAGGCCATGTAGTCTAGTGTAGACTAGTGCCGACAGGGGGCCGTGTAGACTAGTGTAGACTAGTGTTGACTAGTGTTGACTAGTGCCGTTAGGGGGCCGTGTAGACTTGTGCCGGCAGGGGCCGTGTAGTCTAGCCAGTCAGCAGACAGCTGCTGGTAGGGTAGTTCCTCTGCTTCACACTGCATATCGTGGCGCTGGAATAGAACAGGATGCCCAACCGAGTAGAGCGCCTGCTTCCCATACGGGAGGTCATGGGAACAAGCCCCAGCCAAGTTAAACAAAATGACAAAACTGATCCTTGTCTGTTACTCAATACTACTAAAATAGGGCAAGGATTTGATTGTCTTCGTGTTAGAATACCATAACTGAGTGGAATATCGGGACATGGCAGGCACCAGTGCACTGTAGAGGCATCGGGAATGCAATTTATATCACAAGTTGGGGTTTATCCTGAGATGCATCTCGTGGCGCTGGAATAGAACAGGATGCCCAACCCAGTAGAGCACCTGCTTTTGCTAATAGTAATACCAATACGCCTAACTACAGTATCATCATCATCATCATGCTGTTAGTCGTGATGCGACAAAGACTGCTTTCATTACTTGACTGTCGCTCTCCATTTAGCTCTCTGCTGTGAGAGTGATGGTTGTACATTTCATGAAAGCTGCCTGCAAAAGTGTTGAAGTGCTGCTGGCTTTTGCAAGTTACCAGCGGCACTCTCTCGGGGAGAAAATAGAGGTTTCACACCGGCAAGAACATGTCCAGGCAGGCGCAAAACTATTTGTCCCTGCAGTGGCTGGTCGGGAGATGTTGGGAGTTCCATACATCAACTGCCCTTGATGCTGTCACAGTGACATGGTTGTCTGTTTAGGGTTTCCTCCCTTAGCCTTCGGTTCTGTCAAGAACCTGTACCACAAGGCAGTGGTTTACAACTCTGCAGGGAAGGGGTATCAAACTCCCTGAGGTATTGCAATACCTGCAGTACCCCTTAACTACAGTAAAACCTCTTTAAATCGACCGGTTATGGGACCGACTTTAAATGGTTAATTTAGGGAGGTGGTTGATTTAGGGAGGGTTTTTTATCATTACGATGGGCGATCGGTTGGGACCCAAATAAAGCGACCAATCTGTGGAGGTGGTCGCTAAGAGAGGTTTTACTGTATTAAAAAAACTGGCGCTCGATTCAACAACCAGATTAATTTGTGAAAATGTGGGAGGTCTGGAACAACAAGCGACTGTGCTGGGAGAGCAAAGGGGTGAAACCTGCTACCCACTGGTCCAGCGCTGCCCGATAGGTGGCAGCACCAGAACTGCCCGTGCTACTTGCTACTGAAGGAAGCAATTTGCATGCATTTATTATTAAGCGCAGTGCTAACTTATACTTCCCGAAGGCCGCCACTGACAGGTGCTGATTGATGCCTAGTTTCGCGCATGCGCCTCAAAACCCCCTCCCCCTCCCCGCCCTAATTAACTTAAAATCACCGCGCGCAAGTCGGGGAGGAGTGAATTTTTATGTGCGAATTGACCTTTCATGCAGTAGCCACCAAGTGGGTTGCCCCCCGCCCCTCCACACTTACCGACCGGTAGGGGGCAGTGATTGCTTCCCACACCTCGGCACTGAAATGCCGGCCTTGTCAAGTATTCGTCTGTGCTGACGACTTTGTTGATTGGTTGGGTGTTAGAGTTTTACATCCTGGCAACATCTAAGGTCATATCAGGACAGGTACCGACTTGTGATAGTGCACACTCATGGCAACTTTACAGTGCTGCCCCACTGGGAAAACAGGCCGGCGGCACCATGACCTAATATCCCAATCAGTCACATTATCCCGACACTGAGATAACCAGTCATTTCCCTATCATATTAAAGCTGCATAGTCCGATGAAATATCAAAATTTCAAAACCAAACCAATTATCTAGATCTGATTTTACATATCTAACTTAGATACTGATGCAGTTATTAAGCATTTGTTTCTGTGTAGAAGGCAATACTGAGTCAATTTAACTGAACCTGTTACTGCAGAAGTCGATGGTGTCAGAGTTTTGGCAAGTTTGACAAAACTAATTTTCCATGTTTGCACCCAAAATATCTCAAAAGTTTACCATTTAAAATAAAAGTAACTTTGAACTAATGTAAAGTAGATACTAGTGATCGATCTAATATATTTATCTCAGAAAAAATACATCAATTCAAAACAATTGGACGATGCAACTTTAATGCCGAGTGCCAGGCTAGGTAGCGACAAGTATCAATTTGAAAGTCATTTGGTTGGCTCAACCAGGGTTCGAACCCATGAGCTCAAATCCCAAGATCTACCAAAACGGGAGACAGATGCTCAACTCATTCGGCCATTCCGTCTGGTCCCGACCAGAGCAGGTCAGATGCGTCTGATGTGTGAATCACCCCCGGCCAAATCAAAGCAACTACTGGCAAAGGGCACCTGACACTACTCAGCCATCATGTCCGGCCTCACAACGGTGCAGCAAAGGCTGGTTGGCCCAGAGTCAGGATAACAGGGTCCGTACACATGTGAAGATATAGAATTCAAAGCTATTTCAAAGCTTTTCAAGGCTGTTTTTGATAGGAATTCAAGACTATTTTCATTTTTATTTCAGAGGACTAAAACTAATGACAGGTGGCGATTTTGGACTAATGTGATTGATTGATTGATTGGTGGTTGCTTTACGCCGTGTCGGTAGCATAGGCCATATTCACGGCGAGAAATGTTTGTTTTTTGTTCAAACCACCGCTTTTACATGTAAAAGCAGACAATCAATTATGTGCCAATAGACACTCATTAAATTAGAAAGCTCACAATCATATATTTGTGATCAAGGGAAACAAATTCCCATAGAAAAAGAAAAGTTTTATTAATAATTGATAGAATCTATTTAGTAAACTATATGAGGTGGTACAGTCCAGCTGTTCTCAAAAAGGCTAAAATGTTTTCCTGTTTTACCTTAGTAAAAAGGTCATGCATACTGTCTGCAGTGTAGAACTGTTGGCGCAGGGCCAAAAAATCAACGCAACTTAGTCAAATGTGTTTGAGTGTCAGCGGGGACTGACACCCAATACATTCAGGGGGAGGTTCCCCCTTGAGCAGAAAAGCATGTGTAAGCCACGAGTGGCCAATACGGCAGCGGCTAAGGACCACTTGGTCCCGTGTGGACTAATGTAGATCAGTGAGAACAGTTGAGAACAGTTGAATGGAACTCAAAGCTTTTCAAGACTTAATTACCCAAACTAGGTTAAATTCAATGTTTGTCGAGGCTTTGAATTAGGGAAAATGAACTTCAAGACTTTTCAAGACTTTCTCGGCCCTGTACGGACCCTGGGATAATGTGACTGATTGCGATATTATGTTATCGTGGCAGATGGTGCTGTGTTAAGTATCTAGGATTATCTAGATCAAGAAAATGTAGTTAATTAAGAAAGGGTTGTCAATATTAGTGAGGTTTGTGCTTGTTCATGGTAGTTTCTGTTTGATGATTTCTGGCAAGCTTCTGCATATTCTGTGTCTGTGTGCAAAGTGATTACTCCTTCATCACGTGTTGTGCCACTGTTTGTATTTCGTATACACCATTTATTTGTTTGTTGTTGTTTTTACGTCCTAGCAACATCTAAGGTCATATCAGGATGGGTTCCGACTTGTGACAGTGTGCTCTAATGCCGATTTTATAGTGCTGCCGCACTGGGATACCAGGCTGCCAGCACCATGACATGATACCCCACTCAGTCATATTATCCTGACACTGAGCCAACCAGTCCTTACCCTATCCTAATAATGCCGAGCACCAGGCTAGGAAGCGACAAGTATCACTTCTTAAGTCTGTTGTTTGACTCGACCATTGTTCGAACCCACAAACCCATAGGTTCAGAACCCACAATTTCCAAAAACTGGAGAAACACTCAACTCATTGAGCCATCCAGTCTGGTCGTATACACCATGCTCACCCAAGATGGCAGCCGATTGTCGGTAATCAAGTCAATCAAATATTGTTTTTTTCTTAATTGTCTTTGAACTATCCGTAGGAGAACACACTGACTACAGTTGCCTTGTCTCCTATTGCGGGCCTTTAATGTTTTGTGGTCGGGTTACCTGTGTTCTCAGCACACATTTGGATTAGGGAGGGTCTTTAAACAAAATTGTTTGAATATAATCAAATTCATGCGCGATCGATCAGAGTTAAAGCGCAGACAGAGCAAGGAGTTATTGCCCAACATGAGCTTTCGGACTCGAGGTTTGGTTGTTGGAGTTTTACGTCCTGGCAAAATCTAAGGTCATATCAGGACGGCAGACCCGAGGAGTTCTAGAAATTAAGGCGAAGTCAATATCAATAGGTAATTCCGAGTCCCTAGGGAGTCAAACCCCATAACCTCTGATTCGTCTATTCATTGACTGAAGATGTACAACCTTAGTGCTTTTAATCAATAGACTGACAATTTGCACTTTCATGTTGAGTGAAGCGTTGGGGTTTTGCATACTAGCAACATCTGAGGTTGTATCAGGAAGGATACTGACTTTTGAGAGTGCATTCTGCAGACGACTTTATAGTGCTGCCTCACTAGGATACAATGCCACAGGCATAAGGCCACTAATTCACACATACCCACTAATCCACCACACATACCCACTCATTCACGTTAAGCTGGTACTGAAGCAACAAGACGTGATGCTGAGTGTCTGGGTGAGGGGTAGCGACTTGTAGCCACTTTGTAAGTCAACGTTTCAGTTGACCAGGGACACACGGCGGTGGGCACGTAGAGGGCACCCTATAGACCCCTTTCAATGTTTGTAAACATCGGGTATGCATGCGCAGCTTGGCTGCAGAACGAATGCACACTGCCACTGAGTTTGCCTGTACGCGCATTGTAAAACGTTTATTTTATTCAGAATTAATAGAAATGCAGAAGCCTAACCATATAAATTTAATATAATCTATTCGATAAATATGTTTTCTATATGTCTTCCAAGCGGTTTGTGGCTAGGTGGTGTGGTTTTAGAGATATTTCACTTTTTCTGTATGAAGATTGCTCACTGCCATTGACAATGCATTGAGTTTGCCATACGCGCAGTGCAAAACGTCTATTTTATTCAAAATTAATAGAAATGCAGAAACCTAACCTTATAAATTTAATATAATCTATTCATTGAATATGTTTTCTATATGTGTTCCAAGTGGTTTGTGTCTAGGTGGTGTGGTTTTAAAGATATTTAACTTTTTCTGTAAGAAGATTGCTCACGGCCATTGACAATGCACTGAATTTGCCGGTACGCACAGTACAAAAAGTTTATTTTATTCAAAATTAATAGAAATGCAGAACCCTAACCTTAGAAATTTAATAGAATCTATTTGTTGAATAAGTTTTCTATATGTGTACCAAGCGGTTTGTCTCTAGGTGGTGTCGTTTTATAGGTATTTCACTTTTTCTGTAAGAAGATTACTCACGGCCATTGACAATGCACTGAATTTGCCGGTACGCGCAGTACAAAAGGTGTATTTTATTCAAAATTAATAGAAATGCAGAACCTTATAAATTTAATATAATCTATTCGTTGAATATATTTTCTATATGTGTACCAAGCAGTTTGTCTCTGGGTGGTGTGGGTTTAGAGATATTTCACCTTTTCTCTATGAAGATTGCTCATAGCCATTGAGTTTGCAGTGTAACAGTGTGTCATCCTGCAGCCAAACACCGCGCGCACTGACCTAGATACCCGTGATGACGTCACATGAAATTGGTCAATAGTCACCATTCCGCCCAGTCCCGCCTTGAACTAATAAGCCACACCAATGACGCCCATATCGGGCTGGGGCGTGCCGCCCTCCCACTGACCCGGCCCGCCCCACACCCCGCCCCACACCCCGCCCCACACCCCGCCCCACACCCCGCCCCACACCCCTCCCCGCCCGGCCGCGTCAAACCCCCACCCCGCCGGCACTCATAGGAGATAACACCCCTATATCCACGCCAGGGCACCAGTGCCTTCTGCAGTAGACACATAGCGGTTGGTTGTTGGACAACAGTTTTATGTCCTGGAAACATCTCGCAACATCTAAGATCATATCAGGATGGGTACCGACTTGTGACAGTGCACACTCATGGCAACATCATATTCATAGTGCTGCCCCACCTGCAAATCAGGCCACTGGTAACATAGCCTGATATCCCACTCAGTCACATTATCCTGACATTGAGCTAACCAGACATTGGCCTATCCTATTAATATAGAGCACCAGGCAAGGAAGCGAAAAGTATCAGTTTTTAAGTCATTGGTTTGACACGACGGGGAACCGAACTTTCGACCTTCCGAACGTGAGGCCCGCGCTCTACCGATTAGGCCACCGCGCCCGGTGAGACCCGGCGTGAGGACGCTGGCTTTGGGGAGGGGAGGTGTTGCATTAACAAGACGCACCAACACGCAAACTTGATAAAAGGGGCTCTGTAAGGAGCCGGAGAAACTTTAATATTTAATGGCACGCAAGGTGCACGCGCCACACGATCATTCCTGATAAGATCTGCGGCTGATGAATCGGGCTCTCACGGGCACGTCGTAGTAACGGTTCGCCGATCATTTCCACAAACATATAATCATCTTTCTCTTGCCACTAGCGACCCTCGCAGAATCCACCTGCCGCCAGCACCGGTTTATTTTCCCGGGAAATTGAGTCTGAGATTTGTTAATGATACAAGGTGTAATCCTTATTTCTACCGGTTTATTTGATTTTTTTTAATGGATAGAACATGTGTGTTGATTGTGAGAGATTAGTGAGAATGGCCCTTAAGAGCATTTTGGTCAAGGCTGAGTAACGGTTGCCAGATTTGCATATGACACAGTTGTTAATAGCAACCTTGGGGTCGTTATAATTTATATACAACCCTCATAGAGCATCAGGCTTAAAGTTGCATAGTCCGATGGTTTTGAGTTTCTGTCATTTTCGGAGATAAATATGTTAGGTTGGTCGTTATAATCTACCTTACTTTAGTTTGAAGTAACTTTTACTTTAAATGGGTAACTTTTGAGATATTTGAAGTACAAACATGCAAAGTTAATTTTGGCAAGCTTGCCAAAACTCTAACACCGTAGGCTTCTACAGTAACAGGTTCTATTAATTGACTCAGTATTCCCTTCTATGCGGCGACAAATGTTTAATAAGTGCAGCAGAATCTAAGTTAGATATGTACAATCAAATCTAGATAATTGTTTTGGTTTTGAAAATTTGATGTTTTCATGGGACGATGCAGCTTTAAGGACAACCTTACTGCGTTATTTACAGGGCGCGGGTGCCGAATCGGTAGAGCACGGGCCTTGCGTGCGAGAGATCGGGAGTTTGGTTCCTGGTCGAGTCAAACCAATGACTTATAACATTGATACTTATCACTTCCTAGCTTGGCAGCCGCATTAATATGATAGGGCAAGGACTGGTTGGCTTAGTGTCAGGATAATGTGACTGATTGGGATATTGGGGCATGGTTTCAGTGGCCTGATTACCAGTGGGACAGCACTATAAAGTAGCCATAAGTGCACACTGTCACAAGTCGGTACCAGTCCTTATATGACCTTAGATGTTGCCAGGACGTAAACCTACACCAACCAACTCCCGTTGTTTTCCTGTTGCTGCCACATTTATTTGTTTGTCAATTTCTAAGTTATTGAACTGGCAAGTTCATTAAAAAATGTATAAATTGTACCCACAGACCATACTATACGTGTAATTAGTATTTAGGCATATAATGCATATTTACTTCATGTATCAGGGATGAAAGATCTCCGCGATTTCGTGGATTTCCGGGATTTTTCCTGTCGCTATAAGTGTATACTAATAAGTTGTGCCCGTCCTGATATGACCTAGATGTTGTCAGGACGTAAAACTCAACCAACCAACCAATAGGTTGTTTCACACTGCAGCACCATCAGCGTATACTAATATGTGGTGCCAATGCCGCAGCACTAGCAGCGTATACTACTAATACATGCTTCTAATGCTGCAGCACTATCAGCATATACCGATATATGATGCAAATGCTAGCACTAGCAGCATATACTACTAATACGTGCTTCAAACTGGTGCAGCACTATCAGCGTATACCAATATGTATGAAACCCGACTTCCAGGAATTTTCAGCGATTCCCTAACAATGCTAAGCCTATGGGAGAATATCAGCATTTCCGCTTTTTTCCCCGGAGACCACTTTCATCTCTGATGTATATCATTTTCTGTGACCATGTAGTGCATGTCTGCATTTAACATTTTACCACCCAACTGCAATTGCATGCAGTTTATCATTATTACCGAGAGCTTCCTGAATATATCAAACAGTTTTGGTGTATGACGGAAAGACCAGTGCTCTGAGTCTGGCACTGACAAAAGACATTATTTGATGAATAAATATGTGTATTGTGTATAGATATAATTAAAATACCCAACAGGTTAAATTAGTTGCATTAATATCACGATGTGACTGAGTGGGTTATCAGGTGATGGTGAAGGTGACATGGCAGGGCAGCACTATAAAGCGACATACATGCTCACCGTCATTAGTCGGTAGATGACCGTATATGTTGCTAGGACGTTAAGCCTCAACACACAACCCATACTGTAATGCTAGGATAGCCTTTACTTCTGTGGAAGTTTGGGTAGTATATCCAGGTGTTTAAGGTTCCATAGTCCAATGGTTTGGGGTTTCTTTGGGGTTTCTGTAATTTTCTGAGATAAATATATTAAATTGATCATTATAATCTACTTTACTTTAGTTTGAAGTACCTTATATTTTAAATGGTTAACTTTTGAGATATTTGAAGTGGAAACATGCTAAATTAATTGTGGCAAGCACGCCAAAACTCTCACACCATAAGGGTTCTGTAGTAACAGCTTCTATTAAATTCCTCAGTGTTCAATTCTATGTGGCAACAAACGTTTAATAATAAGTGCACCGGTATCTAAGTTAGATATGTAGAATCAAATTGAGATAATTGTTTTGGTTTTCGAAAATGTGATGTTTTCATCGGACTATGTGTGTGCAGCTTTCAAGAAACACAACCAGCACAAATAGAAGATAGAGGACTGAACAACATGGCTACCAAAAGAGATGACAACATTAGACAGCCACATCCAACACAAACTGTCGCAGACATTGTCATAGAGGCTTGTAGATTACCAAGTCAGCCGTGTGTAAGTGAATAGTTATTTCCCCGTGTTTCTGTGTATCAGCTTTTTAATGTGTAGTTTGCTTTATTTTGTTTGTGATACAGTACACGTGATTAATTTGATAGATACACCATTAATGACTATCAGTTGACTTAAAATTGATGATAGCAGTAATATGGCGGACATGTAATCCTGCGAGAACAGCGAACATGAGCTTGCAAGTGCTTACTTGTATGGCTTAAATTTTTAGTTAATTCTTAACTGAGGAGAACTTTTCCATTTTTTTTAAAGTAAGTAATATGTCATAATCTCCCTTAATTGCTAACTAATTTGACCGAGCATTTCAATTTAATGGCAATAAATGGGATGTTTTTGTGTGTGCAATGACGAAAGAAAAATGGAATATTCCATCAAACTTAAACTGAGGGTCAGGTCATGGCGGGAGTGACCTGATCCATACACATCTGGGCCCGTATGCATGACGCGGTGTTGGCGAGCCAAAACGGGTTTTGGGCGGGATTTCCAGTTTAGCGGTGAAAAGTTGCATGCAAGAGTCAGTGATAGGGCTAACATCAGGACCGTAAACGAGGGCCGTACGCTAACCCTGTTCCATAGCAGGTTTACAGGCGGTGTTAGGTATCGATTAGGCCCAAATCTATTCAATGCTATCATATTTAACAGAATTACATACACAATAAGTGAAATTTCATCAAATTAACCCTAAATTCGAACCAATATTAACGCCGCCGCTAAATCGGCGACAATATTAATATTGTCGAATCGATGAATGTAAACTAAACCCGCCGCCACCACATTGGCTGCGATATTGTGAAATAGCGGTACTCGCTGGCAACAGGCTCAGCAATAACAAGGCTCGCTGGTGCCCGGCAGTGTTAGGGACCGATTAGGCCCAAATCTATTGAATGTGATCATATTCAACAGAATTACATACTCAAATCGTGAAATTTCATTAAATTAACCCTAAAATCGAACCGATATTAACGACGCCGCTACATCAGCGGCGATATTCATACTGTTGAATCTAAACAAAACAAATTGCCGCCAGTAACAGGCTCAGAGGGATTTCCCAAATCTATAAATAATTTCACGTTTACCTATAATGAAAGTGTTAGGCGCATCTACATACCGTGTGACATCATTCCCGACCTCGGTGATAGCTAAACGGTGTCAGGCTGTAACACCAAACGCCGCTAACACCGCATCATGCATATGGTCACAGAGGCCTAATAAACTGTTTCCTGTTTTCTCCTTCTGTGGGCCCCACTTACTGACTTGACCAGACAGGTTGGCTGAATGAGTTGAGCGTCTGTCTCCCATTTCGGTAGATCATGGGATTCGAATCCACGGGAACAAACCCTAGTTGAGTCAAACCAATAACTTGTTTTAATTTATACTTTTCACTTGCTAGCAAGGCACTCAGCATTATTAGGATAGGGCATGGACTGGTTAGCTCAGTGTCAGGATAATATGACTGAGTGGGATATCAGGTTGTGGTGCCGGCAGCCTGATTTCCCAGTGGGGCAGTACTATAATAGCATATAGTCGCCATGAGTGCGCACTGTCACAAGTCGGTACCCATCTTGATATGACCTTAGATGTTGCCAGGACAACAACCAACCAACATAAAGACCGGTGGAGAACCCCCCTCCCTCCACCCCCGATGCACGGCGCTCAGGAGCCGCCCGGAGAGACCCCACCGACACCGTGCATTTGCTGGAGGAGAGGGACGGCAGGCGGAGAGTCCAGGCACGCCCACTTTGAGGTATCCTGTAAAGTATCTACTTTACAGGACTTTGCTCTCTCACGGGAGCAGACAACTCTCAATCTTCATCATTGCCCCTCTCCCCTCGCATCCCGCACCCCGCATCCGTCCTCCCGCCCCCTCTCAATGTCCACCTGTTTTCTTCTCCCCCTTTAATACGGCGCACCCCCTAGAGGCAGTCAGCGGAACTATCTCTAGATCCCGGCTCCCCGTCACTTATGACTGGCCTCTGTAGTAGGTTGTGGACAAAGCCCCTGTAAATCAGGGGAGGCGTGACTTTTAGCGGACTAGACAGAGCATCGGTCATTGTAATAGATATCGCCATGGAACATGTATTATTAAATAACACTTAGCAATTGAATCATGCTTATATCCAGCCTTCGCCACCCAACGGGACACCTTTGCCAGTCTCGGTCAGGGACTAAAACCATGGTCATTTCCGGTCACCTGACCGCCTGCTACATAAAAACAATTCCATATCGGGGCTTCTGCCACCTACATCGTCTGCAAAACAAATAACCTGACCATATTTGGTCATTTCGCGGTCACGTGACCGTCGGGCGGAAGAACAATTTCCTATAAGGGCTTCTGCCACCTACGTCATCGTCTGCCGAGTCCAAACAGTTGGTTGTTGGAGCTTTGCATCCTGGCAACATTTAAGGTCATATCAGGGCAGGTACCGACTTTCACTCATCGCAACTTTATAGTGCTGCCCCATTGGGAAATCAAGCTGCCGGTTCCATGACCTGAAATCCCATTCAGTCACATTATCCTGACACTGAGCTAACCAGTCCTTGCTCTATCCTATTAATGGTGAGCACCAGGCTAGGAAGTGACAAGTATTAGTTTTAAAGTCATTGGTTTGACTCGACCGGCAATTGAACTTCCCACCTTCCACACGTTAGGCGCGTGCTCTACCGATCAGATACCGATCCCGGTAAGTGGGTGTATATATATAAGCATGTATTAAATGGAGAGCGGCAGTCACGTAATGAAAGCAGTCTTTGTCGCATCGCGACCGACAGCATGATGATGATGATGATGATGATGATTACAAAACACTGTGAACCCTGCGCCTACTCCCTGACCTGTGCCATTATTGTACTACACCATTATTCCATAGCTGCACGTCGCCTGTCAGTGAGTGAATGGTCGATGGCCGCCTCTTGTAGCGACGTCGGAGATGCCCAGCGTCGCGACTCGCCCGCACTGCCCCGCGCCCTCGGCCGCGCCCTCAGGCCCCGCCCGCCCTCGGGCCGTCAACCTTTAGGACACCGCTCCTTTTATGCTCACTGAACGACCGTCAGGTGGCGCCGATTCGTCCTTACTTATGACATCATAAACAGGTGGCGTGCACAGTGTCCCAATCCTCCCCGAGCTGGTGTGTGGCGCCGGGAAGTGCTGTCGAGGCACGTCGCCGGTGTCGTGGTATAAAACCCCGGCCCGATCGCAGCCCCTGCTGTGGCTTCTGCGCATGCGCAGAGTTTGTAAACAAGCACAGATCGGCTTCAGAACGAATACACACTGCCAGTGTCTATTAAAGATTAATAGAAATGCACAACCCTAACTGTATAAATTTAATATAATCTATCCGTCGAATATGTTTTCTATATGTGTACCAAGCAGCTTGTTTCTAAGTGGTGTAGCTTTAGAGATATTTCACTTTTTCTGTATGAAGATTGCACTGACACTCAGAATATCCCAACTTTCACTATTTTCTCTGTTTTTAATACTTTCAGCATAAATTGCTCTTAGGTTACATTAAATACTTCAGATCTTCCTCTTCAATCGCGCATTAAGATATTTTTAATCGATCCAATGAAAGCTTTTAAATTTATTTTACAAAAATAAATGCTTAGTCAACTGTCTTCACGGCAGGGGCTGCGATCGGGCCGGGGTTTTATACCATGACACCGGGAACCAGCGGGTGGACGCCGGGCCGGAGTCTGAGGAGGACTGAGGGCGGTGGAGCCGGTGGTCAGTTGATAGTCCCACTACCCTCCCATTCTACTCAACCCTCCCTCCCCCGCCCCCCGTCCTGCCTCCTTCCCTCCCCGCCTCCTTCTTCTGCCCTTCCTTCTTATTTCCCTCCATTCCTTCCTTTATCCGGATGCGGATGCCGAATCGGTAGAGCGCAGAATTCCCTTATGGAAGGTCAGGTGTTCGGATCCCAGCCGAATTAAACCAATGATTTATTAAATTGATGCTTGTCGCTACCAAACTGGAGCTCGGCATTAATAATAATAATTAACAGGGTAGGACAAGGACTTGTTAGAACAGTATCATGATAATATGACTGTTCATGGTGCTGGTAGCCTGGTTTCCCTGTGCGGCAGCACTATAAAGTCACCATGAGTGCGCACTGTCACAAGTCGATACTCGTCCTGATATTAACTTAGATGTTGCTAGATGTACATTCAGCAAGCAAACAAACCATTCCCTTCCTTCCTTCCTTCCTTCCTCCATTCCTTCCTTCCTTCCTTCCTTGCTCCCTTCCCTTGCCTTCCCTCCATTCCTTCCATTCCCTCCTTCCCTTCCTTCCCTTCCTTCCCTTCCTTCCTTTCCTTCCTTCTCTTCATTCCTTCTCTTCCTTCCCTTCCCTCTCTTCCTTTCCTTCCTTCCCTTCCTTCCCTTATTTCCTTCCATTCCTTCCCTCCCTTCCCTCCCTTCCCTCCCTTCATTTCCTTCCTTTCCTTCCTACCTTCCCTTCCTTCTCTTTCCCTTCCTTCCCTTCCTTCCCTTCCTTCCCTTCCTTCCCTTCCTTCCCCTCCCTTCCTTCCCATCCTTTTATTCCCTTCATTCCCACCCTTCCCTTCCTTCCCACCCTTTATCCTTCCTCCACCTACCTACTTCTCCCCCACCCACGTTCCGTCGTCGCTCGCTCCCTTCTGTCTCTCCCCCCCCCCTCCCCTACCCCTCCCCCTCCCCCGCGTGTACTTCCGGTAGTATCAGCCCCCACTGCGCATGCTTGCTTTGGGTCGCGTTATTCCCGGCGACCACCGCGCGTGCTGGTGCTGTGCAAACGACGTTAGAGTCCACGCCGCGCGCACTCCCTGTCTGAGCTACTTCCGGTTCCTGTCGGCGACCCCCCATCCCCGCCCCTTGACCGCCAGAGAAAACTTGGTCACGGAGCGGGTGTTGCTAACAGTAACAGATTGCGTGGTCTACAATTGGTGCTAAACCTGCCGAAACAAATGGTTGGTTGGTTGTTGGAGTTTTACGTCCTGGCAACATCTAAGGTCATATCAAGACGGGTACCGACTTGTGACAGTGCACACTCATGCTGGCTTTATAGTGCTGCCCCACTGGGAAATCAGGCCATTGGCACCATGACCCGATATCCCACTCAGTCATATTATCCTGACAGTGAGCTAACCAGTCGTTGCCCTCGCCTATTAATGCAGAGCGCAGGACTTGGAAGTAACAAGTATCAATTTGATAAGTTATTGGTTCGATTCGACCGGGAACCAAACTACCGATCTCCCGCACGTGAGGCCTACGCTCTACCGATTCGGCCACCCCGCCGGGTCCTTCCGGAAAGGTTGTTGTTCACACATTTGTCTGACGACATCGTGTTCCCCGCTCGAATCCTTGCCGACATGTGCAAAGTGCGCACCCATGTCACTTTATATTGTTAATCAGTTTGTGAAGCACGACCCATCTCCCAAAATAACCGGCTCTATGGGTCATTACATTCCAACCACCACACTGGTAGATTCATTGATTAAATGTATTGGGCTTTTGAAACCTAACAAGATCTGAGGTCCTGATAGGACGAGTCGCGATTACTGATGCTACAGATTAATGGGATCTTTAAAGTGCTGCATTTTTGGAGTGCGGTATTTGCCGGTGCGGTGACTACAGTATCCGACTCAGTCACGTATGGTGGATACTGAGACTGGTCGTCCTCGTGCTGTTCTATCACTGGGTGGCGGTGAGGCAGGGGCCGATTACAAAGTACTAGGCGTCATCAGGCACGAGGGGTGTTTGGGGGATCGTTATCTAACAGGTTTACAGTAAAATCTCTCTAATTCGTCCGACTATGGGACCGGCTTTAAATGGTCCATTTAGGGAGGTGATCGGTTTAGGGAATTTATTGTCTCATTACAATGGTATTGTATGCGCGACCCTTTGGGACCCAAATAAAACGATCGATATAGGGGGGTAGTCGATCTGTGGAGGTGGTTGGTTATACCCCTGTCACACTATGATGTAACGAGCAAACGTAAGCCTGATGTGATCACGTTTCGTCATTACGTTGACATACGTTGGGTTACATTATGATGATGTCAGAATGACATTAGACTGACGTCGAGCTATGTCACGTTATGTCATGTTACGTCGGCGCACATCAAAGTTTTGAACCTGTTCAAAACTTTCGACGTAACTTGAACGTAAGGGTTTACGTTCACCATACATTCTGTACACGTTCGGCGAACATCAATGACATTAAACGGATGTTAGTCAAAC
The DNA here is from genome assembly GCA_030323885.1 of Branchipolynoe longqiensis. Taxonomy (NCBI): domain Eukaryota; kingdom Metazoa; phylum Annelida; class Polychaeta; order Phyllodocida; family Polynoidae; genus Branchipolynoe; species Branchipolynoe longqiensis. The sequence goes on along the minus strand of CM059194.1, from coordinate 74,025,618 downwards.
GCTGCTCACTACGTTCAACTACATTCCACTATGTTGACCCACATTAAACCCGGTGGAAACGTCCACGTGGCGTACTGGGAACGTCAGGAGAACATCAGGAGAACATCAGGAGAATGTACATTCAATGTATGTTCAACATTTAGCCACCGTGTCATGATGTATGTAACGTCACATAACATAGTTCTGGCAATCGAATAACGTTCCTAACGTTCCGTGAGCGTAATGAAGTTGTCCTCTCTCGTTGAATGACGGTATCACTATGCTTTACCGACGTTACGGTCTCATCAACTACGCTGCATCCACGTTCAACTTTGCATACTACGCCAAGAAGTTCAATGTTCTTCATGTTCTCCCTACGCTGACGTCGTTACATTGTAGTGTGACAGGGCCTTTAGAGGGGTTTAACTGTAGTTTATTTGATGGAACTCTTATACTCCTACCTGTCACCCAATTCATTTCCGACAATCATAAAGAAGAGTCGCTTTCGTAATATGTATCTCGATACCAGTTACAGTTAATGGTTACTGATGATGATAAACTATAAGAAGAACAAGGAAAATATCTTCCCCCATACTGGAGTTGAACATATGCTCGCTACCTTCTTAAACAGTGAACAATAGTGGTTTTTAATATACAGGTACTTCAAAGGATGCTTGGATATGGATAGCATTACCCCTTTTTCCCTGTCATGTAACAGCCCCAGTATGCAGTTGAACTTTGTATTTTAGGGAGAATGGAGTCAGAAGATGGAGTAGAGGTTACAGGAGAGTGACTTGTTACTGTGTGAGAGAAGCACAAGACACACTCCGCCACTCAAGTCGGTATTGTCTAGTACAACATGGCCACCACCCCGCTCAGAACATAGCTTTCCCGTCAGCGGACGACACTCAACTTGTAATATAACCCCTCCGGCCGCCTTCCCTGCTCGGTCCAGGTCTTCGGAGTTCAGCGAGCAGCTCGGCAACATTCGGAGGTGCTCGGAGACGCTCGGAGGTGCTCGGAGAGGCCAGGAAGCGTCGACTTGCTGGGAGTTACGGCGGACAAAGCGAGGGTCAGCGGCTGAGAGGCGGAGACGTGTAACCCGGCCCTCGGCTGAGTGCTCCGACAAGAACCGGAAATGGTATTTGTATGTCGGCGCATGGAGGCCGGCCGGAAGTGGTGGGCAGGGGGGGGGAGGGAGGGGAGGGGAGGGGAGGGGAGGAAGTCACTGGGCGTCCATTGCAACGTACACAGTTCGCCGCACACACATCGTGCACACGAGTCACACCATTCAAAGTCCACATGCACGATGCAGCCTACAATACATAGAACACACATCGTGCACACAAGTCACACCATTCAAAGTCCACACGCACGATGCAGCCTACAATACATACAACACACATCGTGCACATGAGTCACACCATTCAAAGTCCACAAGCACGATGCAGCCTACAATACATACAACACACATCGTGCACACGAGTCACACCATTCAAAGTCCACATGCACGATGCAGCCTACAATACATACAACACACATCGTGCACACAAGTCACACCATTCAAAGTCCACACGCACGATGCAGCCTACAATACATAGAACACACATCGTGCACATGAGTCACACCATTCAAAGTCCACAAGCACAATGCAGCCTACAATACATACAACACACATCGTGCACACGAGTCACACCATTCAAAGTCCACATGCACGATGCAGCCTACAATACATAGAACACACATCGTGCACACAAGTCACACCATTCAAAGTCCACATGCACGATGCAGCCTACAAGACATACAACACACATCGTGCACATGAGTCACACCATTCAAAGTCCACAAGCACGATGCAGCCTACAATACATACAACACACATCGCGCACACCAGTCACACCATTCAAAGTCCACATGCACGATGCAGCCTACAATACATACAACACACATCGGGCACACGAGTCACACCATTCAAAGTCCACACGCACGATGCAGCCTACAATACATACAACACACATCGTGCACACGAGTCACACCATTCAAAGTCCACACGCACGATGCAGCCTACAATAAATACAACACACATCGTGCACACCAGTCACACTATGACATCCCCTATTTGCGGGTCCCTGCATGTCATATATGCGGGTGTTAGAAAGGTATTGATGGCCGATCCAGTTAGGTGGTACGCGAGGGCTATGGTTATCTCATTATGTTCTCTCTTTTAGTAGCTGTACTGCTCAACATGGCTAGACTGCCCGAATATCCTGCATAATGCATAATATCCTGCCTAAGGCACACTATCCTGCATAAGGCATAATATCCTGCATGAGGCATAATATCCTGCATGAGGCATAATATCCTGCATCAGGCGTATGGTTCAAAGTTCCCTTATTATATCTGTACGAGATAAATTACATGCTAGAGCTTCCCCCATAGTAGATATCACACACAACACAACACGCGATCCGAGTTCAGCACCAACAGAAGTGTAGGTAGATAATTGACTGATTGCTTATTTTTATTCAGTTTATATATGTTTTTGGATACATGAAACAGTGGATGTTATAGACGTTCTTATTGGCTCTTACACTCATGCACACCAGTCACTCCTATCCCACATGATCACTCCCTAACATAGTTCACCATTGGCTGCTTTATGGCCCTGACACATTACGACGCTTCTCACCGGCGCGCCACCAGCGCGCAAAATAACTTCTATGCGTCGAGACACATCCAACTTTTCGGTGTTTTGGGAGAAAACTCGACGTCAGCGCAGCGTGTTAGTTGCGCGTTATTAGCGCGCGGCCAATGTGTCTCTCGCTCTCTCTCTCTCTCTCTCTCTCTCTCTCTCTCTCTCTCTCTCTCTCTCTCTCTCTCTCTCTCACACACAGACACACAGACAGAGGCACAGACACACAGACTCGCGTTGTCGGTCATCGAAAGTGTTGTGCAAGCACAAAACCTTCGACGCGACCCGACACGCACCGGCGTTCCTCCCAGAACATCGCTGTCACTCAAAGTCTACCGACCTGTACCGACGCGCGCCTAATGCGCACGTAATGCACGGGTAACGTTTCCCGACGTTTCGCCTAAAAGTGCGATGCGTCATAGTGTGACAGGGCTATTAAGGACTCACCCCCCTCCCACCCAGCTTTGGCCACCACCTGGATATCATGGGCTTACATAACATGTGGTGACCTTGTGGCTGGGCAAGATAAGGGGGAGGGAGTGTGCTTAAAGGGGCATTGTTTCCCTCCCCCGTGTGAGTATTATAAAGGGAGTACTGTTTCATATTTAGCCATCTCGATATTCAATATATACTTAATCGGAGAATTTTACAACACCATTCAAAGTCCACACGCCCGATGCAGCCTACAATACATACAACACAGATCGTGCACACCAGTCACACCATTCAAAGCCCACATGCACGATCCAGCCTAAAATACACACGACGCACCTTGTGCACACCTGTCACAACATTCAAAGTCCACATGCATGATGTAGCCTACAAATTACAATACATACAACACACATTGTGCACATGAGTCACACCATTCAAAGTCCACACGCACGATGGAGCCTACAATACACACAACACACATTGTGCACATGAGTCACACCATTCAAAGTACACACACACGATGCAGCCTACAATACATACAACACACATTGTGCACATGAGTCACACCATTCAAAGTCCACACACACGATGCAGCCTACAATACATACAACACACATTGTGCACACCAGTCACACCATTCAAAGTACACACGCACGATGGAGCCTACAATACACACAACACACATTGTGCACACCAGTCACACCATTCAAAGTCCACACACACGATGCAGCCTACAATACATACAACACACATTGTGCACACGAGTCACACCATTCAAAGTCCACACACACGATCCAGCCTAAAATACACACGACGCACCTTGTGCACACCAGTCACACCATTCAAAGTACACACACACGATGCAGCCTACAATACACACAACACACATTGTGCACACCAGTCACACCATTCAAAGTCCACGTGCATTATATAGCCTACAATACACACATCGTGCACACCAGTCACATCATTCAAAACCCACATGCACGATGCATTCAGAAATACATACAACACACACATATTGTGCACACCAGTCACACCATTCAAAGTCCACACACACGATGCAGTCGACAATACACACAACACACATTGTGCACACCAGTCACACCATTAAAAGTCCACACGCACGATGCAGCCCACAGTACACACAACACACTACAATACACACACAGCGCACACAGCACACACATGTCACATCTCACGTGACATTAAAAGGGCATTGCAACAAACGACCACCACAGATGTAGCCCCCTCCCCACCCCAGCTACAGGGTTAGGGTTAGGGTTAGGGTCACATGTTTCTCTCTAACCACCACCTCCATGATATTCACTGTGGAGCAGGCATTCTATCCTCCCCACCTCCTCTACACTGATCCAACTGTCACTCTGCTCACTTTCAAAACTATATATATTATATATAGATTATATATATATTATATATATTATAAACACATATGTGTAGTGACGTGACAGGCAGACAAATAAAGCCAACCTGACACTGACAGAGGCGGTGAAGGAGGGTCTGGTTACCCAATGAAGACCGCCATTTTAGCCCAGCCGCTAAGCGGGTGAGTGCTATAACTCGATTGTCTTACGTTCTACCCCTGGCACCTGTCTTCTCCAATCACGCCTCCTCTGCAGTTATATCTACCGCATCCAGTGTGGCACACAGCTGCAGACGCTTCAACGACACGGCAATGACAGCTTCAGACCTAAGTGCGTCGTTACAGTTCTTATGGTGGTCCAGTAGAGCCGCCATTGCTGGGCGAGGTATATTCAGTTCAGTTTTATCAACCTTTTACCGAGAAGCTCGGGTTTTGTACTGAGCAGATCAGGTTGTGTACTGAGCAGATCATGTTTTGTACCGAGCAGATCATGTGTACTGAGCAAATCACGTTGTATTGTGAGCAACCCAGGCTTTGTACTGAGCAAATCAGGTTGTGTTGTGAGCAGCTCGGGTTGTGTTGTGAGCAGATCAGGTTGTATTGTGAGCAACCCAGGCTTTGTACTGAGCAAACCATTTTGTGTTGTGAGCAGCTCGGGTTGTCTACTGAGCAGATCAGATTGTGTTTTGAGCAGATCAGATTGTGTTGTGAGCAGATCAGGTTGTGTTTTGAGCAGCTTGGGCTGTGTACTGAGCATATCAGATTGTGTTATGAGCAGATCAGGTTGTGTTGTGAGCAGATCAGGTTGTGTACTGAACAGCTTGGGCTGTGTAGTAGGTCGCTCAGGATGTGTAGTGGACAGCTCAGGATGTGTAATGGGAAAGATCAGGTTATTAATGAGCAGCTATATAGGTCATTCCTGCAACAATAGTCATTCGCAGTGGGCTGCAGTCGACCATTCTACAAGAGCCACAGAGACCGGTAGCTATGGCAGGGCGCCTCGGTGATCCAATGATGCGCTCAGAAGGGCAGAGGCGTGGGTTCAAGCTCCGCTGTTGACACCCGACGAAGTTACCACCATCATCAGATCTTTAAGATGTTAGTCGTGTCAGCCGATCTTTAAGACTCTGGTCGGGGTAATCCACCTTCAAGGCCTCGGTGATGTTGCCCATCTTCAAGATGTTGGTTGTTGGAGCGTTACGTCCTGGCAACATCTAATGTCATATCAGGACGGTGACATCTTCAAAACGTCAGTGCTATTAACCCCCTCTTCATGACAACCTCTCAGCCCGGCTCTGCTAGGCCCTATCTCAGTGACCTACTCTGATGACGCCATTCTGCTCAGGCTTTGTGCGCAGAACAATGACCAGATGACAAGGTTCCCTAAAGCAGCAGCCGTGCGCTGATATCAGTTGACTTAGCACAGCGGACCAAGCTCCTACACTATAGATGCCGTGCTTCGCGGATTAATTGCGGCCCTGTTCCCGTGAAGAGGATTACGTGTAATTTCAGTGCGTCCTTTAAGGCTGTGGATTGGCCTCTCGTTGGGTGGAGATGGGGGATGAGGGTTGTTGTGGGTTGGGGGGTGGGGCACATGAATACTGCATCCTTGCGTCCATTAAGCAGCGCCGCCTAGTGCATACTCGGCGCTGAGCACACGCCGTTTTACCCGTGTGCCTTTTGTTGTTGTATATTCCTGACTGTGAGGCCTTAAGAAGCACAACCTTAATCAAGGGACGGCAAGCTGCAGATGCGGAAGGGCGCGCCTATCCGCCTGCACGCCGCCTTCTCCACCTTCTCAGCCTTCTTCGCCTTCTCCGCCTTCTTTGCCTTCTTCACCTTTTTTGCCTTCTTCACCTTCTCCGCCTTCTCCGCCTTCCATGCCTTCTTCGCCTTCTTCGCCTTCTCCACTTTCTCTACCTTCTCTGCCTTCCCCACCTTCTCTGCCTTCTCCTCCTTTTCAGCTTTCTCCACTTTCCCCGCCTTCCACACCTTCCCTGCCTTTTTCTGCTTTCTCCGCCTTCCCTGCCTTCCGTGCCTTCTCCGGCTTCTCCGTGCTCTCCGGCTTCTCCGCCTCCATCTGTCCCACCTTCCCCAATTTTTCCGCCTTCCCCACCTTCTTCACCTTCCCTGCCTTTCCCACCTTCTCTGCCTTCCCACCTTCTCTGCCTTCTCAGCTTTCTCCGCTTTCCCTGCCTTTTTCTGCTTTCTCCGCCTTCCCTGCCTTCCGTGCCTTCTCTGGCGTCTCCACCTTCTCCGGCTTCTCCGCCTCCATCTTTCCCACCTTCTTCGCCTTCTCCACCCTCTCCACCTTCCCCGCCTTTTCCGCCTTCTCCGTCTCCTCGACTTCCCTGCCTTCTCCGCCTTCCCCCGCCTTACCTGCCTTCCCCGCCTTCTCAGCCTTCCCCTGCCTTCTCTGCCTTCCCCTCCTTCCCCTCCTTCTCCACCTTCTCTGACCGGGCGCGGTGGCCGAATCGGTAGAGTGCGGGCATCGCGTGCGGGAGATAGAGTGTTTGGTTTCCAGTCGAATCAAACCAGTGACTTATATAATTGATACTTATCACTTCCTAGCCTGGCACTCAGCATTAAAGTTGCATAGTCTGATGAAAATTTCAAATTTTCAAAACCAAAACAATTATCTAGATTTGATTCTACATATTCTAACTTAGATACTGGTTCACTCATTAAACATTTGTCATCACACTGAAGGGAATACATGCAATTTAAGAGAACCTGTTACTGCAGACGCCTATGGTGTCTGAGCTTTGGCATGCTTGCCAAAATTAATGTTGCATGCTTGTACTTCAAATATCTCCAAAGTTAAACATCTAAAATAAAAGTTACTTCAAACTAAAGTAAGGTAGGTTATAGCGATCAATCTAATGTATTTATCTCGGAAAATGACAGAAACTCTAAACCATCGGACTACGCAACTTTAATAGGTCAAGGACTGGTTAGCTCAGTGTCAGGATAATAAGACTGAGTGAGATATTGGGTCATGGTCCCAGCGGCCTGATTTCCCATTGGGGCAGGTCTATAAAGTTGCCATGAGTGCCCACTGTCACAAGTCGGTACCTGTCCTGATATGATCATAGATGTTGCCAGGATGTAAAACTCCAACAACCAACCAATTGCAGATAGGCACTTTTGTCTGCCTGCTTTCCCGCTGTACAGACGAATTCGATTTGTTAGTGAAACATCCTCACGACGCAGAAGCCTTCACTGAAAGGAACAGCAAAGAACGGTGCGTTGCGCAGTGGAACTGTTCAACTTTGGAGTGCGCAGGCGCATGTTTGCCATGGCGACCGTTAAGGTGTTTTCTGTTTCTGTTCTGGCCAGAAGGAGTTCGGCAGCTTCCCGGCTGTCATGTGCGTCTCACGTGTCACGTGACCAGGGTTGAGGTGTTCGTGGTTCTGTTTTAATTTACACCTGCATTAGTTAGTTTGTGGTATGCAGGTATTGCAGGTATAGCAATACCTCAGGGAGTTTGACGCCCCTGCCTTGCAGACTTGTAAACCACTGCCTTGTGGTACAGGTTCTTGACAGAACTGAAGGCTAAGGGAGCAAACCCTAAACAGAAAACCATGTCACTGTGGCAGCATTAAGGGCGGTTGATGTATGGAACTCCCAACATCTCCCGACCAGCCACTGCAGGGACAAATAGTTTTGCGCCTGTCTTGACATGTTCTTGCCGGTGTGAAACCTCTATTTGCTCCCCGAGAGAGTGCTGCTGGTAACTTGCAAAAGCCAACAGCACTTCAACACTTTTGCAGGCAGCTTTCATGAAATGTACAATCGCACAAAACACCATACCGGCTCGGTCATCACCTGGGCTACCAAGGACCGCGCTGCTCGAGCTCATCTTCCATCGACAGCGGAAAATCTTTTTTCATGGACGTAACTCTCACAGCAGAGAGCTAAATGGAGAGCGGCAGTCAAGTAATGAAAGCAGTCTTTGTCACATCACGACCGACAGCATGATGATGATGATGAGTTAGCACCATGCCCCGTGTGCTGCCGCCTGGTGGCCGAATCGGTGGATACGCCAGCCTCTTAGTTTCACTCTAAAACATCCGTTACAAAGTGTGACTCGTTTATTAGGCGGATATCCTTTGGAATGAAGTTGGTTGGTTGGTTGATTTTTACGTCCTGGCAACATTTAAGGTCATAACAGGACGGGTACTGACTAGTGACATGTGACTCATGGCGACTTTATAGTGCTGCCCCACTAGGAGACCCAGCTGCCAACACCATGACCTTAGTCACATTATCCTGATGCTGAGCCAACCAGTCCTTGCCCTATCCTACTGATGTTGAGTGCCTGGCTAGGAAGCCACAAGTATGAATTTTGAAGTTAATGGTTTGACTCGACCAGGGGTCGAACCCCTGGACTGGAATCCCATGCTCTACCAAAATGGGAGACGGACGCTCAACTCACTCGGCCGTACTTCTGATCTTTGTTTTACGTCTGAGTATCATCTACGATCCTATTAGGGTGGGTGCCGACTTGTAACAGTGTGTAGAAACCACCCACTTGTCATGGTCATCAGTTTGTAGAGTCTAATGCTCGGATATGTGGCTGTGGTCGTAGGCTATGAGGAAAACAATACAGACAAAGAGAAGGGAAGAGTATAAAGTGTAAGAGAAGAGAGTCCAGCCCTCTGGTTTATTGCTGATATAGTTACATGGGTTCATTGTAGAGTATCACCCCACCTCCTTCCCCCAATTGGAATTGAGCATTCCTGGCCCTACCAATAGGGATCGAGCATTCCTGGTATCCATGGATACCAGTGGTCTGGCCACCACCAGTAGCTGTATGGCCCCATGGCCTCCACCAACCTTGACCTTTTGAGTGTGGTGACCCATACCCCAGCAGAAGTGCTAGGCCCTGAGCGCAATCACACCCAGACCTGCCAGCACCACCGTGTCTATTTACATCCCACTGAGGCACCACCAACCCATATGTATATGGGTTGGTATATGTATATATACACTGTCACGTACACCGATCAGTAATTGCATTCCCCCTTCGCTGAGTATCTGAATATTTTACAAGTGTATACGGTGTTGTACTTTGTGCACGGTGTAACGTGAGGTAGCATAGACCAGTAGCATCAGCGGGTAGAGAGATGGTTGTTTTTTTGGGTTTTATGTCCTGGCTGGTACTAGTGGTAGATAGATGGAAACTGTAGGTGAGTGTGAAGAACAAGCCGCGCTACAAGAGTCTATTACCGGACGAGATGGTCGAATGAATTGAGCGTCCGTGGTAGGTTGTGGGATTCATATGCCTGACTTTAAAAGTGACACTTGTCGCTACCTAGCCTGGCGCTCGGCATCACTAGAATAGGCCAAGGAGCCATGGAATAAGGAAATCTATGTTATTGAAAATTCCCTAATTAATTCACAAATGAAACAGCAAAATGTACATACAATAGCCAACACATGCCCGCCAGGTCGCTATGCTGTGTTTGCCGTATATCTGTAGTAGTGTCCCACTTGTACAGTAAAACCTCTCTAAATCGACCCACCATAGGACCAACTTTAAATGGGCCATTTAGCGAGGTGGTCGGTTTAGGGAATTAGAATATCGTTACAATGGTATTGTATGGGCGATCATTTGGGACCCAAATAAAGCGATCCATATCTGGGAGTAGTCAATCTGTGAAGGTGGTCGGTTATGGCCCTGTCACATTATGACGCATCGCGCAAGCTCATGCCCAATAGCTAAAATCACTTTCAAATGTCGAGATGGTTTAAACTTTTCAGCATGGAGAGCAAAGTTGGATGTATACATACCGTATACGCAACGTAGCAGAGCATATTGTCAATGTATTGTCCTGGCGAAAAATGCATGCACAAAACCTTTGCGACCCCTTAATGAGCAACGCTGTATAACGATGAACATCGACATACATCCACATTTACCAACATACTCTTAACGAATGCATAACATTCGAGTAACACATATCAACGTTCACCCACGTATTGGCGCAAAATCACCTACGTCGGTGCACGCTTGCGTGATGCGTCGTAGTGCGACAGGGCTATAAGCGAGGTTTTACTGTATTACTAAACTGTGTATTGCGTGTCTCAATTTGCCACCAGATGGCGCCACTGTGTATCTGTCAAGAGTCAATATGCATCATTCCTCTCTTAGGTGGAGTGTGTATGCGTGTGTGTGTATGTATATATATATATATATATATATATATATATATATATATATATATATAGACACACATTTATATATAAATGTATATACACACAACTATGGTCAATAGATAAGGCTAGAGGCCCGAACAGGCTCTGCCATGATGGTGCGCGCGCTATCGTTCGTTATCAGCCATCCTCCCAGGTCCCGAGTGGTACTGAGCTGTTCCCATGACGTCATGATAAAGACGTGCTGGTACCCACACGCATAGGGGGTGTGTGTAGGGAGGCGGGAGGGTGTCGTGGTGAGGGGAGAGGGGGATGTTGTTTGCAAAATACCCATTCTCTGGGGAAAATTCAGAAATGTTGCCAAGAAGTGGGAAAGTGTGTGTCCTTAAAAAAAATAGTGTTTTCCCTTTCCTGTCAAAACTAAGTCTGCAAATAACATTCTCATAGTGTGAACTTGATATATTATATTTAGGTCAATGATGTGTGCAATATCTCAACACTTTGAAATGTATTTCTATAACATCTTATATATTTGTGTGATGCATATCTATGATATATAATTTTACAATATATCACTATAATATGTGATTTATCTCTATAATATAAATATATCTCTATAATATGTGATATATCTTTATATTATGACCAGACAGGATGGCCGAATGAGTCGAGTGTCCGTCTCCCATTTTGGCAGATCGTGGGATTCGAACCCACATGTTCGAAGCCTGGTCGAGTCAAACCAGTGACATACAAATTTATACTTGTCGTTTCCTAGCTAGACACTTGGCATTATTAGGATAGGACAAGGACTGGTTGGCTCAGTGTCAGGATACTTTGACTATCATCATCATCATCATGCTGTCGGTCGCGATGCGACAAAGACTGCTTTCATTACTTGACTGCCGCTCTCCATTTAGCTCTCTGCTGTGAGAGTTGCGTCCATGAGTCGGCCTTAATGTCTCTCAGCTTCAGGTTTCTCTTGATGGTATCTTTGAACCGGAGACGGGGGCGCCCTCTCTTTCTGTAGCCAGAGGACAGTTGAGAATAGAGGATCTGCTTTGGTAGCCTGTCTGATGATATCCTCATGAGGTGTCCAGTCCACCGGAGATTCGTTTTGATCAGAAGATCTTCCATAAAGGGCAGCCCCATCCGTTCGAGTATTTCCTTATTCATCACTTTGTCCTTCCAGGTTAGCCTCATGATTGAACGCAGATGTCGCATCATGAAGGCATGCAGCTTTTTCACCTGCTGTCTGTACACTGTCCAGGCCTCGGCTCCGTATATTAGGGTGGATAGCACGATTCTGCGGTAGATCTTACCTTTGACCCGAATGGACACATGGTGGTTGTTCCAGAGTCTCTAGCGTAGTCGGCCGAAAGATGCACTAGCCTTGGCCATCCTCCTCTGTATCTCAGCATCAATGCGTCCATCACTTGATATAGTGCTTCCGAGATAGGTGAATTCCGGAACAGAGTTCAGCTTGTTTCCGTCAACCATGATCTCCTCCTCTCGGGTTCTTGTAGAGTTGGGTTGGTACAGCACCTCCGTCTTCTTGATGTTAATTTTCAGGCCAAACTTGTTTGATGCATCGGAGAAAGCGTCCACTATTTTCTGGGTCTCTTCAGCAGAGTGGGCAACCAGTGCACTGTCATCTGCGAATAGTAGCTCTCTCACCAGTATCTGAGTAGTCTTGGTCTTCGCTCTGAAGTGTGCGACATTGAATAGGTCAGCGCTCTGTCTGGACTGTATATAGATGCCATCCCCCATGTCTCGGAAAGCCTCGTCTAGCATTGCTGATAGGAAGATGGAGAAGAGCGTGGGGGCCAGTACACATTTCATGAAAGCTGCCTGCAAAAGTGTTGAAGTGCTGCTGGCTTTTGCAAGTTACCAGTGGCACTCTCTCAGGGACCAAATAGAGGTTTCACACCGGCAAGAACATGTCAAGACAGGCGCAAAACTATTTGTCCCTGCAGTGGCTGGTCGGGAGATGTTGGGAGTTCCATACATCAACCGCCCTTAATGCTGCCACAGTGACATGGTTTTCTGTTTAGGGTTTGCTCCCTTAGCCTTCGGTTCTGTCAAGGACCTGTACCACAAGGCAGTGGTTTAGAACTCTGCAAGGCAGGGGCGTCAAACTCCCTGAGGTATTGCTATACCTGCATACTTTGACTAAGGGGGATATCAAATCATGGTGCTGGCGGCCTGGTCTCCCAGCGGGAAAGCACTATAAAGTTGGCTTGAGTGCGCACTGTCACAAGTCAGTACCTGTCTTGAGATGACCTTAGATGTTGACCGGACGTAAAACTCTAACAACCAACCAAGCATGGCATATATCTCTATAATATACAATATATGTCTGTACTATGTTATGCATCTCTATAATATACAATATATCTCCATTCTATGTAATATATCTATAATATGTGCATATTTCAAACTACTGTAACTTGTAATGGCTGATGTATTACCACACCATATCGTTACTTTAAGCTTTGGTGGCTTTACTGGAACAATTTGAATACATTGGATCAGAAAGAACATACCCCCGTCCTGATATGACCTTAGATTTTACTAGGACGTAAAACAACAGCAAACAAACAAACATAAACTTATATTCCAATGTATAGATATATTATACACATTAATGCTGCACATTGCAATGAAAGCTCTAACTTTTCTATACAGATTCACTGACCTATATTTGATCCTACATATGGACATTAGATACTGGGCACTCATTCCACATTTGTTCCTGCAAATAAGGGGATACTAAGTCAATTAGGTAGAAGCTCTTCCTGCTAAAGCATATGGTGTCACAATGTTGACATGCACATTTATCATATTTGCCTTTCAAATATGTCCAAAATTAGTCATTTAAAATAAAGGTTACCTAAAACTAAAGTAATGTCGATTATAACCATCAACATAATTTATTTATTGATGATCCCCCCAAAAAGGCAGAAGCAAGAGGCACCCGACTAGGCAGCCTTAAGTAGTATTACAATGTCAAAATAAAAAGAAATCACAGCAAATTAATAATTTTGAAAGCTACACTGTTTTCTTCCTCAAAATACAGCGAAAGGAAAATTCGATATGAGGCAGCTGTTTTCAATCTTAGATCGTTGCCAATATATTTGAACAAAAGAAATCAATAGCTTTTGTTTACATACATTTTCTACTTTCCTTGTAAGTTAATCATTACAATTCAATACATAAAACATCCATATAAATTAAAATCGTGTAATTTATCTCAACCAACACATCACACCAGAACTCGCCACATGATTTATCTGCGGCAAGAACTCCCCGGCGGGAACCCAACCCAATATGTCATTCAGCAAGAATAATCAAAAGGTATGCCATGCATCACGGCGCATATTAAATAGCAGTTTGTCACACGTGGATAGATGGCGGGTCGTGTTGACGGATTGAGAGGGCTTGGAGTCCGTCCAGAATGCTGTTACTCGATGCTGCATTAAGGGGCTGTCACAGTACGATGCATCGCGTCAACGTATGCCGACGTATGTGATTTTTGGCCGCTACGTCGGGATACGTCGTTATGCGTTACGCGTGCATTAGGCGCTCGTTGGTATATGTCAATGTACGGCGACGTTCGTCGAGATACGGCGTCGCACGTCAGGGCATCGGCAAAGTTTTGTGCATGCACAAAACTTTCGACGTACAACAACCTTCAACAACGTGTGGATTTTACGTCCGGCGTACATTATGTATGCATTAGGTGTACGTCGATGTATGTTAGATGTATGTTAGACAAACGTTGTTCACTACATTGCACTACATTGACCTACATTAAAGGCAGTGGGAATGTACAGTCTGCGTACTGACAACATATGTATAACGTATGCCTAACATACGTTTCGCGTTTCTCAAGTGTGACTTGACATATGTAATGTATGAGGCGTAGTTCTGGCGATCGAATAACGTATATAACATTCACCGGTGTTCTGTGAACGTACCGTGAGCGGATTTTGAGCATTTTTCGCCGGGAGGTACGTTAGCCATACATTGATCATACGTTGGCCATACGCTATGTATACTGTATGAATACGTCCAACTTTGCCCCCCACGCCGAAAAATTTGATGCTTCTTGATGTAAAAAAGTGATTTAACGCGTTGGCCGAGCGCTTGCGAGATGCGTCGTAATGTGACAGGGCCTTTAGACTTGGGTGTGACAATTCAAACGAAAATAGCCCCATATGTAACATTTGGCGCCCAGGCCCTGACGGGTCGTTCTATATGGCGCGGTATGGCAGAGTGGACTGTTGCCACATTGATCTTAGTTGTAAAGAAAGCTTGTCAACACTGACTGCAAAACAAGCCCGACTGTACTCTGTCACCATGGTGATGATGTTAAATGAACAGGCAGGCTCACACTTTACCGTCACAGGCCCGTAATATGCATAACTCAGTTGAAAGAATAATTATGTATGTATGTATGTATGTATTCATATATATATTGGAATGTTTTCACTCTTGGGTTCCATGTGACAAAAGTGGTAGACAATTTCTGACAATGACCTATATATATATTTTGTGTGTGTTCTATATATAATAATTTATTACAGGATATTAGATTCAAGTACAGACTCTGGTTATTTGAGATCCAACCCAATAGGTATGTACTGATCCTGTCAGAAGCATTCGACCAAGTATCTCATGACTATTTACAGCAGTTTGTTTTGTTTGTTGCGGATTTAAATCCTAACAACATCTAAGGTCACATCGCGACGAATACCGACTTGTGACAGTGCACACTCGTTGTGACTTTCTAGTGTTGCCCCACTAAAAGACTTGGCCACCGGGCACCATGACCTGATATCTCACTCAGTCACTTTATCCTGATACTGAGCAAACCAGTCATTGTCCTATCCTATTATGTATTAATGCCGAGGATCAGGCTACGTAGAACTAGGGGTACATTTTGTAAGTCAATGGTTTCCTCCCCATCTGGTGCTGTTCTTAGCAGTTCTAAGTGCAATACAGCTGATATTTCTGGAGTCAGAATATTTGAAAACATAACGTGTTGAAATCACATGATCTGGTCATTTCAAGTTGCATAGTCCGATGGTTTGAGTTTCTGTCATTTTCTGAGATAAACCGATTAGGTTGATCGTTTCCTTACCTTAATTTAGTTTGAAATAGCTTTGATTTTAAATGGCTAACTTTTGAGATGTTTAAAGTGCAGACATGGAAACATGGAGGGGGCGTTGTAGGACGTTCAACCTAAGTTCAAAACACTACGGTAGTGTTTTCAACTTAAGTTTATCCTATCCTAATAATGCCGATCGCCAGGTTAGGAATCAACAAGTATCAATTTTTAAGTCATTGGTTTGACTCGACCAGGGTTCGAACCCACGATCGACCAACACGGGAGACGCACACTCTAACTCATTTGGCCGTCCCGTTTGGTCTGTGATGCTGCCAAATGTAACTTACTGGTACATATTGATATGCTGACCATGCTGCGGCATTTGATTGATTGTTTGTTGTTGTTTTACGTCCTAGCAGCATCTATGGTCATCTGAGGATGGGTACCAACTTGTGAGAGTGCACACTCATGGTGGCTTTATAGTGCTGCCCCACTGGCCGACCAGGCTGCCAGCACCATGAGAGTAGTGTTTTGAACTTAAAGGGAGTGTTTTGAAGTTAAGGCTAGTGTTTTGAGCTTGGCCACGGTAGTGTTTTGAACCTACCTTTAACTAACTTGAAAACACTACCATAGTGTTTTGAACCCAGGTTGAAAACACTACCGTAGTGTTGTTGTGGGGTAGTGTTTTGAACTTACTACACCGGGCCGTGTAGACGGGTTTTATCCCCGTCCTCAGTTAGGCTCCGGCAGAAACTTCCGGGTTGTATTTGTTATATACCTAGTTGTACATTGGACCCGCGTGCATTAAGAATCTGGCATAGGTGATGGTTGGTTGTTGGAGTTTTACGTCCTCACAACAGCTAAGGTCGTATCAGGACGGGGCATGTATGATTAAATATGCCTTATCATGCCGAGGCTTATGTCATAATTATCTGACCGGAGAAAATAATCCCATCCTTTCTAAGGACTCAGTCACACTACGGCTTGCAACCACATGCGACCACTTTGCGACCACTTTGCGACCAAAAAAACGGTGACCTCGTTGTGACCAAAGCAAAGAAAAGGCGGGGAAAATAATGGTTAGCAATCGGTCACCGACCCGTTGCTGACCTCCGGCGACCATTTTGCTCACAAGGAACAAACTCCTTGTTACCAAAATGGTCGCAAGGACGTCATCAACCACTTTCTCCAGTCGCCAACCAGTTGGCGACCAGTCAGTGACCAGTCAGCGACCAGTCGGTGAAGTGTCCATCGGCCATCTGTCCCGGAGCCCCTCAGACTGGGGTGAAACATACACCTTGTGCCGTCGTAGGTCGTGCACAAAGCGGTGGCGTCTCACAGACCCTGCGTTCGAGTTCAGTTCCGGTTCCAGGAGTCGCTACCATGTAGTACCACGCGGCTTTAATTGTGTGTACGTAAGTGCGTGTAAATAGACACACAGTCGGCCATTTCATCCAGCCACCCACACACTCATTCACACCCATTCACACACTCACACCCACACCCACGCACTCAACCGCACCCACTCACACACACTCACCCACACCCACACACTCATCTACACCCACTCACCGACCCACACGCTCATCCACACACACTCACACACACTCACCCACACCCACACACTCATCTACACCCACTCGCCTACACACATCCACACATTCATCCACACCCACTCACCAACCCACACCCACGCACTCAACCGCACCCACTCACACGCACTCAACCGCACCCACTCACACACACTCACCCACACCCACACACTCATCTACACCCACTCACCGACCCACACGCTCATCCACACACACTCACACACACTCACCCACACCCACACACTCATCTACACCCACTCGCCTACACACATCCACACATTCATCCACACCCACTCACCAACCCACACACCCACACCCACGCACTCAACCGCACCCACTCACACGCACTCAACCGCACCCACTCACACACACTCACCCACACCCACACACATATCTACATCCACTCACTGACACCCACACACTCATCCACACCCACTGACACTCACCCACACCCGCACACTCATTCACACCCACTCACCAACCCACACACCCACACCCACGCACTCAAACGCACCCAATCACACACACTCACACCCACTCTCACCCACACCCACACACACAATCACACACCCACTCACTCACCCACACCCGCGCACTCACCCACACCCACTCACCCGCGCACTCATCCACAGCCACTCACCCACACATTTACCCACACACTCACCCACACACTCACCCACACCCACACACTCATCCACACCCATCCACACCCACCCACACTCACTCTCACCTGCACCCACATCCATACACTTACCCGCACACTTTAGCTCACACTCGCCCGCACCCACACCCACACTCTTACCCGCACTCACACTCACCGGCACCCACACCCACACACTTACCCGCACCCATACCGATACCGCCCCCCACACACGCACCCATACTCACACACTCGCACCTACACCCACACACACCCATACTCATACCCACCCACTCGCACCCACCCACCCACACACATACCCTCACACACACCCACCCGCACCCCCTCGCGCTAATCTATCAGGCCGTGTATCAGGCGTTCCGATAAGCATCGACCACTGACGGCCCAGTTTGTACACGCTGTTTGATCCTGGCACACGCCTCACCCCTGCGCATCCACGCGGAACGGCCACACACCCTATCAGTAACACCTGGCCTGGCCGCACGCCACGCCGCCCCGCCAGCTGCCAGCCGGGCGTGTCGGCCCGGCCTGCCGGAAGGAACGGCGCGGACGGGGCTCCGAGCAGCACCGAGCAACACTGAGCAGCTCCGAGTAGATTAGAGCAGCACCGAGTAGATCCGAGAAGTCCCGAACAGGTCCGATCAACATATCCTGGCAGATCCGAGTAGTGCCGAGCAGATCCGAGCAAATCCGAGCAGCTACAAAATGCTCAGTGACAACCAGACGGTGTGACCGACTAGGATAAGTACTCGCTTCCCATGCGAAAGGACATGGGATCAATCCCTGACCGAGTCAAACCAAAGAATTGCATGTATATGATATTTGTCGCTCCCTGGCCTGGCGCTCGGCATTACTAGGATAGGGCAAGGACGGACTGATTGGCTCAGTATCAGATTCATCTGACTGTGACTGTGACTGGTGACTGTGACCAGGTTATGGTGACGGTATAGGGGTATCCAAGTAGTGCGGCATTGTGAAGTCGGCATGGGTTAGGAAGCAACAAGTATACATTTTTAAGTCATTGGTTTGACTCTACCAGGATTCGAACCCGTCGGGTTGGAATCCCACGATCTACCAAAAGGCCATCCGGTCTGGTCAACATAAAAAGATACTAGCTTGAAAACTACACTGCAATTTACTGAGGGGGAGGGGGTGGGTATTGTGACGCCGACATGGCCCGAGGGTAAAAGTCACGTGGTTTGTTCGCTCACGCTGATCTTTGTATCCCCATGAATCAATACTTTGAAATAAAATAGGTTTTGTTATAAAACACCGACACCAATGTCCTGGTTGTTATAATTACAGAGGTTATACGGACAAACAGTAGTCGACCAGCATCCCCACTATTGGACTATCTTCATCAGCAGAGCTAATGAATCGAATTAAAGTGAAACGACGGGGACTAAGCAAGGAGGAAGAGATGCACTCCCACTGAATAAACCAATCTAAAACCACCCCGCCTTACAAATAACCGCGTCTGAATTATTTAACAACTTTTCAATCTCTTGTCTCTGTGGTGTGACGTCTTTGTGTTAAAACGCTTCCCGTGCAAAGAAATTATTTCACTGAAATTAGCATAATTAACACAAATAGTTTTTTTTAACCACCCCAAGAATCAGAATTAAATACAAAGAGAATACCACAGCACCAAGGATAGTGGAAGTGACTATTGACTCCTCGGAGTCCTGTCGGCGGGTTTTTAGTGACGTGGCGCCTGCCCTGTCGGCGGGTTGTTAGTGACGCGGTGCCTGTCCTGTCGACGGGTTGTTAGTGACGCCGCGCCAGCCCTGTCGGCGGGTTGTTAGTGACGCAGCGCCAGCCCGGTCGGCGGGTTGTTAGTGATGCCACGCCAGTCCTGTCGGCAGGTTGTTAGTGACGCAGCGCTAGCTCTGTCGGCGGGTTGTTAGTGGCGCGGCGCCTGCGCTGTCAGTGAGCAGTCAGCGCCACTTTGTGGGGCGGCGCGGAACTAACGGGCCTGATTAGCCATTCGGCTGTCAGCCGCCGCCTCGCTCCGTAGACGTCCGGCTGCGCATGCGTGCGAAGTGGCGCCTCTCCTGAGGGAATCTTTAATATCACGACGTTTTTTTAATTTTCTTCTTTTTTCCCCTCCCATTTCTTGTTTGTCCCGTCATGCATGAGCGACTGCCTCAGTCAGCTTTTTGATATGCATGGCTGGGCTGTCATTGAGTTTTCTTTACTGGCTTATTTATCCACCTGTTGATTATGTGATTATGTATATATCCGAACATGTATATATACACATATATATATAATATATATATACATATTATATTATGTATATTATATTTACATATAGTAATATATTATATATACATATATGTATGCAGGTATTGCAGGTATTGCAATACCTCAAGGAGTTTGACACCCCTGCCCTGCAGAGTTGTAAACCACTGCCTTGTGGTACAGGTTCTTGACAGTGCCGAAGGCTAAGGGAGCAAACCTTAAACAGATAACCATGTCACTGTGGCAGCATTACGGGCGGTCAATGTATGGAACTCCCAACATCTCCCGACCGGCCACTGCAGGGACAAGTAGTTTTGCGCCTGTCTGGACATGTTCTTGCCGGTGTGAAACCTCTATTTGCTCCCCAAGAGAGTGCCACTGGTAACTTGCAAAAGCCAGCAGCACTTCAACACTTTTGCAGGCAGCTTTCATGAAATGGCTGAGTCTCTGGAACAACCACCATGTGCCCATGCGGATCAAAGGAAAGATCTACCGTGCAATTGTGCTATCCACCCGACTATATGGAGCCGAGGCCTGGACAGTGTACAGACAACAGGTGAAAAAGCTGCATGCCTTCATGATGCGACATCTGCGTTCAATCATGAGGCTAACCTGGAAGGACAAAGTGACAAATAAGGAAATACTCGAATGGACGGGGCTGCCCTCTATGGAAGATCTTCTGATCAAAAAGAATCTCCGGTGGACTGGACACCTCATGAGGATGTCATCAGACAGGCTACCAAAGCAGATCCTCTATTCTCAACTGTCTTCTGGTTACAGAAAGAGAAGGCGCCCGCGTCTCCGGTTCAAGGATACCATCAAGAGAAACCTGAAGCTGAGAGACATTAAGACCGACTCATGGACATCACTCTCACAGCAGAGAGCTAAATGGAGAGCGGCAGTCAAGTAATGAAAGCAGTCTTTGTCGCATCGCGACAGACAGCATGATGATGATATATACATATTATATTATATTAATATTATATATATTATATACCTATATAATGAACTTATATTTAAGTTTAACAGTAGGGAGATATGCCTTCGGAACCAGAAATGGGGGCTACACGCAGACATCCCCCATGAGTGCACACTGTCACAAGTTGGTACCTGCCCTCATATTACCTTAGTTGTTGCTAGGACTTCAATCAACAACAAACACACATTTTTTCAGACTTCATATCAGGCTCATTTTGCATTTGCAAAAATAAGTTCATCATATAATTTAACTTTAAAATAGTTTTAACATTAGGTAGTATGCACAGATCCTTTCTTTAATGATGTAAATATTATTTGCCAGTTGAACAAAACGACCATGATATGAGATGTAATACATAAAAATCCTTCTGTTTTAATGTATATTCAATCCTTAATTACTCTTAAATGAAACACCAAATTTGGCTGATAGTCACTTAATTGGTGCTCCAGGTTTGTCTCTTTCTAGTGCTATAAATATTTATTGCCAGTTGAAACAAGTTCACTGGATATAGGTGATGACACATTTTCCTATAGTAAAGCATACCAATATGTACTGAAAAACATCAACGATACAGATTGCATCAACATTCCAGGTGTTTCCCCAACCTGATGCAGCTGGAAGATGATATGTATATTATATATACCAACATAACTAAATATATATGAATTTCTCCCTTGCACGATAAACATGCAGACCTCGCGCTGCTATATACCATATCTTGAGTCACCTCCTCTTCCCCGTGCCCCTCTCATCCTACCCCTCCTCCTCCTCCTCGTCCTCCTCCAGAGGCCGGTTCCTTCCCCCTACCTCCCTCCTCCCGCCCCGTACGCTGGTGTGCGGCGGGTGTGTGTCTATAGACCGGCTCCTTTCACCTCGGCTTCATGCCTCTACCTTGTCATCATCGTCTCTCAGGTAATTCGCACTTCGCATGCGGCACCGTATTAAAAGGTGATTCTCACCGTTCGTCCATTCAAGCCCGCCGCCATTCAGCAGCCCTTGTGCTGCTCCCTCCCACCTCCCACCCCGCTTCGCCCCCCCCCCCACCCCATTTTCCTGAACCCCCCTCCTCCATATGCCCAGCCTCCCTCCCTCATCTCGCGCCTGCCCTCCCCCACCTCATCCTCCCCATCTCCTCTCCCTCCCTCCCTCCGTCCCTCCCTCCATCATATTCCCGGCCTCTTCTACCCATTTCGTCGATCTGCATCCCTATTTCCCCCGCCTCCCGTCCCTCATCTCGTGCTTACCCTCTACATGTCCCCTCCCCATCTCTCCTCCTTCCCCATCTCCCCTCCCCATCCCCCTCCCCATCTCCCCTCCTTTCCCATCGCCCCTTTCCATCTCTGCTCCTTCCCTATCTGCCCTCCCTCCCCATCTCCCCTCCCTCCCCATCTCCCCTCCATCCCCATCCCCCTCCCCATCTCCCCTCCTTCCCCATCTCCCCTCCCCATCCCCCTCCCCATCTCCCCTCCTTTCCCATCGCCCCTTTCCATCTCTGCTCCTTCCCTATCTGCCCTCCCTCCCCATCTCCCCTCCCTCCCCATCTCCCCTCCTTCCCCATCTCCTCTCCCCATCTCCCCTCCTTCCCCATCTCCCCTCCTTCCCCATCTCCCATCCTTCCCATCTCCCCTCCCTCCCCATCTCCACTCCCTCCCTCCCCATCTCTCCGACCTCCCCTTCCCCCATATCCTCCCCACATCCCCCCGCCTGTCATCCCCATCTCTCCCCGCATGGCCTCCCCGGCCTCTGGTCTATCCTTCCCTATGCCTCCTTCCCAACCTACCCCGCCTACCCACCACCTTCTCCCTGCTCAGCCTCCCCGTTCCACTCTCCTCGACACTCACATGAACTCTCACCTTTCCACCCCCTTTCCCACCCCAGCCGGGGCCATTTAACTAAACTTTCATCTCCACCCCTCACGTTCCTACACCTTCTCACACCCTCCCGCCTCACCCCTCCCGCCTCACCCCTCCCGCCTCCCGCCTCACCCCTCCCGCCTCACCCCTCCCGCCTCACCCCTCCCGCCTCACCCCTCCCGCCTCCCGCCTCACCCCTCCCGCCTCACCCCTCCCGCCTCACCCCTCCTGCCTCACCCCTCCCGCCTCACCCCTCCCGCCTCACCCCTCCCGCCTCACCCCTCCCGCCTCACTCCTCCCGCCTCACCCCTCACCCCTCCCGCCTCACCCCTCCCACCTCACTGCTTCCCCGGCCCATCCTCTCCATCCACCCATCCATCCTCCCTCCCTTATTCGCCGCCCACATATCTACACCTTGTCACTCCCCCTCTCCCTCGCCTAACTCCCCTCCACCAGCCTCCCAACCGCCACCCCGCAACCTCCCCTCCCCTACCCTCCTTCTACCAGCCTCTCAACCGCCACGTGCTACCTCCCCCTCCTCTATCCCCTTCTACCAGCCTCCCAACTGCCGCCCCGCTACCCCCCACCTCTACCCCCTCCTTCTACCAGCCTCCTGACCGCCACCCCGCAACCTCCCCTCCCCTACCCCCCTTCTACCAACCTCTCAACCGCCACGCGCTACCTCCCCCTCCTCTATCCCCCTTCTACCAGCCTCCCGACGGCCACCCTGCTACCCCCCCTCCCCTACCCCCCCTTCTACCAGCCTCCCAACTGCCGCCCTGCTACCCCCCCCCCCCTCCTCTACCCCCCTCCTTCTACCAGCCTCCCAACCGCCACCCTGATACCCCCCGCCCCCTCCTCTACCCCCCTCCTTCTACAAGCCTCCCAACCGCCACCCCTACACCTCCCCCTCCTCTACCGTCCTTCTACCAGCCTCCCAACCGCCACCCCGCTACCTCCCCCTCCTCTACCCCCCTTCTACCACCCTCCCAGCGTCCCACCGCCCCCGCTACCCCCTCCTCTACCCCCTCTTCTGCCAGCCTCCCAACTACCACCCGCTACCTCCCCTCCCATATCCCCCCCCCCTTCCCCTACCTCCCTTCTACCAGCCTCCCAACCGCCACTCTGCTACCTCCCCTCCACTACACCCCTTCTACTAGCCTCCCAACCGCCACTCTGCTACCTCACCCTCCTCTACCCCCCTTCTACCAGCCTCCCAACCGCCACCCCGCTACCCCCCTCCCATACCCCCCTTGTACCAGCCTCCCGACCGCCACCCCGCAACCTCCCCTCCTCTACCCCCTCTTCTACGAGCCTCCCAACCGCCACCCGCTACCTCCCCTCCCCTACCCCCCACCCCCTACCCCCCTTCTACCAGCCTCCCAACGCCGCCCAGCTACCTCCCCTCCCCTACACCCCTTCTACCAGCCTCCCAACCGCCACCCTGATACCTCCCCTCCCATACCCCCCTCCTCTACCCCCCTTGTACCAGCCTCCCGACCGCCACCCCGCAACCTCCCCTCTACCCCCTCTTCTACCAGCCTCCCAACCGCCACCCGCTACCTCCCCTCCCCTACCCCCCCCCCCCCCATCCCCTACCCCCCTTCTACCAGCCTCCCAACCGCCACACCGCCACCTCCCCCTCCTCTACCCCCCTTCCAGGAGCCTCTCGACTGCCACCCTGCTACCTCTCCCTCCCCTACCCCCCCCCTTCTACCAGCCTCCCGACCGCCACCTCCCCCTCCCCTACCCCCCTTCCAACAAGCCTCCTGTCCTGATCACCACCACCCCACCCCCTGCCCCTCCCCTACTCCCCTTTCCACCAGCCTCATGACCACGCCGCCCCAGCCGACTGCCTCACCCACCTTCTCCAACGTCCGGCCTCCCGACCAGTTGTACAAGCCTCACGCATCCAGCCCCGTTGGTCGGCCACAGTTCAATAGTTGCAGTTCGCGACCAAAGGACCGGGATGTTCCGGTATCAGCGGTCCTCCTGCCGCACTCTGAATGCACGCAATGTATCGGGGGCTGACACCGGGCGCGGTGGCCGAATCGGTAGAGTGCAGGCCTCGTGTGTGCGAGAGATCAGGAGTTTGGTTCCCGGTCGAGTCAAACCAATGACTTATACAATTGATACCTGTCGCTTCCTAGCCAGGCACTCAACAGTAGTAGGATAGTGCAAGGACTGGTTAGCTCAGTGTCAGGATAATGTGACTGAGTGGGATAGCGGTCATGGTGCCTGTTGCCAGATTTCACAGTGGGGTAACAATATAAAGTCACCGTGGGTGCACTCTGTCACAAGTCGGTACCCGTCCTGATATTACCTTAGATGTTACCAGGATGTAAAACTCCGACAATCAACCGACAAACCGGAGGGCTGGCACTTCGATCGTCATAGTCCTGCTCCGGTTTAATGCACTTGGCTGCGATATTCAGTGGGCACTCATTTTTGTCTGAGTCATTTTGATTATTGCCCTTTAACAACAAGACCCCTCTTTCCAAATTTCTGTTCTTAATGGAAAGCAAATCTAAGCACTATCACAAAGTATCAGTGAGTATCAGTGCAGACGACGCAGTTCCGGTTATCATAATGAGAAGGTGGACAATTGTTGGAAACCTGGGCCGCATTCAGGGTCTGTCTCGGAGGCGCCTCGGCGACGTCTCGGCGATGTTTTTTGGCTTATTTGTGTTCAGGGTGCTTCTCGGCGACATCTCGGCGATGCCTCCCTTTCCAATCAGGAGACAAAAAGCGCCTCGAAAATGGCCGCCGTGTCCAGTGGTTTCAGCCAATCACAGCACAGCTTTTCCATTGCAAATGGCCACCGCCTATGGGGGCGGCCATTTTCGAGACAACAAACTGCCTTTGCCGTTCAGACTAGCGTGATGTCAGGCCCGTCGCCGAGGCGCCTCCGAGACGGAGCCTGAACGCGGCCCAGAACTGCCCTATTTGTTCTGTGCTGTTATTGTTACTCGCACACTTTAACCCCAAACACTGCCCGTGGCCTGACACGAGTGACACCCCCGATGAAGGAGCCAATCAACAGTCGTCTTACATATCAGCAGGCACCCACCACCCGCTGCTGCAGTGAATAGAATCACAAAATTCAAATCCAATTACGCGGATCTTCCGCCTGCCTGCACACCACGGGTCGCTCTAATCCTGCGAGCCCTGTGCGATCGACTTGGCCTCAAGTGAGATCAGCTATTGGAAGTAATTCCTGTTGCAGGAGAGGGAGAGTGGAGAGGGGAGAGTGGAGGGTGGGTGGTCAGGGGGGAGGAGTGGGCGAGGTGGCGTTGCTAGCGGATCTGATGTGCTCATTGGCGGCAGGACTTGTCTTAATCAAGTGGCTTCTGTCAAGTGCTGGGTAGGTAGGAGTGGAAGCCAGTTTGACTGCAGGGGTAGTCC
Organism: Branchipolynoe longqiensis; assembly: GCA_030323885.1. Taxonomy (NCBI): domain Eukaryota; kingdom Metazoa; phylum Annelida; class Polychaeta; order Phyllodocida; family Polynoidae; genus Branchipolynoe; species Branchipolynoe longqiensis. The sequence continues at coordinate 73,999,125 of CM059194.1, read as the reverse complement.
ACTATTGGACCCCGTGTGTAGTGCTCAGTAGGCCGATGATTGCTTGGTTATTGGAGCTTTACATCCTGGCAACATCTGAGGTCATATCAGAATGGGTACTGATTTGTTACAGTGCACACTCATGGTGACTTTATAGTGTTGGAGTGCTGGCTCACTGGGAAATCAGGCTGCTGGCACAATGACCCGATGTCCTACTCACATTATCCTGACACTGAGTTAACCAGTCCTTGCCCTATCCTATTAATGCCGAGTGTCAACCTAGGAAGTGACAAGTATCAATTTTGTAAGTCATTGGTTTGACCCGACTGGGAATCGAACTCCCAATCTCCCACATGGGAGGCCTGCGCTCTACCGATTAGGCCACTGCGCCCGGTAGTAGATGATTCCCGGCACGCATGTTACCCCAGAGCAGCCGACAGTTAGGGATGTCGAAAGTCGCGCAGACCACCAACTCCATTCTACATTATGTCGGTTTTGCAGAAACGGGTATTTTTTTCTCTCTAGAATAGTGCAATGCTTAAAGCTGCATAGTCCGATGAAGGCATCAAATTGATCAAATCAAAGTACTGACCTAGATTTGATTCTACATATCTAACTTAGATATTGATGCATTGATTAAGCATTTGTTGCCACATAGAAGGGAATACTGAGTCAATTTAATAGAGTATGTTACTGCCGAAGCACATAGTGTCAGAACTTTGGCATGCTTACCACAATTAATTTAGCAAGTTTGCACTTCAAATATCTCAAAAGTTAACCACTTAAAAGAAAAGTTACTTCAAAGGTATATTATAACAATTAATTGTATTTATTTATCTCATAAAAATGAGTGAAACTCAAAACCATTGGACTATGCAACTTTAACAATGTTAGTTCCAAAGGAGGCTTTGCAGGAGGTCAGTTTGCACCTCCAAGTGGTGATTGCTGTTTTGTTGTGGTTGTTTTGTCTGTTCATTCCAGCCGATAAGTGATTTGTACTTTATCAGTATCTTGTTGGTGCAAGCTATGGGAGGCACATCATATCTAGAACGCAACTTGAGCAGGCGCTTCTGCCATTTCGGAGAAAGCGTTCTGACTCATTTCCTTCTCTGAATGGCCCATTTCTTGCTCTAAATATCTCATTTGCTGGACCAGACGGGATGGCCGAATGAGTCCGTCTCCCGTGTTGGTAGATCGTGGGGTCGTGGGTTCGAACCCTGGTCGAGTCAAACCAATGACTTTAAAATTGATACGTGTTCCTTCCTAGCCTGGCACTCGGCATTATTAGGATAGAACAAGGACTTGTTGGCTCAGTGTCAGGATAATGTGACTGAGTGGGATAAGAGGTCATGGTGCTGGCAGCCTGGTATTCCAGTGGGGCAGCACTATAAAAGTCGCCATGAGTGCGCACTGTCTCAAGTCGGTACCCGTCCTGATATGGCCTTAGATGTTGCTAGGACGTAAAACAACAACAAACAAACATCTCATGTGCTGTTCTAAATGGTCCATTTCCTGCTCTAAATGGTCCTTTTCCAGTTCTATTTGACCCGTTGACCCATTTGCTGCTCTAAATGGCCCATTTCCTGTTCTGCCTGACCCATTTCCTGTTCTGTATGACCATGGGTCGCCCATAACTGACCTATTTCTAGTCCTATCTTACCCATTAGCTGCATTCTTTGGCCCATTAGCTTTTTTATTTGGCCCATTGACTGTTCAGGGTTTTCCCTTCCCCTCCTGGATGACCCACTGCCTGATTGACGTCTCAGCTGAACTAATTTATTCATCCTGTTCATTGTTATAAAATTAAGCCACTATAGCCTAATGTCACTGTGTGACATAATTATTAAAAATCTGTCCATCGTCATTTTATTAGGGAAGAGTTCAGACTAATGCCCAGAAGGCTAGCTTGATTCCAACATCAAAAACCTCTCTACCCGACCACTTCCACAGATCGACCACTCCCCTATATATCGATGGCTTTATTTGGGTCCCAAACGATCACCCATACAATACCATTGTAACGAAATGAAAAACTCCCTAAACCTAACCACCTCCATAAATGGACCATTTAATGTCAGTCCCCAGGGTCGGTCTATTTAGAGAGGTTTTACTGTATTTGTATCAATGGCTGTTCACTCCTGAACTCAATCAATCAATAGTTCCGTCCTCTAGTCGGGGGTTGGATGCAATGGTTCTCCACTTGTCCCGATGTTGTGCTGTTCTGATAGACTGTGAATAATTCAAGCCTGTCCACTGTGAAATATTTGTAAACCATGATGTTCTTGGTCTCCCTCTCCCTCTGCTGCCATTCACCTTCCCTTCCAACAATGTACGGTATGTTGAACTCTGACGAATGATGTGGCCAAAATAAATAAGTTTCTTTGTCTGTATAGTGGCAAACAAGCTTTTCTTATTTTTAATTTTTCTGAGAACTTCTTTGTTGGTGATCTTCTTTGTCCATGATATTTTCATCATCCTTCGATAAGTCCACATCTCAAATGCTGCTAAACGTTTGTACATTTTCTTAGAGATTGTCCATGTCTCTGCCCCATACATTAGAGTAGACCACACATAACACTGAAGAATACGCTTCCTTGTTTGTATTAATATCTTACTTGATGTTAACACTCTATACATTTTGGAGAATGTTGTTCGGGCTATTGTTATCCTTCTTTTAATTTCTTCCTCACACCTCCCATCATTTGTAATCTTTTGTCCGAGATATATGAATTTGGATACTTGTTCTATGTTTGTGCCATCTATGGTTATATTGACATTTGGTTTATCTGTCTTTTTACTTATAACCATTGTTTTGGTCTTCCTGGCATTCATCTTCATGTTGAATAGTATTCCAGCTTTATTGATTCTATTCACTATATCTTGTAGGTTTTTCTCACTGTCTGCTAGTATTACACTGTCATCGGCATATCTAAGATTGTTGACGTTCATGCCACCTATTGTCACTCCCTTGCAATCTTCAATGTGTCTGAAAATCATCTCTGTGTACAGGTTAAATAGACATGGTGACAATACACACCCCTGTCGAACTCCTCGTTTAATCATAACTTCATCCGATAGGCCCTGCTCCATTTTTATAAATGCACGTTGTGTCCAGTATAAATTCAAAATTAGTTTACTGTCTTTGCCATTGACACCAATATCTTGTAAACATTTGATTAACAGTTCATGATTGACTCGGTCGAAGGCCTTCTCATAGTCAATAAAGCAGGCATAAACATCCTGGTTCACTTCACAATAACGTTCACAAATCATTCTCATATTGAAAATCCCTTCACGTGTACCTCTTCCAGATATAAACCCACTTTGTACGTTACTGATTTGTTCTTCAATTTTCTGTCTGTTTCTCAGTAAAATTATTTTCAGGATCATCTTCAACATATGAGTCATCAGGCTTAGTGTTCTGTACTCAGTACACAATGTTGGTTTTAGCTTCTTTGGGAGTCGTACAAATATGGATTCATTCATATTCAATGGTATAAATCCAGTCTCATAGATGTCATTTACTAGCTTATGAATGATTTGAATCCCCACTTCATCTAGTCCTTTTATCATTTCTGATGTTATCTGGTCACTTCCAGGAGCCTTACCTGACTTTAGATCATTGATAGCCTTCTCAACCTCTGATACTAATATAATATTCCCATCTTCTTTCTCAATTGTGGGTGGGTTCCCTCTGTCATCATTGTATAGTTCAATTACATATTCTTCCCATCTGGACTTTATTTCATCTTCTTCAAAGAGCATTTTGCTGTCTCTGTTCTTGATACATTTGCTGCTTCTCTGTCTGTATCCTTGACCTGTTATCTCTTTCACTTTCTTGTGCATCTCTCTTGAACGATGTTGAGACTCAAGTTGTTCCACTACTTCACACTTCTTATTCCACCATTCATCTTTAGCTTTTTTGCATTCATCTTCTATTTCATTCTTCAGGTGTTTGTATTTAGGTGGATCAGTGGTTTTCACTTTCTTCCTTTCTGCCATCTTTTCTAGTATGGTTTGCGTCATCTCCTGAACTAGAAGACCTATTTCTCTCACGGAACAGTTCAGCTGATGTCGGTGCTTGGCCATGATGTCTGTCCGTATATACCAACATCACCCAAAGGGCTATTTCATCACACCACCCGCCACACAATGCCCACCCCAATATCGGTGCATATCTGCATACATCGGCACTTGATGCACATCGGGCTGATGACATAAAGACGCGCAGATTGCCCACGAGCATTCACCGGAAGGAGCCAGCGGGGACCTACCCATGATGCATCATAAAGTCGGGTCCTCGGTATGCGTTACTAACATCCTGCCAACCGTTTTCACCAAGATAGAAGGACCAACGGATGCGCTTCGTAAAATGTAGTCAATGCGAGGCATTTCACTAAGAATCCCTTGACATGGAGTAACCTTAAAACACGGCGGTATCGTTATTGCAGCAATTCTTTACTTGTCCCAATATAAAAACACCCAAAAAAACTCATAAAAAAACCTTTGCGTTGCAGAATTTGCTTATTTGATGGGTATTATTAAAGCTGCATAGTCCGATGAAGCATGAACTTTTCAAAACCAAAACACTTATCTAGATTTGATTCTACATGTCTAACTTAGATACCGATGCGCTTATTAAGCTTTTGTCGCCGCATAGATGGGAATACTGAGGCAATTTACTAGAACTGCTAGAGCCTATGGTGTCCAAGTTTTGGCATGCTTGTCAAAACTAATTTAACGTGTTTGCACTTAAAATATTTTAAAACTTAGCCATTAAAATAAAAGTTACTTCAAACTAAAATAGGGTAGATTATAATATATTTATCTCAGAAGAATGAGAGAAACACAAAACCATCAGACTACACAACTCTAATAAAAACCCACTGCCCCACATTTCCACCAGACTCCTCTCTTCCTGATGAGCAGTTAGTCCCCGGGGTCACGTGTTCTGGCCACGTGACTGGAGAACCATTCCACATTGCGATGTATCATCATGTGGGTAGCGAAGTGGTAGGAGAGCGTAGGCTGTCAAACTGAACCGTTCACCACCTCTGAACCGGAAGTCAGCGCCTCACGTGACAAAGTGTATTCACCAGCACTATCCTGCAGCTGCGCAGTAACCTCGTGTTAACAGCGTCTACACCTGGCTTACATCAGGCGGGGGGCTCTCTTTATTACCAGTAGGAAGCATGTTTGTTGGGGTTTTACGTCCTAGCAGCATCTAACTAAGGTCGTATAAGGATGGGTATCGACTTATGACAGTGTGCACTCATGGCGAATTGTATAGCGCCACTTGCCACTGACACCACGCCCCGATATCCCATGTCACATTATCCTGATACTGAAATGGCCAATCCTTGCCCTATGCTAGCAATGCCCTGCGCCAGGCTAGGTAGCAAGAAATATCAATGTTGTAAGTCATTGGTTTGACTCTCTGGGATTCGAACTCCCGACCTACTGCCCAGGACCCCACCACGCTCCCGATTCGTCCACTTCGTGCCGTCACCAGAAGCAAACATGGGCATTTACCAAATATAATTGTTTACATCAAGTAGGTGGCAAGTCCTTGGGGGCGGGCGGGGGGGAGGTCAGACGGGATGGCCGAATGAATTGAGCGTTCGTCTCCCATTTTGGTAGATCGTGGGATTCGAACCCACAGGTTCGAACCCTAGTCGAGTCAAACCAATGACTTAAAAATTGATACTCGTCGCTTCCTAGCCAGGCACTCGGCATTATTAGGGTAGGACAAGGACTGGTTGGCTCAGTGTCCGGATAATGTGACTGAGTGGGATATCAGGTCATGGTTCTGGCTACCAGGTCTCCCGGTGGGGCAGTATTATAAAGTCACCATGATTGTGCACTGTAACAAGTCGGTACTCGCCCTGGTATGACCTTAGGCTTATGGTGCAGTCACACTACTACGTAATGGCCAACGTGAGCCCGATGTGGGCGACTTTCGAAAAACCCGACGTGATATGCAAATACGGGGCCACGTTGGACGACATCGCGGCGTGGTCGACGTGGGTATAACGTCGTCGGAACGAGAGAGGACTATTTGTGGTACTAGTAGTACTATTAGTGGTACTAGTAGTAATATTAGTGGTACTTGTAGTACTATTAGTGGTACTAGTAGTATTATTAGTGGTACTAGTAGTACTATTAGTGGTACTAGTAGTAGTATTAGTGGTACTGGTAGTACTATTAGTGGTACTAGTAGCAACCAACCAACAATCAACCAACAACCAACCAACAACCAACCAACAACCAACCAACCAACAATCAAGTGGTACTAGTAGTACTATTAGTGGTACTAGTAGTATTATTAGTGGTACTAGTAGTACTATTATTGGTACTAGTAGCAACCAACCAACAATCAACCAGCAACCAACCAACAACCAACCAACAACCAACCAACCATCAACCAACCAACCAACAACCAACCAACCAACCAACAATCAAGTGGTACTAGTAGTACTAGTAGTGGTACTAGTAGTACTAGTAGTAATATTAGTGCTACTAGTAGTACTATTAGTGGTACTAGTAGTACTGTTAGTGGCACTAGTAGTACTATTAGTGGTACTTGTAGTAATATTAGTGTTATTGGTATCACTAGTAGAACTAGTAGTAGCACTAGTGTCACAAGCACTAGAACTACTAGTAGTAACAATAGTAATACTAAAGGCCCTGTCACACTACGACGTAACGACATCAGCATAGGGAGAACGTGAAAAACCTTGAACTTCTCGGCATAGTAGGCAACCAGTCCTGTTGTTAGGAGGGCGCGTAAAAAAAACAACCAACTGGTCCTGTTGTTAGGAGGGCGCATACAAAAACAACCAACCAGTCCTGTTGTTAGGAGGGTGCGTAAAAAACACAAAAAACAGTCCTGTTGTTAGGAGGGCGCGTAAAAAAAAAACCAACCAGTCCTGTTGTTAGGAGGGCGCATAAAAAAACAACCAACCAGTCCTGTTGTTAGGAGGACGCGTACACAAACAACCAACCAGTCCTGTTGTTAGGAGGATGTGTAAAGAAACAACCAACCAATCCTGTGTTAGGAGGGCGTGTACAAAAACAACCAAGCAGTCCTGTTGTTAGGAGGGCACGTAAACAAACAAGCAACCAGTCCTGTTGTTAGGAGGGCGCGTAAAAAAACAACCAACCAATCCTGTGTTAGGAGGGCGCATAAAAAAACAAGCAACCAGTCCTGTTGTTAGGAGCGCGTGTAAAAAAAACACCAGCCAGTCTTGTTGTTAGGAGCGCGTGTAAAAAAAACAACCAACAAGTCCTGTTGTTAGGAGGGCGCGTAAAAAAACAACCAACCAATCCTGTTGTTAGGAGGGCGCGTAAAAAACAACCAACCAATCCTGTTGTTAGGAGGGCGTGTAAAAAAACAACCAACCAGTCCTGTTGTTAGGAGGGCGCGTAAAAAATAAAAAAAACGGTCCTGTTGTTAGGAGGGCGCATAAAAAAACAACCAACCAATCCTGTTGTTAGGAGGGCGCGTAAAAAACAACCAACCAATCCTGTTGTTAGGAGGGCATGTACAAAAAACAACAACCAGTCCTGTTGTTAGGAGGGCGCATAAAAAAAAAAACCTACCAGTCCTGTTGTTGGGAGGACGCGTAAAAAAACAACCAACCAATCCTGTTGTTAGGAGGGTGCGTACAAAAAAACAAAAACAGTCCTGTTGTTAGGAGGGCACGTATAGGACGCGGCCGGCCAACCTGCGCCGACCGCCTCCACGTAGCGCTCGGTACCCGACTGGTACCCGGCTGGTACGCGGCTGGTACCCGGCTGGTTCCCAGTGTGGACGCCACCCGCCAAGACACTTACTCAACGCGGCAGGATGCTGCCTCTTCATTCTGGTACTTCCGCTGAAATAAGCACCACGAGGGCAGGTGTCACGTGACGCCGTGTGGCCAGCGTCACCTGTGCTGAGTAGCGCATTAACGCATTACTGGGCCTGGTCAAGGAGTTACCTGGAAATGAGGCACATGGTAACATCCCATGACATGCGTCACTTTGTATATACTTGCATCCACTCCAGCTGGAGAATTACTACCCAGCACATCTCCAGCACTACCCAAAGCAAGCTCACTATATATTATTTGTGCGTATATATATATAGTGGATGAAGTAAAAGAAAAAAGTGAGAGATGTGGCCTCAAAATGAATGTAAAGAAGACAAAATCCATGATTGTCAGCAGAAAGGAATACAAACCTATAGCAGAGATAAAAGTTAATGGTGTAATCTTGGAGCAGGTAGAGTCATTTGTGTATCTGGGCCATTTAATTACTAGTGATGGCGGATGTGAAAGAGAGATTAAACGGAGAATAAACATTGCCAAAACAACATTTCTAAAGATGCAGAAAGTACTAACATCTAGAGACATAAATATAAAAACAAGACTCCGACTGCTAAAATGCTATGTGTGGTCTACACTTTTATATTGCTGCGAGACATGGACTTTGAAGAAAGCAATAACAACAAAGCTCGAGGCATTTGAAATGTGGCAATACAGAAGAATGTTAAAAATTCCATGTACAGCAATGATAAGCAACGTGGAGGTCCTAACAAGAATGAAAATAAAGAGACAGATAATACAAACGATCAAAAACAGAAAAATTAAATACTTTGGCCACATGATACGACACCAGGAATCACAGAGAAGAATACTGGAAGGGAAGATAGAAGGGAAAAGACCAAGAGGGAGAAGGAGAACAACATGGATGGACAATATCACTGAGTGGACAGCAATGAGCTATGCGGAATGCGTGAGAGGAACGAATGACAGGAAGAGATGGAGGTCCATTGCAGCCAACCTTCTTCGAGTAGACGGCACCCATTGATTGATTGATATATATATATATATATATATATATATATATATATATATATATTGGTAGGTCGGGTCAAACCAATTACTTTTAAATGTATACTTGTCGCTTCCTAGCCAGGTGCTCAGCATTATTACTAAATATTAGGATAAGGCAAGGACTGGTTGGCTCGGTGTCAGGATATGTGACTGGGTTAAATATCAGGACAGGGTGCTGGTGGCCTGGTCTCCCAGTGGGGCAGCACTATATAGTCACCATGAGTGCGCACTGTCACAAGTCGGTACTCGTCCTGATATGACCTCAAATGTTGCCAGGAGGTAAAACTCCAACAACCAACTATATATATATTTATGCCCAAATATTACAATATAAAAAGCCCATAGGGCATATTCTGTCGGTCCCTCCAGCCGGTTACGCACTTGTTACAAATAATAAGCACACTTCCCATGAATAACCCCCTCCCTATGAACGTAGCCCATTGCTTCTAAATTGTTAATTAAGAAATTCATGTTAATTTTGGATGTAAATATATTGTATTCTAGTGAATATGTCCTTTAGCTGAGGCACTACATTGGTATTTACTAACTTGGAATAGGTTTAGATCAATTACGGAGAACGCAACATGTGGCCTCAAGTGAAACGTTGCATGAGCTTATCTTACACATCTTATTTTTCATTACCAAATCTCATTTTACATTAGTACCTGGGTTTTTTCTTGATGATTTAATCCTGCCTATCATGGATAAGTCTGAATAGACTTGTTTTCACCATTAGACAGTTTGTTGATAGAAAGCCCGAGCCTACACTTTTACTGACCGAAGGGATTTTTTACCTCCCGCACCACGTAGATATGGTATAAGAACAATTGGCTTTTGATGATGCTGTAAGTTATACTCAGCGGTGGAAATCCAAATTGGAAGAGGTGGGGGCATGGGGAATTGAACCACCAACCTTCAGATTAGGAGTCCGACCTAGACAAAAAGTCAGACACTTTAACCACTCCGCCACAGAGAACAATTGCTTGCTTTCTTACTTTACATTAGTGTATCTTTTTTTGTGTATTTCATTCTATGTTAGACAATTTCATTCTGATAATTGTTTTGCAAGACTGGTACATGCGTGAGGTGAGGATTAGCCAGGATAATGCGGCAAGTTGGCACCACTAGATGACATAGTGTTAGTTAGGCGAGAGCAAATCAGTAGAAGACTGCTGGAGTGTCAGTTAGAATGAACCTTGGAGTTCATAGTTTATAACTTCCGAATAATTATAAGTGTATAATTGTTTATGCAATATATATATATAGACAGATAGTATATACGCATATTGTAGGCACCCGCGGGGTGGTTCTCCTCCCCTGCCAACAGGTTTCACGATCAGCATTTCGAACGCGCCGGCTGCGCGGTGGTTCTGGCATTTACGCTAGTCGGCGCCACTAGCACCGGGTGGGTTCGACTAAGCATTGTGCGCCCACTACTCGCTAGTTGGCGCCACCAGCAGCTATATAACCACAGCGCTCGACCAACCCGGCGCCTTCGTGATACGCCACCCGGCCTGCGCGCCAAACTAACTCACTGTTCGGGCAAGATGAAATTTGTTGTTGTTATTATTATGATTCGGCGGTTTGTGGCCAGCCAGGTACAGTACTATCTTGTGTCAATAAACTGTATTTCCCACAACTACTCTTCCTTATGCCTTAGCGGGTCTACACATCCGTTAGTCTGTCAAAATTGATTGGACATCTTAGACATTGAGTGTGACTATACCGTCAAAATCACAATGGCGCAGAATTACTCTTTCAGGTATATTCTGGGTTTCCATAGTCGACTGCACACTGATTAGTATTACAACTATTGTAAAAACCTTTGCTACAAGCTCGGGCTTATACGGCAAATGTGGGCATTTAGGGAAACGCCACAATCCGGCTGCATCCTATAGCCGAGCCCTTTCAAGTGGAGCCTTTGTAGTAGAGTTCGTTTAGCTTCGACCCGGTTTACTAACTAAGCTAAAGCAAACGCCGCATTTATTAGGAAGATGTATTCTAGTAAAGTTGTGGTTTTTTTTGCCTTAAAATTGTGATTGGGTGTGACTAATAATAAAGGAAAGCATACAGCGCTGGTTGTCTCTTGTAGCGGTGGTTTGTAAGGGCAGTGTCATTATAGTTTATACAGGTTTTCCCCCTCAATTTTCTTAGATGCACCCATGGACATGTGAGCGGGCTTTAGGGAGCGGGACGTAGCTCAGGCGGTAGAGTGTCCACCTGTAAAGGTGTCAGTCATCCGATCGATCCTTCTGACTGGATCCATTTGCAGTTTGGGCTATTTTCCGTTCCAACCAGTGGTCCACAACTGGTTCAATAAAGGCTGTGGTATGTACTGTCCTGTCTTTGCGAAAGTGCATATACTTACTTATACTTATATACTTATACTTATCCTCTTCTGCTTAAGAAATTAGGCATCAGTGCCTGTTAGCAGCTTTGGCATGTCTAAGTGGGACCTAGTGAAATTATAGTTTTCATGCGGCGAGCGCTGACTGTAGCGGTAAATTACCCAGTGCTTATCGAGGCGTCCTTTGAAAGAGTTTAAGCTTGGGGCATTCAATACATCAGCTGGTAATCTGTTCCAAGTGTTCCCGGCTCTTTCAGTGAGGAAATTTTGATGAACCTGCTTGTTAGTTCTGGGTTTGACGATCTTCTTATTATGCCCTCTGGTTATCAGCATATAAAAGACCCCTTGCTGCTTATTGGAAAGAGTAGCCTATGTGGCAGCAGTGGGTTTCCTCTAAAGAAATGTCAGAATGACCATATGTTTGATGTCCGATAGCTGATGATAAAAAATGAATGTGCTCTAGAGGCGTTGTTAAATAAAACAGGCTTATATGTACGTGAGCTTTGTTCCATGCCAATATTTGATGGCTGCTTTCTTGAACCGCTCTATCCCGGCAGGCGCTGCTATAACGGCACAAGGACTAGGGCCCACTGTGTAAACTAAAGGAGGGGTTGTCTTATGCCTCTTTGATGCCATTCACGTAAACACCTCAGTATTTGCATTCTCTGGTTATGGAAGTTGGCTCGTAGCGTTTGCAGTATTTTATGTTTGTTCTATTCTCAATTCACATTCTGATGCAATTTGTGTCAATGAATGTCCTACACTAACCACGCCATTCAGCTGCTGGCCTGAAACAGGCTTTGGGGATAATCACATAGTTGCATCGGCGGGAGACCTGTAACTTGCGAGCGACCATTTGTACATCCTTGTCTAACATTAGTGCGAGGCCTGTAACAGTGTCAGCAACCATTTGTATATCGTTGTCTAACATTAGTGTGAGGCCTGTAAGCAACCATTTGTACATCGTTGTGTAACATTGGTGTGAGGCCTGTAAGCGACCATTTGTACACCATTGTCTAACATTGGTGCGAGGCCTGTTGCAGTGTAAGCAACCATTTGTATATCGTTGTCTAACATTGGTGGTGTGAGGCCTGTAAGCAACCATTTGTACATGGTTGTCTACCATTGTTGTGAGGCCTGTAAGCGACCATTTGTACATCGTTGTCTAACATTGGTGCGAGGCCTGTAGCAGTGTAAGCAACCATTTGTATATCATTGTCTAACATTGGTGTGAGGCCTGTAAGCAACCATTTGTACATCGTTGTCTAACATTGGTGTGAGGCCTGTAAGCGACCATTTGTACATCATTGTCTAACATTGGTGCGAGGCCTGTAACAGTGTAAGCAACCATTTGTACACCATTGTCTAACATTGGTGCGAGGCCTGTAAGTGACCATTTGTACACCATTGTCTAACATTGGTGTGACGCCTATAAGCGAACATTTGCACACCATTGTCTAACATTGGTGCGAGGCCTGTAACAGAGTAAGCAACCATTTGTATATCATTGTATAACATTGGTGTGAGGCCTGTAAGTGACCATGTGTACACCATTGTCTAACATTGGTGCGAGGCCTGTAAAAGTGTAAGCAACCATTTGTATATCATTGTCTAACATTGGTGTGAGGCCTGTAAGCGACCATTTGTACACCATTGTCTAACATTGGTGCGAGGCCTGTAAAAGTGTAAGCAACCATTTGTACACCATTGTCTAACATTGGTGCGAGGCCTGTAAGTGACCATTTGTACACCATTGTCTAACATTGGTGTGACGCCTATAAGCGAACATTTGCACACCATTGTCTAACATTGGTGCGAGGCCTGTAACAGAGTAAGCAACCATTTGTATATCATTGTATAACATTGGTGTGAGGCCTGTAAGCGACCATTTGTACACCATTGTCTAACATTGGTGCGAGGCCTGTAAAAGTGTAAGCAACCATTTGTACACCATTGTCTAACATTGGTGTGAGGCCTGTAAGCGACCATTTGTACACCATTGTCTAACATTGGTGCGAGGCCTGTAAAAGTGTAAGCAACCATTTGTATATCATTGTCTAACATTGGTGTGAGGCCTGTAAGCGACCATTTGTTCACCATTGTCTAACATTGGTGGGACACCTATAAGCAAACATTTGTACATCGTTGTCTAACATTGGTGTGAGGCCTATAAGCGACCATTTGTACACCATTGTCTAACATTGGTGCGACGCCTATAAGCGAACATTTGTACATCGTTGTCTAACATTGGTGCGAGGCCTGTAAGCGACCATTTGTACATCGTTGTCTAACATTGGCGCAATGCCTATAAGTAGCAATAACTAGGTCTCTATTAAACATGTAGCAAGAACTATTTTGTTTATTGGAATGTCATTGAATGTTCCTCCAAAAAGGGGAACAACTGTGTATCCAAATTCTATAACAAATCGTAACATCCGCCTGTAGTTTAGGCATACATGTTGTGCATAGGACAGAGGCAGTGAAGTCTTTAATAACACAGTGTTTGTCATAATTGGCCTACACACTGTGGATTACAGTGTAGTGTGCTGCCACCTGTTGGATCAATGTCGCCTCAGTCCGAGCACATTGCTTGAGATGCTGCCACCGTATCGGTTCACGTTTTACTCGTTGGTAATTACGGGAGAAGGTGAAGGTCATTCATTCATTGATAGGGTGCCGGTCTGCATGCATTATAGATGGCGCGGTGAGTGTGAATAGCCACTGGTCCCTGGACGGCTGTAGCAGTGTGTAGCACCGCTGGCTGGTCCGGCTGGTTTCTGGTGTGGTTACCAGTTAGGAGCCCCTTTGGAGCAGTGCACCGTTTGACGGGCAACTAGATGATGCAGCAGCCCTTGGCCACGTTGGGGTTTTTTTCTGCCCGCCATCCTCCCATTTGCTTAAAGTTGCATAGTCCGATGGTTTTGAGTTTCTCACATTTTCTGAGATAAACATATTAGGTTGTTCATTATAATCTACCTTACTTTAGTTTGAAGTAACTTTTATTTTAAATCACTAACTTTTGAGATATTTGAAATGGAAACATGCTAAATTAATTTTGGCAAGGTTGCCAAAACTCTATCACCATAGGCTTCTGGAGTAACAGGTTATATTAATTGACTCAGTATCCCTTTATATGTGATGACAAATGTTTAATAAGTGCACCAGCATCTAAGTTAAATGTGTATAATCAAATCTAGATAATTGTTTTGGTTTTGGAAATATTATGTTTTCAGCGGACTATGCCGACATGTTGTGCAAGCTTCTCAATTAAGCCGCCGTTAACGTTGTCAGGGCGGCGCGTGTCAGGGTTAAATGCCACCCTGCAGACGCGGGATGACGGGACACTTGTCATGGCTCGCCTGTCACGACGCGCTCTGCGCATGTTTGTGTTGTTGTGCATTACACCAGCAAAGCCGCTTGGACAGTGGAGGTGTCACACGAGGGGGTCTGTCACCCCCGGCCAATGATAGTACTGGGCCGTCACATGGGGGGGGGGGGGGGGGGAGGTGGCGTCACGTGGGGGGCCTGTCACGTGGGGGGTGGGCCATCATGTGGGGAGTGGGCCGCCACATGGGGGGTGAGTCGTCTCATGGGGGCCGAGTCGTCATGTGGAGGTGGGCCATTATGTGGGGGGTGGGCCGTCACATGGGGGATGAGCCATCTCATGGGGGGTGAGTCGTCATGTGGAGGGTGGGCCGTCACATGGGGGGTGGGCCGTCACCTGGGGGGTGAGCCGTCACATGGAGGGGGGCCTCATGTGGGGGGTGGGCCGTCACGTGGGGGGGGGGGGCCTTCATGTGTAGTATAACGGATTACCACCGCCAACCCGCCCTCTGGTCACGTGGGGGGTGGGCCGTCACGTGGGGGGTGAGCTGTCAGGTGGACAGCTGCAGATGTTTCGTCTGGCACCTGGTTGCCATGTGTATCCAACCATGTGCGTGTATAACAGCGCACTGGTCCAGACGGCTCCCTCCATTATGCATGTGGTGGGCAACCCTGGAGGAACCCTCAGTCTCCTCCACCCCCACACACTGACCCCACCCCTCCTCCTGTGCATGGACTAGCTGGCCGACTTATGTAGCAGTCACACTACGACGACAATGGGAGGACGACAGCCCGGCGGCTGGAATTTTGAGAAATCACGACGACATATGCAAATTCGTGCTAATTTGGACGACAATCGGGCGACATCCGGACGACATCGGGACAACAGACGGGACGACAGCGGGACGACAGTGTCTGTGTCTGTGTGTGTGTGACTCTGTGTCTCTGTGTGTGTCTCTATGTGTGTGTCTGTGTCTCTGTGTGTCTGTGTATATGTGTGTGTCTGTGTCTACGTGTGTCTATGGGTGTCTATGTGTGTGTCTGTGTGTGTGTGTGTCTGTGTCTATGTGTGTGTGTCTGTGTGTGTGTCTGTGTGTGTGACTCTGTGTCTCTGTGTGTCTCTATGTGTGTGTCTGTGTCTCTGTGTGTATGTGTCTATGTGTGTGTGTCTATGTGTGTCTATGTGTGTCTGTGTGTGTGTCTGTGTCTCTGTGTGTGTGTCTGTGTGTGTCTGTGTGTGTATGTGTCTGTGTCTGTGTGTGTGTCTGTGTCTCTGTGTGTGCCTCACTCTCAGTCTGACTCTGACTCTCACTCTCAGTCTGACTCTCACTCTCACTCTCAGTCTGACTCTCACTCTGTTTCTGTGTGTCTGTGTGTGTCTCTGTGTGTGTTTCTGTGTGTCTCTGTGTCTCTGAGAGTCAGAGTCAGAGTGAGAGTCAGACTGAGAGTCAGAGTGAGAGTGAGAGTCAGACTGAGAGTGAGAGTCAGACTGAGAGTGAGAGTCAGACTGAGAGTGAGAGTCAGAGTCAGACTGAGAGTGAGAGTCAGAGTCAGACTGAGAGTGAGAGTCAGACTGAGAGTCAGAGTGAGAGTCAGACTGAGAGTGAGAGTCAGACTGAGAGTCAGAGTGAGAGTCAGACTGAGAGTGAGAGTGAGAGTCAGACTGAGAGTGAGAGTGAGAGTCAGACTGAGAGTGAGAGTGAGGCACACACAGAGACACAGACACACACACAGACACAGACACACACATAGACACAGACACACACATAGACACACATATACACACACAGACACACACATATACACACACACAGACACACATATACACACACAGACACACACATAGACACAGACACACACATAGACACAGACACACACACAGACACACACACAGACACACACACAAACACACACAGAGACACAGACACACACACAGACACAGACACACACACAACCACATAGACACACATATACACACAGAGACACACATATACACACACAGACACACCTATACACACAGACACACACATAGACACATAGACACATACACACACAGACACACACACAGACACACACACACACACACACACAGACACAGACACAGACACAGACACACACACAGACACACCCATAGACACACATATACACACACAGAGACACACACATATACACACACATACACACATATACACACATAGACACAGACACACATAGACACAGAGACACAGACACACACATACACACACACACACAGACACACACAGACACACACACACAAACAGACACACACGGAGACACAGACGCACACACAGAGACACACATAGACACACATAGACACAGACACACGCATAGACACAGACACAGATACACACAGAGACACATACATGGAGAGAGAAGCAACTACAGCTTAACGACAAGACGACAGTGCCGCGACAGTGCCGCGGCAGTGCGACAGTGCCACGACAGTGCCGCGACAGTGCCGCGACAGTGCCGCAACCTCAGCTGTCGTCGGC
This sequence comes from Branchipolynoe longqiensis, assembly GCA_030323885.1. NCBI lineage: Eukaryota > Metazoa > Annelida > Polychaeta > Phyllodocida > Polynoidae > Branchipolynoe > Branchipolynoe longqiensis. The sequence goes on along the minus strand of CM059194.1, from coordinate 73,982,083 downwards.
TGTCGTAGAAGTTTTTCAACATGTCCAAAATCCCCACGACAACCCGGCGACAGTCGAGAAAAGTGGAGAAACTGGAGGTGTCGCGCAGGTGTCGCGGCGACACCTGCGCGACACCTGTGCGACACCTGCGCGACACCAGAAGTCGCTGTCGCAGAGCTGTCGTCGCCGCTTGTCGTCGTAGTGTGACTGCTACATTACCAGGGCAGGCAGGAGACGAACCGCTACCAGCGATATCGTGCCATCAATAAACCTTTTCCATGGAGCATGTGCTACAGTTGTGTTTGTTGTTGCTTTACGTCCTAGCAACATCTAAGGTCATATCAGGCCGGATACCGACTTGTGACAGTGCGCACTCCTGGCGACTTTATAGTGCTGTCCCACTGGGAAACCAGGCCGCCGGCACCATGACCTGGTATCCCACTCAGTCACATTATCCTGACACTGAGCACACCAGTCCTTGCCCTATCCTAATAATGCCGAGCGCCTGGCTAGGAAGCAACAAGTATCAATTTTAAAGTCATTGGTTTGACTCGACCGGGACTCGAACCCACGACCCCACGATCTACATGTGCTACAACACTATCCATAGCTTTATTATTCGCCACTGCCACCAGAGGGCAGGTTGGGAGTGGCAATCCTCAATGAGAGCTTTTCAATAGAGCATTCCGCACAGTGACCCACTCACATAATTCATGCCACTGCCACCAGAGGGCGGGTTAGTGGTGGTAATCCTTTATACTACATGTCTTTAAAGGGGCATACTTCATTAGAAACTGAGGTGAGTGAGTGATATTTAACGAGTCAGCAACAGCTGACGTCATATCAGGACGGTGACAACTTGTTGACAGTGTGTACTCAATTGGAATAGAATCCAAGGGAGGTTATATGCTATCCAGCTACGCAATAACAGGCTAATCCGATTTTGACCGTGGTGTTATTCCTATATTTCTCAATCAGAGTAGGATGCGGTGGGTTGTCTCGGTGGGGATGAATATTTGATCTGTTTGGCTCAGTGTAAGGACAATATGACTGGTTCGGATAGTGTGTCATGGTAACTTGGTAACTTGGTATCCCAGTGAGACAACACTATCAATTCGCCATGAATACCATTGTCACAAGTTGGCTCCCTTCCTGATAACCGGTGTGGTTGCTAGGATGTAAGGCCCCACTAAACAAACAACCTATGCGGGCTGGTAGGCACAGTTCTCAGCGTGCATAGTACGTGGCCTTTCAGTAGAAGCGCCGTCCCTTCCCAGACCCCCCCCCCCCGCTCCGCCTCCCGCCCGCCTGCCCCCACCTCCCGGCCGCCTGCCCCGCCTCACCCCTCTCACCCCTGCCTCCCTTCGCCCCCAACGCTTCCCCCCGCCTCCCGTTGCCCCCGCCTCCCGGTCGCCTCCCTTCTCCCGCTTCTACCCGCCTCCCGTTGCCCCCGCCTCCCGGTCGCCTCCGACCTCCCGCCTCCCGCTTCTCCCCGCCTCCCGCCTTTCCCCGCCTCCACCCTCTCCCCGCCTCCCGCCCCTCGCCGCCTCCCGTCGACTTCCCATGTCTCCCCCAGCCTCCCCCCGACGCCCCATCTCCCCCCGTCGCCCCCTCTCTCGCCGTACCCCTCGCCACCCCCCCCCCCCCCCGCCCCCCGCGCCTCCCTCCAGGTCGCTGTGACTTAGACGACGGTGCCTGAGCTTGTACGCAGACGCTGGCCGCATCACGCAGCACGTGCTCCCTTCCCACGGCCGTGTTCCCTGTCCAGTCACTCAGCGTTGCGTCATGCCTAAAGCGGGCATTCCTTACACGCGGTATGCGGAATGCGGTATGCGAATGGCATGATTCCTTACACGCGGTATGCGGTATTCGGCACACGACTGGCTATATTTAAAAAATAAAAATAAACAATTATTCTCCATACTGCTCTGTATATGACCAAATATTGCATTTATATCTATGTACCTTTTTGTACGTCACATGGGGTTTCCTACCTTTATTATAACCAAATTATAGATAAGTATTCATATTTCTGTGCATATGGTAGCATTTTTAGCTTTCCCCTAACCGTATGTCTCCCGGGTGCCCAGCTCACCATGTGTTTCCCCTCCTCACCCCTGTGTGAGACCATTCCATAATGCTCAGTCGCCTCTCCTGGTGTTAAACTAATGGACACATCAGACTCAGGTTTCTATTCGCACCCTGCGTGCCGCATACCGCATGCCGCACCGATCGCTACATGGACCGATCGGAAAATGTATTCGCATTCGCATTCGCATTCGCATTCGCATTCGCATGCCGGATGCCACATACCGCGTGTAAGGAATGTAGCCCATAGGCTTCAAGGCGTTTCGATGTTTTGTCACATTCGCATTCACATACCGCATACCGCATGTAAGGAATGCGCCCTTTACGTTCGACCCGCATGCACGTCCCCCTCGTCTGCAGACCCGGCCCTGCACTGGAGTCAGTACTCACTAGTCATCTCAAGTGGCTTCTACCAGACGGGATTGCCGATTGAGTTGAGTGTCCGTCTCCCATTTTGGTCGATCGTGGGATTAACCATGGTCGAGTCAAACCAATGACTTAAAAATTGATACTTGTAACTTTCTAGCCAGGTGCTCGGCATTATTCGGATAGGGCAAGGACTGGTTGGCTCAGTGTCAGGATAATGTGACTGTGTGAGATATTCGGTCCTGGTCCTGGTGGCCTGGTCTCAGAAGGGGGCAGCACTATAAAGTAACCATGAGTACGCACTTTCACAAGTCCTTTCTGATTTGATTGTTAGGTCATGGGATTCGAACCCATGGTTGAGTCAAACCAATGACTTAAAAATGTATATGTGTCGCGACCTAGCCTGGCACTTCCCATTACTAGGATAAGGCAAAGAGCAGTGGAATGGGGAAGACCAATTGTCCGTGATTGAAATTTCCCTTGTTTAATCAACTAATGCCCGACACCCTCTCCCCTCCCCTGGTCTCCCAAGGGGGCGGCACTATAAACTCACCATGAGTATGCACTGTCACAAGTCGGTACCCTTTCTGATTTGATAATTAGGTCATGGGATTCGAACCCAAGGTTGAGTCAAACTAATGATTTAAAAATGTATACACACCCACAACCTTATAATCCCTCCACACACCCCTCCACACACACGCATCCACACCCCACCACACATCCCCACAACACTACAATCCCTCCACACACCCCTCCACACACACCCCTCCACACACCGTCAATCAATCATCAATCAATAGTTCCATCCTCTAGTCGAGGGTTGGATGCAATGGTTCTCCACTTGTCCCGATGTTGTGCTGTTCTGATAGACTGTGAATAATTCAAGCCTGTCCACTGTGAAATATTTGTAAACCATGATGTTCTTGGTCTCCCTCTCCCTCTGCTGCCATTCACCTTCCCTTCCAACAATGTACGGTATATTGAACTCTGACGAATGATGTGGCCAAAATAAATAAGTTTCTTTGTCTGTATAGTGGCAAACAAGCTTTTCTTATTTTTAATTTTTCTGAGAACTTCTTTGTTGGTGATCTTCTTTGTCCATGATATTTTCATCATCCTTCGATAAGTCCACATCTCAAATGCTGCTAAACGTTTGTACATTTTCTTAGAGATTGTCCATGTCTCTGCCCCATACATTAGAGTAGACCACACATAACACTGAAGAATACGCACCGTCACAACCCTACAATCCATCCACACACCCCTCCACACACACACACATCCACACCCCTCCACACATCCCCACAACACTACAATCCCTCCACACACCCCTCCACACACACCCCTCCACACACCCTCACAACCCTACAATTCATCCACACACCCCTCCACACACACCCCTGCACCCCCTCCACACACCGCTCTACACACCCCTCGACATCCCTCCAAAGCCCTGCTCACCCATCCACACCCATCCATCCACACCCATCCACACCCACCCCTACACACACCCCTAACCACCCCTACCCACACCCCTACACCCTCCACATCACTCTACACACACCCCTCCACACCCATCAACTTCCATGCACACGCCTCTACACCCCCTCCACTCCCCTGCACACCCATCCACACCCTCCGCACCCCTACACACCCCTCTACACCCCTCCACACCTTCAACCCACCTCCACACCCCTCCACACCTTCAACCCACCTCCACACCCCTCCACACCTTCAACCCACCTCCACACCCCTCCACACCTTCAACCCACCTCCACAACCCTCCACACCTTCAACCCACCTCCACACCCCTCCACTCCCTTCGACACCCCTCTACACCCCTCCACACCCGTCCCTCCCTCCACACCCTCTACACCCCTCCACACCTTCCACCCACCTCCACACCCCTCCACACCTTCAACCCACCTCCACACCCCTCCACACCTTCAACCCACCTCCACACCCCTCCACTCCCTTCGACACCCCTCTACACCCCTCCACACCCGTCCCTCCCTCCACACCCTCTACACCCCTCCACACCTTCAACCCACCTCCACACCCCTCCACACCTTCAACCCACCTCCACACCCCTCCACACCTTCCACCCACCTCCACACCCCTCCACTCCCTTCGACACCCCTCTACACCCCTCCACTCCCTTCGACACCCCTCTACACCCCTCCATACCCGTCCCTCCCTCCACACCCTCTACACCCCTCCACACCTTCAACCCACGTCCACACCCCTCCACTTCCTTCGACACCCCTCTACACCCCTCCATACCCGTCCCTCCCTCCACACCCTCTACACCCCTCCACACCTTCCACCCACCTCCACACCCCTCCACTTCCTTCGACACCCCTCTACACCCACCCACCCACCTCCACCCCCTCTACTCCCCTCCACTCCCCTCCACACACCTCCACTCCCCTCTACACACCTCCACACCCCCCCCACACACACCTCCACCCCCCCCCCCCCCACACACACCTCCACTCCCCCCCCACCACACACACCTCCACTCCCCTCCACATCCCCCCACACACACCTCCACTCCCCCCCCCACCCCACACACACACCTCCACTCCCCTCCACACCCCTCCACACCCCTGCACTCTCCTCCACACCTCTACCCACCCCTCCACCCACACCTGACTCTGCGTAAGTCCATTCACAGAACCCATCCTGTGGGTATATAAATAGTTTACGAGTATTGAGATTTGGCACTTAAAATGTGTACGCAATTCGTATTAAAATGCATAAGTGCTCCAGAGTTTTCCTGGTTTAAACAATTTGAAGGATTTGAAGAACTAACCCAAATTAAAGAAGAAGAAAAAGAGCCACAATGCGCTCTTTTGATTCCATGGGGCTAATAATCTTAATATGGAGAGGTAATTATGACGTGGAAGAACTGTAATTATATTTTTATCTCGATTTGAGATTAGTTTGATGGTGCTAGTTTTTGACACAATGCTTTATGGCAGACCAGTAAATCAGACGACAGCCTGGCCCGTCGCCTCCATCCTTTCATGGTCAGTCATCGCTCCCACACGTGGGTAAATCGGGTGCCCCGCTGGACGTGAATCTGGGTGGGGATCCCTGAGAGATTGTCGGTTTATGGCCGCGGGTCATCTATTATGGAAGAAGCACCTGCGGCCGTTCATCGGTAGATCTATAACAGAAGTAGGTGATGAGGGAAGGAGAAAGGCCACGCCGTCGTCTGCATAGCTAGTGTCATCTGAATAAGACAACACAAACGCCATCACCTCGGCAACAATCGCAGTTATGTTCAAAATAGTTTGAGAAATTCGGGGTTCCTGTATCAATTCGAAAATGCATTGTATTCATGCTCCTTGATTGCTGCTCAGAAATGTATCTTCATATGGTAGCATGCGAATACCCAATGGTATCAATCAGGTTTCGTGGTTCTTTGTAAATGCACGTCCTAGAAACATGTATGATCCTATCAGGAAGTGAGTGCACTGGGAAGCAGATGTCTTAAGTACGGCCTAACAACAAAATGGCGTATTTCCGGTTGTGTTATTGAACCTGCAAAAAGGTGCCACTGTATTTTTCTTCTGTTAAAAGTATTTATTATTTTAGAAATAAGATGCCAAATTATTTCATGTTCAAGGGTTCAGGGTATTTTTTAAATATTGTTTATTATTTAATTCTTTTAATTCTTTTATTAAATAATAATCCCTACCTACCCACGCACCTACTTATCCTACCTGTTTTGTTTGCCTGTGACCGGAAACACTTTTATTTAGTTCTAATTGACAATCAAAGTCTATCCCAGCATTCAATCTGCACTCATAAATCGACAAGTATATAATTAAATAGCTATAACATTTTATTTCTTCGTTGGGGTTTTACATGCTAGCAACAACTAAGGTCATATCAGTACGGGCACTGAGCTGTGATAGTGCACACTCATTGCAGCTTTATAGTCCTGCCCTACTGGGAGATCAGGCCACCAACACCATGACCCGATATCCCACCTAGTCTCATTATCCTTGTACTGAGGTAACCAGTCCTAGTAATGCCGAGTGCTAGGCTAATTAGCAACAAGTATAAATTTTGTAATTCATTGGTTTAACTTAGCAAGGGTGCGAACCCACGACCTCCCGGACATGAAGCCAACCAGTGCTCTTACCACGCATAGTTGATAGCTCAGTGCTTTTAGTGCCATTGAAGTCAATTCAACTAATTTCATTTTAGTTTTTTCTGGGACTATTGATAATGCTGTCATCTGATTGGTTAAGATTGAAAGATGGTCTTTCCACCAGTCAGCCCCCTTCCCCCATCCCTACTGTGCTCGCAACATTGCAAGACGTGTGTATGGACAGTCCAATGTAAGTGGAAGCTGACTACCTGTACATCACACTGCTTTGTAACCTGGTTTTGTGCGACATCACAAGACGCGTGTATGGACAGTTGAATGTAAGTGGAAGCTGACTACCTGTACATCACACTGCATTGTAACCTGGTTTTGTCCAACATTACAAGACGTGTGTATGGACAGTCCAATGTAAGTGGAAGCCGACTACCTGTACATCACACTGCATTGTAACCTGGTTTTGTGCAACATTACAAGACGCGAGTATGGACAGTCCAATGTAAGTGGAAGCCGACTACCTGTACATCACACTGCATTGTAACCTGGTTTTGTGCAACATTACAAGACACGTGTATGGACAGTCCAATGTAAGTGGAAGCCGACTACATGTACATCACACTGCATTGTAACCTGGTTTTGTGCAACCAGCAACTAATGAATCGTCCAAGTGACCGATCAAACCCACCAGGCATGAGTGGTTCAATCACCGCCCGTGTTATATTAAAGCTGCATAGTCCGATGAAATATCACATTTTCAAAACCAAACCAATTATCTAGATTTGATTTGACATACCTAACTTAGATACGGATGCACTTAGTAAGCATTGTTTTCTGCGTAGAAGGCAATACTGAGTAAATTTAGCATAACCTGTTACTGCATAAGTCTATGATGTTAGATTTTTGGCAAGCTTGTCAAAACTAATTTTCCATGTTTGCACTCAAAATATCTCAAAAGTTTACCATTTAAAATAAAAGTAACTTTGAACTAATGTAAAGTAGGTACTAGTGATTGATCCAATATATTTATCTCAGAAAAAATTCAAAACCATCGGACTATGCAACTTTAAACTCAAGAAAGAAACTGGGTCAGTGCCGCGCAGAGGCGGGTCAGGAGCTGGCACAATGGAGTTGTAGTGCATACTTTCAACCATGTGGCAGCAGCAGCACACAAACGGTTGGTTGGTTGTTGGAGTTTTACATCCTGGCAACATCCACGGTCATATCAGGATGGGTACCGACTTGTAGCAGTGTGCACTCATGGTGACTTTATACTGCTGCCCCACTGTGAGACCAGGCCACTGGCACCATGACCCAATATCCCATTCAGTCACATTATCCTGTCACTGAGCCTAACCCTATCTTATTAATGCTGAGCGTCAGGCTAGGAAGTGGCAAGTATACTTTTTTATAAGTCATTCGTATGACTCCACCAAACTTCCGATCTCCCGCACGCGAGGCCCGCGCTCTACCGATTCAGCCACCGCGCCCGGTAAACACACACATGGACAAAGGCGAAATAAATATGGGTACCGTTGTTATTTATATTCATATAATAGATTACCGGCGTGTGTGTGTTACCTGGTTACCGTGTGAGATAATTCGACATGCGTGTTGTCAGTGCAGCTGTCACTCAGACTAATCTGCTCTTATTGTTCCAGGTGAGTGTAATAAACACACCCTGCTGTACCACAGGTGAGTGGAGACCCCATGTCATCACAACATGTCATCACAACATGGCATCACCACATGTCACCACCCCATGTCACCACCCCATGCCATCACCACATGGCATCACCACATGTCACCACCCCATGTCACCACCCCATGTCATCACCCTCATGTAATCACTCATGCCATCACCCCATGTCATCACAGTACATCACCACCACATGTCATCACCCCATGTCATCACCCCATGTCATCACCCCATGTCATCACCCCATGTCATCACCCCATGTCACCACGTCATGTCACCACCACATGCATTCATCCCATGTCACCATCCCATGTCATCACCACATGTCACCACCCCATGTCACCACCCCATGTCATCACCACATGGCATCACCACATGTCATAACCACATGACATCACGCCATCTCATCACCCTCATGTAATCACTCATGCCATCACCCCATGTCATCACACAATGTCACCATCCCATGTCATCACCCCATATCAACGGTTTGTGTGTGCAGTCTGTGATCAAACAGCTGAATTCTCATCATTTATCATTTTACCAAGCTGTCTTCACGATTTGCATAATACTCACAATTCCCACTATATTTATGGTATTTAATGAGTACAATATAACCATTATATTATCCTTATCGCTTCATGTGCATTGTATTTTCTGTGCGTGTATTATGTAAATTGTATATATTATGTGTACTAAGATATGTAATAAACTTAGTGTCATGCTATAACCTGTTAAATAGGTTGTTTGTTATATATTATATGTTGCATATATAACACATATCTCTCTCTCTATATATATATATATATACACTCAAAACAACCGTATATAAGTAAATATGTACACACACACACATATATATATACTCATATATATATATATATATATATATATATATATATATATATATATATATATACTCATATAAACAGTTTGGCCCCTGGTAAACAGAATAACAAGAGACTGAAGTGGTTGAGAAGAGTATATATTCTCTGGCGGGAATATGTTAATTACCCACCTAAAATGTTAAAATCTGACCATCCGAGCGGGTCTGGCAGCGGTAGTGACCAGATGCAGCTGGGATCCGGGTGGCCAGGAGCCACTCACAGGTGGCACCCTAGTGGCAGAGGCAGGAACTAACCTCTATGGAGTAGTACAGTAGGTAATAACTAAGTCCTATGACAGTAGTACAGTAGGTAATAACTAATATAGAGAGAAGTGATAAGTGATAGTGTCCTTGTTTATATTCCCATAATAGATTATAGAGCACATATATTATATCTCACATAGGAAGTCAGCACTCCGCTATCTGTCAACGCACCCCTAACGGACTGTCCATAAACTATTGGTGCTCACAATGTAAGCTGCAGAGTTATGTTGTGAAGTAGGAAAGCGTTACTGGTATCGACCACACTCAGTGCATTGATATATTGATTGATTGATTGGTGGTTGCTTTAAGCCGTGTCGGCAGCATAGGCCATATTCACGGCGAGACATTTTTGTTTTTTGTTCAAACCATCGCTTTTACATGTAAAAGCAGACAATCAAATATGTGCCAATAGACAGTCATTAAATTAAAAAGCTCACAATCATATATTTGTGGCCATGGGAAAGAAATTCCCATAGAAAAAGAAATTTGTTATTAATAATTGAGCAGAAAAGCATGTGTAAGCCACCAGTGGCCAATACGGCAGCGGCTAAGATTTAGTAAGAACCACTTGGTCTCGCCGACATCCCCCATGAGTCTGTGGTGGTTTTCCCACAGTTGGTTCAATTTATTTAAGTTTATTAATGTTTTCATCCCACTCATGTTGCCATTTGGATTTTATGTGGGTGGCTATTAGTCGTTTCAGATCAGAGTGAGGGATCAGACACGGTTCAAGATCACAGTTTGGGGGCCTTCTTCGCAGCCCGATCAGCTCGTTCATTTCCTTGTATGCCGGCATGGCCAGGCACCAAGCACAGGTGGATGTCATACCCATCCGTTGCCAGTTGGTTCATTTTATAAATGACCGTTGCTAGAATTGGGTGATCCATTTTCAGTCCAGCAACAGCCAGGAGGCAGGAGAACGAATCACTGTATATAACATAGTTAGTGTGGTTGGATACGTCGATACACTCCAATGCGAGAAGGAGTGCTCGGGCTTCCGCAGTGAAAATCTAGCTCTGATCGGCCAAGCGTATGCCAAATTTCTTCCATCGGCAGACTGCCACAGCAGCTACCCGGCTTTGGTCTTTCGAACCATCAGTGTATTGGAGAGATGGTCTGCAAACTGGCCTTGAATCTCTGCATGTAGTCCTTGGTATTCGAGTTGATGTGTCCCAGACTTCCTCAGTTCCGTGAGTCCGAGGATAACTGACGGCTTCCTCAATGACCAAGGGGGATGTTCTGGGACTTTGGCATCCTCCAACATGCCCAAATCCACGCCTCAGGCCTCCAAATGAGGTTTCATTCGGAGCCTCGGTGGCCGGATGTAATTGGGCCTGGCTACATACCAGGATTCGTCATGTTGTTCGAATAGACAATTGTGTGCAGGATTAAATGCATTAGTTTTTATCTTGACTACATATTGCATGGCCAGTTTGATTCTCCTGTTGTTAAGTGATGGTTTGTTGGCTTCGACGTACAGGCTCTGAACCGGTGAGGCATGGAAGGCCCCAAGGGCCATGCGCAGCCCCTGGTGATGGACCGTGTCTAGCAGCCCAATATACGATTTCCTTGCGGAACCATATACTATGCTGCCGTAATCCACTCGTGACCGAACCAAGGTTCGGTACACGGAGAGCAGAACAACTCTGTCGTCTCCCAACTCTGAGCTGGACAGCACCCTCAGAATATCTAATGCTTTCAGGCATCTTGTTTTCAGGTACTTTATATGTGGCACGAAAGACATTTTTGCATCGGAAATGAGGCCAAATGGGATCCCCATCAAGGGTCAGCTCCAGTTCCGCATGCATTCTATGCAACAGGCAGAAGTGCATGCAGACTGTTTTGGTCTTGGAAAATTTGAATCCATTCACAACTGATCATCGATGAATCCCATTTATGCTTAGTTGTAGCTGTCTCTCTATGACATTCATGTTAGCACCGCTGTAATATATAACAAAGTCGTCCACGAAAAGACTACAGGAAACCCCCCGCTTTACAGCAGCAGCAATACCATTGACCTTGACCCCGAAAGAGGTGGGGACGACACCCGACTCCAGATGTTGTTGAAGAGTTGAAGCAACAGTCTCAGTGCAGGTTCAGGGAGATGTTTAAAAAATTGAGAATGAATTCCATCAGGTCCAACTGCTGTGTCATGCAAGCTTTCCAAAGAACACCTCAACTCACCCATACTGAATGGGGAGTTGTAGTGCTCCTCGCCATCAGAGGAAAAGTCCAAGAGCTTTTGCTTTTGGCATTGCCTGATGGCCAGAAAGCCCAGAAGGCCATTTCCTAAAGACGAGCTTCCAGCAAAGGTGCAAGCCAATTCTTCACTTATTTCGTCGAGTGATGTGAGAATGGTGCAGTTGTGTTTCAAGTGCTGGACTCCAGAAGAATCACCTCCCCTTCATTTGATTCTCCTGATCATTGTCCACACTTTGCCCAACGGCGTGCCCTTGGTGATGCTAGAAACAAATCGTCTCCAACACTGCCTCTGCACTTCTTTGATCGTTCTGCGAGCGCAAGCCCGCAGAATTCTATAGAGCGCCAGATTTTCAGTAGTCGGTCTCCTGTGGAATTTACACTGAACTTTCTTTCGTTCCTTACTAGCCCTCCTACAGCCATCATCCAACCATGGAGGTTTCAGACGCTTGGGAGTTGCCGAGGTCTTCGGAACAGTTTTCTCTGCGATCCATCTGAGCATCTCAGCGAAGGCATTGATGTCACTGATGTCTGGAGTGAACTCCTCGCGACATAGGGTCTGGAAAGTGGGCCAGTCTGCTTTACGAAGCCGCCAGCTCCTCTCTCGCTCTATGGGAGATGCCCCCCCCCCCCCCCCCCGCAATTGAGAACAATTGGGAAGTGGTCGCTCCCGCAGAGTTCGTCCTAGACCTTCCACGAAAAGTCCAGCGCCAGTTCTGGTTCTACAATGCTGAGATCGATGGCAGAGTATGTTCCATAACCGGGGTGCAAATATGTGTATGAACCGTCGTTCAATACACACAAAGCGTGACCGGCCACAAGGTCCTCAATTCTCTTGCCTTTAGCGTTCCTATTGTCCCCCCCATCCCCATAATGAGTTGTGGCCGTTAAAGTCACCCATAAGTAAATATGGGGACGGTAACTGGTCCACAAGGGCATCCAGTTCTTGTAAAGTGAGAATGGAGCTCGGAGGAATGTAAATGGAACAGAGAGTTACAGTCTTATGCAGCGTCAGATGAACAGCTACAGCCGGTAGTGTTGCATCTAGCGCCACTGGCGTACATACCACATCACATCTGACCAAGATGGAGGAGCGGCCAGCGCCTCGGTCTCCATCTAGTGCATGCTTGTTATAAATGGTGTAGCCTTGAAGACTTTATATAAGTTTCTTGTAGGCAAACAGCAAGTGGATTGAGGATGCAACAAAGAAGAGACAACTCTTTAATGTTGCTCCTAAAACCTTGGCAGTTCCTTTGGATAAGAGATCCACCTGTCACTGTCATTTTGGAGCAGTGACAGGTGGTCTCCCCCTCGCTTTTGAGGGGGAGTGGGGGTGTTGGGGGATAGACTTTGACTGCGGGTTTCCGCAGTCTCAGGCATTTCAATATCAGCCAGCGCCTGATATCGATTTAACGTTAAGTTTTTGGAGATCGATGACCCCCTGGACATTTTGTCCGTAGGGGTCAAGGATCCCTTTGGAACTTGGTCCGACAAATTCTTCTTCTTCTCTTTGGGCATCGCCGGCTCGGCCAGCGTCTGCACCACAATACTATTATTAATATTATTTGTTTTGGTCAAAACCGGAGTCGGATTCGGGACTGGGGTGAAGGTAGTGGGCTTCCCCCCAGTCAACCACGTTAGTTCAGTCTGGCATTGAATTGTCCTGTTGGAGACATTGGCCGCCACAGCATAGCTCTTGGTGGTTGGCGAGGGAGTATTCGCCTCAGCCAACCTTCAAGCTTCTGGGTAGCTTAGCCGCTTTTCAGTTTTGATCTGCTGAATGAGCTTTTCTTTTTTCCAGACAGGACAGTCTTTAGATATGGCCATATGGTCACCCAGGTAATTGGAACATTTTGACTGGTTTTGACAACTGGCGTTGTCATGACCTTTCTGACCACACTTAAAACAGATGATTTCATTTTTGCATCTATCCTTGCCATGACCAAACTTTTGGCATTGGAAGCACCAAAGTGGTTTGGGATGAAGACATCCACATTCACACTAAGGTATCCAATTTTCAAATTCTTGGGCGGAAAAGGCTTGCCAAACGTGAGGATATATGTCGCGGTTTTATGGACTTGTTATCCCTCTTTATAACTATTCTTCGTACGTTTAACACTCCTTGAGACTTGAGCTCATGCGCTATCTCATCCTCACCAACATCATCAAGATCTCTAGTCTGGATTACTCCTTTGCTAGAGTTCAGAGTTCAATGAGGAGAGGCCTTGATGCCGACGCCTGCTAGCGCGCTTGCATGTAGCAGATTGTCGGCATGTGCTTTTTTAGCACACTCCACCAGAATATGTCCAATTCATAGCTTTTTCACATCTTTAACTGTGCCAGCGATTCCCATAATGCCCTCGTGAATGGCAAAAGGGGAAAGTTTGGCAACTGATGCCTTGTCATTCAATGATTCAATCATAATGAATCATGGCCAATCATCAGCATTCGGACGTGAGTCTGAATCCGAGTCCGATTTCGTTTCCGTGTCTAATAATCTTTTTTTATTTGAGGGGATTTGTGTAGCCATATTGAGTTGTTTTTGGTTTGTCATCCTCGCTCCCCACCCACCACAGAGCCCTCAAAATTGGGGCGTGTAGCGCTGCAGTAACCGACAGATACACACCGGGAATACGAGGATAATATACTCTAGGATGGAGGCAAAAAAGCATAACCAATACTAGATTGACCCTAGCGACCACCTTCTAGGAAGTGAAGAATGACTTCGTAATTGTGTAACTATAAATATGATTGATTGATTGATTGGTGGTTGCTTTATGCCATGTCGGCAGCATAGCCCATATTCACGGTGAGAAATGTTTGTTTTTTGTTCAAACCATCACTCTTACATGTAAAAGCAGACAATCAATTATGTGCCAATAGACACTCATTAAATTAGAAAGATCACACTCATATATTTGTGGTCAAGGGAAACAAATTCCCATAGAAAAATAAAAGTTGTATTAATAATTAATAGAATCTATTTAGTAAACTATATGAGGTGGTACAGTCCAGCTGCCCTCAAAAAGGCTAAAATGTTTTCCTGTTTTACCTTAGTAAAAAGGTCATGCATACTGTCTGCAGTGTAGAACTATTGGTGCAGGACCAACAAATCAATGCAACTTAGTAAAATGTGTCAGCAGGGACGGACACCCAATACATTCAGCAGGGAGGTTCCCCCTTGAGCAGAAAAGCATGTGTAAGCCACGAGTGGCCAATACGGCAGCGGCTAAGGTCCCGCCGACCTTCCGCATGAGTCTGTGGTGGTTTTCCCACCACAGACTCATGCGGGAATGTTATGGGGTAATGTTATATATACATGACTCATGTATATATCATACAACAACTGTATTCATAAATATGAATACAGTTGTTGTATGATATAATATATCCATTCTCCATTAATCTACTTAGGGCTTGGCATGACCAGCCAATTGATTGGAACTGGCCATTCCAACCTCTCGTCTAGATGAAGTCGAGGCCAAAGTGTAGTGTTGGTCCACAAGGAGCCTTGGCCCCCTTGCAGTCCTCAGGCACCAGGATCCCTTTCTCCACCAACACAAGCCGCGACTCACTGCAAACGAGTCGCCCCATTTGTCACCTTTTACGATCTTCAAGGGGGTGCAGAGGACCTATTCTAACCCGGTTCCTCATGGGGGACACGCAGTGCAGGGTCACGTTTGCTGAGTAAAAGGTTGTTGTATGGCCTGGAGGACTACCTCTAAGCCAATCTAATTTTGAGCCATTGTCACTTCATATGAACCACAATATGTAGTATGTGTACACGATATGGATACATAATATAATATATATGTATCATATACAATATATGTATCATATGAAATATATAATGCACAAATATGTAGTGGTATTATACACATAATAATATAATATACATTATATAAATATAATATATACAATGATATATATTATTATATATATATTTCATTATTAGGACACAATATGCAATATATTATACATATATTATATATATATGTTATTGATGAATTGATAATTGATTGTTTAACGCCACATACACAAAAAGTATATGCAATATAATATAGATAATACATAATGAATTGGTCGTAATGCTCGCATTGCGTTGTGGTGGTGGGGGAGGGGGGGGGTGCGGGGGGGGGGGGATCGGGTGGTGTGGGGGGAGCCGATCGCATTGCGTTTGATTCGTGGCGGGGGAGGAGCACCCCCCCTCCTGCCTCCCTCCCTGCCGGACCGTTGGCTCGCTGACATAACTCTTCCCCCCCCCCTCTCCCTCGGCCCTTATAACCGGCCGCCCTAGCTGCTCCTAGCCACTCGCCTATCATCACCCTCCAGGCCCGGACCATATTTTCTACTTTGGCACCTCTCTTCACACGAGGGCCGTCACACTCCGCCGCCTCACGCGATGCCGCCTCACGCGACGCCGCCTCACACGACGCCTCCCGCCTCACGCCGCCTCGCCTCCCGGGCCAACGCTCACCCACACACTCACCCATCATGCCAGCCGGCTCGCGCCGAGGCCGGAGCCCCGAGGCCGCCTCACAGGACGCCGCCTCCGCGACCTCCGCCGCCCCCAGCCTCCAGTCGGAGGCCACCTCCTGGGCGAGCGCCGTCGATGCCCGGATGGACGCCCAGGCCGCCACCATGCAATGCCAGGCCGGCACCATCGACCACCTCACAGCCTTGGTCGAGTCCATCACCCTCACCCCACCTCGGGCCTCAACCTACCCGGACCCTGCCGCCCTGCCTCCGCCTCGGGCCCCGGCCGCCTCGCCCCCATCCATAGCCGACCGCATCGCAGATATGCTGCAGGAACTCGCCGCCGGGACTGGAGGGGGTGCCCCCCCGGCCACGCACCCGCGCCTCCTCGCCGACCCCGCCTCTCCGACGCCCGCCTACGCCTCTGCGACGCCCGCCAGCGACGTCCACCCGACCTACCAGCCCTACGTCAGGCGCGGCCTCTACGCCACACAGCAGGCCGCCTCCGCCGCCCCCCGGCCTGCCTCCATCCACCCAGCCCCCGACCGCTCCCCTGCATCCGCGGCCGACGCGGTCAGGGAGATCCTGGAGTCCGCCGAGGCGCAGCGAAGCGGGCGGCGAAAAGGTATACCCCCAGGTTACCTTTTCCCTCACGACCTCATTGAGAGAGGCCCCGAGGGGAAGGCTCTGAAGCGCGGCGAGGCGACCAAGGAGGAGTACAACCTCGCCCTCCGCATGCTCGAGTCCCACCCCTCCTTCCCCACCGACGCCCTCCCCGGATTACTTCACCACAATATCACCGTCCTCAGGGACGCCGTCACCCATCCTTGGCCTACCGTCCGGCGATACTCGGAAACCATCTTCGCATGGGTTGCCGAAGGCCGCCCTCGCGGATGGGTGGCGCGACCCAGTCGCGATCAACACCGTAAGGATGGACGTGATCACCGCCCCCGCGACTGCCTCCGGGGGCGGAGCCAGACTACTCCCCCCCCCCAACCCGCGCCCGCCCCACCCTCCCCCCACACACTCCCGCCCACCAACGCCGACCACGCACACCCTACCAACCCGAGAGGGCATAAGGGTACCCTGCCCCGCCTGGAAACAGAGACCCCGCCTCGTGCGATCTCGCCCCCCCGGTGAGGCCCGGTGACAAGGCCGAGGAGGTGGCTCGCATGTGTGTACTGCTGTGAATGTGCGCCGCATTCTTAACCTGTGCATAGTAGCCGCGGTCTGCTTTACCAAGCGCACCCGCACGGGCTCAGCGCTCCCGCGATCAACTCGCGGATTTTAGCCGGCGGCGGCGACGTGGCCCCACCCCCGCAACACACCCACACACGCCGCACACACCCCCCCCCCGCACCCACCCCCGCTAACACACACCGAACCCTGGAGACGAAACGGCCTGCCAACACCCGACACCGCCACCGCCCTCAGATCTCAAGCCGACACAGACCGCCCGCCAACACCCGATACCACCCCCCGCCGCCTCCCTAAGCACCCCCGCTACGCCCGCGCCAACCGCCGCCCGGCCAACCGGCACCACCCTATCCTCACATCTCACGCCGACCCCCCCCCCCTAACCCCCGCCGAACCGCTCCCGCCAGGCGCCTCCCCTCACATCTCCGCCGCAACCCTCCCCTCACATCTCAACCGCCCGAACACCGCACCCACCCCCGCCAAACCGCTCCCGCCAGGCGTCTCCCCTCACATCTCCGCCGCAACCCTCCCGCCTCCACCATTCCCAACCGCCGAACACGCCCCCATCCCCGCACCCGCACCAGGCTCCAACCACCCCCCTAACACCGGGCCCCGGCGACACTGCATACATAGGGCCTTGCCCGGCCTCCAGCCCCCGCCCCCGGCGTTCCCGCACACATGCACTTCCCTCTCCAACCCCTCCGCCCTCCTCCCCCCCAACACCCCCCCCTCCCCCTCTCCACATCCCCCTAACATCCCCCCCGCCCCCCCGCCTCCTCCCCACCCCCCCCACCCCTCCTCCCTACACACCCCACAGCACCCGCCCCCCACACCTATTGCCGCCCGCTCCCCCCCCCCCAGGCGACCTCAGCGAGACCGTCGCAGAGGTCGTCAACCCCAGCATTCAGGACACCCTCCCCGCCGCCCCCTCCTGCGGCCCCACTCCTACCGCCTACCGCCCCACCCTCCTCTCCATATGGCCCCACCTATCCGGCGCCGCCTGGAGCCGCCACCCCACCTTCTCCCGAGCCTACCATACCCTCCGCGATACGAGCCTCCCTAATTTTTTGGCCGCCCGCATCCCCCTTCCCTCAGGCCTCCACATCCCCGCCTGGCGCGCCCGCCTCCGAGACCACCCCGATAAGGACCTGGTAGACCCCCTCGAGTACGGCTTCGCAGCCAATTACTCCGCCAGCACCCCTCCCCGGCCCACATACACCAACCATCGGGAGGCCCCCGAGCACCAAGTCCACCTTCGCGACTTCATTGCCACGGAGCTCGCCCACGGTGCCCTCGCCGGCCCCTTCACCACCCCCCCCCTTCACCCCCTGGGCCCAGGTCTCCCCCATGATGACCCGCCCCAAATCCGACCCGGGCAAGAGGCGGGTCATCGTCGACCTCTCTTACCCCACTGCCCACAGCGTTAATGCTGGGATACCCCGCCGCGAGTACCTGGGTAGGCCCCACGCCTACCGGCTCCCATCCGTGGCCGA
The DNA here is from genome assembly GCA_030323885.1 of Branchipolynoe longqiensis. Taxonomy (NCBI): domain Eukaryota; kingdom Metazoa; phylum Annelida; class Polychaeta; order Phyllodocida; family Polynoidae; genus Branchipolynoe; species Branchipolynoe longqiensis. The sequence goes on along the minus strand of CM059194.1, from coordinate 73,963,316 downwards.
CGTGGGCCGCCGCCTCATCGGACTGGGCACCGGGGCCTACACCTGTACCGCGGACATATCCAGGGCCTACCGCCAGCTACGGGCCGACCCCCTCTCCTGCCCCCTATATGGGATCGCCTTTGAGGGCGCCACCTATGTCGACCTCGCCCTCCCCTTCGGCTGCTGCTCCTCGGGCGCCGCCTGTGTCAGGGTGACCGCCGCGGTGGCCTGGATCCTCCGGCGCGAGGGCTTCCACGCCCACGTGTACGTCGACGACTTTGTCGGGTGCGAGCTCACCTACCTCAGGGCCCGCCAGGCATTCGACGGCTTCATTGCCCTTGTCGGCGCCCTCGGCCTGGAGGTCGCCCCCGGGAAGTGCCACCCTCCGGCGATGCGAGTCTCCTGGCTCGGATTCGCCGTCGACAGCGAGGCCATGACGATTCGCATCGCCCCCGACAAAGTCGACGAGCTCGTCGCCGACTGCGAGGCCCGGGCCGCCCGGCCTACCCTCGGGCGCCAGGAACTTCACAGTATCCTCGGCCGCCTCAACCACGTCGGCAGCTGCGTCCTCCCCGCGAGGAAGTTCATGGCGCGGCTCCTCGCGGCCCTCCGCAGCTGCCGCGGGTTCGCCGCCATCACCCTCGGGGACGACGCCCTCCGGGACCTGGCCTGGTTTGCGGCCTACGGGCGCGCCACCAACGGCCTCCACCTCCTCCGTCCGATGGGGACCCGGAGGATCGTCATCGAGTGCGACTCCTGCCTCACCGGAGGCGGGGCCTACTCCCCCAGGCGCTACTACGCCCGAGGGTACTCGAGGGTCTTCCGGGGACGCTTCCCTGCAATCCATGAGCTGGAGGTGGTCAACCTGGTCGTGGCCCTCCGCGCCCTCCTTCCGGCGGACGTCGCGGGGGCCAACGTTGTCATTAACACGGACAACATGGCCTCCGCCGCCTCCCTCGACTCGGGGCGGGCCCGCGACCTCACCCTCGGGACGTGCGCCCGGGAACTCTGGCTCATGGCGGCCGAGGCCTGCTTTGAACTCACCATCGTACACAAGCCCGGCACCGACCTCGTCCTCGCCGACGCCCTAAGCTGCGCCCACCTCCCTGGTCGATGGGCTGGTGTTGCCCGAGACGAGGTCGCCCGCCTCGGGCTTGAACGCACCGATGCCAACCATGACGACTTCCCCTAAAACCTTGCCCTCTAATCCAGGGTACACCGCCACCGAGATCGCTGCCGTGGACGGCCTCCGCATCGCCGCCCTCGCCCCCTCCACCTGGAGGAACCGACGTCGACAGGCCCGAGGCTACGTCCAATTCGCCTCGGGCCACCACTGGGACCCTCTCGCCCCGACGCCCTTCGACGTCGCTGCATACACCGCCTCGCTCTACGCCCGCCCCCTGGCGCCGGCCTCCGTCCGGAACGCCCTCTCCGGGGCACGCTTCTGGCTGGAGGCGGCCGGGGGCGACCCGAGCGCCTTCACCTCGCGCCTCGCCAGGGACGTCTGTCGCGGCGGGGAGCGGGCCTCCGGCCACGTTGCACGCCCCGCCCCGCCTCTGACGCCTACCATCCTCGCCGCCGTCGCCCACCATCTCGCCCTCGCCGGGCCCTCGGGCGTCGTCCCCCGGGCCGCCCTCCTCCTCGGGTACTACGGGATGCTACGGCAGTCTAGCCTCCTCTCCCCCAGCCCCGAGGTGTGGGGCGGCCCTCACACCATCACACGCGGCGACGTCGCCCCCGCCCCCGGGGGGCTGCGCGTTACCCGCCGGACCACCAAGACCATCGCGCTGCCCTCGGGGGCGGTTGCCCTCTTCATCCCCGCTTCGCCCGGGCGCCCGCTCTGCCCCGTCGCCGCCTGGACCGCCTCGGTGGCCCTCGCCCCTGCCTGCTCCGCCGATCCTGCCTTCATCCTGCCCTCCGGCCGCCCCCTGGACCCTCGGACGCTCACTGCCATCCTGCGAGGCGCCCTCACGGCCCTCGGGGTGCCCGCCCCCGACGGTTATACTCTCCACAGCCTGCGCCGGGGGGCGGCCCAGGCTTGTCAGCGCGCCGGGGTCCCCCTCTCGGACATCATGGAGCAGGGGACCTGGACCTCCGCCTCGGTCCACGCCTACGTGCCGCGGATCGCCGCCTCGGGCGCCCCTCGAGCCCTCTCCTCAGTTTTGGTGGAGGGCTCCTCGGGCCACCTCCCTCCCGTCTGAGTTCATACCTCAGAGAACAGTAACCTCGGGCATGGCCTCTGGAGATACTGACTCTTCAACTCTGTACCTATGACATTTTATCTTCAGTGATAGAGGTTACCTCATTGACCCTCTTTGTAGTCATACACTTCCTCATATTGCCTTGTCATCTGAATAAAATGTTTTTATTCCAACTCCTCTCTTCTCTCCTTCCTCGTCACGTATCAAAATGTAAAATACATATATGATATACAATATTATAATTTAATTTCTCTAATATATATAATATGTAATTGTTCTCGGCATCTGCTTACCGGTAATAAAGCAAAGACTGAAGAAGGTAGTAGCAGTTTTAATTGCGCCACATTTTCCCCTGTATCTAGGGACGTTGTCAGTGTGCTGACATTCAGGCAGACTCCAGTGATCCAGACCTTATAAGCCCCCTCTACTGAACCCGATGAGGCTCGGAGACCTGTCCGCCTAATTAGGCGTGCTCACACAGATCGGCTTATTGGGGAAGTGGCATCATTTTACATAGGGAAGGTGTTCCCTCACCGTATATAATCAGTATGCTATATATATATATATATATATATATATGTTCCCTCAACGTATGTAATCAGTATGATATATATATATATATATATATATATATATGGATAGTGATAAGACTGTTATCACGTGTAATAATCTCTCTAGTGTCCTGCTCCTAGCCCCCTCCCACTCACTCGGTATATATATATATATAAATATATATAAATATATATATATATTAGAGATATATATATATATATATATATATATATATATATATATAATGAGTCAGCCTCACGAAAACGGGCCAATCGGTGGTCAAGTGAAGATGTCGGCATCGCAATTCTTAAAAGTGTAGTGCATTTCGTTGTTTCATATTAAATTATCCTAGAAACAAATAAGGTTGTTGTATTTTCTCGACCTATGCATTCAGTATAAATTTAAGGACGTTCCAACATCTCTGTCAATGCTAAACTATAATTATACCGATCGACGCCGACATCCAATGTTCGACGCCGACAACTTTAACAGATGTCGGCGTCGCAATTCTTAAAGTCTCATGCATTTCTTTGTTTTATATTAAATTATCCTAGAAACAAATACAGCTGTTGTATCTTATCGACCTATACATTCAGTATAAATTTAAGGACTTTCCAACATCTCTGTCAATGTTAAACTATAATTATACTGATCGACGCCGACATCCATGCTCGACGCCGACAACTTCCACCAATTGGCCTCTTTTCGTGATCCTGACCCATATATAATATATATATATATATATATATATATATATATATATATATATATACACACACACACACACATATATCTTCCGTCACCGTATGTAATCAGTATGCTAGATGTGATGTATAAGAATCATGGGAGTATAAAGGTGCGAAAGGGAATTTCTCTATATGATCACCCATATGTTGTGCACTATTTTATGGGTGACTCCTTTTCACAGTTGAGCCAGGTGGCGCTAGCATCCCCAAACCCCACCAGTGGCGCAAAATACTGTCACTCGCGTACTGGAATTTGTATAATGATATATATAAGGTCTTTCCTCACTGTACGTAATCAGTATGCTGTATATAATATGTATGTATATACCTATATATATATATAATAATTAAAAATCCTTAGAGCAAGTGGTACAGGCGTGAGTCAGAGCCAGGCGCGGAGCATAATATGTTTGCATCAAATATGTACACGAGTCTGTCTCACGAAAATGGGCCATTTGGTGGTTTTAATAAGAAAATGCACAAAAGAGTGGGAATGCATCTCCAAAATACCCTAGATTAAAGTGTCCTGCATGGGAAAGGTTGTAAGGAACAACGCTGTGTAAACCATGGTTAGAAATATTTTAAAATGTTAAAAATAGGAAATCTTACCTGTTGCCTAAAAGGAAGACAAAAGAAGGTAAATTTCCATTTGGGTCATGTAGTGTTAAAAAAATGAGGTTGCATTAATGGAGATTTCCTTACAAAATCCTATGGACTGTACACATTGAGGGAAACCCGTGAAAAAAAGGGTTCATCAATGTATTTGTCTAAATGACCTCTATTTTGAAAGAGCGATTTTGGTCAATTTAACAGATGTGGGCATCGCAATAGTTAAAGTGTAGTACATTTCATTGTTTCATATTAAATTATCCTAGAAACAAATAGGGTTATTGTATTTTCTCTACCTTTACATTCAAGATAAATTTAAGAACTTTTCAACACCTCTGTCAATGCTAAACTCTAATTATGCCATTCGACGCCGACATCCAATGGTCGATGCCGACATCGTTAACAGATGTCAGCGTCACAATTGTTAAAGTGTAGCGCATTTCTTTGTTTCATATTAAATTATCCTAGAAACAAATAGGGTTATTGTATTTTCTCTACCTTTACATTGAGAATAAATTTAAGAACTTTCAAACACTTCTGTGAATGCTGAACTATAAGTATGCCGTTCGACGCCAACATCCAATGGTCGACACCGACATCTTTCCCCCATGCATCAATTGGCTTATTTTCGTGAGACTGACTCACTGTACATATGGTGTAAAGGCAGAAAGTAGTTTTAGTCTAAACTTGATATATTATGCATGCTACGACCTCTACCAGTACATTTGGCTGATATGGAGAAATTAGACTTATATATATATATATATATATATGTGTATATATATATATATATATATATATATAGACATATATGCTTATATACTATATATAGAAGAAACCTGTCCTACGAGGTGTGGCTTTTTGTTATATGGAGACGTTGCGGTAGTGTGGCCATGAGGGAAATCCCACAGTCGGGTGCATCTCATGGGAGATCAGTTTTAAGCGCAGTAATTGGATGTGGCATATATTAAACCTTAAACGCTTGGTGACTTTTAATGTGCACACGTGACACACTGGTGTTGAGTTCCGGCGTGCCCCTTTAAGGCGGTTCTACATGCCCCTTTAAAGAGCATGATAGCTTCCAACACGGCCCTCAGTGTCAATCAATCAATAGTTCAATCCTCTAGTCGAGGGTTGGATGCAATGGTTCTCCACTTGTCCCGATGTTGTGCTGTTCTGATAGACTGTGAATAATTCAAGCCTGTCCACTGTGAAATATTTGTAAACCATGATGTTCTTGGTCTCCCCCTCCCTCTGCTGCCATTCACCTTCCCTTCCAACAATGTATGGTATATTGAACTCTGACGAATGATGTGGCCAAAATAAATAAGTTTCTTTGTCTGTATAGTGGCAAACAAGCTTTTCTTATTTTTAATTTTTCTGGAATCTGTCCGCTTACACTGTCTCAGTGTAAGCGGACAGATTTCGTGGGTTTGCTGTGATCTCTTCTCGGATGTGGAACCAAGGGCTCGGTTCACCTGAGAACTACTCTCCTACTGCACTACTTCAACCACTCTCGTAACTATAGTAACATAGCACTGTACTACTACAAACACTGTCCTAATATAGCTGCTGTTCGACCTCAACCACTGTCCTAATATAGCTGCTGTTCTACTACAACTACTGTCCTAATATAGCCACTGTCTTACTACAACCACTGTCCTAATATAGTCATTGTCCTACTACAACCATTGTCCTAATATAGCCATTGTCTTACTATCACAACTATCCTAATATAGCTACTGTCCTACAACCACTGTCCTAATATAGCCACTGGCCTATTACAACCACTGTCCTAATAGTAATATAGGCACTGTACTGATACAACCATTGTCCTAATATAACCACTATCCTACTACAACCACTCTCCTAATATAGCCAATGTGCTACTACAACCACTGTCCTAGTACAACCACTGTCCTAATATAGCCACTGTACTACTACAACCACTGTCCTAATATAGCCACTGTCCTACTACAAGCACTGTCCTACTGCAACCACTGTCATAATATAGCATGGTTCTACTACAACAACTGTCATAATATAGCATGGTTCTACTACAACCACTGTCATAATATAGCATGGTTCTACTACAACCTCCCCGTCCTGATATGACCTTAGATGTTGCTGGGACGTAAAACAACAACAACTACAACCACTGTCCTAATATAGCCGGGTTCTACTGCAATCACTATGCTAATGTTGCCAGTCTACTTCTGTAACCACCGGATTAATTTGACCGCCATACTAACAAAGCACTCTATTAAAAAAGTGTTGGAAGACAATTTGGTTAGCAAAAGATCTCTCTCTCTCTCTATATATATATATGTATATATATACATTCAGTAAAACCTCTCGAAATCGACCGACCTGGTGACCGACTTTAGGTGGTCCATTTAGGAGGTGGTCGGTTTAGGAAGTTAGAAAATGGTCAGTTACTTTTGTCAACTCCACTAGCGGTGTTCTATTTGAATTTCTAGCAACTCGGATGACCCGAGTCGCCCGGGTCATGTTAATCGAATACGCGCATGTGCTTAACCCCGATCATAGACTGTAAAACCACTGAGAATCTAAACCGCGATGTTGGAACCTCTCGCTTCCCAACACCCCTTATTCTCTGTAGGCCCGCCTGTAACTGGGCACTCTGCTTCCCGCCGCCTGGGAACCGACTTCAACGGTCTCCCAGCATTCACTTCAAATTGCATACAGTGCACAGGGCCGCTCACAGGGGGCGCCACCGTGGTCTATGTCATAATAACAGGGTCAGCTAGATAGGATAAGTGCTAACTATTACATAGGGAACTGAAGATCGGTAGTGTCCTTGTTTATATTCCCATAATGGATTATAGAGCACATATAGATCACGGTAGAGCTTGTTCATGAAGCCTGCAGATGTCATCTGTGTACAAACTATAGGCGGTGCAGAGATTAGGTCACCATCTTGAGCTGCTCTCATCTGTTCACATGGAATTGCTCAACCCTGAACTTTTCAAACTTGAGGCCTGAACTTCCACTCATGCCGGTCATTCACCTCCCTGTCAGAGTCTCAGTCTTTGAAAGAAGTTGTGTCAGTGTATTCCAGTAGCATCTGCATCTTCCAAGCCGAATAATAAATTAACGCATTGTTGTCTCACTGGGCTAATTATTTAAAGCTGCATAGTCCGATGAAAGCATCACAATTGAAAAGCCAAAGCAGTGATTTGAGGCTGCAAATCCAACATAGACACTGGAGCACTTAATACGCATTTGTTGCTGCATAGACGGAGATACTGAGTCAATTTAAAGTTACATATAGTCCGATGGTTTTGAGTTTCGGCCATTTTCTGCGATAAATACATTATATTGATCTTTAGAATCTACATTACTTCAGTTTGAATCAACTTTTATTTTAAACGGCTAACTTTGTAGTTATGTCGAGTGAAAACATACCAAATTAATATTGGCAAGCATGCCAACACTCTGACACCATAGACTTCAGCACTGATAGGTTTTATCAAATTAGCTTAGTGCCTCATTATGTGCAGTCCAAATGCTTAATAAGTGCACCCATAGTTGAAGTGCACATGTAGGATCAAATTTAGGTAAGTGCTTTGGTTAAGAAAAGTTGAAGCTTTCAACGGACTATGCAGCTTTAATAAAATCCTGGTACTCTTCAAGTCCATGCAATCAGAATTTTGATCTGCTTGCTAAAATTAATTTGGCATGCTTTAACTTCAATTATCTCCAAAGTTTGAAAGCAAAGTTACTTCAAACTGAGGTAAAGTAAACTATACTGATCAACATAATGTATTTATCTCAGAAAATGGCAGAAACTCCAAACCATCGGACTATGCACCTTTAAGCCAGTTCGGACTATGCACCTTTAAGCCAGTTCATCTACGTTCAATACACATTGTGCTAATGATAATAAAACCAAAACAAAGCAGCAATAATGGCACCCTCAGGAAGGATGTCAGTGGAATTGTCAATCTTTTGATTTTGATTACCCTTCAAAAGAATGGCGCTGCCTTGTGGCTGTTGGCTGGAGGGAAACGGCGGGTGGTCGGTGGCTGGATGTCATTTATTAAAAAGGTGGCCATTCTTGGCTTACGGATAATGGAATTTCCGCTCATTGTCCCTTTATTTCCTGATCTTGCGCTGTGTGCCAGAACGTCAGATGTACGAGAACAAATACAACTTGTCTTCACAAGTGCCACATGCTTTTCCCATCGGCCATTTTGTTTAATGATCCACCAGATTCAGTCTGCTTGTCGCTCCCTTGCCTGGTGATAAGACTACAATCAGGAGAGTGTGACTGAGTAGGGTATCAGATCACGGTGCTGTTGGAGCGGTGGGGCAGCACTGTAGAGGTGCTGTGGGTGTGGACCGTCGGTCGTTACACTGAGCTTCAGGTAATGCATGGTTGAGTCAAACAAATGACTTAAAAATTGAGACTTAAAAATTAATAAATTGATCCACATTTTCCTAGCCAGGCACTCGGCATTATTAGTATATGGAAAGGACTGGTTGGCTCAGTGTCAGGATACTGTGATTGAGTGGGAGATCAGGTCATGGTGCTGGTGGCCTGTTCTCCCAGTGGGGCATCACTATAAAGTCATCATGAGTGCATACTGTCACAAGTCGGTACCCTTCCTGATATGACCCTAGATGTTGCCAGGATATAAAACTCCAACAAGCAACCAAAGCAGGTAATGCAGCGACAAGTCACAATTTTACAATAGGTGGGAGCAGGTGAGGGAGTGGGAGGAAAGATGGGGTAGGTGGGGGGCAGGTCAGCGAGTGTGGGAGAGGCGGGCAGAGATGGAGGTAGATGGGGTAGGCAAGGGAGGTGGGGGTGTGGGGGTGGGCTAGGCTGTAAGGTACGGTGACGCAGCCTAAAAACGATTGTGCGTTTACGTAGTAGACTGATCTATATTTAACCATGCTGACATCACAGGAAGCTTTCGTGTTGGCCGCGGGGATGGAAATAAAGTCACTCGCATACTAGTCATGGTGTTGTCAACTGGTCTCCACTATCACATGATGTCAGATAGGCAAATCTGAACCCAAAACCCAACAAACCATGGCGTTGACAGGCCTTAAACCACCACTACCGCTGAGCTTTGAAGGTAACCTAGCTATGAACTAGAACGCTTGGTATCACTCATACGAGAGATATATATAGTGTAGCAACTGGAGCAGCGAGTAAATCCGAGAAAGTCCAGTGCTGCATGTTTCTACACAGAAGCTCAAAAGCTACATCTTACCTTCAAGTTTGATGACAACAAACAAAAAAAGATAGAACCATTAGTGAAAGCGTTTAGAGAATATTGTGACAGCAAAACCAACATAACTGTGGTAAGATACACTTTCAATTGATTCAAGCAAACAAGCGAGTTGATGGATGCATATATTTGGGAACTACAACACTGTTTATCATATTGCGATTATGGGGACAAGGAAGAGTCCATGATGTGTGATTGTGTAGTGTGTAGGGTCAAAGAAGATAAATTATATGATAAATTACTTCAGATGCCCAATTTAACATTAGATAGGTGTTTGGAAATCTGCAGGCTGAGCGAGAATACGGACCCATAATTACACCAAAGTAATGACGAAAAGCAAGACGAGCATGCGGACAAAGTCAACAAGCGCCCCGGAGCCTACTGTGCGCATGTGCGACAATCCACTGTGGTGCCATGTGCGTGCATGTGGCCAGACCGCCGGCGCTGCTCAAGTACACCGAGAGCCATGTGTACCAAGTGCGGGTATCAGCATGGCAATGCCCACTGTCCAGCAGCAGACAAGCAATGTATGAGTTGCAAATGATATGGACATTTCCAGAAAGTCTGCAGAACTCATCGCACCAACTGCACTCAAGTCAACAAGATCGCCACAGACAATGAGGAAACACCTGACGACGACCATGACACAGACAACGATTTGTTCGGAGGAGAGATGACTGCTGAAGTGACACACAACGACAATTTATGGTATGTTGAATACAAATTACAAAATGTACCACTGAAATTTAACCCTGATTCTGGTTCTCAAGCGAACATTGTGCCACGTAAAATATATCATGCTCTCCACAAGATCATGCTAGTGCCCTCAAAGTGTTGCTCAATAACTTATTCAAGTGATCGGATACGGCCAGACGGGAAGTCCGTAATTCAGGTGGGAAGACTACCATTGACATTCCAAATAGCAGCGCATGGCACTGCAATACTTGGGAAGGAGGCATGTGTAGCTCTACAACTGATTCAGCGCGTCGGTGAAGTCTCTGTCAAACACCGATGACAAAGCAGCAAATGAAATGGTAAATAAATATGCAGATATATTTACTGTTTTAATCAAAAGCAACGCAAAAATTCATATTGATAAAAATGTTGACCCTGTTATTAACCCGCCTCGTCGGATACCACATGCAGTTGCCGATAAAGTGAAGCAAGAACTAGATCAAATGTTGAAACTAGGGGTAATATTACCACAAAATGAACCGACTCCATGGGTAAACTCCATAACGATAGTAAAAAAAACAAATAAAATTAGAATATGTTTAGACCCTACCAAACTTAACAAAGCAATATGAAGAAGTCCCTATCCTACTTGAACAATAGAAGTTATCGCAAAAATAAGTAAAGCCAAATATTTCTCAGTAATTGACGCCAATAGTGGCCACTGGCAGATTGAACTCGATACAGAAAGCTCTAAATTAATTATGTACATTTAATACCCCGTCTGCCATTGGTATTAAAACGGCAAGCGATATCTTTATCAGTGAAATGAATAAAATGTTGTCTGATATGCCAGGTGTTAATGTAATCACAGATGATATGTTGGTGGTACGGAGCGTAATGAAAATTTAGAAAGGGTATTTATTTGTGCCCGAGAAGCAAATTTAAGACTAAATCCAGATAAATCAGTAATATGTAAAACAGAAATTAATTATGTCGGACACACATTAACTCAAGCAGGCCTAAAACCTAATGCTGACCACGTGCGAGCCATCATAGACATGCCAACACTGACTAACAAGGCCGGCATACAGAGATTCTTAGGTATGGTTGGGTGTAGATGTTGGGAAATTTATTCCAAATCTATCAGAACTGTCTAAACCATTAAGAGAAGTATTAAGCAAACATGTACTGTGGTTTTGGCAGCATGAACAAGAACATGCATTCAACAAATTAAAAAACCTATGAATCACTGCACCTGTATTTTAAATAATATAACGTAAATGAACAAATAACATTACAAGTCGACGCCTCAGAGTCTGGCCTCGGTGCGGCAATCTTTCAACAAATAAACCAATCGCAATGGCATCCAAAGCCCTAGATAAATGCCAGTCAAGCTATGCCGTTATACAGAAAGAATTATTAGCAATATATTTTGGGTGTGTACATTTTCATGAATATGTGTACGGTAAAGAAATAATAATAGAAACCGACCACAAACCGCTCATTGCTATAATGTTGTACACGTTGTCAGCCCGCATGCAGCGAATGCACATGACGTTACAAGATTACAATATTGTTATGAAATGTGTTCACGGAAATGAAATGTTTTTTTGCATACACACTCTCGTGAGCACACACCATGAGTACAACACCTAAAGACCTGTTTGACAAAGAAATCGCTATTGCCATGATCGATGTAGCCAAACAGATGAATGACTCAGTCATCGACACAGCAAAAACAGAGCCAACACTAAACAATGTTATATGGTTAGTTCAAAATGGGTGGCCCACCCACAACAATTTGATAAAAGCATGCGAAAAACCATGTTTTACATTCAAAGACGATATCACTTATTCAAATAATATGTTATTCAGAGGTCAACAAGTAATTATTCCAAAAAACCTTCAAAAATAAATTTAGAAACTGCTACATGAAACACACTTAGGCATCATTAAATGTAAGCAGCTAGCGTGTGATAATGTATTCTGGCCAGGAATGAATGCCCAAATTGAAGACTTAATATCATGCTGTGACACATGCCAGCAACACCGCAATGCACAACACGCAGAACCTATGTTAATATTAATATTGAGGGGAGGTGGAGCTAGGACAAGACTCATACCAAGCTTTGGAAAGATGCACGTTCTTAGGGATAGGCATCGCCAGTGTGACATATGTCCACACACAGCCCAAATGACCCCCTTGGGGCATTTGTCACCTGATGAAGAAAGGAGGCGGCCCTTACTGAGGCCCGGCCCCCTTAAAGGCACAGCGTTCTGGTGTCGGCACATAAAGCATACCACGCAACAAACTGCCACCAACATTTAGAGTCCATAGGCACGTGAAAGTCAGCCATGTGCCTCATGTGTAAACCGTTAGATATGGACATGTTCATGGACATGCACGTGGACATGCACATATACTTAGACATGCATATTGACATGCACATTGACATGCACATGGATATGCACATGCACATGGCCATGCACATGCACATGGAGATACATGCACATGGGCATGCACATAGACATAGATGCGCGCTTAAACATGCATATTGACATGCGCATGGATATGCACATGAATATGCACATGGACGTACACATGCATATTGACATGCACATGGACATGTACATGGATATGCACATGGAAATGCACATGGTCATTGACATGCACATGGACATTGACATGCCCATGCATATGGGCATGCACATGGGTACGCACATGCACATGCCTGCGGGTGAGGGAGGGTGGTTCGACAGGGTGTGTTCGTGCTTCGAGTTGGTGCCTGTACCAATCAGCGTGCCACGTGTTCCCAGGTGTAATGTATTTGTGTTGTTGTTTTACGTCCTAGCAACATCTAAGGTCACATCAAGACCAGTACTGACTTCTGGACAGTGCGAACTCATGGCGACTTCATAGTGCTGCCCCACTCGGAGACCCGCCACTGGCACCATGACCCAATATCCCACACAGTCACACGTGCTAACCATATGCTTTGTCCTACCCTATTAATGCCGAGTGCCTGGCTAGGTAACATCAAGTATCAATTTGATATGTCATTGGTTTGACTCGGCTGGGATCCGAATTTCCAACCTTCTGCCTGGGAAGCCTGCGCTCTACCGATTCAGCATTAGAAAGCAGATGCAGTTGTGTGGGGTGGTGGTGGTGAGGGTGGTGGTAGTGGTGGTGGCTGGTGGCTAGAGTGGTGTGGGTGGTGTGTGGGGTGGTGGTGGTGGGCGGGGGTTGTGTGTGTTCGGGTGGAGGTGGTGATGGGTGGGGGTGGAGCGGGTGGGTGGGCGTGTGTGGTCGTGCAAGGGGTGTGTGTGGTTGGGGGTGGTTTGTGCGGTGGTGAGTATGCTGGTGGGCATGGGGGTCGAAGTGAGGGTGGGGTGGTGGTGGAGGGTGTGTGGTGGCGTGTGTGGTGGCGGTGGGTGTGGGTGGGTGTGAGCGTCGGTGTGTTGTCGGGGTGGTGTGTGTGGTGGTGGTGGTGGTGGTGTGTGTGGTGGTGTATGTGTGTGTGGCGGTGGGAGTGGGTGGGTGTGAGCGTTGGTGTGTTTTCGGAGTGGTGTGTGTAGTGGTGCGTGTGTGGCCGTGGGAGTGGGTGGGTGTGAGCATTGGTGTGTTGTTGGGGTGGTCTGTGTAGTGGTGGAGTGTGTGTGTGGTGGTGGGTGTGGGTGGGTGTGAGCATTGGTGTGTTGTCGGGGTGGTGTGTGTAGTGGTGGGGTGTGAGTGTGTGTGTGGTGTGTGGTGGTGGTGGCGTGGGTGTGGGTGGGTGTGAGCATTGGTGTGTTGTCGGGGTGATGTGTGTAGTGGTGGTGTGTGGTGGTGGTGGCGGTGGGTGTGGGTGCATGTGAGCATTGGTGTGTTGATGGGGTGGTGTGTGTAGTGGTGGTGTGTATGGTGGTGGTGTGTGGTGGGTGTGGGTGGGTGTGAGCGTTGGTGTGTTGTCTGAGTGGAGTGTGTAGTGGTGATGTGTGTGTGGGTGGCGGTCGGAGTGGGAATGAGAGGGGGGTGCTTCAAACCAGACCCGCCACACCCTGTAGTGAGTACGGCTCCCCTTCAGCTCGCGTCAAACGAAATCGGGCCAGACTTTAAAGTCTACACAGACTTGGCTTTTTGTCTGCGCGAGAACAATTTGCGTGCGCACTGAAAGTCTTCATACACACCTTACTTTGATACGGGGGTTCTTTCTGCTGGTTCCATCTGAAGGCACCAAGTTCCATTGTGAATAGCAAAGCAGTTCTGTACATTAAACATGAAAGACACTCGCGCCTGCTTGTAGGCGTGGCCCATGTGACGTCACTGAGATCACTACCTACGGGAAGTGGTGTCATACAATGGTAAACTGCTATGTTCTCCCGATGTCTGCATGTTGTAATGTGGGTTTTGGCGGTCACTCTGGTGGTAATTAAGCCATTATTGCCGGATTGGTTGGTGGGTTGTTGGAGTTTTACGTCCTGGCAACATCTAAGGGCATATCAGGACGGGTACTGACTTGTGACAGTGTGCACTCATGGCGACTTTATAGTGCTGCTCCACTGGGAGACCAGGTCACCAGCACCATGACATGATAATCCAATCAGTCACATTATCCTGATACTGAGCCAACCAGTCCTTGCCCTATCCTAATAATGCCGAGCGCCTGGCTAGGAAGTGACAAGTATTAATTTGTAAGCATTGGTTTAACTCAACCACTGTTCGAACCCATGGGTTCGAATCCCACGATCTACCAAAGCCGGAGACTGACGCTCAACTCAATGGGCCATCCATTAGGGTCTTGTGTGTATATATATATATGTGATTTATAATTTATTATATCAGTATAAAGGGGCGGAGCTTCTATTCTATATGGGTTTTTATGGAACCTTGCATTTAATCCTTGCCATTTATTAATAACGTAAAACCTCTCTAATTCGACCTACTTGGGACCGACTTTAAATGGTCCATTTAGGGAGGTGGTCGGTTTAGGGAGTTTATTTATCATTACAATGGTATTTTATGGACGATCGTTTGGGACCCAAATAAAGAGATCGATATAGGGGAGTGGTCGATTATGTGGAGGTGGTCGGGTAGAAAGGTTTTACTTTGCATAATATATATATATATATATATATATATATATATATATATATTTCACCTCGTCCCCAAGCCTCCTGTCTAATTATAGCACAGGGGGAGGTAGCACTTCCACTTGATTCAATTTGTGTTTCTACCTCGCCGAGTACAGATGTGGAAAAGTGAGCAGTGAGTCAGTCTTTACCATGCCTACTTGTAAGTACGCAGGACAATCATCATCATCATCATGTTGTCGGTCGCGATGCGACAAACGCTGCTTTCATTACTTGACTGCCGCTCTCCATACTGCATGTATATTCATGTGTTATATTTGCCATTACATGGGCGTTTCAATGTTGAAAATGCCTAAGAGACACTTTGTGGAATATTATGTGCTGACATTTAGTGAGTAAATTATTTCAACATTGACATTGGCATGTTGGGCCAATTTAGGTTTCATTGACATTGACATTGACTTTGACATTGTCTGTCAATACACTGTCATGCTATGGACATGTGCTAAACATGGCACAGTTTACACTTCTGCCTGTTTAAGGTTTTTACAGTCACACATAGAGTTGTGACTTACATTATTTACACATTATGCACAGACTATGTGCATTTACACTAGTGTTGACAGCCTCAGTTGAATATACACTGAGTAGACGTTGACAGCCGGTGACTGGCTGTGAGACCCGGTTGATGGCCGGCGAGCATACAATGGACAGCCACTGACAGCGTACAGTTGACAGTTTACCCATGCAACTTTTTGTAGTTTGACTGCATGTTGAGTCATTTCAACTTCCGTCAGTACTTACCACTTTCTTCTGTTTGTAAATATATAGACTTACTGCTTTCATATTATGTGATAATATCTGCCATTGGACTGGTGTTTCAATGTAATTATTTTGAACATACACTTTATTTGATAATGTGTGCTGACATTAGGTGAGAACATTATTTCAACCTTGACATTGGCATGTTAGGCCAATTTAGATACCATTGACATACTGCTGTCAATATTTGTTTGTATGGAAATGTGCTAAAGATACCTTTTTAGTGTTTCAATGTTTTATACAGACACACACATGGGGTTGTAACTTACATTATTTACACAATTATGCACAGACACTAGTGTCTGACAGACTCAGTTGAACACTGAGAACATATTGACAGCAGGTGAGCGGCCATGTGACCCAGTTGACAGCCGGGGAGGATTCAGTTGACAGTCACTCACAGCATATAGTTGACACCATTCCAGGATAATTTCTTCTATGAATTGACTGCATGTCGACTTTGGTAACATTAGTTATGTGGTTACCATTTACTTTCATTTAGCATGTTAATTTGTGACATGGTGTGAGGAGGATACCCAACATACACTTGACAGTAGACCCCTTGTCTGTGGTGTGAGTGCTTTACACTACTACTTTTCAACAGTAGTGCTATTATTTGGCCCTATGGGTGCTCTTATGCTGTTTGTTTACAAAGTATGCATGTTTATGTAAACTGAGTGTGCTTAATTGGAATAGTGTGCTAGGATACACAGGAAGTCCCACTGGCCTGGACCAATTGCTCACAGGTGCTCAGGCTTGACACTTGAACATGTTGGCCCAGTTCATGTGCTCACGGGAGTTATCACATATAATCTTTGAGAGTAATGTGGACCATTTTTTTTCCTTTAAAATGAATGTGACTTGGTTTGTTTGTTGTTTGTTGTTTTATGTCCTAGCAACATCTCAGGTCATATCTGGACGGTTGTGACTTGGTAGGCAAGCGGTGGTCATTTGATGCTGTCAGATCACGCACCAAATAAGGGGTGATCTTGGAACCTGACCATGCACATGACAGTCCAGAGCCCCGAGGGCTTGCCAATTGGTTGTCCGATCTATCAGATAAAACTGCCAGTCCCCCGAGGGGTGATCCTTATGAGACAACTGACCATGCTCTCAACAGTGCCAGTCCCCCGAGGGGTTCTCAGAGAGCTGTGTTCAGACAGACTGCAAAGCTCATCTATGACTCCATGAACAATCCAGTTCATTGTCATATGAACATACCAGTTGTGAATTCTCATGCTATGAAAATGCAACTTGAAAATCATGAGCAGGTAAACCCCAGAAGTAGGCATAGTTGTGAGTTCACTCTATGTGACCTCTATATAATTGTATAGGGAAAGCCTATTTAGGTCTTGGCAGGGTGGATCGAGTCCAGTAGTTGCCCCATTTTAGTACAACTCACATTGGTACTATAATAGATATTCCAAGTCATTACACTGGCACTCAGTGGCCAGGCTACATATATATATATATATATATATATATATATATATATATATATACATACATACACTACTACATGTATGGGGTGTGTTTACATACACAGTCTGACTTGTGGCCAAGGGTAGTAGTAGGTAATTAACCATGAGGTAATCAACTCTATTGGCTGAGGCCATGATTGAGTGTGTTAGGCACAATTATGCACTCCTTACTGGCTGTCTAGACAGTCCCAGACCAGCAGACATTTAAAGTCTGACATACACTTACCAGCATTGGACATTCCTTGTGCAAGCAAGGAACACACAGGGCTTAACTAAGCCCAACAAACACCTACCAATGGGAAAATCATTTCTGGGTGTTGGCTTTTCTTAGGAAACACCCTACTTTTGTATAGTTTAGATTTAAAAATGAAAATTCCACTTTTAACTTAGAAAGCAGAAATTACCCAACTTGTATCAGTTGGATGAGCAGACTTAACTGATTGGCATATGGGTAATAGTCAGTGATCATGACGCCTCATCATCTAAGAGAAAGTGATTAGTTACAAACAGTTTTGAAATTATTGCACTGACTTATTGGGATTAGTAGTTACTTATTACAGATTACTCAATAAATCCATACAATATAACATTGCTATGACCAGTATGGTTCAGCTACCGCTTCACACATACATTTAGATCAATGGCTAATAATAAATAAGTCATAAGTTACACAGTGCCCTATAAGATATGAGGAAGGTGTCACAGCTCAATCAATTTTGAAGGCATTCATAGCGGCTTCAGTTGTTGCTTATTGTAACCTTAAGCTTGACCCAGATGAGAACTTGTCATAACCAGTCTTTAGTTCATTGTAGTATGAGATAAATTTGCCTTCACGCATGTGAGGCAAAAATGGGAATTAGAAGGATTACCTTCATTTCATTTAGAAATTTTAGACAAGGCCATAAATGGAAGTAAGCATAGACCATGGGTGCCTATAGGCATTGACCATGGGTGACATGATCTACATTAATAGTCAAAGCCAAGCGTTTACAATAACCATAGGTGCACACCATTCTGGTAATACACCTAGTTGCAGTATCTGTTAAGGTGATAGATACCACTGGCCAATGCAAGTAGTATAGCAGGGTTCTTGCATAATTTTTGTTTTACCGAGTCCGATGGCCTCGGCTTGTTATAGTACAGTTCCCATCCACCCTAACCCGTGGTGAATGTAAGGAACTTCGGTCTGCTGAAGGAAGGAAAACAAGAAAACAGAGAAAAAGGGCGATAATAATAATTTAGGACATAATTTCAGTGATTAGTTGGTAAAAGATTGAATCAAGTGGAAGTACTACCTCTCCCTGTACTATAACAATCCGAGGCTATCGGACTCGGTAAAACAACAATTATGTGTCAACTATACCCAGGTAAGTCTCACATAATTATTTTATATATATACACACACACACACAAAGTAACCACCGATCGAGCGTGTGGCCTGGGTTACTAATCACGGTAACCAAGGACGCTGTCCGCTCGTGCGCACGTTCCTAACCACGTCGCCATGACGTTGACAAAAAGCGGTTCCAGCTGCCGTAAATCTGTACGCGCCGCCCGTGTCGTCTGGTATGGACGGTTAGTGTCCGCTTTGATTTGCACACTGTGTGTCTGTCACATACGGAGTTGTACTGGGTGAAACGAGGCGGTTAGTAATTAGCGATTTATTTTGGTAAATATGTTTATTCTGCTGAATAAGTCTTTTGTCAGTGCCGAAACACTGCTCTTCCAGCCATTTTCTTTATTCCCGATTATTTCCACAAGAAAGGTATATAGAGGCAGGTATACCATAACTGTTGAATGCACAATTTGTAGCAAACAGCATAATGGAATTTGGTAGCCCACAAGTTCCGTAGCAATATGGAAACAGTAGTATCATATAAGGAAATACTCGAACGGACAGGACTGCCCTCGATGGAAGATCTGATCAAAAAGAATCCCCAGTGGACTGGACACCTCATGAGGATATCATCAGACAGGCTACCAAAGCAGATCCTCTACTCTCAACTGTCTTCTGGTTACAGAAAGAGAGGGCGCCCTCGTCTCCAGTTCAAGAATACCATCAAGAGAAACCTGAAGCTGAGAGACATTAAGACCGACTCATGGAAATCACTCTCACAGGTGAGAGCTAAATGGAGAGCGGCAGTCAAGTAATGATAGCAGTCTTTGTCGCATCATGACCGACAGCATGATGATGATGAGAATGTAAGCAGAAGTTAACTTCTGTATTCATTTGTTAAAGTTGTAGTAAGTTTTTATGTATCGTCTGGTCAGTTGGAGTTAGGCAAGCATTATATAAATTGTCAGTTTGCTAGAAATATTCTCGTGTTACCCAATTGTGGTTAGTTATGTGAGTTTGTTATTTCCAGTTTGTTGTTTTAGGGTTGATCGGTACCTCAGCAATATGAATCGTGCTGTTGGGGTAGGGTTGTTACTGCTAGTAATACCAGATCGTTAGTAATACAAGATCGCCACACAAGATGGCGGCGGTCTGCTTACAGTTACAGAACTCCTCCCACCACATTGATAATACTCGACAGGCTGGCTGACCAGCCGCTGGTCCCCGGCCGGCTGTGCCCGCCGGGGCTAGCCTTCGTCTGGTTACCAGCTTGATTAAAATATCCCACGTTAGGGCTGCCCTTGGGGACCAGCACTTGGCACACCGATGACGCCGGCGGCCTCCCCCCGCCCCCCCCCCCCTTACCCCTTTCTGCCCCCGTCAAATCTTCCCCCGTGTTAATGTATTAACGACATGCCACGCCCGCTGCTCATTTCAGGTGCCATTACTGTTGTCAGGGAGACACGTGCCGGTGATGCGGATTCCGAGGCACACCAGTTTGCCAGGGACACCTCCATTCAAATGCATTGTTAACGGCCATGAGCAAATCTTCATACAGAAGAAATCAAATATCTCTCAAATTACACCACCTAGAAACAAATCGCTTCATACACATATAGAAAACATCTTTACCATAAAGACTATATTAAATTTATAAGGTTAGGGTTCTTGATTTCTATTAATTTTGAATAAAACTAATGTTTTGCACTGCGCATACCGTCAAACTCAAGGCATTGTCAATGGCCGTGAGCAATGTTCATACAGAAAATACAGAAGAAGTCAAATATCTCTCAAATTATACCATCTAGAAACAAATCGTTTGGTACACATATAGAAAACATCTTTACCAAAAACATTATATTCAATTTATAAGGTTAGTGACGATGCTGTTCGATTTTGACGCATGTGCAGAAGCGATGTGTCCCTCGCAAACTGGTGTCCCTGGGAAACCGCAACACCGGTGTTAAGTATAACAGGGGCGGGGTTAGGAGATGGACTGGCTGATACTGGCGTGCGTAATACAGATTAGCCTTACACTAAGACACCAGCCATTCGGTTTATGGTTATTTGGTTGTACATTTTTAACGCCAGGAGCGCTCGCTCTCTGCCCGCTGTCTGAAAGCCTCACACCCTGGTGCCGCTACCGCCCTCTGGTGGCGTGCTTTGGGAACACTTACAATTAGCACTGCTCCCAGTGAGTGTGTGCGTGGGGTTTCTCGTCCGAGCAGCGGCGTCTGGGGTAATATCAGGTCAAGGACTGCCTTGTCACAGTGCACCACCATGGTGGCCTTATAGTGTTGCCCCACTGCCATATTGGCTTCAGAACTTGATATCCAACTCAGCGCATTATCCTGACACTGAGTCAACCAATCATTGTCCTGTACTGGCAAGAGGGGTGACAAGTATCGGTCTTTGGTTTGCCTGGGTTTGTGATTGAACCCACAACCTGCGGTAAGGGATAGTGGGCGCTTTATCCACTTAAGTATCCCTTCCGGTCGTTTCATTTGAGATAAGAAATGCTTTAATAGGTATTTCCCATTATTCTATCGATTAGGTGTGTGCTATGCATATGGGAGCTAATCAAATCTATCCCTACCTAGAGTTGACATAGAACCCTACCCCGCACTCAATAGGTCTAGGGCAGGACAGGTTAGTACAGTTAAAGTACTTAATTTGACACCCCCGTTAAATTACCAAGGTCGAATTTTATATAGGAGTAATGTGCAGCTTCACAAATATGGTTGTGGCACATTGAGTTTTGGGATGTTTTCATATTGGAATAGATCACTAGAAAGCAACAAATTATATCTAATTTCCTGAATATTCCCAGGACATTTAGTTGGGACCAGAGTGAGTAAATTAACAGTGAATATTAGGAAATAATTCATTAGTTACAACACATGGCTACAGGCCAGAACTGCCCATGATTGTACTCTGTTGATATAGCCATAAATCCCAAGCAATAGAGGAACCTCCAGTCAACCATGGGGGTATATGCTGGTCTGTGGCCCACTCATATACTTCCACCTGTCACTGGGGGAGGTCCAGTGGGGACTGTTGTACATCAATTAGATATATTTTGTGCATACCAATATATATATATATATATATATGCATAATAAATAATTCACTGTAATTATGCATCTGATGCATAATCACGGGGGCGACCCCTCGGCGTTCGGCTCACGCCTCGCCAGAGACGTCTGTCGGGTAGGGGTGCGGGCCTCCGGCCACGTACCCCGGCCCGCCCCTCCCCTCGTGCCTCGTCACCTCGCCGCTGTCACCATCCATCTCGACGGCACGGGGCCCTTGGGCGTCGTCCCTCGGGCCGCCCTCCTCCTCGGGTACTACGGGATGCTGAGGCAGTCCAGCCTCCTGTCTCCCAGCCCCGAGGGGTGGGGCGGCCCCCACACCATCACCCGCGCCGACGTCGCCTCCGCCCCCAGGGGGCTCCGCATCACTCTCAGGACCTCCAAGACTATCGCCCTGCCTTCGGAGGCGGTCGCCCTCTTCATCCCCTCTACGCCTGGCTCCCGCCCCTGCCCCATCGTGACTTGCCGGGCCTCCATGGCCCTCGTCCCCGCCACTCCAGACGACCCCGCCTTCATCATGCCCTCGGGCTGGCCCCTTGACCCTCGGACCCTCACGGCACTCCTGAGAGGCGCACTCCATGCTCTTGCCATTTTTGAGTGCAAACATGGAAATTAGTTCTGGCAAGCTTGCAAAACTCTGACACCATAGACTTTTGCCTTAACAGGTTCTGTTAAATTGACTCAGTATTGCCTTTTATGCAGAAACAAATGCTTAATAAGTGCATCAGTATCTAAGTTAGATATGTAAAATCAAATCTAGATAATTGGTTTGGTTTAGAAAATTTGACATTTCATTGGACTGTGCAGCTTTAAAGAATGTCATGGATTTGTTTTCGATGTGCGTCTGAAATAAAGTGGGATCATCTTATTTTATGTGCATTCAGTCTGAATATTATCATACATTTTTATTTGTTTTTGTCGTGCCTCTGAAATAAAGTGGGATTGTCTTATTTGATGTGCATTCAGTTTGAATATGATCGTAAATTTTGCATGCTTTAAATCTTGAAATGGGGGGTGTGCTTTCTATTGGGACATATATGGTATGTCTCCATATGTGTATGCATCTCCATATATATATGTATGTATGTATGCATATACATGTATATGCATGTATATGTATGTATATGTATAATATTGATATATGTACATACATGTTTGCATATGTATATATGTACATATGTGTGTACCCAGAGTACAACACAAGTACCCGATAGGTGTCGTTACATGTTTATATATGCATATGTAATATGTATACACATATTTATGTTTATTTATATGCATACCCATGTATCTGTATATGTATTTTTATATCTGTATCCGTATATAAACGTATATACATATACGTATATGTAGTGCCTGCCCCTCCGCCTCCCCCCCCCCCCACACACACATCCGGTGGGGGGGGGGTCCCAGGGCCTAGCGCCGGGTGTGGGCACAGTGAGCCCCGTGAGAGATATTGGTGAGTCCCATGAGTTGGCAGGGGAGCGAGTGGTGGCTGACATCATGCCCCCCCCCCCACGACCGCACCCCCACCCCCTACATCGCCGTTGCAACAGGGCTGGTGGGGTGGGGAGAATATAAATACATAAAACATATATACACACATATACATATATTAATAGACACTTTATCGCATTTAAAAAGGTATGTATAGCCTCCCAGCTTCCCGACTTCGAGCATCCCTCCACCACATCCCAAATATTTGAATAGAAGTAAAAAGTAATAACCAACACTAAAATAAATCAAATAAAAATGCAATAATATTAAGCAAATGTTTTCTTTTATGTTCTGTATCACCAAGAAAAGCCATATACATCATGATTATGCATATGATGTATAATCACAGTGAATGATATATTATGTTAATATAAATTTGTATACACACATATATCGAAATGATGTACAACAGTCCCCACAGGACCTCCTCCCCCAGTGGCAAGTGGAAGTATGTGAGTGGGCCAAAGACCAGCATACACCCCCATGGTTGATTGGAGGTGCCCTATTGTTTGGGATTCATGGCTATACCAACACAGTACTATCATGGGCAGTTCTGGCCTGTGGCTATTTGTTGTAACTAATGAATTATTTCATAATATTCACTGCTAATTTACTCAATCCGTTCGCAATTAAATGTCCTGGAAATATTCAGAAAATTAGATATATTTTTCTGTTTTCTAGGGATGTATTCCAATATGGAAACATCGCAAAACTCAGTGTGTCACAGCCAAACTGCACATTAATCTTATATACAATTTGATCTTCATAATTATCTCGGTGGTCAAATGACCACCATAGTTAAAACGAGGTAAGTTCTCCAATCTGATGAACATGTTCATTCTCTATGTTCCCGGTCAGTACGTCACATGTGCCACACACAAGGCCATACAGTCCCTGGGTCCAACTTATGGGAACAGCCACTAAGCAAAATACAAGTTCATCGTCTGTGTGTGGCGCATCACAAGATCACAAGCGGACACAGAACAAGGGAACATGCCACAAGAGAACAGTCTATGGATACCTGGCCTTATACAGCAGTCAGCTCGGTGTTACAGCCACTTTGGCTCAGTCTAAAGAAGTTGTGCCTGTTTGTCAACCAATATGGCCACCCTGCTATGTGGCTACTGACTGGTTCATCCGGCAGCTCCCTGGGTGTGAGGGGGGACGCCGGTCTTTAGCAGTTGTGAAGTCAGTCCTGTTGTGTTTGTTAAGTTTGAATGGTTTGAGAAATGTTATTGCACACTCATTGAGCTGCTTTTGGGTAATCTCGATAGATTTTCTCTGTTACCCCTTAGCTGAGATAATTTAGGCAAAAGGCCAGGCCTTCTGACACAAATCAGGGTGCACCGCTAGCCTGTTTGCCGGTTCACCGCCGGTGCCACATCCAGGTGGGCGAGGATCAGGTTGAATCATAACATCTTGGATCTTCAGCGATTGCCGGTTTATGGCTGTGTAGCATCTATTATTGAACAATCACCTGCGGCCGTCCACTGCTATAAGGCACCGTTAGTGGGTGATGTGTGGAAGAGTGTACCAGGCTGCCATACACAAGCTGCCATCTCCGACTGTTGGCAGTGTGGTGGCCCCAAGACACCTATGGTGCCTTATTTACCCAGTTTCAGTGCATAACTTGCAGCAGAGACAGGTTCTATTAATACAACATATTCATTATATGTAGCAACAAATGTTTAATAAGTGCATCAGTATCTCAGTTAAATATGCAGGACCAAATGTAGGTAAGTTTTGGGGTTTTAATACTTAAATGCTTTTAGTCATTCATACAACTTTAATACAGTGCAGCCCCTACCTACTGAGAGGCGTAGTCATTAGTCGCTGGGTGTATGGCCGACTTTAGCTGGCTGTTTCCTACACTGGCACAAATGGAGAAAAGGATTCATGGGAAAGCAGTCGGCAACACCGGTGCCATCCCACGCTGGACGTGAGGTAAGACAGGCCGATCAGGGGAACACCAGCGGACAAATGCCCTGAGTGAAGATTGTGCCTTGTTAAAGCTGCATAGTCCGATGAAAACATCAACTTTTCAAAACCAAAACAATTATCTAGATTTGATTCTACAAATCTAAGTTAGATACTGCTGCACTTATTAACCATTTGTTGCCACATAGAAGGGAATACTGGGGCATTTTAATAGAATCGGTACTGCAAAAGACTATGGTGTCAGAGATTTGGCATGCCTGCCAAAATTAATGTTGCATGTTTGCACTTCAAATATTTCAAATATTTCAAATAAAAGTTGCTTCAAAGTAGATTAAGGTAGATTATAACGATAAACACAATATACTTATCTCAGAAAATGATAAAAACTCAATTTAAGTTCTGGTTTGCAGCGATACCCCGAGTTAATTCAAAGATTACAACAATTGTCATTTGTCGTCATCTCGATCGGCATTTCCTATTGCTAGGATAAATAAGGGGCCTGGTTATGTCAGTGCCAGGATAATCGGAATGGATGCTTGTAGAGATTCATCACTGGGTGCTTGTAAGTTGTAGAGGGACTCAACCACTCGGTGCTTGTAGACTCAACCACTCGGTGTTTGTAGAGATTCAACCACTTGGTGCTTGTAGAGACTCAACCAGTAGGTGCTTGTAGGGACAACCACTGGGTGTTGGTGGAGACTCAACCACTTGGTTCTTGTAGAGAGACTCAACCACTTGGTGCTTGTAGAGAGACTCAACCACTTGGTGCTTGCAGAGGGTCTCAACCACTGGGTGTTGGTAGAGACTCAACCACTTGGTGCGTGTAGAGTCAACCACTGGATGTGCGTAAGTTGTAGAGAGACTCAACCACTGGGTGCTTGTAGAGAAAACCACTGGGTGTTTGTACGTTGTCGAGACTCAACCAATGGGTGCTTGTAGAGACAACCACTGGGTGTGTGTACGTTTTAGAGACTCAACCATTGGGTGCTTATAGACACAACCACTGGGTGTTTGTAGAGACTCAACCACTCAGTGCTTGTCGACTCAACCATTCGGTGCTTGTAGGCTCAACCACTCGGTGCTTGTAGAGACTCAACCACTTGGTGCTTGTAGAGATTCAACCACTAGGTGATTGTAGGGACAACCACTGGGTGTTGGTGGATACTCAACCACTTGGTTCTTGTAGAGAGACTCAACCACTTGGTGCTTGTAGAGGGTCTCAACCACTGGGTGTTGGTAGAGACTCAACCACTGGGTGCTTGTAGAGAAAACCACTGGGCGTTTGCGAGTTGTCGAGACTCAACCTCTGGGTGCTTATATACACAACCACTCGGTGTTTGTAAGTTGTTCAGACTCAACCAATGGGTGCTTGTAGAGACTCAACCACTAGGGTGGTAGGAGGTGTTGTTTGCTCGTCATTCGCCTGGTCAGCAGTGAGTGCAAGGTGCACTTGTCGTGACTTCTGAACATCTTCACCAACATGCCCAGTGGTGCCTGTCTACTCCCACCAGCTGGGGAAATAACCATAGCAATTTAGTCTCGGCCATTCACGCCAGGAGGCACTGCTCTTCTTAACCAATTTCTAGTGAAGCAGCCAATCAGAAGATTGCAGTGTGAGAGCGGCGCTGAGCTGTTGGTTCCCAATTCCGCTGGTCCATGTGTGATGAAAGTTGCCGGTCGCAGCCACAAGTTCTGTTCTACTCACACAGTGACATCAGTTATGTTGCTCAGTCTGAGAAATGTAAATAATTCTAGGCAAATACCAATTGGCCTGCACTGTTTGCAGAGCTCTTGAATTTAAACTGAGGAAGTGCCAGGCAGCTCCTGGGAACAATAGCCTCCTCAGAGGAGGTTCTGAGTCTGCTGGAAGTGTTGCTGGATGCATCAAACTCAAAGTTGAATCTGACTTAGTGTGACCTCCAGAGCAAACGGAAGTAGTTGTACAGAAGGGCCCTCTAGTGGAAGTAGTTGGGTGAGCGGGAGGTGAACATAGTTATAACCTTTCAACTTTATAGGGTAAGAAGGTTGGTTGTTGGAGTTGTATGTTCTGTGTTGTACCCAAAGTACAACCCAGGCACCCAATAGGTGTTGTTATATGTGCACACTGCATACATCTAGCACCCTGTACCCATATAAAAACACAGGCACCCAATAGGTGTCGTTATATGTGCACACTGCATACATCTAGGACCCCATGTCCAGAGAAAAATACAGGCACCAAATAGGTGTCATTATATGTGCACACTGCATACATCTAGCACCCTATACCCAGAGTACAACACAAGTACCCGATAGGTGTCATTATATGTGCACACTGCATACATCTAGCACCCTGTACCCAGAGTACAACACAAGTACCCGATAGGTGTCGTTATATGTGCACACTGCATACATCTAGCACCCTGTACCCATAGAAAACACAGGCACCCAATAGGTGTCATTATATGTACACACTGCATACATCTAGCACCCTGTACCCATAGAAAAACACAGGCACCCAATAAGTGTCATTATATGTGAACACTGCATACATCTAGCACCCTGTTCCCAGAGTACAACCCAGGGGCCGTATGCAGGAGTCAGTGTTAGCGAGGCAAAACGGTGTTTGTCGGGAATTCCGGGTTAGCGGCGAAAAAATGGTATGCACGAGTCAGTGTTAGGCCTAACACCAAAGGCTTAACCGGTGTTACCGTAACCCTAAAAAATATCAGGTTTACCGAGTTTATTAGGCCCAAATCTATTCAATGCTGTCATATTTAACAGAATTACATACGCAATAAGTGAAATTTGATCAATTTAACCCTAAATTCGAAGCAATATTAACGCTGCCGCCGTAACGGCGGAGATATTAATACTTATATTTTCGAATCGACAACGTAAAGTAAACAAATCGCCGCCGCCGCGTCGACGTCGACATCCATACTGGCCGACGGTTACGCATTGGCGGCAATGTATTAGCGATTTGTTTAGTTTACGCTCGTCGATTCGAAAATATAAACATTAATATCGCCGCCGTTACGGCGGCAGCGTTAATATTGCTTCGAATTTAGGGTTAATTTGCTCAAATTTCACTTATTGCGTATTTAATTCTGTTAAATATGATAGCATTTAATAGATTTAAGCCTAATATATGGGTTCAGACGCAGAGGGATTTCCCAAATCTATAAATAATTTCACGTTTAGCTAAAATGTAAGTGTTACGCGCTCGTGCATACGACTTGACACAGTTCCTGACATCGGCGATAGCTAATCGGTAATAGGCTGTAACACCAAACTCCGCTAACACTGACTCCTGCATATGGGCCCAGGCACCCAATAGGTGTTGTTATATGTGCACACTGCATAAATCTAGCACCCTGTACCCATAGAAAACACAGGCACCCAATAGGTGTCATTATATGTGCACACTGCATACATCTAGCACCCTGTACCCATAGAAAAACACAGGCACCCAATAGGTGTCGTTATATGTGCACACTGCATGCATCTAGCACCCTGTACCCATATCAAAACACAGGCACCCAATAGGTGTCGTTATATGTGCACACTGCATACATCTAGCACCCTGTACCCATAGAAAAACACAGGCACCCAATAGGTGTCGTTATATGTGCACACTGCATACATCTAGCACCCTGTATCCATACAAAAACACAGGCACCCAATAGGTGTCGCTATATGTGCACAATGCATACATCTAGCACCCTGTACCCAGAGTACAACACAAGTACCCGATAGGTGTCATTATATGTGCACACTGCATACATCTAGAAACCTGTACACAGAGTACAACACAGGCACCGAATAGGTGTCATTATATGTGCACACTGTTTACATCTAGCACCCTGTACCCAGAGAAAAATACAGGCACCCAATAGGTGTCATTATATGTGCACACTGCATACGTATAGCGCCCTGTACCCAGAGTACAACACAAGTACCCGATAGGTGTCGTTATATGTGCACACTGCATACATCTAGCAACCTGTACTCAGAGTACAACACAGGCACCCAATAGGTGTCGTTATATGTTCACCCTGTTTACATCTAGCACCCTGTACAACACAAGTACCCGATAGGTGTAGCTGTATGTGCAAACTGTATTCACCTAGCACCCTGTACCAATACTAGATCTATAGATCTGTCAGATTGACATTTTGTGGCACTCAATCACATTATCCTGACACTGAGCCAACCAGTCCATGCCATATCCTAATAAATGTCGGGTGCTTGGCTAAGTAGTGACATCTATCAAATTTGTAAATCTGCTTTGACTCGAGTGGGGATCGAACCCATGAGGTCCTGCATGGGAAGCGGGCGCCCAACAAACTGGGCCGTCGCGCACTGTTGTTTAATTGTTATTTATGTCTGAAAGTATTTCGATTTTATTACACAGGTTTACAGGCATTACGCTCTGTTTTGCTCCGGGATACCACATTTAGCTTAGAGCGACTTCTACGTTCCAGAAACCTCAACAGTAGAAGTGCGTTATATTACCATTCAGAATCAATTCATCGCTAAAAAATAATGTTTTTTACACCAAAATTATATTTTCATTGTACAAAATTGGTATTAAATTTCACTACTTTCTTCGGACAATTTGAACAGAAGGATTTGAATTGTTTCTTATTGCACATGTAATATTCATATTATTTATATGTAAAGTTTTTGAAAGTTTGTAAAATAAATGGGCATGGTATACAATTGATTTTAACGATAGCAAATTAAGACAACAATGGAGAAAGATGAACAGTGGATAATGATGCACCCTTTGGGTGTAGAATCCAGAGTTGGTTGTCATAGCAACACGGCAATGGTTAATGTCGCACGGCGCTCATACATCAACTAGCAGGCTTCAGGGTGGGGTTTGCGTCTGTCTACAAGGGTATTGTCCCCAGATTATGTTCCTAATCCTCTCACCAGGGGACCCGAGTCAGGACAATGCCTCACGTAAGATGGTTAAACTTTGTACCACAAAATACTATAGACAGACAACGTCTATAGGTGAACAGAGTTGATTTAGTGATTTGAGCCAAGTGGCTTTCTGTACATCTAGAGGTTGCGTTTGGGAGTTGTTTACGGCATAATATAGGCCAAGAGTCTGTAATTGTAATAATAATAATAATAATAATAATAATAATTGAATAATGCACATTTAACAGCGCTCCTTCACTTGCGGCAGTCATTCTAAGATATTGAGCAATGAAACAACACAATTACATATTTACAACCTGGTTAAAAAATCCAAGAAAGATGAAAAAATGTCATGTACCAGAAAAAACACAACCTTAATCAAGGAAGGGGGTCCTGAGAACAAGTTAATATTTTACAACAGATGATGCTTTTTTTTCTCTTTAACATTAAAACAAAAATTCATTTGAATACTGTCTTTTTTCAGCGCCGAGGCACCGGTCTTCTGGCCATGCTTAACTTCAGTAATTTACGCTATTTAATTACAAGAACAATCTTAAGATAATAAAATATTATTACATTCAGCTAATTAAGAGTTTGTGGTTTATCTGGTCAGTGTATGCATTCAGCATTCAGTGTATCCATTTTAATGTAGGTGGTGTCTTAGTTAATGTTCTAGGCAGGGCTTTTGTTTCCTCCTCTGTACGCACAACGCCCCCTCTGGCGGCAAACTGCACTAATGCGCGTCTCGCTGAACACGCTGTGGGAGTGACAGGTCAGGGGACAACAAACAACCCAGACTGACAGGTCTCCTCTGGGAAGGTGTCAACACACTAAATCCACACCTGTCACCACCTGTCGGAGAATAAGGGTGCGGGTAGCTAAAATTGCTTGTTTGGGTTTTACATCCCAGCAACATTTAAGGTCACATCAGGACCGTCAACTAAATGTGCCCTACACCTCCCTGAGGTCAGCCGTTCTATGTTATCAGGGACATCGACAACAAACTGCTCAAACACCCAGCCATCTGCCACAGTCACTTCTTGCACCGGCTAGAATAGGCCCTGTCTGCACATCTTCCTTTCCTGTGTCCCCCACCAACTCCTCTGACACCTCCCACTCCTCCCTCCTCCAATCCACCCACCCCTCCCACCCCAGCCATCTTTCCTAACCCCTCCCTCTCACTCCCTCTCTCTCCCGTTCCACCCATCGCCAGCTGTGTGAGACGTCTCCTAGTGGGAATCCTGGTCTCCCCATTTCCAACGTTCCTCCTGTCGTCTGCTGTGTG
This sequence comes from Branchipolynoe longqiensis, assembly GCA_030323885.1. NCBI lineage: Eukaryota > Metazoa > Annelida > Polychaeta > Phyllodocida > Polynoidae > Branchipolynoe > Branchipolynoe longqiensis. The sequence goes on along the minus strand of CM059194.1, from coordinate 73,931,855 downwards.
AGACGCCCCCTAGTGGGCACCCTGTACAGACTCTTCCTGTTGTCTGCTGTGTGAGATGCCCCTCAGTGGGCACCCTGGTCTCCCCGCGTCTGACGTTCCTCCTGCCGTCTGCTGTGTGAGACAGACGCCCCCTAGTGGGTACCCTGGTCTCCCCACGTCTGACGTTCCTCCTGCCGTCTGCTGTGTGAGACAGACACCCCCTAGTGGGCGCCCTGTTCTCCCCATGTCCAACATTCCTCCTGCCGTCTTCTGTGTGAGGTACCCTCTAATGGGCACCCTGCTCTCCCCGCCTCTGACGTTCCTCCTGCCGTCTGCTGTGTGAGACAGACGCCCCCTAGTGGGTACCCTGGTCTCCCCGTGTCTGACGTTCCTCCTGCTGTCTGCTGTGTGAGACAGACACCCCCTAGTGGGCGCCCTGTTCTCCCCATATGGTGGCGCTCCTTCATTATGGATAACTCGGCCACACGTTGACAGGTAACTAATTAAATGTGTCACCGCCATGATCCTATCAGCACATCGCAAAGCACCCCAGTGAAAAATCAGCTATCTGTATGCTGCAGTACCGTCACCGTTGTTGCGTTATGATGTAAAGAAATCACACAGGTTGCAGGGATAAGGCAGCGTTTAAGAAGTGGCTTGTCTGTTTGAAGCTCAGTGCTTCTATGCGAAAGAAAATATTGTATCTCAAATTCAGTACATCTGTTTTAACAATTATTAATATCCATATGATGTAATCCTACTCAGATAAATCTCTTGAATATCTGCATTTAGTTAAAGCTGCATAGTTTGATGAAGCATTAAATGTTCATAACCAAAACAATTATCTAGATTTGACTCTACATAGATACTGATTTGACTCAACTTAGATACTGATGCACTCATTATGCATTTTTTGCCGCATAGAAGGAAATACTGAGTCAATTTAATAGAACCGGTTACTGCAGAGGCCTATGGTGTCAGAGTTTTGGCGTGCTTGCCAAAACTAATCTTACATGTTTACACTTCAAATATCTAAATATCAGAAGTTGCTAGGACATGAAACCCCAGAGAATCAGGGCATTATATACAATATGTGTCACAGTATTCACTTCCTGCAGGCAAGTTTACAGCTGGTACTTGTTGTAAGTTGCATTAACAAACCAGATGTAACCCACGTGAATAAACTGTATGTAAGTCCTGTGAAAAAATCAGATGTAGCTCATGTGAACAAACCGGATGTAAGTCCTGTGAACAAACCAGATGAAGCTCATGTGAACAAACCGGGTGTAACTTGCGTGAACAAACCAGATGGAGCTCATGTGAACAAACAGGATGTAAGTCATGTGAACAAACCAGATGTAACTCACATGAACAAACAAGATGTAACTCGCATGAACAAACCGGATGTAACTCGCATGAACAAACCAGATGTAACTCGCATGAACAAACCAGAGGTAACTCACATGAACAAACAAGATGTAACTCCCATGAACAAACTGGATGTAACTCACATGAACAAACTGGATGTAACTCACATGAACAAACCAGATGTAACTCGCATGAACAAACCAGATGTAACTCACATGAACAAACCAGAGGGAACTCACATGAACAAACTGGATGTAACTCACATGAACAAACTGGATGTAACTCACATGAACAAACCAGATGTAACTCGCATGAACAAACCAGATGTAACTCCCATGAACAAACTGGATGTAACTCACATGAACAAACTGGATGTAACTCACATGAACAAACCAGATGTAACTCACATGAACAAACCAGATGTAACTCACATGAACAAACTGGATGTAACTCACATGAACAAACTGGATGTAACTCACATGAACAAACCAGATGTAACTCGCATGAACAAACCAGATGTAACTCACATGAACAAACCAGAGGGAACTCACATGAACAAACTGGATGTAACTCACATGAACAAACTGGATGTAACTCACATGAACAAACCAGATGTAACTCACATGAACAAACCGATGTAACTCATGTAACTCGCATGAACAAACCAGATGTAACTCACATGAACAAACTGGATGTAACTCACATGAACAAACTGGATGTAACTCACATGAACAAACCAGATGTAACTCGCATGAACAAACCAGATGTAACTCGCATGAACAAACCAGATGTAACTCGCATGAACAAACCAGATGTAACTCACATGAACAAACCAGATGTAACTCACATGAACAAACTGGATGTAACTCACATGAACAAACCAGATGTAACTCACATGAACAAACTGGATGTAACTCACATGAACAAACCAGATGTAACTCACATGAACAAACCAGATGTAACGCACATGAACAAACTGGTTGTAACTTCCATGAACAAACCGGATGCAACTCCCATGAACAAACTGGATGTAACTCCCATGAACAACCCGGATGTAACTCACATGAACAAACTGGATGTAACTTGCATGAATAAACCTTATCTAACTCACATGAACAAACCGGATGTAACTCACATGAACAAACCTGCATCCTGCAGTGAAACCAACAAAACTGATTGCAGTCAATAATGTCCAAGAGCACAATTACAATGTGTTCTTTGTGCGAGTTCCTTCCTCATAACCGCGACGCCTTTGATGTGGGGAGGAAGGTGTGGTGGTGTATCTGACATATTGTACACCTGTCTCAGCTCTGACGTCATCAGCGCCAGCCTCCTCAAATACATGACTTGAATCTGTTGTTACCTCACAGGTCTGCGTTGTTTAAAGTGTGTATAATAAATAATAATAATAATAATAATAGAAATATGTATTTCCATATGATCATTGTACATACAAGTTGATATATATATCAGTAATGTTCTACATGAAAAGGAGAAAACAGTAGTACAATAATTATGAGGCGCTTTCCCCAGTTAAACATATACTATACATTAATAATACTATACAAATAATGAATAATAACAAATAAAAGAATATAAGTAAAAGTTTTATTAACATTACTTTTAATATTACCTGTGTTAATACTGTCACTGATGGTATTCTAATACAACCAAATAGTCTAACCTCAAAGACCACTTTCTCTAAGCTGGCGACTACATCTAGGGAAGCAGCCAATCAGCGGGGGTCTCTTATCTCAGCTGTCTGCCGCCAGTCGCCAGCCACCAGCCACCAGCCGCCATGATCGGAATCATAAGATTCAAATCCAATAAGGTAGATTTTCCACACTGCTGCACAACGGGTGGTCTCTAACCCCAGGGTGCCTGAGCAATTGACGTAGCCGTAAGTGAGATCCGCCATTGGAAGTAATATCTATGGCAAATACAGGCGTGGGGCCGGGGGGAGGCGCTGTGTGGTTCACTGGGAAGGTTTCTTTGCTGCTGGACTTGTCTCAATCAAGTGTGTTCTGTGAAGTGTCGGTGTTTGGTCATTGGAGTTGGGCCTAGTTTTATTTCAGACTTTTTTCACTGCGCTCGGTTGGCCCTATCAGCAGATCATGTACTCCAGACCCAACCGCAGATTTGTCAGATTATGGAATACACACGACTGTGATAAAGATAAATAAGAGATACATGAGGTGCAACTTTCTTTTCCATGTAGGTTTTAGGTCAGATAATATCATTTCTGGATTAAAAGGGGGTGGACTGTATTTTACTTAAAGTTGCATAGTCCGATGGATCTGAGTTTTTGGTAATTTTTCCGAGATATATATATGAAGAGTTTAAGGTGCAAAACCCGTAAACACCGATCCACAAATTAATATAAACATTGGAATCAAACCCTCAAACAGTAACGTTTTTTACATTCTTACTTTTTTGTTCATTTCTCCATAATCATGTCAACATAAGAAAAGTGGAATTGGTTAGAATTAAAATTATTTTCAGATAAAAACCTTTTATTTAAACTGCATTTTTGGATCGGCATTTACGGGGTTTTGCACCTGAACTCTTCATATTAAATTGATTGTTATAATATACCTTATTTTAGTTTGAGGTAACTTTTATTTTAAATGACTACCTTTTGAGATATTTGAAATTCAAACATGTAAAAGTAGTTTTGGAAAGCACTCCAAAACTCTGAAACGATAAGCTTCAGCAATAACAGGTTTTATTAAATTGTCTTGGTATTGCCTTCTATGTTGCAACAAATGTTTAATAAATACATCAATATCTAAGTTAGGTATGTAGAGTCAAATCGATATAACTATTTAGGTTTTAAATATGTTATGCTTCATCGGACTATCCAGCTTGAAACAAATTAAAATAATGCTTTAAAAGAAATGAATGATTGATAATTATTTGGACTTATATTAGAAATAATGGGGTATGGACCCTGTGTGCATCCTTCTACACTGTAATTGGCGTTGCACAATGCTGGGTTGATGACTAATTTAACACGGCGTGTTTCTATTCATCCACCATATACTGCAATCAGTATGGCCTTTAAAAGAAATGTTTCACTTATATTGCGATTCAATATAATTTGTTCACCTGATATTCTCCCAACTCATTTCATGCATAGCTGGATTTAGGAGCATGGTTCACAACTCATTTATTTTGTTAATATATGAATGACTATGTTCATAAAAAATCTAGAGCATCATACTCATAGAAAAGACGGTGTCCTCTTTGGCAGAGTGGTTAGAGTGTCTTGACTTTTTTCTAGGTCGGACTCCTAATCTGAAGGTCGGTGGTTCGATTCCCCATGCTGTCACCTCTGCCAATTTGGATTTCCACCACTGTGTATAACTTACAGTGTCATCAAAGGCCAGTTGCTCTCATACCATGTCTATGTGGTGTGGGAGGTTACAAATCCCTTGGGTCGGTAAAAGTGTAGTCTCAGGCTTTCTACTGACCAACTGTTTTTGGGGTGTTCTTTTTTACAAGTGTATTTTATTCATCGAATAATATCTCTTGTCAGCGCCAGAGCACTGGTCTTCCGGCCATACAATACAATTCCTTAATACATAAATGAATCTAATATCAGTTGTAATAGTAACTGCATGCAAATCCTGTTTGATACTAAAAGTATTATACATTTTATAAATGAAGTATCAGCTGTAGTAGTAACTGTGTACAATTCCAGTCCAATAAAAGTATCATGCATTCACTGAATATGTATTGCATGGTTTTAGAATTGTCTTGTTTTTTGTAAAGAAATATATCCAAATATATATACCTATTTTCAAATACATGCACAGGTTTAATGGTGAAAACAAGACTATTCAGACGTACAGGTAGGTTGTATTCAGACAGAGATAGGTAGTATAAATCTTCAAGAAAGAAAAAAGTTGACTCTAAGTCTAAACCAAACAGGTAGACAGGCGATCTCGTGTTTGGGTATCTTTATTTACTTCTACAGTTGTCATGTGACTTCTGCAGTTGTCATGTTATTCCATTAAGCTATTACATGTTGATACATGCACAGTTGTTGCATTGCACGAGTGTCGTCTTTCCTCTGCACGTCACTGATATCGCTTTCATTGTGAGCCCTGGCCGCCATTGCTGAAGTCTGATATCGGCAGTTGGCGGTGATGTCTGCCCATGTATAATAACATCTTGTGCGCCCCGTGTGCCTCACCACGCCGCCCAGCGGTGCTCGCCCTGCCGGGTATCAGACTGAATCTCCATGCATCAGCACTCAATGCACATCCATCCGATATCATAAAAATGCGCAGATTGCCCCCGAGAATTTGCCATAAGGAGCCGGAAGGGATCAGGTTATGATGCATCAGGAGCCGGGCCACCTTGGAGGCGGCTCCGCGTCAGATCACCAACATCTGCACCAACTTAACATGTCATTCTGAATGTCCCGATCACCTTGGAGATTTCCACTTTAGAGCGTTTGTTGGGACTTGTGGTAGTTGTTTGTTAGTTGAAATGTGAAATGTCTCTCCCCGCCTCGTGGGCGTGCGTGCCGTCACGTGATCGGGTCACGTGATTCGACACCGTTTTGTATGCTGGAATGAGGTTCCCATAGCGAGATACTACGGGTTGTCAGACGCAGCCATACACTGAAGTTAACGCGGTATTTTGATAGATTGAAGATTTTCCGAATTTTTCCATAATAATCACCCATCCCCAGTACCGCTGTTTCATCAGCTTCAAATACGACACTTGACTTAAATAAAATATATGGCACGAAATGGATATTGCAGAGTTAAAAATAGGATTCACCGGATGCCACACTGATGGGCACACCCAGATTGGCCCCCCGTGTCTGCTTGTAGGCCCTTTTCATGACCTGTTGGAGTATATAGTTTCTATCTCTAAAAAGTCACTGCGAGGGTCCTCAGGTTTGTTTATTTGTTTGTTGTCGTCTTAAATCCTAGCAACATCTAAGGTCATATCTGAATGGGTAAATTCTTGTGACAGTGCGCACTTATGACCACCTTCATAGTGCTGCCCCACTGGGGGGGGTCAGGTCACTGACAGCATGACCCGATATCCCACACCGTCACATTCTCCTGATACTGTGCTAACCAGTCCTTGTCCTATCCTATTCATGCCGAGCATCAGGCCAGGTAGCGACAAGTATCAATTTAATAAGTCATTGGTTTGACTCGGTTTGGATTCGACCTCCCGACCTCCCACACGGGAAGCCCGCGCTCTACCGATTCTGCCACCGCGTCCGGTAGGGCCTCCAGGTAATTTATAGAAATTTAAATTATTTCAACTTGCAAAGACGACGTGGGAGCAACATTGGTGAAATTGAAATATTTATTGGAAAAAAGAGGTCAGTTACCCCCTAGTTGCACAATGCTACAGTTTAACCAGGTTGGGAGAAACACTTGGTAATAGAGGCCCCCGATTTATTATGAATTGAGACTGAAGCCGTCCTCTACATACTGAGAAACTCTGCCGGTGGCTTTACTGTAGAAAAGAAGACATTGGCGCCACCAATGAAACCATTACTCAATTTGACAAAACTGTCTATAGCATTTCAAACCACAGCATCTGCTTCACACAAATCTTCCATGACGACTGTGCATATTTTAATATTAATAGACATTAAAAAGGGAAGTTTAGATGTATTAAATCCAATATATTGTGGAGGGGATATTGATGACCTTGCAGGAAATTATCATATTATTGTGTTAAGCCTCCAGCACTCTAACATAGTCATGAATGTTCTATTAATCGGACTTGCTATGTTTGATTAATGTGCCTGTGTTACGGTTATCGGCTAATGTTAGTTGTAAAATATGAAGTTGGATGTCTGGAAATGGATCATTGGTTGCCTCAGTGTAGAGGCTTGTCGATATCCACATGCCCCGGGTAGCACTAATGCCACACACTCCACCGCTCGGCACTTTATGGCCACAATAACTCTTCGCACTCTCATACCGTAATACAATGCAATTGACAAAATCTGCTTCAAGCTGCGCCAGTAGAAAGGATTGTGACAGTTTTCAAGGTACACCGCTGTATAAATCATTGCTCGCCAGTCCCTGATCATCTCATAAATTGCCATGTTTCACCAACCTACTAGTTGTAATTCATTTATGTTGAAGTTTACATTCAAAGTGTTGGGTTTTCATTGCACTGTTGACGATATAGATCTTTTATTCAACTTTTATATCTTAAACAGAGCCAGTAAATGCCATGAGAAAATTGCTAAGCTAAGCATATGGCGGAATTGTAGTCGGGCAAGGTTCCACAAAACCACTTTATATAACAGTCTGGTGATTCATCAACTGGGTTTAAAGTCGTCTCACTCTGTCTGAGGACTGTGACCGTCAAGGTGAAGGTCAGAGACCTCAGTCCAGGCAGTTTTGTGAATGCCCAAGACACCTATTACCGTCAAGCCTTGTGGACTTCGACCACATTCCAGGCAGTTATGTGAATGTCCAAGACCTATCGCCATCAAGCCTTGTGGACTTTGACTACCCTCCAAGCAGTTCTGTGAATGCCTAATAACTATTACCATAAAGGCTTGTAGACTTTGACCACAGTCTAGCCAGTTTTGTGAATGTCCACTACCTATGGCCGTCAAGCCTTGTGAAATTCGACCACAGTCTGAGGTCAGTCAGGAGTGGAACAGTCTGATTCTCGTTCCACGCTTCATGAGCCATAGAATGATGTCCAAGTTACCAAAAGTCAGACTGTGCATTTTGTTGGAGTGACTTTCACTGAGCTACCAGGGGCAGCAACATGACCGAGACAGCTTTATTTAATTAAAATCATCACGATATAATGTCTATTCCTGATTGATCTACCTTGAAATAGTCTATTTTATGTAGGTTATTTGGCACATAATCAGGGTTGAAGGTCACTGCAGTTAAGCCGGGACTATTATTGTCATTCGTCGCTTTTTAGTAGTCCTAAGTGCAATGCCCCAGTTAATATATAACTGGCACTGACCCTGACAGCATACTGCCCCTCCAGGACAACTCATTGCATCATACACTGCGTCTGAACATGCATCGAACGAGATGATGCCATGGTGGCTGAAAAGTTAGATTTCGGCGAATATACTAAAGCAGCCAGGCTCAGGCAGAAGACAACTACTCTGATGCTAAATGAAGACTGTCCTGGAGATAATGTAATATGGCAATTATTGACAGATGCGACATGGAGTCAGTATATCTGAGACTGTATCACTGGAGAACATACAGCTTCAAGGTACACCAACCATTGATCCCTGTCAGACCCTGTATGGTGAATGCGCGTAGGTAATCTGGGCATCTTTGTGATATCAGATGGATGCTTATCAAAGCATGATACATGGAGATTCATCATGACATGTAGATGGCAATTGTAGCCGCCCGCAATGGAGACACAGACATTTTATATTAGACACGAGTGGACATCTCTATCCACTATCATTCTGAGCTTTACGCAACCGATGTTTGTGTGTCAGGTGCGACGACAATACATTGCATTGGACACCGAACCAAGAAACAGCTGTCTGACTGCAGTGCTGCAGAGTTGTAGTGCTGCAATGTTGCAGTGCTGCAATGTTGCATTGTTGCCGTATTGCATTATTGCGATGCTGCTGTGTTGTGGTGCTGCAGTGCTGTGGTGCTGCAGTTGTGTGGTGCTACAGTTTTGCAGTTTTGCACTACTACAGTGAATGTGTTGCAGTTATGCAGTGTTGTTGTGTTGTAGTGTCCGGTGCTGCAGTGTTTCAGTGCTGCAATGTTGTGGTGCTGCAGTGTTGCACTGCTGCAGTGTTGCATTGCTTCAGTGTTGCATTGCTTCAGTGCTGCAGTGTTGTGGTACTGCAGTGTTGCACTGTTGCACTGCTTCATTGTTGCAGTGTTGTGGTCTGCACTGTTGCACTGCTTCAGTGCTGCAGTGTTGCCGTGCTTCAGTGTTGCAGTGCTGCAGTGTTGCATTGCTTCAGTGCTGCAGTGTTGCCGTACTTCAGTGTTGCACTGTTTCAGTGCTGCAGTGTTGCCGTGCTGCAGTGCTGCAGTGTTGCACTGCTTCAGTGCTGCAGTGTTGTACTGCTTCATTGCTGCAGTGTTGCAATGCTTCAGTGCTGCAGTGTTGCACTGCTTCAGTGCTGCAGTGTTGCACTGCTTCAGTGCTGCAGTGTTGCCGTGCTGCAGTTGCACTGCTTCAGTGCTGCAGTGTTGCCGTGCTGCAGTGCTGCAGTGTTGCACTGCTTCAGTGCTGCAGTGTTGTACTGCTTCATTGCTGCAGTGTTGCAATGCTTCAGTGCTGCAGTGTTGCACTGCTTCAGTGCTGCAGTGTTGCAGTGCTGCAGTGTTGCCGTGCTGCAGTTGCACTGCTTCAGTGCTGCAGTGTTGCCGTGCTTCAGTGCTGCAGTGTTGCACTGCTTCAGTGCTGCAATGTTGCACTGCTTCAGTGCTGCAGTGTTGCACTGCTTCAGTGCTGCAGTGCTGCACTGCTTCAGTGTTGCACTGTTGTAGTGCTGCAGTGTTGCTGTACTGCAGTGCTGCACTGTTGCAGTGCAGCAGTGAGTAAGCGCTGTGAGCACTCCCCTGCTGCTTGGTGATGTATGCTGACCTTGCTTCATTGCGTCGGTCATCAGTCATGCGTCCCATCGGCCTGCATCCCTACAGAGAGGATTGTCAAAGCTTCCTGCAATGACGAGTGGATTATGCATTCCGAATACACTCACTAGCTGGGGACGGGCGTCAACGCAACTAAACGATTCCTTGATATGAGATGATACTATCTCAGCAGTGGGCGTATGAAGATATACATAATTAAAGCCAGGACGCAAATAGTAGATACCATCAGCTATTTAGGCAATGCAATGCCATATTTATAAGCACGGAGCTGCAGGAATCATTCGGTGCTGTCGACCTATTTCTAGGGTAGTGTTTGCACAGTATATAGACAAATTAAAAAATGAATAAACATAGCCATTACGCTTAATTCACAATCTACATATACTAATGCTTCAACAATGACTTTAGAAAACAATATACAGTATTTATAGAATGTATAGTTAAGTATGGTAGTATAAAACAACACCTGCCTATTATATCCCATACGATAATCATATTTTCCAACAACATTAATCCCTCTTTCGCTTCCGGTTGCAAACTGTTCAAGGTATATGTGTTCTACATACATGCACATATGCACAGTATATATGTACATATATATTATGGAGATAACAGCATATATGTAAAAATAAATAAATAAAACATTTATATAGCGCCCGATCCAGCAAGCCGTTCTCAGGCGCTTATGTACATGTACATTATATATATACCAGTACATTATATATATACCAGTAAGCGTATTCTTCAGTGTTATGTGTGGTCTACTCTAATGTATGGGGCAGAGACATGGACAATCTCTAAGAAAATGTACAAACGTTTAGCAGCATTTGAGATGTGGACTTATCGAAGGATGATGAAAATATCATGGACAAAGAAGATCACCAACAAAGAAGTTCTCAGAAAAATTAAAAATAAGAAAAGCTTGTTTGCCACTATACAGACAAAGAAACTTATTTATTTTGGCCACATCATTCGTCAGAGTTCAATATACCGTACATTGTTGGAAGGGAAGGTGAATGGCAGCAGAGGGAGAGGGAGACCAAGAACATCATGGTTTACAAATATTTCACAGTGGACAGGCTTGAATTATTCACAGTCTATCAGAACAGCACAACATCGGGACAAGTGGAGAACCATTGCATCCAACCCTCGACTAGAGGATGGAACTATTGATTGATTGACGCATATATATATATATATATATATATATATATATATATATATATATATATACATACACACGGTATGTAGCTGTATATAGATCTGTATATACGGCAGTATATACTTATATACCAGAGTGCAAAAGGAGAGTGGGTAGGGCGCCCTCTTCCAAGCGGGAGGTGATGGAATCGATCCCCAGTTAAGTCAAATCATATATTTACTAAATTAATGTTTGTTGATACCTTACCTGGCGCTCTGCATTCCTAGGACATAGCAATGACTGGTTGGCTCAGTGCGTGGATAATGTGACTGAGTCGAGATATCGTGTCCGCGTGGTACGGTTGGACAGCACTATGAAGTAACCATCAATGTGAAATTTGTCAAGTAGGTGCCCGTATGGATATGACATTAAATGTTGCTATAACGGAAAACTCTAATAAAAGAGACTATATATACATATATATATATATATATATTTGTATATGTTTATATATATACATATATATATACTAAGTATACATATATATGTAGATATATACGTACATATATACATATATAAATATATAGATATATATATATAGAGAGAGAGAGTAAAACCTCTCTAACTGACCACCTCCACAGATCGACCACTCCCCTATATCGATTGCTTTATTTGGGTCCCAACAATAAAATTGTAACCATATTCTAACTCCCTAAGCCGACCACCTCCCCAAATGGACCACTTAAAGTCCGTCTCAAGGTCGGTCGATTTAGAGAGGTTTTACTGTACATATATATATACACACAATACAAATATTGATAAACGTAGATGTGCAGTACGGGTCTGATTTCGGAGAGATTATCAATTATTAGAATGTGCGCAGACTAATATCTCAAATGTCAACATACACCACTCGAGGCTGAACCGATATAACCGTGCTCCATGCTAGGTAGGCAGAGGGTCCGAACATTTCTCAAAGTGGGAAGTAAAAAAATCACTAAAAACTACCTAATTAAAATAATGTTCATGAGTGAGAACAAATAAGCATTAACACAATTATAAAGCAACAAAATACAGCTTAGAAATATGTCACCCGCTGCCAAGTCTATTTTGATCCTTTAACTCATGAACCAGAATCATGTCACCCACCATCAAGTCTATCGTGAGCCTTTGGTGTATGTCACTCCTTCTGTGTGGCTTCTGTTGATCGTTCAGTTGCTTACAGTCCGTGTGAAGGAGTCCGTGTGAAGGAGTCCATGTGAAGGAGTCTGTGTGGAGGAGTCTGTGTGAAGGAGTCCGTGTGAAGGAGTCCGTGTGGAGGAGTATGTGAAGGAGTCTATGTGAAGGAGTCCATGTGAACGAGTTTATATGAAGAGTCCATGTGAAAGAGTCCATGTGAAGGAGGTCATCTGAAGCAGTCGATGTGAAGGAGGCCTTGTGAAGGAGGCCATGTGAAGGAGTCCGTGTGAAGGAGTCCATGTGAAGGAGGTCAAGTGAAGCAGTCGATGTGAAGGAGTTCTTGTGAAGGACTCCATGTGAAGGAGTCCGTGTGAAGGAGGCCATGTGAAGGAGTCCATGTGAAGCGGTCCATCTGAAGGAGTCCATGTAGGGAGTCCGTGTGAAGGAGTCCATGTGAAGGAGTCCACTGGGCTTCATTCCATGGCATGACAGTGCAATGTCCACAATTTCCTGCACGCGCCATACCGGTCAGTCCGTTTAGGAGACTTGACGTATATCACATCTATTTCCTAGTAGGGCACTCACATTATTAGGATAGGGCAAGGACTGGTTGGCTCAGTGTCAGGATAATGTGACGAAGTGAGATATCAGGTCATAGTGCTGGTGGCCTGCTCTCCCAGTGGGACAGCAGTATAAAGTCGCCATGAGTGTGCACTGTCACAAGTCAATACCCATCCGGATATGACCTTAGATGTTGCCAGGACGTAAAACTCCAGCAACCAACCAACCATATCGCCTACACATTAGTACTATGGAATGGTCCCCATAGACCGGCAGCCATTTGCATATTCTACGTAGATCCAATGTTATACATGATGGACAAAGATGGGACCTGGAGAATGTGGGGCTCAGGCCTGCCCAACAGGGGGAGCTGGTACCTTGGTGGGTGTCGAGGGACGAATATGTCTATTGGCACCTGTCACTTTGCATTCACCTGTAGTCGCTCGGCCTGAGCTGCTCCATGGCCGGGGTGTGCATCACCAGCAAATCACAGTCATAAATCAGACAACAAACTGTAGCACTCAACACAGCTCCCCTTGAGCGTGCACCAAATCGACACGGAACCAGCCTGCCGGAACCAGCCTGCCGGAACCAGCCTGCCGGAACCAGCCCGCAGCTGGCGGCACGAGGTGTGTGGGTGTGGAGGCGGGAAACGGCCACTTTGTGTTGGCGTTAAAGGTGCATAGTCCGATGGCTTTGAGTTTCTGTCATTTTCTGAGATAAATACATTAAATTGGTCGTTATAAGCTACTTTAGTTTAGGTTGAAGTAACTTTTAGTTTAAATGGCTAACTTTGGAGATATTTGAAGTGACAACATGCCAAATTAATTTTGGCAAGCACGCCACAACTCTGATGCCATAGGTTTATGCAGTAACAGGTTCTATTAAATTGACTCCCCATGCCCTTCTATGTGACAACAAATGCTTAATAACTTTACCAGTATCTAAGATAAATATGTAGAATCAAATCTAGGTAAGTGTTTTGGTTTTATAAATTTGATGCTTCATCGGACTATGCAACTTTAAGCTCGACTCGTGGTAATGAGTGTGGTCATTAATGACTACAACCCATGGGCTGGTAATGGCCCGCTAATCCCTGCCGGGTGGCGGGCGCCGGTCGGCAGGTCCAACTCAGCAGCAAATAGTTCCAGTCGGTCAGCGATCCCCGCCGAGGGCTGCGGCAAAATACTTAAAGGTTGGTTGTTGGAGTATTACGTCCTGGCAACATCTAAGGTCATATCAGGACGGCTACCGACTTGTGACAGTACCCGTCCTGATATGACCTTAGATGTTGCCAGGATATAAAACTCCAACAACCAACCAACTCAACTAATAAGGCCCCGCCCCTCATGCTGCAGGTGTGGCCGGTAGGGGGCAGTGCTGGGCCACCACCTGGTGACTGAACAGCGGCCGACAGATGGCGCTGCCGGCAAGTGCGTCCAACTCGTAGAACCCCCCGTCAGCTTCCGGAGACGGCTCAGGTTTCCGTCCGGAAAGAGCATCAGAATTCCCCATTTCATTATTATCCAACCTTTTGGAAACTGTGTTGGTAATGCCGGCCCAGCTCAGTATTTTGGCGGCAATTAACGAAGAACAGGAATCATTCACTAAACTTCTTGGGGTTTGTCTTCCGAATTGTACACAATGTTATGGATTTTTGTGCAAAATTGTTATTCCAGTTGAATACTAGCTTTTTTTCAGCACCGAGCGGCTGAACTTCTGGCCTTAACAATTATCGTGCATATTGAACTATTTATGGATGAGATGATGAGATGCTATGATCAATATAGAAAATAGCAGGTTGAAATCAGGCATTACAAATATAATAGGGATCTTATTTTGTATATCTAGACAGGAGAATAGTCATTTACCGTTAGAATATATAATTTTATATTGTGTTAATGCGTTAATGTCTGACAACGTGTAAAGATTGTGTGGCAGTGTGCCACTAGATGGGGCCACCATAGTCTAAGGGCTCCCTGACAGTCACTGAGACCGTCATCTAGGGAGCTGCTATCACTGTAATGGCATTTACCCACAGCCTGGTTTACATTCCGGTTGCTGACTGTGGGTCATACTGGTTGATTCCGGCATTTACCCACAGCCTTGTGTACATTCCGGTTGCTGACTGTGTGTCATACTGGGTGATTCCAGCATTTACCCAAAGCCTGGTGTACATTGCGGTTGCTGACTGCAGGTCATACTGGTTGATTCCAGCATTTACCCACAGCCCGGTGTACATTCCGGTTGCTGACTGTGGGTCATACTGGGTGATTCCAGTGTTTACCCGAAGCCCTGTGTACATTCCGGTTGCTGACTGCGGGTCATACTGGTTGATTCTGGCATTTACCCACAGCCTGGTGTACATTCCGGTTGCTGACTGCAGGTCATACTGGTTGATTCTGGCATTTACCCACAGCCCCATGTACATTCTGGTTGCTGACTGTGGGTCATACTGGTTGATTCCGGCATTTACTCACAGCCCCGTGTACATTCCGGTTGCTGACTGCAGGTCATACTGGTTGATTCCAGCATTTACCCACAGCCTGGTGTACATTGCGGTTGCTGATTGTGGGTCATACTGGGTGAGCCTGTGGGAAGCAGGCTCTGTCATTCCGCCTTGTATTCTATCCCGGGCAGGGTGGGGTGGTAGTAGAGGTGGCTTAACGTGCAGGAGGGCGTCACTTCAGTACCAACCAAGACTAAACAGCAAAGGTAACTTACTCCCTTGCTTGCTGTCGGGCATTACTTTTGTAGGGAAAGAACTGGTGGCTTAGGATCAGAATACTATGAGTAACTGGAATATCGCTACATGGTATCAGCAGCACGCCATCCCAGAACAGCACCATAAAGCATGGCATATGACTTCAGATGTTGCTAGGACGCCAGACCCTATGAATGTCGTACACCGCAAACATTGGCGTTGCACTGCGTCGCCTGTGTTTTGGTCTCACATACACACAAGGCAAAAACAAGACGGGATGGCTGAACGAGTTGAGCGTCCGTCTCCCGTTTTGGTAGATTGTGTGGTTCGAACCCTATGGTTCGAACCCTAGTCGAGTCAAACCAATTGTAAAATATTCCGATTTACGGCATTGGGGGGAATGCAAATGTTCTATTACTGATCGGGTATACGTGACCGGCGCATGTATGTGTATATGTAGGTGCTGGTGGTGCCTGAGTGTGATGTAAATAGACATAGTGGTGCTGGCAGGGCTGTGTGTAAGGGGCACTCAGAGCCTACCCCCTACCCCCTCTGCTAGGTAGGATCACCACACTCAGGCTCAAGGCAGGTGGTGGCCAGGGGAGCCACACAGCTTGGTGGTGGTGGGCAGACCACTGGTAACCATGGGGACCAGGAATGCTGGATCCCAATTGGGAGAGCCAAGAATGCTTGTTTCCCATTGGGGGAAAAGGGTGGGGTGATACTCTACAATGAACCCATATACCATATACATAATAAACCAGAGGGCTTGACTCTCTCTCTTTTTTCACACTTTATACTCTTCCTTTCTCTTTGTCTGTATTGATTTCACTATAGCCTGCCTACCCAACCACAGATTCGAGCCGTAGACTTTACACAATCAATGACTTAAGAATTGATACTTGTCACTTCCTAGCCTGGCGCTCAGAATTATTAGGATAGGGCAAGGACTGGTTGACTCAGTGTCATAATAATGTCACCGAATGGTGTATCAGGTCATGGTGCTGGCGGCCTGGTCTCCCAGTTGGGCAGCACTATAAAGTCGTCACGGGTGCGCTCTGTCACAAGTCGGTACCCGTCCTGATATGACCTTAGATTTTGCCATGACGTAAAACCCCAACACCCAAGCAACTACACACAAGGCAAAGTAGGTCCAGGGATGTTTTAGGTTCAGCAACATCCTCAGTGCAAGCGGGATTCTCTAAATAGGGTTTTGTTCGCGGTTTTCCTGAAGCTGCATCAATGCATATCCCCGAATAACGCCACCTGGCGAGCTGAAGCCACATCTCAAGACAATCACGGCCACCCGTCCATGGCTCGTGCACTGGAGCCAGCCACTTTGCACATCCTTATCTAATCAATGTGATGACGTCACCTTATTCATTTACACCCCACACCCGCCATGCTAACGCTGAATTTAAAAAAGCCACCAAAACAATGCAACAATGCAGCAGCGAAGAGGGCGGTTTGTCGGAGGGGGAATTGTCAATCTTTTGATTATAATTACTGTTTGAAATAACAGCGGGGCTTTGTGAGTGTGTGCTGGATGGAAACACAGGCGGTGTGTGGGTGGGTGGGTGGCGAGGTGTGGTTTATTGGAGACTGGCTATTCTGGGTGCGGGGATAATGGCATTCCCGCTCATTATCGCTCATTCGGCTGATCATGCGCACTCATCTAGAACTTTCCATGTGCCGGAACAGATGAGCATTGTCTATGCCGCTGCCTGCCACACCATCAGCGACCCCTCCCCAACCAGTTTATTGATATCCCCACGTGCTATTTCTTGCGAAATATAGTTGAGTGCAGCAAGAGCGTTGTGTTGGATGGCCGCGCGGGTATCCTCCATGTCTACTGCTACTTCACGGTCTGTTTAATTACTTAACTCTTTCAATGTGATTCGTGAGAGGTTGGCTGTTGGAGTTTTACACATCCTGGTAACATCTAAGGTTATGGGTACCGACTTGGCACAGTGTGCATTCATGGTGACTTTATAGTGCTGCACACTGGGAAATCAGCTACCAGCACTATGACCAGATATCCCACTCAATCACATTATCCTGACACTGAGCAAACCAGTCCTTGCCCCATCCTATTAATGTCAAACGCCAGGCTACGAAGCGACAAGTATGAATTTTTATGTCATTGGTTTGACTCGACCAGGGTTTGAACCCATTAGATTCCACTCCCACGATCTACCAAAACTTGAGACGGATGCTCAACTCATTCGGCCATCCCATCTGGTCATTTAGGTTTAGAAAAAAGGGTATTGCGCATGTAAATATGCATATGTATGTTATATAATAAGCAGGTAATGGCTGATATGGGGTTTGATGACCGACGGACTCGATCAATGCACATCTGAGATCAAAGCGTATTGGTTTGATTCGACCGCGAACCAAACACCCGATCTCACGCACGCAAGGCACACGTTCTATCGATTTGGCCACTGCGCCCGGTATCACGAGAGGCAATTTTGCACAATTGATAATATATATATATATATGCATATATACATACATACATATATAGATGAACAGTTGAGGTGCAAAACCCCGTAAACGTCAATCCACAAATTAATATAAACATTGGAATCAAACCCTCAAACAGTAACGTTTTTTACATTCCTACTTTTTTGTTCATTTCTCCATAATCATGTCAACATAAGAAAAGTGGAATTGGTTAGAATTAAAATTATTTTCAGATAAAAAACTTTTATTTAAACTGCATTTTTGGATCGGCATTTACGGGGTTTTGCGCCTGAACTCTTCATATATATATATATACACACACATATATATACATATATATCTAATTTTTTAGAGGAAAACTATGGCCGCCATTTGCTAAAGTCTGCCCTTCGCCAGGCAAAATGGCTGCCGTCCGTGTAATAACCGCCTGCGGCTGGCATCAGAGCTATGAATGGGGAATCCTTAAAAAGTGGCCATTGACGAGGCAGTAATAGAGCCCGCGCGGCGCTACGGACGCTCACTGCGTGACGTCACCATTCATCGGCAAATATTGCCTTTGCATAGCAGTGCACTGATGAGCACAAAAAACAGAGCAGAAAGCTGGCAAGTGGGTGGAGGGGGGGGGGGGCAGACGCCGTAGTGAGTTTAGGGGTGGGGGTGGGGGTGGCGCCCCCTGGTCGACGATAGTAGAGTGCAGCCGAGCGGGTCGGGAAGCCAGCGCCATTTCCGGTTAGCGGGTGCTCACGGAACTACTCTGGCGGTCTCGCGTTAAATATGTTCTGATTCGTGCACCGATGGAATAAGTGAATGCATACTATTTGATGTAGCATTACAGTAAATTAGTTTTGTTTAAACAATTATTACATTTCGGAGAAAGTGTACATATTTCAAAGAGAATTTATATATTTTAAAGGAAGTTTACATATTTTAAGGGAATGTACATATTTTAAAGGGAGTGTACATCACTGCATAGAGCCACATGTAGTTTGTGACTACCATTTTACCATTAAGCGGGGTAGGTTGGAGCTTCAAAGATAATTTCACCTATTTGGATTGAATCTTTAATATGCTTCGAGATGGGCTCTTCTTCTTACATGTTGATTCATTGATTAAAAAGGGGACATTCTAACCTTCGTCTTACATTCTACGGCTCCTTGTCCTCTCCTAGTTATGCCGAGTGCCTGGCTGGGTCGTAACAAGGAGAAATGAAGTCACTGCTTTCATTTAGTAAAATGGCTAAGGCTCGAATATGTGGCTGAGTAGGGAGGCTATAGTGAAATCAATACAGACAAACAGAAAGGAAGAGTATAAAGTGTAAGGAAGAAGAGAGAGTCCAACCCTCTGGTTTATTATTTGTATGGTTACATGGGTTCATTGTAGAGTATCACCCCACCCCTTTGCCCCAATGGAAAACAAGCATTCTTGGCCCTACCAATAGGGATCCAACATTCCTGGTCCCCATGGCTACCAGTGGTTTGCCCACCACCACCAAGCTGTATGTCCCAATGGCCACCACCAACCTTGACTTTTGAGTGTGGTGATCACTATCCCAGCAGAAGGGCTAGGCCCTGAGTGCAATCAGACCCAGACCTGCCAGCACCACTATGTCTATTTACATCCCACTCAGGCATATACAC
Organism: Branchipolynoe longqiensis; assembly: GCA_030323885.1. NCBI lineage: Eukaryota > Metazoa > Annelida > Polychaeta > Phyllodocida > Polynoidae > Branchipolynoe > Branchipolynoe longqiensis. The sequence goes on along the minus strand of CM059194.1, from coordinate 73,912,214 downwards.
ATACATGCGCCTGGTCACGTACACCAGTAATAGAACATTTGCATTCCCCCCTATGCCGTATATCGGAATATTTTACAAGTCGATACAGGTGTGAAACTAGGACATCCTGAATAGGAGGCGGGCATGCCATGCATTCAGCCAGCGAGTAACTTAATTAAGCAGGGACAGTTATGTTCCCTTTAGAATACCTTTTTTTCTCTTAACTCAGTTAGTGGATCTCATTCGCGGCATTCTTCTCCATTACCTGTTTGCATAGATTGAAGATGGCAGAGATGTTGCTAGGACGTAAATTAACCAACAAACAAATAATGGCAAATTACTAACCAGCAAAAGGTGGAAATAAGATTTATGTACAAATTGCAAGCACAGCAGAGAGCTAAATGGAGAGCGGCAGTCAATTAATGAAAGCAGTCTTTGTCGCATCGCGACCGACAGCATAATGATGATGATGATGACAAATTGCAAGGAAACCAGCTGTTCTGGTGAAATATTGATATCAGAAACAGCAAAACAGTTTTGAATATTTCTTGTTCTCCCCTCTAAATTCGAAGCCCGCCCGAGGATATTTCGACGCTTAGTCTCCCAGTGGGGCAGTACTATAAAGCCACCATGAGTGTGCACTGTCACAAGACTACCCGTCCTGATATGACTTTCGATGTTGCTAGGGCGCACCCCCCCCCCCCCCCCACACACAGACAAGTAATTCTAAAAACCAAACCAAAGAAATGCAAAGTGACATTCCCTGTTCACTTATTGGGTATTAAAACGGCGGTTATTTAAAGTTGCATAGTCCAGTGGTTTTGAGTTTATGTCATTATTCTTAGATAACTATATTAAAATGATTGTTACAATCTACCTTATTTTAGTTTGAAGTAAATTTATTTTAATTGGATAAGTTTTGAGCGATATTTGAAATTCAAACATGTAAAATTATTGTTGGTATGCACGACAAAACTTGGACGCCATAGGCTTCAACAAAAAGAGGTTCTATTAAATTGACTCAGCATTCCCTTCTATGTAGCAACAAATGCGCAATAAGTGCATCCGTATCTATTCTAAGTTAGATATGTAGAGTCAAAGCTACATAATTATTTTGGTTTTGAAAATGCTTCATCGAACAATGCAGCTTTTGCCAATCAGGACGCAAAGCCACAACAAGCGACGCTAGTGACATATGAAGGCACAAAATAGAGTTCCATAGCGAATAGAATTACTCAATACACTTTGCGTGTGGGAGTTCATTTCTGGGCCGAGTCAAACCAATGACTTAGAAAACTGATACTTTTCACTTCCTAGCCTGGCACACATCATTAATAGGATAAGGCAAGGACTGGTTAACTCAGTGTAAGGATAATGCGAATGAGTGGGATATCGGATCAAGGTGCCGTCAGCCTGGTTTTCCAAGTGGGGTGGCACTATCAAGTCGCCATGGGTGCACACTGTCACAAGTCAGTACCCATGCTGATATGATCTTAGATGTTTCTAGAATGTAAAACAACAACAAACAAACAAGCTTAGTGCACGTGAAATTAAATACGAACACTCAATTGTGCCTTCAAGTAGGAAACAGTCATTGCCGTTGGTGGGGCGGAGAGTGAGGAGGATGAGGAAGGGCGGGCAATCATTCCATGTGGCCTTCAGACCTTAGCTTTGCACATTTGACGTCACAGACCCGACTCACTCGGACTATGATGTGTGTCTATGTGTAGGTAAAATCATCCCTTTAGGTTATAATGAGACATCCAACCCCGGCTTCGCCAAACAGGAAAGTAGCAATTATTGCGTGCGTGTGAGAGTTCTTCCAAAAGATTTGTTGGCACCAACACATCACATGCCATTACAGTATTGCTGTGCTATACATCTACGCGGCTAGTTCTAGTGCTGCACAATAACACACCACTTACACGATCATTTAGCAAATAGGATCCTTAAAATTATATATATTCTAAAACAAAGTTGAAGTATTACTAAATGAATGTACATGTATGTACACAATTGTAATATCACTATGTGAACAGGGCCTTGCTACAAATCTCATAGTCTGGTTCAATATGTTATGCTATATATATATATATATAGTTCTGGTGATAGCTTTTGCGGCGGTTGGTGGTGAATAGGTAGCAAGACGTTGTCTTGATAGGAGCTGGCCGCTTGGCAGCACTCAGTCTGCAGCCACCACTCACCCCGGCCATCCACCACTCACCCCGCCCAGCCACAAGTATGGTGCCGAGAGTTGTGGTTAAGTACATGTGTACAGCCACCACTCACCCCACCCAGCCACCACTCACACCACCCAGCCACCACTCACCGCGCCCAACCACCAGAATGGTGCCGAGAGTTGTGGGTAAGTACATGTGTACAGCCACCACTCACCCCACCCAGCCACCACTCACCCCGCCCAGCCACATGTATGGTGGCGATTGTCATGGGTAAGTACATGTGTACAGCCACGACTCACCGTGCCCAGCCACCACTCACCCGGCCAAGCCACAAATATGGTGGCAATTGTCATGGGTAAGTACACATGTACAGTCACCCCTCACCCTGCCCAGCCACCACTCACCCCGCCCAGCCACAAGTATGGTGCCGAGAGTAGTGGGTCATACCCCTGTCACACTACGATGTAATGAGCCAACGTAAGCCATTACGTTGACGTACGTTGGGTTACGTTATGATGATGTCAGAATGATGTTATACTGACATCGAGCTACGTTACATTATGTCGTGTTACGTTGGCGGGCGTCAAGGTTTTGAACCTGTTCAAAACTGTTGACGTAACTCGAACGTAAGGGTTTACGTTCGCCGGATGTTCTGTACACGTTCAGCGAACATCAACAACGTTAAATGGACGTTAGTCAAATGCTGCTCACTACGTTCCGCTACGTTCCACTCCGTTGACCCACATTAAAGCCGGTGGAAATGTCCACGTGGTGTAATGGGAACATCAGGAGAACATACGCCGAACGTACATCCAACATACGTTCAATGTTTCGCTACCATGTCATGACGTATGTAACATCACGTAACGTAACGCAATGTAATTCTGGCGATGGAATAACGTACATAACGTTCCGTGAGCGCCATTATGTTGTCCTCTCTCGTTGAATGATGCTATCACTACGCTTTACCGATGTTACGCTCTCGTCAACTACGCTGCATCCACGTTCAACTTGTGCCCAAATTTGCATACTACGCCGAGATGTTAGATGTTTTTCACGTTCTCCCTACGCTGCTGTCGTTACATCATAGTGTGACAGGGCCTTAAGTACACATGTACAGTCACCACTCACCCCACCCAGCCACCACTCACCCTGCCCAGCCACCACTCACCCCGCTCAGGCACCAGCATGGTGCCGAGAGTCGTGGGTAAGTACACTTGTGCAACCCTTAAACCCCGGGGGGATCATCCTCTTTCAGGCGTGGGGGTGGGGGGTGGGGGGTGGGGTGGCAGGGGCGAAGGCGGCCAGCCGTGCGTTGTCTATTGCCGTTTTGTCCATTGCCTATTGACTGAGCTGCAGGCGAGGCGGCTGTGGTTAAATAATTTCTCACCTGAGGGAGACCCAGGACCACCCAGGCGATGGTTCCCACTTGTACTCTGACAACCCTCTTCTCGTCATATCAGGACTGAATCACGCACGCGTGCGCTTCCCACCCGGAAGGGCGGGGGTTCAATCTCAGGCGGAGTCAAATCCGAGTCTTGAGAACATTATTTTCTAGTTTAGCTTCGATGAAAGCATCAACTTTAAAAAAAAACGAAAAAACTTAAATTGGATCTTCTATATCCATCTTTGTGGTGGACGTATTAAAGCCGCATAGTCCAATGAAAACATCAAGTTTTCTAAACCAGAACAATTATCTACATTTGGTTATGCGTATGTAAAATAGATACTGATGCACTCATCAGACATTCTTCGCCACATAGAAGGGAATACTGAGGCAATTGAATAGAATATGTTCATTCCTTCAGAAGCCTATGGTGTCAGAGTTTTGGCGTGCTTGCCATAATTAATTTGGCATGTTTGCACTTCAAATATCTCAAAAGTTAGCCATTTCAAATAAAAGTTACTTCAAGGTAGATTATAACGACCAACCTAATATATATATCTCAGAAAATGTGAGAAACTCAAAACCATAGGACTATGCAACTTTAAGCATTCACTGCAGTTTGGTGCTCCTGCGTTATGCCGCTACACTCGAAAACGTGTAAACAAAGCCTATGTCCAATATTTCCATGTGCACACCGAAATTAATTTAGCATGATTCCACTTCAAATATCTCCACAGCCATTTAATATGAAAGTTACTTCAAACTAAAGTAAAGTACAGTATATCAATCAACCTAATCTCTTCATCTAAAAGGCATGGTAATACTTCAAAACCATCGGATTATGCAACTTTAATTTCTTGGCGAATATTGCCACCTGTCCTCGCTGCCAGGCCTGATGCTGGGCACTATAAAGCACATCGAGATTTACATGAAAGCAAAGAAATGCGGTTCTCTGAAGTAAACCCAGGTAGTTCTGTATCGGTGGGATAACAGGTTCCATTATTGTAATAGAACTTGGATGGTGCTGCACGTCGGAGAGCATTCAGTTGATATTTTTTATATTTTTTTTATATTTTTATTTTTTTGTTTGTTGAAGATTTATACTGCCTATCATGGATAAGCCTGAATAGACTTGTTTTCACCATTAGACAGTTTGTCGATAGAAAGCCCGAGCCTACACTTTTACCGACCCAAGGGATTTTTAACCTCCCACACCACATAGACATGGTATTTAAGTTGCATAGTCTGATGGTTTTGAGTTTATGTCATTTACCAAGATAAATATAATAGGTTGATTGTTATAATCTACCTTACTTTAGTTTCAAGTGACCTATATTTGAAATGGCTAATTCTTTATATATTATTTTTATAGATATTTCACATGCAAACATGCAAGATTATTTTTGGAAATCACACCAAAACTGTGACACCATAGGCTTCTGCAGTAACAGATTCTATTGAATTGCCTGCATATTCCCTTCTATGTGGCAACAAATGTTTAATAAATGTACTAGTATCTAAATTACATATGTAGAATCAAAATCTAGATAATTGTTTTGGTTTAACAAATTTGATGTTTTTATCGGACAATGCAGCTTTAAACATTGAAATAAAGCCATTTGTTCTCGCTTCATCTCTGCGCAAGTTACTGAGCCAGGAAGATGGTTTCACTATATTGTACAACTCTCAGCAATCTATGTACTCACAGTATGTAACTCTCCAAGAGTAATATACATCAGGCACTTTGCTCGGAGATTGGTGAGACGATGCTAAATGTCATACAGGGCTTTTGACAAAATTCTGTCATTGCCCTAATGCGTGTTTTAAAAAAAATTATGGAAGATTTATACTGTGTATCATGGATAAGTCTGAATAATCTTGTTTTCACCATTAGACAGTTGGTCGATAGAAAGCCAGAGCGTACACTTTTAACCGACCCAAGGGATTTTTAACCTCCCACACCACATAGACATGTATGAGAGCGACTGGCCTTTGATGATGATGTAAGTTATACACATCGGTAGAAATCCAAATTGGCAGAGACGATGGCATGGGGAATCAAACCATTGACCTTTAGATTAGGAGTCTGACATACGAAAAAAGTCAGATACTCTAACCACTTCTCCACTGAGAATGCTCCGTGTGTGTAAAGTGAGTTAAGGTGCCTTTGACTTGGCTGTGTCTGCAGGCCTCAGGGCTTATCTAACGGAAATACAGAAAAGGTAGCTTGTTGTTACAAACCCCATCACCGCAGTGTCTCAAAGATGGCAGCGGAACAATCAAAGACGGGAAGTAGCGGTTGGCAGGCATTACTTGCCTGGTTAGTGTCGGTCAGTGGGGAGCAGGGCGGGGACCTGTCCTGGCTTGTGAATGTCTTTGTGAACACACCTAGTGGCTGCATCAACTAGCACTGCCTGGGGAAATAAGAGCGGCCATTTAGTCCGGCTTAATGACACTTGCGGGCACCGGTCTTTATAGCCAATTTCTAACGAAACCAGCCAATCAGAGTAGAGGGCTCCATGTCTGCTGCCGAGATGTTTCTGGCGTATTCAAGGCGTGTAATGACAACCTATTTGGAAGCAGTCAGCACACGTAAGGTGGAAGCCCCTTTAGGGCCGATCAACACATGGAAGGCAGAAACCCCTTTAGCCCCAGTCACACATACCCGGATCAGGGGGCGGACGAGCCCCGGACCGCCATCCGGGGTGGTCTGGGGCGATCCGTGGCTCGTCCATGGGTCGTCTGTGGCGACCCCCCTGATCCAGCCTGATCCGTGGCTCGTCCGGCACCGTCCGGGCTCAGCCCTGGATGTTTTAAAATGTTTAAAACATCCGGGGCAGTCCGGGGGATTTTGCGATCTGGCTCAATCCGGCATGATCCGGGGGTGGTCCGGGGATGGTCCGGGTAATTCGGGGGTGGACCGGGGGTGGTCCGGGGTCATTCTGAACCATGGTTTGACACGGACCATCCCCGGACTATCCAGGACTACCCCTGGCCTAGCCACGGACCACTCCCGGACTGTCCGGGGGTGATCCGGGATAGTCCGGGGCAGTCCGGGGGGGTGGTTTGGCCTCGTCCGGGTTAGTCAGGGGCCTGTCTGGCCCATTCCGGGCTCGTCCAGGGCCATTCCAGGGGCAGTCCGGGGGTGGTCAGGGGCGGTCCGGGGGTGGTCCGGGGCGGCCCAGGGCGGTCCGGCCTTTGGTCCGGGGCTCGTCCGGGAAGGTGTGACTGCGAGGCAAAAATCGACGAAAACAGTGATTTTATCCGTGGCAGTCTGGGACAGTCCGGGCCGTTGGTCCATGGGTGATCCGGCTCAAAATCCGGGGCTCGTCCGGCTATGTGTGACTGGGGCTTTAAGGGCTGATCAGCACATGTAAGGTGGAAGCCCCTTTAGGGCCAATCATCACACATGCAAGGTGGAAGCCCCTTTAGAGACAATCAGCACACGTAAGGTGGAAGCCCCTTTAGGGATGATCAGCACACGTAAGGTGGAAGCCCCTTTAGGGACGATCAGCACATGTAAAGTGGAAGCCCCTTTTGGATGATCAGCACATGTAAGGTGGAAGCCCCTTTAGGATGATCAGCACATGTAAGGTGGAAACCCCTTTAGGGATGATCAGCACATGTAAAGTGGAAGCCCCTTTTGGACGATCAGCACATGTAAGGTGGAAACCCCTTTAGGGACGATCAGCACACATAAAGTCGAAGCCCCTTTTGGATGATCAGCACATGTAAGGTGGAAGTCCCTTTAGGACGATCAGCACATGTCAGGTGGAAGCCCCTTTTGGATGATCACCACATGTAAGGTGGAAACTCCTCTGGGACGATCAGCACATGTAAGGTGGAAGCCCCTTTAGGATGATCAGCACATGTTAGGTGGAAGCCCCTTTAGGTACAATCATCACACGTAAGGTGGAAGCCCCTTTAGGACGATCAGCACATATAAGGTGGAAGCCCCTTTAGGAAAATCAGCACATGTAAGGTGGAAGCCCCTTTAGGATGATCAGCACATGTAAGGTGGAAGCCCCTTTAGGGACGATAAGCACACATAAAGTGGAAGCCCCTTTTGGACGATCAGCACATGTAAGGTGGAAACCCCTTTTGGGCGATCAGCACATCTAAGGTGGAAGCCCCTTTAGAGACGATCAGCACATGTAAAGTGGAAGCCCATTGAGGGATGATGAGCACATATGAAGTGGAAGCCCTTTAGGGCAATCAGCACACATAAGGTGGAAGCCCCTTTAGGACGATCAGCACACGTAAGGTGGAAGCCCCCTTTTGGGCCGATCAGCACATGCAATGGACGATCAGCACATGCAAGGGACGATCAGCACCCGTAAAGTGGAAGCCCCTTTAGGATGATCAGCACACATAAGGTGGAAGCCCCTTTAGGACGATCAGCAAATGTAAGGTAGAAGCCCCTTTAGGGCCGATCAGCATATGTAAAGTGGAAGCCCCTTTTGGACGATCAGTACATGTAAGGTGAAAGCCCCTTTAGGACAATCAGCAAACATAAGGTGGAAGCCCCTTTAGGACGATAAGGACACGTAAGGTGGAAACCCCTTTAGGATGATCAGCACATGTAAGGTGGAAGCCCCTTTAGGATGATCAGCACACATAAGGTGGGAGCCCCTTTAGAACGATCAGCACACATAAGATGTATGCCCCTTTAGGACAATCAGCACATGTATGGTGGAAACCCCTTCAGGATGATCAGCACATGTAACGTGGAAGCCCCTTTAAGGACGATCAGTACACGTAAGGCAGAAGCCCCTTTAGGACGATCAGCACACATAAGGGGGAAGCCCCTTTTGAGACGATCAGCACACATAAAGTGGAAGCCCCTTTAGAGATGATCAGCACATCTAAGGTAGAAACCCCTTTAGGATGATCACCACACACAAGGTGGAAGCCCCTTTAGAGACGATCAGCACATGTAAAGTGGAAGCCCCTTTAGGACGATCAGATCAGCACACCTAAAGTGGAAGCCCATTTAGGACGATCAGCACATGTAAGGTTGAAACCACTTTTGGACAATCAGCACATGTAAGTTGGAAACCCCTTTAGGACGATCAGCACACGTAAGGGGAAAACCCCTTTAGGACAATCAGCAGATGTAAGGTAGAAGCCCCTTTAGGGATGATCAGCACATGTAAGGCAGAAGCCCCTTTAGGGATGATCAGCACATGTAAGGCAGAAGCCCCTTTAGGATGATCAGCACATGTAAAGACCCAGTTACACCTACCCAGACGAGCCCCGGATTTTGAGCCGGACCACATCTGGACCCGATGCCCAGACTGTCCCGGACAGACCCGGATAAAATTGCTATTTTGGTAGTTTTTTTGCCTCGCGGTCACGCCTACCTGGATGAGCCACGGACTAGCCCCGGTCCAGAAGCCAGATCGCCCCGGACTGAGGCGGACCACCCCCCCAGACTACCCTGTGTGTCCACGGAGTACTCCCGGACTTGAAGTGGACTTGCTCCGTGGCAATCCCTGGCTAATCCGTGCTGTTTCGGCTTGTCCGGGTCTTATCCGGGCAGTCTGGGAGTTGTCCGTGGCTATGTCAGGGCTAGGCCGGGGCTGGTCCGGACGGTAGACGGACTACCCCGGGAGCACCCCTGGACTACCCGGACCACCCCCGGATTACCCCCGGATTACCCCTGGACCAATCGGACGATGCCGGATCTAGCCCATATCGCATAATGCCCCGGACTGCACCGGATGTTTTAAACATTTTAAAACATCTGGGGCGGAGCCCGGACGGGGCCGGTGTGGCGGTTTCAGCGCCCGGTCAGTTTCAGCGGCCTGTCGTGGCTTCTGCGCATGCGCGGATTTTAAGCCATATGCAAAACACCCGTGGCCTCGCCGGCTACAAGCTCAGCTGGTGCCCGGCAGTGTTAGGGTCCGATCAAGCCGAAATCTATTGAATGCGATCATATTTAACAGAATTACATACTCAAATAATGAAATTTCATTAAATTAACCTTAAATTCCAAGCGATATTAACGTAGCAGCTAACAACGTAGCAGTAAACAAAACAAATAGCAGTGCTCGCCGCAGCGTGCGAAAATCCGCGCATGCGCAGAAGCCACGACAGGCCGCTGAAACTGACTGGGCGCTGAAACCGCCACACCGGACCAGCCACGGATCATGCCGGATCATGCCAGATCATGCCAGATCACCAAGGACAAGCCACGGTTCACCCCTGATCGCCACGGACAACGCCGGATGATGGTCCGGGGCTCGTGCGGCCCCTGATCCGGGTAGGTGTGACTGGGGCTTAAGGCAGAAGCCCCTTTAGGACGATCAGCAAATGTAAGGTGATCAGCCATGTATTTATCTCTCCCTGTTCTAGGTAAGTCCCGCAGAAAAAAAACCTAATATTTGTATCTTTACTGCAGTACATATATTTAACATTGTTTTTCCACTATTCAGCGGACAGGATACACTTATCGTTGATGAATATCAAATTAAATGAAGGCGCATAGCGGCTGAGGCTAGTTCAAGATCAATATGCGATAAGTAAGTCTTGTAACCATATCAGGAAAAGACCATGTTATATTATCGATTAGATACCACCATATTATGCTTTAATTAGTCTGGCATCTAAAATGTGTGATAGTTTGTTGGAGTACAGTGTGAAGTTGAATCAATGTTGCTGTTCCTTGTCCCAACTCGATATTCATAGATTGTCCAGTGTTAGCCTAGTCCAGTTAGCACTGTGCAGAATACTTTAATGTACACTGTGTCTTGCTGCAAATACCTTGGTGAATGAAACTGATTCCTTGCACAATGTTGACTCCTTATACTGGATAGGCTGCTCCCTCACTTACAATGTTCACAATGGGGTGTGCTGCACATAATGCAGCACATTCCGCTTCCCCATCACCATGTACAAACCAAAACCAAATGTGATCGCTTCAATGCTAGCAAAAGATCAGTGCCTCAGCGCTGACAAAATACGTGTTCAGATGAATAAAATATTTACCCAGAAGAGGTAGTCAAACGGTAGGAGTACCATTACCAGAGAACAATCCACAGTACCAGGTACACTTTTAAAAACGGCTCCATCCACGGGTGCTGTGTGATAAACGTTGGTGTAAAGTTGGTGGGCTTCCAGCACCACAATGCATTATGTTAGTCGAGGCCTGGTGGCTTCTTTATGACCCGTGCATTGTGCCCGGGCCACTATTAAACAGCACTACACTCGGCGTTCACGGCCGTGTCCTGGTTGTTCGTGGAGGTTGTCGGGGTCATCGTGTGTGGCCACATTTACGAGGCGGGAGCTGGTCACCCTAGAGTGGCCCACAAATGTTCCCTGAAGTACCCGTATCAACCACCCCAGGATCACCTCCTGCAGCGCCCCCGAGGAGCGTAACCCGCGTGACCTCCGCGTGACCTCCGCGTGACCTCCGTGTCCCTGATGGCTCTGCCACTGCTTACACTGCGTGTCAGTCGTAACCAAGATGTTGTGTACACCCAACTAATAACAGCCACCTCCGGTCTGCAGTCCAGGAAGGTATGACAACGAGGACTGGTGCCCCTGGAGCAGAGTGGGGCCTAGATAAAAGATTCACCCGATACTTGTAGTACACGGGTGAAGATCAGCCTTATATAAAAACGGTCGAAAAATTGGGCTTATGAACTGAGTCTTTATGAGAGCCTAATTTCACAATCTAAGAAGCAACATTTATTCTTTGTAGATGTCTTCATATTTACCCGCTACCTTTGAGTTAAAAAATATAATAAAATAGCTAGTTTAATACGATTTAAAATTGAAATCGATGGCATTCTATGGCTGCCATCTTGGATTTTTGCATTCTCTCCCATTTCACCAAATCTGTGCCAATATATGTAGCCATTTGATCATGGAACCACAGTTTCTACTTCATGTTCCATACTAAAGCTATTTTTTCCTGTATTTAGACTATGTTGTCGTTCACCCCTGTACTGGAAGTATGGGGTGAATCTTTTATCTAAGTGGGGCCATGTGACGTCACGCACTGTCGGCCCTTTACGGAGATCAGCTTTTAACTAGATGGCATGGCCAAATGAGTTGAGCGTCCGTCTCCCGTTTTGGTAGATCGTGAGATTCGATGGGTATTGAGTTGTGACAATGCACACTCATGGTGACTTTATAGTGCTGCCCCACCATGACCTGATCCATTATCCTGACACTGAATCAACCAGTCCTTGCCCTATCCTAACCATACCGAGCTCCTGGCTAGGAAGCGAAAAGTATACATTTTGAAGTCATTGGTTTTACTCGACCACGGTTCGAACCCACATCCACGATCCACCAAAAAGGGAGACGGACGCTAAACTCATTCGGCCATCCTGTCTGGTAGAAACGAATTGAAACCTAGAATTGAGAAAATTATGGCACTGACTCGATCCGGCGTGATGACATACTCCCTTTTGTTTGCAACATCCCATGTCTCTATAGATCGGAAAGTACATATAAAAGACACATTGCTACTTATCGGAAAGAGTAGCCTATGTGGCAGCAGCTGGTTTCCTCCAAAGAAATATGTCAGAATGACCATATGTTTGACGTCCAAGAGCCGATGATATGAAAATCAATGTGCTTTCGAGGCATCATTAAGTCAAACAAGCTTTACTTTGGGACGGTGTTTCTGTTGTGTTAGTCGACCTTTAAGTGTCTGTGGGAACGAGGCTGAGAAGCCTTGTCGGCGAGCAGACGTGGAGGGCCGAATCGTGGCCGCCACTCGCCGTCTTGTTCGTGAGAAGAAAGTCGATGGTTATAAACTGCTTATGGAACGATCGCATGGTGGCTGCCGATTTGCAGCTGCCCCACTGTGCGCGGAGGATTCGAATCGAATGGCCCGGGTGAATGTAGCGTGAGCGAGTGCGTGATTGGGGTTTTATGTCCTAGCAACATCGGGGAGTCACGTGAGGACGGGTAACCACCGACTCGTGCACGGGAAGTAGCACGGCCGTTACGCGTGAACCGTGCCTCCGAGTAGGGGAGCTCAGTTGGTTGGTTGTTGGAGTTTGATGTCCTGGCAACATCTAAGGTCATATGACGGGTAACGACTTGTGACAGCGCACTCGTGGTGACTTTATAGTGCTGCCCCACTGCGAAATCATGCCACCAGCACCATGACCTGATATCCCACTCAGTCATATTATCGTGACACTGAGCCAACCAGTCCTTGCCCTATCCTATTAATACCAAGCACCAGGCTAGGAAGCGACAGGTATCACTTATATAAGTCTTTGGTTTGACTTAAACGGGATCCAAACTCCTGATCTCCCGCACACGAGGCCCGCGCTCTACCGATTCGGCCACCGCGCCCTGTGTGAGGTCAGTGACTGGTGTGCATGCGTGTAGATCAACAGGGCAGCTTTCTCAGCGGTTCTTCCATAACAGGGCGACCAGACGGGATGGCCAAATGAGTTGATGGGATGGCCGAATGAGTTGACGGGATGGCCAAATGAGTTGACGGGATGGCCAAATGAGTTTACGGGATGGCCGAATGAGTTGACGGGATGGCCAAATGAGTTGACGGGTTGGCCGAATGAGTTGACGGGATGGCTGAATGAGTTGACGGGTTGGCCGAATGAGTTGACGGGTTGGCCGAATGAGTTGACGGGTTGGCTGAATGAGTTGACGGGATGGCCGAATGAGTTGACGGGTTGGCCGAATGAGTTGACGGGATGGCCAAATGAGTTGACGGGATGGCCGAATGAGTTGACGGGATGGCTGAATGAGTTGACGGGTTGGCCAAATGAGTTGACGGGATGGCCAAATGAGTTGACGGGATGGCTGAATGAGTTGACGGGATGGCCGAATGAGTTGACGGGTTGGCCGAATGAGTTGACGGGTTGGCCGAATGAGTTGACGGGTTGGCTGAATGAGTTGACGGGATGGCCGAATGAGTTGACGGGATGGCCGAATGAGTTGACGGGATGGCTGAATGAGTTGACGGGATGGCCGAATGAGTTAACGGGTTGGCTGAATGAGTTGACGGGTTGGCTGAATGAGTTGACGGGATGGCTGAATGAGTTGACGGGATGGCCGAATGAGTTGACGGGATGGCCGAATGAGTTGACGGGATGGCTGAATGAGTTGACGGGATGGCTGAATGAGTTGACGGGATGGCTGAATGAGTTGACGGGATGGCTGAATGAGTTGACGGGATGGCTGAATGAGTTGACGGGATGGCTGAATGAGTTGACGGGTTGGCTGAATGAGTTGACGGGTTGGCTGAATGAGTTGACGGGTTGGCTGAATGAGTTGACGGGATGGCTGAATGAGTTGACGGGATGGCTGAATGAGTTGAGCGTCCGTCTTCCGTTTTGCTAGATGGTAGGATTCGTACTGACTTGTGATCGGGCGTGGTGGCTTAATCGGTAGAGCGTGGGCCTCGTGTGCAGAAGGTCGGGAGTTCGGTTGACTTTAAATTGATACTTCTTGCTTCCTAGCCTGGTGCTCGGCATTAATAAGATAGGGCAAGGGTGGGTTAGCTCAGTGTCAGGATAATGTGACTGGGCGGGATATCAGGTCAGCATATAAAGTCAGCATGAGTGCGCACTGTCACAAGTCAGTACTGATCCTGATATGACCTTAGATTTTGCCAGGACGTAAAACTCCAACAACCAACCAACATCTATAGTATAATCATAATAGGGCTTTCACAATTCCACGGCCTCCCTTCACTCTTACTGGTGTTTGCTTCACACACTAGGTGGCGCCACCCTTGGGACCCGCTATTCATGTAGTTTACTCACGTACCGCATTTATGTGTCTTGCTTATATGTGTGCACTTGGTCAATGCTGAGCTGTATGCATTGTTGAACCACCCACCATGCCTCACCTTGTTTCCGGTTATATGAGTGCTACATGCTACATGGTCCTATGTAACTCATTCAAAGCGCCCTGCTTCTTGTGGTATCTGCATTGGCCTATCTGTACTGATATGTATGATGGATAGTGTTGCTTGCAGTGCATCGATAGACGGTGGGTGTGAGGGCGGAGGGAGGGGCTCTCTGGTACTGTTCGCAGTGCGGGGGAAGCTGGATGGTGTCTGCAACAGGTAGAGACCGGCATCACGTGAGGGACTCATCTCGCTGAGAGGGTTTGGGGAGACAGCTGAATGAATGCAGCAGGGCAGGGTCAGGGAGTACACACCCTGAGTGTTAAATGTGTGACCAGCTCACCATGTCTGAGGTGTGCGGTGGGGGTGGGGGTGTTGGTGGCTCCATTTATGAGAGTTTGGTGCATATAGAGGACGGCATCCGCGCACAAAGTCACCACAACTGTCTGGACGAGGTCAGGTTGCTGGTGCATAACTGTCGTCATCCGTAAGCAAGGACCCAGCAAATGGCTATTCTCACACACCGTCAGTGCACCACCACACTCACGCTCCCTCAGTGCACCACCGCACTCACACACCATCAGTACACCACAACACTCACAAACCGTCAGTACACCACCACACTCACACACTGTCAGTGCACCACCACACTCACAGACTGTCAGTGCACCACCACACTCACCCACCATCAGTACACCACCACACTCACACACCATTAGTACACCATCACACCCACACACCATGAGTACACCACCACACTCACACACTGTCAGTGCACCACCACACCCACACACCATCAGTACACCACCACACTCACACACCGTCAGTGCACCACCGCACTCACACACTGTCAGTGCACCACCACACCCACAGACCATCAGTGCACCACCACACTCACACACCATCAGTACACCACAACACTCACACACCGTCAGTAGACCACCACACTCACACACCATCAGTGCACCACCACACTCACACACCGTCAGTGCACCACCACACTCACACTCCCTCAGTGCACCACCGCACTCACACACCATCAGTACACCACCACACTCACACACCATCAGTACACCACCACACTCACACACTGTCAGTGCACCACCACACTCACACACCATCAGTACACCACCACACTCACACACCATCAGTACACCACCACTCACACACTGTCAGTGCACCACCACACCCACACACCATCAGTACACCACCACACTCACACTCCATCAGTACACCACCACACCCACACACCATCAGAACACCACCACACTCACACACCATCAGTACAGCACCACACCCATACACCATCAGTACACCACCACACTCACACACTGTCAGTGCACCACCACACCCACACACCATCAGTACACCACCACACTCATACACCATATCACCCCCACACATGCAACCACCACACCCACACACCATCAGTACACCACCACACTCACACTCCATCAGTACACCACCACACCCACACACCATCAGTACACCACCACACCCACACACCATCAGTACACCACCACACTCACACACCATCAGTACACCACCACACTCACACACTGTCAGTGCACCACCACACCCACACACCATCAGTACACCACCACACTCACACACCATCAGTACACCACCACACACACCATTAGTACACCACCACACCCACACACCATCAGTACACCACCACACTCACACACCATCAGTACACCACCACACTCACACACCATCAGTACACCAACACACCCACACACCATCAGTACACCACCACACTCACACACCATCAATGAACCACCACACCCACACACCATCAGTACACCACCACACTCACATACCATTAGTACACCATCAGTACACCACCACACTCACATACCATTAGTACACCACCACACCCACACACCATCAGTACACCACCACACCCACACACCATCAGTACACCACCACACTCACACACCATCAATGAACCACCACACTCACACACCATTAGTACACCACCACACTCACACACCATCAGTACACCACCACACTCACACACCATCAGTACACCACCACACTCACATACCACAAACACACCACCACACTCACACACCGTCAATGAACCACCACACTCACACACCATCAGTACACCACCACACTCACACACCATTAGGACACCACCACACCCACACACCATCAGTACACCACCACACTCACACACCATCAGTACACCACCACACTCACACACCATCAGTACACCACCACACTCACACACCATCAGTACACCACCACACTCACACACCATCAGTACACCACCACACTCACACACCATCAGTGCACCACCACACTCACACACCATCAGTACACCACCACACTCACACACCATCAGTACACCACCACACTCACACACCATCAGTACACCACCACACTCACACACCATTAGTGCACCACCACACTCACACACCATCAGTGCACCACCACACTCACACACCATCAGTACATCACCACCTCACATGCCATCAGTTCACCACCACTCACACTCCATCAGTACACCACCTCACTCACATACCGTCAGTACACCACCACACTCACACACCATCAGTACACCACCACACTCACACACCATCAGTACACCACCACACTCACACACCATCAGTAGACCACCACACTCACACACCGTCAGTGCACCACCACACTCACAAACACCATCAGTGTACCACCACACTCACACACCATCAGTACACCACCACACTCACACATGGTCAGTACACCACCACAATCACACACCGTCAGTACACCACCACACTCACACTCCATCAGTACACCACCACACTCATACACCATCAGTGCACCACCACACATACCGTCAGTACACCACACACACACACCACACACACCAACACAGAGCCAACTGCATAATCGCCCTTACAGCCGTCCCTCCTCCCATGCCAATACAGTAGCAACCCACACACCACCACACACACAAACACCCAAACATACTATTAGTGCAACGCCAGCAACACCCCCCCCCCACCCACACACCATTACTAACACCTACCTGCACACACCTCCACCACGCCCCCAACCCACCAGCATCTACACACGCACCCCACCCCACGGCCGTCCCCTGCCGGGTGGCTGACACACTAAACCCGGGGTTTCCTGGCAGCACCCCACACAATACGCGGCACGTACGGGATGGCAATAATCGCTCACATCCCGTTCTCGTTGTTACCCACAACACACCGCGCCCACTGACGGCCTGGAGGGCCGCTCTCTGACCCCTTTCTGCACTCTGACTCCTCCCCACTTGGCGCCCACCTCACACCCGTCCCCTCACTGCGCATGCGCCGCGCGTTCCAAATCAAGACGAATAAGGGTCGCTGCGCGCGCACCGTCGTCTGCCTAACTTCATTGAGGAGAAGCTAAGTTGATATATATATGTATATATATATATATATATAATATGTATCAGCTATGTATATATATGTATATGTATTTGTATATATGATGTATAAGCATTATGCAAGTATAAAGACGTGGAAGGGAGATTATTATTATTATTATTATTGCTGCTATTATATTGCTATCCATTTGGTGCGGAGTACCCCTCCCATGTGACCAGTGGCGCCGTCAACGATCCTAACTACGGACGCTCAACCCTGTCATTCGCGACCAAGAAATTGTCTAGGCTAGGACTTAATATTCCATATGGCTATGCCAGAGAATGCATTATCTCAACCAACTTCTTCGGTTAGCTCCAGGCATTATTAGCACCAAGTAGAGATTCAACCAGCGCTGACTAATCGCTTTAGGCCTACTCCCTCCCCTCCCCCTTACCACACCCCTCCGCCCACTCATGCAGCCTCCTGGCCACACCCTCACTCGTCACTCCTCAATCTGTGCCCTCAGCAGCTCGTCACCATGGTTCCCGCTCCTCCCGCCCGCCCGCATCCTCCTGTGTGATTAATGGGTGCTTGATTAATCTGTGACACTGAACGCCGCAGGCCTCGTTTTATTAATAGATTGTTGCAAATTGTCTCCAAATTAAAGCCAGGCTATGTGGACTAGGTCCGGGGAATGTGTTTGTTTGTTGTTGTTTTACGTCCTAGCAACATCTAAGGTCATATCAGGACGCGTGTCCGACTTGTGACAGTACGCACTCATGGCGATTTTATAGTGCTGCCCCACTGGGAAATCAGGCCGCCGGCACCATGACCCGATATCCCACACAGTCACATTATCCTGACACCGAGGAATGGGAGGTTGGTGGTAGCAGCGCACGTTATCAACCCGTCACGTGATCACCATAGCGTCACCACAGCACCGCGATGACACCAACACAACATCACAATGACACCCCCACAGCACCGCAATGACACCAACACAGCATCGCAATGACACCACATTAACAGTCAATGACACAATCACACCATCACAATGACACCACCACAGCACCGCGATTACACCAACACAGCATCGCAATGACACCACATTAATACCACAATGACACCATCACAATGACACCACCACAGCACCGCGATGACACCAACACAGCATTGCAATGACACCACATTAACACTGCAATGACACCATCACCACATCACAATGACACCACCACAGCACCGCGATTACACCAACACAGCATCGCAATGCCACCACATTAACACCGCAATGCCACAATCACACCATCACAATGACACCACCACAACACCGCGATAACACCACCACAACACCGCAATGACACTGCAATGACACCACCGCAATAACACCACCAAAGCATCACAATGGCACCACCATAACACCACAATTACACAATCACAACAGCATAATGATACCACCACAACACCACACTGACACCATGACAGCATCACAATAACACCACCACAACACAGCAATGAAATCACCACAACATCGCAATAACACCATAACAGCATCACAATGACACCACCACAACATCACAATAAGACCACCACAACACCGCAATGACACCATTATAACACCGAGATGACACCACCATAACATCGCAATGACACCATCACCATGCCAATAACTCCACCACAACACCGCTATGACACCACCACAACACCACAATTACACCACTACGGTGACACAATAACTCCACCCCAACACTGGGATGGCACAACCACAGCACCGCCCTACACCCAATTACAGTGGTGCACTCATGTTTGTTTGTTTGTTTTGTTGGTTTACGTCCTAGCAACATCTAAGGTCATATCAGGACGGGTACCGACTTGTGACAGTGTGCACTCATGGCGACCTTATAGTGCTGCCCCACTGGGATACCAGGCCACCAGCACCATGAACTGATATCCCACTCAGTCACATTATCCTGACACTGAACCAGCCAGTCCTTGCCCTATCCTAATAATGCTGAGCGCCTGGCTAGGAAGCAACAGGTATCAATTTTTAAGTCATTGGTTTGACTCGACCAGGGTTCGAACCCTACGATCCCATGGTCTACCAACACGGGAGACGCACGCTCTAACTCATTTGACCATCCCATCTGGTCGGTGCACTCATGCATAACCCCGGCGACCCCTGGTGGGCGCTGTGACCGTCCTACGTCCAGTGCAAGTTGTGTGCTAATCGCGTCCCGCATGCATGAGCCAACAAACACGGTCTCAGCACAACCGTATTAACCATCATTGCTGCAGCGTAGTCTCTCTGGGCAGACTAGCAATACTTGCTGGCCGACAGTATCCACTTTCTATACTACTTACGCCATACTTCTCCGCTTCTAGAACTGCAGCAGAGGAGGTTGAACCTCGGAGGTGACTGGTCACCTCGCTGTCCTGACTGTACAGAAGAGGTCAGGAATGACCGGTCACCTAGCCATCTTGACTGTACAGAGGAGGTTGGAGGTGCTGGGTCACCTAGCCATCTTTACTGTACAGAGGAGGTTGGAGGTGACCAGTCTAATAGCCGTCTTGACTGTACAGAGGAGGTTGGAGATGACCGGTCACCTAGTCATCTTGATTGTACAGAAGGGGTTGGAGGTGATGGGTCACCTAGCTGTATTGACTGTACAGAGGTCAGGAATGACCGGTCACCTAGCCATCTTGACTGTACAGAGGAGATCGGAGGTGATGGGTCACCTAGCCATCTTGACTGTGCAGGGGAGGATGGAGGTGACCGGTCACCTAGCCATCTTGACTGTACAGAGTGTCAGGAATGACCAGTCATTTAGCCATCTTGACTGTACAGAGGATGTCGGGAATGACCGGTCACCTAGACATTTTGACTGTACAGAGGAGGTTGGAGGTGATGGGTCCCTAGCCATCTTGACTGTACAGAGGAGGTCAGGAATGACCAGTCACCTAATGAACACAATGTATGCAGGACCCGCCAATGGTCAATTAGCATGTCAGTGTCCTTACCTAGTGGTCCTAAACTGGTGGCGAGAATGTTTCCGGTTTGTGTACAGACTACTGAGGTAATGGGTGAGTTGTCATGGAGATTAACTAAATGGCTGTATGTGTGCTGTAAAATACGTGGGCTGTTGGCAGGAATATTAGCTAAAGGCTGTATGTGTACTGTAAGATATGTGGGCTGCTGTCAGGGATATTAGCTAAAGGATGCTATTGACAGGAATATTAGCTAAAGACTGTATGTGTACTGTAAGATATGTGGGCTGCTGTCAGGGATATTAGCTAAAGGCTGCTGTTGGCAGGAATATTAGCTAAAGGCTGTATGTGTACTGTAAGATATGTGGGCTGCGGTCAGGGATATTAGCTAAAGGATGCTGTTGACAGGAATATTAGCTAAAGGCTGTATGTGTACTGTAAGATATGTGGGCTGCTGTCAGGGATATTAGCTAAAGGCTGCTGTTGACAGGAATATTAGCTAAAGGCTGTATGTGTACTGTAAGATATGTGGGCTGCTGTCAGGGATATTAGCTAAATGCTGCTGTTGTCAGGAATATGAGCTAAATGCTGTAGGTGCTCTGTAAGAAATGTGGGCTGTTGTCAGGGATATTAGCTAAAGGCTGCTGTTGTCAGGGATATTAGCTAAAGGCTGCTGTTGTCAGGGATATTAGCTAAAGGCTGTATGTGTACTGTAAGATATGTGGGCTGTTGTCAGGGATATTAGCTAAAGGTTGTAGTTGTACTGTAAGAAATGTGGGTTTTTGTCAGGGATATTTGCTAAAGGCTGTATGTGTACTGTAAGATATGTGGGCTGTTGTCAGGGATATGTAAGTGTACTGTAAGAAATGTGGGCTGTTCTCAGGGATATTAGGTAAAGGCTGTATGTGTACTGTAATATATGTTGGCTGTTGTCATGGATATTAGCTAAAGGCTGCAGGTGTACTGTAAGATATGTTGGCTGTTGTCATGGATATTATCTAAAAGGCTGTAGGTGTACTGTAAGAAATGTGGGTTGTTGTCATGGATATTAACTAAAAGCTGTGGGTGTACTGTAAGAAATACCGGCTGCTGTCATGGAGATTACTGCCAGGCAATAAGCTAAGTCCACTCTGGCAGGTGTGGATGCTCATCATGGAAATTATTTCCAGGCCATTGTTTCTTGACGAGATGTGGGGGTGTAGGTCTTGTTTGTGCACCCGCCCTGCTCCATACACCGCGCTCTGTGTGAATCCACACTGAAGGGTGGGTCATGCCGTCACATTCATTTGCACAGTTCAGGACAAAAATCCGTTATTTTAAAATCCTTTGTTGTCAAATATGTGGGGGAAAAACTTGACATTTCCTAAGGGGCTTTGTGAAACGTTTCTATAGCAACAGCGTGGTTTTTCTGGAGGTTCATATTTTGGGGGGCGAAGACCCCATTTTATGAATACTGATTCATATGATGCAAAATATGACTCTTTACAATTTGTTTGCAGAAGTTTATCAATTTGTGTTCGTTGAGCCTACACCACTTTATTAGATGACAGGTTTAATATTCCAAAATGACATGTTTCAACTGGATACTGCAAATGCCATATGTGTTATTTCTCCTAAACCCCCTTCCGCCACCACTCCTTGTATATATTTTTTTCCTTGAAGATTTATACTGCCTATCATCGATAAGTCTGAATAATCTTGTTCTGACCATTAGATAGTTAGTCGATAGAAATCCTGAGCCTACACTGTTAATTTAATTTGACAGATCCAAGGGATTCTTAACCTCCCACACCATATAGACATGGTATGAGAGCAACTGTCCTTTGATGACGCTGTAAGTTATACACAGTGGTGGAAATCCAAATTGGCAGAGGTGATTATATGGGCACTTGTAATTTTGGAACCCCATTATTTCAAAGACGCAGCACTATACAGCAATCAGACAGGTGCGTGCACTGACTGTCGCAAGTTGGTCCGCCTCCTGATGTGACCTCAAATGTTGCTAGGACAAAAAAACAAAAGCCAGTCACTCCTTCACCTGACTAGTTGCTTGTGCCTCATCACCCCCACCCTCACTGTCACGGCGTTCCCACGGGGAGGGAGGAGGAGGAGTGCGTAGCCTCATTCCGAACACCATCAACACTGGCACCAGTCAGTGTCTAACCTTCGTTTATTACTGGCCCTTACCCACCCGACGTTAAAGTTTAAACAGCCCGCGGGAGTCTCGGCCTAACCCGGCCTCAAACCGACAATGCCGTGCCACCCAGCCGCAGTAGAGCGCGGGCCCCACATGCGGAAGGGCTGGAATTCAGTTCCCGGTTCAGTCAAACCGATGATTTAAAAAGCGCCTTCTAGCCTGGTGCTTGGCACTGATAGGATAGGTTACCTGGTTAGCTCAGTGTCAGGATAATGTGACTGAGTGAGATATTGGGTTATAGTGCTGGATGCCTGATTTCCCAGTGGGGCAGCACGATAAAGTTACCATGAGTGTGCAGTGTCACAAGTCGGTCCCAGTCCTGATATGGCCTTAGATGTTGCCAGGATGTAAAACGCCAACAACCAACCAACCCAGCTGCGAAGTTGTCCGAGTAATGACCGACTCCTGTTTGAGTGTGGGGCGGGAGAGGGAGAGGGGGGACGGGGGGGGGGGGGTTGCGCTGGTGGAGCTGGCTGCCCGTGCCCGGGTGCGGGAGGAGAGGGGGTGAACGGCGGGGTGGGCGCCGCCCTCTCCCCGGAGTGGCTTTCCTTGTCGGGTGGGCGGCGGTGGTACGGGCACGGCCCGGCACCAGTCTTGCACTTTTGGCAGTGTGCTTTTGGAGACGGGAGAGGGTTCTCGTGTCGACATCGAGATCGGTCAAGCGGGCGGGAGGGCGGGCCGCTCTAGTAGGTTCCCCTGTTCTTATTGTCGGTGCTGACAGTGGCGACTTGCCGGGGTATAAATAAGCAATTTTAGTCGCACTCTTTCCTCCTCCACTCGTTCCCCCGCCCACAGCCCCTCTCCTCTCCCTGCTGCCTCTCGTCCGCTCCCCGCTCCCCGCTCCGCCCTCCCCGCCCCCCTCCCCGCTCCCCTCCCCGCACCCCTCCCCGCACCCCTCCCCGCACTCCTACCCACTCCCCTCCCCGCTCCCCTCCCCGAACCCCTCTCCGATCCCCTCCCTGCACCCCTCCCCGCACTCCTCGCCGCACCCCTCCCCGCACCCCTCCCCGCACCCCTCCCGCACTACTCCCCGCACCCCTACCCGCACCCCTCACCGCACTCCTCCCTGTTCCCCTCCCCGAACCCCTCCCCGAACCCCCAGATACCCTCCCTCCCCGCTACCCTCCCCTCCCCGCTCCCCGCACAACCCCCGCTCCCCTACCCGCACCCCTCCCCGCACCCCTCCCCGCCTCCCGTACTCCTCCCACCCCCTCCCAGTTCCTCTCCCCGCTCCCAGCGCCCCACGCCATTCCCGCGCCCCACACCCCTTCCCGATACCCCGGACTCACCCGCTACCCGAACCTCGCATCGACCCCACTCTCCCCGCACCCCCCTCCCCCCCTTCTCGTCCCCTTACCGCTCCCCCCCCCCCCCCCCCCCCTGCCCTCGCCTCGCACCCCATCCCACCGTGCACTTTACACAGCAATTTCTCGCTCACTCCCCACCCCTAACCGTCCCATCCCGCCCCGCCAGTTGGCAAACCCGTTCAATCGCCTTAGTCTGCGTTCAGAATCTACTTCTCCACACAGATTCAACCATCACAGCACCGTGCACACCCATTCACACAGGCACCATACGCTCATAACGCTCGCCCCGACCCCTCCCTGAGTTACCGCCGGCACAGCGCGCCGGGCGCCGCCGCTGAAATGGCCTTCCTTGTTGGCGGACATATTTCGTTCCCAGGCGGCTGGCCCTCCCGGCCCCTCCCAGCCCCTCCCGGCCCGGTGGGTCGGCCTTACAGCTGTCACGACACGCTCCAGCGAGCACGGGCATGTTCAGGCGGGTGTGTATGACGAGATATGATAGGAGGCGCGGTCTCCGCCCTGCCCACCCCCCGTCCGCCCCCTGCCCTCCGGCATGTCCCCTGCCTGCTTCTCCCCATCCTTCTTCTGCCCCCCCCCCCTGCCCCTGCCCCTGCCCACCCCGACCTACCACCGGTCGACTCGGCCATTTTCCATTTTGCTCTGCCGCCCCTCCTCGCCCCTCCCAGTCCCGCTCCGCCCCTCCCTATCCCTCCTCGCCCTTCCCCGTACCTCTCACCCTTCCCTGCCCCTCGCCCCTCCCCGCCCTTCTCGGCCCGCCCTTCTGCGGGCACAGAGGGCCGGTGAAGCCCTCGGGGAGATCCGGCTAATGGATGGCCGGGCTCCTGTTGTGGACGAACCAGGAGACTGTGTGTGTGTGCGCGTGTGCGTGTGCGTGTGCATGTGTGTGCATGTGGAGCGTTGGGGACTGGAGAGTGCCTATTAGTGTAGCAGATATGTGCTAAGATTGTGGGTTTGATGATAAAAGCATAGAATTTGGTTATGATTTAGTATATACCACGAGGAAGATTTTTTGATATAGGAACATTGCATATTCCTCCTAGGACCAAAATGGCTGCTTACATGCATCATTGAAATGCTCATGGCTGCTAGTGCGATCATACAGGAGAACGACGAAATGCTCCAAGGTGTCCAGGCTGTCATCTACGATTGAGGGGTTTGGTGTAGTGCCCAGGGCACAGAAGGTTGCAGTGACCTCATCACAGGCCATCCACATCTCCCATGCTGTCTTTATGCTCCAGCCTCCAAAGCTTGACATGGTATCACACCCAGTGAAGGCATGAAATGAGGGTAATCCTCGACACGTGTCAGGCCCCAATGCCTGGGCCATCTCATGAGCTGCTAAGAACCTAAAGCTCCTCCCGGTACCGAAGGCAATCCGCAGCTCATCTAAGTTGAGGCATTCGGCTGCTGCCACCACAAGGACTACGACATCCATATCAATTGTGCAGATCGACACCTTGGTGTAGCCCTGCTTCACAGTATCTTCCACATGGGATCTGCTTCTTGATCTGTACATGGAGCAAGACCAGCGATGTCTCTGGCATGCATCAGACCATGTCTTTGTGGAGAACAGCTCCACCTTGTTCTGGTTGGTCTGTAGGAAGGCCTGCCAGTTTCCTGGTATGGAACTAGATAGATCGACTAGTCTCTGGATGCCTCTACCTCTTTGTTCGATTGTCAGCCTTCAAACTGCCTGGCAGGTATTCATCCCAGACAACATCCACTCTGATTGCATCCTGTGTTGTATAGTCAGAGAAGGTCTTCGCACCACCAGGTGACATCATGTTGGTGATAGCTGCTCCATCAAGGATGATGACTTCAACGTGAGGCCTGACAACATTCTCTTGTGGAGGGATCATATCTTCTAAGCATCCCACAAGGTCAGACTTTTTGCCCAGTCTCATTTTGCCCATCTGTGACAGGGCCCGGGAACAGGCCTGGTTCTAATAAGCAAAGAAGTTGTTGAGATCTCCATCATGCATCTGGGATGCAGTGAACAACCGAGAGAATAGGGAGCAGTCATTCTTGAGCGACAATAGCTGAAGCTGGGTTCTCGATTTCTCTCTGATCGGAGATCG
Source organism: Branchipolynoe longqiensis (assembly GCA_030323885.1). Classification (NCBI taxonomy): domain Eukaryota; kingdom Metazoa; phylum Annelida; class Polychaeta; order Phyllodocida; family Polynoidae; genus Branchipolynoe; species Branchipolynoe longqiensis. The sequence continues at coordinate 73,885,890 of CM059194.1, read as the reverse complement.
GATGAAGAGAGGAAGGTTGTTTCTCCTGATTGGGTTGTTGATGGGCTTAGTCTGGTACTGCTCCTGCCCGAGCTTCTTGATCTGGCGCACAGTGTTGATGACTGCTGGGTCTGCCAGGTCCCTGCTGTCTAGTACCAGGAGATCATTGCTGTCATCACAGAAGGTGTTCCCCATCTCTCTCATGACACCGGAGAGTGACTTCACATCTCAAGCTAACCCCAGCTGGGTATGCTTTGTCTGCTTATGGTGCCTGGAATCAGTCTTCTTTGTTCTCGTCTCTGCTGTGGCTTGGAACTCTGCAATCACTCTTGCTATCTCATGATTGGACACCATCCAGCGCCGCAATGCTGCAGGATTCTCAGTCAGGCCAACTGCTCCGCCATCACCTTTCACTGATGCATTAATCTGCTCATATACCTGGTCGATGGCCAAATCAGAGATGCATGTGTTGTCTTCTTCACTGTGAAGTTCCCAGCCATGAACTCTGCAAACACAGCTGGATGCTTGTCTTCATTTGCCACCATGTCATGCAAGTGAACTGGAATCCACCATAATTTGTATGCCCGAGGGCAAAGAACCAGGGTACAATCTTGGTTAAGGCATTGATGTAGAGCATGAAGTCACCCTCGTGTAGTGATCTCACATAGATCATGATTTCCAGTTCCAGCTGCAGGATGATCGACCAGAACTTGAACTGGGGACTTGTATCAGCTCGGCTAGCACACCAGTATTCTACTGACATTGGAACCTGTCCCTCATCCAACCCATCACAGTATTGGATGTAACCCTCCTGTCGAAGGAGATACAGAACACCAGCTGTGACCTGGTAAGCCCATCGAGTGCGCGTCACATGGGCGGCTTTGATGAAGGAGTCAGCTGCTCCAGGTGTAGCAACTGCTGCCTGGACCAGAACTTCTATTTTCTATTAGTTTCTCTTGGGCCTACACAGTCAACTGCGCACCCAGCTCAACCACTTCGAGCCACTGATTCAGCGCCGATTATCCTGAACTTTATCCTGGTCTCGAGCAAACGCCCGATACTGAAGACATTATCAAGAAGGCACTGTAGCCACCAAACTTTGATCGCGCCTTGAGTACAGATTTATTTAAATATATTAAACCATTATTGATTTGTAGCAAGACAGATCTGTCAGATATGATAACCATGACAAGGAAGAACAAGGTTATTTGCATCCCTGTTAGGCCACCATACATAATTGTGGTCAAGTCCATGTGAGGCCTATGCATAACAAATGATACATAGATCGATTAGAATGTCTTTTTCACCAACCATTGTTGATATAGTTCAACTTATGGGCAAAAATAGTAAATTGTGGTTGCCCTTTTGTAAAATGGCCACCATGGCTACCATGGGACAAATATGCGATGTCCCTATATCCAAAAATATTCCTAGTGGTATGTCCTAACTGTGTGCCAAATGCCATGCTTTCATCATCAAACCCACAATTGTGTGGAAATATTGCACATATCTGCTGCACTATATGGTACATGTACAGAACTCATGTATGCAGATGAATCTCTTCTACCCTCCTTCCAACCTCACCCGACCCCAACATGCCTCCTACACCACACCCTACACTCCACTCAACTCCACCCCACCCCTACACTACAGTACCCCCGACATACCTCACCCCACACCACACTCTACAGCACCCTCCCCACACACCCCACACCCCACACCACACTCTACTGCACCCTCCCCACATACCCCACACCACACCCACATACCCCACACCACCCTCTCCACAGTTTCACACGTCCACTCTACAGCACCCTCCCCCCACTCTGCAACACCATCCCCCCACACCCGACCCACCCACTCTACAGCACCATCCCCCACAGATCCCACACCCCCACTCTACAGCACCCTCCCAACAGTCCCACAATCCCACACAGGCACTCTACAGCATCCTCCCCACATACCCCACACACCCACTCTACAGCACCATCCCCCACAGACCCCACACCCCCACTCTACAGCACCCTCCCAACAGCCACAATCCCACACAGGCACTCTACAGCATCCTCCCCACATACCCCACACACCCACTCTACAGCACCATCCCCCACAGATCCCACACCCCCACTCTACAGCACCCTCCCAACAGTCCCACAATCCCACACAGGCACTCTACAGCATCCTGCCCACATACCCCACACACCCACTCTACAGCACCATCCCCCACAAACCCACAACCCCACTTTACACCACCCTCCCCACACACTCTCATCCCTAACCACTGCCTGTTATTTGCTCGCACCACCCTGCACCACCCTGCACCATGCACCCCAGTCCCCAGTCCCCAGTCCCCAGTCCCCAGTCCCCAGTCACAGCGGCTTACGCCATTAGCTCCTCCACACCCACGCGCACGCGCGCACGCGCATACGCGCACACGCGCACGCACACGCACACATACACCCGCTCTCACAGTGTACACGGCCGGCGTAGTCCGGTCTGAAGCCTCCAGGGGGCGCCAGGCGGTGCCCATACAGAACTCTTGGTGTAGCTGGTGTGATTGGACACGGGTGGTGCGCAGTAAGGCCCGTGTAGGAACGGCGAGTGTTGTGGACAGAGGGGGCGCGGGAGGGGGGCGGGGAAGGGAGGGGGGCGGGAGGGAGGGGGGAGGGGAGGGGAGGGGATGGGGGACGGGAGGGGAGGGACGCGGATGGGAGGGGAGGGACGGGGAGGGGCCAGGCGTGGATGGGAGGGGCGCAGAGGGGAGGGGGGTCGGGATATGATGGGATGGGGCGGGGCCGGGCGCAGTACTTGTCTGAGATGTACTTGTCTGGGTGACGGCAGTGCCCTGTGGTCTCTATCGATACACTACGTGTGAAGGCATGTTTACCGCTGAGTGTAGCTTATATCGGAAAAGTCTTCTTTTGTATTTAAATGGTGGTTTATATTAGCGTTGTATTCTTGTTAATTTTAGTATTATACATGTGTGTGTTGTAGCGGAATATATATACACATTCTTGTGTCTATATGCAACATTCCCAGGCACGAAGGACAGTGTTGAGCGTCCGTAGTTAGGGAATCTGGCGGTGGTGGAGCCAGTGGTCACGTGGGAGGGGGTACTCCGCAGCAAATGCTACAACGAATAGCAGTAACAGATATAATAGTAATAATAACTCCCTTCCGTGCCTTTATACTCACATAACACGTATGCATCACACACACAGACACACACACACATATATATATATATATATATATATATATATATTATATATATATATATATATGTATATATATATATTAGTGATGGTTTGTTTATTCTGCTCATAAAAGTTAAATGCATGCACTTGTTTTCGCCGCTGTGCAATAGTAGTCATATATGTGACTACATCTTAAGTAGTTTATTTTGCGAGTACAAATACAAAGGAGGTACTACGATGCTTTCCGTATTATGTGCATAGCTTCATCCTATTACCTATATCTGCGGAGTAATACTGTCGTGCTGCCACCCAGCGGGCACCTTCCTCACCGCGCCACCCCCGTCGGCACCCTACAGTAACACACATATATATGAATTCTGAAGTAAGAACAATGTATTTAGTGTATGTCTGGTCGCTCTGCTCGTTGCATTGTGGTGCTGTACATACAGTGTGTCAGGGATGGGGGTGGGGGTGTTGTGCGTTTTCTATATTGTCGTTCTACTTTATCTATAGCCAGTCTGGTAATGATAGATGGAGTGCTGATGCTCATATAGAATTTCTATTCTTCCCAGTTTATGTAATATATAATCCATGTTGTATATAATATGGTTGTTGTGGTTTTATTTCCAAAACACTGCATAGTGCTACCTCACAGGGAGACCAGGTCACTGATATCCTGATATCCCATTCAGTGACATTATCCTGATACTAAGCAAACCAGTCCTTGCCTGATCCTAGTAATTCCGAGCGCGAGGCTATGTTGTGACAAGTGTCAACATAATAGATATAATATTATAATGTATAAATAGTGCTGACAATACATTCTCCATGATGATATCTATTGTGATTACCCGGTCCCCTGCCCATGTCAAGAAAGTGGACACTCGACTTCAATGACTCGATATAACTTTTGGTTGTGTATTTTCCATGACTGCTTATTTCTGAAAAAACATATAAGTTTCATTGTCTACTGACTAAATTGACTGCGGTTGATAGGCCCATGTTTGGTCAGTATCAGGATCATGTCACTGAGTGGGATATCAGTTCTAGTGCTGGTTGCCCGTTCTTCGTGTTGGGCACCACTATGGAATTGTTAGGATGTAAAACCATAACCACAACCATATGATATAAAATATATTCTATATATTACATATAGTGTTGCTCAAACTGGGAAGAATAGCAATTGTATACGAGCATCAGCCCTCCATCTTTCATTACCAGACTGGCCATAGAGAAAGTAATCCGGTAATGTACAGAACAACCCCCCCCCCCACCACCACCACCACCCCACACACACATACCCGCCCCTGACATACTGTATGCAGAGCACCACAATGCAATCATACACACACTAAATACATTGTTCTTCAGCACAACCATACTATATATTACATATAGTGTACTGAGCGCCTTACTGTCCTGATACCGGGCTGGAGGAGTGTGCCTCACATCCTGAAGACCACGAGGCCCAAATCCAATATCAGGCAACAACTGCTTAATATATATCCATCTATTCCTTGAATACTCAGTTTCAGTCAACATGACAAGGTCCTATGTGATATCTATTATAAATGAACGAGTAGTGTATGTGTGTACATAAAAACGTGCATTACTAACTGACACTGACAGAGCATGCGCAGAGCACTGAAGGTAGTGGAAGACATGCAGACATTCACAGAACCATTTGTGGGGAGCGGGACGTAGCTCAGGCGGTAGAGTGTACACCTGTGAATGTTTGGATCATCCGATCGATCCTGCTCAGTGGAGACATTTGCAGTTTGGGCTATTTTCCGTTCCAACCAGTGGTCCACAACTGGTTCATCAAAGGCTGTGGTATGTGCTGTCCTGTCTGTGGGAAAGTGCATTTAAAAGACCCCTTGCTGCTTCTCGGAAAGAAGTGGCAAAAACCCACTGCCGCCTATGTGGCGGCAGTGGGTTTTCCCCCAAAGAAATATGTCAGATTGGCCATATGCTTGACATCCAATAGCCCATGATGAAAATTGATGTGCTCTGGAAGCGTCGTTAAATAAAACCAACTTTCCTTTATTTTCCTTCTTTTTAACCATTTGTCACAGAATATGGCTTTTAGTTCCCGATATTAAAGCTGCATAGTCAGATGAAGCATCAAATTTTCAAAACCAAAACAATTATCTAAATTTGATTCTACATATCTAACTTAGATACTGATGCACTTATTAAGCATTTGTTTCTGCGTAGAAGGGAAAACAGACTCAATTGAATAGAACCCGTTACTTCAGGAGCCTATGGTGTCTGAATTTTGGCATGCATGCCAAAACTAATTTCACATGTTTGCACTTCAAATATTTCAAAAGTTAGCCATTTAAAATAAAGTGTATTTCAAACTAAAGTAAAGATTATGATGATCGATCTAAATTTATTTCAGAAAAATGACAGAATCCTAAAACTATCGGATTATGAAACTTTAAAATTAAGAAGTGCCTTTTCATACTTGTCCGGCTATGTCCGCTTCATGCCTCAGACACACACGGTAAACAAACGTCACTAGTGTACACTGGTATAAGTTGCACATTATATGGCCGGATGGTGGTGACTGATTTCCCATGCGGGATGTCAAGGGTTCGAACCGCGACTGAGTCAAACCAATGACTTACAAACCTGATACTTGTCATTTACCATTTCCGATACTGGTTTATTCAACATCAGGATAATTTGACTGAGTGGGATATCGGGTCGTGGTGGCAGCGGCCCGTTCCTCCCCGTGGGGAAGCACTATAACGTCACCATAAGTGTGCACTGTCACAAATCGGTACGCATCCTGATAGGATGTAAACTATGAAACAACATGCCCTCAAAATGGGTTATATATATAGCATTATGTCGCTATAGTTGAAAATGACGGTTCGAGCGTCGTCTGCTTTTCACTTTCTAGGGCATAACAAACATTCACAGTGAACTGTCACACAATTCGTGCGCCATCAAGGTGTTCCTGGTGTGGTGTCGTAATTGTTAACCTTACAACACGCATGTTCTCTAATAATGATCGCGGATGACATTTGGCGGCAACGGGGTCGCCACGCAACAAGGCGCTTCCCGCCCTTTCTTCTCGGTGACATCCGGCATGTGTGACGTCACAGGTACGCGATGGGCTGAAACCGGAAATCGACCCGGCGGCAGATGAAACCTGCATGCGTGCGTCATCCGTATTGTCTCGCACTAACAAGACTCTTCGCTCAAGATTTTGTGCTAGTTGGATTTCCGCCAGTTGTTGCATGTTGGACTGAATAAAAATTGTTTTAATTTTGTGAATGGTAAAAGTTATTGCATGCATTCACATGCGGGTTCGACTTAGTGTCCTGCTTTGTCACATTATAATCTAGTAAATATCTTAAATAGCTAGTGCCTTGATTGTTCATATGAATCAAATTGTTACCCCCTCAAAAAAAAACTGATTTGCGCTGCATGGCTGACACCATCTCTATCTCCTCTCTGCTGGCCTTGCTCCTCCTTGATATGTCTGAAAAGAGTTCTAGGAGGGGGAGCCTGCCAGCATTTCACTTTCTACTCTTACTCTGTCTGTGTCTTTGGCTCGCTGGATGGTCACCATAGAGCAAAGAGACATGGTCCTTTGACTCAACTCTCCTCATTTCTCTTTCCTAGACTGTACCCTTTTTTTCTTTCTCCCAGGCATACTTCTCCCCCTGACCAAGAGAGTTGTGTGCATGGGTGGGGCCCTTTACCTTTATGTTTCTCTTGCTTTGTTCTCCTTCCTGGAACCGTTGGACCCATCTTTACCCGCCATTCCTCGGAAACCCTTGCAGCTGTCTGCTGGATACAAGTGCTGTGCTACCGCCGGACTGGAGTGATTCTGGACCGCCCCAACGACTCATCGTTTAATCATTGTAAAAATATCCCCTAGCTTCTACAACCGTCCCACTGGAAGATTATTCTTCAACCAAAGATTGGGCCGATTTATCAGAGCCTCTCTATAATGTTGCAGTTCTACAACCAGTAACCAGCATAAGGTTACAAAGAACCCAGTATCTATCATATTATAATATTTGCGGATGCCCGGCCGTCATGAGTACCCAAGAATACCATAAACTCTTCCCCCTCCATTTCACCTGTGATGCTGCTATTCAAACCGAGACTAATAACTCATTAACCACACCTAAGGAAGAAAGGAAGACAAGTCACAAAGATAGACAGTGAGGATGTTGTGCTTTATTGGCATCAACTCCTGTTCACCTATGAGTGACCTATCACCCTAACCCCTTACCTTCTGCCCACACAGAATCTCATTGCCCCTATAATCTGTCTATGAATCAGTGCCTACAGCCCATTGAACCGGAGTCCGATGGTTGTTGCACTCAACTCAATTTAGATATATGAATTTTGGTTGCATCAGACAGAGTGTGTGGGGTCTTGCTCTAGAGTAGGTGTGTCTCACTCAAGAGTCAGGAGTAGAGTGCCGCTGTCCAGTGTGACTGGAGCATCGGTCTTTCATAATCAATAATCTAGTGAAACTAGTGTGGTCAGAGGCCAAGAGGGGAGGGGGTGACTGGACATCCCACAGCCAGCCAATCAGGCACCCCCACAGCCTGGGAGAGTGGCACCACCCAGTCCGGGGGCGGTCACTCAACCCAGCTACAGGTGGCGCCTCGGTGTATATGTAGATTAGGCTGGTGTGCTGGCCCATCGGCACCATGCTAATAGGTAGTTGCAAACAGTTACAAATATATATATATAAAGTGTGGCTACGTATAGGAAGGAAGATAGAGACACGTGTTGGGTCGGACACTTTATTGAGCGTCTGGCAAGCGAGATAATAGGCATACCGGTAAAAGTTTGAAATCCAAAGGCGCAGTGACTTGGCCCGGGCGGATTATGGGTCGTGAAGCGCCCGGCGGTTGGTGGTGGCGCTAGTAGTAGGCAAAAGGGGGCAAATCCGGGCAAGTCACCGATTGGAAGATAATAATATATATATCGAATGAACATGATAGAATAATAATATTAATAAATACTCCGCCTATTTATACATGCATAATAAATTATACGTACTATAAAGTGTGGCTACGTATAGGAAGGAAGATAGAGACACGTGTTGGGTCGGACTCTTTATTGAGCGTCTGGCAAGCGAGATAATAGGCCAAGGAGAAGCCTAAGCGACTCCCTCCAACCCAACACGCGACTCATCTGAGCAAAGGGCCGCGACCACCCTCAAATCATTCACTATGCGAGTACCAAGGGGAGTCTGCAAGTAGCTGTACACCGTCTCGGAGGCCCAATCGCCTCTAGCCTTCAATTCCTCGATTGTGGCCCCACACATAGCGAGAAAGGTACAGCCCCCCCGTCTAAGGGAGTGGGAAGAGAGGGTGGACGCGTCGAGCCCAGCCCTAGTGGCAAATAACCTTAAGGTCTCCTGGTAAACGCGGTAAGAGAGGGGGCAGGATAGACCGTCCGAGCATGGGATCCGGAATGCGGGCTCAGATGGTTCGGCCCGGATCTGCGCAAAGTGTCTCTCGGTCCAATGCACAGCGCAGACCGCGGGGTCGGGGCACCTGGCAATCGGGATCTCGAGCACCCGTTCCGAGAATTGGATGGTCTTGGAACGTCGGACGGTCAAGAGCATCCCCCAGTCATAGAAGACAAAGTCAGACCTACGAAGGGTAGAGTCTGACATAGTCACTTGCGACTTACGCAGGAGACCCCTGAAGGAGCATAGAATGGCCGCCCTCCATGCAACATGGCCTGGATTCTCAGTCAGGAGCGAGAAAATCCTCCGAAGCATGTATGGGAGAATAGGCGTCGCCCGACGAGGCGCGTCGCCCTTGACCCGACGGATCCCCTTTAGAGTGCAGGCCAAAACGAAGCTCTTGTAATCAATGGGCGGCTCGCCGTTTTGCCTGAGGAAATAGCTCAAGCCGCTCAGGTAGTTCAGAATCGAGCGATACTTAAGGGAGCGGGCGAGCCAAGTGGCATAGAGGGCGACCTGCTCAGAGGAACATGGAATAGGGGCCCTGGATGAGTTGAACGACTCAACATAAGTTAAGTATTTCTGCACCTGGACCCGCCTCGCGATGGCCGAGTTCTTTGCGTAATATTGACGCTGATATCCCAATTGTTCCTCTTTTAGAGCTGATATCCCTGCAAAGAAGAAAAGGGGCATCAAAAATATGGCAACAGCATAATGCAGAAGCGACGTCGGCTGCCCTAATCCTGGCAACGCTGTCCTTTTGACCTAGTCTACTGAGAGCGTCACAGATAACATTAACGGTGCTAGGTATATAAACTGATTCGAATACGAAGTTATTTTCCACCGCAAGCCAAAATAGCTTGCGGAGGAAAAACATAATGCCCTTAGATCGCGACCTGCCTGTGTTCAGGGCTGCCCGAACCACAGCACTATCAGTCACGATCATGACGGTGCTGTCGGCCCAGCCAGCACCCCAACGGAGGCAGGCCGCATAGACAGCCCACATCTCCTGGACATTAATGTGTGATGTCCCTGCGTGTGGAGGAGGGATGACAAGGTGGTGGCCAACATATGTCCCGAGAGGCCCGCTGGCACTGGCGAGGAAGGAGCCGACCAACCAATCGTTGCCATGGAGGGCACCGAAACCCCAGTTGGAGGCATCGCTGTAGGTTGATACAACGGGGGCAAACTTGCCGAGGATCTTAGCCTTGCCGTTAAATGTGCCAGCGAAGTTCAGCCACCAGTCGAAGTCATCCCTAACTCCCTTATTCAGACGGACTCTGTGGTGTGGCTGCTTTAGAGTGGCCATAAGATCGTAAATGGATCTGGTAAAGGTCCGACCACCCCTAATAACCTTAGAGCAGTGAGCAAGGAGTCCACCCACACGCTCGAGGTCTTTCTTGGAGGCTTTCCTGCGACCACGGAGTCCGCGTAAGACCTCCCTTGTTTTTAGTAACTTGTCGAGAGGGAGGCTGAGCTCAAGAGTAACGGAGTCAACATCGATCCCGAGGAACCGGACCTTGGTGTCTGCTTTGCTTACCTTCTTGAAGCTGACGAAGAACCCGATCCTCCTCAGGATCCCTATCAAAGTCCTCTGGCCCCGCTCGACCTCGTGCCTGGTACCACCGACGACACAAAAGTCATCCAAGTAGTTGACTACCCGGTCAAGGCCCTCGCGGACGCAGCATCTGACAACAAAATCCGAGATTTTGGAGAAGATGTAGGGGTTCGATGACAGGCCCATGCTGAGGCGGTTGTCAAGAAAGTAAGCGAAGCCTGGACCACCGGGTCTCCTGTACCGGAGACCCTGGCGCTGGCGGTCCTCGGGGTGGATCGAGACAGCTCTGAATGCGTCCTTAATATCGACGGTACCCAGCGCGTCACCCTGCTCCAACATGTCTGTCACATCATCCAGACTTTTGTAGGAAAACTTGCGGCAAACCTGGTCCGTGAAGTTATTGACAGAAACCTCCGAGGGCCTGCTACAGTCGATGACGACCCGCCCACCGCCGTCGTCCTTGGGGACGACGAATGCATCGTGGGTACAAGCTGCGGGCACATCGATGACGGAGATAACACCATCAAGCTCCTCATCCCGGAACTTCCTGGCAATAATGTCGGCCTCCCAGGCTGACTTACCGCGAGTCTTAGTTGGAGTGTAACTTACCGCACACCCGGGATTAACCACCCGGAAACCGAACGTAACGCCGATCAGAATGTACAACCAATCGGGATCGGTGTCGCCCCGGAGGAATAGCTCGGTGAAGACCTTTGCTTACCCGTCACCCTGGGTGACGGGTAAGCAAAGGCCAGTCAGCGATCAAGCTGATCATGACGGTGCTGTCGGTCACGATCATGACGGTGCTGTCGGTCGATGTTACTATTACTTTACCGAAAAGGTACACCAACGGAATAGATGTGGCAGGGTGTGGCGGGAGGGCCCTAGCCCACATCTATCCGAGGCTTATACCTCGGTAAAACAACAGTTATCCATCATCTGTACCAAGGTAAGACTCGTATAACTATACTATTTTACCTCGGTAAACAGCCTCAGGCTAGCCTCAGGCTAGGGAGACCTTTACATAATTCATTTTTATCCTTAATATCATTCTTTCTTATTATTATAACATTCTAAATTTTTGTTCTCACCTATTCTTGTTAGTTGGCGAGAAGACGCTTTGCAACGCCGGTAGGCTTTTCTAGTCGTTTATTATAATGTTTTGCAAACGACTTAGCCGTCTTCCAGCCTGCATGCGCTAGTATTCTTTTCACAGAAATACCAAGCACCCGTGCCTTGGAGACCATGGCTCCTCTAGTTGAGTGGGAAGAGTATTTACTCGTATCCACTCCAGCCAATTTCAACACCGTAATTGTCCATCTGGCAAGTGTGTCTCGTGAAATCGCCTTATGTGGCTTTATAAAGCTCACTAATAGTTGTTGTGATGCACGTAAATCCTTTGTCTTGTATATATAAGCCCGTATGGCCGACACAACACATAATTTCCGATCATTCGGAAAACAGTCTAAGTGAACCGTTGATAAAGGGTCACCTAACGTGTTCGATTTAAGCAATTTTTCTAAATCAAACGTAGCTTGTTGCTTGTCTATTTCTAATCCAGTTAAAGATAAAGCAACAATCGTCTGTCCTCTGTGTCCGGTTACTAACAATAACAGGACCGCGACCTTAAAACCTAACTGTTTTATATCTAACCACGAGTTGTGAGGCCAAGCCTGAAACAACTTAAATACTATAGAAACATCCCAAAACCGACTATACTTTGGTTTTGGAGGATTCCTTTGATAAATTGAACGAAGTAAATAACAAATAACATAATGTTTTCCAACTGTTTCGCCATCAATTCTAGGTAATATAATTGATAACGCACACCTCGCCGCATTAATCGATCCAAAGGAAAGTCCTTCATCCTCTAGAGAACGAAGAAACCGAGCTACTTGTGAAATCTTTGGATTTGTTGGCTTAACTTTCATTAACAAACAATGTACACCCCATTTCTTTAAATAGGTTGTATACATTTTGACAGTTCCTGGCCTCCAGGCATCCGATACTATCCTATCCTCAGTAATTCTGGAAGCACTGGAAGTTTGAAATCCAAAGGCGCAGTGACTTGCCCGGGCGGATTGGTGCGAGAAGCGCCCGGTGGTGGCGCTAGTAGTAGGCAAAAGGGGGCAAATCCGGGCAAGTCACCGATTGGAAGATAATAATATATATATCGAATGAACATGATAGAATAATAATATTAATAAATACTCCGCCTATTTATACATGCATAATAAATTATACGTACTATATTAAAAATGTCCTTTTTCTCCAATTACATTCTTTATGAATGTATAGAGGAACATTTCACCAAACCTGAACCGTTTCTTATATAAGAACATTTCTTCATTAATCCTAGGCATCATGTATGAACACAGCTTATACCATGTCATAATGTGAGTGGGGCATCATTGCTTTTAAATTACATAACCTTCTCCCCACTCCGTCGCCAAAGAATAATAATGCTCTCTGCCAATATATAATTCCGAACCGAAAATCCGTATATTTTTACAATATGTAATGCCCAATATAGGGCGTTAGACCCTACAGCCACTGAGATGTACAACACACATGCTTTTAAATTTGTTTCTATTAAAGCAAGCAGAGAAAATATAAGAAAGCAGGAACAGAGAAAGGAAATAAAAACTCTAATAGAATTAAGTAACTTTACACTTACAAAAGAAACACCCACTCCACCACAATAAAAAGAAGCCAATTACAAGTATCAGTTACAGGATTCATGCTTTCAATATTGACATCGCTGTGTGAGGTTTTAAGGCCTCTTTTTTGTTGACTGTTTTACCCCCTGGCAATTCGCGATTTTCTTTTTTTGTGCGTGTCAATTCTTGGAGGAATCCTGATTTCAGTAAATCAGTGGCAGGTCCATTTCTCCTTAATAGGAACTTGTTTTCTTCTGCCTAAGGATGAGGCTTTCTGGCCCATCATCATGCTGTCGGTCGCGATGCGACAAAGACTGCTTTCATTACTTGACTGCCGCTCTCCATTTAGCGCTCTGCTGTGAGAGTTGCATCCATGAGTCGGTCTTAATGTCTCTCAGCTTCAGGTTTCTCTTGATGGTATCCCTGAACCGGAGACAGGGGCGCCCTCTCTTTCTGTAGCCAGAAGACAGCTTTCTGGCCCACTGTGGCCTATATATACATGAAGCACTGCCAGCAGGGCCGTATTCGATTAACACTACCGGGGCGACTCGGGTCACCCGAGTTGCTAGAATTTCAAATCGAACACCGCGAGTGGAGTCCACAAAAACACGTGCCGTGTGCAAAAAGTCCCAACCCCAGTAACCCACGTCTTTGCTGGGGTTGGCTAGGAGCGATGATGTCACATTTGTGCTGGTACCTTGCTGTAGCAGTACAATTCCTATGTCGTTTTTTAAATATTTTTTTTAAAATAAATAATTCAGATTGATGAAATGGAAATATAACTAAACGATACAATAAAAAAATAGTTTAAATCCTATTTTGCTGTAGTTATATCGGTTATTTAAAAAAAATGTGTTGGATTAAACCACCATTTTTTCCACTCCGAGCGTGTTGGAGATAATGCAACCCGAGGATGTAGAGTCTGTGCATGCGCCAATAAGTGGCTCGGGTGACGCGAGTTGATTAATCGAATGCCCCCTAGGACACCAGATTGGTTGCTTGTTGGAGTTTTACGTCCTTGCAACATCTACGGTCATATCAGGATGGGGACCGACTTGTGACAGCGCGCACTCATGATGACTTTATAGTGCTGCCCCACTGAGAAATCAGGCTGCCAGTACCATGACACAATATCCCACTCAGTCACATACTCCTGACATTGCTAAGTCATTGGTTTCACTTGACCAGGAGGGTTGGAACCCGTGGGTTCGAATCATACGATCCATCAAAACGGGAGACGGACGGTCAATTCATTCGGCAATGTCATTCTGTACTTTGGCAAACCGGGTGACGAATTAAGATAATCACAGTGGAGATGGGGGACCTTTACGACATACTTTAGGCTTTGCTCTTTAAGTAGTTTTTTTCTCAGTTTGGTTAGCTGCCCTTAGATACGGTAGCCGTAATTAGGGTCTGATGTGGGAGTCTCCCCGCCCGTCAATATTGCAGCGTGTGCTGGTTCCCGGGCCACCCTCGAACCGACCACGGGTGGCGCCCTCTCTGGGTAATCCCGGTTAGCGGAGGGACGCGAAGTTATTATGTTTGGAGAATGAGTCCTGCAAACGAGCACTAAATGAAAGCAGTAATTTGCGTTTATTTGATTTGCCAATTTTAATCAATCGTCAAAGAAGATGACACTGTGCGGTTTCCCACGTGGGTAGATGGCGGGTGGGGGGGGGGGGGGGGGGGGGGGGGCGTGTCCTCGCTTTAGTCCACACTCGCCGGGCGCAGGCTGGTTTTTCCGAAAGTTAATTTGCGCTTAGTTTAGTCTTCTTTTTTATGCTATTCAAAATTGAGTAGGAACCAGTGGATCCGTCAATGTCTCCCCCGTTTGTCCTATGGCCGCTCATATTAATTCAGATGTCTGCTGCAAGTAAATATCGTCTGCTGCAAATAGATCTCGTCTACTGTGACTCAATGTCATATACTATGACCAAATGTCAGTTACCTTAACTAAATGTCGTTAGTTTTAAACGAATGTTTTGATTAAATGTCTTTGGAAGAAAATAATATGAGTAAATATTGTAGCGGGTCATTACATGTTGTTTGCTGGATTTTGTAAGACATTCTATTATTACCTATCATCTCGTAGGACTAAATGTCGTATGTTGTGAAGATATAGCATCTGGTGTGAATGCATGTAGTCTCCGAACCCACCCTACATCTTGAAACATTATAACCATTTTCACATATCGAGTCGTTCCTTGACACTCTACATCACATCGGCTCAGAAAGCGAGATGGCCAAGTGGTGTGTGTGCCCGCTTTCAGTGCAGCAGTACGTGGATTCGATCCCGTACCTAGTATACCCATAGGTTCACACAATTGAAATTTCTCTTACCCGATGATTGGCTTTACTAGGATAGGGTAAGGGCCGATTGGCTCGTTATCAGGATAATATACCTGAATGGGATACTAGGTCATCTTGGTGGCAGCACAGTTCCCCAGTGGGGCAGGACTATACATCCGACAATACACGCTGCCAAGTCGCACTCTCCTATACTACTTACACGAACGTGTGCACACAAATGCGCTGGTCGCTACACGGTGCATCGGGTACAATATAATTAGGGCAATTGAGGAAATAGTGCTCCTGGACATATCTCTGCTTCAGTGCTATATATAGAATGTGGAATGTGAGCTTCAGGTGATTGCCATGTGTTCCAGTGGCCCTTTAATGGCAGAAGTGTGGGTTCGAGGCCCACTCTAGGCATGCCGGTCGTTTATTTGCAACATCGTCACCAGCTGTAACAACTCCGGGAATAAGCTGAGTGCCACCTTGAGTTCCGCTACTGATTGTCTCACTATACTGCAAAGACCAAAGTAGGTCAAGGTCAAAGTAGAGAAGGGTATAGCATGGACCGTGTCGGGGGACCGTGTCCGGGTCACCGTGTCCGGGGGAACGTGTCCGGGAGAACGTGTCCGGGTCGCTGTGTCCGTAGGACCGTGTCCGGGTCGGCGTGTCCGTAGGACCGTGTCCGGGGGACCGTGTCCCGGGGGAACGTGTTCGGGGGTCCGTGTCCGGGTCGGCGTGTCCGTAGGACCGTGTCCGGGGGAACGTGTTCGGGGGTCCGTGTCCGGGTCACCGTGTCCGGGGGAACGTGTCCGGGAGAACGTGTCCGGGTCGCTGTGTCCGTAGGACCGTGTCCGGGTCGGCGTGTCCGTAGGACCGTGTCCGGGGGACCGTGTCCCGGGGGAACGTGTTCGGGGGTCCGTGTCCGGGTCGGCGTGTCCGTAGGACCGTGTCCGGGGGACCGTGTCTGGGGGAACGTGTTCGGGGGTCCGTGTCCGGGTCGCTGTGTCCGTAGGACCGTGTCCGGGTCGCTGTGTCCATAGGACCGTGTCTCGGTCGCCGTGTCCGTAGGACCGTGTCCGGGGGAACGTGTTCGGGGGTCCGTGTCCGGGGCACTGTGTCGATAGGACCGTGTCCGGGTCACCGTGTCCGGGGGACCGTGTCCGGTAAATGATGTGTAGTTGGTAGTGGCATTGGCTGCTATTTGTGTGAGGTTGTGTGTCAATGTGTGGAAGTTTACAACGATAGTTTGCCCGCAGTGATTTAGTGTGCGTCTGCTGCCCCCACCGTGTGAACCCATCACATGAACGGCAAGCAGCGACGCACCGAGCTCAACTATGGGGGCTGGGTATTGTTGGCCCACCTCTGCATCTGAACGTTTTTCTGCAAAGGTTGGTGATGTTACTGCAGAACAGAACATACCACACTGTGTGTGGTGGTTTGCTATGTGTATTTATTTGTAGCAGTGAACCGTAATATCATTTGGTGGCTGCAAATTTGTTTAAATAGCTGACTGCATGGGGGATGGTGGTGTGGGGGTGAAACAGGCATCGCGGTAAACTACAGGCAGCATGCGCAGCTGGGTTATGGTGAATTAAGGGTAAAACAGCGGTAAAGGCATCACGGTAAACTACAGGGAACATGTGCAGCTGGGTCATGGTGAATTAGGGGGTAAGACAGCAGTAAAGGCATCACGGTAAACTACAGGGAACATGTGCAGCTGGGTCATGGTGAATTAAGGGTAAAACAGCTGTGAAGGCATCACGGTAAACTACAGGGAACATGTGTGTAAGATATGTGGGTCAACCGGGTACACGAGGGAACCAGCTACGACTGGTACGTCGCCTAGGAAACTGTGTATAGAATAAAGGTTCAGTCACTAACTGGAACTCGAGGTGTCGACTCGTACTTTACATGGTGTCAGATGTGGCTTGCCTTCAGGGATTATGGCATTATCTGGATTAAAACCCCCGATGCCACTCAACCTAGAGGGCAATCTCAATCTGAACTGGTATCAATGGATTGATTCGTATAGAATTTATGCTACAGCGGCCGGAGTAAGTACCAAGTCTGAAAAAGTCCAGTGCTGCGTGTTTTTACACGTAGCAGGGGCTGAAGCACAGAAGATACATCGCACATTGGATATAGATACAGCTGAACGGGACAAGATAGAAATATTAATTGCGGCTTTCAAGACATATTGCGAGGGTAAGACGAACATTACGGTGGTGAGATACCAGTTCAATACGCTCAACCAGACGAACGAAGGAATGGACACGTACATCAGAACGCTTCGACATCGAGTGTCTTTTTGTCAGTACGGTGATCTCGAGGAGTCATTGTTGTGTGATCGGCTGGTGTGTGGCATCAAAAGCAAAAACCTCCGAGATCGTTTATTGCAGACTAACAATTTATCATTGGAGATGTGCATTAATATGTGTCGGTTGAGTGAACACAGATCGGAGTTATTAACAGATGTGTCGTGTAATGTGTCAGCTGAAAATGTCGATATGATTTCCAAATTGAATAACGGCATGACGTCACAGTGCCAGGCGGCGCCATGGAGACGGACGACACATCAACAACAAATTTCTTCACGTTCGAATTTGTCTGGTCCGAAGTGTTTTAATTGTGGGTACAAACACTTACAAGGACGATGCCCAGCAAGAGACAAGCAATGCATTGCCTGTGGACGAACTGGACATTTTATTAAAATGTGTAAAAGTAATTCGAATCCACGTACGGTAGTCAATGAAGTGGGCGTCGATCGAAACGGTGAGAAGGTGGAGCGATACGTACAAACTATTAAACGAATGATTAAGAAATCAGTGCTTGACAAAAAGGACGTTAACATTGCCTTGCTAAATTACAGAAATACAACTTTGCAAGGCATGGGTGCTTCTCCAGCTAAATTATTAATGTCTCGAACACTCAGATCAAAAATCCCAATTTTGGACAGGCAATTGAGGCCACAACCACAACTATCGAAGAAAAACGAAATACATCATACACAACAAATACAAAAAAGATACTATGATAAAAATGCAGGTCCGGAACACAAAATATTGGGAATAGGAGAACGGGTGCGCTATTTAGACCACAGAGGAGAATGGCAATCTGGTAAAATTGTGAAGGCAAATACACCAGGTCCACGTGATTACATTATTGTAAATAAACAACATCATTTCATAAAAAGAAATCGCCGACAGATGTTTAAATAAAAAAATGTTGATAAAGAACACAGCACCCCAAAGACAAAGGATATGCAGACAATTCCATATACCACTAGATACGGCCGGGATATTTGCCCGGTTAACAGAATGGGATTTTAAGTCCAAGTTAAGTCAATTGCATGTCTGGTGATGTCAATGGACAATTGATCAAGTTGAACATATTATTTAAGTAAATTGCATATTAACTGTATAAGACAAGTTCAATGTTAGTCATTCAGTGTTTACAAAGCAAATACAATCTGGAATGAATTTCACACCATACCGAAGTTGATGTATACAGATGTGTATGTACCCAGCAATTAAATCAAATTAATCACGTTTTGTATCACGAAATGTTAAACATGAAATAAGATAAACATTAAGTAACTTTAAGAATTAAGTGATAGATAATATAACATTATATAGTAAACGATATAATCAAGTGTATGGAAAATATCAATATTTATTAGAGTAGTTACATTGTGCATGTCAGCTAAAGTTACGTATTATCACTGTTATCGCATATTGTCATCAATACAGAGAGTTATTGGACTTGTTAGTAGTTATAAAATTATTGTAGGCGTGTAAGATGTTGTTTCTTGTATCAATGGATATTCATGTATTGATGGATACTCACACGTATCTCTACCATTATCAGATATGAGTGCTCTTGGACTGTTAATATTTCTGGGGGGAGGTAGTCGTATATTTATTGTATTTATCATCTGTTGTAAGTTATTAGATGTATCGCATGATGTACGTTATGGTATTTATCGTATTTATTGTATTTATCATCTGTTGTAAGTTATTAGATTTATCGCATGATGTACGTTATGGTATTTATCATATTTATCGTATTTATTGTCTGTGGGGAGTTGTTGTATTCCATAAACTCTGATGAAAGGGAGATGTAAGATATGTGGGTCAACCGGGTACACGAGGGAACCAGCTACGACTGGTACGTCGCCTAGGAAACTGTGTATAGAATAAAGGTTCAGTCACTAACTGGAACTCGAGGTGTCGACTCGTACTTTACAATGTGCAGCTGGGTCATGGTGAATTAAGGGTAAAACAGCGGTAAAGGCATCATGGTAAACTACAGGGAACATGTGCAGCTGGGTCATGGTGAATTAAGGGTAAAACAGCTGTAAAGGCATCACGGTAAACTACAGGGAACATGTGCAGCTGGGTCATGGTGAATTAAGGGTAAAACAGCGGTAAAGGCATCATGGTAAACTACAGGGAACATGTGCAGCTGGGTCATGGTGAATTAAGGGTAAAACAGCTGTAAAGGCATCACGGTAAACTACAGGGAACATGTGCAGCTGGGTCATGGTGAATTAAGGGTGAAACAGCTGTGAAGGCATCACTGTAAACTACAGGGAACATGTGCAGCTGGGTCATGGTGAATTAAGGGTAAAACAGTGGTAAAGGCATCATGGTAAACTACAGGGAACATGTGCAGCTGGGTCATGGTGAATTAAGGGTAAAACAGCGGTAAAGGCATCACTGTAAACTACAGGGAACATGTGCAGCTGGGTCATGGTGAATTAAGGGTAAAACAGCAGTAAAGGCATCACTGTAAACTACAGGGAACATGTGCAGCTGGGTCATGGTGAATTAAGGGTAAAACAGTGGTAAAGGCATCACTGTGAACTACAGGGAACATGCGCAGCTGGGTCATGGTGAATTAAGGGTAAAACAGCGGTAAAGGCATCACTGTGAACTACAGGGAACATGCGCAGCTGGGTCATGGTGAATTAAGGGTAAAACAGCGGTAAAGGCATCACGGTAAACTACAGGGAACATGCACAGCTGGGTCATGGTGAATTAAGGGTAAAACAGCAGTAAAGGCATCACGGTAAACTACAGGGAACATGCACAGCTGGGTCATGGTGAATTAAGGGTAAAACAGAAGTAAAGGCATCATGGTAAACTACAGGGAACATGTGCAGCTGGGTCATGGTGAATTAAGGGTAAAACAGCGGTAAAGGCATCACTGTGAACTACAGGGAACATGTGGAGCTGGGTCATGGTGAATTAAGGGTAAAACAGCGGTAAAGGCATCACGGTAAACTACAGGGAACATGTGCAGCTGGGTCATGGTGAATTAAGGGTAAAACAGCAGTAAAGGCATCACGGTAATACAGGGAACATGTGCAGCTGGGTCATGGTGAATTAAGGGTAAAACAGGTGACTGAGCTGGGTCATGGTGAATTAAGGGTAAAACAGCGGTAAAGGCATCACGGTAAACTACAGGGAACATGTGCAGCTGGGTCATGGTGAATTAAGGGTAAAACAGCAGTAAAGGCATCACGGTAAACTACAGGGAACATGTGCAGCTGGGTCATGGTGAATTAAGGGTAAAACAGCGGTAAAGGCATCATGGTAAACTACAGGGAACATGTGCAGCTGGGTCATGGTGAATTAAGGGTAAAACAGCAGTAAAGGCATCACGGTAAACTACAGGGAACATGTGCAGCTGGGTCATGGTGAATTAAGGGTAAAACAGCGGTAAAGGCATCACGGTAAACTACAGGGAACATGTGCAGCTGGGTCATGGTGAATTAAGGGTAAAACAGCGGTAAAGGCATCACGGTAAACTACAGGGAACATGTGCAGCTGGGTCATGGTGAATTAAGGGTAAAACAGCAGTAAAGGCATCACGGTAAACTACAGGGAACATGTGCAGCTGGGTCATGGTGAATTAAGGGTAAAACAGCGGTAAAGGCATCATGGTAAACTACAGGGAACATGTGCAGCTGGGTCATGGTGAATTAAGGGTAAAACAGCAGTAAAGGCATCACTGTAAACTACAGGGAACATGTGCAGCTGGGTCATGGTGAATTAAGGGTAAAACAGCGGTAAAGGCATCACGGTAAACTACAGGGAACATGTGCAGCTGGGTCATGGTGAATTAAGGGTAAAACAGCAGTAAAGGCATCACGGTAAACTACAGGGAACATGTGCAGCTGGGTCATGGTGAATTAAGGGTAAAACAGCAGTAAAGGCATCACTGTAAACTACAGGGAACATGCACAGCTGGGTCATGGTGAATTAAGGGTAAAACAGCAGTAAAGGCATCACGGTGAACTACAGGGAACATGTGCAGCTGGGTCATGGTGAATTAAGGGTAAAACAGCAGTAAAGGCATCACGGTAAACTACAGGGAACATGCGCAGCTGGGTCATGGTGAATTAAGGGTAAAACAGTGGTAAGGCATCAGGAAACTACAGGGAACATGTGCAGCTGGGTCATGGTGAATTAAGGGTAAAACAGCGGTAAAGGCATCACTGTGAACTACAGGGAACATGTGCAGCTGGGTCATGGTGAATTAAGGGTAAAACAGCGGTAAAGGCATCACGGTAAACTACAGGGAACATGCAGAGCTGGGTCATGGTGAATTAAGGGTAAAACAGTGGTAAAGGCATCACGGTAAACTACAGGGAACATGTGCAGCTGGGTCATGGTGAATTAAGGGTAAAACAGCAGTAAAGGCATTGCCGTAAACTCCGTGACCCTGAAAGATACATCAATGCTTCACATCGTGCCTGATATTGATTTTACTTCCTCCTTTAATGAATGCAGCTGTATACCGACCGTTCCCACCTCGCTTATTCTAATATTCATCTCAATTTGGAGTTTAAAATTATTACTAATTGTTGTTTTCCTCATTTACTCTCTCCTCGATCCGTCCTCGTGACACATCCTTATACTTACACATACAGATGCACACACGCACACATACATACACATGCACCTACAGACATATGCACCTACATCTACAGCTACGTCTACATCTACAGCTACATCTACAGCTACATCTACAGCTAAATATACACCTACATCTACATATACACCTACATCTACAGCTACATATACACCTACATCTACAGCTACATACACACCTACATCTACATATACACCTACATCTACAGCTACATATACACCTACATCTACAGCTACATATACACCTACATCTACATATACACCTACATCTACACCTACAGCTACACCTACATCTACATATACACCTACAGCTACATCTACACCTACATCTACAGCTACATCTACACCTACATCTATATATATACAGCTAGGCCTACATCTACAGTTACAGCTACACCTACATCTACACCTACAGCTACACCTACATATACAGCTACACCTACATCTACAGCTACAACTACATCTACAGCTACAGCTACACCTACATCTACACCTACATCTACACCTACAGCTAGATCTACAGCTACACCTACATCTACAGCTACATCTACACCTACATCTACAGCTACACCTACATCTACACCTACATCTACAGCTACACCTCCATCTACAGCTACAGCTACATCTACAGATACAGCTACCCCTACACCTACATCTACATATACACCTTCATCTACATCTACACCTACACCTACACCTACGCACACCTCGACCACCATGTGATCCGCTGATTATTTTCATGTGAAGGCAAGTCAAAAGGATATTGTTTGATGTTTAATTAGTTTCGGTCACACAACGCATTGGCCAGAAGATACCACCTGATTTACCCGATGCGCACAGGCGGCGGTCGTGGGGGGGCTCTGGTTGGTCGGCGCCCACAGGCGAGTCGTGATTGCGGAATGCGGTCCCAAGGTGCGCTATGGGCGCCCTTTCAAACAAATAGGTGGGTCTCAGTCTGTGGTGAATGTGGGTGTCAGTGTGTCAGTGTGTTGGTGAGGGTGTGGGTGGGTGGATGGGAGGGGGGGAGTGTAGGTGGATGAGAGTGTGTTTGTGTGGGGTGTCAGTGCGGGTGAGTGTGGGTGTGTGGGTGTCAGTGTGGGCTTCAGTGTGTGGATGAGTGTATGGGTGTGTGGGTAGAGGGAGTGTGTGTGTGTGGGTGAGTTTTTGTGTGAGTGTGAGTGCGGTTGTGTGTCAATGAGTCTGCCAGTGTGGGTGTCAGTATGCATTTCAGTGTGTATGTGAGTGTATATGTGTGAGTGTGTGTGTGTCAGGATGTAGGTGTGTCAGTCTGTGTCAGTATGCATTTCAGTGTGTATGTGTGTGTGTTTGTGTGTGAGTGTGTGTGTGGGTATGTGATGGTGTGTGTCACTGTGTGTGTCAATGTGTGAGTGTGTGCATGTGCGTGTGGGTGTGGGTGAGATTTTGTGTGAGTGTGTATGAGTGAGTGCGGGTGTGTGTCAATGTGTCTGCCAGTGTGTGTGTCAGTATGTATTTCAGTGTGTATGTGTGCGTTATGTGTGTGTGGGTCCGTGATGGTGTGTGTCAGTGTGTGTGTAGGTGTGTGAGTGTGTGTGAATGTGTGTGTGTCTATGATGGTGTATGTCAGTGTGTGTGTCAGTGTGTATTTCAGTGTGTATGTGTGTATGTGTGTGAGTGTGTATGTGTGATTGTGTGTGTGGGTCTGTGAGGGTGTGTGTCAGTGTGTGTGTCAGTGTGTAGGTGTGTGTGTGTGGATCTATGATGGTGTATGTCAGTGTGTGTCAGTGTGTATTTCAGTGTGTATGTGTGTGTGAGTGTGTATGTGTGAGTGTGTGTGTGGGTCTGTGAGGGTGTGTGTCAGTGTGTCAGTGTGTGTGTCGGTGTGTGTGTCAGTGTGTGTCAGTGTGTGTGTGTGTGTGGGTCTATGATGGTGTATGTCAGTGCGTGTGTGTCAGTATGTATTTCAGTGTGTATGTGTGTGTATGTGTGTGAGTGTGTGTGGGTCTATGATGGTGTGTGTCACTGTGTGTGTCAGTGTGTAGGTGTGTATGCGGAGAGGGGTGAGCTGCAGGGACACGGTGGATTCCCGTGAGACGCTCGTTAAAACGTAATGCCCAGGTGTTGCCTGGACGGACCACTTAACCCTCCTATCAGAGGGTTAATAAGGGCCGCCGCCACTGGCCGCCTTGACGCAGCCTCTAATCACTCACACAAAGCACTCGGCGCACGGCCCACGAGCGACGGGCGGCGGGCGGCGGGCGGCGGGCGGCGGGCGGCGGGCGGCGGGCGGCGGGCGGCGGCGGCGGGCGGCGGGCGGCGGGCGGCGGGCGGCGAGCGGCGGGCGGCGGGGGGGGGGGGCCCACGGGCGGCGGGCGGCGGGCGGTGTTCACCCAGCACAAGATCACCACGCACCCGGCAATCGGCCGTCATGGACCCACCCACACCGTGAAAATTGGCTGTCATGGACCTACACACATCTACCAATTGGCTGTCAGGACCCACACAACCCCAGTACTCACCCGTCATGGACCAACAGACACCCCACAATTACCCGCCATTGGCCCACACACACCCAGCAATCAGCCGTTATGGACAAACACACACCCATAAATTGGCCGTCATGGACCCACACACACCAGGCAATAGACCGTCATGGACCGTCACACACCCAGCAATCAGCTGTCATGGACCAACACATCCAGCAATCGGACATCATGGACCCACACATGCCCAGCAATCAGCCGTCATGGACCCACACACACACAGCAATTACCTGTCATGGACCCGCACCCACCAAGCACTCGGCCTCCATGGACCCATGCACGGGCAGCAGGGTAGTTCAATTATAGACGAAGGCAGGCTATAGATCTACTCTAACTGACATAGTCCCATCAGCGATATAGTTAAATTATAAATTAAGGCATGCTGTTATGGTCATAATGCTTGCATTGCGCTTGATTCGCAGTGAAGGAGGAGTACCCCCCCCCCCCCTCGCTCCGCCGCCGGCCGTTGGGGTTGCATAACACGCCCCCCCCTTCTCCTCTTCCCTCCTTATAAGCTGCCTCCCAGCCGTCCCTCTCCACTCCGCCTCCTACCCCTGCCAGATACACTACACAACCAATTTTCTCCACCCACCCTCCCTTACTATCTTTCCTACACCATATAGGGCTGAGGGCTCTTCGGGGCCCATCCCCTAACATTACATTATGACATTCATTTCTTGCACTTTATGATCCTTGTACATTTACCTCCCCACCATTGTACATTGCCTCCCCCCTCCCCCCAACTTTACATAATAAAGTGTGCTTTTTTCCCACTCCTGCCTTGACTTCCTCCTTCGCTACGCATCAGAACTATCCTCCCCGAGATGGCCCTGCCATAGATCGACATTCACTGGGCACAGTGTATTAAAGAGGTTATACTGAGACCGGGGTCACCGTTCTTAGGTGTAATGTATCTGTGTCATAAGTAACCATGACGTAACCATGCGGTGATGTGTGGGGCATGCTGGGAAGGGCAAGAGAAATAAACAGTTCCATCACATAACTCAAGGTGTTCAGACGTTCTTTACATGGTGTCAGATGTCTAGGAAGAACTGCACACAATGGCGTTAACGGGATTAAAACCCCCGTCTCCGTTGAACGTGGACGATGACATGGCCATAAACTGGAGATCGTGGTTGTTAGCATATGAGATTTATGCGACAGCGTCGGGGGCTTCATCGAAGTCGGAGAAGGTCCAATGCTGTGTGTTCCTCCATGTCGCCGGTCGGGAGGCACAGAAAATACACAAAACATTGAAGATAGAGGCAACTGATCGGGATAAAATTGGACCACTAATTGCTGCTTTTAATGAATACTGTGAAGGTAAATCTAACATTACGGTCATTCGATATAAATTCAACTCCTATAATCAAACGACTGAAAACATTGACGTATACGTTCGAGAGTTAAAATCACGGGTAGCACATTGTTGCTATGACAACTTGGAAGACTCTTTACTGTGTGATAGGGCTGGTATGTGGTGTCAAGGATGATACATTACGGAATCGTCTATTACAAACACCGAATTTATCTTTGGATCAATGTGTGCAAATGTGCAGATTAAGTGAGCACAGCGCTAATCAGTTAGTTAATCACGGTGTTCGTTCAGAAGAGGGCGTGGCCAGCATCAATGCAGCCACAGGACACCGCCAGGGTTTGCCATTGCGCCAGTCGCAACCTTGGTTACAGCCTAATTCTACGAGATTTCGACAAACCAAGCAGCAATATGTGCAATGTGAAAACTGTGGATACAATCATCCGAGGGGAAGTTGTCCTGCTCGTGGCAAGGAGTGCAACTGTTGTCACAAAATAGGACACTTTCGTAAAGTTTGTCGGTCACAAATGATGCGTAATGTGCCTGTAAATGAGGTACAACTTGACCCTAATAACGTTGACGACGTGACAGACGAAGTAGGTAAAGATTACGATTTGTTCGTTGGTGCAGTGTACAGCGATGATCACCACGATCCTGGATTGTGGTTCACGAATATCCACATTGGCGATACGGAGGTTTCATTCAAGTTGGATACCGGTTCGGAGGCGAACATCTTGCCTTTAGATGTATATCACAAGCTCGTAAATGTCGTTTTGAAACCTTCCAAATGCCATCTAGTGACGTACGACAGTAATCGCATTCGACCAGCTGGAGAGGTACATCTAGACGTCAACAGTAAAAGACTAAAGTTTCAAGTCACGGATGCAGGAAGTGCGATCCTAGGAAAAGAAGCTTGTGTTATTCTGGGACTCATAGCTCGTATTGATGTTATTCAGGACTCTCCAGATGTCTCTAAAGCAGAGGACTTGGTAAATAAGTTTTCTGATGTCTTCATTGGTTTAGGCCTTATAAAAGTAAATGCTATTAAACATATTGATGTATCTGTACCTCCTGTCATTGACCCTCCCCGTAGGATACCTGTTGCTATTGCAGATGATGTTAGGCGAGAACTAGACCGTATGTTAGAGTTGGGTGTTATTGTTCAGGAGGAGGAGCCTACCCCATGGGTGAGCTCTATAACCATTGTCAGGAAGCCGGGGAAGATTAGAATATGCTTGGATCCCACCAAATTAAATAAGGCTATCTTACGTGGCCCGTATCCTGTACGGACGATTGAGGAGGTCGTCTCTCAGATACACGGGTCCAAGTTCTTTTCCGTGTTGGATGCCAATAGCGGTTATTGGCAGGTGAAGCTAGATGATAATAGTTCTAAACTTTGTACATTTAATACCCCAAGGGGCAGATTCCGCTACACCAGGCTGCCATTTGGTATCAAGACGGTGGGTGACATTTTCATAAAAGAAATGAATGACATGTTGCATGACCTAAAAGGGGTTCATGTAATTTCGGACGATATATTAGTACATGGCAGAACCATCAGTGAGCATAATGAACGCTTAGAAGCAGTGTTGTCCCGAGCCAGGGATATGAATCTAAAATTAAACCCGAAAAAGTCAAAAATTTGTAAACGTAGTGTCAACTATGTAGGGCATCTCCTTACTACGGAGGGGTTACAGCCAAATAAGGAGCGAGTACAGGCGATTTTTGACATGCCAGACCCGACTGACAAGCCTGCGGTGCAAAGATTCCTGGGCATGATCGGTTATGTTGGCAAATTTATTAGCAACATGGCCCAAATCACTAAACCATTACGAACAGTCATCAAGAAAAATGTTGCTTGGCATTGGGAGGAAGAACAAATAGCGGTGTTTAAGAAGCTGAAGCAATTATTAATTAACGCACCTGTCCTAAGATATTTCGATTGTAAAGAGCAAATAACATTACAAGTCGATGCGTCTAAATTTGGGTTGGGAGCGACAATTTTACAAAATAATCAACCAGTAGCAATGGCGTCTAAGGCTTTAGATGATTGTCAAGTCAGTTACGCCGTAATCGAAAAAGAACTGCTTGCCATCTGTTTTGGATGTAAGAAATTCCACGAGTACATATATGGAAATAGTATAATCGTTCAGACAGATCACAAACCATTAGAATCTATAATGTTAAAGCCCATACATGAACTGTCTGCACGGATGCAGCGTATGAGGATGCGGTTACAAAATTATGATTTAGAAGTAGTTTACACTAAAGGGTCAACACTTTTTTTTGCAGATACACTATCCAGCGCCCACACTTCTAGCATAGAGCCAAATGACCTCTTCGATAAAGACGTGTCGGTCGCATCCGTGGATATTGATAAAGACATAATACAGCAGGTCGTTTCAGCGACCAAACTGGACAGTACATTACAAGAAATAATATTATTGACAATCAATGGCTGGCCGGGGAATCACAACATGGTATCGCCACTTATTAGGCCTTTCTACACGTACAATGGGGACATAACTGCCTCCGATGGCTTGGTATTTAAAGGTTCACAAATTATTATTCCATTGCAGGCAGACATGTTGAACAAAATCCATGAATCGCACTTAGGTATAATTAAGTGCAAGCAATTAGCTCGTGACACCATTTTCTGGCCTG
This sequence comes from Branchipolynoe longqiensis, assembly GCA_030323885.1. Taxonomy (NCBI): domain Eukaryota; kingdom Metazoa; phylum Annelida; class Polychaeta; order Phyllodocida; family Polynoidae; genus Branchipolynoe; species Branchipolynoe longqiensis. Next base: position 73,857,307 of record CM059194.1, on the reverse strand, counting down.
GCATGAACGCTCAAATTGAAGACAAGGTTGCCAGATGTCCCGTTTGTCAAGAGTTCAGGGTTACCCCTCATAAAGAACCTCTAATAAGTCACCAAATAGTAGACATACCATTTTTCAAGATAGGGGTGGACTTATGCCATGTAAATGGTTTAAACTACTTGATAATTGTGGATTATTATGCCAAGTTCCCTGAGGTTATGGAAATGCGTGAAACTACTAGCAAAGCCATTATCGAAGCACTTAAGCAAACGTTTGCTAGATACGGTATACCAAGGTATGTTGTGTCCGATAATGGACCCCAATTCAAAAGTATTGAATATACCAGTTTCTCTAACAAATATGGTTTTGAACCTGTTTATACTAACCCGATACACCCACAGAGCAACGGTCAGGTTGAAAGATTTGTGCAAACTGTCAAAAATATCCTAAAAAAGTCAACATATGGTGAAGGAGACATGTATCTAGGACTGTTAAACTATCGCAACACAACCTTGGAGGGTATAGGAGCTTCTCCATCACAATTGCTAATGTCTCGCAGTTTAAGAACATGCATGCCTCTGTTGGATGTTCGTCTTAAACCGCAATTACAACCGTCTAAATTATCATTGGTGAAGAACAATCAGTTAAATAAAAAAAAATACTTTGATAGAAGAGCTGGGAGACCTTTGAAAAAGTTGCAATCAGGTGATATCATTAAATATAAAGATCACAAAGGTAATTGGAGATCTGGTAAAATTGTCCACGGTAACAATCCTGGCCCCAGAGACTATAAAATAATAAACAATGTAGTGATATCGTTTGGTGTGCGGGGAATCGTAAGTTCATACTTTAAATAGTCCGCGCGCATTGGTGTAGAGCTCTCCAAACATGCCAGTACACAGCTCCAGTTGGGGTTAAGTATTTCGTATGTAATCACTGATTGTATATAGTACAGTGTGCAGTCGACGTACGTCATCTCTCTAGACCGTCTGAACACTGTATCGATCATATTTACTTTAACCCTAGTGTAGTTGAACTTGAACTGTATAGAACTGCGCCGAGACTCTAGATATGACCGAATACATAATCTGTTCCCAAACCCCTCATTCTAAGAGATTCCCTAGACACCTACCACTCAAGCACACACTTCCGTTACCACACGAGCACGGCATTAAGCTCGCAGCCCACCGCCTCCCACATCAAACACGTCGTGGGCTCTACCACCCCCCCTCTCTAATTAATAAATGACTTACCGGAATAGTTTTGAGTTTTGTGGTTTTGCACACGTCGTGAACTAACAAAAAGTGTCACGTTAAGAGCTCTACTGTTGGCAATAAAAGAACGAGATATGTTATGTCGGGATTTAAAGTAAGTAGCTGTAAGGCATGGAATTGACTCGCTGTAATGAGGGATTGAGTTGCTGTCATTGTAATAACTTAAATTGATTTGTATTCACTCAGATTATTAACATGTAACAAGTATTAAAGTTGACAATATTATAGTATGCACAATGATATGGTCGCACATGAATAGACCTTTAATATTATAATACCACACGGACATTGACAGGTGTATCGTAATAAGTTAGATTAAGTATGTCTTAGAATTAAGACTTTCTTGGCATGTTACACTCTTAAATATCAATGTGAAACAATGCATATTACGTTCAGTGTTTCCATGGAAAGGAGATGTAATGTATCTGTGTCATAAGTAACCATGACGTAACCATGCGGTGATGTGTGGGGCATGCTGGGAAGGGCAAGAGAAATAAACAGTTCCATCACATAACTCAAGGTGTTCAGACGTTCTTTACATTAGGTATAGCTCCTTTAACAACAACTGTACTGATTTGACCTTAGATATTGGCAGGACGTAAAACTCCAACAACCAACCAACCTTTAGACCCGCCAACATGTTACTCAGTTAATGTGCATTAATAGCATGTTACAGTAGTTCAACGATTGTCGTTTGTTTCTTGTTGTTCTACATACTAGCAACATCTAAGGTTATATCAAGGCGGGTAACGACTTATGACAGTGCGCACTCATGGCGACTTTAATGTGCTGCCCCACTGTGAGACCAGGCCACCAGCACCATGACCTGATATCCCACTCAGTCACATTATCCTGACACTGAGCCAACCAGTCCTTGACCTATCTGAATAATGCCGAGCACCTGGCTAGGAAGTGACAAGTATAACTTGTTAAGTCATTGGTTTGACTCGACCAGGGTTCGAACCCACGAACCCATCGGTTCGGATCGCTGGATCTCCCAAAAAAGGAGACGGATGCGCAAGTCATTTGGCCATTCCGTCTGGTCATCAACGATTGTCAACACACTGAGGTACGTTTACTTATCAATCTGCTCTCAGTTAAGAATTTCAGAATTCCACACTGACATTGCTCAGTTATAAGTCAATACACATAGAGACAGCGCCTTCATCTAATGAGGATAGTGACATCATAGGCACGGCCTCATCCTGATATGACCTTTGATGTTGCCAGAATGTAAAACACCAACAATCAACGAATCGTAGGCAGGGACCTTTCAATGCCGCCATGCACCGGTGGCCCCTGGTGAATGTACTGAGCCATGCCGTCTTCAACCCACACATGCTGGCATTAGTTCAACTAGCGACCAGCTTATAGTAGTCCGAATCAGTATAAGAAACACAGGCAGGCCAAGAACCAGATCATTTTAGTCATCAGGAAATATGCTTAATGTTTCGAAGTGAGCTTAATACGCATGGCCAATAGTGAAAGATAAGGATGGAAAACACTCATATTAATTCCGGTGTGTAAACATGCCAGGTCGCAGCACCAGACCTGGAAACACCGATGCTGCTTCCGGTATATAAAACATGCCAGGTCGCATCGCCAGGCCTGAAAACAACGACATTACTTCCGGTATGTAAAACATGCCAGGTCGCATCACCAGGCCTGAAAACACCGACATTACTTACGGTATGTAAAACATGCCAGGTCGCAGCACCATACCTGAAAACACCGACATTACTTCCGGTATATAAAACATGACAGGTCGCATCACCATACCTGAAAACACCGACATTACTTCCGGTATATAAAACATGCCAGGTCGCATCACCATACCTGAAAACACAGACATTACTTCCGGTATATAAAACATGCCAGGTCGCATCACCATACCTGAAAACACCGACATTACTTCCGGTATATAAAACATGCCAGGTCGCATCACCATACCTGAAAACACCGACATTACTTCCGGTATATAAAACATGTCAGGTCGCAGCACCAAACCTGAAAACACTGACTTTACTTCCAGTATATAAAACATGCCAGGTCGCAGCACCAGACCTGAAAACACGGACTTTAATTCCAGTATATAAAACATGCCAGGTCGCATCACCATACCTGAAAACACCGACATTACTTCCGGTATGTAAAACATGGCAGGTCGCATCACCATACCTGAAAACACCGACATTAATTCCGGTATATAAAACATGCCAGGTCGCATCACCATACCTGAAAACACTGACATTACTTCCGGTATATAAAACATGCCAGGTCGCATCACCATACCTGAAAACACCGACATTACTTCCGGTATATAAAACATGCCAGGTCGCAGTACCAGACCTGAAAACACCGACATTACTTCCAGTATGTAAAACATGCCAGGTCACAGCACCAGGCCTGAAAACACTGACATTACTTCCAGTATATAAAACATGCCAGGTCGCATCACCATACCTGAAAACACTGACGTTACTTCCGGTATATAAAATATGTCAGGTCGCAGCACCAGACCGGTATGTAAAACATGCCAGGTCGCAGCACCAGACCTGGAAACATCGATGCTGCTTCCGGTATATAAAACATGCCAGGTCACAGCACCAGGCCTGAAAACACTGACATTACTTCCGGTATGTAAAACATGCCAGGTCGCAGCACCAGACCTGAAAACACTGACGTTAATTCCGGTATATAAAAGATGCCAGGTCGCATCGCCAGGCCTGAAAACACTGACATTACTTCCGGTATATAAAACATGCCAGGTCGCAGCACCAGACCTGAAAACACTGACGTTAATTCCGGTATATAAAAGATGCCAGGTCGCAGCACCAGACCTGAAAACACCGACATTACTTCCGGTATGTAAAACATGGCAGGTCGCAGCACCAGGCCTGAAAACACTGACATTACTTCCGGTATATAAAACATGCCAGGTCGCAGCACCAGACCGGTATGTAAAACATGCCATGTTGCATGCAGTACCAGACCTGAAAACACCGACATTAATTCCGGTATGTAAAACATGCCAGGTCGCAGAACCAGGCCTGAAAACACCGACATTACTTCCGGTATATAAAACATGTCAGGTCGCAGCACCAGACCTGAAAACACCGACATTAATTCCGGTATATAAAACATGCCAGGTCGCATCACCATACCTGAAAACACCGACATTACTTCCGGTATATAAAACATGCCAGGTCGCATCACCATACCTGAAAACACCGACATTACTTCCGGTATATAAAACATGCCAGGTCGCATCACCATACCTGAAAACACCGACATTACTTCCGGTATATAAAACATGCCAGGTCACAGCACCAGGCCTGAAAACACTGACATTACTTCCGGTATATAAAATATGTCAGGTCGCAGCACCAGACCGGTATGTAAAACATGCCAGGTCGCAGCACCAGACCTGGAAACACTGATGCTGCTTCCGGTATATAAAACATGCCAGGTCGCATCGCCAGGCCCGAAAACACTGACATTACTTCCGGTATATAAAACATGCCAGGTCGCAGCACCAGACCTGGAAACACCGATGCTGCTTCCGGTATATAAAACATGCCAGGTCACAGCACCAGGCCTGAAAACACTGACATTACTTCCGGTATGTAAAACATGCCAGGTCGCAGCACCAGACCTGAAAACACTGACGTTAATTCCGGTATATAAAAGATGCCAGGTCGCAACGCCAGGCCTGAAAACACTGACATTACTTCCGGTATATAAAAATGTCAGGTGCAGCACAGACCGGTATGTAAAACATGCCAGGTCGCAGCACCAGACCTGGAAACACCGATGCTGCTTCCGGTATATAAAACATGCCAGGTCACAGCACCAGGCCTGAAAACACTGACATTACTTCCGGTATGTAAAACATGCCAGGTCGCAGCACCAGACCTGAAAACACTGACGTTAATTCCGGTATATAAAAGATGCCAGGTCGCAACGCCAGGCCTGAAAACACTGACATTACTTCCGGTATATAAAACATGCCAGGTCGCAGCAACAGACCTGGAAACACCGATGCTGCTTCCGGTATATAAAACATACCAGGTCACAGCACCAGGCCTGAAAACACTGACATTACTTCCGGTATGTAAAACATGCCAGGTCGCAGTACCAGACCTGAAAACACTGACGTTAATTCCGGTATATAAAACATGCCAGGTCACAGCACCAGGCCTGAAAACACTGACATTACTTCCGGTATGTAAAACATGCCAGGTCACAGCACCAGACCTGAAAACACCGACATTACTTCCGGTATGTAAAACATGGCAGCTCGCAGCACCAGGCCTGAAAACACTGACATTACTTCCGGTATATAAAACATGCCAGGTCGCAGCACCAGACCGGTATGTAAAACATGCCAGGTTGCATGCAGTACCAGACCTGAAAACACCGACATTAATTCCGGTATGTAAAACATGCCAAGTCGCAGCACCAGGCCTGAAAACACCGACATTACTTCCGGTATGTAAAACATGCCAGGTCACAGCACCAGACCTGAAAACAGTGAAATTACTTCCGGTATGTAAAACATGCCAGGTCACAGCACCAGACCTGAAAACACTGACATTACTTCCGGTATGTAAAACATGCCAGGTCACAGCACCAGACCTGAAAACACCGACATTACTTCCGGTATATAAAACATGCCAGGTCGCATCACCAAACCTGAAAACACTGACATTACTTCCGGTATATAAAACATGCCAGGTCGCAGCACCAGACCGGTATGTAAAACATGCCAGGTTGCATGCAGTACCAGACCTGAAAACACCGACATTAATTCCGGTATGTAAAACATGCCAGGTCGCAGCACCAGGCCTGAAAACACCAACATTACTTCCGGTATGTAAAACATGCCAGGTCACAGCACCAGACCTGAAAACAGTGAAATTACTTCCGGTATGTAAAACATGCCAGGTCACAGCACCAGACCTGAAAACACTGACATTACTTCCGGTATGTAAAACATGCCAGGTCACAGCACCATACCTGAATCTGCCAGGTCGCTGTATTAGAGTTTGACGTGTTTGATGGACATTAAACTGAATCATCCTGAATCCTGAATTGCCGACGTGAGTCCACGAGCTCATCTGCCGGGCGGCCCCCGTTAGGAGGCGCTTCTGACCGCCGCCCCCCGCCGCCAAGAGTCGGAGGCCTCCATTCATCATCCCGTATGAGCCGCACCACGTCGTGCTGCTGTACTTCATGTCTTATCATGCACACCGCCCCTCAAACCCCCACCCCACCACACCCACCCACCCACGGGTCCCCAGTGTTCACTCAGCCGCGACGGGCAGCCATGGCAACGGATCAAGATGCGCTTATAAAGTTGCCGGGCAATTAGCGAGCAACAGCAGTGTTCAGAATGTGTTGTCAGTTTGGAGCTTCTATTAAGTATTATACCGACCCACCCAAGGGGAGGCTAATGACTAACATGCGTATAGATACTAAGATAGATATACATAAAGTAAACAATACCCACAGAGGATTTCGCCAAAATCCAACAACCGGAAACGGAAATAGCCCCCTATGGGCGCCGCCATTTGTAAACTCCTGTCAGAGAAATCAAAATCCAGCAAACGGAAACGGAAATCGCTTGTCAAACTTCGGTAAGGAGCAAGCAGGATGGACGACAGCAATTGGCCTAACACCTTAATGATGCGCCGCCGCAGAGTAGCACACGTCGAATAGAAGAACAAGTACACTGGTCCCTCCCCACAGACCTTCCATATATGGTGTGATGACATCACTGGGACCAGTGTATGTGTTCCTCCGTGCTACTCTGCAGCGGCCCTGTCAAGGCATTAAGTCCATAGGACGGTATTCGGGGTCAGCTATTGGTTAATAATATATCAAAACAAATGCCTGCTGCCATAGAATTTGCCGATACGTGCAGTTCAAGACCTAGATTTTATTCAAAATTAAAAGAAATAAATAACAATTTGGCATAAACATGGGTGCACAAATGAAATATTAATAGTTTACTTCGCGGAAACGACGGCCGTATTCGGGTCACCCCAGTTGTTTTGGGGAGTTTTCAGTCGCATTGGTGCACTGAAGGCTGCAAATCTGCAGCACTGAATGGGCACCACTGAAAGCAGTCCCATGTGGTTGATAGAATTTCAAATCGAACACCGCGAGTGGAGTAAAAAAAAATCATAAAATACTTTGCTGTAGTTATATCGGTTGGTCGGTCCTAAGCATTGCTTATTCATATTATTAAAGTTGTATGGTCCCATGAAATATATATTTTCCAAAACCAAAGCTCTTCCCTACATTTGATTCTATATATCCAACTTAAGTATTGGTGTATTAGCTAATGATTTGGAACAGCGTATACAGAATAATCAGTGAATTTACCACCTTCTCACTATGGACATCTACTTTCAGAAACCCATTAGACACTTTTCTTTTGAAAAATTGCAATCAATGCAATGTAATAATAGACACCCATTTTAAAATGCAGTTAGGAGGTTATTGTCTAGGCCTTTATGGGTGTCTTTTTGAAATAGCATTTTTGAGACTTGTTGATCAGTCAGTTTGTGTGCTAGGTGGTGTGGGCATTGTGCAGGACTTTATGGTTCGTCTGCCTATCAGTTGGTTGGTTGTTGGAGTTTTATGTCCTGGCCACATCTAGGGTCATATCAGGACGGGTACCGACTTGTGACAGTGCGCACTCATGGCGACTTTATAGTGCTGCCCCACTGGAAGACCAAGCCGCTAGCACCGTGACCTGATATCCCTCAGTCACATTATCCTGACACTGAGCCAACCAGTCCTTTCCCTATCCTAATAATGCCAAGCACCCGGCTAGGATTGGTTGGTTGTTGGAGCTTTACGTCCTGGCAACATCTAGGGTCATATCTGGATGCGTAGCGACTTGTGACAGTGTGCACTCATCGCAATTTTATAGTGCTGCCCCACTGGGAGACCAGGCTGCCAGGACCGTGTCCTGATATCCCACTCAGTCAGATTATCCTGACACCAAGCCAACCAGTGCTTTCCATATCGTAATAATGCCGAGCACTGGACTAGAAAGCGACAAGTATCAATTTTATAAGTCATTGGTTCGAATTCCATCATCTACCAAAGCAGGAGATGGACGCTCAACCCATTCGGCCATCCCATCTGGTCGTGCTCCGCTGCTGCGCTGCTCACGTGGGCCCCAGTCCCCGGGTGAGACGAACAAAAGAGTTGCAAGCACTGATCCTCGCCGTTACTTTGACTGGCGCTTTACCAGGTTATGGACAAAGACAGGCTACCTCAGTGTTTGGGTAGTGTGTTTGTTACTTACTGCGATCTAATAAGATGGTTTCAAGGGGTTGGCATCTCCGAGAGCCACCACTATAAATCTGCCGTGAGGTCACACTGTCGCAAATCGGTACCACAGAGTACCTGAGATTTTGATAGGATCATAAAACAGAAATCACTCACCCCAATGAAACCACTGAACATGAATTACGTCTAACCTCAAAATGGATTTGCGGGATGAGTCGTCAGTGTGATTTGAGTGCTTCATATTTTCCTAATCTTGTTTCCTATTTTTCTGGCATTTTTTACTATTTTTCCTCCTCCTCATTTCTTGCTATGACCATGAATGCTCGTTGTCACACATCGACACCTGGGGCCATATGCACCAATCGGAGTTAGGGCCTTAACCGCGGTTTGGGTATCTCCACACGGCTAACTGTGGAAAATTGGTATGCACCAATCGGGGCCAGCGCTAACCTCAGACCATAGCCTAGGATAACCTACCCTAGTTTCAAATCAGGTTTAACTGCTAGCCGGGGCGGTTAGTGTGCGTGTGTGGGTCTCAATCTATTCAATGCAATCATATTTGACAGAATTACATACTCTAAACATGATATTTGATTAAATTAACCCTAAAATCGAACCGAGATCAACGCTGCTGCCGCAGCAGCGGCGATATTAATATTTTTGATTCGACGAATGTAAAGTAAACAAACAGCCGCTGCCGCAGCGACGTCGATATCCATACTGTCCAACGTAAAATAAACATGGCCGCCGCCGAATCGGCGGCAATATATTACGCCCAAATCTATTCAATGCTGTCATATTTAACAGAATTACATACGCAATAAGTGAAATCTTATCAATTTAACCCTAAATTCGACCCGATATTAAGACTGACGTCGCATTGGCGGCCTTATTCATATTGTCGACTCAAGGGAATTCCCAAAGCTATAAATAAACTCACGGTTATCTACCCGCCCCGGCTAAAACATTGGTGCATACCACTTTATCTTTTTCGCGGACCCCCCACTACCCGGAGCTCGCTGACCGGAGTTAGTGCCTAGCTCCGGTTTAGCCTAGCACAACTTGGTGCATACGGCCCCTGTATGATATGAGTTTACGACCTTAGATGTTCTTGGAAGTAAAACCGACGACACAAACACAACCATAAGTTGCCATGCATTACATATACTAAATAAAAAAAGGAGATCTCCAAGCTCCCACGTGGAACAAGATAGAAGAGTTTTGGAGTTAAACAGAACACGAGGGTAGGTTTCTGAACGTCCTACGGGAGGGTCCTAGTGCTCGGCTGCTCAGTCATTTACACGTGTTTACTGGGAGAAAAGAACGAAAAGGACCTGCAAATGCAGCACTTTCAACGATTTACACTAAGGTAGGCCGAGTTGCAATTGAATGAAAGGTCGATTAGTTAAAAGAGGGGGAAGTGATAAATTGTCAGCTGACGATGGATGCAAAGGTTGCCAATGGGGGGTTTACGTAAAGTGCACTGTTAATTGGGTAGGTTGATAGATTACTGGTGGTAGATGCAGGTTAATTACTGTTATCGGTAAATTGCACCTACAAATAGATTACATTATGGGTAGATTCAGTTACAAGTAGGACACATGTATATTAGAGTTTTAAGTACATCACAGGTAGATTACACTTTCCAGGTTACCTGCATCTAAATTACAGTTACATTTAGATTATAGTTAAAGGTAGATTATAGTTACAGGTAGATTATAGTTACAGGTATATTATAGCTACAGGTAGATTATAATTACAGGTAGATTATAGTTAAAGGTAGATTACAGTTACATGGAAGTTAGTTACAGGTAGGTTACAGTTACAGGTATGTTAGTTACATATATGTTACAGTTACAGGTAGGTTACAGTTACAGGTAGATTAGTTACAGGTATGTTATAAATTAACGCAAGCGGGCTGTGTGTTTGGTGCCGAGGTGTCCCAGAGCTCCGTCGGTCGAACCGCCCGCCAGGGGGCGCCAAGCACACACTCCCGGTCAAACACACCGAAAAACACTGTCAAACACTGACAAACACCATCAAACACACCAACAAACACCATCAAACACACTAACAAACACCATCAACCACACCAACAAACACTGTCAAACACACCAACAAACACCGTCAAACACGCCAACAAACACCATCAAACACACTGACAAACATACCGACAAACACCATCAAATGCACCAACAAACACCATCAAATACACTGACAAACACCAACAAATACACTGACAAACACCATAAAACACACCAACAAACACCATCAAACACACAGACAAACACTGTCAAGCACACTGACAAACCCTATCAAACACACTGACAAACACCATCAAACACACCGACAAACACCATAAAACACACCAACAAACACCATCAAATATACCAACAAACCTCATCAAACATACCGACAAACACCATCAAACACACTGATAAACACTGGCAAACACACTAGCAAACACCATCAAACACACTGACAAACACCGTCAAACACACTGACAAAGTGACATACACCATCAAACACACCGATAAACACCATCAAACACACTGATAAATTCCGGCAAACACACTGGTAAACACCATCAAACACACCGACAAACACCATCAAACACACCAACAAAGTGACATACACCATCAAACACACTGACAAACACCAGCAAAACACCAGCAAACACAATAAAACACCCAAACAAACACCGTCAAACACTCTGACAAACACCATCAAACACACCAACAAACACAATCAAACACACTGACAAACACACTGGCAAACAGACTGGCAAACACACTGGCAAACACCAGAAAACACACCAGCAAACATACTGGCAAACACCAGCAAACATACCGACCCGCCTGTACATGTACGGCAGTCAGAACTAGCACCCACAAGTTGTGGCAGATGCCTCCTATTGAGTCAAGCCAGATTGTATTTGTAGAACTTGATTGTAATTGTAGAACTTGATTTCCCAGAAGTCTGTGCGATTGTCAATGAAAGACCCATTTGTCCATTAGTGGACCTTGCATTCCTAAACTACCAAAAACTAGGTTTAATTGATTGATTGATTGATTGGTGGTTGCTTTACGCCGTGTCGGCAGCATAGGCCATATTCACGGTGAGAAATGTTTGTTTTTTGTTCAAACCATCGCTTTTACATGTAAAAGCAGACAATCAAGTATGTGCCAATAGACACTCATTAAATTAGAAAGCTCACAATCATATATTTGTGGTCAAGGGAAACAAATTCCCATAGAAAAAGAAATGTTTTATTAATAATTAATAGAATCTATTCAGTAAACTATATGAGGTGGTACAGTCCAGCTGCCCTCAAAAAGGCTAAAATGTTTTCCTGTTTTACCTTAGTAAAAAGGTCATGCATACTGTCTGCAGTGTAGAACTGTTGGTGCAGGGCCAAAAAATCAATGCAACTTAGTCAAATGTGTTTGAGTGTCACCGGGGACTGATACCCAATACATTCAGGGGGAGGTTCCCCCTTGAGCAGAAAAGCATGTGTAAGCCACGAGTGGCCAATGGGGCAGCGGCTAAGGACCACTTGGTCCCACCGACCTCCCGCATGAGTCTGTGGTGGCTTTCCCACAGATGGTTCAATTTCTTTAAGTTTATTAATATTTTCATCCCACTCATGTTGCCATTTGGATTTTATGTGGGTGGCTATTAGTGGTTTCAGATCAGAGTGAGGGATCAGACACGGTTCAAGATCACAGTCCAGGGTCTTCTTCACAGCCCGATTGTTTCCTTGTATGCCGGCATGGCCAGGCACCCAGCACAGGTGGATGTCATACCCATCCGTTGTCAGTTGGTTCATTTTATAAATGACCGTTGCTAGAATAGGGTGATTCGTTTTCAGTCCAGCAACAGCCAGGAGGAAAGAGAACGAATCACTGTATATAACATAGTTAGTGTGGTTGGATACCTCGATACAATCCAACGCGAGAAGGAGTGCTCGGGCTTCTGCACTGAAAATCAAGCTCTGATCGGGCAAACGTACACCAAATCTTTCCCATCAGCAGACTGCCGCAGCAGCTACCCGGCTTTGGTCTTTCGAACCATCAGTGTATATGGAGAGGTGGTCTGCAAACTGGCCTTGAATCTCTGCATGCAGTCCTTGGTACTCGAGTGGATGTGTCCCAGACTTCCCAGTTCCGTGAGTCGGAGGATAACCGATGGCTTTCTCAATGACCACGGGGGATGTTCTGGGACTTTGGTATCCTCCAGCACGTCCAAATCCACGCCCAAGGCCTCCAAATGAGGTTTCATTCGGAGCCTCAGTGGCCGGATGTAATTCGGCCTGGCTTCGTCATGTTGCTCGAATAGACAATTGTGTGCAGGATTCAATGCATTAGTTTTTATCTTGACTACATATTGCATGGCCAGTTTGATTCTCCTGTTGTTAAGTGATGGATGGTTGATTGGCTTCGATGTAACGGCTCTGAACCTTTGAGGTGCGGAAGGCCCCAAGGGCCAGGCGCAGTCCCTGGTGGTGGATCGTGTCTAGCAGCCCAATATATGATTTCCTTGCGGAACCGTATACTATGCTGCAGTAATCCACTCGTGACCAAACCAAGGTTCTGTACACGGAGAGCAGAACATCTCTGTCCGTGTTTAGACAGTCTCAAACCGCCCTTCTTGTTGGTAAGCTATACCACTCCTCCCCCCTCCCCCCTCTAGACCACCACCCATCCGGCAACCCGAGATATGCAGTCTCCCAAGTTATCTTCACTTCACTAAGATGCTATTACATCATTACTGTTGGCTAATTGCTGGTGCAGCATGTCAGGTAATAGCAGCTGCTGGTGCAGCGTGTTGGCTGTTGGTGCAGCGTGTTGGATTAAAGTTGGTGGAGTGTGACGCTAATAGCTGTTACCGTGCGTCAGTTAGCAATTGGTGCGGCATGTTGTTAACAGTTGGTGTAGCACGTTAGAAAATAATTAGTGCAGCACATGAGCAAACAGTTAGTGAAGCACATCAGCTAACAGTTGGTACAGTGTGTTGGCTAACTGCTGGTACATCATGTCGGCTAACTGCTGGTAGAGCGTGTTAGCTAACTGCTCGTACAGCGTGTAGGCTAACAGTTGGTGCCATGTGTCAGGTAACTGCTGGTACAGTCTCTCAGCCATCAGTTGGTGCCACGTGTTGGGTAACTGCTGGTACAGCGTGTCGGCTAACTGCTGGTACAGCGTGTCGGCTAACAGTTGGTACAGCACGTCGGCTAACATGCTGGTGCAGCATGTCAGCTAACTGCTGGTACAGCATGTTGGCTAACAGTCGGTGCAGCATGTTGGCAAACTGCTGGTACCGCATCTTGGTTAACAGTTGGTGCAGTGTGTCAGCTAACTACTTGTGCAGTGTGTCAGCTAACTGCTGGTACAACATTCAACTAACTGCTGGTGCAATATGTTGGCTAACAGTTGGTACAGCATGTCGGCTAACTGCTCATCCAGTGTTTCAGCTAACAGTTGGTGCCACATGTCGGTTAACAGTTTGTACAGCGTGTTGGCTAACTGCTGGTGCCATGTGTCGGTGAACTGCTGGTACAGTGTGTCGGCTAACTGCTGGTACAGCGTGTCAGCTAACAGTTGGTACAGTGCGTTGGCTAACAGTTGGTACAGCATGTTGGCTAACAGTTGGTACAGCGTGTCGGTTAACAGTTGGTACAGCGTGTCGGCTAACAGTTGGTACAGCATGTTGGCTAACAGTTGGTACAACGTGTCGGCTAACAGTTGGTACAGCGTGTCGGCTAACAGTTGGTACAGCGTGCGCCGAGGCCGGCCGGCCGTGACCCATTGGCTGCTGCTCATAACTGAATCAGGGCCACTCGCTGCTCAGATAGCCACTGATGCCGGCGCCCGACTCTGAGCCTCCCACAGCGCCCTCTGGTGGAGGACAGACTGCCCGCCCCCAGCTTACATCTGGGCATCTGGGCTCCCAGCGTGTGATATTGATGCAGTGTTTTCTATGCGATATTTGTTTGTCTCTGAAATTGTATGAGGTATGTTCTCTGGACATAAATGAGGTTCCACTGTCTTCTATCAAGATGCCAGCTGCGTGTAAATCGCAAACCCTGTAAATCGCAAATCCCCACTTGTGATTTCCTAGGAAATCGCAAACCCCCATACCATATATGGGCATGGCGGGTTTGCAATTTCCTAGGAAATCAATCCCCCCCAGACATCGCAAACCCCCCATGTTTGGCAGTCTTAAAGCAAGCACATGTGCTTTGTGCAGGTTTGTTTTGCTTTTAAAATTCCCACAATGCACCGTGACGTTGGAATTACGAACTGGTTTATTGTAAAAATTGTATTTATGTAAGCATGGTTAAGCCACATTAATTTTAAAATAAGGGGGATCCCTCACAAGATGGATTAATTGATTATTTTTAATTTCATGCCTGTCACAGCATGGGCCATATTCACTGCGATCACTCACAAGAAGGATAGGGGAACAGGTCAATTTTTGTCAAAGATACTAGACTATATCATTAACAAAAGCCAGAACAACTATCTGTATCATTATCCTACATGATGCTGATGTAAATAAAGGCCAGGGGACCAGGCTACCGTTTTCAGTGCATGTGTGGTCAGAATTACGACCGGACTACCACAAAGATGTTTTCATTAGGATTAATCCATCTTGATCCTCCTTGAATCCATTTTATCCCCCCAGATCTGGTAGAATTTCAAAATCAAACATATAACTACCATGATTGGGGTGATAAATGCTACAAAGCATGGGGGGTTTGTGATTTCCAGGGGGGTTTGTGATTTCCTAGAAAATCGCAAACTCCGGGATGTGCGATGTCCAGGGGTTTGCGATTTCCTGCTAAACTGACAACGAATGTTTAACAAATAAAATAAAATGAAGTATGCTTTTATTATTCATGAAACGTGGAAAGGGAAAATAGGTTTAGGTGATGAAAAATGAGTGTAGTTGGTCGGGAGTTTTACGTCCTGGCAACATCTAACGTCATATCAGAATGGGTACCGACTTGTGAGAGTCCACACTCATGGTGACTTTATAGTGCTGCCCCACTGGAATACATGCCACCAGCACCATGACCTGATATCCCACTCAGTCACATAATCCTGACACTGAGCCAACCAGTCCTAGCCGTATTATAATAATGCCGAGCGCCTGGTTAGGAAGTGACGAGTATCAATTTTTAAGTCATTAGTTTGAATTGACCACGGTTCGAACCCACAGGTTTGAATCGCATGATCTACCAAAACAGGAGACGGATGCTCAACTCATTCGGCCATCCCGTCTGGTCTGAAGCTGTAGTCATTATATACGTGAATAATACGAATGTAACTAATAAAACATCAAGTCAGATTCCGGTGTGACAGTGGCGCCCTCTGGGAGAGTTTGGGGGTAATTTTAGACGCCACTAATTCTGTGGTGAATACGTCACATCAAAGTTGGTATGGCCCCGGACGGGTGGGGCAAAGCGACGGTTATTTTATCTGATGTAGAATAGTTGCTGGCACAAACCAGAAGCAAATATGGCAATAACCCTACGAAGCTTTGTCACCAGGAACAATGGGTTCATGGGGTCAAACGAATAACAATGATTAACTGATAGTGAAGAATCGAGCTGGGTGTACGCCCCACTTCCGGTATGTATACACGCCGGGTCGCAGCTCCAGCACCTTCTTAGAAGATGCGCCTTGATAAGTGACCCTGCGATAGCCCCCGGCCCCTTCCTCCCAAAGATAGATTTCCGACCTGCAACTAGCCCTGAGGGGCAAATCACAGTTAGGGACGAATAATAATGACATTTCTTTAGCCATTTAAGTACTTTAAGAATTGCAAGACCCGGATGTGCTTCCTTCTCCCTGAGCTACGACTAACCGAGGCCAATAATATCTTGGTTAAACACCAGTCATCCATCATCTGTCCCCAGGTAAGATTCATATAACTATGCTACATGTAATATAATTCTTATCATCATCATCATCATCATCATGCTGTCGGTCGCGATGCGACAAAGACTGCTTTCATTACTTGACTGCCGCTCTCCATTTAGCTCTCTGCTGTGAGAGTTGCGTCCATGAGTCGGTCAACATTTCATGAAAGCTGCCTGCAAAAGTGTTGAAGTGCTGCTGGCTTTTGCAAGTTACCAGCGGCACTCTCTCGGGGAGCAAATAGAGGTTTCACACCGGCAAGAACATGTCAAGACAGGCGCAAAACTATTTGTCCCTGCAGTGGCTGGTCGGGAGATGTTGGGAGTTCCATACATCAACCGCCCTTAATGCTGCCACAGTGACATGGTTTTCTGTTTAGGGTTTGCTCCCTTAGCCTTCGGTTCTGTCAAGGACCTGTACCACAAGGCAGTGGTTTACAACTCTGCAAGGCAGGGGCGTCAAACTCCCTGACGTATTGCTATACCTGCAATACCTGCATACTGTAGTTATACATCATATATATACAGCATATATATATGTGAACTATTCATGTAGAAATCAATCCTGCCTTATAATATATATGATGGAAAACGGATCTACACGCAATTATCCCTGCAAAACATCCACTGGATATTGTTATACTCCACCTAGACAATCAGAACACTCCACATATATCACTTACCCCTAATTGCTCACAGTGCTTCAGTTTCCACCCGGCCATCATATCTCTGTATATGTGTCAGCTACCGCTAATTTATCAAAGCACTTGCTTTCCTCCCAGCCATCAGAATCCCATATTTGTGTCACCCACCACTAATTTATCAAAGCACTTGCTTTCCTCCCAGCCATCAGAATCCCATATTTGTGTCACCCACCACTAATTTATCAAAGCACTTGCTTTCCTCCCAGCCATCAGAATCCCATATTTGTGTCACCCACCGCTAATTTATCAAAGCACTTGCTTTCCTCCCAGCCATCAGAATCCCGTATTTGTGTCACCCACCACTAATTTATCAAAGCACTTGCTTTCCTCCCAGCCATCAGAATCCCATATTTGTGTCACCCACCGCTAATTTATCAAAGCACTTGCTTTCCTCCCAGCCATCAGAATCCCGTATTTGTGTCACCCACCACTAATTTATCAAAGCACTTGCTTTCCTCCCAGCCATCAGAATCCCATATTTGTGTCACCCACCGCTAATTTATCAAAGCACTTGCTTTCCTCCCAGCCATCAGAATCCCATATTTGTGTCACCCACCGCTAATTTATCAAAGCACTTGCTTTCCTCCCAGCCATCAGAATCCCGTATTTGTGTCACCCACCACTAATTTATCAAAGCACTTGCTTTGCTTCTAGCCATCAGAATCCTGTATATATGTCAGCCACTGCTAATCTATCAAAGCACTTGCTTTCCTCCTCATCAGAATCCCGTATATATGTGTCGCCCACCATTAATTTATCAGGGAACTTAAGAGTGCGTTGTAACCATCAGAATTTGTAACCATCCGCTAAATTATTAAAGTGCTTCATTTCCTCCTGGACATGAGAACCCCATATATATGTCACTGACCGCTAATTGGTGACAGCGCTGGAGTTTCTCCTCACCAGTGCCACTGTGATGTTCATAGTCTACTTGCCTTGTGTGGCAGACATTGCCATAGAACACAGCTCTCCTCGGGAAAGTAGTTAGAAATAATGCTCAGACCCTTTCATTGTCACACACTCAAAGTGAGTTTAGCTTTTTGCTTGGCAACAGCTGAGTGATTGCAGCAAATAGCTCAAGAAGTTCAGATTGAATTAGCGGCCGCTTTGTGTTTTATGGAGCACAAAGTGAGCAGCTGTCAGGAGCAGTAGTGGCGCCCTCTGTGAGCGGGGGGGGGGGGGGGGGGGGGTGGCCGCAGCACCGACAACTCAAACAACACAGGAGGCCGAGGCCTACTCCGCAAACACACCTTTTAGTCTGGGAGGTCACACTCAAAATGTAGAGCTGCAACATTTCTACTTTATCCTTATTTCTTTTTGGAAAATAAAATTTGCTAGTTTCCTGTCTCTTTGACCGACTGCCTCACGTGCCATCCGACAGCCTGTCTTCGAACCCACGGAACCGGGCGCGGTGGCCTAATCGGTAGAGCGCGGGCCTCACGTGCGGAAGGTCGGGAGTTCGGTTCTTGGTCGAGTGAAACCAAATACTTTAAAATTGATATTTGTCGCTTCCTAGCTTGGTACTCGGCATTAATAAGCTAGGGCAAGGATTGGTTGGCTCAGTGTCAGGATAATTTGACTGAGTGGAATATTGGGTCATGGTGCCGGTGGCCTGATTTCCCAGTGGGCAGCACTATAAAGTCGCCATGAGTGCGCAGTGTCACAAGTTGGTACCCGTCCTGATATGACCTTAGATGTTGTTAGGAGGTAAAACAACAACAAACAACCAAACAATCGAACCCACGGATTCGAACCCTGGTCGAGTCAAACAAATGAGTTAAAAGTTGCTACTTGTTGCTTCCTAGCCAGGCGATCGGCATTATGAGGATAGTGCAAGGACAGGTTGGCTCAGTGTCAGGATAATGTGACTGAGTTGTTGTTAATTTGAGTACGATCTCATCATTCACTCCCCCATCTTTTGTGAGGTAGGTGTATTGGCAACCATGCTGAGTTATTACAATATGGAACTAATGGGTGAATGGACTAAGTGAGTCCCTATCAGGTAATACCTGCAAATCTACGCGTCTTCGTGCTATGCAACTAGATTTGCCTATTGGTAGCTTATCGGTGCCATAGCT
This sequence comes from Branchipolynoe longqiensis, assembly GCA_030323885.1. Classification (NCBI taxonomy): domain Eukaryota; kingdom Metazoa; phylum Annelida; class Polychaeta; order Phyllodocida; family Polynoidae; genus Branchipolynoe; species Branchipolynoe longqiensis. The sequence goes on along the minus strand of CM059194.1, from coordinate 73,838,040 downwards.
CTTGTCACTGTCCTGACAGGGCTGGATGGCCGAGTGGGTAAGGCGTCTGCTTCTCCTGTAGGAGGTCCTGAATTCGATTCCGGACCGAGTCAAACGAAACATATATAAAGCTACACACATGCACAGCATGATACAAGCATGTACAACCCAATCTTGTTGCAGCTTTACAAAATTGAAATACGTCTGGTGTTGTGTATTATTAGGATAGGCCAAGGACTGATTGGGTCAATGTTAGGATAATATGACTGAGTAGGATATCCTGCCATAGTGGCGTCCGCACTGGATCCCCGAGCCGCCGCATTATACAACAGACAGAAGCTTTCGCTATCGCAAGACGGTATTCGTCCCGATATGGGATTCGATTTTGGTGGGACGTTAAATCGAAACTAACAAGACAAATCGGTTGCCAGCCTCATATCACCTCAGATGTTGCTAGGACGTCACTGGTAAATCCGCACAATCACTCATACGGGAACTAGCCACGTTCTGCGCATGCGCAACCCTAGGGTGCAGCAATCGGCAGGTGGTGCCTGCCAGTCTCCACAGTCAGGGGCGTAGAGTGTGGGGGTGGGGGCGGGCGTGAGGCGGGGCGGGGGCCGGCGTTGGGAGGGGCGGGGCGGGGGCGGGACACCGCGAGTGTTTACCGCTTCTACCGGTCTAATTGGAGGATTCCCCGCCGGGCAGCTGGCCCGCAGATCCCGGCCACAGGGCGGGGGCTTGGGGTGTAAGGGGGGGGGGGGGCAGCCGGTGGGACGCCGTCACATGGTTGTGGGGGATCCTCAACAAAGTAGGGCTCACACACCGCCACTCACCACCTACAAAAATACTCGCCCCACGACGTGAGATCAAAGGACCCATTTAAATAGTGTTGTGGGGGTATTGCAAACACATGCCAGCATGCCAACATTAATTTTCTGTTTACACTTCAAATATATCCTAAGTTTGTCATTTTAAAATGAAGTTAAAATGATAGATTGTAATGATCAACCTAGTAATATACTTATCTCAGAAAATGGCAGAAACTGAAAACCATCGGACTAGGCAGCTTTAAGACAGGTGTTGGTGTGCGAGTGACTCGCCTGCTGCGTGACCGCGTCGTGAGTCGTCAGTCAGGGACACAGTGTGTGACCTACTTAACCTTTGCGGAGGACGGTGGGTGGGTGGCGCCGGCTATTAGCGACACCTATTGGCTAATTGTGTTTTTCTGTTCTCGCCCGCTTTCTCCATTAGCAATACAGACCGGCTCTGATGAATGACCCCCAGAGCGTCCCACCAGGCCGCACAGGTCACGTGTCCGCATCAAACCCGCAAGTGGCGACGCACCACGTGGTGCCGCCAGCCCGGAAGTGGTAACCCACCACGTGGTGCTGACAGCCCGGAAGTGGTAATGCACCATATGGTGCACCAGCCTGCATGTGGTGACGCACCACGTGGGGCACCAGCCCAGCCCATGTCACGTGTCCGTATGACGATGAGGACAAATGCGCCTGCGTGTCAGAGCATGTAGTGGCGGCGCCGCGAACTAACAGGACGCCGTCATTTTGCTTTATCTGGCTCTGAGTGCCGCCTGGCGGGGTGTTTGGTCACCACGACGTCAGAGGGTGCTGCTGGTGGCTAGAGGGCCATCTCGGAGTCTAGGCCCGGTCACATAAACGTTAGTGGACGTAGTTGAACGTAGATTGAATAACGTGGGTGAAACATGCTGTCACTACGTTCAAATATGTTAAGGTACGGCAGGTTTTGGTTGATGACCCACCTAATGGTATGGATAAATATGTTATGGTATGGATCCCGGTATGATATGGTATGGATCCCTGTACGTGCAACTACATTCAACTATGTTCAACTATGTTCAACTACATTACCCTCCACTACATTCAACTACGTTCAAATTCGTCCACTAATGGCTATGTGACCAGGGTAGAACGGCCAAGGTTTTGTATGGGTCAACGTGCGCTAGGGTACGCTAGAGTATGCTAGAGCACATTAAGAAGTATACTAGAGTACGCTAGGGTATACTAGAGTATGCTAGAGTATGTTATCATCACAAAGGCTACGTCTGGCTCAAATGTACCTCTCTTTTGAACATGTCCAAAGCTTAAATCGGAACTGACGGCCCACATATGTTCTTATCACGTTCTCATCACAGAGAAGTATGGATGCCGGTACGTTGCACTATGTTGAACTACATTGAACTACGTTCAACTACGTTAGCCTCCACTACGTTCAACTATGTCCACGAATGTGTATGTGTCCGGGCCTTCAGGGAATAGTCCGTGTGTTGTGGGCAGTGCCCATGATTCTGCTAGTATGTGGTTCATCCAATGACAATTTCCCTTTTGAAAACTTAACCCAACAATGATAGACCGTTATTGAAGCTTTTGCTGGTCCAAATTAAGGAGCTCATTTAATAATTTATACATGATTAAAAGAACATTGGAATGGAAATAAGTTATGTAGGGTAGGCGATAAGGATGGGGGTGAGTCCTATTGTGCCTCACCTCTGCATTGAGCGGGCGCACTCGCCGAATCGGTAAAGCGCAGGCCTCCCATGTGGAGATCAGGATTTCAATTCCCGGTCGAGTCAAACCAATGACTTACAAAATTGAAATGTATCGCTTCCAAGCTTGGCAATCTGCCTTAATAGGATAAGGCAAGAACTTATTAGATCAGTGTCAGGATACTGTGACTGAGTGGGATATTGGGCCATGGTGCTTGTGGCCTGATTTCCAAGTGCAGCACCACTATAAAGTGGCCATGAGTGCGCACTGTCACAAGTCAGTACCCGTCCTGATACGACCTTAGATGTTGCCAGGACATAAAACTCCAACAACCAACCCCTCCATTCGCTGTCCATTCCGCTCTGACTTTCCCACCACAGTTCCCTCTGACCCTTCGCCACATCAGCACTAGTACTAGTAGTAGTGCATATTCACGTATAAGTGCCAGGAAAAGTAGAAAGTATGTCACGGTAAAATCCATATTTAGTATCACTTACATGCCGATTATATTGCATATGGTAGGGGGTTCAATTGTATGTTTCCCTACGCTGGCACTGCCAAATCTGAATCTCATATCGACACTGGAGCGGGTCGGACAAGGGCTTGTAGTGTACCACTATGTGAAACGGACTTATCTTCACCCTGTATGTGGCGCGTTGGTTCTCGCCATACTGCATATCCCTTATCTGATTGCACTAGTACGAAACATAAAGTATGTCCGCCTTTTCACTGAATTCCGCCATTGTCAAACAACAACAATGACTGAAGTGCCTGTCAGACCTGACTGGATTGAGCAACGGACATAAACCTGACAAAGAGTTCTCTAGTCCGGTGGTGTTCAGTATCAAAATGTACCAAAATGTGTTGAACTGTTGCAACAGCCGCCGGACGAAATAGACGCTAGATGGACAAGGAAAGTACATTAACGAATATCCACCGGACGACAACCGAATGTCAAACGGACGGACCAAACACTAAATGGACACGTCCCGGACTGTTCACAGACGCGCCGAAAACATACTGCCCGAATTCCCGCAACACCATCAACAGACACTGCAGGAAGCAAACCGGAGATGTAATGGATGGGTAACGGACAGGAACCAGACAAAACAGACTAAACAGACTTAAAACGGAGACCAACCACACACGCCAGTCCAGCGGTGTCCGGTACAAGTTTTGTGCATGTTCAAAACTTGCTACCGTACACACCGGAAACCACCGGACACAGAACAGACACGCCGGATGCGTACCATATATAAACCGCACATTGCCGTATTTCACTGGACAGTGTCCGTTTTCTATCCATTTACCCAGTCCGGTCAGGTGTGACTGAGCCTTAAGCAATAATGCAGACAGTCTCTCACACGGAAACCCAGCATGGTCACTACTCACAACACTGGATACAACCAGATACCAGCTTCCAGAGATCACATACACACATTGTGAATTCTAAATAATGCAACCTAAACCCAGTTACAACCCTTTTAAGAATACGCATCGGACGGGGTGGTCGAATCGGTAGAGCGTGGGCTTCGCGTGCGGAAGGTCGGGAGTTCGGTTCCCGGTCAAGTCAAAGCAATGACTTATATCAAATTGATACTTGTCGCTTCATAGCTTGGCACTCTGGATTAATAGGATAGTGCAATGACCGGTTAGCTCACCTGAGACCACTATAAAGTTGCCGTGAGTGCACACTGTCACAAGTCGGTACCCGTCCTGATATGACCTTAGATGTTGCCAGGACGTAAAACTCTAACAACCAACACTGCATTATGGTCTTACTGGTTTTACTTCTCTCCCTCTCTGAGTTACAAAATTAGGTGGCCAGGCATTTAGGTTCTCTGCATTTGTAGCTTGGTTTCGGTTTTGTGTTGCTTGTGGGTTTCACTCAATGTTCTTACGTGTTGGAAATATATGTTTGCGATTTCTTTTCAGTGTCAGACTGTCTTTGTTCTGTATTTCATAATTTCGTGATTCTTTCCCTGGCCATTTTGTGGAGCCCACTTCCCCGTGTGTGTGATGTATTGTACATGTTCACCGGGTCTCAATTGTCTGAATTCCTTCCCTGCCTGTTGATCAAAATATTTCTTTTGGTTCTGTTGTATGTTTTGTATTTGTTTCTGATCTATCTTTACTGTTTTTGCTCTTAAGTGCTTATCTAACCCCCCCCCTCCCCCAGTGTGTTGCTACCTTGTCATGGTGGGGGGGCTTGTGTGCCTCGCTGACCATGAGAGCTATACCGGCAGGGGCTAGCCCCCTGGCAGGTTTAACCAAGCCGGGCAGGACTCATGGTAGAGGACAGACTAAGAGCAGCAACTGATCCTCCAGGTTGGGGGTTGGGCGTGGGGCCAACAAACCCACCCCGGAAAAAGAACAACGTTACAGAATCAGGAACAAGAAACTCAAGGCCTGGGACTGGGAGGGCTGGAGAGCCCTTGTTCGTGGCCTGTGCCTTAAGTTGGGCGGTAGGCGACACATTCATCTACGACACGGCTGAGGATGGGCGCTGATGCCTCAACGGGCGAAGAAGAAGAAGAGCTTATCTAACGCTGGCAACTTCGAGCATAGCTTCCGACTCATTAACAATTGCGGGGGTGACACATTCAGTCCCGTTACTGGGGTGTTACGGAAATTCAATAAGAATAGATGATAGTCCGTCGACTCCTGCCTAGCCTTTTTTATCATCGTCTTTACTGTTTGAATGTGCCTCTCTGCCTGCCCATTACTCTGTGGATAATGCGGACTTGAACATTTCAATTCAAACCCATACTCCCCTGCAAATGTTTTGTATTCCGCACTTGCAAATTGCAGACCATTGTCTGAAACCACTACCGCCGGAATTCCATGTCTACCAAATGTTTGCTTCATAGCTTGAATTACTGCAGTACTTGTAGTTGACTGCAATTCTATCACCTCTGGATACTTTGAAAAATAATCCACTATTATCAGATAATGTTGATTCCCTATTTGGAATAAATCCGCTCCCACTTTGTTAAATGGAATGCATGGTATTTCATGGGGCTCTAATGGCTCACTGTGTTGTTTGTTTCTATATTGCTGACACAAACTACATCTTTGAATTACATCTTCAAGTTGGGTTTGCATCCCTGGCCAAAACACATGTTCCCTTGCTAATTATCCCTTGATCGGTCTCATGTAGTTTGTCAAGCGTCGTTTTCTGCATTTGCTTTGGTATAATTATTCTGTCACCTTTCAGTAAAACACCACCCTGTCTTGTTATTTCATGCCGAAACGTGTGAAATGGTGTTGTGGATTTGGGTATCAGCTGTTTATCTTCTGGCCAACCGTTGTCAACAATGTGCGCTACCTCGCTCAATACTCGGTCAGATAATGTTTCAGCTTTGGTCTGTTTCACGCAACCCTGAATGACCTCTACGGCTGCAATGCTGATCTCCCTGTCAAACAGCCCATTTGGCTCGGTCCTGGAGCTGTGGTCTCTGGAGAGCGCATCTGCAACAAACATTTCAGAGCCTTTGATATGAACCAACTCCAAATTATAATTCTGTAAACGCATTCTCATGCATTGCATGCGAGCAGACATTTAATACAGAGGCTTGTTTACTATCGACACCAAAGGTTTATGATCTGTTTCTACCCTTACTTTTTTACCGAATATGTAATTGTGGAATTTAGTACAATCAAAACAAATGGCCAACAGCTCCTTCTCGATTACTGCATAACTACTTTGCGTTTCGTCCAGGGCTTTAGAAGCCATAGCAATCGGACAACCTTCTTGTAATAGAGCTGCTCCAAGACCCGACTTGGATGCATCTACTTGAAGTGTTACTACTTTGCTTACATCATAGAACCGAAGAACAGGTGCATACATAATCATGCTGTTGAGTTTAGGAAAAGCCTGTTCTTGTTCAGGTTCCCAGTGCCAAGCGGTTTCTTTGAGGCTTGGTTATCTCTGGCAATTTTGGAATAAATTTAGCTACATATGCTATCATTAAAAAAAACACGCTGCACCGATTGCTTGTTTGTGGGTGTGGGCATGTCAGTTATCACCTGAATTCTCTCCTTATTGGGTGTTATACCTTTCTCGGAAATGACATGACCTACATATTCAACACTGGACCTACATATTGTCAATTTTTCCAGATTCAACCTCAAATTCACTTGTCTTGCTCGTTCAAGGACTGTTCGTAGATTATCATTATGCTCCTGCACCGACCTCCCGTACACTAGGATATCATCGGTTATTACATTCACGCCCTTGAGACCATGCAGGATTTTGTTCATCTCATAGATGAAAATATCACCAGCTGTCTTTATGCCAAAAGGCAACCTAGTGTATCTGAACCGTCCCCATGGTGTGTTGAACGTACATAGTTTTGAACTCTCCGTGTTCAGTTGAATTTGCCAGTACCAGCTTTTTGCATCCACCACCGAAAAGTATCTAGCCCCATCTAGGTTTGCAACTACTTCCTCTACTGTTCTTGTAGGATAAGGCCCTCGCTCTATTGCTTTGTTTAATTTTGTCGGGTCTAAGCACACACGGTTCTTATCTTTTTTCTTCACTATCATTATAGAATTCACCCATGGAGTCGGTTCAGTCTCCTCAATAATTACTCCCAAATCCAGCATTCTGTCTAACTCCTTTCTGACTTTACCCTCAATGGCATTCGGAATTCTCCTTGGTGGATCTATCACAGGCTGAACGCTGCTATCTACATGAATTTTAGTTTCCACCTTAATTGTTCCCAAACCAGTGAACACATCATGAAATTCTTTTACCACTTTCACTGCTTCCTTGTTGTCACCGTCGGCCTCCGCATGGATCCTGTCAATGCGCAACATGATGCGTAGTCGGATGCATGCATCCTTTCCAAGGATAGCACATCCACTCTTCATGATCTGGAACTGTAGCATCTGGTCCCACACCTGTAAGTCTGTCTGACCCAGTGGTGTGATCCGTTGCCCAGAATACATCGCAAGCCGACACTTTGACTGGATCAACATTCCCGTCAGCATGGTCTGGAAGATCGTCATGGGGATGATGTTGGCCTCCGAACCTGTATCCGGCTTGAACCGTACGTCCAATCCCCCCACAGTTACGGTCTCGTACCATAACTGGGAACTCTCACCGTCATCACTCGACAGAGCTCCGACGAATAAAACCGCCTCCGATTCATCACCTCGCCACTCGTCGTCTTCATCCCCATCACCCCTCATAAGCTCATTCACCGCAGCAGTCTGCCTCGACATACCTTTGCAAAATTACCAACGTTGTCACACGTCTTGTCTTCCGCCAGACACGTGTCACACTCGTGACGATGTGAGTAACTGCACCAACCGCACGTTGGTTGCGTGTTACCGCTACTGCTCTGTTGAGTAAACCTCCCGGGCAGCCGTCTGTAGTTTTGTTTCTGTGTTCCTGATGCCCGTGTTGCTTGCCGTGTGGACTCTCACTGTTGTATCGCATCCAGTGTGTACTCAGCCTTATTACCAGTTGTAAGCTGCTTTGCGTGATGCTCACTCAACCGGCACATTTCCTCACAAAGCTGCAGTGTTAACTTAGGAGTCTGTAGCAGACGATCCCTCAGCGTGTCACACTTGATCCCGCTCACCAGCCTATCTTTCAACAGCGAATCTTCCAATTCACCGTACTCACACTGTCCTACCTGATGCTTCAGCTCGCGCACATACATGTCCATAGATTCTTGGCCCTGGTTGTATGAAATAAATTTGTAGCGCGTTACTGTGATGTTAGTTTTTGCCTCACAGTATAGTCGGAACGCCTCCTTCAATGGATGCAGCTTGAATTTCGGTATTTTTTCTGAGATAAATATATTAGAGCGATCACTAGCAATCTACTTTACATTAGTTCAAAGTTACTTTTATTTTAAATAGTAAGCTTTCGAGATATTTTGAGTGCAAACATGGAAAATTAGTTTTGGCAAGCCTGCCAAAACTTTGACAAGCCTGCCAAAACGTTGACACCATATACTTTTATTGCCTTCTACACAGAAACAAATGCTTAATAGGTGCAACAGTATCTAAGTTAAGATATGTCAAATCAAATCTAGATAATTGGTTTGGTTTTGAAAATTTGATATTTCATCGGACTATGCAGTTTTGAGTGTATAACACTCTTCTGCCAAGTTCAAAACACTCCGGTGGCCAACAAGCTTGTATTTGGCAAATGACAGCTAGCTGGGGACGTGGTAGAGGCCGTCATCTCAGGTGAAGCATTACCCCAACACAGTTCACATACCAAAAACGAAAGTAACATGTGGGAATTTGCTTGATACGCGAGTGTTTGACTGTAGTCTTTACATAGAGCAGTGTTTGAACTTAGCTAAGTCTTTACATAGTGCAGTGTTTGAACTTAGCTACAGTGTTTACGGAGAGCAGTGTTTGAACTTAGCTAAGTCTTTACATAGAGCAGTGTTTGAACTTAGCTACAGTGTTTATGGAGAGCAGTGTTTGAACTTAGCTAAGTCTTTACATAGTGCAGTGTTTGAACTTAGCTACAGTGTTTACGGAGAGCAGTGTTTGAACTTAGCTAAGTCTTTACATAGTGCAGTGTTTGACCTCAGCTACAGTCTTACAGCCTGGTACACACCTCCCGTATGCGATTCACGCGCTAAAACTGACCAGCTAAGCTTCACGTGTGCAAACTTAACAACATAACTTCGGAAAACGCCGGTAGCGTGTGTGTGCTGGTGACTGGTGTCCTTCATCAGGGCTCATGGCCCGTGCAGGCACCAGCCCGTTTCGGGCCGGTGCTGCCCTCTCACGTCGCCGGGGGAGTAATTTGACACAATGTGCTGTGGGGCCTGGCTGGTGAAACAGAAAGGTCATGGGCAATGCACGGCACGCACCGGGCACCCGCGGGGCGCCGGGCGAACAGCGCAGCGGGAGGGCGCCCTACACCGGCGGGCGGACCACATGACAGCCATGTCTGGGTCTGAACTTCCCAGCTTTAACTTCACCCCGAGACTTTAAGCATTATTCTGTATGTAGAATATTCACCTGAAATTTGACACAATGTGCTGTGGGGCCTGGCTGATGAAACAGAAAGGTCATGGGCAATATGCGGCATGCACCGGGCACCCGCGGGGCGCCGGGCAAAGAGGGCAGCGGGAGGGCGCCCTACCCCGGCGGGCGGACCGCAGGGCAGCGACCACTGTGTCCGAACCTCCCAGCTTTGGTCGTAATGCTCGCATTGCGTTTGATGCGAGGGAAGGAAGAGACCCTCCCCCCACCTCTCTCCCGCCGCCGCCCGGCTTTCTCACCTTTTCCTGTCACCCCGCCCTCAGCTTTCTCCCACCTCGCCCTGCCTCCCTTGCCCGCCGGCTTTCTCACCTCGCCCACGTTCACGCCTCCCCTCTCCTTCCCTTATAAGGCCGCCCGCCGGCCTCCTTCAGCCATTCGCCTTCCCGCCGTCATCCCTACACAAGCTCTCCTTTCTTCACCCACCCACCCAACTCTCCCTACATGCTAGTGGTGGAGGGCTCTTCGGCGCCCCTCACCCGAACATTTCAAGCTCCCCCGAGCTCATTTACTCTAACTTTACCTTGACTGCATTTGACTTGTTGTATATAGCTGCTTATTTTCTTGTTGTTCTGAGGCGTTAAATAAAGCGCCTTTTTTCCCACCCCCACCTTGCTTTCTTCCTTTTCGCGCATCAACTTCACCCTGAGACTTTAAGCGCTATTCTGTACGTAGAATATTCAGTTGTTAAAGGCCCTGTCACAAATAACCAGATTGGGGGAAATGGACAGAAACCAAACAAAGTCCGGTTTGTGTCCGTACAAGTTTTGAACATGCACAAAACAAGGAACGGATGCCGCCGGATTGACGTCTACGGGTCTTCTCCAGTTTGAGTTTGTTTTGTCCATTGGCTATCTGTTCATGTCCGTTTCATGTCCGTTTCATGTCCATTCATCTGCCGGCCTTTGACCCAATGTCGCAACACTTTGACACATTTTAATACATTTTGATACTTATCACCACCGGACTAGACAATTCTGTCCGTTGCTCAATCCGGCATAGTCTGACAGGCACTTAACTGACCTGAGTCATGTCTTCCTTCTTCAGCTGCTCCCACATAGAGCCATATCGCGACTGGTAGTTCAATAAGGTCATAAGACAATTGCAACGTACAGTTTATATCAAACAAGACGGCTGACTTGAGTACAGTACTCGGGTCCTATGCCGGGGGTCATGAGTTCAATCCCCGACCGAGTCAACCAAACACTCACAACACTAATACTTGTCGCGAGCTCATCTATCACTAGGAGATAGAGTAAGAACTATTGATTCAAAGTCAGCCTACTGGTCCGTGATTGCAGTGGGAAAGCACTATAAAGTCGTCATACGTGCTCCCCGTCAAAAGTAAAAACCCGTCCTCATATGACCTTAGATGTTCCTAGGACGTATGCACCAAATTAACCAAACTAAACTAAGCCTGGATGGACCAATGCTAGTTGCCAGCACCTCACCTGGCGTTGTGTTCATTATACTGGGGCTGGGTTCGATCCATGTTTAGATGTTTAATCGGTGATGAGGAAGATGTTGCCCTCTGACGTAACACAGTGACCATTTTAGGTCTATGTTTAGCTCCCTGATGTTTGTTTCCAAGGCCTGTCTTGTGTCCCATCTATACACGTTGACTGGGCATGGTGGCCGAATCGGTAGAGTGGGGACCTCGCATGCGGGTAGTTGGGTTATTATAGGGTTATTACAGCGCTATTACAGCGTTATTATAGCATTATTATAGTGATATTCGGGTCCCGCTGGGTATGTGGGTATTACAGCGTTATTACAGCGTTATTACAGTGTTATTACAGCGCTATTCCAGCGTTATTACAGCGTTATCACAGCGTTATTGTAGCGTTATTGCAGCATTTTTGTAGCGTTATTGTAGCGTTATTGTAGCGTTATTGTAGCGTCATTGTAGCGTCATTGTAGCGTCATTGTAGCGTTATTGTAGCTTTATTGTAGCGTTATTGTAGCGTTATTATACGGATATTAGAGCGCTATTCTAGCATTATAATAGCGTTATTATAGCGTTATTACACTGCTATTATAGCGTTATTATAGCGTTATTACACCGCTATTATAGCGTTATTATAGCGTTATTACACCGCTATTATAGCGTTATTATAGCATTATTATAGTGATATTCGGGTCCCGCTGGGTATGTGCGCATGCGCCAATTACGGATCTGCGCACCTGGCTGTGCGCAGTGTGTCTAACGTAGTTAGGGTGTGAAGACACCAGGCGGCGCTGTCTAACCGGATCAGAGCGACCGGCGTCGGCCGGCTGAGAGCCGCCCAAGTCGGCCCCCTTAATCGCACTTGGAGCAGTTTAATGGAATGTGGGCCCGGCAAACTCCATTAACCGGTACATTTAGGAATTAGAACTGACCGAGCTTCGTGTCATTCTCCGCGTTCTCCAGGCCGCATTCCGCGTGCTGGAGTCAATATGGCCGCCCCGGGAGGCTTCACATTGTTGTTGGCGTGGGTGGGGGTGGGGGTGCAGAGTGTGTATGGGGGTGGAGGGTTTTACATTTCTGACTTTTTTTTTATAGATAAATACATTAGATTGGTCATTATAATCTACTTTACTTTAGGGGTAAACTAACTTTTAATTTAAAATGGGTAAATTTGGAGATATTTGAAGTTACAATATGCCAAATTAATTTTCGCAAGCATGCAAAAACTCTGACACCATAGGCTTCAGCAGCGATAGGTATTGGTTTTGATTATATTGCCTAATAACCCCTTTCTATATGGCAACAAATGCTTAATAAATGCACCACCACCCCTTTACCACCCCTCTACCACCACCACCACCACACCTCTACCACCCCCAACCACCACCACCATCATCCCCCATCTGCCACCACCAGAACCACCCTCTACAACCACACCTCTACAACCACCACCCTCTACAACCACCCCTGTACAACCACCCCTCAATCACCACCACCCCTCTACCACCACCACCACCCCCCTACCACCACCACACCTCTACCACCACCACAACCATCCCCCATCTGCCACCACCACAACCACCCTCTACAACCACACCTCTACCACCACCACCCGCTACAACCACCCCTCTACCACCACCACCCCTCTACCACCACCACCACCCCTCTACCACCCCCGACGACCGCCCCTTACCACCACAAGTCGGCACCCGTCCTGATATGACCTTAGATGTTGCTAGGACGTAAAACAACAACAAACAAACAAACAAACCACACCCTACCACCCCCTACCACCCCCTACCACCCCACCCCCCTACCACCGCAGTACGCCGACCGTCGCGCCCCCTGTCGGCAGTGTGCCGGCATTATTCCGCTTATCAGATAAGCCTCGCTAACGGCTTCCCGTCCAGCACACCCGCAGGTCGGGCTCCCGGATGATGTTAGACTCGCTACACAGGTAACCTAGGTAACCTAATTGTTCTTTGCTCCCTTCATCCTCCGGGGATGGAGTGGGCATTTTTCTTCTTTTTTTCTTATCTTTACTTTTTTGGTGAATGGTTTTATTCATCTTTCTTTTGTAATGCTGAAGCGCCTGTCTTTGTATCACGTATGTACATACACAAACATATATATATATATATATATCATATTTATGCATATGCATATATATATGCATATATATATACTACCATGTCGGAACTTGCGCCTACAGTGATGCAGACATGCAAACAGAAAAAATGTAGTTATCGAAATTAACGTATGAACTTAATCACCCCTGTTAATGAGTTAACATGTGTCTATTGAGAAATGTAAAGCGGTAAACACACATAAATTAAAATAGACGATTATTTAATTTACCCTCGAGTTAAGTAAAGATATGTAAAGTATACCGAAGAACTTTATAATTTAATCTGTAGTGGGGTGGAAATGTAACACAGACAACAATACACTATTATGTAAGCTGAAACATCTGAATTTTATAATCTAACATATGCTAATGTAGACATGTAAGTAAAGAGACAATCGAAATATGGGAACTTCTGTGTATGAACTTACGCCCCGGTCACATACACGTTAGTGAACGTAGTTGAACGTAATTAGAATAATGTGGGTGAAACGTGCTGTCACTACATTCAAATACTTTAAGGTATGGCAGATTTTGGTTGATGAGCCACCTAATGGTATGGATAAATATGTTACGGTATGGATCCCGGTACATTACGGTATGGATCCCGGTACGTCCAACTACATTCAACTACGTTACCCTCCACTACGTTCAACTACGTTCAACTTCATCCACTAACGGCTATGTGACCATGGCAGAACGGCCAAGTTTTGTGTGGGTCAAAGTATGCTAGGGTATGGTAGAGTAGGCTAGAGTGTGCTATAGTACATTAAGAAGTATGCTAGAGTACGCTAGAGTACGTTATCATCACGGAGGCTATGTCTGCCTCAAACGTAGTGCTCTTTTGAACATGTCCAAATCTTAAATCAGAACTCACGGCCCACAGACGTTATTATCACATTATCATCACGGAGAAGTACGGATGCCGGTACGTTGCACTACGTTCAACTACGTTCAGCTATGGTCAAATACGTTCAACTACGTTGCCTCCACTACATTCAACTACGTTCACTAACGTGTATGTGACCGGGCCTTAAGGTAGAACTCACATGTGGGAGTGGGTCTGTCTTGTGTATTTGGTGACGTCAAGTATCGGGCCCTGTTTTGTGTATTTGGGTCGGGGCGCCTGTGTTGTGTCTAGTTCTGGGGGGGGGGGGGGGGGGGGGGGCGGGGGGGGGGGGGGGTGATTTGTGTTTTGTGTGTTCGTCTTGTTTTTTTTCGGGCCGTTGTGAGGCGTCAGTAGGGCCCTGTTTTGTGTATTTGGCTACAAGTGTCGGGCCCTGTGTTGTGTATTTGGCACAACAAGTATCAGGCCCTGTTTTGTGTATTTGGTGATGACAAGTATCGGGCCCTGTTTTGTCTATTTGGCTACAACAAGTATCAGGCCCTGTTTTGTGTATTTGGTGATGACAAGTATCGGGCCCTGTTTTGTCTATTTGGCTACAACAAGTATCGGGCCCTGTTTTGTGTATTTGGCAACGACATGTATCGGACCCTGTTCTGTGTATTTGGCTACAACAAATATCGGGCCCTGTTTTTTGTATTTGGCTACAACAAGTATCGGGCCCTGTTTTGTGTATCTGGCTACAACAACTATCAGGCCCTGTTTTGTGCATTTGGTGACAAGTATCTGGCCCTGTTTTGTGTATTTGGCTACAAGTATCGGGCCCTGTTTTGTGTATTTGGTTACAACAAGTATCGGCCCCTGTTTTGTGTATTTGGTGATGACAAGTATCGGGCCCTCTTTTGTGTATTTGGCAACGGCAAGTATCGGGCCCTGTTTTATGTGTATTTGGCAACAACAAGTATCAGGCCCTGTTTTGTGTATTTGGTGATGACAAGTATCAGGCCCTGTTTTGTGTATTGGTTTACAACAAGTATCGGGCCTTGTTTTATGTATTTGCCTACAACAAGTATCAGGCCCTGTTTTGTGCATTTGGTGACAAGTATCATGCCCTGTTTTGGGTATTTCGCTACAACAGGTATCAGGCCCTGTTTTGTGTATTTGGCAACAAGTATCGGGCCCTGTTTTGTGTATTTGGCTACAACAAGTATCAGGCCCTGTTTTGTGTATTTGGCTACAAAATGGATTAGGCCCTGTTTTGTGTATATGGTGACATCAAGTATCAGGCCCTGTTTTGTGTGTTCGGCAATGACAAGTATCAGCCCCTGATTTGGGTATTTGTCAACAGCAAGTATCAGGGCCCTGTTTTGTGTATTTGGGTACAACAAGTGTCGGGCCCTCCTGTTTTGTGTATTTTGCTACAACAAGTATCGGGCCCTGTTTTGCGTATTTGGCTACAACAAGTATCAGGCCCTGTTTTGTGTATATGGTGACATCAAGTATCAGGCCCTATTTTGTGTATTTGGCAACGACAAGTATCAGGCCCTGTTTTGTGTATTTGGCAACAGCAAGTATCGGGCCCTGTTTTGTGTGTTTGGCTACAACAAGTATCAGGCCCTGTTTTGTGTATTTGGAGATGACAAGTATCGGGCCCTGTTTTGTGTATTTGGCAACAACAAGTATCAGTCCCTGTTTTGTGTATTTGGTGATGACAAGTATCAGTCCCTGTTTTGTGTATTTGGCAACGACAAGTATCGGGCCCTGTTTTGTGTATTTGGTGATGACAAGTATCAGTCCCTGTTTTGTGTATTTGGCAACGACAAGTATCGGGCCCTGTTTTGTGTATTTGGTGATGACAAGTATCAGTCCCTGTTTTGTGTATTTGGCAACGACAAGTATCAGGCCCTGTTTTGTGTATTTGGCAACGACAAGTATCAGTCCCTGTTTTGTGTATTTGGTGATGACAAGTATCAGTCCCTGTTTTGTGTATTTGGCAACAACAAGTATCAGGCCCTGTTTTGTGTATTTGGCAACGACAAGTATCAGTCCCTGTTTTGTGTATTTGGTGATGACAAGTATCAGTCCCTGTTTTGTGTATTTGGCAACGACAAGTATCGGGCCCTGTTTTGTGTATTTGGTGACAACAAGTATCAGTCCCTGTTTTGTGTATTTGGCAACGACAAGTATCGGGCCCTGTTTTGTGTATTTGGCAACAACAAGTATCAGTCCCTGTTTTGTGTATTTGGTGATGACAAGTAGCAGGCCCTGTTTTGTGTATTTGGTGATGACAAGTATCGGTCCCTGTTTTGTGTATTTGGCTACAACAAGTATCAGTCCCTGTTTTGTGTATTTGGTGATGACAAGTATCGGGCCCTGTTTTGTGTATTTGGCAACAACAAGTATCAGTCCCTGTTTTGTGTATTTGGTGATGACAAGTATCGGTCCCTGTTTTGTGTATTTGGCTACAACAAGTATCAGTCCCTGTTTTGTGTATTTGGTGATGACAAGTATCGGTCCCTGTTTTGTGTATTTGGCTACAACAAGTATCAGTCCCTGTTTTGTGTATTTGGTGACAACAAGTATCAGTCCTTGTTTTGTGTATTTGGCTACAACAAGTATCAGTCCCTGTTTTGTGTATTTGGTGACAACAAGTATCAGTCCCTGTTTTGTGTATTTGGTGACAAGTATCAGTCCTTGTTTTGTGTATTTGGCAACCACAAGTATCAGTCCCTATTTTGTGTATTTGGCAACAACAAGTATCACTGCTATCAGTCCCTGTTTTGTGTATTGGTGACGATAAGTATAGGGCCCTGTTTTGTGTATTTGGTGATGACAAGTATTGGGCCCTGTTTTGTGTATTTGGCAACGACAAGTGTTGGGCCCTGTTTTGTGTCTTTGGCAACAACAAGTATCAGTCCTGATTTGTGTATTTGGTGACGACAAGTATCAGTCCCTGTTTTGTGTATTTCGTGATGACAAATATCAGGCCGTGTTTTGTGCATTTGGCTACACTAAGTATCGGGACCTGTTTTGTGTATTTGGTGACAAGCATCTGGCCCTGTTTTGTGTATTTGGTGACGACAAGAATCAGGCCCTGTTTTGTGTATTTCGCAACGACAAGTATCAGTCCCTGTTTTGTGTATTTGGTGACAACAAGAATTAGGCCCTGTTTTGTGTATTTGGCAACGACAAGTATCAGTCCCTGTTTTGTGTATTTGGCAACGACAATTATCACTGCTATCAGTCCCTGTTTTGTGTATTGTTAACGACAAGTATACGGCCCTGTTTTGTGTATTTGGTGATGGCAAGTATCGGGCCCTGTTTTGTGTATTTAGCAACAACAAGTATCGGGCCCTGTTTTGTGTATTTGGCAACAACAAGTATCGGGCCCTGTTTAGTGTATTTGGCAATGACAAGTGTCAGTCCATGTTTTGTGTATTTGGCAACGACAAATATCAGGCCGTGTTTTGTGCATTTGGCTAAACTAAGTATCGGGACCCGTTTTGTGTATTTGCTGACAAGTATCTGGCCCTGTTTTGTGTATTTGGTGACAACAAGAATCAGGCCCTGTTTTGTGTATTTGCCAATGACAAGTATCAGTCCCTGTTTTGTGTATTTCGCAACAACAAATATCAGTCCCTGTTTTGTGTATTTGGCAACGACAAGTATCAGTCCCTGTTTTGTGTATTTGGCAATGACAAGTATCAGTCCTTGTTTTGTGTCTTTGGCAACAACAAGTATCAGTCCCTGTTTTGTGTATTGGTGACAAGTATCGGGCCCTGGTTTGTGTATTTGGTGACGACAAGTAGCAGCCCCTGTTTTGTGTATTTGGCAACGACAAGTATCAGTCCCTGTTTTGTGTATTTGGTGACAACAAGTATCAGTCCCTGTTTTGTGTATTTGGTGATGACAAGTATCAGTCCCTGTTTTGTGTATTTAGCAACGACAAGTATGAGGCCCTGTTTTGTGTATTTAGCAACGACAAGTATGAGGCCCTGTTTTGTGTATTTGGTGACAACAAGTATCAGGCCCTTTTTGTGTATTTGGTGATGACAAGTATCGGGCCCTGTTTTGTGTATTTGGCAACGACAAGTATCGGGCCCTGTTTTGTGTATTTGGCAACAAGTATCGGGCCCTGTTTTGTGTATTTGGCAACAACAAGTATCAGTCCCTGTTTTGTGTATTTGGTGACGACAAGTGTCAGGCCCCGTTTTGTGTATTTGTTTTCTCTCCGCAGGTTTTATGTGTTGCTTCTCACACAGTCCCCATCCACCTCAGAGAAAGGAAAGCTGGTCATGAATCCAGCGTTGGCCCGCCACGTGTGTCGGGTTTGTTCCCAGTGACTGCTTCTCACAAACGCCAGTCACCATTTTCAACGTGTGTCCTCTACAGCAACCTGGTCACGGCACCAGTGCCATGGCGGGGTATTGCAAACATATGTGCTTCTTCACCTAGGCCAGGACTCAAACCGACGCCTCGCGGTAAGCATCCTGCTGCAGTCAGCCTGTAGCTCCCACCTTTATGTGCCTGGTTCCTGCTGGTTCGTGCATCCAACTGGGAGTTAGAGCGTCCGTCTCCCATGTTGGTAGACCATGGGATCGTGGGTTCGAACCCTGGTCCAATCAAACCAATGACATAAAATTTAATACTTGTCACTTCCTAGCCAAGCACTCGACATTATTAGAATAGGGCAAGGACTAGTTGGCGCATTGTCAGGATAATGTGACTGAGTGGGATATCAGCTCATGGTGCTGGCAGCCTAGTCTCCCAGTGGGGCAGCACTATAAAGTTGCCATGAGTGCACACTGTCACAAGTCGGTACCCTTCCAAAGGGGCTACAGGCGACCATTGAGAACACGTTAGGTAGTCCAGGTTGTGTTAATGTGCCTTTAAAGTTGCATGTTCCATCATTTTGTGTTTGTCATTTCCTGAGATGAATATCGTTATAATCGCCATTGAAGCAATTTTTTTTAAATGTCTAACTTTGGATATATTTAAGGTGCAAACATGCAATATTAATTTCGGCAATTATGCCAAAACTGTGATGACATAGGCTTCAGCAGTAACAGAGTCTAGTGAATTGACTCAGTATTCCCTTCTATGTGGCAATATATGGTTAATACAGGCATTAGTATCTAAGTTAGATACATAGGATCAAATCTAGATATTAGTTTTGGTTTTGGAAATGTGATGCTATTATCGGACTATGCGCCTTAAGTATAGCACCAGACGGAGTGGCCGAATGAGTAGAGCGTCCATCTCCTGTTTTCAGAGATTGGAAGATCTGAACCCATGAGTTTGTGGGTTCGAACCACATACTTGTCGCTTCTTAGTCTGGCGCTCGGCATTATTAGGATAAGGCAAGGACTGGTTGGCTCAGTGTCAGGATAATGTGACTGAGTGGTTCATGGTGCTGGCGGCCTGGTGTCCTATTGGGGCAGCACTATAAAGTCGCCATGAGTGCACACTGTCACAAGTCGGTACCCGTCCTGATATGACCTTAGATGTTTCTAGGAAGTAAAACAACAACAAACAAACTTAAATATGGCATGCCCTGGTTGTTGCGAGTAAAGCACGACTCGTGAGTCCGCCGTGGTTCTGTTTTCCTCCCGTATCGTGTCTTTGTGTTTGCATGACGCTGTGCAAGATGGCTGAATGACAATATGTAACTGTAAGCAGGCCCTTGAGCTAGTCGACACCGACCCAGGAGAACCACACACGACCATACTCAGTCCGAGCCCCTGAGACTCAGCAGCAGTGAGTGAGGCCAGGGTACTGCCGTGTACCCTTTGTTTGTTTACCCCCCCCCCCCCCCCCACACACCCCCCCCTCCCGCACAAAAAGTAAACATCGGCTATTGAGGGTGTGCACACCTCATTTGGGTTATGTGATATAGTTCTACTATTCGGTAGTAAAATTACATTAATCAGAACTACCAATGTCTACTATGTATATAGTCATTCTGGTAGTGTATTGCGTAAACTGAACCTAAATTCCACTATAATTCGTATAGTGCGGTGTTGTCTGTTGACAGTGGAGCTTCCCACATGAGGGAGAGCTGCCCACATGAGGAGGAGCTGCCCACATGAGGGGGAACTGCCCACATGAGGGGGAGCCACCTACATGGGGGAGCTGCCCACATGAGGGGGAGCTTCCCACATGAGGGGATCCATCTACATGGAGGAGCTGCCCACATGAGGAGGAGCTGCCCACATGAGGGTAGCTGCCCACATGAGGGGAAGCTGCCAATAGGAAGGGGGCCTGCCCATATTATGGGGGCCTACCCACACGATGGAGATCTTCCCACATGAAGGGGAGCTGCCCTCATGAGGGGGAGCTGCCCACATGAGGGGGAGCTACCCACATGAAGATGCCCACATAAGGGAGCTGCCCACATGAGGGAAAGCTGCCTACACGAGTGGAGCTGCCCACAGTAGGGGGAGCTGCCCACATGAGGAGGAACTGCATACATGAGGGGGCTGCCCACATGAAGGGAAACTGCTCACAGTAGGGGAGCTGCCCTCATGAGGAGGATCTTCCCACATAAAGGGGAGCTGCCCACAGTAGGGGGCTCTGCCCACATGAAGGGGAGCTTCCCAGATGAGGGTGAGCTGCCCACCCACAGTAAGGGGAGCTGTCTACGTGAAGGGAAGCTGCCCACAGTAGGCGGGCGCTGCCCACATTAGGGGCACATGAGGGGGAGCTGTCCTTATTATGGGGACCTTCCTACATTACGGGGCGATGCCCACATGAGGGGGAGCTGGCCACATGATGGGATCTGCCCACATGATGGGATCTGCCCACATGATGGGGAGCTGCGCACATGAGGGGAAGCTGCCAATATGATGGGAGCTGCCCACATTATGGGGAGCTGGCCACATGAGAGAGCTACCCACATGAGGGGCTGCCCACATGAGGGGAGCTGCCCAGACAATGGAGAACTTCCCCCATTAGGTAGAGGTGCCCACATGCGGGGGAGCTGCCCACATGAGGGGGAGCTTCTCACACAATGGAGAACTTCCCACATTAGGTAGAGGTGCCCACATGCGGGGGAGCTGCCCACATGAGGGGAGATGCCCACATAAGGGGCAACTGCCCTCATGCTGGCACGGCGCTGTGCACTTGGGTGGCTTCCTTTTAGGGCTAAGCGAGGCGGGTGGGGGAGGGAAGTGTTAGCGCGCCCTCTACTGAGTACAGGCTACTACATAATGCATGGCCCAGCGTTCCTTCTATCCACTTCCGGCCGTCCCGCTCCACAATGGCAGCGCGGTAAATGGCTGAATCCAAAGTCCAATATAAAGGCTTCGTCGCACAACAAATGCCTCCTTGTTACTGTTTCCGCTGCAGGATGTGTGAGCTGTAGAATGTTTTGGTTCTTTGTGTGATGCATTGTGGGGGCAATGGAAGAAACCATAGAATTGTAATAAAAATGTCTTGATTGTGTACAAAGATACACTCACTTAGACACATTCACTGAAATGATGGTTGGACAGCATGCATCCTATTTAAATATATTATGCTCGTTGGTGGTCATGGAATACCAAAGGCTAATAATATTTTAGCGGCCTTAGTCATATTGGAGTAAATCCTTTATTCTTCAGAATATGTCACTTTTTCATCGCCAGGACATTGCTATGAGTATGACTTAGATTTCTTTCTTCAGCACACATTTTAACAACAGGCCCTGGTTTCATGGTTTTTAAAATGTTCTCAGGTTAAGGTTTATTGTTCACATATTAACTGTCCTCCTCTGTCTGCATTGACGTAATACATGCTAATAATATTTGAGTTGCCTTAGTCATGTTAGTCGGGCTTTTTTTCTTTTCTTATTTTTGTGTGACAAGTTTTTGATTCTGCCCATAACGTATAAGCTCCCATAAGGGTGCTTGTTTTCAACGCTGGGTACTGGATTGGTCTGGACCTGCACTTAGGAGTGTTTACCTGATCTTTCTCAGGCCAACCTTTTGCGGTTTTGGGTGTTAGTAGTTTCTATATTAGTTTTTTTGAATTTTCAAAGTTTTTCCTAACCTGTATGCGATAACTTAGCCTACTATGTACATCTACCCAGATGAGATACAGGCCTGCGGGAGAGGAATCTGTCCCATTGTGGTTTGTTACAGCATCCTATCACCCACGCCCTGTCCTTAGATAGTACACCAGTGTGCCAGAACACCCCTGGACCCTTCAGGACTGCCACTAGGTGGGATGGTTGTGTTGTATGGTTAGCCATTTTGTATTTCAGGGTGAATTGGATGCATGACTGTGGCCTGCCCGGTTCTGCTTTGGTTTGTGCCAGTACACATACCCAGATGGACTGCACCCTATGGTGATAGTCATTTCGATTTCCTTAGTACTTAGGAGGGCTAGTTTCCGTATTTGTAATATCTACCATCTTTTCTGGCCTGTCTTTTGCTTTTTGTGCCAGAACACAGCAAGCAGTGACTGCACCCGCGGTCAGATATTTAAAAAAAGGTAAGTTGAAAGGTGTTAATAGGATGGGGTTAATTGTTATGGAAGTGAGAAAATGAGGTTTTGTTCATAGCTTTTTAAAATTTAATTACAGAAATATGTATACAGGGAATGCATTTACATGCATGTTGCTTCTACAAGGTCCTGGTCATGGCACCAGTGGGACGATGAAAATGGGAAATACTGCACCTACATTAGGGTTCGAACACTCCTGAAAGCGTCTGATTTGTTCATTTAACTGCGTTGTGGAATTTATAGCATAAGGAAAACATTGAAGCTAATTGGAAGACATAATGGATGCGTTGTATTTGTATATGAATGGGCATTAGCTTAAGGTATCACCCCTACTTGCTTAATAGGCAGTGTGATTTGATTGGCTAACACTGGTAATAGTTACATTATTCACAACATAATTGGTTGTAAAGCGTAGTCATCTAAAAAACAGTGTCGGAAGTTGAATAGATTTCAATGGCATTTGGTTATCAAGCGACTTAAATTCTGTTGTTATGAAATTAAATTCATTTTAATTCACAAGGGATTAGAATAGGCAATCAATATTACAATCCCAGTAACTCGCGTAGATTGTGGCTTGTAATGGAGTTCTTTTTAAAACTCGCCAAGTCGGCTGAAATATCAAAGTTATGCATTACATGGATGCATCCCCGCAACATGACAACCCCTGTATCAATGCATCCTCATGGTATGACCCACCCTGTATACATGCATCACCATGGTATGACATCCCTGTATAAATACATCACTATGGTATGACAACCCCTGAATCAATGCATACTCGTGGTATGACCCACCCTGTATAAATGCATCACCATGGTATGACATCCCTGTATAAATGCATCCTCATGGTATGACCCACCCTGTATACATGCATCACCATTGTATGCCATCCCTGTATAAATGCATCACCATTGTATGACAACCCCTGAATCAATGCATACTCGTGGTATGAGCCACCCTGTATACATGCATCACCATGGTATGACATCCCTGTATAAATGCATCACCATGGTATGACAACCCCTGAATCAATGCATACTCGTGGTATGACCCACCCTGTATAAAGGCATCACCATGGTATGACATCCCTGTATAAATGCATCCTCATGGTATGACCCACCCTGTATACATGCATCACCATTGTATGCCATCCCTGTATAAATGCATCACCATTGTATGACAACCCCTGAATCAATGCATACTCGTGGTATGACCCACCCTGTATACATGCATCACCATTGTATGAAATCCCTGTATAAATGCATCACCATTGTATGACAACCCCTGTATAATTGCATCACCATGATATGACAACCCCTGTATCAATGCATACTCGTGGTATGACGCACCCTGTATAAATGCATCACCATGGTATGACACCCCTGTATCAATGCATATCCCAGTGTTTGACACTCCTGTAGCAATGCATATCCACGTATGAGACCCCTGCATCAATGCAAGCCTTAGTATAATATCCCTGTATCAATGCACCACATGGTTTGAAACCCCTGTATCAGTACACCCTGCAGCAGCCCACCTCATGTATCAATATACTCTTATTGTATGAAGCCCCTGTATCAATGCATCCCCCATGATATGACACCCCAGTATCAATGCAGAACCGCAGCAGGACACCGCTGTATCTTTCTATTCCCCACTGCAGCACACCCCTGTATCTATGCTTCCCGAAATCCACATGCCAACTGCATTCATGCAGCTACCGTACGGACATTATCCAACCATTATTTTAATTATTAACAAGAGTTGACAATATTGATTACCTTAGGAGATGCTGGAAAAATAAATGAGTTCATAATGATCTATTACTATCATGTCTACAGGTTGGGTGGCGCCCTCTAGACGAGTGCGGGGAAGTAGGTTGCACACAACTGCGGTGATTGGTTGGTTGTTGGAGTTTTAGGTCCTAGTAACATCTCAGGTCATATTAGGACTGGTACCGAATTGTGACAGTGTGCACCCATGGTGATTTTATAGTGCTGCCCACTGGGAGACCAGGCCACCAGCACCATGACCTAATATCCCACTCAGTCACATTATCCTGACACTGAGCCAACCAGTCCTAATAATGCCAAGCACCTGGCTAGGAAGTGACAAGTATCAATTTATATGTAATTGGTTTGACTCGACCAGGGTAAACGGGAGACAGACGCTCAACTCATTCGGCCATCCTGTCTGGTCAGTAGGTTGAGACACTACTGCGGTGAAGTAATAGGTCGCGCTGTGATTGGGGTAAACAAAGCCGGTTAAAGCAGGCCCACATGACCGCAGGCTGCTATGGCTGGTGTGTATAGTCGATGCTGATTGGTTGAGCACCAGTGTGCACACCCCACGTGACGGCCTGTTTGGTGACACGTGACACCGTTTCAGCTGAAGCGTGGTGAGTTTGAGCCGACTGGTTTGCGCATGCCCAGCTTTCTATAAGAACCAAAGCGAGGGCAGCTTAAACGTTCGAATTAAGCTAAGCAAAGAGGTTTTTCACCAATTTCACACACAATTGACGTTCAGTTAATTGGGCTGTTCTTTTTTTAGTCCAGCTAATTTGTCACTGATCACTTGAACAAGCAATCTGAGACCAACGCGATTTCATTGTTATTGCGTCACTTCTGAAGCACTTTGATGGCAGCGCTTCAAGGAGATGGCGGCGGCACCGGCAGAGCACCCACCCCATCACAGCCATTTAACCGTTACTGCCAGTTCAATAGTCACTTCAGTGGGATCACGTTAATGGAGTCACCTTAATGAGGTCTCGTTAACGGGTGATGGTTGTGGGGTCATGGTAATGGGGTTACAGTAATGGGACAGGTTAAGGAGTCATTTTAATGGGGGTCATGTTAATTGAGCAATGCTAATTGGGTCACGTTAATGTGGCATTTTAATGGGTCACGTTAATGCGGTCATGTTAACGGGGCAGGTAATGGGGTCATGGTAATGGGATCATTATACATGTCAAGGAGTAATATCACGTTATTTGGTCACGTTAAGGGCATAATGCTAAGTGGGTCAAATTAATGGGTCACGTTAATGGGTCACGTTAATGGGGTCATCTTATTGAGATAACGTTAATGAGGTCACGTTAATGGGGGCAGGTAATGGAGTTATGTTAATGGGGTCATGGTAATGTGGTCACAGTAATGGGACATGTTAAGGAGTCATGTTAATAGGGGTCACGTTATTGGACCACTTTAATGGTGTAATGCTAACTGGGTCACGTTAATGGGTCACATTAATGGTGTCATGTTAACGGGGTCCCGTTATTGAGGTCACGTGAATGAGGTCACCTGAATGAGATCACGGAATTGGGGTCACCTTTCTGCATCGACCATGACATAAACGATCAAATGAGTTATTGACCTAATTCAGCACAGCCTTCTGATGCAACCATTTCAAGACATCCACTTCAATAGTGACACTTCAATACAGACAGGTTGGTAATTCACTTCGATAGATACTTGTCAGTAAAATTTGAATGGAATCAATATTAACTTAGTGCAGCTACTCTTTAATACATTCACTTCAAAGTGCATTACAATTATCAATCTGAGCCACCTCTATGTCGCTACATCTATGTCGACTTGAATGCATCAAGTTGGATTAATAAACTTGTAATATGTCAACTCAAGTCCAATGTGATATCAGTTTATATAGCTCCTTCGTCGAGTGATTAAGTTGAATGCCTCAACTTGAATACTACGTGACATTAGAATATATATCTACTTCACTGGGTGATCAACTTGAGTGCCTCAACTTGAAAACAATGTGACATTAGTATATATCTCCTGCGACTGATCAACTACAATACCTAAACTTGAATACAATGTGGCATTAGTATATATCTCCTTCATTGGGTGATCAACTTGAATGCCTCAGCTTGAATACAATGTGGCATTAGTATATATCTCCTTCACTGGCTGATCAACTTGAATGCCTCAACTTGAATACAATGTGGCATTAGTATATATCTCCTTCATTGGGTGATCAACTTGAATGCCTCAGCTTGAATACGTGACATTAGTATATATATATCTCCTTCGACTGATCAACTTCATTGAGTGATCATCTTCAATGCATCAACTTGAATCCAACTTAACATTAGTATATCATCAACTTCAATGCATCAGCCTGCACTCTTTAACACACCCAACACAATGTACCTATTTCAATTTACTTTCCTCTATGTACCTCTTCAATTCCCAGCCTCACAGCTGTGATCCATAGAGTTGAGATTTATGACAGAGAAATGTTCCTTTTCAAAAAGCACCATTTGCAGGAAGCAGTCTGTTTTATCAGAGGTGGTGGTCGACCCTTAATAGGTGGGGAGACGCAGCCCAGGTCACCCAGATGGCGCTGTGGTGGTGGTGGGAGCAGCAGCAGCGTCCATTAGGCATGCTGGGAAGCTGCGTTAGACTGTCAGTGTCACCAGTATATGGCAATCGTCAGTCTATACCCTGTAGTCTACACTGACTCTCACCCTGTAGCTACAGTAACTCCCACCCTGTAGTCTACACTGACTCACTGTGTAGTCTACAGTAACTCTCACCCTTCAGTCTACACTGACTCTCACCCTGCAGTCTATGGTAACTGTCACCCTGTAGTCTACAGTAACTCTCCCCCTGTAGTCTACACTGACTCACTGTGTAGTCTACAGTAACTCTCACCCTTCAGTCTACACTGACTCTCACCCTGCAGTCTATGGTAACTGTCACCCTGTAGTCTACAGTAACTCTCCCCCTGTAGTCTACACTGACTCTCCCCCTGTAGTCTACAGTAACTCTGACACTGCAGTCTACAGTAACTCCCACCCTGTAGTCTACAGTAACTCTGACACTGCAGTCTACAGTAACTCCCACCCTGTAGTCTACAGTAACTCTGACACTGCAGTCTACAGTAACTCCCACCCTGTAGTCTACAGTAACGCTCACCGGCTGTCTAGCTGCAATTAACAAACGCGCGGTTCTACGTCTTAGTAGGTGGCATGGAAGCCTTCACGGGACCAGTCATTTTAAATGGACCTCGGCCTTTGCCTGTAACCCATCTGAGATCACTCCGCCAACACCCGTGGACTATTATGTGTGACTACCCGTCTGTAACGCACACCTTCCCATCACAAAAATGAATGTGGTTTGACGCTCGTCAGGAAATTTCAACTAACTACAAAATTATGGCCGTTTGTTAGATTTTATTTCACTCCTAACGCCTCATTTTCATGTTGGTAATTCGACATGTATACGTATGCGGAATGCGAATGCGGTATGCACCATAGATACCGATACCGACTTCCATTAGTCAATGTCTTCTTTTTGTGTTTTGGGGTTGCTAAATAAACAACAACAAAAAAGATACTCATCCCATTTTTGGAGTATTTTGCTCCAAATTTGTGAAGGAAAGTCAAAGTTACTATTGTTTTCTATGGCAAACACATTCGCATTCACATTCGCACCGATCGGTCCATGCGTCGACCCATTTGTCGCGTTCGCATTTGGAAATATGGAAGCACTACTATGCCTTTACATGCTTTTCAATTGTTTGCCGCATTCGCATTCGCATACCGCATCATACCACTTACATGGAATCTTAGCTTTAAGTGGCGAGACGAACGGAAGGCCTGTAATACTTCGGTGGTTTGGATGATTCGGTTAAATAATTGATCTGAAATGTGTTTGGGAGACACTTTCCTGGAAGTTTCCAGAGTGCGTACGCCTCCAGACTTGACACGTCCGCTGATGAGCGGACAAAGAAGGCACTTCGTCTCAAGCAGTAGAGGGCGGAGCAGACCTGGTGGGCGCGGGGGCGGGGTCTGGCGTGGAGGTGGGTGGACATGGTTTCACCTCAGTGGTGGTACCGGTAATTACTGTAGACCACGACTCGAACTACTGCCCCCTCCCCACACACATACCGAGTCAGTCTCCGCCTTCACTGATTTCTACTCCTGCTGCTCCTTCCTCCTCCTTCTCTTTCCTACTCCCGCCTTTCCCTATTTCTACTCCTGCTGCTCCTCCCTCCCCCTCCTCCTCCTTCACACTCCCGCCTCTCCCTATTTCTATTCCTGCTGCTCCTTCCTAGTCCCTCCTCCTGTCCCCCCCTCCCCCCCCCCCTCCCACGCACCTCCCGCCCCTCTCCCCTACAATCCCATTCCCGTGTTGCGCGATGACGTCACCACACACCCCTCAGGTGCCACCTCCTGCCGGGAATTCCGCCTATGCGCTGTACAGCTTTGCGCCTCTGCACTGAAATCACCACCTCACCAAAACCCTGTCCGTCCTGATGACTTTAACCGCATTCAATTACAAGCCAGAGAATTGTCAGGATGAAGAGAGCTCTCACTACCCAGGCAGGAAGTCATGGGTTCGATGGCTGTCCGAGTCACGTCAAAGACAATTGCTACTTGTCGCTCGCTTCTTTTTCTGGTGCGCAGCATTACTATGATAGAATAAGAAATGAATAAGACTAGTTTCCCCCAATTCAAATTGTCCTTGCGTTATTAATACATGTAAATAAAAATGTAGGAGGTTTGAAATAGTCAGAAATCTGTGCTTGACATAGTGGAGGGCGTCTTTTTGTCTAGACTATTTCCACCACCAAACCGTGCTCTGAACCATGCGCCGTGGAAAAGGTTTATGGATTGTTAATATTCTCATTCTGCTGGACTATTACCAGGTGGCTGGGGTAGCGGAGGTGGGCGCGGTGGGGGGGGGGGGGAGGCGGGAGAGGGCGGAGAGGCAAGAGAGGTGGGAGAGGGCAGAGAGGCGAGAGAGGGCGGAGAGGTGGTAGAGGCAGAGAGGTGGGAGAGGGGTGTGGGGGAGAGGCGGAGAGGAGGCGGGAGATGGGGATGGGGCGGGCAAGGCGTGAGAGGGGGTAGAGGCGGAGATGATGGTGAGAGGCGGGAGAGATCGGGTGCAATCCGGGAAGATGAGTTAACACCAGATCTTAGTCCGAGTTGACACAAACGAAGGCGCGCCTAATTGGGGTAAGACTACCTTAAAAGGCACACCACTCCAAACGTGGTAAGGGTGTTCATAGTGGTGGTGTGGTGGTCATAGTGGTGGTGTGGTGGTCACAGCGGTGATGGGGTGGTTGTAGTGGTGGTGAGTGAGGGTGGTCATACTGGGTGGCCATAGTGAGGTGACTGGTGGTGGGGTAGTAGTGGTATGGTGGTGGGTGTAGTGGTGGTGGATGGGGGTGCATGTGGCGGTGGTCAGGGTTTGGGAGATTCATTGCGTATGTTCGAGTCTAGTTGGTGTAAAAAGTTTGACGAGTGCCGACGACGACTGTTTGAAGAACCGCGGGTTTCTTGTCAACGCCCGCATGCCTCTCCGGGGACCGGGCAACCAGAGGCCGCCGCGCCCCGTGTCTAACGTGTGCTAGCTGTGGGCGGGGTTGAGGCAGGCAGTGAGAGGAGGGGTGGGAAGGGGTAGGGAGGGTGGGAAGGGGTGGGGAGGGGAGGGTGGGGAGTGGGAGGGTGAGGATGGGGAGGGGTGGAGGAGGGGTGGGGGAGGTCACCTCATCATCAGCCCGGACGAGGGAGGCAGACCCGCCTCGAAACCCGACTCCTAATGGGGAGGGGGAGGCACCCACCCCCGCCCCCACCCCCATCCCCACCAACAAAAATAGTAAAAAATAAAAACATGGCGGCGGCGTCCCACCAGGCCGCCAACCAACAAACACCAGTTGTCACGTGTGATCAATGATCTGGTCGCTGATTGGGCGGCGTCTGCATCACGTGGACGATACGTCACATCCGATGCGGGCCATCCGGCGGTGGTTGGCGCATGATAATGAAAGCCAGCGCCATCTTGCGGCCAGACGGCGGCCGGGCCGCCGGGCTGCCGGGCCGCCCGCCATATTTCAGGACGGACTAATTGTGTGAATGCATATATCAAAGCACAACCACTGAAAGCCCACCACCACCATTATATACCTCCCACCGCCACCGCCACCACATATCACCACACATCACCACCATTATATACCTCCCACCACCACACATCACCACACATCACCACCACTATGTACCTCCCACCACCACACAGCAGCACCATTATATACCTCCCCCCGCCACCCACCACGACCCACAACCATCAACTCCACAACACATCACCACCATTATATACCTCCCACCATCATCCACCACCACACACCACCACACATCACCACCATTATGACTCCCACCACCACCCACCACCACCACACACCGCCACCACACACCACCACACATCGTCAGCATTCTATTCCTCCCACCACCACCCAACACCACACAGCACCACCATTATATGCATCCCACCACCACCACCCACCACCACACATCACCAAACATCGCCACACAGAGCTACACACCACCACCATTATATACACACATCACCACACACCACCATCGTTATATGCCTCCCACCACCAACCACCACCACACACAGCCACCATTATATGCCTCCGACCGCCACCCACCACCACACACCACCACCATTATATGCCTGCGACCGCCACCCACCACCACACACCACCACCATTATATGCCTCCCACCACCAACCACCACCACACACCACCGCCATTATATGCCTCCCACCACCAACCACTACCACACACAGCCACCATTATCTGCCTCCCACCACCACCACACACATCCACCATTATATGCCTCCCACCACCAACCACCACCACACATAGCCACCATTATATGCCTCCCACCACCAACCACCACCACACACAGCCACCATTATATGCCTCCCACCACCACCACACACCACCACCACACACCACCACCATTATATGCCTCCCACCACCAACCACTACCACATACTGCCACCATTACATGTCTCCCACCACCAACCACCACCACACACAGCCACCATTATATGCCTCCGACCGCCACCCACCATCACACACCACCACCATTATATGCCTCCGACCGCCACCCACCACCACACACCGCCACCATTATTTGCCTCCCACCACCACCACACACAGCCACCATTATATGCCTCCCACCACCAACCACCACCACACACCACCGCCATTATATGCCTCCCACCACCAACCACTACCACACACAGCCACCATTATCTGCCTCCCACCACCACCACACACATCCACCATTATATGCCTCCCACCACCAACCACCACCACACATAGCCACCATTATATGCATCCCACCACCAACCACCACCACACACAGCCACCATTATATGCCTCCCACCAGCAACAACTACCACACACAGCCACCATTATATGCCTCCCACCACCACCACCCAGCGCCACCATTATATGCCTCCCACCACCAACCACCACCACACACATCCACCATTATATGCCTCCCACCACCACACACCACCACCACACACCACCACCATTATATGCCTCCCACCACCAACCACTACCACATACTGCCACCATTACATGTCTCCCACCACCAACCACCACCACACACAGCCACCATTATATGCCTCCCACCAACCACCACATACCACCACCATTATATGCCTCCCACCACCAACCACCACCACACACCGCACACCATTATATGCCTCCCACCACCAACCACTACCACACATAGCCACCATTATATCCCTCCCACCACCAACCACCACCACACACCGCCACCATTATATGCCTCCCACCACCACACACCGACACCATTATATGCCTCCCACCACCAACCACCACCACACACCGCCACCCGTATATGCCTCCCACCACCAACCACCACCACACATATCCACCATTATATGCCTCCCACCACCACCACACACAACCACCATTATATGCCCCCACCACCAACCACTACCACACACTGCCACCATTATATGCCTCCCACCACCAACCACCACCACACACAGCCACCATTATATGCCTCCCACCAACCACCACATACCACCACCAGTATATGCCTCCCACCACCAACCACCACCACACACCGCACACCATTATATGCCTCCACCACCAACCACTACCACACATAGCCACCATTATATCCCTCCCCACCACCACCACCACCACCACCACCATTATATGCCTCCCACCACCACACACCAACACCATTATATGCCTCCCACCACCAACCACCACCACACACCGCCACCAGTATATGCCTCCCACCACCAACCACCACCACACATATCCACCATTATATGCCTCCCACCACCACCACACACCACCACCATTATATGCCTCCCACCACCAACCACCACCACACACAACACACCATTATATGCCTCCCACCACCAACCACTACCACACACCACCACCATTATATGCCTCCCACCACCAACCACTACCACACACAGCCACCATTATATGCCTCCCACCACCACCCAGTGCCACCATTATATGCCTCCCACCACCACCCAGCGCCACCATTATATGTCTCCCACCACCAACCACTACCACACACAGCCACCATTATACGCCTCCCACCACCAACCACCACCACACATCACCACCATTATATGCATCCCGCCACCAACCACCACCACACCCAGCCACCATTATATGCCTCCCACCACCACCCAGCACCACCATTATATGTCTCCCACCACCACCACACACCACCACCATTATCTACCTCCCACCACCACCACACATAACCACCATTATATGCCTCCCACCACCACCCAGCACCACCATTATATGTCTCCCACCACCACCACACACCACCACCATTATATGCCTTCCACCACCAACCACCACCACACACAACACACCATTATATGCCTCCCACCACCAACCACCACATACCACCACCATTATATACCTCCCACACACCGCCACCTTTCTCCCCTGCCACCCACCATCACACAGACCACAGACCGATATTATATATCACCCACCACTAATACTATATGCCACCCACCACCACCCATCAGCATTGGGTGATAAGGCCTGTTCGGCTCACGTGCAGGTGGTGTTACCCTAATTAGATGTGCGTGTTGTTTATGAGTGAACTCGGACTAAGAAGGCCTGTCGCCACCCACCAAGCCCACATCACACCTAACCCCACCACCACCACCATCTGCAATCCCAACCACGTGACAAGTCCAGGCAGAATGTGAGGCGCATGGAAAGGTGCTGCCACCAATGTTTCTTTAGGGTTACACGCGGGAAAACGTGAACCCAGCCAACAGTAACGTTAAAATAGTCATTCACACCAATGTTAGTTGCTACCAATGGGTTTGCTTTCACAATAGTTCGGTGGGTGATCCTTTAGAGGTTGGTTGTTGGAGTTTTAGATCCTGGCAACATCTAAGGTAGTATCAGGATGGGTACCGACTTGTGACAGTGCGCGCTCATGGGGACTTTATAATGCTGCCCCATTGGGAGACCAGGTCGCCAGCACCATGACCTGATATCCCACTGAGTCACATTATCCTGACACTGAGCCAACCAGTCCTTGTCCTATCCTAATAATGCTGAGCACCTGGCTAGGAAGCAACACATATATACATTTTTAAGTGATTGGTTTGACGAGACCAGGTTTCGAACCCCACGATCTATCAACACGGGAGACGGATGCTCAACTCATCCGGCCATCCCGTCTGGTGCCATTCAAATAGGCGTTCATAATCATGCCAACGTTAACAATAGTTTGCTCTCACAACGGTTTCGTTAATGTTCCTAGACAATTGACAATTTAACAAAAATCTTTAATGCAGCTGTCATTGGATACAATGCAACTGTCATAGATGTAGCATGCAATGCAGTGTCCATATCCTGCTGTGCAGTGTGTCGGCATGCAGCGCACCTGTCATGCCATATCCTGTCTTAGTAAAGACATGAAATGTCATTCGCTAATTTGATATGTATTACAATTACGATGACATACACTGCAGTTCTCAGAGCTCATGTCACGGAAATCAATCCCAAAGTCCCTTTATCACACAATACTGCTAACGGTGGGAGTGGCCGAATCAGTAGAGCGCAGGCCTCCCGTGCGGGAGATCGGGGGTTCAAATCCCGATCGAGTCAAACCAACGACTTTGAAATCGATACTTGTGGCTTCCTAGCCTGGTGCTTGGCATTTAATAGGATAGGGCAAGGACTAGCTCAGTGTCGGGATAATGCGACAGAGTTGGATACCGGGTCACGGTGCTGGCGGCCTGATTTCCCAGTGGGGCAGCACTATAAAGTCGCCATGAGTGTGCACTGTCACAAGTCAGTACCCGTCCTGATAGGACCTTAGACGTCCTGATAGGACCTTAGATGTAAAACTCCAACATCCAAGCAACCCAATACAGCTTCAGGCTCACACTGCGGGTGAGACAACAACACCGTTCTCCCGACAGGCAGCCCAGCGGGGAGCGTTCATGACAGTCGCAGTCGCACCAATTAAACTTTCATGGCAACACAAAACCTAATGCACTTAGCACCGACTATATATATATATATATATATATATATATATATATATATATATATATATATATATATAATCGGTGCTAAGTATATATATATATATATATAGCAGACGGACAGTTTGATTTAGTGGCACTTTGCTTCCTCGCAACATCTAAGGTCATATTAGAACGGGCACCACTTGAATTGGAACAGTGTACGCTCACGGCAGCATTATAGCGCTGCTCCACCGGGGTACGGTGCTGCTGGCACCATGAGTCGATATCGTACTCAGTCACCTATTCCTGATACTGAGCCCACTAACCAATCCCTGCCTTGCCCATGGTGATGTCAAACGCTCGATCGTGTTGACCAGGCGGGATTGGCCGAATGAGTTGAGCGTCCGTCTTCCGGTTTGGCAGGTCATTAGATTCGAACCCACGGGTTCGAACCCTGATCGAGTCTAACCAATGAGTTACAAATTGGTACTTGTCGCTTCCTAGCCAGGCATTCGACATTATTAGGCTAGGGCAAGGACTGGTTAGCTAGAGTGGGATACCAGGTCACGGGGCTGACAGCCTGGTCTCCCAGTGGGGCAGCACTATAAAGTCGCCATGAGTGCGCACTATCACAAGTCGTTAGCCGTCCTGATATGACCTTAGATGTTGCCAGGACATAAAACTCCAACAACCGACCAACTAACCCTATGGTGTCGGGTTTTCCGGGCTGCCTGCCGGGTGAGACGCGTCACTCAGCCCATCTCGGGGTTGGGTACAAGAGTGCATGAGTTTTGAGGTTTTGCGTCTTAGTAACATCTGAGGTCATGTCAGGATGGGCACTCATGGTGACTTTATCACAGTGTTGCCCCACTGGGACCACTGAGCTACCATTAACAGGATCCAATACCCCACTCTGTTGTATTATCCTAATACTGAGCCAACCAGTCCTTGCCCTATCCTATTCATGTTGAGTGCCCGGCTCGGTAGCGACAACTCTCTCCTCAATTTGCTAAGTTCCCAGTTTGACTTGGATGGCTATCTCCCACATGGTTCAAATATAAATATATTACACTGACCTCAGCTGAGCCTGGCTACATCGGCGTGTCGGGAGAAGCCCTTTCTGGGGGCTCATTTGAAGCTGTGTCGGCCGGAACTACATATCCCTACGCGCCTCCCACGTGGCTATAGTTGTGTTTGCTACCCGCTCTGAACGCCTTGCCTCACAGCGACGCCTGGTGAGTGTAGTTGGGTCGGGGGAGACGCGCCCGTTGAGTATCAGTAATCACTGGGTCTAATCACGCACATGTTGCTCCTCGCCCTGCAGCGCTGCCATAAATTGTCATCTTCTCAGCCACTCGGGTCCAGCCTGGGCGCCGTGAGCCCTTGTGGTAGTCAGCGGTCGCCACGGAAACCGGATCACCACAATGACCGAGTGGGGGTGTACTGTTGCCTTTCGTACATCCTCTTCTAAAATAGTAGTTAGCAAATTCAGTAACTATGGGCAGCAATATGCAAATTCTAATATTAATTAGAACTAATGGTGGACAGAACTTATGGAGCACCCAGCAGTCAGGCGAGAAGGGAATGCATGTAGGTAACATATGGGTGAAACAGACTGGGTGTTATTTGGCCACAGGCTGAGGGGGGGGGGGGAGGGGGTAATTGGTTGTAAACAACTGTGAAGTTAACTTGAGGGAAATATAGTTGTGACACTGTTCTATATAGAGACATCAGAGAGGATGCGCATTCAGTAAAGCCAGGTGGTGGTGGTTAGTTTGGGGATGTTTGTGTAAGAGCTGGGCCTCTGTAGGGGTGGAGGGGGATGAGGGGTACAGGTGCGATTACCTAGAGTGGACCAGGCCCTAAAGGTGGTCTTAGTGGGAAGGTCTGGTAGTAGGAGGGTTATTTAGGAATGCATTACCTGAAATCGGAAATGTCTGCAGGAATACTTAATATCTGAAGAGTACTGTTAATTCATGATTGTAAATGTACTGTATGATTGTTATTGTATGAGTAGGTATTAATGGTATGACTTAGGTGTTATTCAGGAGTGCATTATCTGAAATAGTAAATGCCTGCAGGTGTACTTGATATATGAAGAATGCTGTCAATTCATGATTGTAAATGTACTTAAATACATTGCATGAGTGTTATTGTATGAGTATATGTTAATGTTATGACTTAGATGTATTAAAAAATGGTAATTGTGGGTGCTGATTTAACTCTAACCACAGGGACATGTCTGACTGGATGATATGAGAGTTTGCGATGACTGAGTGACAAGAAATTACCCCCCACCCATCCCCCTCCTCTTTCCCCTTCCCTCCTCCCTCACTCCCCTCCTTCCTGCTTCATCCGTCCTCCCACCATCTCCCCTCCCCCTCCCTCCCCCTCCCCATCCCTACCCTCCTCCCTCCCATTCCTCCCCGGCCCCTCCCGCTCCCCCTCCCATCCCCCCCCCCCTTCCCGCTCCACCCTCCCTCTCTCCTCCCCGTCCTCTTTCCCGAACACACAACAAAGCAGTCGCGTCATGCAGCCCCGAGTCACGTGGTCAGCTGAGATTAGCTGGTGAGTATGCCGGGCGCGATCAGGCCGACTGGTCCCGGGCGGTGCTGTGGTGGGCGTTCTTAGACGCTCGGCTGCTATGGTGAAGTCTTGATCAGCCGCGAGCTGCTCGGACGAGTCTTTACAGGGTGTCATGCTTCTACAAGGAGGCTTGTGTCACCTTACCACTGTGTGACTGGTGTGATGAAGCACGGTGTAGCCATACACTGCCGTGACGGCCTTGTACAGCGATATACATGGCATAATGAGGCCTTGCGTAGCCTTTTTCTACTCTGTACAGCATAATGCCTTGTCACACTATATCAAAGGCTTTACAGTGCTGTGTGCAGCTTTGCCTAGCATTACATTCATGTGATGCAGCCTTTCGCTGCCCGTTGTTGTTGTGAGACCTTGTAGAGCCCTGTGTTGCCATGGCAATAGCACGTGACCTTACCCTGCTGCCGTGAAATGCGGAGTACCCGCGCTGCTCCGATCATTCCTGATATAAACCAACACCCATTTAAACTGCAACAGCTCGCCATTTGTCCGTGATAGATTCCACTTCCAATTAAAACCGAGACCTTTCAATCATGTTCAAATGAAAAAAAAACATTAAAAAACCACCAAAATTGTGGTGATTAATTGGAAGTGCTTCGATGGGATTCAAACCCACGGGTTCGAGTGCTGGTCGAGCAAAACCAATGACTTAAAAATTGATACTTCTCACTTCCTAGCCAGGTGCTTGACATTATTAGGATAGGGCAAGGACTCGTTGGCTCAGTGTCCGGATAATGTGACTGAGCAGGATATCAGGTCATGCTGCTTGTGGCCTGGTTTCCCACTGGGACAGCATTCATTATAAAGTCGCCATGAGTGCGCACTTTCACAAGTCAGTACCCGTCCTGATATGACCTTAGATGTTGCCAGGACGTAAAACTCCAACAATCACCCAACAGTGCTTCGGCTTCATAACGCGGGCCGGGCGGTCCCTGGGGGCTACTCTGCACACGCTTACTTGCACATTCATAGCTGCTGTCACAGCCAGCCTCCAACATGCATAAGTTGGCCGGTCGTCGGCGGGTCGCCGGCCGGCCGGGTCAACTCGCCGTCACCGCCGGCTTCCGACCCATCTCGGCCCGACGAGGCGTGTCACTTCTTATTCATGGCGTCTCCGATATGGAGCTGGTTACCGGCCCCCACCTGTCCGGGCGACTGCCACCTCGCCTTAATTCAACGCGCGCGCTGGTCACCAGCATTCACTAATCGGGTAGTCTGATAGAAATAGCCGTGCTGGTTACCACATGTCGTTGTCCAGTTCTGGATGCCAGCACATTCCGCTAATACTAGTAATAGGGTAGACTTCTTTGTAGCATTCAATAGATGTAATCATATGTCGAGCACCATCATGGTTTACTAAATGATTGTAATCTTTAAATAGTCGCATTCAATGTTCTGGAATCCACTTTCCCTAATCTGGTAGCCTCAATGGTGGGTGGGTGTTGGTGCTTTAAGCAGGCATGTGATTTCTCAGGTTTTAACCGGAATTCACTTTTGTCTGACCGCCAAAACAGGAATTCCGTTGTTTTTTTAAATTCAGTTTTTTTCCTGGCCGCAGAAAAACCTCTGAAATACACTATTTGCATCCCTCTCGTGACTCAGTGGGATGATGTTTATCCCCATGATAACATAAACAAATTTCAGGGTTTTTTTTCCTGCACCCAATCACATGCCTGTTCAAGTCAAAGTAACAATTATTATTTCTGTTTGGGTGGTTAAGATGAGATACCGGTGGTGCTAGTGGTAGCAAGGTCAACTTGAGAAGTAGTAGCAGAACTACCATCTACTGCTATATTACAGGTATCAATGACCTCCTAATTTCTGCGAATTCACAAAAAAAGGGTCAAGTCCTCATAAACGTGGCATTGCCAGAGAACTGCCGGAGATCTACCACAATGCTATCAAGATGGCAACAGGAGGTGGACGCTGAAAGCGCCGACGCCGATTATCGCGAGTTACCAATGTTCAAAACGGTGCATAATAAGCGGATCTTCCTCATAAACATCCCAGGATACTATATAAACATCCCAGGATACTAAAGGATAGACCCATGAGGAGGAATCTACTAAAACAAAAACAAAACAAAAAGGAGACCGTTAAAAACGGTCGGAAACGGCCAGGAGGAGGCTTCACCATCTTGTAGACATATTTGTTGTTGTTGTTGTTGTTTTACAACCTAGCAACATCTAAGGTCATATCAGGATGGCCTGTAAACAGAGCACAACACCCAAAACCACACGGATTTCCATGCATAAGCACCCAGGGGTACGGTAAGATACGTATCAAGGAATGTAAACGCATTGCATAGGAGGAAATCTACCTATGCACAAAGGAGGTAAAATCAAAGCAGGCAGAAACGGCTGTTAAAAAATGGTGGGAAATGACCAAAACCCCAAATACGTCGCAAAAACAGCTGTAAACGTAAGTCAGCAGCTAAGCAAGGAGGATATAGTGAAACTGGTAATCCAGACAGTAAAAGAGGAACTGACACGAGAAAGCCAAACAAATTAGGACGAAAATAACATGGGAAAAGACATGGGTGCAACCGGAAATGGAAACGGAAAGAACAAAACGAAAACAAATGGCAATGAGGATGACAATAAATATGAGAGCAGGCTACAGGCACTCCAAATGGCATATAGCACTCTACAAATAGAGTGCTCATGGTACAAAGCAGAGTATGAAAAACTCAAAACAACAGAAAACAACACCAATGCCAACAAAACCACCAACGATGCAAGGAAAACACCCATGGAAATAAACAAAACGCCCACCGACCCTGCCCGAAAACTAAAACAAACACAAAAAGACGAAAACAAAAAGCTCAGCGTTGTCGTGCATGGTATCCCTGAAAAAGAGGATGAAAACATGGAGAAAACAATCACAGACATGCTGAGCGAAGCGGACTGCGACTTTGGATGGACGGTAGTGACTAAAGCGTACCATCTAGGTAAGAAACATAAACAAAAAGACAAAACACTGAAAAAAAGTGAGGCAGACATGGAGCAGACGGAAAGCAAAAGCCAAAACGAGAAACCTGAAGAGGCATCCCCACAGAGCAACGAAAAAACCCTAGATAGGCCAAGGAGCATCAGACTCCAACTAGAAAAAGAATCGCAGAGAAAAGAACTCTTCCAAAAAAAGAAAACTCTACAAACAAAAAAAGACTATAAAAGTATCAATCAGGCCAATTAGGACAGAAGCAGAAATGCTGAGTGAAAAGACAGTACAACAAATGTACACACTGGCCGTTGAAAACAAAAGCAAAAAGGAGAAAATAGAAACGGTCAAGATGAGAGGGTGCAATATCGAGATAAACGGGAAGATGTACACCCCAACGAGTTCGAAAAAATAGAAATAGAAGAAATCACCCCGGAAAAAACAGCAACCAGGGAACATGCCTGGGGAGTATCCTTCCAAGGGCACAACTCTCCCTTCAGCAACCTATACACATGCAAGATCACAGGCAAAGACGGAAAGAAATACACATCAGCCGAACAATACTACTGCTCTATCATGGCCAAATTTCATGAAAAACATGACCTAATGAGGCTGATAGACAATGCAGAGAATCCATACACGATAAAAGCAATGGCCAAGAAAATATGGAGATCGCCGGAATGGTGCAAAACCAACGAAAAAGTCCTGAAAGACATTGTATGTGCGAAATTCACTCAAAGTGAGAAATTAAAGAAAAAATTAATCAATGCTCCAGGCAATGCATTCGGAGAGTGCACAAAGTGCCCATACTGGGGCTCAGGTAGGTTCCTGGACAGTGCCAGTGAAGGGGAAACAGTCAAACAGGGATACAAGAATAAAATGGGAGAAATCCTACAAAAAGTCAAGGTAAGCCTCACAAACGCCAACGAATAGAAACCAAAATTAATAAGCAAAATAAAGTAAATATAAAATAGACACAGTAAAGCCAAGCAAGCAAAACAGCAAAATAACTTATTAATTAACAATGCACTAGTGAGATATGCGAATACAAAGGCACACACGGAAAGCATAGACCTCTTCAGACAAGATAGAAGGAGGAGCAAAGAGCAAAGCAGCGCTTCCGCCCAAGCCTACTTCAAAACACAACCGACAACTGCGAATTAGAACGATGACACAGAATTAGCAGCGGGTCACTAAAGCAAATGGACACCACCATGAATAAAATAATTGTGATCAGTGGAGACTCAAGAGCAAGGGCATTAACCCAGCACCTGGAGGACAAATACCACAGCACACTGAATTACAAAGTCAAAGTGGAGTCAGTGCCAGGGGCGACCATCGGTAGGATAGCAAACACTGTGCACAGGAAATATATCAAATCCACTCCACCGGCACAAATATACCTGAGGGCAGGGATTTGTGACCTAACAACGAAAATAGGCTGCAGGGACCTGAAACCAGCTTTCAAAGATAAAACAACACTCATGGAGTACATGAAAAATGATTACACACAAGCACACAAAACAGTCAGCCATGTAGCAAAACTACCAGTAATATGTGAGCTTGTGGGCTTGGACATGGAGAAATACTGTGGCCGCAGCGGAAACCAAAACCACCAAAACTGTATGCCTTCATACACCACCTAAATAACAGCCGGAACAGAAGTATAGCCATACCAAGGTATGCTAACTACATACACAAGACGAGGCATGGGAGGTGTTCAGCATGGTACGGCATCGGCATGACGGACGGCATTCATTACAATGAAAAATTTGCCCAATACGTCATGACCAGGATAGAAAAAAGCATTGCTGAAAACTGGGAATAAGACCACCAAGGCTACAAAACGATGAGTATCACAAACTTACCATAAAGTAAATACAAATAAAGAAATAAAGAAATAAACAAGCAAAAACAAATATGTCATAAGAAAACAAGACGTATGGAAAGAGAGCGGCACGGTATGGTATTGGCATGACAGATGGTATACACTACAATGAGGAATATGCCAGTTACGTCAGTGCGAGGCTGTCAAAAAGCATCATGGAGAACTGGAAAGAGCACCAGGGCTCCAAAACATAAGTATCACAAACTTTTATAACTC
Organism: Branchipolynoe longqiensis; assembly: GCA_030323885.1. Lineage (NCBI taxonomy): Eukaryota > Metazoa > Annelida > Polychaeta > Phyllodocida > Polynoidae > Branchipolynoe > Branchipolynoe longqiensis. The sequence continues at coordinate 73,795,635 of CM059194.1, read as the reverse complement.
TCACTAACCAAACCCTAAATCATAAGTATAATCAGGTACAACTAATACACGCTGTAATGTTCATGCCTTCCTCCATGCGCACAGGTAAAAATAAAAGTAGTGGGGGTATGCATGACTATCTATTAAAAGGGGCCATGTGTGCTGTATGCACCAGCACATACGCTCCGAATCCATCAATCACTAACCTAAAATAAAATCAAAACAAAACAAAAAACTCGCGAAATCAAGCAACCACTATCCTAAAAATATTATTTAAAGTAAGTAAAATAAATATGGTAGAAGAGATTGAATGCAAACTGGGAAGGGGCACACACTTCGCCCACCTAAACTGCCAGAGCGCATCCAATAAAATAGACATAATAAAAATGCATCTTACAAAAGACAATCTAGATGTACTAACGTTATCAGAGACATGGTTCACTGACAAACACCAAAACAACACCCTCAATATAGACGGATATAGGCTTGTACGTAATGACAGACAACACATTAATGCAATGAACCAAGCAAAGAAGGGTGGAGGTGTTGCCATTTACTGCAAAGCCACCAGAAACCTAGACACTGAAAGGCTAAAACCAACAAATCTCTCAAATGAGCACATAGAACTACTATGGTGCCTAATAAAAAACGAAAAACAAGCAAATGTAGCCATAGCGAGCCTCTATAGGCCACCGTCAGGTGAAATTGAAGTATTCCTTGAAGAACTAGAAAAGAGCATAAACACTGTAAAAAAATCAACAAATGCAGAAATATTTGTGCTAGGGGACTTCAATGTGAACTACAGCAGCAATGAAAAAGATAAACAAATGCTGCAAACCACCATCAAAATCTTAGGCATGCAGCAGCTCATCACTGAAAGCAAAAGGCTAAGCAACAATAGCTCAACAATAGACCTAATCCTAACCAACTCAAACCATGCCACAAAATGGGGCACTAGAAGCTGTGGTATAAGCGACCACAAACTAGCATATGTAACCAGGAAAAAGCTTAAAAGCACAAATCACTATGAATACAAAATGGGCAGGTCCCTAAAAAACTACTCAAAAGATACATTAAAAAATCATCTGCACCAAAACATAAACAACATCACACAAAACAGAGATGATGTTGATATCTATTGGGACAACATCATCACAGAAATAAGAAAATCAACTGATGAGATGTGCCCCATAAAGAAAATAATAATTAAAAAAACCAAGACCCTTGGGTAGACAAAGACCTGCTAACACTCATCACAACCAAAAGTAAACTAGGTGATAAAGCAAAGTGCACAGAAACAATAGAAGACAAACTGGCCTACCATGTTGCCAGAAACAACTCTCTCAAAGCTGTGAGAACAGCAAAAAAGAAATACATAATAAAGCAGGACAAAGACTGGGGAAGCAACACAAACAAATTCTGGAAAAATCTAAACCTATTATTCCCAAAAAATAACAAAGAAGAGCTTACAAACTTCCAAGATAACGAAGGGGCAATGCTCACAGACAAAGATGCAGCAAACAAACTGAACACACACTTTGCCACAATAGGGCAAAAGCTGTCAGAAAAATTCCAAAAAAGAAAACAGATCAGGAAATGTGCAGAATGAAATCCCCACCTGCAAAACTGATATGATAGAAGTAAAAATATTAATAAATGACATAGACACGAATAAACCAAGTGGAATAGATGAAATACCAAGCAAAATACTGAAAGAGGCACTCCAAGCCATCCCGGCCACTATAGTAGACCTATTCAACATCTCCTTTGAGCAGGGGCATTTTATCTCAGCCTGGAAAATGGCAACCATCACCCCAATTCACAAAGGTGGAGACAAACAAAACATGGGAAACTACAGGCCAATATCAATTCTTCAAACCCCAGGAAAGCTCATTGAAGAAGTGTTACATAGACACATAAATGAACACCTGGAAAAAAACGATATACTAAACGAAAGACAAGGGGGCTTCAGGAAACTTCATTCCACAATAGCTAACCTAACAAATGACATACTGGCATCAATGAACCAAAACAATTAGTTGGAGCAGCCTTCATTGACTTCAGCAAAGCATTTGACACAGTAGACCATAAAATACTATTGGAAAAACTAAAAACCATGGGCATAAAATCCAACACTATGGATTGGATAAAATGCTACTTCAGCAACAGGCAACAGAAAACAAAAATAAACAATACACTATCAGACAACCAACTTGTCACATGTGGTGTACCCCAATGGTCAGTGTTAGGGCCACTACTCTTTATAATCTATATAAACAATCTAGAAAAATGGTTGCAAACTGAGTGCCTCCAACTATATGCAGATGACACAGTCATATATGCAAATGGCACCACAGAAGAGGAGGTAATAACTAAACTAAATAAACTCCTACTAAAACTAGACGAGTGGTGTGAGTCCAACAAAATATCCATCAACACAAGCAAATCAAAAACAGTACTCTTCTCGCATAAACAAATGCCAGAAAGAAAACTACACTGTAAGTTAGGAAACCAAACATTAGAAAATGTAGACCATTACAAATACCTAGGCCTTGAGTTGGACAGCCAACTACACTACAAACTATGTATAAATAGAATTATCCAGAAAGTAAAGCACAAACTGTGGCTATTTGCAAAGCTAAGAGACTACATGACACAAGAAATGTCAATAAAAATCTTCAAGGGCATGGTGCTCCCCTATTTTGACTATGGAGATGTAAACTACATGGGTGCGAGAAAAGAACTATTAAAAAAACTGCAAATACTGCAAAATCTGTCTGAGAGTAGACAAGCTGCACCCCACCTATGACATATACAAAAGAACCAAAGTGAAAATACTAGAGAATAGGAGAATAATTCATTTGAAAACATTAGCATATAGCTATAGTCAAAACAATAAACTGCTAACGAAACCACAAAGGGCTACTAGAGGAAATAATGCGCCACTACTGAAGCAGACCAGAAGCCAAATAAAAGCTCATGAGAGAAATGGCTGCCAAGGTGTGGAATGCCCAAACGGTAAAGGAACGACAAATTACTGACCTAAATACTTACAAAAAATATCTGTGCAAATTAGGCTAGGAAACCCCCACTAAGCTGCACTGCAAAGGGGCATGTGATATGTCACGGCCCACCAGCGGGACGCCCAATGGAAGGTAACCATGCCAAGAGTTGCCAGATAACACACCACACAGCTACGCACAAGCCTATGATATGTAAATAGGAGTAGGCTAGGCTAGTAATAAGAGTAGAACAAAATAAAATACATATATGCCAAGAAAATCCCAAAAAAACTAACATAGGCTACTAACCATACAAACCAATTATCTATCTGCTACTGAAATGCAGGCAATCAAATAACTTATCAGCAGCTACTGTGTGGTAAGATAACGCCAACACTACAACTGGCCAGCATTGAAAACAAGCCTGGGTACCCGGGCTTATATGCTATGAACAGTATAAATACAGCCTCAATAAAAAACAATAAATAAAAAAAGTCAGACTTTCACGCTTTTTTCGTCAGAGGCATCTTTGATCCTCGAATAAATATATTTGATATTAGAACTACTTAGTAACTTATGCACATATATATGGTACATATGCGCTACATCGATGCTGAGCTGCTCCCTGCGTGATGCTGAGCTGCTCCCTGCTCGATGCTGAGCTGCTCCCTGTTCGATGCTGAGCTGCTCCTTGTTCGATGCTGAGCTGCTCCCTGCTCGATACTGAGCTGCTCCCTGCTCGATGCTGAGCTGCTCCCTGCTCTATGCTGAGCTGCTCTCGGCTCTATACTGAGCTGCTCCTTGCTGTATACTGAGCTGTTCCCCGCTATACTGAGCTGATCCCTGCTCTATACTGAGCTTCCCCCTGCTCTATACTGAGCTGCTGTCTGCTCTATGCTGAGCTGCTGTCTGCTCTATGCTGAGCTGCTCCGTGCTCTATACTAAGCTACCCCCTGCTCTATGCTGAGCTGCTGTCTGCTCGATGCTGAGCTGCTGTCTGTTCGATGCTGAGCTGCTCCCTGTTCGATGCTGAACTGCTCTATGCTGAGCTGTTGTCTGCTCGATGCTGAGCTGCTGTCTGCTCGATGCTGAACTGCTCTATGCTGAGCTGCTCCCTGCTCGATGCTGAGCTGCTGTCTGTTCGATGCTGAGCTGCTCCCTGCTCGATGCTGAGCTGCTGTCTGTTCTATGCTGAGCTGATCCCTGCTCGATGCTGAGCTGCTGTCTGTTCGATGCTGAGCTGATCTATGCTGAGCTGCTCTATGCTGAGCTGTTGTCTGCTCGATGCTGAGCTGCTCTATGCTCGATGCTGAGCTGCTATATGCTCGATGCTAAGCTGCTATGTGCTCGATGCTAAGCTGCTATATGCTGAGCTGCTATATGCTCGATGCTGAGCTGCTGTCTGTTTGATGCTGAGCTGCTCGATGCTGAGCTGCTCTATGCTGAGCTGCTGTCTGCTCGATGCTGAGCTGATGTCTGCTCGATGCTGAGCTGCTGTCTGTTCGATGCTGAGCTGTTGTCTGCACGATGCTGAGCTGCTGTCTGTTCGATGCTGAGCTGTTGTCTGCTCTATGCTGAGCTGCTGTATGTTCGATGCTGAGCTTTTGTATGCTCTATGCTGAGCTGCTGTCTTTTCGATGCTGAGCTGCTGTCTGGTCGATGCTGATCTGTTGTCTGCACGATGCTGAGCTGCTGTCTGTTCGATGCTGAGCTGTTGTCTGCTCTATGCTGAGCTGCTGTCTGTTCGATGATGAGCTGCTGTCTGTTCGATGCTGAGCTGTTGTCTGTTCGATGCAGACCTGTTGTCTGTTCGATGCTGAGCTGCTGTCTGCTCTATGCTGAGCTGCTGTCTGTTCGATGCTGAGCTGCTTTCTGTTCGATGCTGAGCTGTTGTCTGCACGATGCTGAGCTGTTGTCTGTTCGATGCTGAGCTGTTGTCTGCACGATGCCGAGATGCTGTCTGTTCGATGCTGAGCTGCTGTCTGTTCGATGCTGAGCTGCTCCCTGTTTTATGCTGAGCTGCTGTCTGTTCGATGCTGAGCTGCTTCCTGCTCGATCCTGAGCTGCTCCCTGCTCTACACTGAGCTACCCCCTGCTTTATGCTGAGCTACCCCCTGCTCTATGCTGAGCTACTGTCTGTTCGATGCTGAGCTGCTGTCTGTTCGATGCTGAGCTCCTGTCTGTTCGATGCTGAGCTGCTCCCTGCTTTATGCTGAGCTGCTCTCTGTTCGAGGCTGAGCTGCTTCCTGCTCGATCCTGAGCTGCTCCCTTCTCCGTCGAATGACTCAAGTGCTTATATGAAGTTACGAGATCCAAAGCAAATAGTGAAAGATCGCTGTTCCTGTGCAGTAAGTGAAGTCAGTGGCATCGAGCAGTTATACATGTGACAAGAGGAGAGGCAGGAGCTGCTGGGGCTGCGGGGGCGCCCACTGGTGGTGGAGCCCGGCGGGAAGCACCAGCTTAGGGGGCTTTTTACCCCCACAATAGCATATCGGCTTATGTATGAGTAAGGCCAAATAAAAAATGAAATGGTGATCGTCCTTTTGATAACACAAATCAAGGTCGGACGGGCAGTTTTTAATTAAATTTCTTATTTGTCTGGTAAATGACGTAGACATGATATGTAACCAGATGCGATGGCCGATTGAGTTGAGCATCCGCCTCCCATTCTGGTAGGTCATGGGATTCAAACTCATTGGTTTGAACTTTTGTAGAGTCAAGCCAATCACTTAAAAATTGATATGAAAATTGAATTGCTGCTAGCCTGACACATTTTTAACAGTTTAACAAACAAATACAAAATACAAAAATAAGGGGCGTCTGATTCTTCAGGCACGGGCGGGACGATCACCAATTTTATTATTGTTGGCCTAACGGCGGTTTGTTCAGTATAAACAGACTATATTTGATGTATAAAAACGAACACTCAGCTCGGTGCAGGATGAACTGTGATGGTGATTTGGTCATTGCCCGAAGGCACTTGAGCCCTTGTCAATTATGACGGCACACAATGTTATTTAACACTGCTCGCGAACAACTGCAGCGTTACAGTGCGTGTTTCTCTACAGCTGTGTGCGGATAGTCAGGCGCCTGTCATCAACAACATAGACACAGTATTTAGTATACGCATGTCCGCCTGCAGTACTTGGGCTCCACGCGTTAACCCCTTTTAGTGAATGATTGTGAGTTATATATGCCTGTTTGGGCAGCCTGCCATCCCTCCACCATTAAAGGGGCTGTCACATTAGGGTTTTTTGCGGGAGCGTATGGCGGCGTAAGCGCGTTACGTCATATACGATCTATGAGGGCGTATGGCCCATACTGTCAAAACATGTCACAGCACGCTCCCATACGCTCCCATACGCTCCTCGTACGCTCCTCGTAGGTTCCACATACGCTCAAAACCACCCGAAAGGTCACCAAATGTCATCATAGGCCGGCACGCGCAGGACCTACGTAGGTTTTCAATACGCTCCCGCCATACGCCGTAATGTGACAGGGCCTTTAGGCAGATGTACTTGGGAATCTTCAGAGCTGGCCATTAGCTCAACACTTAAAGCTCATGCGCTAAATGGAACTCCTTGCGGGGATTTACACGCTACAGCCTGAAGCTATTCAAGGTGTTGAAACGAGGCTGGCTTGTAGACGTGAAAAGCAGTTCTAGGGCTTTCGGACATTCTCCCTTTTGGAGCACTATACCCGATGATGGATTGTGGATGTGAAATGCAGTTCTAGGGCTTTAGGGCATTGAAAAGCAGGCTTTGGGACTATGGAAAGCAGGCTTTGGGACTATGAAAAGCAGTTATGGGGCTGTAGGATATTCTCATTAATAGTCTAATACCCCCATTTTATTGACGGTTTAACACGCAATTGTAGGCTTTAGCAAATGCTCACCTTTAGTTCACTGCCGCTTGGTCCCACACCTGAGAGACACTATCTGAATAGATAGGTGTCTCTCAACCTTATCAGGGGTGCCAAGTATCGCGCATACTGAATGTCAGGCGGGCCAAATTCCCTAGCATCACAAAGTGTTTATCTTTTGTTGACCATCTCCGATGGATAGGGCAGGAAATTAAAGGAAATCTCCTCCATATCTCGCTCCTCTCGCTGGGAGCAGCATCTTAATTCGTTGTCAGTCGACTACTTCTGGGAGGACCGTCTTGTAAATAGGAGGCAATTGACATCCACAGCGTAAAATATGGCGCGAGAGTTGCACACCTAAACACTACCATATATAATATATATACACATATATATAAATAAATATATATATATTATATATATATGATGTATAATTAATTATATGAGTATAAATGGGCTGAGTTGAATTGTCATTTTGTTTATATTTATTTGTGCATGCTATTTATATGTGTATATATATATATATATCTATATATATATATATATATATATATATATATATATATTTTGTTGTGTGTGTGTCAGCCAACGACCAAAGAAAAGTACATGATTTAAAATCTTGGCTTCGGCAGTTCTAGATGTATTAATGTCCCCAGTCAGTGAGACTTTGCTTATACTTTTAGTGCAGACCAATGTAACATTTATATTATCGCTCCTTGTCAGTCACACGGCATTGCTGTGAGTGGTTGGTGATGATTTCATGAAAATCTCTAGCAACATCTAAGGTAATATCAGAATGAGTACCGTTGCACACATGGTAGCCCTGTCCGTCGCCGCAGCACCTACCACCACTCAGCGGGCGCGGTGGCCGAATCCGTAGAGCGCAGGCCTCGTGTGTGGGAGATAGGGAGTTCAGTTCCCGGTCGAGTCAAACCAATGACTTATAAAATTGATACTTGTCACTTCCTAGCCTGGCGCTCGGCATTAATAGGATAGGGGAAGGACTGGTTGGCTCAGTGACTTAGTGGGATATCGGGTCATGGTGCCGGTGGCCTGATTTTCCAGTGGCGCTATAAAGTCGCCATGAATGCACACTGTCACAAGTCGGTACCCATCCTGATATGACCTTAGATGTTGCCAGGACGAAAAACTCCAACAACCAACTTGTGTTTGTGCTTGTACTTGGACTTGTAGGCCACTTGCCTTTACTGGTAGTCGGTCTGACTTAGTGCTAGGAAAATGCTGGTGATACGGTATCTCAGTGAGGCAGTACTATAAAGCTACAATGAGTGCGCATTGTTGCAACCTAGTTGGTACCCGTCCTGTTATGTCCTTATATGATGCTAGTACGTGAAACCTTGATCAATTAACCAAGGTTCTTGTCCCGTCCTGATATCACCTTAGACGTTGCCAGGACGGAAAGCTCCAACAATCAACCAACCAATGTCTTCGTAATCGCGGTGTGCCGCCATCACCACTAAATCGTGCCGAGCGCAATGGCGTGCGACGGCCCAGTCATCACGGTTCGCCGGCCGTTCCGCATGACCGCTCAGAGCGACCATGTAGGCGCCAGTGCAGGCGCATGAGTGATTAGCTGAGGTAAACCATCTCAACGAGGCATATTGATGCGCACACTGAGCCAGTTGTCGGTGCCTGCCCACTTAGGCCCGTCTCAGCCCGTGTTCGTATTGGAGAGTGAGATGCAGTGTCATTAGGTAGGCTGGGTAAGAATACTATTCACAAAAAGGAAAGTTTGTGTTATTTAAAGATGCCTCTTGAGCAATTAACGATGCATCATTGATTTTTATCATCGGCTATTGAAACATCAAACATATGGTCATATATTTCTTTGGAGGAAACCTGCTGTGGCACATAAGCTACTCTTTCCGTTAAGCAGCAAGGGGTTCTCTATATGCAATTTCCCACAGACAGGACATCACTTACCACAGCCTTTGATGAACAAATTGTGGACCTCTGGTTAGAATACTATTCACATGCAAACACAACTGTGCAAGCATGTGGTTGTTGGTGGTTTAATAGCTCAGAGCTTTTCGGGTTGGACTCAATTCATACATATATATATACCGACGTATATACTGCGTATATGCGGATGTAGGCGGCGCACGGGGGAGACCCCCCCCCCCCACCCCCCCCTCTGGTTGGCGAACCAGGTGGGGGGGCCGGCTATTGTAAGAGCCGCGGCACCCGCTTACACAACCCACTTGCCGCTCGCCTGCGGCTTCACTCTGCTCTGTGCCGCCGGCCTGTACAAATTTACAAGTATATGACTATAATTATCCGTAAACTGATTACCCATGAACTGTGTCCTCAGTTGACACCAAATGACAGTACGCAACTAATGACACTCATCTAGTGAAGTGACTGGTCAGGCCTTCTGCCTCGCCTGGTGCTGCCACCTGGTTTCCTCCTCCTAGCCTGGCTCTGCCTCACGCATGTACCACTCCCTGATATTATACATATATGATATATATTATATTATATGCGTATATATGAATAGCCTTGGGGTGACACTACACAGGCATGCACCACCATCACCAGGCCACTTCATTTTGAAAAAATATAGCATCGGCAAATCGTTAGTTGGCTGCGTTCTCCTGTCTAGCAGGATCTCGCCGGGCCTGTGACCTTGGCCAGCGGAAGGCCCCCAGCTCAGCAGACGACAGTCGGCTTTATTTCCCAGGGCAGACGACAATTTAGCGCCTTTTTTCTGCTTTCTGTCTTGGTTTGCTGCTTTCTTGGTGCTCTTTTTGTGTGCTCTTGCACAGCCATTATTCCTGCACACAATCACCGGGCAGCAGGCCCTGCACAGTAAGGCTATAGGCGCCGTCAGTGCCAGAGCGACACGGGACTAAACATAGCCTTTCTGAAGCTGCATTATAGACCATTTTCATTGTTTTAGTTCATTCTTTACAAATAGCTGTATTTGTGAACTGTGATATTGCAGGAGACTTGGTTGCTATAAAGCAAGCGGACTGAGACACCGACATTATTGTGCCATCCGCCCTTTGTGTCCACACGGGTAATACTTCAGGTTCCTGTCATTATGTTCTTGTTCCATTAAAATCTCGTTTGTTCTCAGGTCTGAGACCCCACCCTCACCCTCCACCCTCCACTCACCACCACCACCACCTTGTGGGAGCATTTCCCGATCTACGCCACTCTCGTCAAGGAGGGTCATCAATTATAAGTGTTTCTCGGAGAATAAGCAGTTTTACAATATGCACATTGTCACATTCGGCTATTTTACTTTAGAATATGCAACGGTCATGGTGACGCATCTATGGGTATCTGGCACACCTACCGGCTGGGATATAGGTTTACATCGTTCTTATATAAGCAGTGACCCATGACCCGATATCTCACTCAGTCACATTATCCTGACACTGAGCTAATCAATCCTTGCCCTATCCTATTAATGCCGAGCGCCAGGCTAGGAAGTGACAAGTATCAATTTTAAAGTCATTGGTTTGATTCGACCGGGAACCGAAGTCCCGACCTTCATTCTGTTCTGTAGTACTCTCACTCCTCTCCATCCTGCTCTGTAGTGTCCTGCCTCCTCTCTGCCCCCTCTTCCTTCGGTTCTGTAGTGCCCTGCCTGCTCTCTTCCTTCTGTTCTGGAGTACCCTGCCTCCTCTCTCCCTCCTCTTCCTTCTGCTCTGTAGTGCCCTGCCTGCTCTCTCCCTCCTCTTCCTTCGGCTCTGTAGTGCCCTGCCTCCTCTCTCCTTCCTCTTCCTTCTGTTCTGGAGTGCCCTGCCTCCTCTCTCCCTCCTCTTCCTTCTGCTCTGTAGTGCCCTGCCTGCTCTCTCCCTCCTCTTCCTTCGGCTCTGTAGTGCCCTGCCTCCTCTCTCCTTCCTCTTCCTTCTGTTCTGGAGTGCCCTGCCTCCTCTCTCCCTCCTCTTCCTTCTGCTCTGTAGTGCCCTGCCTCCTCTCTCCCTCCTCTTCCTTCTGTTCTGTAGTGCCCTGCCTCCTCTCTCCCTCCTCTTCCTTCTGCTCTGTAGTGCCCTGCCTCCTCTCTCCCTCCTCTTCCTTCGGCTCTGTAGTGCCCTGCCTCCTCTCTCCCTCCTCTTCCTTCTGCTCTGTAGTGCCCTGCCTGCTCTCTCCCTCCTCTTCCTTCTGCTCTGTAGTGCCCTGCCTCCTCTCTCCCTCCTCTTCCTTCTGTTCTGTAGTGCCCTGCCTCCTCTCTCCCTCCTCTTCCTTCTGCTCTGTAGTGCCCTGCCTGCTCTCTCCCTCCTCTTCCTTCTGCTCTGTAGTGCCCTGCCTCCTCTCTCCCTCCTCTTCCTTCTGCTCTGTAGTTCCCTGCCTCCTCTCTCCCTCCTCTTCCTTCTGTTCTGGAGTGCCCTGCCTCCTCTCTCCCTCCTCTTCCTTCTGCTCTGTAGTGCCCTGCCTCCTCTCTCCCTCCTCTTCCTTCTGCTCTGTAGTGCCCTGCCTCCTCTCTCCCTCCTCTTCCTTCTGTTCTGTAGTGCCCTGCCTCCTCTCTCCCTCCTCTTCCTTCTGCTCTGTAGTGCCCTGCCTCCTCTCTCCCTCCTCTTCCTTCTGCTCTGTAGTGCCCTGCCTCCTCTCTCCCTCCTCTTCCTTCGGCTCTGTAGTTCCCTGCCTGCTCTCTCCCTCCTCTTCCTTCTGCTCTGTAGTGCCCTGCCTCCTCTCTCCCTCCTCTTCCTTCTGCTCTGTAGTGCCCTGCCTCCTCTCTCCCTCCTCTTCCTTCTGCTCTGTAGTGCCCTGCCTCCTCTCTCCCTCCTCTTCCTTCTGTTCTGTAGTGCCCTGCCTGCTCTCTCCCTCCTCTTCCTTCTGTTCTGTAGTGCCCTGCCTCCTCTCTCCCTCCTCTTCCTTCTGCTCTGCCTGCTCTCTCCCTCCTCTTCCTTCGGCTCTGTAGTGCCCTGCCTCCTCTCTTCCTTCTGTTCTGGAGTGCCCTGCCTCCTCTCTCCCTCCTCTTCCTTCTGCTCTGTAGTGCCCTGCCTGCTCTCTCCCTCCTCTTCCTTCGGCTCTGTAGTTCCCTGCCTGCTCTCTCCCTCCTCTTCCTTCTGTTCTGTAGTGCCCTGCCTCCTCTCTCCCTCCTCTTCCTTCTGCTCTGTAGTGCCCTGCCTGCTCTCTCCCTCCTCTTCCTTCGGCTCTGTAGTTCCCTGCCTCCTCTCTCCCTCCTCTTCCTTCTGTTCTGTAGTGCCCTGCCTGCTCTCTCCCTCCTCTTCCTTCTGTTCTGTAGTGCCCTGCCTCCTCTCTCCATCCTCTTCCTTCTGCTCTGCCTGCTCTCTCCCTCCTCTTCCTTCTGCTCTGTAGTGCCCTGCCTCCTCTCTCCCTCCTCTTCCTTCTGTTCTGTAGTGCCCTGCCTCCTCTCTCCCTCCTCTTCCTTCTGTTCTGGAGTGCCCTGCCTCCTCTCTCCCTCCTCTTCCTTCTGCTCTGTAGTGCCCTGCCTCCTCTCTCCCTCCTCTTCCTTCTGCTCTGTAGTGCCCTGCCTCCTCTCTCCCTCCTCTTCCTTCTGCTCTGTAGTGCCCTGCCTCCTCTCTCCCTCCTCTTCCTTCTGTTCTGTAGTGCCCTGCCTCCTCTCTCCCTCCTCTTCCTTCTGCTCTGGAGTGCCCTGCCTCCTCTCTCCCTCCTCTTCCTTCTGCTCTGTAGTGCCCTGCCTCCTCTCTCCCTCCTCTTCCTTCTGCTCTGTAGTGCCCTGCCTCCTCTCTCCCTCCTCTTCCTTCTGTTCTGTAGTGCCCTGCCTCCTCTCTCCCTCCTCTTCCTTCTGTTCTGTAGTGCCCTGCCTCCTCTCTCCCTCCTCTTCCTTCTGCTCTGTAGTGCCCTGCCTGCTCTCTCCCTCCTCTTCCTTCTGCTCTGTAGTGCCCTGCCTCCTCTCTCCCTCCTCTTCCTTCTGCTCTGTAGTGCCCTGCCTGCTCTCTCCCTCCTCTTCCTTCTGCTCTGTAGTGCCATGCTTTGCTGATTAGGCCACCTCGCCCGGTTTGAGTGGGATATTAGGTCATGGTGCTAACGGCCTGGTCTCCCAGTGGGGCAGCACTGTAAAGTCGCCATAAGTGGGCACTGTCACAAGTCGGTGCCCATCCTGATATAACCTTCGATGTTGCCAAGATGTAAAACTCCAATAACCAACCAACATGCACAAGTACACATACTTGTACATGTACTTGTGAAAATACTTGTGCTTGTACAGTACATTTTCAAGTACAACATTTAAAGTAAAGTACATGTACAAGTACATATATACAAGTACATGCCCAAGTACACATACGAGTACATGTACAAATACATGTACAATTACACAAATACATGTACAATTACACAAATACATGTACAATTACACAAATACACTTACAAGTACATATACAAATACACATACAAATACACATACAAGTACACATACAAGTACATGTACAAGTACACATACGCATACAAGTACACCTACAAGTGCACATACAAGTACACATGCAAGTACAAGTACACATACAAGTACAAATACAAGTACACATACAAGTACACATACAAATACACACACAAGTACACCTACACTTACAAGTACATGTACAAGTACAAGTACACATACAAGTACACGTACAAGTACAAGTACACATACAAGTACATATACAAGTAGACATACAGATACAAGTACATGTACACGTACAAGTACACATACAAGTACATGTACACATACAAGTACACATACAAGTACATGTACAAGTACTCATACAAGTACACATACAAGTACATGTACAGATACAATTGTACGTACAAGTACACGTACAAGTACATGTGCAAGTACATGTACAAGTATGGAGCGGGGTCAGGAGGGCCCACTCTGGTTCACCCCGTCAGACTCGGTGCAGTGTAGCCACTGAGTGCTGCCCTCTGGTGGTATGGGACTCGTGATAACCGACCCCCCGTCGCAACAACAAATGAACCTCTTCGCCCCCAAAAAGTCCGGAGCCCTCGCTCCACAGCCTTCTCTTTTGAACACTGTACATTTCGCAATTCTCAGTGGCGAGGTGTTAGCAAGAGGGTGCTTGTGACGTCATCAGGGACGTGGGCGGCGGGAGGAGAATGGTTTTTGGTGTCGGGAGATGAGTGTGATGCTGCATAGAGATGCACTGCTTAGCGATGTTGTAGTCGGCTTTCCCATTATGTTTTCGTCGCGCAGTGTTCTCGACCAATTTTTCTCAATTTTATTTCAAAGAAGAATTTATAGTTGCATAATCCGAAGGTTAGGCTCGTGCCAAATGTTTCAGATGGATATATTAGGTTGGCCGTTATAATCGCCTTAATTAAGGTTAATGTAACTTAATTTAAAGGGTTATGTGTAATGAAAACAAGCCAGGTTAATTAGTGTGTGCATACTGAAATGGTGGACATTAGGCTTAGGTTGTGTTAAATTCACTTAGTACTCATTCTATGCTGCAGTACATGAGTAATGAGTGCCCCCGTGTCTAAGTTGAATATGTTGGCTGGTTGTTGGAGCTTTACGTCTTGGCAACATCTAAAGTCATATCACATTGCGACTTCGTAGTGCTGCCCCACTTGGAGACCAGGCCATCAGCACCATGACCTGATATTACGTTCAATTAGATTATCCTGACACTGAACCAACCAGTTCTAGCCCTATCATAATAATGCTGAGCGCCTGGCTAGGAAGCGACAAGTATAAATTTTTAAGTCATTAGTTTGACTCAACCACGGTTTGAGCCCGTTAGGTTCTACTCCCATGATCTACCAACACTGGAGACGGATGTTCAACTCATTCGGCCATCCCATCTGGTCATTTCGGATTAGCAAAAAAGGGTATTGTACATGTAAATATGCATATGTATATTATATAATAAGCAGTTATTGGCTGATATGGGGTTTGATGACCGATGGACTCGATCAATGCACATCTGAGATCAAAGCGCATCCAGAATTGTCACGGACTCAAATCCCATATCACTATTATCAGGGTGATAACAAACTTTTAAAAATAAATTTGCACGCTTTGTGTAGTTGAAGCTGACATTTAAATATATGTTCATAATATATGCATATATGTGAACTATATAATGCACTAGTTGAATATAAAAGACGTGATTCGTGCGTTTTGATTATTACAGTGGAATACGTGCTCAAGAGAACAGATGGAAGGGCCGATCCATCTCCAGCTGTGTTAAATCAAAGCAATGAAACACTTGTCGATACCTCGTCTGGTGCTAGGCCATGGGGAGCTGATAGGGCAAGGAGTGGTGCAGGGGTGTCAGTATAATGTGACTGAGTGGAGTATTGCACCATCGGCCTGCCAGTAGGATACAACGATACAATCACCATGTCTGGCTGTTACAATCGATACCCACCACATGACCACGGATGTTCCTAGAACCTAAAACTCCAACCATTCAATCGCTAGTTGCAGGTATGACTGCCGATTTCTCGGTGGGTTGTCGGTTCGTGGTTATCGGTTGGTCTGTAAGGGACGCATGGTGGGGGGGGGGGAGGAGCTGAGGTGTGAGGGGGGGAGGAAGAGGGGCTGCGGGGTGAGGGTTGGGGGGGGCGGTGGGGGGGGGCGGAGAGGGGACTGATGTCAACGTCATAGATACATGGTCAGCATATCAGGATCAATGATATGGATTCAATTGGCCCAGTTTATCGGGCATATATATTATAGCGTGTGAGGCGAGCTGAGGGGAGGGCATGTAGGAGTTGGGGTGGCGGGGATGAGGAGAGCAGGAGGAAGGGGAGGGGAGAGGTGGCAGGGCACTACAGACCAGAAGGACGAGGAGGAAGAGAGGAGGCAGGGCACTACGGAGCAGGAGGGAGAGGAGTGAGAGTACTACAGAACAGAAGGAAGGGGAGGCAGAGAGGAGGCAGGGGACTACAGAACAGAAGGACGAGGAGGAAGAGAGGAGGCAGGGCACTACGGAGCAGGAGGGAGAGGAGGAGAGTACTACAGAACAGAAGGAAGGGGAGGCAGAGAGGAGGCAGGGGACTACAGAACAGAAGGACGAGGAGGAAGAGAGGAGGCAGGGCACTACGGAGTAGGAGGGAGAGGAGGGAGAGTACTACAGAACAGAAGGAAGGGGAGGCAGAGAGGAGGCAGGGGACTACAGAACAGAAGGACGAGGAGGAAGAGAGGAGGCAGGGCACTACGGAGCAGGAGGGAGAGGAGTGAGAGTACTACAGAACAGAAGGAAGGGGAGGCAGAGAGGAGGCAGGGGACTACAGAACAGAAGGACGAGGAGGAAGAGAGGAGGCAGGGCACTACGGAGTAGGAGGGAGAGGAGGGAGAGTACTACAGAACAGAAGGAAGGGGAGGCAGAGAGGAGGCAGGGGACTACAGAACAGAAGGACGAGGAGGAAGAGAGGAGGCAGGGCACTACGGAGCAGGAGGGAGAGGAGTGAGAGTACTACAGAACAGAAGGAAGGGGAGGCAGAGAGGAGGCAGGGGACTACAGAACAGAAGGACGAGGAGGAAGAGAGGAGGCAGGGCACTACGGAGCAGGAGGGAGAGGAGTGAGAGTACTACAGAACAGAAGGAAGGGGAGGCAGAGAGGAGGCAGGGGACTACAGAACAGAAGGACGAGGAGGAAGAGAGGAGGCAGGGCACTACGGAGCAGGAGGGAGAGGAGTGAGAGTACTACAGAACAGAAGGAAGGGGAGGCAGAGAGGAGGCAGGGGACTACAGAACAGAAGGACGAGGAGGAAGAGAGGAGGCAGGGCACTACGGAGTAGGAGGGAGAGGAGTGAGAGTACTACAGAACAGAAGGAAGGGGAGGCAGAGAGGAGGCAGGGGACTACAGAACAGAAGGAAGAGGAGGGAGAGAGGAGGCAGGGCATTAGAGAGCCGTAGGAAAAGGAGGGAAGGAGAAGAGGCAGGACACTACTACACAGCAGGAGGGAGAGAGGAAGCAGAGCACTACAGAGCAGTAGCAGGAAGAGGAGGAGAAAGAGAGATGACAGGGCAGTCCATGTCGGAATCTGGTCAGCAACTAGGGCAGAAACACGCTGCGGCGAGCAGTCTGAGCAGCTCAATCTTGAGACCAACTGTATGGTTTGATGAGGGATTCTCCATGTTTAACGGTTGGTTGGTTGTTGGAGTTTTTCCTCCTGGCAACATCTACGGTCATATCAGGATGGGTACCGACTTGTGACAGTGCGCACTCATGGTGACTTTATAGTGCTGCCCAATTGGGAAATCAGGTCTCCAGCACCATGGCCTGATATTCCACTCAGTCACATTATCCTGACACTGAGCTAACCAGTCCTAGCCCCATCTTATTAATGTCGAGTGCCAGGCTAGGAAGTGACAAGTATCAATTTTATAAGTAATCGGTTTGACTCGACCGGGAACCAAACTCCCGGTCTCCAGCACGCGAAGCCCACGCTCTACTGATTTGGCCACCATGCAAGTTTAACAAAGTGTTTGTCCAGTAGGGCTTGTGAAGAAATGACACCACATGTCGAACGGAGAAACAGACTCGAACACCTATATTTAGCACTGTAACTATCACTGTCACTGTCACTGTCAGATAGCGGAGACCAGCTTATCACATGCTGACATTGATATTCAAACAGGGAGTGGATCAGATGAACAGATTCAACAGTCTACTTTGGCATCAGGCTGACAAGCCCTGTTTTGTAGCTGGTTACCAAGGAACCGGACCTGTTCGCAAAGTGGATAGGCGTCCGCCTCCTGTGCATCAGTCCATTGAGAGGATTGATCCTCTGTGGAGTCAAATCAATAACATCACAAATTTATTCCGCTTCACAAAGCAACACTTGGCACTCTGCATTACTAGGACAGGACAAGAACTGGTGGTCTCCGTGTCAGGATTATCGAACGGAGTTGATGGTGATACACACCTGCGCAGAGCAGTCACATGACTCCAGTTACATATATGTCTCTCTTACGGGGGATAACAATAATAATAATAAGTAATATTCCCTTACTTATCTTTATACTCGCATAATACTGTTGTGGGGGGGGTGATGAAAATGGGAAATATTGCGCCTAGAGCGGGACTCGAACCCACATCTCTTTGCACTCCGGGCCAGTGTGCTAACCATTACACCACCTAGGCTCCCTGATATCACCAAACTACCCACGCCTACCTGGTATGTGGCTCCTTGCCTGAGAGGTCAGTGCGGACCACTACAATACGTTATACATCACATATATACAGATCAGGTGATAGTGTAGGCGATATGGCATCTTCACAGGGCAGTAACGTCAAACCAAAGGTTTGCCCAATTGTTCCGGCAGACAAACGCCATATTTGTGTTTGACCTCGTTTTTAATCTAAAGTTTTTTTGATTGTTGATTATTGATGGGATATTTAAAAAAAAATAAAAATTTTTGTTATTGAGGCTGTATTTATACTGTCCATAGCATATAAGTCCGGGTACCCAGGCTTGTTTTCAATGCTGGCCAGTTGTAGTGTTGGTGTTATCTTACCACACAGTAGCTGCTGATAAGATATTTGATTGACTGCATTTCAGGAGCAGATAGATAATTGGTTGGTATGGTTAATAGCCTATGTTAGTTTTTTTTTATTTTCTTGCCATATATGTATTATTTTATTTTGTTCTACTCTTATTACTAGACTAGCCTACTCCTATTTACACATCATAGGCTTGTATGTAGCTGTGTGGCGTGTTATCTGGCTACTTCCATTGGGTGTCCCGCTGGTGGGCCGTCGCATATCAGATGCTCCTTTGCAGTGCAGCTTAGTGGGGGTTTCCTAGCTTTATTTTGAACAGGTACTTTTTGTAAATTTTTAGGTCAGGAATTTGTTGTTCCTTTACCATTTGGGCATTCCACACCTTGGTAGCCATTTCCAGCATGCTTCTCTCATGAGCTTTTATTTGGCTTCTGGTCTGCTTTAGTAGTGGCACATTATTTGCTCTAGTAGCCCTTTGTGGTGACATGGTGATTATTTAGTATCTGTAGATGTTTGAGCTTGTTTTTTGTGGGGGTTGGCTATTCTAGGTCGATCCGAAATAGGGAAAGACTGCTAGGTAGCTGTTGGCAGTTAAGTGTGTTCTTGGCTCATAGATGTTTGAGCATCTTTTGTGTTGGGTTTGGCTATCCAAGGTCGATCCGAAATAGGGAAGGACTGTTAGATATCTAAAGGTTTTAGTTCTAAGTGTAGGTGTTTTTGGTTTTATTTTCTGATCACCCTTGTAGTGGATGCGAATAGTATATTAGTTTTTTGTTTTTGTTTTACTACTACTTATGAAATAGCCTACTCTACATTTATAGGCTTGTACATAGTTTGTAGCTGTTCGTTATCTACTGAGGGTGGTCCAGATTACCCCCTTGGGGCAACCCATTTTGTGGGCTGTGACCTATCACATGCACCTCTGCGGTTTTGCCCCAGGGTTTTTTCAGGGTCTCCCTTTTTTACATATATATTGTTGTATGTTTTCAGATCGGGAGTCTCTGTTTTTGGTAGTTTGTTGTTGTTTGTTATCTACTGAGGGTGGTCCAGGTTTCTCCCTTGGGGCAGCCCCAATTGTGGGCCATGACATATCACATGCCCATCTGGGGTTCTGGCCCTAGGGTGTCATCAGCATCCTCCCATTTTTACAGAGATATTTTGTGTATGTCTTTAGATCAGGGATCTGCCTTTCTTTGACTGATTGGGCATTCCAAGCCTTAGCAGCCATTTCTAATGTGCTTCTTTCATGGGCCTTTATGCGGCTCCTTGTTTGTTTTATTAGTGGTGCATTGTTTATTTGTGTATCTCTGGTTGGTTGCTTTTGGTATTTCCTATCACGACTGCACCCAAATGTGAGTGTTTTGAGGTGTACTAGTCTTCTATTTTTCTTAGCAATTTTGCTTTGGTTTGTGTGTGCAGGTCATAGGGGGGGCTGCATTCTGTCCACCCTGAGACATATTTGTAATGCTTTATTGTGTAGGCTTTGCAGCTTGTTGAGCAGTTCTTGCTTTGCTCCCATGTATATTGTGTCTCCATAGTCAAAGTATGGGAGTACCATTCCTTTGAAGACCTTTATTGACATTTCTTGTGTCATGAATTTTCTTAATTTGCCATATAACCAGAGTTTGTGCTTTACTTTTTGTATGATTTTTGTCACACATCGATTGTACTTTAGTTGGCTGTCCAGCTCTAGGCCTAGGTATCTGTAATTACTTTCCGGTAGTGGTCTATGTGAGAAGAGGACTGTCTTGGATTTGCTGGCATTTATGGTTATTTTATTAGATTTGCACCAGTCATCCAGTTTCTGTAGTAGTTTTAGTTTATTTGTTACCTCTTCCTCAGTGTTGCCCTCAGCATATATGACAGTATCATGTGCATATAGCTGCAGGTTTTCAGTGTCCAGCCACTTCTCTAGGTCATTTATGTATATTATGAGCAAATATATTCAGAAACTGCTGGGTGACATCATGTCACCTTCGAACAATTTGTGCTAGGAGTAGTAGACTAAATCCAAAATGGTTGCCACTTAGTCAGAGAAAATCTATTTTCCTCATATCTTCGCAACTAGATGAGATAGAAACAAGAATAAAAGGTTGTTTTCAGGCATAAGGAATCGATCAAATGCTGCCTGTCCCCACAGCTACCGGGAATTACGAGCACTGGTTGACTTCAGTGTATAAGTTGCATGGTCCGATGAAATATTTACTTTTCAAAACCAAAACATTTATCTTAATTTGATTTTATATATATCCATCTTAGATATTGGTACATTAACAAGTGATTTGGTACAGCATATATAGAATAATCAGTGAATTTACTACCTCATCCTACTTTGAGAAACCCATCACACAAGGAAGCCATTAATCAATTAGGTCAATCTCATGGCCAGTAGCCCTGACCCTCATACCAAGTACGTAGTCAGGTTCCAGGATGTCCAGTGGTAGTATTGCTGGCACCATAGCCTGGGTTGATAAAAAGTTGCATGGAATTTTGTATTAAATAATTATTACAGATCTGAATAAGAGTGATGTAATAATTATGTATATTATTATCCGGGAACAATACATTTGATAATCATGCAAGTGACATGCTCGAATAGCTGTACAAAAATAAAGACACACACTTAAGGTCAAACAAAGAATTAACACAACACATGCAAATATAAAGAAACAACACATGAAGCTAACTGAGTTGATTTTTTTCATTTTTATAAATGCTTCATTAAAGTTGTCTTACATGCCACAGATGTTATCAAATAAATATTGACTGAATACTGATCCAATTGTTATTATTATTATCCTCTTCTCATAAGGATCAATTTGATATATTTATCTAAAAAATAAGACAAACATTCAAGCGCCATCGGACCATGCAACTTTAAATAAATACAATTAAATATGTATTATATTAAAAATATACATGAGTCAGCCTCATGAAAACGGGCCAATTGGTGGTCAATTGAAGATGTCGGCATCGCAATTCTTAAAAGTGTAGTGCATTTCTTTGTTTCATATTAAATTATCCTAGAAACAAATAAGGTTGTTGTATTTCCTAACCTTTACATTCAGGATAAATTTAAGGACTTTCCAACATCTCTGTCAATGCTAAACTATAATTATACCGATCGATGCCGACATCCAATGATCGACACCGACAACTTTAACAGATGTCGGCATCGCAATTCTTAAAGTCTCGTGCATTTCTTTGTTATATATTAAATTATCCTAGAAACAAATAAGGTTGTTCTATTTTCTTGACCTTTACATTCAGGATAAATTTAAGGACTTTCCGACACCTCTGTCAATGCTAAATTATAATTATAGCGATCGACGCCGACATCCATGCTCGACTCCGACAACTTCCCCCAATTGGCCTATTTTTGTGATCCTGACCCACATATATATTACCAAATGATACTGATATTTGTAATGTCGAACATACTGCCATATATGGTATAAATGTATAAGTGAATATTGTATTGAATGATATTACACCACTGACAAACAGCCAATGTATACGGTTAAAAGTATACACACAAATAAAAGACACTAAAATTAATCAAACAATGCTAGTGTAAATAAAATATAATATATAAAAATATCACACCATATGATAGTGCAATGGCGCCATCAGGGGAAGCTACCAGGAGACCAGGCTACATTTGAATTAGGTCATCCCACATCACATGGTCATCGCGAGACGTCAATACACGTCATAGCCAGAGGACTTTTGGGAAGCTTGTCAAAAGTATTTTGAGTTCTTTCAACTCCAATTGCTTCAAAACTATCCATTTTTGCTAAAAATTACTCCGGACTGATGATTAGTGAGTTATAACGATAAATTTTTCTAAAAAATAAAAATAAAATTCAGACGCCATCGGACCATGCAACTTTAACATATGTGTCACTGAGTGGTACGTCACATCGCAGTGCCAGTATGAACGGTATCCCAGTGTGGCAGCACTACAAAGTCGCCTTGTGACGCTATAAGATGTTGCTGGGTTGGACAACCCCAATCAAGCACTCACTTACCATGTGCAACTTTTCCACTCTTATTTGCCGAGTGGCAGGGTCTCGGCGCAAACTCGGACGAGGAGAATGGGGGGGAGTGGTAGGTGGGTGTGGGGAGGTGAGGGGGGTGAGGCGGGTCCCATTTAACGTGATTGTCGTCGGTCGTCGCGTAGCCTACTCGTTTTCGTCAATTATCGTCCAATTTCCCCTACCTCATAACCGGAAGTAGCAGTCCGTGCCGGCGCGCATGTCTACCTAACGACCTCATTACCACGGGCCCGGCTCCATCGCGCCGTTAATTAGGCTGTGCTGGTTACCTTAGTGGGTTTTTGGTGGGAGGGGGGGGGGGTATTTTTGATATACATATAGTGAGTTGAGTGGCTAAAACGGTGGAAATGCAAGTGTCCGGTTAAAGTGTTTTAATCTATAGAACGCGTATAAGACTTCTAAGTGACGACAGACACAGGGCAGGTCACCAAGGTCATAGGGATGTAAAAGGTTGGTTGGTTGTTGGAGTTTTACGCCCTGGCAACATCTAAGGTCATATCAGGACGGGGGGTGTAAAACTAAAAGGAGGTGTGGATAGAGAGAGTTCTCACTGACCAATTGCTGTAGTCGCTTAGATCCAACCGTACGTGGTGGCCAAGTGGGCACAGTATCTGCTTCTCATGCAAGAGGTCGTGGGATCAATCCCGGCACATTGTAACATTTGTTTAAAAGACATGTAACTTGACCCTTGTCGGTACCTTGTCTAGCATTCGGCATTAAGCTAAGATTCCTTCTACGCGGTATGTGGCATGCGGTATGCGGTATGCGAATGGGAGGATTCCTTCTATGCGGTATGCAGCATGCGGCATGCGGCACATGACTGGCTATATTTAAAAAATTAAAATAAACAAGTATACTCCAACCTGCACTGTATATGACCTAATATGGCATTCATATCTATGTACCTCTTGGTACGTCACATGGGGGTTCCTACCTTTATAATTACCAAATTATAGATAAGTATTCATATTTCTGTGGCTATGGTAGCATTTTTACCAACCCGTAACCCCACCATCACCACTACCATATGTTTCCCCTCCGCACCCCTGTGTGTGACCATTCTGTAATGATCAGTTGCCTATCCTCGTCTAAAACTAATGGACACATGCGACTGAGGTTTCTCTTTGCATACTGCATGCCGCACCAATCGCTACAGGGACCGATCGAGTTGCCGCATTCGCATTCGCATTCGCATACCACGTGTAAGGAATGTAGCCCATTGACTTCAAGGCGTTTCGATTTTTTGCCGCATTCGCATTCGCATTCGCATACCGCATACCGCGTGTAAGGAATCTTAGCTCTACTCGGGCAGGGCAAGGACTGGTTGGTTCCGTGTCAGGATAACGTGACTGGATTGGGTATTACTATTACGATGATGTCATTGGACCAGTATCCCCGTGGAGCAGCACTATGAAGTCACCACCAGAAGTGCACCCCCTGCCATTGCATGTCCTTATATGAGCTCAGCTGTTCAGCGGAATTTACTTCTTTTAAACCAACTCTGAAATATCTTCAGTCACAAGCCGGGGAACGCGGTTGAAGGTGGTATGTGTGTGTGTGTGGGGGGGGGGCGCAGCAGCCCCGCCTCCTATCGGGCTGTTGAGCAGTTCACCTGTGGGTGAGGACTACACACCCACATCACCCCTACACCCACATCACCCCTACACCCACATCACCCCTACACCCACATCACCCCGACACCACACCATCATGTGGCACACATGTAATGTATATATGTACATCAAGGTACCAGAAATCGGGGGTGGGGGTAGAGTGCTTAGCATAATACGGATGAATGAACAAAGACGTTCCTGCTACCAGAAACCTGTGAATGCATTGTCAGTTTCAAGCTGTCATATTGCACTGACACTTTCAGGACCCATCCATTTGCAATATACAGGAAATAGGTAATTGTCATGTTGAATGAATGAAAGTATTTAGCCAATAGTATATATTGCATGGTTGTATCATGTAAATGATCTTGTGCATATTACCTCTGAGAAGATTTATGAATGACGGTTGTGTTTAAATATGTTCAGAGGCATTGGTAGAGCTGTTTGTTGTTGTTTTACGTCCTAGCAACATCTAAGGTCATGTCAGGACGGGTACCGACTTGTGACAGTGCGCACTCATGGCGAGTTTATACTGCTGCCCGCTGGAAGACCAGGCCGCCAGCACCATGACCTGATATCCGACTCAGTCACATTATCCTGACACTGAGCCAACCAGTGCTTGCCATATCCTAATAATGCCGAGCTCCCGGCTAGGAATCAACAAGTATCAATTTTTAAGTCATTGGTTTGACTCGACCAGGGTTCGAACCCACGACCCCACGATCTATCAACACGGGAGACGGACGCTCTAACTCATTCGGCCATCCGGTGTTATCAGGCATTGGTAGATCAGTCTTAGCACTGAAGTGCATGCACTCCATGGTAACCAGGGTTACACTCATTGTGATATCCTCTACCTGTCTTGCTTCATTAATGTAGCTTATACAACTACTTACTATACACGGTACACCTTGAAGGTTTGTGTGATGGTGGCTACCACATGTGCTTTGTGTCGCTGTCATATTGTACTCGAAGAATTTACATGCGAACAGAAGCAAGATATTACTTCTGTCATCAGAGACTACTGAGAAAATAATATAAATCAATTATGAAAACATTAGATTCTGTCATATTGAGACATATATATTAGCACGTAAAATGAAAAAGGAAGCATCACATGAAATTATTTACGATCATACAGCCACTGAGTGTATGTCTTCTTAGGAATATGCAACAGCGAGAATAAACTATGAATTCCACAATACCTCGTCGGCTGGATAGAAGACATCAGGCTTACCTTATTCAGAATAAGACTGGGGGTGGGGGGTTATTATGGTTATCATGGTTACTCTGTTGTGCTAAATCGGGCGCCGTAGAATGCGGGCCTCGCGTGTGGGAGATTGAGAGTTTGCTTACCGGTCGAGTCAAACAAATGACTTATAAAATTGATACTTGTCGCTAGTCAGGCACTTGGCATTATTAGGATAGGTTAGCTCAGTGTCAGGATAATGTGACTGAGTGGGATAGCAGGTCATGGTGCCAGTGGCCTGATTTCCCAGCACTATAAAGTCACCATAAGTGTGCACTGTCACAAGTTGGTACCCATCCTGATATGACCTTAGATGTTGCTAGGACATAAAGCTCCAATAAGCAACCAACTTTGGTGCTAATGTTTCCCTCGTACCAGAGTGAAAAGTGTCCAGTCTACGCGTGGCGCTTCTGTCAATGGTAAGTTGCTGTACGAATTTGGTAGCGAGTCGCTGATTCAGCGCCAGGACTCTGACCCAAGCACAGTCAGCAGTGGGGCGGTCATCGAGCCAGGGTCCAAGCTTCCCACCCATCGGTGCACGCTCCCTGCAGCTCAAAACATACCCCACTGTGTTGTTGCAGGAGCAGCTCAAAGCACACCACATTAATTTGGGATGAGCAGCTCAAAACACAGCGTTAATTTGGGCGAGGGATGAGCAGCTCAAAACTCTCCGCATTAATCTGGGTGAGGGATGACCAGCTCAAAACACCACGTTAATCTGTGTGAGGGATAAGCAGCTCAAAACACACCATGTTAATCTGGGTGGGGGATGAGCAGCTCAAAATGCACCGCGTTAATCTGGGTGATGGATGACCAGCTCAAAACACCACGTTAATCTGTGTGAGGGATGAGCAGCTCAAAACACACCATGTTAATCTGGGTGGGGGATGAGCAGCTCAAAACACACCGTGTTAATCTGTGTGGAGGAAAAACAGCTCAAACACACCACGGTCATCTGGTTGAGGGATGAGCAGCTCAAAACACACTGTGTTAATTTGGGTGGGAATGAACAGCTCAAAACACACCGTGTTAATCTGGGTGAGGGATGAGCAACTCAAAAGACACTGTATTAATCTGGGTGAGGGATGAGCAGCTCAAAAGACACTGTGTTAATTTGGGTGGGGATGAGCAGCTAAAAAAACACACTACGTTAATCTGTGTGATGGAGGAGAAGCTCAAAACACACTGCGTTAATTTGGGTGGGGATGAGCAGCTAAAAAAACACCACGTTAATCTGTGTAGGGGATGAGCAGCTCAAAGCACACCGTGTTAATCTGGGTGAGGGATGAGCAACTCAAAAGACACTGTATTAATCTGGGTGAAGGATGAGCAGCTCAAAACACACTGTTAATTTGGGTGGGGATGAGCAGCTAAAAAAACACCGCGTTAATCTGTGTGGGGGATAAGCAGCTCAAACACACCGCATTCATCTGGGTGAGGGATGAGCAACTCAAAACACACTGTGTTAATTTGGGTGAGGGATAAGCAACTCAAAACGCACTGTGTTAATTTTGGTGGGGATGAGCAGCTCAAACACCGTGTTAATCTGGGTGAGGGATGAGCAACTCAAAAGACACTGCGTTAATCTGGGTGAGGGATGAGCAGCTCAAAACACAGCGTGTTAATTTGGGTGAGGGATGAGCAACTCAAACCACACCACATTAATCTGGGTAAGGGATGAGCAGCTCAAAACACACCACATTAATTTCGGCGAGGGATGAGCCACTCAAAACACACCGTGTTAATCTGGTGAGGGATGAGCAGCTCAAAGTACACCGCGTTAATATGGGTGAGGGATGAGCAGGTCGGGATGGACCCCGCAGCTCAGACCGGGTAGACAGCGCTGACCAAATTGAATGCAGGCAGTATCATGAGTATGTGGCTGAAGAGTGTGGGCACTTCGGAGCACCTGTCTTCAAAGGACAACTCTGCATCCAGAGACAGTGCTGTCCTGACACATCTAATGTCCTATTATCGGAGGCACAGTTAAATAACACAACAACAATTAGTGCATTCCAACATTATTCACCTGTAGTAGGAGTTGTCCGTACACGGGGGATGCTGACGACAGGGTGCCACTGTAGTCATTAGCTCCCCCCTCACACAGCGCGTTCGTCTCCTGCATTAGTAATAGCGGAAACGGACATGCGCATTTGCAGCTTAGCTCCACCACTGTTAAACAGCCCCCCCCCCCCACACACACTGTGGAGCCCTTCTTCAGCTGCACTCGGGGCAGCCGGATGAAACGCTAGGAGGCGCTGAGAGGGGAAGCGGACTCTGGAGGAGCAAAATGGAATCCGCTTAGCGTAATTTGCCGGCAACCTTCAGTTCTCCTCTAATTCGCAGAACGCAGGATAGGGGGGAGGGGGGGGGGGGGGGCAAGGTGATGGGGGAAGGCGGGGAAGGATGTTTTAACTACTAATCATATGCCCACCAGACACCTACCGAGTGACATGAAGTGATTATCGGCTAGTTTCTACCAATGCCCACCAGACACCTACCAAGTGAAGTGAAGTAATTATAAGCTGGTTTTTACTAATGCCCCCAGACACCTACTGAGTGAAGTGACGTGATTATGGGCTCGTTTTTACCAATGCCCACCAGACACCTACGGAGCAAGGAAGTTAAGGCTGTATGTGTGATTTTATGCCTGTTTTTGATTCACTACATAACGGGATTCCTAACTGATGGGTGGAATCATGATGTGTACATACTGGTCATATCGATAGCACAGTCTGTGTAAGTGTGTGATGGCCCACGGTCTTCCACACTGCCACGCACTCATGGAAGAATGCCAAGATTGAGTAACAGTATGCTTTAACTGATTTATTACAAAACCTATCCCCTCTCCGCGGCGTCAACAGTCAACTGACCCACCCCCTAACTCACCAGGTCCCACGTCGCCTCTATAGGTGGGTGGGGTGTGTGCTAGCCACACGCAGCAGAGGGCATCCCAGTTGGGGCTCTGCCCGGTGGCTAGCATGCCACAACCTAGCGCAGTTCAGTGTTACTGCGAAGGTGTGCGGCATAGTGTCTG
Organism: Branchipolynoe longqiensis; assembly: GCA_030323885.1. NCBI lineage: Eukaryota > Metazoa > Annelida > Polychaeta > Phyllodocida > Polynoidae > Branchipolynoe > Branchipolynoe longqiensis. The sequence goes on along the minus strand of CM059194.1, from coordinate 73,767,425 downwards.
CCGCCAGCCCATGGTAGTGGAACTCATGTACAGACTACTATGCTGCAGTCTGTGTAACTGTAAGGCAATAACTAGCATATTGACTGCACCAAGTTTCTGCGAATGTCCATTCCCATTTCCCATAAATGTGCCCAATCAAACTGTTCCATAATTAATAATACAACCCCTTAAGAATCGGCCCCAACTGATTAGGCCAGAAACAGCAAAGCTAGACTAAATGTTATTCTTTTATAACAAAGGGGCTCTCTAAAAGACAATCACTCTCTTATCAGACCATGCAGCTATCTAATGTTCAGATATATGCCGTACCGGCCGCACTGTTCGGATAGGGCTGTAGGGTCGTGGGATTAGAGCCCGATGGCAGACTTGGGAGGCGATTAGCGCAGTTACAGTGGCGGCCACCCTCATACCACGACCAGACGGGGTGGCCGAACGAGTTGGGCGTCTCTCTCCCGTTTTGGTAGATCGTGAGATTCGAACTCACGGGTTCGAACCCTGGTCGAGTCAAACCAATGACTTAAAAATGTATACTTGTCGCTTCCTAGCCAGGCACTCGGCATTATCACTATTAGGATAGGGCAAGGACTGGTTGGCTCAATGTCAGGATAATGTGACTGAGTGAGATATCAGGACATGGTGCTGGTGGCCTGGTCTCCCAGTGGGGCAGCACTATTAAGTCGCCATTACATGAGGACGTAAAACTCCAACAGCCAACCTTCACACCATAGTTATTCCGGTCGCTGGTCATCGTCACACTTAACTTACTCGGCAATAAATGTCACATTTCACACTCCTTGTCGCCGGGAAACCCCTTCGATTATCTGTCTTGGCGCCAACTGAGGGGACCGCACTGATCGAGACGAGACTGGCGGAGGTGGTGGTGGTGGTGGAGGGAGGGGGTGGTAGTAGTTGGGGGGGGGGGGGGTGGAGGGAGGGGTGATACCAGAAAGTGGTGGTGGTGGTGATAGAGGATGTGGTGGTGGTGATGGGGTGGGGGCCGCGGTGGTGGGGGTGGAGGAAGGATGAACCCAGAAAGTGGTAGCGGTGGTGATGGAGGATGTGGTGGTGGTGGTGGTGATGCGGTGGTCGTGGGGGTGGAGGGAGGGGGTGATACCAGAGAGTGGTGGTGGTGATGGGGGGGGCGGTGATGGTGGTGATGGGGTGGGGGTGGTGGTCGTGGGGGTGGAGGGAAGGGGTGATACCAGAAGGGAATGGCAAAGAATTGAGTTGAATTCTTTCGCGCGCTTGTGGGGGGAAGGGGGGGAGGCGGGGGTACATAGTGGGGGCGGGGGACTAACACTTATGACACGGCCACGTGGGAATACGCCGACATATTCTGAGACGTTGGACATTGATTCTGGGCGGCAGGCTCAAGGTCGGTGTCCACCATTAACTCACCCACCCACCTTACCCCGGAGGACACCAGGGGGCGCCAATCACTGAGAGTCGCTTGCCCATTCCCACCAAATATATATATTTTTTAATCCACCGAATTGAATGTTTAACTTGCGCCTGAATCATGAATTAACCCCGCCTCACACACTTCCGGTTTGTGAGACACTTCCGGTTTGTGCGATGGCTCCAGGTCGGATGGCCAGCAGGTGGGCAGACAACGCCTGGGTGCTGGAATCAGGTCATTTGATTGGTTGGTTGGTTGTTGGAGTTTTACATCCCGGCAACATCTAAGGTCATATCAGGATGGGTACCGACTTGTGACAGTGTGCACTCATGGCGACTTTATAATGCTGCACCACTGGGAAACCAGGCTGCTGGCATCATAACCCAACATCCCACTCAATCACATTATACTGACAGTGAGCTAACCAGTCTTTGCCCTATCCTATTAATGCCGAGTGCCAGGCTAAGAAGTGACAAGTGCCAATTTTATATGTCCTTGGTTTGACTCGACCGGGAACCGAACTCCCGCAAGGTCCACACTCTACCGATTCGGCCATTGCATCCGGTGTCGGTGTTAAAGTTGCATAGTCCGATGGTTTTGAGTTTCTGTAATTTTTCTGAGATAAATATATTAGACAGATCACTAGTATCTACTTCATATTAGTTTAAATTTACTTTTATTTTAAATGCTAAACTTTTGAGATATTTGAAGTGCAAACATGGAAAATTAGTTTTGGCAAGCTTGCCAAAACTCTGACACCATAGACCTCTAGAGTAACATCTTCTATTAAATTGACTCAGTATTCCCTTCTATGCGGAAACAAATGTTCAATAAGTGCATCAGTATGTAAGTTAGATATGCAAAAATCTAATTTAGATAATTGTTTGGTTTTGAAAATTTCATATTTCATCGGACTATGCAACTTTAACATTTGGGTCGTTTTCTTTGTTCGATGAACGGACATTCCGGGCGATATTAGGGAGGAGTGCCGGCCGTGGTCTGGGTGTTCGGTGCTGGTCGATGCTGAGTAGAATCCCTGAGAAGTCGGGGGCCTCAATTACCAACAGTTAATCGAGAATTCTCCAATTAAAAAATATATTAAGAAAGAATTAAGATGCGCACTGAATATGATGAATTAGTGACAGTCCAATAAAGGCTGTTTGGTGTTGTTGTTGCCAGCCTCAATACCACTACGGTGTTATTCGGTTTAATCCCAGCGATTCTGGCCGGTGATTTTGTTGTAAACCGGCACGTGCCCCCCAGGGTGGGGGGGGGGGGGGGGCGCTCAGCCTCGCTGTGGTTACGAGACGGCACCGGTCACGTGTTCGACACAGCGGGTGCCCGGTATCTTTGATCGTCTCGAATACTAACAATGGCGGCACCCTTTTGGGCACCTCTCACTAAATGTCCCACTCCGTGGTTCACTGCGTGTGACACTAAATATCCCAATTAGTGGTTCACTGTGTGTTGCACTAAATGTCCCTCTCAGTAGTTCACTGTGTGTTGCACTAAATGTCCCACTCAGTGGTTCACTGTGTGTTGCACTAAATGTCCCAATCAGTGGTTCACTGTGTGTTGCACTAAATGTACCACTCAGTGGTTCACTGTGTGTTGCACTAAATGCACCACTCAGTAGTTCACTGCATTTTGCACTAAATGTCCCACTCAGTAGTTCACTGTGTGTTACACTAAATGTCCCACTCAGTGGTTCACTTGTGTTGGTTGCATTAAATGTCCCACTCAGTGGTTCACTGCCTGGTGAACTAAATGTCCCTCTCAGTGGTTCACTGTGTGTTGCACTAAATGTCCCACTCAGTGGTTCACTATGTGTTGCACTAAATGTCTCACTCAGTGGTTCACTGCATGTTGCACTAAATGTCCCACTCAGTGGTTCACTATGTGTTGCACTAAATGTCTCACTCAGTGGTTCACTGTGTGTTGCACTAAATGTCCCACTCAGTGGTTCACTGTGTGTTGCACTAAATGTCCGACTCAGTAGTTCACTGCATGTTTCACTAAATGTGCCACTCAGTGGTTCACTGGGTATTGCACTAAATGTCCCACTCAGTGGTTCACTGTGTATTGCACTAAATGTCCCACTCACTAGTTCACTGTATATTGCACTAAATGTCCCACTCAATAGTTCACTAAGTGTTGCACTAAATGTCCCACTCAGTAGTTCACTGAGTGTTGCACTAAATGTCCCACTCAGTAGTTCACTGCTTGTTGCACTAAATGCATCACTCAGTAGTTCACTGTGTGTTACACTAAATGTGCCACTCAGTGGTTCACTATGTGTTGCACTAAATGCACCACTCAGTAGTTCACTGCGTGTTGCACTAAATGTCCCACTCACTGGTTCACTGTGTGTTGCACTAAATGTCCCACTCAGTGGTTCACTGTGTGTTGCACTAAATGTCCCACTCAGTGGTTCACTCAAGTTGGTTGCATTAAATGTGCCACTCAGTGGTTCACTGCATGTTTCACTAAATGTGCCACTCAGTAGTTCACTGCATTTTGCACTAAATGTCCCACTCAGTAGTTCACTGTGTGTTGCACTAAATGTCCCTCTCAGTAGTTCACTGCATGTTGCACTAAATGTCCCACTCAGTGGTTCACTGTGTTGCACTAAATGTACCACTCAGTAGTTCACTGCATGTTGCAGTACATCTCCCACTTAGTAGGTCACTGCGTGTTGTACTAAATGTCCCACTCAGTGGTTCACTGTGTGTTGCACTAAATGTACCACTCAGTAGTTCACTGTGTGTTGCATTAAATGTCCCACTCAGTGGTTCACTGTGTGTTGCACTAAATGTACCAATTAGTAGTTCACTGCCTGTTGCACTACATATCCCACTCAGTGGTTCACTGTGTGTTGCGCTAAATGTCCCACTCAGTGGTTCACTCGTGTTGGTTGCATTAAATGTCTCACTCAGTGGTTCACTGCATGTTGAACTAAATGTCCCACTCAGTAGTTCACTGCATGGTGCACTAAATGTTCCTCTCAGTAGTTCACTGCCTGTTGCACTAAATGTCCCACAAAGTGCACACCAAGTGAAACCCAAAAGGTAGACCAGGTGTCATTATGGGTGTCACACCAAGCGTAATCCGAGTGTCACACCAAGTGTCAGGAGAAGTGTTACACTAAATGAGTGCATTAAGTATCGTACTAAAAGTTCCACTAAGTGTCCAAAGATGGTCCACTAAATGTCCTACTAGATTGTCCATAAAGTGTCCCGTGAAGTGATCCACTAAATGCCACGTTAACTGTCGTGCAAAGTGTCCTTCTAACCGTCATGCTAAATGTCATGCAAAGTGTCCTTCTACATGTCCCAGTAAATGTCACGTTAAGTGGCATGCCAAGTGTCTTTCTAAATGTTCAAGTAATTGTCACGTAAAATACAAAGTGTCCTTCTAAATGTTCAAGTAAATGTCATGTTAAGTGTCAGTTGTAGTTTGTAGAAGTGGGGACATATATGATGGTGGTATGCGGTTACCATACGTAACGCGGATTTCACATTTAGTGGGACGCTGGGATGAGGAAGGCAGTTGGGAGAATTGGAGAGGTGTGTGTGGGGGGGGGGGAGCTAGACAGTAAGCCGATGATGGCGGCGGGCGGGGGGGGTCTGATTCGGGGCCATCCCGGGATTCAAACCACCCAGATTGACTTTCCTCGATAAGGAAACCCTCATCCCATACCCATAACCATAACTCAAGCGCCTCAGCGCGAAGCTCTCTTGTCGCATTGGCAACGCGCGTGCAAGACACTTCCGGTGTTAACGGTGTTGGCTAACGCCATCTACTGCCATTAAATGTCGTCTGCTCACATCGAATGAGAGAAGCCTGCGTTCGGCTTTGCGGGGGCGCACTGTTAATAATAAAAACAAACACAGACAAATTGTAATAAAAAGAACAATTAGTTTTGGCGCGTTTCCTGAAGCAAATCCAGACAATTAGTTGGCATTTGACTTATGTGTTGATGAAAGCAAGACGGCTTGCAATTGGAAATAAAACTTGACTTCTGGTCACTTTTTACCCACAATCTGCTGACATTTAACCAACGATCATGTAGGAATAATTTAACTCCGGCCTATTCTAATAAATCATGAGGTCGGATAACTTCCAATGAAAATATCACTTTTGTTTATTTGTTTAGTAATTAAATCCACAGCAGACGACATTTATCTCCGAGTAATGCAGGTTAATAATTAAAATACTGAATGAGCTACAGTAAAACCTCTCTAACCGACCACCTCCACAGATCCACCACTCCCCTATATCGATCGCTTTATTTCGATCCCAAACCATCACCCATACCATACCATTGTAACGATTTCAAGAAACCTCCATAAACCGACCACCTCCCTCAATGGACCATTCAAAGTCGGTGTCATGGTCGGTCGATTTTTAGAGGTTTTACTGTATTAGAGAGAGAGGAACAAAGACACGTTTTTACATTGAAAAGAGATCCGTAATTTGCGATAATCTCCCATCAGCAGACGATGTTTAGCTGCGAGCAGACGACAGTGTAAAGGTATTGAGTGGTGAGTGGGTTATGTAGCTGGGTGTTCCCTGTTCAAAGTTTGCGCGTCTAGAGACGCCGTCCCACTGAGTCCCTAATCGAACCAGGTTTCTTTATTTATCCGCCAACTAAAAATAACGACCACACACGAGATCCTGCTCGCATTACCAACTTCCCCGCCTTCTTCATGTCAAAGTCGTCTGCCGCTAATGATGCCTTCCAAAGACGGGATTTCATTAGACGTGAATTCATTGAGGGAGACTGAATGGATTGACTGGGTGGGTAGGAAGCCCGCTTTCCATGCGGAAGATTCGTGAGATCGATCCCTTGCAGAGTCAAATTAAGTGCTTACAAAGTGGATTCGTGCGGCTGCATTGCCTTATGTTACGCTCGGCTTTCCTAGGATAGGACAAGAAGTGATAAGATCAGTGCCAGGATTATACGGCTGATCATGAATGGTGCTGGAACCACTGTATCCTCAATCCAGCACTATAAAGTTGCTATAAGTGCGCACTGTCAAAAGTACCATTCCCAGTATGTCCTTAGACGTTACTAGAATGTGAAGCGCCAATATATGAAGACAGGAATGAGAGCTAGGAGTGAGTAGGTTGGGCGAGGGGTGCTGGAGGACACAACAGTAGTTGTGGTGGGAGTTGATGACGTCACTTAAAGTTGCATAGTCTGATGGTTTTGACTTTCTATCATTTTTCTGAGATAAGTATATTAAATTGATTGTTATATATAACCTAGCTTACTTTAGTTTGAAGTAACTTTTATCTTAAATGTGTAACTTTTGAGATAATTGAAGTGCAAACGCCAACATTGACACTGAGGCTTCAGCAGTAACAGGTTCTTTTATTATTTTAGATTGACTCCATTTCCCCTTCTATGTGACAACAAATGCTTGATAAGTGCACCAGTATCTAATGCTAGGTACACACCTACCGTATACGATTCGCGCACTAAAACTCGCGACGCGACCCGACCCGACCCGACCCGCTTAAAACTGAAAACGGGCCGATTCATTTTTCGAATCGCGAATCGCAATTGTAAGGAAGCAGTTTTAGCCCTAAAATTGAGTTTTAAGTCGCGAATCGCAATCGGTAGGTGTGCTAGGGGAGCACACACCTCACGACTTTTGGGCAGTTTTAGATCATATACGGTAGGTGGGTGCAGAAAAACGGTAGGTGTGTACCTAGCATAAGGTAGATATGGAGAACCAAACTAGGTGATTGTTTTGGTTTTGAAAAGTTCATGCTCCATCGGACTAGGTAGCTTTAAGGTGTGTTATTGGGGTCATCCTTTCTGCCTTCATCGACTATTCTGGGCATTGATGCATTTGCTATGGTGACGGAGAAGTGGGTGCGCTTATTTCAGTTTTCTGAGTATCTCAGGTGGTGGAATTATCAAATTAAGTATTTTAAATTGCGATTGGAACTGGTTTACGAATGGAGGACCGGAAGTGACAGTTGGTGCAGATGTGACCTGACCTAGTGAGCGTGGACCTCCTTCTGTGCTGACATTGAGGCGTGAACCCAACAGTATCTGTGCACAGCTGGACCGATAATAAACCTTTCAGTGTAGACTGGGAGTGACGAGGCGATCCCGTATAGGGGGCGCCATTTTGGGGTAATTAGCCATACGTAGACTGGGAGTGACGATGCGAGCCCCTATAGGGGGCGCCAGTGTTGGGTTAATGAGCCATACGTAGACTGGGAGTGACGAGGCGAGCCCCTATAGGCGACGCCAGTGTGGGGGTAATGGGCTGCATGTACACTGGGAGTAATGAGGCGAGCCTGTATAGGGGGCTCCAGTGTTGGGTTAATGAGCCATACGTAGACTGGGAGTGACGAGGCGAGCCCCTATAGGAGGCGCCAGTGTTGGGGTAATGAGCCATATGTAGACTGGTAGAAGGCAGCATGGATGCACACAGATAACACACTGGATGTGACCTAGTTATTTATATTCGTATAGCAGATTATCCAGCTTATATATATATATATATGCATATATAAACATATTTATTACATATCTCAACAACATTCTAACATACATTCTATGGTCATATGGTGATTGCAGTGTGCAATGCCGTCCCAGGGTAATAACGCTGGTATCAGCCTGGCCAGGGCTGGAAGGTTGTTATGCACAGCTGCACAGTTCTACCGCATCAACCATGCAGTTTGATGGCATTTAGCTAATGCCTATTCAGCCATTCTAGTTGGGTATGCGCACAGTTATACATAGACATGCGATACAGCTGGTGCTTTAGTAAATAACGCAATTATACGCACAACCTTTGGCACAGGAGATTCGGCCCCGGGTTTACAGTGGTGTGCTTGGGTGTAGGATAGATGGGGGTGGGTCATGCACATATCTATAACAGGATCTCAGTTGCTACTTTCCAATATGCAGGGCAGTGAGCTCACAGTAAGTAGTCTGACCTCGTTTAAAGTAGGGAATTCGCTAGCCAACCAAAACATCCATACAACAGATGTATGTCATCGTGCTTGGTAACCAAGGTCCAACCCGTTTATCTGTTAATTTTACATTCCCGACATGAGGTGCCGGGAACGAAGTAGTTCGGACTAACAACGGTTGGCCTTATATATATGTGTGTGTGTATATATATCTAGTTGGTATAATATGTAGTGAAAAAGCTGCATGCCTTCATGATGCAACATCTGCGTTCAATCATGAGGCGAACCTGGAAGGACAAAGTGACAAATAAGGAAATACTCGAACGGAAGGGGCTGCCCACTATGGAAGATCTGACCAAAAAGTATCTCCGGTGGACTGGACACCTCATGAGGATGTCATCAGACAGGCTACCAAAGCAGATCCTCTATTCTCAACTGTCTTCTGGCTACAGAAAGAGAGGGTGCCCTCGTCTCCGGTTCAAGGATACCATCAAGAGAAAACTGAAGCTGAGAGACATTAAGACCGACTCATGGACGCAACTCTCACAGCAGAGAGCTAAATGGAGAGCGGCAGTCAAGTAATGAAAGCAGTCTTTGTCGCATCGCGACCGACAGCATGATGATGATGATAATATTATACAGGTATAACTCTTCGGCAGGAGGTATTATTTCTTTAACCAATTTTCTACTCGATTATTGTATTTAATTATGAACCAATGCGCTACCTGCTCGGCTGCCTACTCATAAGCTGCGAGACTTCAGGGATACGGTGGCGCCACCATCGGCGTTTCCTGGTACTTGAGAGCCAACTGCGGCCTGAGAACTATGCGCTAAAAGTAAGGCCATTACAGGTGCCAAGTCAGTGAACTGGAACAATGTTCATAGCCTGGACAAGTAATGACCCAGTATGTCATAGCACTATTGAAGTCTAGAATATAGTATGTCAAGTATATATCATATGAAAAATGATAACTAATAAATGTGTTAGATTCTATGAAACTATGACAACAAATATGGATAAATGTATCTGTGAGGGATGGACGAGGATCTCTGGCAGTGAGAATGATTCAGTGCTGTTGCTTTATATATACATGTGAAATGGGCGAGCCTGCGGGCAAGCTTAGGCATTTGCAGGCCTATGACAAGTGCTATGCACTTGCCTACTTGGGCTTGCAAATGACATAAGTGCTGAGAAAGGAGTAGTTCTTCCTTCTCTCACTAGGTGGTGCCTTCTGGCACGTCTATTGGCTTGCCTTTGAGGGAAGGACGTTCGAGCACTGCGCTCGAGCCCGTCAGACGTGCCTTAGGCACATGCAACGTTAAATTTGATTTATTGATTTATTGCTTTATTTCTAATTAGTCTGTCTTATATTCAATATCTAATTATATACAGCTGTGCATTATTTCAGGTCATTAATACAATGTAAATTCATTATAATCTACTAGTCACTTGTTTCCTTTTGCCACTAAAACCATCTCATTTACAATCATAGCGTTATTCACCGTACGAACGGTTAAACATGTACAATGTGTAGTTTGTGATCCTGTAGCATCCTTTCTGTGCTCACACCGGGTGTAGTTAGCGATGCTGCAGGTGCGGTGGTCCCGGAGCCTGGTGAAATGCGCCGACTCTGTGTACTACTCACGCTTCGACGACGTGGGTGTGCGCGCGGGTCTGCGTTCTCGCACAGTAAAGCTGGGCTTCCAAGTTCCACTAACGCCTGGTCGTGAACACAGTGCGTCAAGCGTCAACCACAATGCATCTTGCGCCATGCGTTATGTGCCATATGGCATGCGTCGTGTGACATGCGTATTGCATAATTAACGATGAGACAGGAGTGGTATAATTTGCAATTTATTCGATCAGAATAATCAGGTCAAGGAACAATAGTATATCATCAGGGTCAAGGTCAATCAACATAATCAGGTCAAGGAACAACAGTAAATCATCATAGGTCAATAATCGGTCAATCAACTCTCAACCCTACCGCTTGGGTAGCCTGTTTGTTAGTTGAGGGGTGGGGGGTGGCAAATTGGTGGTCGGGTAGTGTTTGCAGGTACGTGTCCAGTCGGCGAGTGAGCGAATGTGGTGCTCGCTGTGACATCACAGACTGGACAAGAACCTGCAAGGTGGCAGCATCGGTTAAATTTAATTCGAAAGTTAGCATATAGGTGGGGGCGGTCGTATGGCGTAAGGCTTGAAAGTGTCAGGGTTTGACGCTAGGGGGCAGCAAGCAGTGTGGTTCAGGTTTAAGTCGCTAGGTGGGTGAATATCGTAGGATGGCTTAAGGCCTACCCCTCCTGCCCTGTCGCAAATTACCCATGTTATGCTAACATGAACCATGCGCCATCCGTCGTGCGCTACGCGTCGTTTGTCATGGCTCCAGCAGTATGCAGGGACGCGTGTCGCCGCGGGTGACTGACCACCAAGCAAACGCTACCTGTAGGTAGCACCGGCCGCGATGGCCAAATCAGTAGAGCGCAGGCCTCCCGTGCAGAAGGTCGGGAGTTTGATTCCCAGTGGAGTCAAACCAATGACTTGCAAAATTGATACTTGTCGCTTCCTGGCCTGGTGCTCGGCATTATTAGGATAGAACAAGGACTGGTTGGTTCAGTGTCAGGATAATGTGACCGGGTGGGAAATCAGGCCATGGTGCCGGCAGCCTGGTCTTCCAGTGAGGCTGCACTTTAAGATCACCATGAGTGCGCACTGTCCCAAGTCGCCACCCGTCCTGATATGATCTTAGATGTTGCCAGGACGTAAAACTCCAATAAACAAACAGAACAAACCTTCAGGTAGCGCCGGGCGAGCAGCGGTCTGGCTTGACTTACACAAAGGCCCTGCCTACCGGTTATTTTTTCTGGAAGGAGGAGCCGGTGTAGGACGTTCAAAACACTACCCAGTTGAAAACACTATGGTACTGTTTTGAACTTAAGTTGAAAACACTACTGTTAAGTTCAAAACACTACCAGTACATACATCCAAAACACTACCCAAGTTCAAAAGACTATCAATCATAAAACGGGGCTGGGACATATTGGTATACGCTGACCATGCTGTGGTGTTTGAAGCACGTACTAATTGGTTTGGTTGTTGGGAGTTTTATGTCCTGGCAACATCTAAGGTTATATCAGGACACGTACTAGTAGGATATGCTGATAGTGCTTCAGCGTCTGCACCAGGTATTAAGATTTTAGCACGTATTAGTATACGCTGATGGTGCTGCAGCGTTTGAAGCACATATTAGTAGTATACGCTGCACACTGTCCCACCCTACTGCATTCTTCCCCACCTCACTGCATACAGCCCCACCCTACTGCATACTGCTCCACCCTACTGCATACTGCCCCACCCTACTGCATACTGCCTCACCCTACTGCATACTGCCCCACCCTATGGCATACTGACCTACCCTACTACAAATGACAATGACTATGCAGCAATTATATTAAAACAATTAGAGTAGTGTTTTGAACTTAAAGGTAGTGTTTTGAACTTAAGGATAGTGTTTTGTGCATGACCACAGTAGTGTTTTGAACCTACCTTCAACTAAGTTGAAAACACTACCATAGTGTTTTGAACCTAGGTTGAAAACACTGCCGTAGTGTTTTTGTCGGGTAGTGTTTTGAACTTACTACACCGGCATTGCGTGGCTGTGCTTGGCCACCCTCTGGAGGCCCGTCAGCCTGATAGCATGCATGTGATCAAATGCTCAGATTGCTCAAGATGCCTAAAGACGAGTTATATACAGTGTTCAGATGGGTACCGAGAAGTACATAATAATGTAGGTGATACGAAGCAATACAGAAATGGAACGCTGCAGCCTAAATAATATTGACATAATAAATTATACAACACGCATTGATTCGTGTCATGAAGCGTTCGGTGCATTTGGATGGAGGAATCCGTGTTATGACGTCACAGAGGGTCTTTTCCAAAGCAAATTGGCCAGTGCGATACTGTCTAACTAGTAGGGTGAAGGAATGGTTGGGGTTTTGCATCCTAGTAACATCTGAAGTATTGTATCTGAAAACACTTGTTTTGCCACTTTATTGCACCAGACAAATGCATTCCTAACCGCATATGGTTAGTTTGATATGACCTTAGATGATGCCATGATGTAAAACCCCAACAACCAACTAACATATATTATTTAGTCACGACGCACATCGCATGATGCACAGCGCATGTCGCACTACGCAGGGAATCTCAGCTTAAATCGGGGGGGGGGGGTGTGAAGGGGGTGAGGGGCGTAATGCCATTAACTTACTAACCTTAATCACTAACACTCAAGTGTTGGTGGGTGAGTAGGAGAGGTAGGTATATCGTACAGGCACACAAAACCGCTCAAATTGATGTGGGTTGGAGAATGTGTTTTGGCTGCAAATAACTGAATAAATAATCCCCAGTTTGCAGGCCCCAAGACTCAAAGGTGCCTGTTTTTAGTGTGGAATCCTGCCGGAATCACTCCCCTCCCCTAACACACAGGGTTTGGGAATGTGCTATGTGTAATGTTGTAACATGTAGTGCAGCAGTAACAGGGAGAGTCCTTATTTGTTACCTAGTAAAAAGTAGTTGATTTGAAATTTTAATCTGATGTAGGTTCTTGTAGCGTTTTATGTTGTATGCTATGTTATGCACACATCAATTTACATAAAAGGGCGCTGCTGAACTGTCTGTGACCTGACCTAGCGTTTGCCTAATTCCCTGGCGTTGCATTTGGGGAAGGCTGTTCATGCAGCGCTGTGGGATGCGCCTGTGACTCCTGTCAAACTGTTGCAAGCCAATACTTCAGATGTTACTAGGGCGCAAAACCCCAATCATTCCTTCACCCTACTAGTTAGACAGTCTCACACTGGCCACTTTGCTTCGGCAAAGCCGCTCTGTGACGTCATACCACGGGTTCCTCCATTGTGGGTGAGTCTGGCTGCAGATGCCGGCTAACCGGCAATGGATATGACCTGAGATGTTGCCGGGAGGTAAAACTCCAACAACCAGCCAACCCATCTGTAGGTGCCGTTTCCTGTATCTGGGTCACTCTCCTCAAACCTGGTCATCCTGGGATGGGATGTTAAAACATCAATAACAAGCGTACTTATTTATTTTGTTATAGGCATTTCATATTCCTGTTCAGATTTGATGCCACAAATAAAGGAAATAAAATAAGTTACACGTGTGTTTGTGGTGAAGTGTTGCAAAGTGTTGTAGTGCCAAAAAATATCCCATTTCATCCGCACCTATTTGTGGCATGGGCCATGGGACTTCATGCGATGTTTACTAACATCATGGGAATGCATCGATATGTTGTACAAAACAGTTGCTAATGCAAAATGAAGTATTTATTAACATGAATGCTTAAATACAAAATCTCGGTTTGTTCATCAGAAATTACAATATAAATCTATGTCTCATGTGTAACTAGTGGTGTACGGATTTCACACGATCATTATACATAAATACTGAGTGAACAAAGCACAGGTGGGAACTACTTCTTTTGTATCAATGGAAACACTACCTATTTCTGTATATTATGACATGATTCATGTGGTCCTGAGTATAGATTTAGGGAATTCTGCACACATTTTCTTAGTAGACAGACTAGGTGATACTTGTCAATACTTGTCCTACCTCAATTGAGTGATAGGTATTCATCTGCTTTATATATTAATTCCCAGCAGTTATAACATGATGTTTTATTTCTTTATTTCCAGTTACATCGTGAATGTCAAAAATCAGGTAAGGCCGACAAGCGTTGTTTCCAACTTCATTACAATATTGTGGTAGTGTGCCAGTGTTTAGTGGCTTCATGTTCTATATGTGTACAGGCTCTTAAAGCAGCACAGCTCCACAGTTGAAACTCCACCTGTGTGATGCGGTGAGTGGCGGTTACCGTGTGAAGTTGGGGGTGGGGGGGAGGTGGCGCCACCATTAAAGCTGAGGTTGGGGAGGCTGGATCAGTAGACGACTAGGCGAGACTCCATCAGTCCATTGACAGAGTGATATTCCGGGTTACTATACTCATATAATTCTTATATAGCATATATACACATACATGTGATACAGGTTGACGATTACAGGCACGGAATCAGTCATGCAGAACAGGGATTTCTATCCAACAGAATAATAAGTATTTTGGTGGTTCCCTTATTTATAATACGCATAAACTAAATGTTTAAAGGCAGCACCAGCAAGTAATACTACATTTTGAGTGGTTATAATACTTGTGTGTCTGAGTCTGAAGTCAGGTATGCATCTTGTAGCATTTTCAATGATAATAACGAGGAAAAACAACAACTCACAGCCCACCTCGTTTACTTCCTGAAATTAGTGTCAATGAGAGGCCGCCTCCCCTTGCATCCCGTCTCCTCCCCACGGCACCCGGCTTAGTGTCGCCACCGGGCGGCCTGCTCGTCAAAGTGGCCCTGTGCTTTGAAGTGAAGCATTACCGAGGTGGGGCGCGGCCAATAGCGTGGTGGGTGGGACGACCAAATGTGTTAGTCTTTAGCTGCTCAAAGCTGCACACACATGCTCACACCTATTTACAACTGCTCGTACCTGCTCAAACTTGCTTACCCCTGCTCACAACTGCTCACACATGCTCACACCCGACCACATATATGCTCACACCTGCTCACAACTGTTCACAACTGTTCACATGTGCTCGTATATGCTCACACCTGCTCGTAGATGTGCACACAAGCCCAACACTGCATGGAGCTTAAGCATGGCGAGCTGTTCATGTGTATTCACACCCGCGACTACTCCACAGCGGGTAGTTCGGCCGTCCACCGCCGGGGGGCGACACAAGGTGATGGTGGTAATGATGATGCGAGGCGTCCCGATGAGTGCCGGTAAAACACGCCTATTATCGCCAGGTGCAAATTACTATTTGGAGCTTGGCTTGCGTCTGCCTGGAGGATGCGCACTGTGTGTTGGTGTGGGTGGCGACCTAGGTTGGAGTGGGGAGTTTTGATATCTGTTTTGATTTGTTGCGAACTGTTCGTGGAATGCTGACCGGGCGGGACAGTCAAGTGTGTACGGCGTCAGGTTGTAAAATATTCCAATATTCGGCACTGATCGGTGTACTCGGTCAGGTGCATCTATCTATGTATATATATATATATATATATATTTATAGTTAGTATATTTATATACGTGTATATATATTGTTTACCTCGGTACTCCGCCTCTAGCTACTCGTAGTCCAGGGAGAAGGTAGCACCACCGGGTCCAGCAATTAGCATAATCTACTCACAACGGGAGGATGTTTGTTGAGTAGCTCCGGCAGTTTTCTACATTAACTACTAAACCAACCAGGTTAGTATCGTTTTGGAATGGATTTGTTGGTATAGTTCATGATAGCATACACATACTTCAAATTTGTAAAACTTTTTATGGAATATTAACTGAGTTACAGTTTAATTATTATGTGTCGTAACTTCGTTAGAACAATGCCACCATTTTTCTTTGAGTTGCTGCCCATCACTGAAGGGAGAGATGTTTGGCAGGAGCCATTTACATTGATAGGATTTATTCCTGGGTTTCTTCGAGATTCCCCAATTGTTGATTAGGCGTACCTCCGAGTTCCGTAGTATTTACTATATATATGGGTTGGTGGTCCCTGAGTGGGATGTAAATAGACACAGTGGTGCTGGCAGGTCTGGGTGTGATTGCACT
The DNA here is from genome assembly GCA_030323885.1 of Branchipolynoe longqiensis. Lineage (NCBI taxonomy): Eukaryota > Metazoa > Annelida > Polychaeta > Phyllodocida > Polynoidae > Branchipolynoe > Branchipolynoe longqiensis. The sequence continues at coordinate 73,751,409 of CM059194.1, read as the reverse complement.
CAGGGCCTAGCCCTTCTGCTGGGGTAGGGGTCACCGCACTCAAAAGGTCAAGGTTGGTGGTGGCCAAGGGGCCATACAGCTGGTGGTGGTGGGCAGACCACTGGTATCCATAGACACCAGGAATGCTGGATTCCTATTGGTGAGACCAGGAATGCTCGATTCCCATTGGTGGAAGGAGGTGGTATGATACTCTACCAAGAACCCATGTAACTATATAACAATAAACCACAGGGCTGGACTATCTCTCTTACACTTTACTCTCTTCCTTTCTCTTTGACTGTATTGTTTTCCTCAGAGCCTACGTACACATCCGCAGATCCGAGCATTAGACTCTACAAACTGGTGACCACGATGAGACGGTAGTTTCTACAAACTGATGGTGCGACTTTCTGACGGGGTTCTCACATGGCGGATCTCTGGTGTTGTCTCATTGAGATACATGGCCCTCAGTACCATGACACAGGGGAATGTATATAATAAGTATTGTGCTTCTTTCATTCTCCTCTTTTTCATCCACTGTAATTAAGTTTCATGGAAATTGTAACTATAGGCGTATATGATGAGGATGTTGAAATAAACTTTATTGAATGGAATTGAATTCCCAAGTCAGTCACATTATGTTGATATCGCAACAACATATCCGTTTATTATCCTAGTAATACCTAGTGACCACGAGACAAGGTAACGATGGACAAGTCTTAATTTTTGTAAGTTTTCAGACGGGAATCGAACCCAATATCTCCCGTACTGGTAGCAAATGCCCCATACATCCATCCTGACCATTCTCTATTAATTAATTCTTTGAGTTAAGGTCGTTTTCCCCGACGCGTGTTCAGTGCCGTAACCTGCAGCCCGAGCAGTAGACGCTCTATCCACTGAGCCATCCCGCCCGGTCGCCTAATGGCAACCGACCTTCTAGAGCATTGCGCGCCGTCCCGCTCCTATGTGCGGCATACTTTGCAAATCTTCCTCGGCCGTTCATTTGTGGCTGGCAGCTCTTCCGCATGAGAATCTAGTTGCAAAACGTGTCGCTAGGGGGCCCGATGGCGCTCTAATCAGAGGTGCGCGCGGCGGTAATGGGCGGCGGGACTTCCGGTGTCAGACACGCAAATGAATACTGATAACCGTGACGTCGCCATGCGCTGGTGTTGGTGGTGGTGGTGGTGGGGGGGGGGGGAGATGAGGGCGGGGGTATGTGGGGGTGAGTGGGAGGAGGGGGTAAGAGGGAGGACGGGGGAGTGGGAGGAGGGGTGGGAAGGGGTGGGCGTTGAGGAGGGTCCGGAGTGGGGGCTGGGGGTCGGCTCAGTCAGAGTGGTGGCTAGACAGGAGAGCCTCCTTCCCCATCACGTGTTCCCTCCTTCCTTTCATTTCCTCCCTCCATTCCATTCAGCTCCCCGAAACCTCCTCTCTCCAGTTACCAAAGTGTGTCCTTCCTTCTTTGCCCTGTCCTTTCAGCTGTCACTTTCCCCTCCCCATTCCCCTCCCATTCCCTTCTATTTCCCTTCCAATTCCCTTCCAATTCCCCCATCCCCCTTTTCCCCCTGTTCTCTCCCCTTCCACTTCATCTCCTCTGCTTCCCCCTTCCTTTGTCTCCCCCCCCCCCGCCTCTCTCCCATTCCCTTTCCTCTACCCCCATATTCCTTCACTCCCCCCCCCCCCCCACCACCACCACCCTCGCACCCTGGCGTCTGTGGAAGGACGCGTGCGCATGTCCCTTAAACTACCCCGCATGTTCGCGGCCAGTTCTTACCAGTGGTGTCAGTTTTCTGTTCTGTGTCTCACGGAATGATAACCTCCCCGACATTTCTATACCTGCAGCATGATTCAACCTGTATCTGCCTTCCGGTGACAACGACTGAACGCAAAGCGTCAGACCCCCAAATAAAGAACTTTGGTGATCGTCCTTTTGAAATAAAAATCAGGGTCGAGGGGGCGGTTTATAATTTTATTTTATATTTTGGATGTCGATTTAATACGTAACCAGACGCGATGGCCGAATGAGTTGAGCGTCCACCTCCCGTTCTGCTAGGTCGTGGAACTCTACCTCTTGGGTTCGAACCCTGGCCGGGTGAAACCAATAACTTAAAAATCGATACGAAAGTTGAATTGCTGGTAGCCCCACACATTTCTAACAGTTAAAAACACACAACAATTTTTTTTTTTAAATCAGGGGCGGGCGATTTTTCAGGCACTGGCGGAGACAATCGCCATTTTTTTAATTTGGCCTAATGACGGGTTTCACCCGCGCCGACTGTGCCCGATTTAGTACCCATCCGACAGTGGTGGGTGAGAGTTAAAAGAGACATCCGACTCACTACCACGAAGGTAACCATGCCAAAAGTAGCCAGATAGCACACCACACAGCTACGTACAAGCCTATGATATGTAAATAGGAGTAGGCTAGTCTAGTAGTAAGAGTAGAAAAAATAAAACACATATATGCCAAGAAAATCCAAAAAAATTAACATCGATTACTAACCAGACCAACCAACTATCTATCTGCTGCTGAAATGCAGGCAATCAAACCTTATCAGGAGCTACTGTATGATAAGATAACACCGACACTACAGCTGGCCAGCATTGAAAACAAGCCTGAATACCCAGGCTTATATGCTATGGACAGTATAAATACAGCCTCAATGAAAAAAAAGAGAGAAAAAAGAAAAAGACAAAAAAAGAGACTGCGCAGACTGTGGGGCGCATACCGGCCCGACTGCTTTAATTAGGCCAACTGTCCTCATCCTGTTGGAGGTTGTAACCAACTAGGATTAAATCCACGACTAATCTACTTTGGCCGGGATAATTAACCTTTGCTGGGACGCAGATATTTGTCCTTGCCCACAAACTAAAAAAAAAGAAAGAAATTTAATCCAGATTTTTAATGTGTCATGTTGTTGTAAAAAGGGGAAGCTAGACTGCTAGACTGGAACTCGAACCTGCAAACCAACTAGCACTAACCTATAATTTTGGAGCAGGTTCACTTCCTCTGCGGGAGGTCATGGGTTCGACTACCGGCCGAGCCAACCAAAAGCCTTAGAAAATTGATACCTGTCACTACCTAGCGTGGCGCTTGGCATTCCTAGGATAGGCTGAGAAGAGGTGGAATGAGGAAGACCAAGTGTCCGCGAGTTCCATTTCCCCTGCTTAATCAAGGAATGTATGAAGAATGAAAAGAGGTGAGAATAGACATTTTCCATGGCGCATGTGCACTGAGCTGCGACCCAAAATACCCATTCTTGCCATCGCCACCAGAGGGCAGATTGGTGGTGGAAATCCTCTATATGACATGCACAATCAACTGTCACGCAACCTAGACACTCACTTCCCACCTACAAGTCGAGTACATCAATCGTGGGCATGCTTGTTGAGTTTGGCTTGAATCACTGATACTATGAACCGAAAAGTTGCCAGACGGGATGGCTGAATGAGTTGACCGCCCGTCTCCCGTGTTGGTAGATCGTCGGATTCGAACCCACGGGTTCGAACCCTGGTCGAGTCAAACCAATGACGTACAAATTTCTACCCAGGCGCTCGGCATTAATAAAGATAGGGCAAGGACTGGTTGACTCAATGTCAGGATTATATGACTTAGTGGGAGATCAGGTCATTGTGCTGGTGACCTGGTCTCCCAGTGAGGCAGCACTATAAAGTCGCAATGAGTGCGCACTGTCACAAGTCGGTACCCGTCCTGATATGACCTTATATATTGCCAGGACGTAAAACTCCAACAACCAACCACCTTAAACTGAAAATGTTCTGGTTTATTAGTTTAGTAAGGCTCGGGGTGGGTGATCGGGGACGAGAGGTTATCACACCACATGCAGAGTTAGTAGGATACCATGTGAAGAAAACTTGATTTGGGTCATCTAGCATTGATTAAATAATGTTTTGGTCGTGTTAGTGGACCTTTAAGTGATGAGGTAGCACGAAGCTGGTGGTTCGAGGTTGCGCGGCGGCATGGACTATGGCAATGTGCAGGATCAGGTGTTGCAGTGTGCGGTGCGGTGGTGTCGGGCAGTGTGCACCCGACAGGTGAGGTTGGCTCGCGGCGCTGTGTTAGGTGGACGTGGACACGTGACACTTGAGGGACCTCCGGTGCAGCCTGGTGGCGGACAGAGTGGGTGGAACCCGAGCTCTCAAGCTAAGATTCCATATATATATGCAGTATGCGGGATGCGGGATGCGGTATGCGAATGCGACAACAATGGAAACGCATGTAAACACATAGTAGTGCTTCCATATGTCCAAACGTGATTGCGAATGCGAATGCGAATGCGAATGCGGCAAGTGGATCGACCCATGGACCGATCGGTGTGAATATGGATGCAAATGCGAAAGCTTTCCCAGTTGCCATAGGAAACAAAAGGAACGTGGACTTTCCTTCACAAATTAGTAGAAAGAAAGATTGAAAATCGCATCGGTATCTATGCTGCATGCCGCATTCGGATATCACATGCCGCATGCCACATACTGTGTATATGGAATCTTAGCTTCAGCCGGCAGCGGGGTGGACTCACCTACAGCGTCCGCACACAGCCACATGTATATGGGTTATTCTCTAACTGGGCACCACATATTTGGTTTCCACTTTACGATGCTGATAATTAAGTCTTCCTTTTATTGATAGCAAGTCAAATAATTATTGTTGCCTCTGTGTATTAAGTATGTTAGCAATACTAAATATTGTTAATCAATTATACACAATATATCAAAGGCATACTTGTATGCTTTTGTGGTAAAGTGAAAATGTTAAAATTTACACATCAACACAATTTTTTCGATTTGTCTTTTTTCGATTTTTGTTCTTGTTAGACATAACCGTGTTTGCTTAACTGTAATCAGTCGAATCTTGTTTGACTTTGTTGTGTATGCAAAAATGATGTTCAGGATGTGTCTTTGATCTCCATGTTAAAGGAGTGATATTAACATATTGCTCAATTTGTATAAGATCTAAATAAAAAAGTGAAATAGTTTGTTTCCCAACTTTAACATATGCACAACGTGCATACCTTCATAGTATAGGAACATTAATTCTACTGTTATTTAGAATGTATTTTTTTTTGCTATTATTTGGAAGGTTTCAATTTTTGGTTTCCATGGCACACTTTAGTGCCAAGTCTCAGAGAATGACCGATATACGATGTGGTTATTGATACAGGATGGCTGAATCAGTTGAGCACCCTCTGATGGGATTCCAACCTCAGGTTTGAACCCTGACCGAGTAAAACCGATGACTTACAAATAGATACGTGTAGCTATCTAGAATGGAGCTATGAGTAGTAGGGTATTGAGGGAGAGAAATTGTCTGCGTATGTAAGTGTACATGGTCACGCCATCAAGGCTGTGCTAAATCGAGGGCGGTCAGCCATATCGAGTTACAACTGTTATGTTTTGTGGTTGGCGAATTCAGACACAGTCAAAACGCGCTCTTTAGGGTATTGGCAAAATACAGTAGTCCTAATGGTCATTCTAATATTGCTATCTAAATAGAAATTAGACCATTGAAAAACGGCGCATTATGTACCTTTAACTAGCTCAGGGTGTGACGTCAGTTTGGGAGGCGGTGTTGAGGCAGTGAGTGACACATGAGAAGAGCTATCGGTATTACTATTAGTGAGTGGAGTTTTACATACTAGCAACATCTAGTCCGATAGCAGATATATCGAATACCAGCTCACTCATGGCAGGCGTTATAGTGCTGGCTCATTGGGATACGGTTCGGCCATCACCAGTTGGCTTGATATTACAGGCATGAAAGATCTCCGCATTGGCGCAGATTTCCGGGATTTTTCAATCCCGCAGCACCATCAGCGTAGAGCTATACTAATACGTGGTGCAGACGCCGCAGCACTAGCAGCGTATACCACTAATAAATGCTCCAAATGCTGCAGCACTATCAGCATATACTACTTCTATAAATGCTTCAAACGGCGCAGCACTATCAGCATATACCAATATATACGAAACACAACTTCCGGAAATATTCCACGATTCCCTGACAGTGTTAAACCTATGGGAGAATATCAGCATTTCCGCTTTTTACCCCGGAGACCACTTTCATCCCTGATACTACCCCTGTGGTTAGGGGAGGGTCTGTCTCCCACATTGGGCTGGAGATTTAACCTGCCCTAACTCGGCCTGTTTGTTAGTGAAGGAGTCGATGAGTCAGCATAATTGGCAAATAGGCCACATGTGGCATCTACCATTCTCTTAGTTGGATCGGAGACCACTTTCATCCCTGATACTACCCCTGTGGTTAGAGGAGGGTCTGTCTCCCACATTGGGCTGGGGATTTAACCTGCCCTAACTCGGCCTGTTTGTTAGTGAAGGAGCCGCTAAGTCGATGAGTCAGCATAATCGGCAAATAGGCCACATGTGGCATCTACCATTCTCTTAGTTGGATCAAACCTGGGTATTAATTCTGCAAGAGAAGCAGGGAAATAAGAGGAGCAGACAATGAGAGGCCATACTGTACAGAAATTCACTTGGAACATTCGATATGAAGGCATTCGGCCCGAGCGGGGGGCTTCCTGCACCCGAGTCCTCAAAGGAGGCGGGAATAATGACTTCTGGGCAAATTAGTTCCGCTATTGTTCGCGCTGTCGGATATTAGGGCACATGGCCATGTGAGCTCTCCTTCCAAATATCGCGAATAGACAGATTTCTATGCCTGGGTGTATGTTACTTTATGGAAATCCTGTTTGGCGATTTCTTATATCTGTTGGGGAGTGGGACGTAGCTCAGGCGGTAGCGTGTCTACCTGTGAAGGTTTGGGTCATGCTATCGATCCTGCTTAGTGGACACATTTGCAGTTTGGGATATTTGCTGGTTCTTTAATTGTACTTGTCGACTTGGTGGAGCGGGACGTAGCTCAGACAGTAGAGTCCACCTATGAAGTTGTGGGTCATTCGATAAAGCCTGTTCAGTGGACCCATTTGCAGTTTGGGCTATTTTCTGTTCCAACCAGTGGTCCACATCTGCTTCATCAAAGGATGTGGTATGTGCTGTCCTGTCTGTGGGAAAGTGCATATAAAAGGCCCCTTGCTGCTTATCAGAAAGAGTAGCCTATTTGAGGGTAGGAGGTTTCCTTTGACGAAATATGTCAGAATGACCATATGTTTGATGTCCAATAGCTGATGATAAAAATCAATGCGCTCTAGAGGCGTCGTTATTTTTTGTTAAATAAAACAAACTTTCCTTTTTTCTTATCTTTGTTCTTATCATCATCATCGTCATCATCATCATCAGCAGCAGCAGCACTACTATAGGTTGTTGTTAGTGTTCCAAAGATGTTATTGATATGAATAGTACTTACTGATACAGTAGATTCGAACCTTAGTTTCTAACCCTTGCTGAATAAAACCTATAACTTACAAATAGATACTTCTAGCTATCTAGACTGGTGTTCGGCATTACTATGATGGAACTAGGACTAGGAGTACTGTATCGGGGAGAGCAATAAATTCTCCACAGTTTATATTGACCCTGCTTCATCAATTTAAGTATTTTGTTCTATATAAATAGAGCTTTAATCATTATAAAGGTGGACATGTTTCCTGAGGCAGATGGCCGTGCTGCATTGTTGGTGTGAGGTCAGGTTCATTCTCATTGATATCACTATGTAGTTTCCTACAGGCTGCACACGGCCTGCAGATATCCTACCTGAGGAGAGTGGCCTCGTTCTGGGTGCAGAGCGCCTTTGTGGATTGGCGGTTGATATTGGTAAAGTGATGCGGCCATGTCACTTTACTGATGTGCACGGCCTGCTGTGTGACCTGGCGGTCCAGTGACAGCGTCCTGAGAGTTGTGGCGTAGCGGCTAGGTGAGAGTGTCTGCATACCTGCAATATTGGCCATGCTTTGCAAAGGGGTTTGGGAGAAGGATCTCTTGAAAAGGGGCATAGCCGGCACAGCTGGTTGGTTGTTTGTTGGAGTTTGACCTCCTGGCAACATCTAAGGTCATATCAGGACGGGTACCCACTTGTGACAGTGCGCACTGACGGCGACTTTAGAGTGCTGCCTCACTGGGAAATCAGGCCACTGGCACCATGACCCACTATCCAGTCAGTTTATCCAGACACTGAGGTAATCAGTCCTTGCCCTATCCTATTAATGCTGAGTGCCAGGCTAGGAAGCGGGAAGTACCAATTTTGTAAGTCATTGGTTTGACTTGACCGGGAATCGAACTCCCGACCTTCTGCACAGGAAGCCTGCACTCTACCGATTCGACCACCGCGTTCGGTCGTCGGCATAGCACTGCCAGACAACCAGACAGTCCTTACCACCATAGCACTGCCACACAACCAGACAGTCCTCACCACTATAGTACTGAAACACAACCAGACAGTCCTCACCACCATAGCACTGCTACGCAACCAGACAGTACTCAGCACCATAGAACTGCCACACAACCAGACAGTCCTCACCACCATCGAACTGACACACAACCAGACAGTCCTCGCCACCATAGCACTGCCACACAACCACACAGTCCTCACCACCATAGCACTGTCACACAACCAGACAGTCCTCACCACCATAGCACTGCCACACAACCACACAGTCCTCACCACCATAGCACTGCCACACAACCAGACAGTCCTCCCCACCATAGCACTGCCACACAACCAGACAGTCCTCACCACGCTAGCACTGCCACACAACCAGACAGTCCTCACCACCGTAGCACTGCCACAGAACCAGACAGTCCTCACCACCATAGCACTGCCACACAACCAGACAGTCCTCACCACCATAGCACTGCCACACAACCAGACAGTCCTCACCACCGTAGCACTGCCACACAACCAGACAGTCCTCACCACCATAGCACTGCCACACAACCAGACAGTCCTCACCACCACAGCACTGCCACACTACCAGACAGTCCTCACCACCATAGCACTGCCACACAACCAGACAGTCCTCACCACCATAGCACTGCCACATGACCAGACAGTCCTCACCACCATAGCACTGAAACCCAACCACACAGTCCTCACCACCATAACACTGCCACACAACCAGGCGCCATTTAAAGAGATAACCATCTCTCCGTCCCTGGTCGACTTCTAACTCCATTACTGTCACAGCTGTCAGTAATGTGACAGTAGCTTGCTGACATTAAGAGTCAACAGACTAATTGTCAGTGAAAATGACTCGCATGTTCGCCTCCTTTAGTGTGAGCAGACGACAATTTCCAGACCTGCACGGCCGGTGCCCTCGTAGATCTATACGACATGTGCCGGGCATATAATGATTGCACTGGTGTCAGGATTCATAAGCAATAAGTAACCGGCACGTGGGGAACTGGGTGGGTATATTTCAGGCAGACTTAGGACTGCGCCGCTATCCGAGCTGTCTGATAGCTATCTACTTATACCCGCAATGTACTTGAGAATATCTGCAAGTCCTTTGGGCTGTGTATCACAAATTTAGTTTCTGTCTTCACATATATCTGTCAGCCAAGCCCCAGAGAAAGCAACAACTGCAACAAGAACAAACGCTCAACTAAGTTGCACATTTTCTGAAAGAAAAAGTTGTTGACGTCCAATAAACCTATGATGAACATCGATGTGCTCTAAAGGCGTCTTCTGTCAGGATGGATGTTGACAGCTCTGTGTGCATTGCTAATATCTACTCTAGTTAAATAGTCCCCTGGGGTTTGTAACTCAGTTACCAGGTTACATTCTCAATCGAATTATAACCGAATTTAAGACAACATTTATTTGTTTGGTCATTAACATAGAAAGCTGATGGGTTTGAGCAGTCTACAATCGCCCAATAGTCATCGTGCCCCTTAGGTACACAGACAAGTGGATGGACACAAAGGTATGGTTCATCCACTATTGTTAGCATATCATTGTCGAACTCTTTTAGAATCTTTTTTGATGTTTCCTTACCAACTTTTGCTTGTTATTGACTTCTGATTTTCTAACACGAACACACTTGGGCCACCACGTGTCCTTGCTGTGTTTGGGCTAAAACTGTGCTTCCATACCAATGGTGTTCTGATATAGCCACACAATCAAAATGAGACACACAATAATTATTCACACATGGCACAGTTTGCCAATCACAGCAGTACTGAAAGCAGGGACCTATTGTGTGTGTTGTTGTTTTACTTCCTAGCAACATATAAGTTCATATCAGGACGGAGGGACTGACAAGCCGGCGTCATTCTAAGGCGCAGTAAAATCACACTGTAACCTATTTACGGCCAGATTAACCGTTTTGAAAAATGTCACTTACCAGATAGAAATCCAATAATCAGAGGAGTTTTGTGAATAGATCAAAAAGAAATCATCAGGTTATTCAATACTCTGGTAACCTATTGAATAACATGGGTTACAAAAGGGACAGTCGGCATGACTTTACACTTTAGCGCCTCGTTCTGTTAGCTGTTCATGACAGCCATTGCCAGTTAATCGGGGACTGATGTCCACGCCCTGGCCACCACGCCCTGCCCCGCCCCGCCCCGCCCCGCCCCGCCCCGCCCCGCCCCGCCCCGCCCCGCCCCGCCCCGCCCGCCGCCCGCCCGCCCCCGCTCTCTTTCCCACCCTGACCACTCCGCCCCGCTCTAACCAATTCGCACCGACCCGACTCTCTCCGCCCCGCCCCGCTCCGTCCCGCCCCACCCCGCCCCGCCCCGCCCCGCCCCGCCCCGCCCCGCCCCGCCCCGCCCCGCCCGCCCCGCCCGCCCCGCCCCGCGCTCTCTTTCCCACCCTGACCACTCCGCCCCGCTCTAACCAATTCGCACCGACCCGACCCTCTCCGCCCCGACCCTCTCCGCCCCGCCCCGCCCCGTCCCGACCCGCCTCTCCCCGCCCCGCCCTCTCTTTCCCCTGCTGACCACTCCTCCCCGCTCTCACCAATTCACACCGCCCCGACCCTCGCTGCCCCCCCGCCCCCCCTGCCCCGCCCCACCCTATCTGTCCCACCCTGGAAGTGAATCAGTATCTAAGTTAGATATGTAAAATCAAATCTAGATAATTTGTTTGGTTTTGAAAATTTAATATTTCATCAGACTATGCAGCTTTAAGCCTACTCATTTCCTAGTTCTACATATGTCATTAACCACAGGATATAAATAAAAATATGAATAAAATAAGTAAAACTAACTCTGGCTATGGCTCTAACAGTAATCTGAATGCCGAAAGTTGTATAAATCTAAATGCACATGGCATAAGATGCGCTGATTATATTGATGTAAATGCAATGCTGGATAAAAGATTAACATCTTAATTTATTACATATATTTTTTAGTTGGTATTCTATGTTTCAAAGAAGAGCTGAGATGAGCCGAAATGAGCACATTTCATTGCTGCACCGAGGGTATTAGCACTAGCCATGTGCTTCTCACGGGTTTGTTTTTCTTCCACGCATCCCACAATGCACCACGCCGCTGGAATGGCGACGTAGTCTATTCACGGTCTGGTTGACCGCCGAAGACAGGGCTGAGTGGCCAGGAGAGACCGATCGGGGCCGGTGTGAAAAGCCGGGGCTGGGTGAGACAGGTCGGTGGCGGGTGGGGCCGGCCGGAAGGGAGGTTACTACCAGCAGGGGGCGGGTGTGAGGGATTGGGGATGGGGGTGGGGAACGGGGGTGCATCTGGGGGACTGGGCTCGGGTGGGGGGGGGGTGGGGACTGGGGGGGGGACTCCAAGAGAGTGTGTGGGACTGGAGGCGGGTGGGGGGGAATGGGGGCAGGTGTGGGGGACTGGGGGCGAGTGTGTGTGGCCGATGTGGGGGACTGGGGCGGGTGTGGGGGACTACAGGAGGGTGTGTGGGACTGGGGGCGGGTGTGGGGGACTGGGGGCGGGTGTGGGGGAATGGGGGCGGGTATGGGGAATGGGGGCGGGTGTGGGGGAATGGGGGCGGGTGTGGGGGACTGGGGGCGGTGTGGGGGACTGGGGCGGGTGTGGGGGACTGGGGGCGGGTGTGGGGGACTGGGGGCGGTGTGGGGGACTGGGGGCGGGTGTGGGGGACTGGGGGCGGGTGTGGGGGACTGGGGGCGGGTGTGGGGGAATGGGGCGGTGTGTGGGGGAATTGGGGGCGGGTGTGGGGGACTGGGGGCAGGTGTGTGGGACTGGGGACGGGTGTGGGGGGCGGGTGTGTGGGGCTGTGGGCGCGTGTGACGGACTACAGGACGGTGTGGGGGAACTGAAGGGGGTGTCTGTGGAGGAATTGGGGCAGGTGTGGGGGGACCGAGTGCGAGTGTGGGGAACTGCAGGAGTGTGTGGGGGGACTGGGGACGGTTGTGGGGGACTGTGGGCGGGTGTGGGTGACTGGGGGCGGGTGGGAGAGGCAGGGGTGAGCAGCTCGGGACCTAGTCAATAAGCTATATATGATAAATCAGCGCCCGTCTCCAGGGCCTGGCGCGGGCCGCTATTAGGGTTGACCGGCCTCACCTCGCCCTGCACCCCCGCCCGCATTCCGCCCTGCCACCGGCACCTTGCCGCCTGCCCACACCCTGCCCTGCCCCCGGCCCACACCCCGCCCTGACCCAGGCCCCACCCCGCCCTGCCCTCGGCCCACATCCCGCCCTGCCCCCGGCCCACACCCCGCCCTGACCCAGGCCCCACCCCGCCCTGCCCTCCCGGCCCACATCCCCGCATGCCCCCGGCCCACACCCCGCCCTGTCCCGCCCCCTTCCCCGCTCTCCCCTGCCCCCGCCTCCGCCACACTCCGCCGCTTTCTTCTTTGCTCCCGTTTCTCTGAATGGAGACTGTTGCGGCAGACGGATCGTCTGGCTCTGACCCCGGGCATGACATGGCGCCGACCGGGGCACGCCGAGGTGGCAACTGGGGGAGCCGGGGGTGTGGGGCGAGGTGGGATGGGAGGGGGGAGGAGGAGGGAGCAGAGGGAGATGGTGGGAGGAGGGAAGGAGGAGGAGAGGAGGGGAGAGGAGGGGGAGGAGGGAAGAGGGGGGGAGAGGAGGGGGAGTGGGAGGAGGGGAGAGGAGGCCGAGGAGGGGAGGAGGAGGAGGAGGTGAGGGGGAGGAGGAGGGGGAGGAGGAGAGGAGGGGGAGCAGCTCGGGCTCCAACAAGCTTCTGCCATTAGGACAATACAAGGGGCCCGGATGAAGGCTGGGGGGGGGGGGGGATGAAGATGATAGGACATATGAGTGACTGTTTGGAGTTTTACGTTCTAGTAAAATCTCAGTTCAAATGAGTTGTGGCAGTTCGCCTTCTTGGCTTCATACTGCTGGGATTCCACTTGGATTCCATGTCGCCGTCTTGCACCAATATGTGCTATTCCACTCATTCATATATCCCGACTAACCAGTCGTTGCCGTTTTCTATTAACCCTGGTGAGATGCCGGTAAGGTGCTGTTCTTATTCGTGTTCACTTTAGACATTGATTATGACGCACATTCTGATGCGGTGCGGATGAGTGCTGCATTCAACCTACTGTTTAGGTCTGGTATGGTCAGGACGCTGCCTGCCTCTACGCTCAGTACCCACCTGGCCAAATATAAACAAAAATGATGATCGTCTCCGCCCGTGCCTGAAAAATCGCGTGACCCTGAATTCATTTTTATTTTGTATTTGTTCAAAAACTGTTAGATGGAGAGGGTGGATGGAGTGAGAAATGGTGGGGGGTGAAGAAGGGGGGATGGTCAGGGCAGTGGGAGGAATATATAATAGAAAGGAATGGAGAAAGATTTGAGTGGCGATAGGGAGGGAACTGGGAAGGTGATGGAGCAGGTTCGAGAATGGAGGGAAAAAATATCAAATAAAAATAAAAATTGCCCGCCTGACCCTGTTTTTTTATTTCAAAAGGATGATCACAAACTTGTTTTTCTTTTTATTTGGCCTTACTACCACATTACACGGATGAATCCGGCTACCTGAACTGAATTGCCATATTTGTCATCTCTTCTTATTACCTCACATATTTAAGGTAGGGTCTGTTACTCTACATAATAACCACCTGTAATCCAAATCAAATACCCTCTCCACTCTTCTGTCATGTAATTAGATACATGGCTGGTGGGTGTCGATGATACAGTATCACTGACACCCTCTCCACTCTTCTGTCATGTAATTAAATACATGGCTGGTGGGTGAGTGTAGATGATTTACAGTATCATGATACCCTCTCCACTCTTTTGTCATGTAATTACATACATGGCTGGTGGGTGTAGATGATACAGTATCACTGATACCCTCTCCACTCTTCTGTCATGTAATTAAATACATGGCTGGTGGGTGTAGATGATACAGTATCACTGATACCCTCTCCAGTCTTCTGTCATGTAATTACATACATGGCTGGTGGGTGTAGATGATACAGTATCACTGATACCCTCTCCACTCTTCTGTCATGTAATTAAATACATGGCTGGTGGGTGTAGATGATACAGTATCACTGATACCTCTCCACTTTCTGTCATGTAATTAAATACATGGTGGTGGGTGTAGATGATACAGTATCCTGATACCTCTCCGTCTTCGTCATGTAAGTACATACTGGCTGGGGGGTAGTGATACAGTATCACTGATACCCTCTCCACTCTTCTGTCAGGTAATTAAATACATGGCTGGTGGGTGTAGATGATAGTATCACTGACACCCTCTCCACTCTTCTGTCAGGTAATTAAATACATGGCTGGTGGGTGTAGATGATACAGTATCACTGACACCCTCTCCACTCTTCTGTCATGTAATTACATACATGGCTGGTGGGTGTAGATGATACAGTATCACTGATATGGGGTGATACACATTTGGCGTGTTCCATGGGGCAAGACAACACGACCCGGGGTTCTCATGGCACCTGTTGATGGCGTTCAGTCCCTTCTCCCGTCTTGAATACCTTATCGACTGATGGTATCATCTTCACACCTCATCTGTGTTGGTTTACTTATCACCCAATTGTATCATCTTCTTGACTCATCTGTGTTATTTTACTTATCACCCAATTGTATCATCTTCATGCCTCATCTGTGTCGTTATACTTATCGCCTGATGGTATCATCTTCATGTCTAATCTGTGTTGGTTTACTTATCACCCAATTATATCATCTTCATGTCTCATCTGTGTACTTTTACGTATCACCCAATTATATCATCTGTAGGCCTCATCTGTGTTGTTTTACTTATCGTTTGTATGACATCATCTTATCATGCATTCCTAACGGCAGTAGTGCCATTTGGCCGCACTATTTTACTACGCCATAAGTTCGAACTGTGCTACGCTCATTACCATATCCATGTTTGCTAACTAAGCAGCCCTCTGTTTGCTTTAAGTTTAACACCGCTACCTGTGGCATCGTAACGTGTATGTGTGATGAATGAATTAAGTCAAAAGCATCGGCCTGGGCCGCGTTCAGGCGCCCGTGACGTCAGGCTAGTCTGAACAACAATAGCACTTGGTCGCCTCGAAAATGGCCGCCCCCATAGGCGGCGGCCATTTGCAATCGAAATGCTGCGCTCTGATTGGATGAAACCACTGCATGCGGCGGCCATTTTCGAGGCGCTTTTTGTCTCCAACCTGAAAAGGGAGGCGTCTCCGAGACGTCTCCGAGACGCACCCTGAACGGAAATAGGCCAAAAAGCATCGCCGAGACGTCGCCGAGGCGCCTCCGAGATGGACCCTGAACGCAGCCCAGGTATGACGGCGTGTAATTTATGGGGTTTGACCACCATTTACCATACAGGACTGAAGCCGCCTGCTCCATGGGTTCGTCTGAAGCCGGCCTGGTGTGCGTTCAACTGAACTACCGTCACGAGTCTGAGTGGGAATGGTCCGGATGGACAGTCCGGGCACCGGCTTCTGTTGTGGTTTTCTCTGATGGCAAGTGGCACGACTGGGCAGGTCGGGAGGGGGAGGGGATTGATCCGGGGCACAGTGGGGTGAGGCCGGGGCCGATTATCCACGGTGGGAGCAGGGCGCGTGAAGTAAGTGGGTGTGGCCGGGAGGGCAGTGTGAGAACTTGAGAAGAAGGGCACTTACTGACAGTTCCCGGCAATCACTTAAGGTAATGGTGTTTGCTCATATTGGTTGTGTAATTTAAGTATTAATACATGTAACTAACTTACAAGTGCTGATACACTAGACGATGATCACTCTCTACCATGGCTTTTTTTTAGATGTGCATGTGTAACTACAGTTGGCTTTTAATACTTAAATAACGTGATAATCATAATGTTGTGGGAGGATTTGTTGTTTTTAATTATTTAGATAACATACAATCTGATAATGTGATTTGGTCTACAACAGAAATATCGCCAACACATAATTATCTTAATTTCGCGATTTTGGCGGTGGTTCATGTAATTTCCCGGCTTGTTTTTTAATCGACGATTAGTTAGTCATTCCCGGACGCACCCTTACTAACGCGCGGACCGGTGTGCGCCGGGTGTTGCGTGGTCCTCCCGATAGAGGGCGCGGGGTGCAATCCGGCGGCCCTATCTGACTCTCTCAGGGTGTGGCGCCAATCAATGGTGAAGTGAGGTGGTCACCCTGCAAGTTTGTAAGTATAACTCCGCCCCCCTCCCCCTCCCCCTTCCCCCTCCTTACCCCCTCCCCCTCCTTACTCCCCCCTTCCCTCCCTCCCCCCTCCTTCCCCCCTCCTCCCCTCCCTCCCCATCCCCCTTCATCCCCCCTTCTCTTCCACTTGCTATCCGGACCGCACTTCGTCCACACATCTCTCTATCTCCTCTCTGCTTTTCACTTTCTACTCTTACTCTGTCCGTGTCTTTGCCTCGCCAGCTGGTCACCATAGAGCAAATAGACACGGTCCTTTGACTCAACTCTCCTCATTTCTCTGTCCTATACTTTACCCTTTTTTTTCTCCCGGGCTTACTTCTCCCCCTGATCAAGGGAGTTATTTGATTGGGTGGGGCCCTTTACCTTATCGTTTCTCTCACTTTGTTCTTGTTGCTGGAACCGCTGGACCCACCTTTACCCGTCCCTTCCTCCTGAACCCTTGCTGCTGTTGACTGGATACAAGTGCTCTGCTACTGCCGGACGGGAGTGATTCGGGGCTGCCCCAACGATTCGTTGTTTTGATTGTTGTAAAGACATCCCAGCTTCTACAACTGCCCCACCAGAAGATTAATCTTCAACCAAAGATTGGACCGATTTATCGGTACCTCTCTATATTGCTGCAGTTCTGCAGCTGTTAACCGCCGTAAGGTTACAACCCCCCCTCCCCGAAGTCAGTCTTCTCTTCCATCTCCCTCTCTCCTCCCTCCCTCCCCCCTCCCCTCTCCCACATATCCGTTCACCCCCTACGCACTCACCCCCCGCCCAAACACACACATACACGCGCAACACTTCAATCTGCATTCCCATTCCTAAGTAGCCCCCGCCCCCACACACACACACTCGCCACTGCTCCCCTAACAAAGCGCCCAGTCGCGGGGGGAAAGGCGGCCCACAATGCTGTCTCCGGCGCCAATTTGCTTCGTAGAAAACACCTTCCCGGGTTTCTTAACGCGCTCTGCTCGTAACCGCTGAAGCAACTCACTCACCCCGGCACAGCCGCCTCCAGGGTCACGCCCCCCACTTCCCCCTCACCCCGCCCCGCCCCCCCGCCCCCCACACACACACACACTCACACCCGGGTATCATACTTAAGTCGGGCGGTAAATCCCGCCCGGCCCGAGAGCGCCTGGGGCCGACTGATTGCGTATTGTCGACCTGTTCGCTGGTGCGGAAACAGGGACTCAGCGAGAGGGGCCCGGGCGGGGGCCGGGCTAGGGCCGAGCATGGGCTGGGCGGGGGCGGGGCGGGGGCGGGCGGGGGCCGGGCATGAGCCGAGCGTTGGCCAGGCGGGGGCCGGGCGGGGGGCGGGCGGGTGCTGGGCGGGGGACGGGCGGGGGGCGGGCGGGGGCCGGGCATGAGCCGAGCGTTGGCCAGGCGGGGGCCGGGCGGGGGGCGGGCGGGTGCTGGGCGGGGGACGGGCGGGGACGAAGCTGTGGGTAGACCGGGACTAGGTGGGAGCATGTGAGGGTTTTCGGGGGTAGAGAGGAGGTGGGGGTTGGGAGGGGGTAGACTGGGGTCAGGCGGGGGTATGTGGAGGTGGGCGGGGTTGGGCGGGATATGTGGAGGCGGGCGGGGGAGGTGTGGGTGGGATAGGAGGGGCAGCCGGGAGGCGCTGATCGATGCGTGGCCGGTCGGCGAGTGGTTACCATAGAGACGGGCTCCGGTGTAGCGGTTTTGGGTCTCCGTGGGTTTACGCTCGACGCTGTCGCTTCTGCACAGCGGCTGGTTTGCTTGGTGTTTTTTTGTTGGGGGGGGGGGGGGCGGGGCTTTTACATTCTTTTAATTATTGTTCCATATTTCTCCGAGGGGGGGGGGGGGTACTTCTTTCTTTTTTTTACCATCTCGAGAGGGGGAGGAGGTCATTCTTGTTGTTTTCCCCTATCTCGCGAAGGGGAGGGGATTATTTTAATAATTCTTTTTATATCTCTGAGGGGGCGTACATTTATTTATCTTTTCATGGCTTGGTTTTGGGGTGGGGGTTATTTCCTACCTCTATTCACCAAGCGGCTGGCTTGGTTTTTGTGGGGGAGGAGGGGGGGGGGGCATTTTACATTCTTTTAATTATTGTTTCATATATCTTGGGGAGGGAGGGTACTTCTTCTTTTTTTTTTACTATCTCGGGAGGGGGAGGAGATTATTTTAATAATTCTTTTTGTATCTCTGAGAGGGGGGTAACCCTTGTTTATTTTTGTTCCTATCTCGGGGGGGGGGGTACTTTTATTTATCTTTTCTTTGCTGGGGGGATTACTTTAATCTTGCTTTTTGTATCTCTGCTATTTCCTACCACAGGAGGGGGGGAATTATTTATTCTCATTCTCAGAAGTTCTGTACCAATACTGTGACATCAGTACCACAACTCCGGAGGGGGAGGAGATTATTTTAATAATTCTCTTTGTATCTCTGAGAAGGGGGGGGGCAGTAATTGGTCTTGTTTATTTTTGTTCCTATCTCGGACGGGGGAGGGGATTATTTTAATAATTCTTTTTGTTATCTCTGAAGGCTGGGTGGGTGGTACTTTTATTTATCTGTTCTTAGCTGGGGGGGGGGGGGATTATACAAATAAGTTAATCAGAGCTCTGATTTACAAAGAAAGTGTCATGTCGAATGAACTCCCAACAGCATCTTTAAGACACATATCACATATTCATAACAGTGTGCAAAGAATCAAAATATATTTGCATCCTAACCCTAATACAAATAATCTTACCCAACCCTAATACAAATAAGTTAATCAGAGCTCCGATTTACAAAGGAAGTGTCATTTGGAATGAACTCCCAACAGCATCTTTAAGACCTATATATCGTGTGTAGGTCGTTCTCAGAAGTTGTGTACCAATACTGTGACATCAGCACCACAAAATTAAAATGATGTCAAAGTCCTATATACAAGCTTCCTCAATGTGAATGTCCTTTTGCATCTGAATAATTGAAAATAAACTTATTCTGACATTTTCACACGCAATAAATAGAATGGAAACGAATCTGACTCCAAAATCAAATATTTTCCACACAAAGCTTGACATTTTTAGGAAATTTCATATGCCACTTGCTTTATAAACAGTAGTAATAATAATTGGAAACCTCATTGATATGGTTTTGTGTAGACTACCTCAAGTAGACTACCTCAAGTGGTACAGTTCCTGAGAACGACCCATATTCATAACAATGTGCAATGCAACACATACCTCGGCACTGACAAAATATGTATTCTAATGATATAGAGTTAATTGAAAACACTCCCACACTCCTGTCATTGACAGTCGCGGCGGTTTTAATTCTTGGTGGGTTTAAATCCTACATTTTCACCCTACGCATGCGTCAAAATCAAACGGTGCTTTCTAACTCCAGTATCACCGTCAATAAGACCAAAATAACCAACAAAAAGCACAATTTCAATGAATATTCAACTACTTCTGATCAAATGCAGGCTATTATTATCATAAACTGTCTTACTCGATACTCTCAATCTGGCGAAAATGCCATTAGATTTTTATGCATGCGCAGGGTGAAAGCATAGAATTTAATCCTGCGGAGAATTAAAACCGCAACACCGGAATAAAGCCATGGCATTTCAACTCCTGCCTCCTCTGATTGTGGGTTGTATGCCGTTGCAAATGCTGTGTATCAATTGCTGCAATGAATAATACAGAGCTCATATTTATATATATAAATTATAAACAATTATGCCAAAAAGGCTTTAAAAAAACCGCTTGATTTCACAGTGACAAAGACAAAAATTCAACGTTCAAAGCACATATCAAATTGAAGATCAATCTTTTTGCTATAGAATCATTAAAAAAATAGACTGTTGGCCATGAAAGAAACAACCATTTTTTAAGTACATGCAAGTGGAAGCAGATGTTCACCAAAGAGTCCTAAGCCTCAGCCCTACAATCATCACCAGGGGCCCCAAATGACTCAGTGCAAGGTGTCTCTGTTCAAAGCTTCAGTCATAAAGACATGATGTCAGTGCATATTAACATAGTTTACATATGAACACACTATCCTTACGACTAAAACTTCCAACAGAGACACTGGCACACTTTTCGTGGAACCATTCTGTGCAATTATTGCATTGTATCATTTGTTGGCTCTGGCGATTGTAGGGGTGTTTACAATAACAATAGATGGCGACTACTTCACATCTGCCTGCTATCTTTGGTGACCGTTTGCTTCCACCCAGAAAAGAAGACATGGGGCCATTTACAAAGCATGTTATCAAATGCTCACACAATTTGCCCTGGTCTAATTTTATTTGGGTGGGATCATGTCCCTGGCACAGAGCCAGCATTTGCAATTGCATACAAACCACAATCAGAACCACCAGGCTGTCTCTGCACAGCTGGCCACTCGATCTTTATTTTAGATGCCTTCAACATTAAAAATGAGGCCACCTGGAAAGACAGTAGTGTGGTTACTGAGGAGGACAAAGAGTCAAATATTTTCATTTGTAATCATAAGCCAATGATTTTTATTTCCATTATGGTGAAGAATTTGTACCATGGCCTCATTCTCGTTGTGTGGCCAGCCTAGCTGTGCGATGCTTGTTGTCGCATACAGCCCTGACATATGCGGGAACTGTAACCGCAACAACCCCTGGACATGGTTGATAATGGCATCGTCTAGCCACTTATCGGTGGCGACCATATCTCGGGTGACAGTGACTGGATATTAGCGTATCTGTCTGGAGCGGTAACCACCTCAACCATCTCAACCTCGCTGTCTGTGGCTGCAAAGCTGACTTCAGCCAACTCAATGTTTGTGGCTGCAAAGGTGAACATACATAGATCTAACATGCTTCTAATTTAAATGTCTTATAATAAATAACATTGTGAAATCAAAAATCAAGGCATAGAATCGTTGCTGACCTCAGCCACCTCAACGTCTGTGGCTGCTAAGGTGAACATACATACATCTAACTTGCTTCTAATTTAAATGTCTTATAATAAAGAACATTGTGAAATCAAAAATCAAAGCACTCGGTATTGAATCATATTGAGCACATCTGTTGGTGACATTGGTCACTTCAGCGTCTAGCGGTCAGGTTATGTGTATTTCTTCATCCGGGTCTTCAAATCTTTTGAATCTGTCAACTAAGATTAAAATATATAGATCTAACACGCTAATAATTTAATATTACTCACTCAGTATGGAATTTGCAATGGAAGGGACCAAGTGCAGATGACTGCTTGGGAATGGCTTCAGTTGGCAGTACGTCACCTTCCTCTGCAGCTTGTCATTCCTTTTCATTTCTCCCAGTTCCACCCGCTGGCAGCTGCCAATGTTCAGTACCCTGCGATTAATATTATATATGCATAACAAACAAAATATACATGGAGCCTTTGACACAATTGTCTGACTTGCTAAATGTCAATGTTGAGTATCCTGCAATGCAATGAAAGACGTGTAAATAATTAATATTATATATGCATAATCCTGCAATGACTATGAAAGACATGTAATTAATTCATTAATATTATATACGCATAAGTACAAAAATATAAATGTAGCCTTTGACACAATTGTGTGTAACTTGATGAATGTCAATGTTGAGTATCCTGCAATGACAATGAAAGACATGTAATTAATTCATTAATATTATATATGCATAAGTGAAAAAAATATAAATGTAGCCTTTGACACAATTGTGTGTAACTTAATCAAATTAAAATTGAACTCCAAAAGATCTTTACTTGTTCTATCTATAACACCTATATTGGCCTGTCGACTTTGCATCCATCTTTCTGCCTTTCTGCCGACATACGTTCCTCATGTTTTCCTCAAGACTAGATCACCAGCGGAAAATGTGAATGTCTTCACACCCTTGTTGGACCGCTTCATGTAAGCAGCCTTCATCTTAGTCTGAGCTACATCCATGTTGTCCAGCACCTTAATATTCACATCATCCATGGCCGTCTTTCGATGGGAGACCATCTCCTCGAACATGATCACTGGTGGTTCAGATGGGGGAGAAGTGTCATCACCAACTGGATCCATCTCTAGAGGTGACCGTGGGTGACGGCTAAACATCAGATAGAATGGTGTGAACTAAAAAGAATAAGGTTAGAAATCATTTACTACAGTATGGCCATATTCAGTTTTAAGTATGTTTGGTGGAAACAGTTTGATGGCTGGAAACTAAACATAATAATAATTTACTGTGTTCATCGGTTAAAAATGAATATATTGTAGTATCGATAAACTAAGATTAAATTAAATAACCTTGTTGGTCTTCTGCTTCTGTGTCCGGATTGAGTAGGCCACTTGCTCCAGATGCTTGTCCCAGTTGGTCTGATTTTCATTCATCAGGTGTGCTTAGTCATTGCGTGATGCTCAGTGGCCTGGTTATGTCCTTCGTGCGCCCAGCTCACATCCTGCGTGGAGCTGCGACAGGTATGGCGAGAGACACACGCTCTGATTTCTTACATTCTTAGTGCGATTTTCAATTTCGGGCATCACTGCATATTGTTTGATCTAAAAAAAATATAAAAGCAAACAAGAAGACTGCTTAACCATATGCAATAGGTATATCAGAGTCTCTGAGAAGTGTAACAATCGGCTTCTCAATCTGCTTGCCCACTCCATCTGTAGCAGGTTTGAACTTTGCGCGCTAATAGCTGTGCACATTGTTCGACAACAGTATCGCGAGAATGTGTTGGTTCTTAACTGCCATGATTCGCATAGCGTCCGCTGATGTGTCAGCTGGTGTTTGGGTTGAGTGTGTGAGCTTACAGCTACTCTAGCCATTGGTGGCTGGCAAGCAGGCATACATCTTTTATTCAAACAAGCACCAACTTTATCAGGAGTTCCCCGTTCTCTGCGTAGGCCTGCAATCTTATCAGTTGGGGCGTCAGTGGGAGCGTCATTGTTGATTGTAGTGAATAGCCAAATATGTCTTAGTCAACTGTCTTAGGCCACGGTTGTGGTGAACATCCAAATATGTCTCCAGTCCACGGTTTGTACTGCTAGTGGATATCGTGCTTCGATTCTGGAATGCAGTACGCAGGATTTGCCGTCGATTTTGAACGCTTGCGCAGAAACCCATGCGTTTTTTAGAGTGTCCCCCGACCGAGACCCAAACCGGAACACCGGGCTTGACATCCTTCGTCCGGGCCGGTCGGCCAGTGAGGGTCCCGCCCGGGACCACTATCACCCGACACGCCCCAGCACCCCGCCCTGCCCTCCCCTCCATCACGCCCCGCCCACGCCCCGGCCCCGCCCCGCCACCGCCCCGCCCGCCCCGCCCCCGCCCCGCCCCCGCCCTCGTCCCCGGTCCCAACCATTCACTCCACCCCGCACCCCCGCCGCACCACACCTCGCCACACCGCACCACCCCCTACCTCACCGCACCGCACCACACCGCACCGCACCACACCGCACCGCACCGCACCGCACCGCACCCCGCCGCACCCTATCGCCCCGCACTGCACCACACCACACCGCACCCCGCCGCACCCTACCAAACCGCACCACATCCGTCCGCACCGCACCCCACCCCACATCATTGCACTGCATTTCTCCGAGATCGGGAGTTCGATTCCCGGATGAGTAGAACCAATGACTTACAAAATTGATTCTTGTCACTTCCTAGATCGGTGCTCGGTTTTTTTTTTGGTTTTTTTTTGTTTTTTTTTTGTTGGTAAAGTATTTATTCATCTGAATATGACATTTGTCAGCACCGGAGCACTGGTCTTCCGGCCATCTTACTATTGGAATTGACATTCTAAATAATCTAAGTTTGATTAGTGCTGTATTATTCACAGCACCGATCATGTAGATTTAAGGGAGTGGCTCCTGCTGTATAATGTACAGCACCAGTCACTGCGGTTCATACAAAAATGGGGAGCTTTAATAGGATAAGGCCAGGACTGGTCAGCTCAGTGTCAGGATAATGTGACTGGGTGGGATATTGGGTCATGGTGCTGGTGACCTGGTCTCCCAGAGGGCAGCACTATAAAGTCACCATGAGTGTGCACTATCACAAGTCGGTACCCATCCTGACATGACCATAGATGTTGCCAGGACATAAAATTCCAACAATCAACCAAAGAGCCAATCACACCTCTGTTCCGCACTACACCCTGCCGTACCACATCCCTCTGCTTCGCACCGCACGATACCGCATTGCCCTGCCTTGGCTTTTCTTGGCTTGCCTTGGCTTGCCTCGGCCTGCCGTGGCTTGCCTTGGCCTGCCTTGGCTTTCCTGGGTCTGCATGCTTCATCAGGCGTCTGCATGCTTCATTCAAAAGCAGGCGCATTTTGTTTCCCACTTTTGACAGACCGACGACTTGAACAACTTTTAGAATTAGAACTGTCACAAACATGGCGATGCATGAAATGTGTGTGTGTGGGGGGGGGGGCGTGTGGGGGTGTCTAGGTGCGTGGGGGTGATCGTGTGCGTGTGCCTGTGAGTGTGGGTAGATGTCTGAGTGGTGGGGGGTTGGGAGTGGAGGTGTGTGGATGTGAGTATGGGTGGAGGTGACTGGGGTTGGCGTGGCTGGTGTGCTGGTGGGTCTGTCTCGCTTGTGGGGGTGGGGTGGAGGGAGTGGTTGGGTGGGGTATGTGTGCTTGTGGGGGAGGTGGTGCTGGTGTGCTGATGGGGTTAGTGTGCTGGTGGGGCAGTGTGCTAGTGGTGATGGTGTGCGGTGTTGCTGGTATGGTGGTGGGGCGGTATGCTGGTGTTGCTGGTGTGGTGGTGACGCTGGTGTGGTGGTGGGGATGGTGTTCTGCTGGTGTTGGTGTGCTGATGAGGCTGGTGGAGAGGATGATGTACTGGTGCGTTGATGGAGCGGTGTGGTGGTGGTGGTGCTGGTGGTGCTGGTGTGGTGATGGGGCTGGTGTGCTGCTGGTGTTGGTGTGCTGATGGGGCTGGTGTTCTGGTGGTGTTGGTGTGCTGGTGGTGTTGGTGTGCTGGTGGGGGGCTGGACGGGCTGATGTGGTGGTGCGCTGGTGGGGCAGTGTGGTGGTGATGCTGGTGTGCTCGTGGGGCTGGTGTGCTGCTGGTGGAGCTGGTTTGCTGGTGGTGTTGGTGGGGCTGGTGGTGTTGGTGTGCTGGTGGGGCTGGTGTGCTGGTGGTGTTGATTTGCTGGTGTGCTGGTGGGGCTGGTGTGCTGGTGGTGTTGATTTGCTGGTGGTGTTGGTGTGCTGGTGAGGCTGGTGTGGTGATGGTGCTGGTGGTGTTGATTTGGTGGTGTTGGTGTACTGTTGGGGCTGGTGTGATGGTGGTGTTGGTGTGGTGATGGGGCTGGTGTGCTGGTGGGGCTGGTGTATTGATGGGGCTAGTGGTGTTGGTGTGCTGGTGCTGTTGGTGTACTGGTGGTGCTGGTGGGGCTGGTGTAGTGATGGGGCTGGTGGTGTTGGTGTACTGGTGGGGCTGGTGTGCTGGTGGGGCTGGTGTGGTGATGGGGCTGGTGTGATGGTGGTGTTGGTGTGCTGGTGGTGCTGGTGGGGCTGGTGTGGTGATGGGGCTGGTGTGCTGGTGGTGTTGGTGTGCTGGTGGTGTTGGTGTGCTGTTGGTGTACTGGTGGGGCTGGTGTGCTGGTGGGGCTGGTGTGGTGTTGGGGCTGGTGTACTGGTGGTGTTGGTGTCCTGGTGGTGGTGTTGGTGTGCTGGTGGGGCTGGTGTGCTGGTCGTGTTGGTGTGCTGGTGGGGCTGGTGTGCTGCTGGTGTTGGTGTGCTGGTGTGGCGGTGTGGTGGAGGCGCTGATGCACTGGTGCCCCGTTGAGAACAGAACAGCCCGGCGGCGCCAGACAAGACACTATTATGACATTATCCGCGGTCTCTTTTCACGCTGATGAAATAAGGCTCGAGTTGGTGTAAATAAAAGCCAGACCCATCACTGACGCCAGCAGTGCGGCGCTTATTCTTGTTGTCATTAAAAAAATGCACTATCTCTTTGAGCGTTGAGTTTCACGTCTCCGGCAACCAGCGCAGCCAGCGGTCAGAGTTACTAAGTAATTCACCGTCACATCCCCAAGCATATATAAATGAATATAGATGAGGACGTTGCGGTGCGGTCTGTGGTTGCTGTTTCCTGTATGGACGTCATGGATACTCATGGTTAGGCACTAGTGTATTCTCCCCCCCCCCCCAAGCTTTCTTTGCTCGAAAGGTGACTTATTAGTGCCACGCCCCCACCTGACTACAGGGATCGTGATGACGTCACCCCACTGCTCGGAGAGTGTCAGTGTTATGGTTCACTTGACGCTGTCGGTGTCGGCCCATGGTGGCAGTAATTAGCACCAGCGGTGTGGAATGAGATGTGGCTGGCGGGGGTTGAGTGGTGAGGGGTCGGGCAGTGAGAGCTATACTGGTCCCATTGTGTCTCCTGTCGCTTCATGCTGCAGACTGGGACACATCGGACACAGGCGCAAACAGATGTGATGGGCAGGAAGGAAAGGCACCCTTCTCAGCCAGGTGGAAATGCTCAGTTGGGTGTGCCTATTCCATGCATACATCTGCTTGGAGAATGAGCTGAGTTAATCAAGTCCGGTAGCTTCCCACAATTAATGCTAGGAGAGTGTCAGTATATTTACTAAGGCTAATATTAAAGTTGCATAGTTCCGTGATTTTGAGTTTTAGTCGTTTTTCTGAGATAAATATATTAAATCGATTGCTATAATCTACCTTTCTTTAGTTTGAAGTAACCTTTATATCTTAGTTATTATAGTCTTGAGATATTTGAAGTGCAAACATACACAAATTGTTTTGGCAACTACGCCATACACTTCAGCAGTAACAGGTTCTATTAAATTGGCTTTGGAGTCCCTTCTATATGGCAACAAATGCTTAATAAATACGTCATTATCTAAGTTAGATATTAAGACTAAAACCTAGATAATTGTTTTGGTTTTGACAATTTGATGCTTCATCAGACTATGCAGCTTTAAATATACATGTAAAGTTAACCATGGACAGTAGTAAGTCCCTTATCGCGTGTAATATAATCTAGTGGCTCTTCCAGCACACACACACACCTACACACACCCCTACACACACCCAGACACACAGGTGAGTGAGGCGCCAGTGTAATACGTCCCCGATCCATTAGCCTCACGTCCATACCCTCTGGCTGATATGAGAAGTTGTTTCTGAGAAGGTTCTGTTACTGAGAGGTCTGCAACATGATAACTGGAGTGTGGCGACTTAGTGGGACCGACCCTCGTTTATGGTCGCAGCCATTCCTCCCTGGGCCAATCAAAATGCTTCTTGGCGCACACGTTACCTCTGCAGCTCCCAACATTGATGACCGGACGCGGTGGCCGAATCGGTAGAGCGCTGGCTTCTCCTGCGGAAGGTCGGGAGTTCGAATCCCAGTCGAGTCAAACCAATGACTTATACAATTGGTACTTGTCACTGCCTAGCCTGGCGTTTGGCATTTCTAGGATAGGGCAAGGACTGGTTGGCTCAGTGTCAGGATAATGTGACTAGGATATTGGGTCATGGTCTCCAAGTGGGTCACCATGAGTGTGCACTGTCAGAAGTTGGTCGGTACCTGTCCTACAATGACCGTAGATGTTTCTAGGACTGAATAAAAACCTTGTCAAACATACCACATAAGCCAATCTAAAGTCTACAGAGCTAACAAACACATAACATAGAGTCAACAAAGACACCACTCAGAGCCCCTCTAAATCAAAACCGCTAGTTACAACCATTTTTCAATTGGTGATTATTTACATAAAAATGGTATACAAGGTGAGCTAACGATAACTGTGGAATACCCAATTTGCAGCATATAGTACAATGGAATTCTCATTTATATCAGACCGTAAAAGGTTGGCCCAAGAAAGATCAGGTAAACACTCCTGAGTGCAGGACCAGACCAATCCAGTATCACAGCTGTCCAGCATTGAAAAGAAGCACCCTCACGGGAGCTTACACGTTATGGGCAGAATAACAAACTTGTCAAACACAAACAAAACAACAACGAAAGAAACTCAACGTTGATATAAACTACAATTATCACACAATCAGGTTTCCACCCGTCCTGACAGTGCCCTGTGGTCTG
The DNA here is from genome assembly GCA_030323885.1 of Branchipolynoe longqiensis. Classification (NCBI taxonomy): domain Eukaryota; kingdom Metazoa; phylum Annelida; class Polychaeta; order Phyllodocida; family Polynoidae; genus Branchipolynoe; species Branchipolynoe longqiensis. The sequence continues at coordinate 73,722,904 of CM059194.1, read as the reverse complement.
CGTCACGTGGAGCACCTACCAGCAGGCAGCCATGAGCCTTGTGGCCGCCCTGCTCCAGCCTCTGTTATTGAGTATGTTCCCCATGACGTAGATACACGATTCACCCCGCACTGTGCTGCACAGTAGGGGTGAAGAGCAACCCATTAGCAAAAGTGGTGAAAGACTGGGTAAATGAAATAAGCAGATTAGTGAAGTGGGTGAGACGGGCTATTCCACCCCCGCTTAAGGCGACCCTACGTGTTAATATCAATAATTGTTTCCATGTGAATGACTTGTGCCTCCTGCAGCCGGTTGTCTGTCACCCTGCCAGCCTGACCCTTGACTAGCATTGCCCTGTGGTTCGCCATCTTGTCTTTTTGTATTTTCTCTCTCATTTCATCCAATTCGGTCCAATCATAGGGAGTATTGTATACTGGAACCAGAATACGACTTCCTGATCCATAATAAAGCCGCATCTCGCTTATACTAAAGCTAGGATTCCATATTCGCGTAATGCGTATGGTTAGATTACGCGGAAAAATATAATAATACATTTAGTTTAATAGACTTTAAATTCAAATCAAAAGCATTCTGTGGTCGCCATCTTGTCTTTTTGTATTCTCTCTCATTTCATCAATTCTGTTCCAATATAGGGAGTCATTGGATACTGGAACCAGGAATTCGACTTCCTGATCCATACTAAAGCCGATCTCGCTTATACTAAAGCTAGGATTCCATATACGCGTAATGCGTAATGCGTTATGCATTACGCGTTATGCGAATGCCAGCATTCCATATACGCGTAATGCGTAATGCGTTATGCGGCACACGACTGGCTATATTTAAAAAATAAAAATAAACAATTATTCTCCATACTGTTCTGTATATGACCAAATATTGCATTTATATCTATGTAACTTTTTGTATGTCACATGGGGGTTCCTACCTTTATTATAACCAAATTATAGATAAGTATTCATATTTTTGTGGTAGCATTTTTAGCAACCCGAACCCCCACCACGACCACTACCATATGTTTCCACTCAGCAGCCTTGGAGACTGCTTCCTAACAGGTCCGCGCTCCACGCGTGACCGTTCCGTAATGCTCAGTCGCCTCTCCTAGTGTTAAACTAATGGACACATCAGACTCAGATTTCTATTCGCACCACCTTTACGCATTATGCACCGATCGCTACATGGAGCGATCGGGATAATGGATTTCTGATGCATTCGCATTTGCATTACGCATCACGCGTGTATGGAATGTAGCTCATAGGTTTCAAGGTGTTTCGATTTTTTGTTGCATTCGCATTCGCATTCGCATTACGCATTACGTGTATATGGAATGCAGCCTTTAGACTACGTTGTCATTCACCCCTGCTCTGGGTAGGGTGAATATTTTATCTACACCTAAAGCTAGGATTCCTTACACGCGGTATGCGGCATGCGGTATGTGGCATGCGGCATGCAGACGCTCGTGGTGTTCTCTGTGGTGGAGTGGTTAGAGTGTCTGACTTTTTTCTAGGTCGGACTCCTAATCTGAAGGTCAGTGGTTCGATTCCCTGTGCCCCCACCTCTGCCAATTTGGATTTCCACCGCTGTGTATAACTTACAGCGTCATCAAATGCCAGTCGCTCTCATACCATGTCTATGTGGTGTGGGAGGTTAAAAATCCCTTGGGTCGGTAAAAGTGTAGTCTCGGGCTTTCTATCGACAAACTGTCTAATGGTGAAAACAAGCCTATTCAGGCTTATCCATGATAGGCTGTACAAATCTTCAAGAGAAAGAGAGAGAACATGCGGTATACAAACGGTTTGGGTCCTTTCACCCACACCCACACCCACACACACACATAGTGTCAGGTTTCTCTAACACTGTTGTCTATGGGCATTCGCATTCACATGCCACACCGATCGCTACATGGACCAATTCAGTATTCGCATGCCGCATGCCGCATACCGCATACCGCGTGTAAGGAATCACCCCCATTGACTTAGATGCTTTTCGATTTTTTGCCGCATTCGCATACTGCATACCGCGTGTAAGGAATGCGCCCTTAACGGTGCTTCTGGACAGACCGCTCGTCAACACATACTAAACCCGTCTTACACAAGCTGATCACTTCTGTCGTCCCATTACTATGGATCTCACACAGAAACCAGAGGATCATGTAAAACTTGAACAATTTGAGTTGAACGCAGTTTAGGATGATTAAATAAACAAGTTAAAGAGTCCTGGTGATATGGTTACACATACGGTATCGGTCCGGTACGTCAGCCGCCACTGACTCAGCTCTCGACTCTAATCCAAGAGGCTCTCGGGTAATCCTGATGACGCTGCTCACCGCAAGGCGTGCTGGTCTGCTATACCGCGTCAAGTAACTGCACTCTGGAACAACACTTGGCGTGAGGCAGCCTTAGAACTCCAACCAATGATTCACGCACATTGCCCCGTACAACTCCTGCCTCCTACCAATCACGTGGCCGCAACCTACAAATCATGTGGATGCCATCTATCAATCATGTGGCCACCATCTACCAGTTACGTGGCCGCCATCTACCAATCACGTGGCCACCACCTACCAATCATGTGGGTGCCACATACCAATCAGATGGGCACCATCTACCAATCATGTGAGCGCCACCTACCAATCACATGGCCGCCATCTGCCAATCATGTGGCGCCGCATGCCAATAACATGGCTGCCACCTACCAATCACGAGGCCACAACCTATCAATCACGTGGCCGCCATCTATCGATCACGTGGCTGCCACCTACACATCACGTGGCCGCCATCTACCAATCACGTGATTGCCATCTCTCAATCACGTGGCCGCCATCTACCAATCATGTGGCCACCATCTACCAATCACGTGATTGCCATTTCTCAATCACGTGGCTGCCATCTACCAATCACGTGGCTGCCACCTACCAATCACGTGGCCATCATCTACCAATCACGTGGCTGCCACCTACCAATCACGTGGCCGCCATCTACCGATCACATGGCCCCAACCTACACATCACATGGCCGCCATCTACCAATCACGTGGCTGCCACCTATCAATCATGTGGCTGCCACCTACCAATCATGTGGGCACCACCTACCAATCACCTGGTTGCCACCTGCCAATCACATGGTCGCCACCTATCCCAATCATGTGGCCACCTTTTACTAATCACGCCGCTGTCTATCAATCATGTGGCTGTCACCTATCAATTACATTGCCATCACCCACTAATCACATGGCTGCCACTTACCAATCACATGGCTGCCACTTACCAATCTCTTGGCCACTGCCTACCAATCATGTGGCCATCACTTCCCAATCATTCGGCCACTGCCTACCAGTACCAATCATGCAGTCGCCACCTACCAATCACGTGCCGCCGTCTACCAATCACATGGCCGCCTCGTGGCTCACCCCCCCCCCCCCGTCCCCCGCGCCCCGTGCTCCCACATTGCACCCCCTACCCACCACCACCCACTGGCCTCGCCTACATCATCATCTTGAACACGTGCGCCTTAGAATCTATTGCTCTTCAAATGGCCTCAGGGTAGGGTTGTAGTGGAGGTGGGTTCTTCCATAAACAAAAGTAATTTTGTAGTGCGTTAAAGTTGCATAGTCCGATGGCTTTGAGTTTCTGACATTTTTCTGAGATAAATATATTAAATTGATCATTATATTCTACCTTAGGTTAGTTTGAAGTAACTTTTAATTGAAATGGCTACCTTTTGAGATATTTGAAATTCAAACATGTGGAAATAATTTTGGTAAGCACGCCAAAATTCTGATACCATATGCTTCTGCAGTAACAGGTTGTATTAAATTGACTCAGTATTCTCTTCTATGTGGCAACAAATACTTATTAAGTGCATCGGTATCTAAGTTAGATATGTAGAATCAAATCTAGATAATTGTTTTTATTTAGAAAATTTGATGCTTCATCGGACTATGCAGCTTTAATTCTGAGCATGCGCACAACTGCTCCACCACGATAAACTAAGGTTGGGTGTTTGTGCCTCTCCCTTGTACACAGGACCTGTCATATTTACTAAATCTGAATATCGTCCACTGTCAATTAAGTATAACTATAAGGTGATCAACATTAAAACACTAGACTTTTATTTCTAGGGAAATAAATGGTTCTCACTGATAAGCAGGTATTGTGAATGCCCTTGGTAGCTGACAGTAAAACCTCTTTAACCGACCACCTCCACAGATCGACCACTCCTCTATATCGATCGCTTTATTTGGGTCCCAAACAATCGCCCATACAATACCATTGTAACGATACAAAAAACTCCCCAAACCGACCACATCCCTAAATGGACCATTTAAAGTCGGTCCCATGGTCGGTCGATTTAGAGAGGTTTCACTGTAGATTCAAAGCAGCCGACACAATAGCCTCACGTGTGAATGAGTTAATTCAGTTTGCACCAGGACGAGTCCATCAAATAGAGTGTTTCCCGGGCCCCAACATGCTGTGACTGAATGCAATCCTGAATAACTCAAAGAAGAGGATTGATTTTGGATACAGCGTTTGCTCTTCAGGATGTATCACTGGTGTTCGCGGCTGGGCTCCCTGCATGGATTTAAAGTTGCATGGTCCGATGGTTTTGAGTTCCTGTCATTTTCTGAGATAAATATATTCGGTCGATCGTTAGAATCTACCTTACATTAGTTTTTAGTGACTTTTATTTTAAATGGCTGACTTTTTAGATATTTGAAGTGCACACATGCAAAATTAATGTTGGCAAGCATGCCAAAACTCCGACACTATAGGCTTCTGCAAGAATAGATTCTAGTAAATTGACTTATTTCACCCTTCTATGCAACAACAAATGCTTAATATGTTCACCAGTATGTAAGTTAGATATGTAGAATCAAATCTAGGTCAGTGTTTTGGTTTTGAAAATGTGATGCTTTCATCGGACTATGCAGCTTTAAGACTGATGTCGTGTCCTCTCTACTGACTCACTGATTTAAAGCAATCAAATGAATTAAAAGTCACAGTCGCTTTCCTGTGACTATTGGATGGGGTCTTATCACTTATGCAACTTCTATAAGGTGCACACAACAGGAAAGGCCACGTGCACAGAACCTATGTTAGAGATTTGATTATATCGCCTGCAGGATCCGGCTTTCCTGTAGATCCCTTATGGATCTTGCCAGTGTAAGATGTGTATCACTACTACACAACGCCATGTAAGCAGTTTGACATTCACCAGACTTTCACCAGACGGGATGGCCGAATGAGTTAGAGCGTCTGTCTCCTGTGTTAGTAGACGGTGGGATTGTGAGTTCGAACCCTGTTCGAGTCAAACCAATGAATTAAAAATTGATACCTGTCGCTTCCTTGCCAGGCGCTCGGCATTATTAGGATAGGTCAGGGACTAGCTAGCTCAGTGTCAGGATAATGTGACTGAGTGGGATATCAGGTCATGGTGCTGGCAGCCTGGTCTCCCAGTGGGGCAGCACTATAAAGTCGCCAGGAGTGCGCGCTGTCACAAGTCGGTACTCGTCCTGATATGACCTTAGATGTTGCTAGGACGTAAAACAAAACAAACAACATCCACCAGACTTTCCGACAGAGGCTACACACGTGTCCAACGTGCCATCGCACATTCTGAGCACAAATTGGACTCAGGGTAGGGTTGTAGTGGAGGTGGGTTCTTCCATAAACAAAAGTAATTTTGTAGTTCATAGCAAATTGTAAAGTCCACGGCTGGAATCTGTGTTTGTGTAGGCAGGCTATAATGAAATCAATACAGGCAAGAAGAGAAAAGAAGAGTATAAAGCGTGAAAGTAGAGAGAGAGACAATGCCCTCAGGTTTATTATTTATAGTGGTACATAGAGCTGGTATGGTATACCACCTGACCGTGTTCTCCAATGAGAATCAAGCATTTACAGTTCCACCAATGAACATCAAGCATTCCTGTGTCACCATGGCTACAGTGATCTGCCCACCACCACCATGAGGTGTGTCTCCCTGGCCACCATCTGCCTGAGCTGAGTGTGTGGTGATCCGTGACTAACAGAGTGGGTGAGGGGGTAGTGGGTAGAGCTCCAAGTGCCCCTTACACACTATCTCTAGTGCCTCTTTCACACTATCTGACTAATACACAATGACTATTGACCATGAGTAAAGTATCACCAGCAGCTACATAAATACATTCATGCACCTGGCACTATATACCATTTACCATTATAGACCATTTGCATTCCCCACCAATGCGTTTTATAGGATTATTTGACAAAATGATGAGTTGCTGTCATCATCGCCACCGATGAACAACCAAGAATACCTGTACCGTGTATTGGCTACGGAATGTCGGCAGCAAACATTTGCGGTCATACAGAGTGGTTACAAGGTTCGAGTGGTTCTTATGTGTGTATGTGTATGTCTATGTGTGTCTACGTGCTGTGTGTGTCTGCATGTCTGTCTGTGGTTTAATAATAATAATAGTTGATATTTATATCAGTAATTTTGTCATATGAGTACAATACTGTGTGGTTGTCTGTGTGTATCTCTGTGGCTGCATGTCTAGTTTCGCCACCAGACGGGGTTGTCGAATGAGTTGAGTGTCCATCCCCCGTCCTGATATGACCTTAGATGTTGCTAGGATGTAAAACAACAAGAAACAAACAGACAATCTAGTTTCGCTCATTAACCACACACAATGTACAAGTGCCAGAGGATATTGCTACAAAAGTTTGAAGCACAATTGTCTTGTAGCAGAGACTGATATAGCGGTACACCCCCCCCCCCCCCCTCCCTGAGAGTGCAGTGAGTGGGAGCTGTCAGAATCACGCTCATTACCCAACATCCCACCCCGCACTTTAACGAGGCCACCACTAGGTGGCAGTGTCGCCCGTAACCAGCTAAAGCCGTCCCGTGGCGGCCATGCCGATGGTGTTTGTTCCACTGAGCGATACAGGCCCGTTTATGTCCTACGAATACGACTGTATATCTTGTCATTACTACTCAAATCTGTGTTATTGTACAGTATATGTCATATTAGATCGTGACATCTAATATTACCCAGAGATATACGTTTGTGGATGGGAGCAATTCCATTTTGCTCATATATTACAATCGATTCATATATTACAATCGATTCATTCAATCTGATAAAAAAAGAAAAGCCCATATCGTTGTTTTGAACTTGGCTTTATATGTCAACTGAACTCATTGCACTTGGTAGGTCATCGGCGGACCGTACGCCTTAATGTATTGTTAACTATTGACGCTTAACGTCAACGCGCTCAGCCTGGTCTCCCAGTGGGGCAGCACTATAAAGCCACCATGAGTGCGCACTGTCACACGTCGGTACCTGTCCTGATATGACCTTTGATGTTGCTAGGACGTAAAACAACAAACAAAAAACATGGATCGAATGTGTTTACTGAGTGGCATCGCCTAATTGGTTTACAATTCATCATCATCATGCTGTCGGTCGCGATGCAACAAAGACTGCTTTCATTACTTGACTGCCGCTCTCCATTTAGCTCTCTGCTGTGAGAGTTGCATCCATGAGTCGGTCTTAATGTCTCTCAGCTTCAGGTTTCTCTTGATGGTATCCTTGAACCGGAGACGAGGGCGCCCTCTCTTTTTGTAACCAGAAGACAGTTGAGAGAATAGAGGATCTGCTTTGGTAGCCTGTCTGATGACATCCTCATGAGGTGTCCAGTCCACCGGAGATTCTTTTTGATCAGAACATCTTCCATAGAGGGCAGCCCCGTCCATTCGAGTATTTCCTTATTTGTCACTTTGTCCTTCCAGGTTAGCCTCATGATTGAACGCAGATGTCGCATCATGAAGGCATACAGCTTTTTCACCTGTCGTCTGTACACTGTCCAGGCCTCGGCTCCGTACAATAGTGTGGATAGCACGATTGCATGGTAGATCTTGCCTTTGACCCGAATGGACACATGGTGGTTGTTCCAGAGTCTCTGGCATAGTCAGCCAAAAGATGCGCTAGCCTTGGCCATCCTCCTCTGTATTTCAGCATCAATTCGTCCATCACTTGATATAGTGCTTCCGAGGTAGGTGAATTCCGGAACAGAGTTCAGCTTGTTTCCGTCAACCATAATCTCCTCCTCTCGGGTTTTTGTAGAGTTGGGTTGGTACAGCACCTCCGTCTTCTTGACTGAGTGGCATTGCCTAATTGGTTTACAATTACACAACTCATTACTCGAACAGTTACATGAATACCAGTGAAGGCTGAGCTGGCAAAGGGCGATGCAGTTAGCACGCCTCCACGAATGAGGTGCCTCCCACTTTGGTAGATCGTCGGATTCAAAACCAACAGGTTCAAACCCCTGGTCGAGTCAAACAAATGACTTAAAAATTTATACTTGTACACTTCCTAGCCAGGCGCTCAGCATTATTAGGATAGGGCAAGGACTGGTTGGCTCAGTGTCAGGATAATGTGACTGAGTGGGATATTGGGTCATGGTGTTGATGGCCTGGTCACATGACTCACAAGCTGCTACCAGCCAATCACACCACTCACAAGCTGCTGCCAGCCAATCACACCACTCGCAAGCTGATGCCAGCCAATCACACCACTCACAAGCTGCTGCCAGCCAATCACAACACTCACAAGCTGCTGCCAGCCAATCACACCGCTCACATGCTGCTGCCAGCCAATCACACCGCTCACAAGCTGCTGCCAGCCAATCACATCACTTACCAGCTGATTCCAGCCAATCACACCACTCACAAGCTGCTGCCAGCCAATCACACCACTTACCAGCTGCTGCCAGCCAATCACACCGCTCACAAGCTGCTGCCAGCCAATCAAACCACTCACAAGCTGCTGCCTGTCAATCACACCGCTCACAAGATGCTGCCAGCCAATCAACCACTCACAGGCTGCGGTCCGAAGCTGCTGCCAGCCAATTACACCGCTTACCATCTGCTGCCAACCAATTACACCGCTTACAAGCTGCTGCGAGCCAATCACACTGCCTACAAGCTGCTGTGAGCCAATCACACTGCTTTCAAGCTGCTGCCAGCCAATCACAACGCTCACAAGCTGCTGCCAGCCAATCACATTGCTCGGGGGCCGTCGTTCAGCTCCCGCTCTTGCCGCATGCGCAGTGCATCTGTTGCTATACTTGGTGACCTCATTTTGAACACGCTTGCTTTAAAATCTTTTACTCTTCTTCAAACAGCTTTGAAGATGACTAAAGCAAATATCATACCTCCGTTTGAGTGTTGCATACAAGCAGCCAAACAACTGCCTCATCTGACATATAGTAAACCCTAAGACTGTATTTTGTATGCACCCACCAACCCTGTGTTCTTGGTTGTTTGTCGTTGGCTCATGTCCTAGCAACTTCTAAGGTCATACCAGGACGGGTGGCTTCTTGCAATAAGGATCAGCATCCATATACTAGAATATTACTCTTAGTGGATATAAGCCATTATCAATCAGAAATAATAACTTAAGCAATAACATTTATTCAAAGCAATCAACCAATGTGCATTCATAGCCTGTACAGGTCCCTTTGAATCACGGAACTCCCAGCATAGATTGTTTCCGGAGCTTGAAATGCAATACTGGGCGGTAACTCAAAGAAGAAACATTGATTTTGAATCCTGCGTCTCGAATGACTTGCCCCTCAGGGCATCAATGCTGACTGCTAGTGCTCTTCCATGAGAGAGGCTGTCCTCTCAGTTACAACATTTGATTGTTTGAGACAGTTGGCACGACTCCCTTCATGTAGTCTGCTTTTTTTTTGGTAAAGTATTTATTCATCTGAATATGACATTTTTCAGTGCCGTAGCACTGGTCTTCCAGCCATCTTACTATTGGAATTGACAGTCTAAATAATCTAAGTTTGATCAGTGAAGTATTAGTTACAGCACTGTTCCTGTAGAATTAAGGGAATGGCTCCTGCTGTATAATGTACAGCACCAGTCACTGTAGTTCATGCAAAAATGGGGAGCAGTACCGAGTAGAAAGTGTATACTCGGGGCAACTCAAACAATCATTGAGGGTTACATTTTTTCTCTTATAAAACAAGGTAAGTTTATAGTTGACAAGACATTTTGCCTGTCTTATATAATGTTCAATGTGTTTAAACAGGTTGATAGTTGTGTAGGATGTTTGGTGTGTTGATGGTTTGTTCATGATGGTTAAGGGTGGTGGCAGGGGAGGGGGGCCATTGGGGTGGGTGGTGGGGGGGAAAAGCCCACAGGAGAGCAAGTGAGAATGTGGTGGGGGTGGGAGGAGCTCAAGGCTTTGCTAGTAATTACTGCAGTAGTCATTCAAGGGCCTGAATAACCAGGTGGGCTATATATATGCATTTGCATATGCGGTGTCGATTATATTATATCAAGTAGCAGTAAAATCAAGATTTGCGGTCACTGAAAGGCAAATGAGGTGCTGAAATGTGGAGAACATGGCTCAGTAACCCACTGGTTCCACACTCACACTCACGAAGAGCCATTTAGTGGACGCTTCCTGTCAGCCTTACATTTTATTTCATCATTTCATGACACCTGCGGTGGATGGCCGAATCGGTAGAGCGCAGTCCTCACGTGCGTGAGATCAGGAATTCGGTTTCAGGTCGAGTCAAGCCACTGACTTATAAAAAATTATACTTCTCTCTTCCTAGCCTGGCGCTTGGCATTAATAGGATAGGGCAAGGACTGGTTAGCTCAGTGTCAGGATAATATGACTGAGTGGGATATTGGTACCTGGTGCTCGCAACCTGATTTCCCAGTGGGGTAGCACAATAAAATCACCATGAGTGCGCACTGCCAAAAGTTGGTACCTGTCCTGATATTACCTTAGATGTTGTCAGGACATAAAACTCCACCAACCAACCAAGACCATCCTTTCTTCCATCGCTGTCAGTTATATAAAGTTTGCACCAGCAGGTGTCCAAGAGCTATTGGCAGCCATCTTGCCCTGTAACGTTAGCTGCATCTTGCCAGCCATCATTGGAGCCATTTGGATCTTTTGATGTGACCTCTCTTTCAAATGCGAAAATATTTCAGTCTAGGTTAATCTGAGGTATGCGATATCAGAGTGGTTTCTTTCTTATAACTTCTGTCTCCAGTGCGGGATCTTAGATTCATGAAATGGTGACTTCAATTTCAGAAATCAGGACTTTGAAGTGACCAGTCTTTTTTGTCACAATAAACGCGAGTTCAGAACTCACACCTGAAGACAATGTCACTTCAGCACATTCCTGCTGTTCTGTTCGACTAATTGTTGATGAAACAGTGTCATATTCCCAGCCAAAAGTAGCGTCTTTGAACCTCTGTTGACGTGCCAGCCCATGGTGCCTAAAGTACCACACCGAGAGTGTAGTACTAACACTTTTATATAGGTCATCCTAGGTGTAATTGTTAGTAAGACAGCTTCGAGAGGGCATATCAAATCGATGCGTTGTTAGTGTACCTCGGGTTGGAACTTCAACTTGGGTCGTCTCCAACTAGAATTGCCGACCAATCCGACCAAGTCAAGCCAATCTCTTAAAAAATTGATACTTCTCGCTGCATTGCTTGGATTACTAGTGTTGTAGTCTGCACTCACCCACATGACACTGGTGGTCGCCTGTACAAGCTACACGCTGTATGGTTTATGAACCTACCCTGTGTATGTATACATGTAAGTGCATTACCTGTATGTATGTAATTGTAAGCATTAAGTGCCAATTTAAAAGACTTGCAATTCCAGGGGGACGAGTGTAGTATCATGAACTGACATCTCAGACAAGGAACCGCATAGACATGTAGGCTTGGATAGTCTGGTGACACCAGGGAGCCTAGGTGGTGTAATTGTTAGCACACTGGGACGGAATGCAAGAGATGTGTGTTCGATTCCCGCTCTAGGCGCAATATTTCCCCCATGACACTAGGATATGGCAAGGACTGCTCAGTGTTAGAATAATATGACTGAGAGGGGTATTGAGTAACGATTCCCCCGCAGGGCAGCAGTATTAACCTGCCGGGTGTGTGCACTATTGCTAGTTGCTGACAATCCTGATATCACGTCAGATGCTGCTAGGAATAAAACCCCATTCACAATAAATGACAAATCGAGCATCAATCAAGTTCCTACCGAATTATGTCCCTTCAGGCACCTCAACTCTCTGTGGTGGAGTGGTTAGAGTGTCTGACTTTTTTCTAGGTCGGACTCCTAATCTGAAGGTTGGTGGTTCAGTTCCCTGTGCCCCCACCTCTGCCAATTTGGATTTCCACTGCTGTGTATAACTTACAGCGTCATCAAAGGCTGGTTGCTCTCATACCATGTCTATGTGGTGTGGGAGGTTAAAAATCCCTTGGGTCGGTAAAAGTGTAGGCTCAGGCTTTCTATCGACCCAACTGTCTAAAGGTGAAAACAAGTCTATTCAGACTTATTCATGATAGGCAGTATAAATCTTCAAGGAACTCTGGAAGTCCCCCCTCCCGTACCCTCCCCCCCAACCCCCACCCCCCACCCCCCACACTTCTCTTGACTGTCGATGGTAGAGAGGGCCGTAGTTGCTGGGTGCGCCACAGGATGGCGCCACTGAGTGCTCATCTGGTGCTCTCATCGTGGTGTTCGTTAGTGGCTTCCATTTTCCGTGGCGCCTCCTGGCGGTGGAGTGTGACGCCTGCCTGTCTGAACCAGCTTCCGGCGTCGATTGTTGCTAAGTTTTGTCACGGTGAAGCGTTGCTAGGTTATGGCTAGCAAAGACAGAATACTGCCCGTGTTCACCCCTGTACCCGCGGGCCGTGTACCGTCTCCTCTAATTGACATTGATTTTAATTAATTAATTATTTAATTAAAGTTGCATGGTCCGATGAAAACATACAATGTTCAAAACCAAAACACTTTTCTAGATTTGATTCTACATATTCAACTTAGATACTGGTGCACTTATAAAGCATTTGTTGCTGCATAGAAGGGCATTATAAAGTGAATTTAATAGAACATATTACCACTGAAGAATATGGTGTCAGAGTTTTGGCATGCTTGCCAAAATTAATTTGGAATGTTTACATGTCAAATATCTCCAAAGTTAGCTATTTAAGATAAAAGTTACTTCAAACTAAAGTAAAGTAGAAAATAAAGATTAGCGTAATGTATTTATCTCAGAAAATAGCAGAAACTCAAAAGCATCGGACTACAACTTTAACTCTTTATGTTTTTGTTTTGTTTTTTGGGTGGTTCTTTTTTCAGTGCATCATATTTTGGTGAGATGTCCTCACCTACAACTAGTTAGAGATGATGTATTTGAAAATGAGGGTGTGATGGAGTCGTTCCGATTCCATCCACAATGCATTCTTAAATTTTTGAGGGAGACTGGTTTTTACCAAAAATTCAATTTCCTTTTTTAACTTGAAAAGTCTTTTTGTGTTGTTATTTTTCAAATACCACTTGTGATTTTTACAACAGTTTTATCCTCCTTTGGCATACATTTCTCTGCTCTATTTTTACCTGTTTAAAATGTATTTTTTTACTCAGATATGTTTAATGACTATATGACTCCCAATAGCCGATGTTTACTTTTTGTGCTGGGGGGGGGGGGGGGTCGTTAAACAAACAAACAAACAAAACTATTTATGTTTTGTAACTAACCATTTACATGGATACATGTACACCGATCTTACTTCGGTCAACAGCTGTAGCGTTCGAAATTTGCTTCCCCAAGAGATAGCTAAAAAATAGGCCTAACCTTCAAATAAATACACCACAGCTATATTTGATATCATTCTAAGCAAAATTGTATGTAGGACAACATCCTCTGAGCCTCATTCTGAGGCTTTTGGGGATATTTTTTTATTTTGATTTAAGTCAAATGGTTTCGCATCAGAAATTGACATTATTTTAAGGGGTAGGGCAAACAAAACCGCCAACTGTATGTCTTGTCTTTGACCAATCATGCCCACATTTGGTCTTATTTCAATGCACGATACATCCCTCTATATAACCAATACAGTCGTACACCACTTGGTCGAACACTGACCTTGACAAAGTGTCGAGTTATCTTCACAGCATTAGTGAAGCGTACTGGTAAATGTACTGCATACTGCATGCCTTACCCGGCAGGGCGGGCTCTGGTTGAACCGGGTCGGGGTGTCTAAAACAGCACCACGTGGTTCCGGCCCGATGCTCCTTCTGTCCCTCCTCCCTAAATGTGGACACCGGGCGCGGTGGCCCAATCACTAGAGCGCATGCCTCGCGTGCGGAAGGTCGGGGTTTGGTTCCTGGTCGAGTCAAACCAATGACTTATGAAATTGACACTTGTCACTTCCTAGTATGGGGCTCGGCATTAATTGAATAGGTCAAGGACTGGTTGGCTGAGTGTCAGGATAATGTGACTAAGTGGGATATGGGGTCATGGTGCCGGCAGCCTGATTTCCGAGTAGGGCAGTGAATTTGAATGATCGGGGTTCTTTGGATTTTATTTTTAAAATATATCTTTTGTTTACGTCATGAGGCCAGACAATCTAACATTATATCAGGATGATACTAGCTTGTGATAGTTCACATTCATGTTGTCTCTATAGTGCTGCATCTGACATTATATCATGATGAGACGGACTTGTGGCAGTTCACATTCATGTTGTCTTTATAGTGCTGCATCTGACATTATATCAGGATGAGTACTAGCTTGTGACAGTTGACACTCATGGTGTCTAAATAGTCCTTTATCCGAACGTGTCCTAACGAAACCTGCTGATGACAGTGGCCCTTATTTGTCTGCCCTACAGAGGTACCATGACATCTGGCACTGTGATACAATACCCCATTCAGTCACGCTATCCTGACGCTAACCAGCCAGTCCTAGCCCACTTATGTCCGGTACCAGGCGTGCCCTCACTAGCCTCCACCACCCATTTATGTTCTCAAGTCTTTGGTTGGACTCGAACCCACGACCTCGGACAGGCGAAGCAGACTACACCATGCATATCACTAGGCCATCCTGTCCGGCTTTGACTATTAACATATCACATTTAGTCAAGACAAGAAACACACTGAAGTGAATGTGGGATGTGTTAAGGGCACGACAGGATGCGGTTGTCTGGGTTACCTGGCTCCTCCTGTAGGTATGGGGTCAGCCCCTCCCGGCAGGCCGCTGAGACTAGCACCAGTCCGCATGTACTACCAAATAGAGAAAAGCTGCGCGCTCTTTGCATGCGATACAGTGATCGAGGCGTGGACGGGGTCCTAGCTTCGCAAACCCCAACACATATAAATGTAGAAGAAGCTATGGCTGATATGAGGATGCATTACTTTGAGTGCCGGAGTGATGGAACACTGCACATTGCTATACATCCCACCTGCAGTTCCCCAACTGGGGCTGAACTGCCGTGAGGCTTACCTCTACCAAGTCGACAAAAGTAAAGCTTGTTTTTATTTAACAACGCCTCGAGAGCACATTGATTTTTATCATCGGCTACTGGACATCAAACATATGGTTATTCTGACATATTTCTTTGGAGGAAACCTGCTTCCACCACATAGACTACTCTTCTCAATAAGCAGCAAGGGGTCTTTTATAGACACTTTCCCACAGACAGGACAGCACATACAACAGCCTTTGATGAACCAGTTGTGAACCACTGGTTGGAACAGAAAATAGCCCAAACTGCAAATGGGACCACTGAGCAGAATCGATTGAATGACCCACACCTTCATAGGTGGACTCTACTGCCTGAGCTACGTCCCACTCCACCAAGTCGACAAGCAAAATTAAAGCACCAGGTCAGGTGACACATACAAAACAAGGCTTGTATTAACGCAGGCACCGTGGGCATCATCCCACTGCCAGCTCCCAGACGGGATGGCCGAATGAGTTGAGCGTCTGTCTCCCGTTTTGGTAGATCATGGGATTCGAATCCACTTGTTCGAACCCTGGTCGAGTCAAACCGATGACTTAAAAATGTATACTTGTCGCTTTCTAGCCAGGCACTTGGCATTATTAGTATAGGGCAAGGACTGGTTGGCTCAATGTCAGGATAATGTGACTGAGTCGGATATTAGGTCATGCTGTTGGAGGCCTGGTCTCCCAATGGGGTGCCACTGTAAAGTGGTCATGAGTGTGCACTGTCAGAAGTCAGTGCCTGTGCTGATACCTTACATGTTACTAGGATGTAAAACTTCAACAACCATCCAACCTTGATGTGGAGTTGGTTAATGCTGCAATTAAAAGGTAACTCAGCCGCTCAGCGGGGCAGTGCCACCCACCCTACATGAGGCTGCTCGAGCCGCTCAGCAGGGCAATGCCAACCACCCTACATGAGGCTGCTCGAGCCGCTCAGCGGGGCAGTGCCACTCACCCAACACGAGGATGGTTGAGCCGCTCAGCGGGGCAGTGCTATCCATCCACCACAAGGCTGCTCGAGCCGTTCAGTGGGCAAGTGCCATCCTATCTAGCACGAGGTTGCTCGACCCACTACACTGGGCTGGTCGAGCCGTTCAGCGGGGCAGTGCCACCCACCAAATCACGAGGCTGCTCGAGCCGTTCAGCGGGGCAGTGCCACCCACCCTACACGAGGCTGCTCGAGCCGTTCAGCGGGGCAGTGCCACCCACCAAATCACGACGCTGCTCGAGCCGCTCAGCGGGGCAGTGCCACCCCACCCTGCAGTGCCACACACCCTACACGAGGCTGGTCGAGCCACTCAGCGGGGCAGTGCCACCCACCTTACACAAGGCTGTTCGAGCCACTCAGCAGGGCAGTGCCATCCACCCTACACGAGGCTGGTCGAGCCGCTCAGCGGGGCAGTGCTACCCCAGCCTGCACAAGGCCGTGCACTGTGCTTCATTCACACAGATTCAGTATATCACACACATTCCCATCTGTGTACACAGGATTTCGCCTCGTGACCAGATTTATTATCAACATCGACGGGCAGTCACCAGCTGCCCCTCGTGTCAATATGTGCGGCAGTGCGGAGGCAATGTTAGTGCGAGTATTGTATTTATATGAGGCCCTCATCTCGGCTTTCTCCTCACTGCTCGGCTGCTCAGGACCTGTCCCCACAATGCAATGCACTTCTACTGTTGGCGTTGTTTCTCGGACTCAATGTCTTTCCTTATTCTTGATTTTGTTGTTCTTGTTGTGCTTGTTGTTCTTATTGTTCTTGTTGTGCTTGTTCTTGTTGTTCTTGCTGTTCTTGCTGTTCTTGCTGTTCTTGTAGTTCTTGTTGTTATTGTTGTTCTTGCTGTTCTTGCTGTCCTTGTTGTTCATGTTCTTGTTGTCCTCGTTGTTCTTGCTGTTCTTGTTGTTTGTGTTGTTCTTGTTGTTCTTGCTGTTATTGTCGTTCTTGCTGTTCTTGCTGTTCTTGCTGTTCTTGTTGTTTTTGCTGTTCTTGCTGTTCTTGTTGTTCTTGTTGTTCTTATTGTTTTGATGTTCTTGTTGTTTTGATGTTCTTGTTGTTTTGATGTTCTTGTTGTTTTGATGTTCTTGTTGTTCTTGTTGTTCTTGTTGTTCTTGTTGTTCTTGTTGTTCTTGCTCTTGTTCTTGCTGTTCTTGTTGTTCTTGTTGTTCTTGTTGTTCTTGCTGGTCTTGTTGTTCTGGTTGTTTTTGCTGTTCTTGTTCTTGTAGTTCTTGTTGTTCTTGCTGTTCTTGCTGTTCTTGTAGTTCTTGTTGTACTTGTTGTTCTTGTTGCTCTTGTTGTTCTTGTTGTTTTTGTTGTTGTTCTTGTTGTGCTTGTTGTTCTTGGTGTTCTTGCTGTTCTTGGTGTTCTTGCTGTTCTTGTTGTTCTTGCTGTTCTTGTTGTTCCTGCTGTTCTTGTTCTTGCTGTTCTGATAGTTCTTGCTGTTCTTGCTGTTCTTGTTGTTCTTGTTGTTCTCGCTGTTCTCGTTGTTCTTGTTGTTTTGGGCTGTTCTTGTTGTTCTCATTGTTAATGTTTGGGTTGTACTTGTTGTTCTTGCTGTTCTTGCTGTTCTTCCTGTTCTTTCTGTTCTTTCTGTCCTTCCTCTTGTTCCAGTTCTTCGGCTTGTTCTTAGACTGCGTCTTTTCTTCACGGCTCCTGCCTCTTTTTTTAAACTAGATGGCTCAGTGTCAGGACACTGTAACCAAATGGGATATCGGATCATGGTGTCAGTGACGTGGTATCCCAGTGGGGCAGTACTATGACGTCACCATAGTGCGCAGTGTACGAAGTCGGTACCTGTCCTGATTATACATCAACGGTAAAGCTACACTCACCATTCTTCTCTGTCTTTTCATTCTTGTTTCTAGTTGCTGTTTGCTGTTATTATTCTTCATCACTCCTTTGCCTTATTTGTCTTGCTTCTCCACCATGTCCTTATTTTCTTTTCCCCTTTATGTATCTTCTCACCCTCATCCTTCTTCTTCGTTCATCTTATCCATATCACCTTTTCTTCTCTTCTCCTTCGCCGCCCCCTATTCTTCTACGTTGTGAGAGCAGCGTTGTGTGTGTATACGCACATGCGCATTGTATGTGCGTGTGTTGTGAGTGCCTGGAGGGTGGGGTTTTCACGGTGGCGCTGCCTGGCGAGCGTTTCACTCACTACACCAACCTCCTCTTCCGCCAATACACAATCACTAGATCCCTGTCCAGTAGACTGCTAACACAGCCTCAGCTCTCTAAAATGGCGAGTGGAGCGTGTGTGTTGTCATGACGGTGGCCAATGTGAATAATACATTGGTTTTAAATGACGAAACTCTATTGATTTCGGGATCAAACGATTTGTTCTCAAATGCCGATTTGTTGGTGGCACTCTCACCCAACCTCCCCCTACCGGATGGTGACAAACGACGCCCCCTACCGTGAACAATGGGAACCATTGCTCACCCGGCACTAATGTTCCCGGGCATCGACCTGCCCGCAGCGCCACCTACACCCCGGCCATATTGCCACCATTTACTTGACAGCGGCGGTTACTGGAACTATTTGCTGGCGGTAGGTTGTTCCACAACCTCCCACCCGACCCCTAGCGGCGTTCTTCTAGTTCTTTCAATTCTTCCAATAACACCCCGACTCGGGCACTTAAACAATGTGACAGGAAGTCGCCATAAGTAACGGTTTGGGGTGTGTTTTAAAACAGAAAGTACATTTTCAGTGTCCCTTTGATTGATTGGTTTCTAATGACATAGGCGCCATGTCAATGTGACTATTCAGTTGGAAATAGCCGCTGATTGCTGTTCCAGTGAAATCAGACGACATTCATTGAGTTCCATCCTATGTTTGAGTTAATTTAACTCGGGCAGACGGCACTCGGAGCAGCGGGCTCGGTGGCCGAATCGGTAAAGCTCGGGCTTCGCGTGCGGAAGGTCGGGAGTTCGGTTTCTGGTCGAGTCAAACCAATGACTTATCAAATTGATATTTGTCGCTTCCTTGCCTGGTGCTCAGCATTAATAGAATAGGGCAAGGACTGGTTTAGCTCAGTGTCAGGATAATGTGACTGAGTGGGATATCAGGTCATGGTGCAACAAGCCTGATTTCCCAGTGGAGCAGCACTATAAAGTCACCATGAGTACACACTGTCACAAGTCAGTACCCGTCCTGATGTGACCCTAAATGTTGCCAGGACGTAAAACTCCAACAACCAACCAACCACTTCGGAGCGGCAGACGACAACGGACGCGTCACGCTCTGTGACGTTGTTTGTTCGGTAGCGGAAGCCGGTGGCACTTTGCTGTTAGGAGACCGGTGCTTCACTGCCGTTTTACTGCCCATTCTAATGCGCTATTTCACCCGTTCCCAGAATACCTTTCGTGGTGCCCCAGAACGCATAGGAACAGTATGGAGACTGGGTGTTCGAGTCTGTGGCTATGTAGGAAGGCTAAAATGAGAAGCAATACAGACGGAGAGAAAGCGAGAAAGTAAAGCAAAAGTAAGGCTGTAAAGCCGTGTTTACACGGGGAATTGTGAAGCGAATTAGACAAAGCGATTTATATGAAGCGAAGTAGTGGCGCGTTTACACGGACTGAGTTTGAAAGTGTGTCAGCGCCGGGAACCAGCAGCCTTAGTGAGCCTGTAGCCGGCGAGTACTGCTATTTGTTTAGTTGCCGCCCAGGAACCAGCTGAATCGATTCATATAAACTACCTCGCGACGTGATTTATATGAAGCGAACTATATGAGGCGAATCAGCCCTAATCCGCCTCAGAGTCGCGTTTACACGGCGAATGTGAGGCGAACTAGGCAAGGCGATTTATATGAAGCGATTTAACTCTCCCGTGTAAACACGGCTTAAGAGAGAGTCCAAGCCCCTCTGGTTTATTATATTATAGTACAGGGATTCCTGGTATAGGATCATGACATTCACTCCAACCAATAGGGACGCAGCATTCCCGGTTCCTCCAATAGGTTCTCAGCATTTCTGGTTACCATGACCACCAGTGGTCTGCCCACCACCAGAGCTGGTTGACCTGTGGCCACCACCAACCTTGATCCCTGTGTGCATTGACCCCCTACCTCAACAGAGAGCCAGGACCTGAGTGCACTCACCCAGACCTGCCAATCATCCCTATGTCTATAATTACCTGCCCTCAAGCATGGGCCAAGCCATGTATATATATATATACACAACATACATATACCCACACGCTTGGCCGGCCACACAGAATAATAATAGAGGATTTCCATTTCCCCTCTGCTGATTATCAGAATATTTTACAAGTAGTTAAGTAAATAAAACTAAATAAACTAGCACGCAGCATTTGTCGAGTCCCTTTTTTAAAGCTCATCAGCAGTGCTTACGTCTGCTCTAGATGTATCCATGGGGATCGATTTCAATGACTTACTGGTGGTTTACGTGCTAGGAACATCTAAGGGCGTATCAGGCCGGGCGTCGACTTACAACACTGAACACTGCACGCTCACTGTGCCTTTTCACCCCATTGATACCGTCCTGATATGACCTTAGATGTTGCTAGGACGTAAAACAACAACAAACAAACAAAAACCCCATTGATGATTGAGATACAGTCCCGCAGGGGTCATGACACAATCTCACACTCTGTATTCCCTGATATCTGGCAACAAATGCTTAATAAGTGCTCCCAGATCTGAGTTAGATATGTAAAATCAAATTACTTTGGTTTTGAAAATTTGATGTTTTCATTCGACTATGCAGTTTTAAGTCGACCCCCCATGACCTTAGAACACAAGCAGGGCTGGGACACGCAGGTGGCTCCTTTTCACAGTGGCGCTTAGAGCAGTGAGTTTAGGAACTATGTATCTATTATTATTCGAGCGGTGAGTTTAGGAACTATGTATCTATTAATAGAGCGGTGGGTTTAGGAACCATAGGAGATGTGCGGGAAAAAACCCAAATGAGGTGCCATTGCTAGAACTGGATTCGAACCCATGTTTCTGTTATTTTGACCATCTAGGCTCCCTGATCAGTCAGTGTTCCTACTCATTGTGGATGTGGCGCTTCATCTGACACGGTGCCATGGGGTGGCTAAATCAGACAGAACGCCGGGTGGCTTCGTGGCGGCTATTCTTAGTAGGTCTAAGGTTTGTTGGTTGGTGGAGTTTTATGCCCTGGCAACATATAAGGTCATATCAGAATGGGTACCAACTTGCGATAGCATGCACTCATGGAGATTTTATAGTGCTGCTCCACTGGGAGATCAGGCCACCAGTACAATGACCCGATATCCCACTCAGTCACATTATCCTGACACTGAGCCAACCAGTCCTTTCTCTATTCTAATAATGAAGAGCGCCAGGCGAGGAAGCAACAAATATCAATTTTTGTGTCATTCATTTGACTCGACCCAGGTTCGAACTCGTGGGTTCAAATCCCAAGATCTACCAAAATGGGAGACGGACGCTCAACTCATTCAGCCATCCCATCTGGTAGTAGTTCTAAGTGCAGTGTGGTTAATGGCTGTAGGATTTGGGTATTTTGTTACGCAAATATTATGTAAAGATTTCACCCTAAAATCAGGTAATGAGATCTTTAAAATATCGATGTTGCTCAAAATACAAACAATGCTCGGAAATGTGGCAGGGAATAAAAGCTAAGTTTGGATAGCTTTTCAGACTATTAGTTGGTACATGTACTGATATGACCTTAGATGTTGCCTGGACATAAAACTCCACCAACCAGCCAACCTTAGACCTACTAAGAATAGCCACCAGGAAGCCATCCGGTGTTCTGTCCGATTCGGCCACCCCGTGGCACAGCCTCACATTGTGATTCATCTGTGTCAGGTGAAGCGCCACATCCAAAATGAGTGGGTACACTGGTATTTTGTAGTCCGCATTTTATCAACGCTTTTATTTTAGGATTAGGGAAGGTTGAACATTGTTAGAATTATGAAAATCATTGACATTTACGGAGCGTCCTTAATGCTTGTTGTCCGTGTGACTCTACTTTCAGTGATCTTTGTTGTTGATCAGTATCATGCATCCATGTTTATTTATTGGATCAGATGTTCCTAGGACGTAAAACAACAACTAGCAAACAACTTATTGGATCCACTTGGCACTGATTAAACTTCATTTACTGTGATTTTATGCCCACCCACCCACCCCCACCCGACCATCCCATCCACCTTGTCTTCTCTGGTTCTCACTGAATTCGCAGTCCATGTAAATTTGGTGCTCTCAGAGCAGACGACATTTACTGACATGAAACAACTGCTAGTTTATTGGCGCCCATAATGGAAATGTCGGCCACCCTTCACACAAAGCACCATGGCAACCGAGCCCACACGGTGGGTAATAGTGTGTGTGTGTGGTGGGGGGGGGGGTGAGGGCGGAGGTCGGTGATCATACAAAAGGGCAAATATTGACCGCCCCCACACTCATACCGGACATGCGCAATGTCCGCACAATAACCACTTCCGTCTTCTCTGGCAGCATTTCCGGTGACAGAGGGCGCCACCTATAGCGGTGGAACGCCGTACCCCGGCAGTGGTCGCCCACGTGGTGACCCACGTGATGTCGAGCGTGCTGAGGCCACATGTCGCGTGATGTCGCGCGTGCTGGTGTCCTTGTTCAGGAACACGGCTAATCGGACTGTACCCCAGCCATGCCCAAAGGGCCGAATCAGACGGATATCTTTCTGGAGATTCAACAATAGAAAAACAAAACGGTAGAAAAATGTCGATACTTGTAAATGTTAATTAGCGATATATGCGAGTTGAAGGCTTTACGCAGCTTTAACAACATTCACTGAGACGGAACCCACCAAACAAACAAATCCACATACATTGAACCACGGCAAGCTCAGCGAACTTCCAGACTCGATATCGCTTGGTGTTCACCAAGCTTTAATCTACCGAATACCTGCGAAACATTGGAAACTGTACATTTTCTTTTTTTTTTGGTCCATTAGTTGTTTAAGCAGGGAAAATTTCAATCGTGGATGATTGGTCTTCCTCATTCCACTGCTCCTTGCCCTATCCTAATAATGCCGAGCGCCTGGCTCGGAAGCGACAAGTATAAATTGTTAAGTCATTGGTTTGACTCGACCAGGGTTTGAACCCACGACCCCACGATCTACCAAACACAGGAGACGGACGCTCTAACTCATTCGGCCATCCCGTCTGGTACATTGACAGTGATTATCAACAACGCTTTATTTCAGGTACACAAAGGTGTTACCAAACCAAATGCCATTTGGTCCATCTGACACAGATTAATCTATATTAAGGTCAGCATATTGTCTCTGTGTATTGATTGAATTATTGACATAACACCAGTTCCCATGGCCATAGATGACAGTAGGCACCTAAAAGCTGGGTATATTTTGCCGGTTTAAAAAAGAATCTGTTTTCCGTTGCGTTTGACTAAACAAAGAGCATACTGAATGTTGGCTCGCAGATATTGCAGTATTTAGAATGACTCAATAATAAACCACGTTTCAATGTACTGGACGTGGCCATGTGTAAATAACCGATGTGAATCTCATACAAAAGCCTCCCTCCCTCCCCCCTCCACAAACACTCCTCCAGCCAAATTCAGCAGAGGCCAGCAATGAACCGCCACCGGCTGCTCTGAATGGCCCTCAGTAGGCAGGGTCAATATTATACTCACAACTCAGATCTTGTGGCGAAGAGAGCACAACATTAAATCAATATTTAACCAGTTCACATCAGCTATATATATATAATTATAATACGCTAACTCACTGTACCGCTAAACAAATTTGTGGTTTTTTGTTAGTGATTGTTTGTTTTATTCTGCTCATACCGGTTAAGTGCATGCACATGTTTTCGCCGCTGTGCAATGGGGAGCTTTCATGAGCCAGTTCTCTCGCTATACACTTGGTGGCAGCACCCGTTCCCAGTCCAAGTCGGCCATCATGGTTGGATAGAAGGGTGTAGGTGTGTGTGTTGGTGGTGTAGGTATGTGGTGGGGGTTTAGGGATGTGGTGGGGTTGTAGGTATCTGTGTGGTGGGGGTGTATGTGTGTTGGGGGTTTAGGGATGTGGTGGGGCTGTAGGTGTGTGGTGGGGGTTTAGGGGTGTGGTGGGGTGTAGGTGTGTTGTGTGTGTGTGTGGTTGGGGTGTAGGTGTGTGGTGAGGGTTTAGGGGTGTGGTGGGGGTGTATGTAGTGGGGTGTAGGTGTGTGGTGACGGCTTAGGGGTGTGGTGGGGGTGTAGGTGTGTGGTGTGTGTGGTGGTGTAGGTGTGTGGTGGGGGTGTAGGTGTGTGATGTGTGTGTGGTGGGGGTGTAGGTGGGTGGTGAGCATTTAGGGGTGTGGTGGGGGTGTAGGTGTGTGGTGAGGGTTTAGGTGTGTGGTATGTGTTTGGTGGTATAGGTGTGTGGTGGTGTTTGGTGGGGTGTAGGTGTGTGTGATTGAGGTGTAGGTGTGTGTGGTGAGGGTGTATGTGTGTGGTGGTGTAGGTGTTGTGTGTGTGGTGAGGGTGTAGGTGTGTGGTGGGGGTGTAAGTGTCTGGTGGGGGTTTAGATGTCTGGTTGGGGTGTAAGGGGTACTGGGGGTATATGTGTGTGTCATGGGGTGTAGGGTGTATAGGTGTGTGTCGTGGGGCGTGTCATGGGGGTTTAGGGCTGTGTAGGTGGGGGTTTAGGGATGCTAATGATTGTGAGGTGCCTCTCTGCAAGACATCCCTACACCTCCACCAAAAACCACCTACACCCCCACCAAACACACCGTCAACCCCCACCACACAGAGCTAAACCCCCACAACACACACCTACACCCCCACCACATCCCTAAGCCCCCACCACAAACCACTAAATCCCTATGCACCCCCACCACACACACCCAAATCCTCACACTTGATAGTAGAAGGAACTGCTCCTATCCAACCAAAGCATTACAAGGACCGGCATGGTGCGCCATCTGACGAGAGACTCATGCAAACTGAAAGGTCCCCATTGTGGTCATAATCCATATGGATTGATTTCCTTTATCAATAATTTCTGTATTCTTGCTTATGGTGTACAATCAGGGAGTTTCCAATTTGTTTGGTTTTTGATTATATTTTGTGCATAGTTTGTTTAGTATGGTGTCTTCTACTGGTTTGTGATGTTTTATGACTTACTCACTGTTTGTCCCTGATCTATTACTTAGTATATATTTCTTTATCTATATTTTCTTTTTGTATTCTTTTACTGTTTTAGTGTTTTGGTGTTTCTGCTCTGTAAACTAGAGGGCTCATTTCGTCTAGCCATCATGTTCTTCTTGGTCCTTATTTAGGTAGCTAACTATTATATATATATATATATATATATATATATGTGTATATATATATGTATATATATATAGATATATATATATATATATAGATATACATGTTCCTTCGCCACTTCTTTACTACCACCCTTTATTTCCAAGTCCCCTTGTATGGCATCACGTAGTCATTTCCCTTTGGTGTACCCCAATCCTCATTCAGTTGGGGTTTTACCACTTAAGAACAATAACACTCATCCGCTGGTGTGACCTAGTTAATATGACCAATGGAGTATCGCACTTGGCTTCAGCTGGTATTATGAACAAACAGTATTTTACATGCTTACACCTCAAATATGCCTATCTCCAAAGATAGTCACTTATCACGAAGTAGTCGCTTATTGTTGTCAACATATTTTTTATCTTTTTTTTTGGTACATTAGTTGTTTAAGCAGGGGAAATTTCAATCACGGACCATTGGTCTTCCTCATTCCACTGCTCCTTGCCCTATCATAATAATGCCGAGTGTCTGGCTAGGAAGCAACAAGTATAAATTTTAAAGTCATTGGTTTGACTCGACCAGGATTCAAACCCACAATCCCATGATCTACCAACACGGGAGACAGACGCTCTAACTCATTCGGCCATCCCGTCTGGTTGGCCTTTATATTTAAATAACAAATATGGGGGGAAAAAACAAAAAACAAACAGATTCTGCAACTTTAATGTGGACTTTACACCGACCTCTTTATTCACCTGACAACTAGTTTTAATTGCAAACTCAGATTAATTATACACGGCATGTTCACATCCATGTTCACATGCTCCTGCGATGTACTAGCATTTTAAGGTAAATCAAAAGGATCACATTTAAAAAAAATCCAAACAGCTCGATGGCGGTTTCCTGGTGACCTCCCCTGCCCCGCTAGGACCAATTCAATATAGCTGTGTTTGCCGGGTCCTGGGAGGGTGTGGGATGGCTTTACCTACACCTGTGTGCTCTCACACACTGGAGGACATTTCCCCCGGATCATGCGCACTCGCCCCGTGTCGCCGGAGTAAATATGATTAGGACGCAATTGTGGATGGTGGGTGTGGGTGCGGGGGTGGAACACTGTGGGAGATGGGGAGATGAGGGGGAGGTAGCGAACCGCTTGGAGCAACTCACTGAACTCCTACCCGAGGGTTACTCAGCCAAGTGTATTGGTCTGTTTTATAAACGGAACTACTGACTGGTCTATGTGATGACATCTGCACACTGAGTCTACCACCGCCGCTTTCGGCCCTTTGGATTCATGTCACCTGGACTGTCCTGTTGTGTACTGGTTGATGTGGAAGTTTGCCCTGCTGTTCAGGCGTCAGTGTTTAGCAGCATTGATGATGACTGTTCTTTGTGTTGATGTAACATGCCCTCCCATTGGCTGACGCCGTGCAGCATGGCGTAGCGTGAGCCTCGTTTCCATTAGTTGTGTGTGTGTATAGAGTTGGTGATGATGGCGCAAGGATATCGGTGCAGCATGGCACACGGTGGGGGGATTGGTGAGTGTGGGGATTGGTGAGTGTTGGGGTTGGTGAGTGTGGGGATTAGTGAGTGTGGGGATTGGTGAGTGTGGGGATTGGTGAGTGTGGGGATTGGTGAGTAGGGATTGGTGAGTGTGTGGATTGGTGAGTGTGTGGATTGGTGAGTGTGGGGATTGGTGAGTGTGTGGATTGGTGAGTGTGTGGATTGGTGAGTATGGGGATTGGTGAGTGTATGGATTGGTGAGTGTGGGGATTGGTGAGTGTGGACTTGGTGAGTGTGGAGATTGGTGAGTGTGTGGATTGGTGAGTGTATGGATTGGTGGGTGTGGGGACTGGTGAGTGTGGGGTTTGGTGAGTGTGGGGATGGTGAGTGTGGGGGTTGGTGAGTGTGGGGATTGGTGAGTAGGGATTGGTGAGTGTGTGGATTGGTGAGTGTGGGGATTGGTGAGTGTGGGGATTGGTGAGTGTGTGGATTGGTGAATGTGGGGTTGGTGAGTGTGTGGATTGGTGAGTGTGTGGATTGGTGAGTGTGGTGGGTTGGTGAGTGTGGGGGTTGGTGAGTGTGGGATTGGTGAGTGTGGGGGTTGGTGAGTGTGGGATTGTTGAGTGTGGGATTGGTGAGTGTGGGGTTGGTGAGTGTGGGGATTGGTGAGTGTGGGATTGGTGAGTGTGGGGAGTTGGTGAGTGTGTGGATTGGTGAGTGTGGGGATTGGTGAGTGTGGGGATTGATGAGTGTTGGGATTGGTGAGTGTGGGGATTGGTGAGTGTGTGGATTGGTGAGTATGAAGATTGGTGTGTGTGGGGATTGGTGTGTGTGGGGATTGGTGAGTGTGGGGATTGGTGAGTGTGTGGATTGGTGAGTGTGTGGATTGGTGAGTGTGGGGATTGGTGTGTGTGGATTGGTGAGTGTGTGGATTGGTGAGTGTGTGGATTGGTGAGTGTGTGGATTGCTGAGTGTGGGGATTGGTGAGTGTGGATTGGTGAGTGTGGATTGGTGAGTGTGGATTGGTGAGTGTGGATTGGTGAGTGTGGGGATTGGTGAGTGTGGGGATTGGTGAGTGTGGGGATTGGTGAGTTTGGATTGGTGAGTGTGGATTGGTGAGTGTGTGGATTGGTGAGTGTGGGGATTGGTGAGTGTGAGGATTGGTGAGTGTGGGGATTGGTGAGTGTGTGGATTGGTGTGTGCAGAGGGAGCTGGTACGAGTGTAGTGAGCGGGGTGTTTGTGTTTACTGTACCACATTTAACTAACATCACGGTTATTGTTGTAATCTTTGGTACTTTATTGTGGAGTAACTTTTGTTTTTAATGGCTAACATTTTCAGATATTTGAAATGCAACCATGCAAAATTAATTGTGGCAAGCATGCCAAAACTATGAAACCATAGGATTCTACAGTAACAGGTTATATTAAATTGCCTCAGTATCCCTTTCTATGTGGCGATGCATGTTTTAATTGTTTAATAAATGCACCAGGGTCTAAGTTAGACATGTACAATCAAATCTAGATAATTGTATAGGTTTGGACAATTTGATGTTTATATCGCAATGTGCAGTTTTAATCCATGAATGCAAATACAAAAATCTAACAAAAACAACGAACATGAATGGTCACATATTCATTGTCTATTAATATAGAAGACTAGAACTTACACTGTGATAATATTAGTTTTGTTGTATAGGCACACACAATGCTGTTGTACTCTCGTTACTTCATATGCAATCTATCTGAACCTTGACAATAGCTGGGTCTACGCTGGAGGGGGTTCAGGTTCTTAATAATCTGCCAGCAGCTGTTTTAATGCGGTCTCAGTCCATCCAATACCATATACAACTTCAGCATTTTCATATTAAAGTTGGGCTAATGTCACTTAAGATATATTCACCAATTTCAGGTTCGAATATCCGCAATTTCGATATATTTTGCAACGAACTACTCTGTGGGAGTTACATCTAATAGGTTGGCTGTTGGAGTTTTACGTCCTGGCAACGTCTAAGGCCATATCAGGAGGGGTACTGACTTGTGACAGTGTGCAGTCACGTCGACTTTATAGTGCTGTCCCACTGGGAGACCAGTCTGCTAGGACCATGACCAGATATCCCACTCAGTCATATTATCCGAGCCAACCAGTCCTTGCCCGATCCTAATAATGCAGAGCGCCTGGCGAGGAAGCAACAAGTATCGATTTTTTAGTAATTAATTTGACTCGACCAGGGTTCAAAATATGGTCCTGTTTAATTTTAATTTGTCTAATTGAGCTAGGTAGTGCGTTATTTGTGTGTTTATATGGTTCCATATTTCATCTACTTTATTACATTCTAGAGCTATCTTCTCTGATTTGTTCATGTGTTCTATTAGCTTGTCCTTGTTATATGCTGTGATTTCCTCCTAGTTGGTATTTAAACCTCTGTACTGCTTTGTTTTTCAATTCATGATCACTAACTCCCCAGTGTTTTATTTACCCCTGACTTGCTAAATTTATTACAATTTGTGAATATCAGGTCAATTTCACCGGTAAACTAACACAAGTGGCGTGGTTTGATTCACCAGAGAACCTGATACCAGGGCCCCGTTCAGGGTCCGTCTCGGAGGCCCCTCGGAGACGTCTCGGAGAAGCCTCCCATTTCAGACAGGAGATGAAAAGCGCCTCGAAAATGGCTGCCGTATTCAGTGGTTTCAGCCAATCACAGCACAGCTTTTCCATTACAAATGGCCACGCCTATGGACGCCACCATTTTTTAGGCGGCTGACAGCTAAATGCCGTTCAGACTAGCATGACGTCAGGGCCGCCTCCGAGACACCTCCGAGACGGACCCTGAACGCGGCCCAGGTATCACACCAGTATTCATTGCAGTGGGAGGTGTGTGCTAGTTTGTAATTGTACCGTGTTAATGTCTCCATTTGATACAGAGTATTACGTATTTGTCAGAACTTTCTAAACTCGCTTACGGGAACTATGGAAATGATTGTGGCTCATTTTCATGTAACCCGACTGTGCAATATGTCACCCGGCCCGGTGTAACGATTTCAACTTCCCCCCTTCCCAAGTTCCCCCCCCCCCCGGGAATCTGAAAACGTTTTTAACTTCCCTCCGGGGAAATTTAAAATGTTTTCAGATTCCTCGAGGGGAACTTAAAAACAGTTTTCAGATTCCTCCCCCTATTTTCAAATTCCCCCCTCTGGGAATTTAAAATTGTTTAAAAAACTTTAAAAAACGTTTTAAATTTCAGACCTAGAATATTTTTTTCTTAACCATCTTGGAGACTTTTTGTGTCATTTGTGGTTAAGCATGTTTTATTGTACTAGTAATAATTTCCATTATGTTATTCTCTGTATATTATAATATTTGTCATGAAAAATAACAAAAAATAACAAAAATAAAGAAAATTCCCCCAAAATGGGGGGGGGGGAGGGAAAGTTAAAACGAGGGAGGGAATTTGAAAACGTTTTCAAATTCCCCTGGGAGGAATTTGAAAACGTTTTCAAGTTCCCGGGGGGGAACTTGAATATGGGGGGAATTTAAAATCTTTACATCGGGGCGGTCGGCATGTCCCGCAGAGTGTTTGTTTGACGGAAGGAGCCCAAGTGTAGTAGTAGGGGTGGGGGTGGGATGTGTGTGTGGGGGGGGGGCACCGCTGGCAAATTTAACATCTGGACACATTTTAAGCCTCATACATTTTCAAACATGACTTTGTTCATTAACATCACGTGTATATAAGGGGAATTAATATTTTGTAAATTCATGTTCATAGGATATTTTTATCACCTGGTAAAATTTAGGTCTATCTTATTATTGAAAAGATGGTTTATTTGGAGATACTGCCTTTTGACCATCTTTTAAATATAGCTTATTTAAACCATTAAAAAAAGAGTTCATTTAGCATGAATTGGTTTTGTTGGTTTGTTGTTTTCTTCTGATTAAAACTGTTTTTATTTTTGTTTTTGGCAAGGGTCGAAAACCTCTGATTAATCACTTACAGTTCACTTGGCCTCAGTCACATCGAAGCATAAAGCTAAGATTCCATAAACGTGGTATGTGATATGCGAATGTGATATGCGAATGTGAATGCAAATGTGACAAAAACACATTCAAACCAATCGGTCCATTGAGTAATCAATCCACTTTGCCATCCACACATTCGCATTCGCATTCGCATTCGCATTCACATTCACATTCACAGCCGGGCATATGGAAGCGCCGCCGTGCATTTACATGCTTTTCCATTTTTTGTCACATTTGCATTCGCATACCGCATACCGCGTATATGGAATCTTAGCTTTAAGGTGGCAGATTCCGATTCTTGTAGCAGCTGCATCCGGATCATGAATGCATTACTGCACCATCTCGTCTCTTCTTGGTGGTGTTCTGATTGCAATAGCTATAATTCCACCACGTAGAGGCTACACTCACCTTCTCCCGCCTGATACCCCCTCATTATTGTATCCAGTCACACTTTTACCTACCAGCAACAGACGGGATTGACAAGTATTTCATGTTCAGTGAGCAGCATTTCTGAATTTGCTACATGCGAATGATGCTATGTTTAGATATGCCATATAAGCGAGTTACACTAGTTTACTTACGATGTAATTAAGGCTTAACCACTACACGGAATAATTCTTGTGACAAGCAATACTGCATTAAAGGCATCTAAACTATTATTGCCATTTCTGTTCTCTTAAAACGCACTCCAGCTGACTGAAGTAACTAATACCCTGCAGATACTACAAAACAAACCTTGGATTGATACTGTTTTCAGTTCTGTTCAGACCTCCTTTTTATCAGCCATATTTCTGAGACGTGTCACAATTGATTTTTTAATGCTGAGCAACCAGTAAGATACCCACCCGTCTAACCACAATTAAAAGAACACACTCACAACAACAAACTAAAAAGTTCACAGCGGGCAGGCGCCGACTGCACCCTGGCGCCTGCCCTACTCTATTAAATAAACATATTTTTTATATTTAATTTAATTAACATTTTAAAGATTTATTTATTTAAAATTTGTTTGGGAAAGATTAGTTGATTAAGCAGGGGAAATTTCAACCGTGGATGATTGGTCTTCCTCATTCCACTGCTCCTTATCCTAATGATGCCAAGTGCCAGGCCAGGAAGCGACAAGTATCAATTTTTAAATTATTGGTTTGACTCGACCAGGGTTCGAATCCGCAATCCTATGACTTAAAACGAATGACTTAAAAATTGATACTTGTCGCTTCCTAGGCAGGCACTCCGCATTATTAAGATTGGTCAAGGACTGGTTGGCTCAGTGTCAGGATAATGTGACTCAGTGGGATATCGGGTCATGGCACTGGTAGCCTGGTCTCCCAGTGGGGGCAACACTATTAAGTTGGCAGGACTTAAAACTCGAAAAATCAACCAACCAAGCTTCCAAAGCAGTCCGATACAAAGTAGGACTAGTCAGACACTACTAGTGAGCGACAGAAGGCAGCATTACCAGACAGGGTGGCCGACTGAGTAGAGCATCCGTCTCCTGTTTTGGGATATCGGGGGATCCGAACACATGAGTGTGTGGGTACGGATCCTGGTCGGGTAAAATCGATGACTTAAAAATTGATACTTGTCGTTTCCCTAGCCAGACCCTCAGCATTATTAAGATAGGGCAAGGACTGGTTGGTTCAGTGTCAGGATAATGTGACTGAGTATGATATCGGGTCATGGTGCTGGCAGCCTGGTCTCCCAGTAGGGCAACACCATAAAGTCACCATGACTGCGCACTGTCACAAGTCGGTACCCGCCCTGATATGACCTTAGATCCTGCTAGGATGTAAATAACAACAAACAAAGGCAGCGTTCGATAAACATGACCCCATAGGTGTACTGAGGTGTTGCACTAACATTCTACTTAACAGGTTTAGCAGCTGTGTAGCACGGCACAGAAGCAAGTGTATACGGATCGGGAGCTTCTCATCACAATATTCTACTTAACAGGTTTAGCAGCTGTGTAGCACGGCACAGAAGCAAGTGTATACGGATCGGGAGCTACTCATCACAATATTCTACTTAACAGGTTTAGCAGCTGTGTAGCACGGCACAGAAGCAAGTGTATACGGATCGGGAGCTTCTCATCACAATATTCTACTTAACAGGTTTAGCAGCTGTGTAGCGCGGCACAGAAGCAAGCGTATACGGTTCGGGAGCTACTCATCACAATATTCTACTTAACAGGTTTAGCAGCTGTGTAGCGCGGCACAGAAGCAAGTGTATACGGATCGGGAGCTTCTCATCACAATATTCTACTTAACAGGTTTAGCAGCTGTGTAGCGCGGCACAGAAGCAAGCGTATACGGTTCGGGAGCTACTCATCACAATATTCTACTTAACAGGTTTAGCAGCTGTGTAGCGCGGCACAGAAGCAAGTGTATACGGATCGGGAGCTACTCATCACAATATTCTACTTAACAGGTTTAGCAGCTGTGTAGCGCGGCACAGAAGCAAGCGTATACGGTTCGGGAGCTACTCATCACAATATTCTACTTAACAGGTTTAGCAGCTGTGTAGCACGGCACAGAAGCAAGTGTATACGGATCGGGAGCTACTCATCACAATATTCTACTTAACAGGTTTAGCAGCTGTGTAGCATGGCACAGAAGCAAGCGTATACGGTTCGGGAGCTACTCACCACAATAGACTGCATGCATTAAAGTTAATAGTCCGATGGTTTGGGGTTTCTTTCATTTTTCTGAGATAAATATATTTAGCTGATTGTTATAATCTACCTTACTTTAGCTTCAAGTCCTGTTTATTTTAAATGGCTAAGTTTTGAGATATTTGAAATGCAAACATGTAAATTTAGTTTTGGCAGAGATGCGAAAAACTCTGACCCGATAAGCTTTAACAATAACAGGTTCTATTAAATTGCCTCAGTGTTCCCTTATATGTGGCAACACATGCTTAATAAGTGCATGATTATCTAAGTTAGATGCGGGTGGCATGAAATACATATACATATATATATATTTATATATGGGCCACTCTCCTGAAAACTGGCAAGATGTGTCACGTGGAGAGTTAAAATCTAATATTAGAATTTTTAGCATTTTTTGGTTTCAAACGAAAGCTGGAAATCTCCCCTTTACATTTATGTAAAATATCAATTGATGAGATAAAAAATAAAGGTGTAGTCCATGATTAAGCTATATCTTATGGCAGTATAACACGTGTTGCTCAGATGTAACACATGTTTAGGACACCACACAGTCTGATTAATAAAAATCTAAACAAAAGTTTTTTTATTGATGTTTTAAAAACCCATCCCATGCTGACCAGTTTTCAAGAGAGTGACTCATGTATACACATGGTGTCTAATTTATTTTACGAGTATAAATAACGAACTGTTTCCAGTGCTCCTCACGTTTTCGGGTGGTATAGCATGTTATGCGTTATATGTGCTCCAATAACAATGTAGTTGCCTCACGCTGAACTCACTAGTGGCGCCCCCACACGGCTTCCCAGTAAACCACCTCCCGCTAACTGCACCAGTCTCCACCTATAAAGAGTGTATGCAGTAGGACCAGGCCACGTCTATTGCCAGTTGACCCTCTCCGGCAGGATCGAGGCCAAGTGGCGACTTCCGGTTGTCTCATGTTGGGCGATAATAGGGGTAGTCTCCCATTGAGCCCGCTACGAGCTGCTTGTAGGCCACTTTGGGATGCTCACAGGGTACTCATCTCCAACCCACCCACACCAGGCGAGATGGCCGAATGAGTTGAGCGTCTGTCTCCCGTGTTGGTAAACCATGGGATCATGGGTTCGAAACCTGGTCGAATCAAACCAATGACTTAAAAATTGATAATTGTCACTTCCTAGCCAGGCGCTCGGCATTATTAGGATACGGCAAGGACTCATTGGCACAGTGTCAGGATAATGTGACCGAGTGGCATATCAGGTCATGGTGCTGGCGGCCTGGCCTCCCAGTGGGGCAGCACTATAAAGTCGTCATGAGTGTGCACTGCCACAAGTCGGTACCCATCCTGATATGACCTTAGATGTTGCTAGGAGTAAAACAACAACAAATAAACTCACACACTCACACCCACTGACCCACACATCCACCTACACCTACAGACACATACACCCCCCACCCACACACCTTCACCACAACCACACACCCACACCCTCAGCACACGTAGAATTTGACTATTGTAGCTAGCTAGCTATATGTGTACCTTTAAATCATCAGTATTTAAAACCAGACACTACACCCATATTGGATGGTCAAATGGGTAAAGTGCTTGCTTATAATGCGACAGGTAGTGGGTTCGATCCCCGGACGGGTCCAAAACAAAGACTAATAAAAGTTATACGTGTCGGTACCTTGTCTTAGACACGAGATGTTTAGTATAGGCAAAGAGCAGTGAAATGGGGAAGACAAACTTTTTGGAATTGAAATATCCCATTAATGATTATTATTGATATTATAATGTATTATAATAGTTTCTCTTATACTAATAATGGCTGATTCTGGGACGCAATGTGAGGGCGGAGAATATGCCAGCACCTGCAGAGTTAATTACCTTGTAACTACAACACCCCTGTGTTGGTATGTTGTTAGGGATAAACGCATCTAACTTGTACCGAGTTATTTATGGCTCCACTTAGCACGCTGGCTGTGGGGTGAAGCCGTAAGTGTTGGTGTCGGTCTTCACCGCTCTCAGAAAAGTGCTCTAGTGAGATAACCCAGGGAACACTCAGACACATTGATAAGGGTCCTGTCTGGAACAGTTCCATAATACCCCAGTCACACGAGAGCCAGTGTTTGCCACCATCCTCCTTACAGCCAAAAGGAGGCCCAACCTCCCAGCATCACACTCGATACATTGATTCAAATACATGGTCAGCGCCAGGGCGGCACTGGTGCCGACCACACGGTGAGTGTGGCATTGCATGTGTTGGCGCTGCCAGGTCGGCGCCAGGTAACCGGCAACTCGCCAACCAAGAGGTCGGTGCTAGGTTGGCACCAACCAGTTTTGAATGGCACCACCGGAACAGGGCGCAAGGATATTGCAAGTGCAGCAGCTGCAACCTCCTTGCGTCCAACATTTCCGAAATGAACTCTGGGAGGTTGGCGTCCTCGCGGCGCCAGCACTTAAGGAGGGCGTAAGTAGGGCCCAATGAGGACGTTTTGACATCGCGAATCGATCATAAGCGAACACAGGCCTCATTTGACTGGGGTATTACATGCTTAAGGTCATAGATAATTAATTCATGGGAATTATAAACAAACCACCCACTGCAAGAGCAGTGTGTTGTGAAGCCTCGCAGAAAGGCAGCCTCCTTTGAAGGCTTGACAATTTGAAGCCCTTTTGCTCATTAATTGTTCCCTCTCTTCCCTGATACATATAGGTTTGGTTTGGTTTATTGAGGTTTAAGCCTCCTAGCAACATCTAAGGTCATATCAAGACGTTAGCTACTTGTGAATGCACTTTATAGTGCTGCCACATTTGAAATACCGTGACACCAGCCTCATGACCTGGTAGCCCACTCAGTCACATTATTTGGGAAAGTTGGCAATAGTTATAATATTTAAAAGTGTTTGTTTTGACTCGGCACGGGATCGAACCTATGACCTCTTCCAATTGATAAGGCAGTCTCTCCATAAATCATGACAGAGCGATCAGACTAATGCTTAAAGAACAGAGATCAATGGTTACTTAATACCTATATAGACATAGAGTATGTGGCTTCCTCATGGTGTCTCTAGCCGAGGCTCGGGGGAGCCTCAACCCCCACCCCTAACCTCCACACATACAGATATACATAGTTACATACCGCCCATGGAGTCCCACTGTTGAAACATTGCGCACAGCCTGTGTGCAACCTTCTCACTTCATGTTCCACTGTCGAGATCGGGTGGCAGGACCCTGCTTTCTGAAGGCACCACGTGACCTAATTCTTACCTCATGGTTGTCAATCAAATGTAACAGGCAGCTGCTTCCTGTGTGGTGCTTGGACACACCCCGGCCAGAGGTATGTCCAAGAATTACATGATTGTCACTTGTCTCTTCCTAGCCTCGACCGGGCGCGGTGGCTGAATCGACAGAGCACTGGCTTCGCGTGCGAAAGTTTAGGAGTTTGGTTCCCGGTCGAGTCAAACCAATGACTCATGATGAAATTGATACTTGTCGCATCCTAGCCTGGTGGTCAGCGTTAATATGATAGGGCAAGGACTGGTTAGTGACAGGATAATGTGACTGAGTGGGATATCGGGTCATTGTGCCGGTGGCCTGATATCTCAGTGTGAAGCACTATAAACTCGCCATGAGCGCGCACTATCGCAAGTCGGAACCATCCTTATATGACCTTAGATGTTACCAGGATGTAAAACTCCAACAACCAACCAACCTAGCCTCGACATTACTGAGATAGGGCGACAACTGAGAGACAAAATAATATGTCTAAGTGGAATGTCCTTAGATAATACCAGTGTATGGTATCTTAGTGGTGAAGCACTGTAAAGCTGCCATCAGTGTGCACCGTCACCATTCGATACCCCATCTTGATGACGTGAATATGTCGGTAAGAAGATGCAGCTCCTCAAATCCCTCGGTTACTTTCGATGAATACACAATATTTAAGCAGAGTAATGTCAATTTACAGCAGATGACATTTAGACATTTAGAGCAGACAACAATGCGCAAAGTCAGCAGTGCATTCTTAAGGAGCCATTTCTCCAGTCCCTCCACAATTACAGGCGACTCACCAACAAACCGCCGCATTTAATTGGAGAAGAACCAAAGTATATGGGGGCCGCCATACAGGCGGGAGGTGACATGGCGGGGTGAACAGCGCCCTCTGTGTCAGGGACATTAACTACATGGCAGGGTAATCAGTGCCCTCTGTGTCAGGGACAGTAACTACATGGCAGGGTAATCAGTGCCCTCTGTGTCAGGAACAGTAACTACATGGCGGGGTAATCAGTGACCCCCTGAGTTAGGGACAGTAACTACATGGCAGGGTAATCAGCGCCCTCTGTGTCAGGGACAGTAACTACATGGCAGGGTAATCAGTGTCCCCCTGTGTCAGGGACAGTAACTACATGGTGGAGTAATCAGTGCCCTCTGTGTCAGGGACAGTAACTACATGGTGGGGTAATCAGTGCCCTCTGTGTCAGGGACAGTAACTACATGGTGGGGTAATCAGTGCCCTCTGTGTCAGGGACAGTAACTACATGGCAGGGTAATCAGTGCCCTCTGTGTCAGGGACAGTAACTACATGGCAGGGTAATCAGCACCCTCTGTGTCAGGGACAGTAACTACATGGCAGGGTAATCAGCGCCCCTCTGTGTCAGGGACAGTAACTACATGGCAGGGTAATCAGGGCCCTCTGTGTCAGGGACAGTAACTACATGGTGTGGTAATCAGTGCCCCCCTGGGTCAGGGACAGTAACTACATGGCAGGGTAATCAGCACTCACCTGTGTCAGGGATAGTAACTACATGGCAGGGTAATCAGCACTCCTCTGTGTCAGGACCAGTAACTACATGGCGGGGTGATCTATGCCCCTGTGTCAGGGACAGTAACTACATCATACATGGTGGGGTAATCACCGCCCCTCTGTGTCAGGGAGAGTAACTACATTGTGGGGTGATCAGTGCCTCTCTGTGTCAGGGACAGTAACTACATGGCAGGGTAATCAGCGCCCCTCTGTGTCAGGGACAGTAACTACATGGCGGGGTAATCAGTTGCCCCCTGTGTTAGGGACAGTAACTACATGGTGCGGTAATCAGTGCCCCTCTGTGTCAGGGCCATTAACTACATGGTGGGGTGATCAGCACCCTCTATGTCAGGGACAGTCACTACATGGTGGAGTAATCATTGCCCCCTTGTGTCAGGGACAGTAACTACATGGTGTTGTAATCAGTACCCCTCTGTGTCAGGGAGAGTAACTACATGGTGGAGTAATCAGTGCCCCTTTGTGTCAGAGACAGTAACTACATGGCGCGGTAATCAGTCCCCCCCCCCCTGTGTTAGGGAGAATAACTATATGGCGGGGTAATCACCACTCCTCTGTCTCAGGGACAGTAACTACATCGTGTGGTAATCAGCGCCCTCTGTGTCAGGGACAGTAACTACATGGTGGAGTAATCAGCACCCCTCTGTGTCAGGGACAGTGACTACATGGTGGAGTAATCAGTGCCCCCTTGTGTCAGGGACAGTAACTACATGGTGGTTTAATCAGTGCCCCCTTGTGTCAGAGACAGTGACTACATGGTGGGGTGATCACCACCCCTCTGTGTCAGGGATAGTAACTACATGGTGGAAATATTAGCACAAGCATTCTGCGTGTCACAAACTACTGGTCTGTTTATTGTTTCTTTGTTTGGCACTCATCATAACTAGGAGAATTGGGCCAGGACTAGTTGGCTCAGTGTCAGAAAAACAGAATAACACAGCTCAGTTGGGTATCAGGTAACGTCGCTGACGCTATGTCTATCGTGTCTCAATGGGACAGCACTATAAAGGCATTAGTGTGCCTCATCTACTACTGCTGTATCCAGTCGGTACCCATCCTGATATGATCTAAGATTATGCTAGGACGTAAAACCTCAGTCAGATATCTGTGACCAGAAGGTTCAGAAATAAATTAGCTTGCACTGTTTGCTTGCTGTCTGAGTGAGGACTGTCAACAAACCAACCTGAGCTCCTGAGCTGGCAGTTAATGGTGCTGCCCCCTGCCGAGGCAGCACACCCTAAAGCACCACAGCTGTAGACCTGTGCTACTATAGTGGTATATGGGGGTTAGTTGGTTGGTTGGTTGTTGGGAGTTTTACGTCCTGGTAACATCTATGGTCATATCAGGATGGGTCCCAACTTATGACAGTGCGCATTCATGGCAAATTTATAGTGCTGCCCCACTGGGAGACCAGGCTGCCAGCACCATGACACCTCATATCCCACTCAGTCACATTATCCCGTCACCAAGCCAACCAGTCCTTGCCCTATCCTAATAATGTTGCACACCTGGCAAGGAAGTGACTGGTATAAATTTGTAATTCATTGGTTTGACTCGATCAAATCTCACAATCTTCCAAAATGGCAGACGAACGCTCAACTCATTCTGCCAGCCCCCCTAGTGATGTTTAGTGAAGTCCGATAAGGAATCATGCGCTGTCCAAATACTTCCTCGTCCCCCTCCTCCTCCTCCTCCTCCTCAAGACATACAGCACCACTCCAGCGGCATGCTGTACGGTCTCTGGTGGGAAGCCCATCCATCCCCTGGCGACACCTGGTGGCGGATCAGAGGGCCGAGGCGATACTCCCTTAACACACAGACACTAATGGGTCTCTTTAATCCCAGCCCCCCCCCCCCCCACACACACCCCGCGTCTCACAGCCTGCCTGGGGCGGTGGCCACGAAGGCAGCCTCGTCACGGCGGAGAATACTTGGTGGTCACGGATGGCTGGGTCCTTTGCCTACAAGGTCCTGGTTGTGTCTGCTCTGCGGCGGGTTGTGGGTACTAAAGCCCTGGTCACATACACGTTAGTGAACGTAGTTGAACGTAGTTGAACGTAGGATAGATTAACGTGGGTGAAAAGTGATGTCACTACATTAAACTACCTTAAACTACATTAAGGTACGGCAGGTTTTGGTTGATCACCCACCTAATAGTACGGATAAATATGTCACGGTACGGATCC
Source organism: Branchipolynoe longqiensis (assembly GCA_030323885.1). Classification (NCBI taxonomy): domain Eukaryota; kingdom Metazoa; phylum Annelida; class Polychaeta; order Phyllodocida; family Polynoidae; genus Branchipolynoe; species Branchipolynoe longqiensis. The sequence continues at coordinate 73,682,153 of CM059194.1, read as the reverse complement.
CGGTACGTCTGACTACGTTGAACTACATTAAACTACGTTGCCATCCACTACGTTCAACTACGTTCAACTTCGTCCACTAATGGCTATGTGACCACGGCAGAACGGCCAAGGTTACGGCTGTCTCAAACGTACCTCTCTTTTGAACATATCCAAAGCTTAAATCGGAACTCACGGCCCACACACGTTCTTATCCCGTTCTCATCATGGAGAAGTATGGATGTCGGTACATTGTACTATATTCAACTACGTTCAACTACGTTAGTCTCCACTAATGTGTATGTGACTGCGCCTTAAGATTATGCACAGCACTACGTGGTACCCTGCCCAGGACTGGTTGGCTCAGTGTCCGGATAATGTAACTGAGTGGGATATCAGGTCATGGTACTGGCAGCCTGGTCTCCCAGTGGGGTAGCACTATTAAGTCACCATGAGTGTGCACTGTCACAAGTCAGTACCCGTCCTGATGTGACCTTAGATGTTGCTAAGACGTAAAACAACAAAACAAAAAAAGCCCTGTTCAGTCTGACAAACCTGCTACTGTACGACCCATACATTGCAGTACATGGGACCCTGCCCAGTCTGACAAACCTGCTACTGTACGACCCACACCTTGCAGTATGTTACACCCTGCCCAGTCTGACAAACCTGCTACAGTACGACCCACACCTTGCAGTATGTTACACCGTCCTGATATGACCTTAGATTATGCCACTCAAATTGTAGTTTCTGCCAACTTAAATAGCTGAGTCATGATTATTATTTAATGAACACTTTATTTCCAAACCATGGATTTGAAGGTCTCTGAAATTGGCCACTGGAATGCGTTTTAACTTAGACATCCTGCCTCGATCAAGCATTACTCATTTCATAGAGCCTCGGGCTCAAGCCTCATATCCAGCAACAACTGATTAACTTCTGCACATCTCATGCGTAATTCTGTGAGTAGACAGGCACACTAGAGAGGATGGTGTGGGTTGCTGGCGCAAACATTGACGTCACCCCTCTGACCCTTGACCTCATCTGCAGCCCCAAATTGGCAGGTGCTGCCTCGGCCCCTGACCGGGACCTCTGACTGCCGGGCACCGCCACCGGACTCAGATTGCCATGCAGCCACTGCTGTGACTAAATGTTTTTTTTTGTTTAAACAAAACTAAAATGTAGTTTATTCAGTGAACACTTCCTTTTGGCAGCGCCAGAGCACTGGTCTTCCAGCTGTTCAATACAATTTGTTGGTACATACATGAAACTATCAGTTGCAATAATAACCACATGCAGATCCTTTTCGATAATAAAAGTATGATACATAATACAAAATTAACTGTATTATTGTAATAGTAACTGTATACAATTCCAGTTCAATAAGAGTATAATGTATTTGGTGAATATGCATTATATGGTATTGCATGATTCTAGAGTTTTCTTTTAACATTTCTTTCTTCTTCTTTTTTTCTTTTTTCTTTTTCCAAAAAAACATATCATGTTGTTGGAGTTTTATATCCTGGCAACATCAAAGGTCATATCAGGACGGGTGACTAAGTGTGATATACTCAGTCACCAAGTGACTAGGACCGGACAGAATGGTTGAATGAGGAAACCGCTGGCTTACTTTCCGTGAGGTCGTGGGTTCGAATCCTGGCCGAGTCAATTCAATCAATAACTTACAAAAGTGAAATCAGGAACTCTCGAATAGTAAACTACAACATTAACAACAACCACAACCACACAGAAACAGACACTGTGAAGATCTCAATGTCAAACGACGCCGGATGTAAGCGAGATTTGACCGGAAGCTAGACGGATACGGCCGCGCAGGTGCATGCTGGTTCCAAATGACATCCTCGCCCTAACCTACACTGAACCGGAAGTCCGCCATATTGACAAGTGCGCACGCGAATGGTCGTAGTAATGGTAGCTCTGGTAGTGTTGTGGGTGAGTGGTGGGTAATGTGGTGGGTATGGGTATGCCACTGTGGGTATGTGTGGGGGGATGCTGGGGCCACGTGTGGCGTGAGTGTGTGGGGGGGGGTTGAATGTGGGCGGCCTGGTGTGGTGTGTGGGTGTTGGACGTGGGTTTGTGGGGGGCCATGATGAATGTGTGTGGGTGTAGGAGATATGTGGGTCTACGGGACCGTGTGTGTGAGCAGTGTGGGTGTGTGGGGACTGTGGGTGTGGGTAGCCTATGTGTGAGTGTGTTTAGTAGTGTGATGGGGCCCCTTCATTGGAGCTCATGTCTGGGCTACTACACTGCTCCCCCCCCCCCCCCCCTCCCCCACACACACACACAGATTCTCACCGGTGGCAGCATGCATACCGATGAAAATCGAGATCTTATGGAAGTCAACATGAGATTAAAAAAAACATGACGAGAAGCCTTACAAAACATTGTATCCTTCTGCGCAATGCCTAAATCTATAAGTAACTAACTGCGTTATTCAATAAGGAAAGATGTTTAAGTTATTACTAGAAATAGGTGAAGAAAATGAACATTAAGTGCTCTGTCCCCCTTGTGGGAACCTGACAATCTCTCTCCCAGCCACTATAAGTGTCTTTTGCTGGGAGAGAGGAAAATTGTTCACACCACACAGATGGTCACCCTCAGAAAAGGCCACTTAGGAACTGCTCAGTCCACCCCCAGCGACCCCTTCATTGGGAGACCGGTTGTGCGGCGTCCCTTCCTTCTGCGCGGAGCGGCTTTCCTCTGGAGCTCCCTCAGTCCGCTCTCCTGGTGTCCATGTAGTCTGCAATCTGCAGACGGCTGTCTGTCATGGACACTGCATGCGTCGTCACCCGGGTGTGGCCATACTCCACAGTAACCGCTCCGGTGGTAGATGCATGGAAAGATAGCAGGGCAGTGTTATTTATATCATTTGAGGAAGTCTCCGCGGAGCCATTGCTGAATGCAACACATCCAGGAGAAGATCGGGTTGCCAGCACAACTGTACTCCACCTGGGTAAATTTCACTCAGGGCAACCTTCACTGTCATAAAACAGCATGTGATTGAAGACGATGCCTTTTATCATCTGCCAGACGAAATTTTAATAATTTAATATTTTTAATAAATATTTGTTAAAATAAATGCATGACATATGGTCAGAGTCAGGGAGGCACTAGATAATGATAATAATATTGTATATGTATGGTGCCAACCCTCCAACTCACACACCATCGGCACTTCCTTCCATAAGTTTTGATTGTAATGTGTCCTAAAAATGTGGAAGACAGTACCAACAGGGGGAAAGTTGAGGAATATTAATAATATATAAAAAAATTATCATTCCAACTCCTGCATTTAATGGCAGATAATAAGTAACTAAACCCTCCAATCAGGAGAGAATAAGTTTATCACCACAACTTAGTAAATAACAAACGTACTGCTGAAATATAAAGAAGTATTAAGATGAAGGAAATACAACTTTAGCAGTACGAAATATTAATACAGTGCATGGTTATCAATGTAAGTGCAACAATATTATAATTGTGCGATATATATTTATCAATATATATTTATATATATATAAACAAAATTTAGTGGGTTCTCAGACTCCCGCCAGGAAGCCCGACATACCCACAGGGAGCGCTGGCTAATTTACATATTACCCCCTAAATTTAGAGCTGTCACAGAAGGTGGCTGCAGCACGGACCAATCCACTGCATACACAGTGAACGGGTGCCTGCTTACTGCCGCCGCGCATCTGAAATGTTGCTGTCAGCATTGGGGACGTCCTGCACTGCCCGGTCGAGTAGTGCGCGGTAAGCTGTGGCCACCAATTGCAGTACACACTCGGCACCCCATGAAGTCTGTCCTTAACGCTGAACCTGGAGAGATAAATCTAGTAAACTGAAGGATCCATCCCAGGTTCAGAAATTTATCGGGTGGTATTCCCAGGTGTGCAAGGAAGGAACTATAAGAGTCCTCCCACCCACATTTGCCAATTAACCAACATCAGAAGCCTCAACTCACATCGGCTAGGTGGAACCTCCCCCCACTGACTGTGTGAAATATAGTATGGGAGCCGACTACCCAGAGGCAGCGGCCATACCAAAGGCAGAACTCACAGCAGTTTGTGTAGGGGGTCGGGCAGCAGCTGCAGCCAGTGGTGCCACCTGCTGTGAACCCACTGCTGAGAGACTGCACCATCCTCTCCTGAGCATGGCTCAGAGAGAATAGATCCGTCCGAGACGAGCACGACGATGTGACTGACAATCTTGGCGAGCCTGCCAGACCCAAAATCGGGCAAGCTCCTCGAGATCCTCAAGGATAATCTGGGACCTATTAATTTGAACATCCTGAGGGGCCCCCTGCCACAACGTGGAATGGAGTGAGAGCCAGACCCCCGCGTGGGCCTCCGGCAACTGCCAACAGAGAGAAACCGAGCTGGGTTGCTACCCTCAGCCTCTGCGAAGAGACGACCGAAGGAGGTGGGGAAGCCTCAACACCCTGTTATGGAGTGCTGGGTGTGGACATTTTATATAAAAATCCTAATTGTTATTTTTATTTTTATCATTTGCCATGCTGAAAAGCAGCTCCCTGCTTACGCAGTTATGCCACTTTTCCCCATGCCAGATGATTGCCGGACACACTATGCAACGCCTGTGTGCAGTCCGCACATACCCATCACAGCCGTGGAGAGCCTAGCAAAACCACTGAAACTTGAAACAATATCACCTGCGTCCACATGAATACATGCGGGAGCCCTGTCGGTGTGCAAAGTAGAGAGTGATTAGTTATTAGTTAAGCACCAGTTGCACCACCAGTCGAGTCGCCCCATTCCGGGAGGGAACACCCCCTGGGTTGCACCCCCCGCCTAATTATGGCACATGCCCACCGCGTAAGCGAGGGGACCCCCAACCGCTATTGTATAAGTGACCCAGTTATCCTGTGGCACCGACTAGACAGCCGCACCACTGCGCGTGTTACGATAACAATACTCCCCACTCAATAGCAATACCTGACAGTAAGCCCTGTGAACTCCGACCACTTAGATAAAGAGAATAGGATGAAAATAAACACTGGTTATTTATGTTGTAATGCTATACGTTCAGATCGGCAGAGACGCGGTGAATCTGACACAGCCTTAGACATTTGTCCAAGCGGTGAAGGATCCCTACTGCTATCCAAGCCACTGCGTGGAGAAACAATACTGTCCGAATCAGTCCCTGCTTTAGACCGACCCTTACGATTCTTCCTCCCTTTATTAGGCCCCTGAGGCTTAGCATGCACAACCTCTTCCACAGTAACTGGAAGGCCAGGAACCCTCTTCTGACTTAATAGTGCCGGCCTCCACCTGTACTGTTGCAGGCCCGTCTCCTATATGAGCATCTGGCCAGGAGGATGGTCCAGCGTTTCTCGCCATCTGCTCTGTGTAAAGCTTCGGATGTCTAATGTGAGATTTGCGGTATTTCCCATCCTTGCCCTTCATAATAATGTTGGTCTCAGAGACCAATTCGGTTATAGTAAAGGGACCATCCCAGTTCTTCGCGAGTTTGACCCCAGCAAGTGGTGCATGATACCACACTACCTGGTCCCCCACTTTAAACTGGCACCACACAGTTGGCCCGTAGTCCAATTTCTGGAGGGCAGCTGCTTTGCCTGTCGCATCATGAACTACGCTATACGTGTGGTGGAAGCAATGCTCTAACCACCTCACAAACACGATCTCATGTGGCTTATCTACTCGACGATTCACCATGCCAAACTCCAAATCAGCAGCCAACCGCAATTCTTCACCAAATAGTAATGGTGTCATGCCTGTATAGGCATGCTCTGTACAGTTGTATGCGTGAGCCACAAACTTGACCTGCAAATCCCAGTCATCCTGGAAATCATTTACAGTACAAGCCAACACAGATATTAGCGTCTGATTAAACCGCTCTACCATACCATCCGATTGGGGACAGTATGGGTTTGTATGCGTTTTCTTAATGCCCAACAGACGTAGCATAGACTGGAATAATGTGGACTCAAATTCCCATCCTTGATCCGAGTGGATCCTCATTAGGTCACTGAATAAAAGAACCCAGTTATCAACCAATGCTTGTGACGCTGTGGGTGCAGTGTGATCTTTTAAGGGGTATACTTGGAGATACTTGGTATAATAGTCCTGGACTACCATCATTACCACATTACCCCTCGCCATTGTCTTGAAACCTGAAACAAATTCACAAGCCAGACGGCACCACTGATGCCCAGACAATTCCTGAGTCAAAGGTAGCTTGGCTATGCCCACCCCAGGTTTAACCACCTGACACGTATGGCACATACGCACCCAGCGCCTAATGTCAGCCGTCAACCCAGGCCAGTAAAATCGTCAAGCTAACCTCTTTGTGGATCGATTGAACTCGTCCAAAATCGATGGCTGTTGCATGTCTATGACAATACATCATCGCACAACGGAAACGGCATGGCATCTGCAGGCGACTGTGGATATATACTTCCACCACCTTCCACCTGCATAACACACCCTCATGCAGTTATAGCAGGTCCCATTGATTCACAATCTTCCGGGTCTCCGCATTCTCCACTGCCAGTTCCTCTCTTGTCGGTTTGGAACTGCTATCCTCCAACCACTTAATAATCCTAAGAATGCAGGGATCCTGATGCTGTGCAAGACGTACCTCTGACAATATCCACAGTTCATCGCCATCTATATCTGCCAGGCGCATCACCACAATAACCGCAAGTACACAATTATGCGCACCACAGTCTGAGCAGTCTGTCCACCCACATTTACAAAACGGTATCCTGCTCAAACTATCCGCGTTAATATAATCAACACCCTTCCTGTACACAATGTGTTCATTCGTAACACCGTATTCTGAAAGAGTTGCCAACCAACGCCCCATCATCCCCTCAGCCTCCTTGAAATTCAACAACCACCGAAGAGAATGATTATCGGTTCGAATAATAAAATCGGACCCAATTAGGAAATGCTTCCACTTCCTTGAATACACGATGATCACCATCAGCTCATGCTTCGTCGTGCAGTAATTCCGCTGTGCTTTATTCAGTTTATTACTGACATATGACAGCGGAACCTCCACACCATTCTGGACCTGACTTTAAACACCAGATATCGCGAACCCAGTGTCCAGAATAAATTTACCCTCATCACTAGGATACCGTAGGACTGGAGTCTGGGTGAAGGCTCGTTTCAAGCCCAGAAATGATTCTTCCTGAGCTTCACCCCATACAAATTAAATTCTTGGGATCCACCTTAATCCCCACCGCTGAGACAACAAGCCCCAGGTACTGTGTCTCATGACTAAAGATTCTACATTATGAGGCCTTGAGCTTTAAACCATAGGAGCATAAATGATCAAACACCTTTTGCAGGCTATCCCTGCATTCATTTAATGTTCGACCAAAGACGTTGACATCATCCAGATAAACTAGGCAGATCCTCCACTGAAGACCTGTAAACATATCCAGCATCATCTTTTCAAACCTTGCCGGTGCATTGCACAAACTAAACGGCATAACATTCCACTCGTACAGACCTAGATGAGTACTAAACGCAGTCTTAGCAATATCTGCTGAGCCCAACTGCAGATCCAATGTGCAAAACCACTTATTCCCACCTAAGCTCTCAAGAGACTTATCAATAAGCGGTAACAGATAGGCATTCTTCTGCGCCTGCATGTTGAGTTTCTTTTAGTCAATGCAAAAAAGGATCGTCCCGTCTTTCTTTTTGACCAGGTGGATGGGTGAACTCCAAGGAGAATCACTACTCCTTATGACTACACCATCCAAAAGCTTCTTCAGCTCCATCTCCAGCTCCATCTCCTTCGATTGCACAAAATGGTGATAGGGAATCCTGAAAGCAGTGGTCTTGCCCACGTCTATACTATGCTTAACCACCTCTGTCCACCCTAACGTCTCCCCCGGAACCCGAAAAATCTCCGTGTTATCCGACAGCAATTGCACTACCTCCGAACGTATCACCTCCGTGTCCACCTCGCATCCCATTGCCAATGGTACAAGATGAGCAGGCAAATTGCCACTCAGGGGTTCTGACTCCACCCAGGGTGTGATACACTCCTTGTGGTGCCAAAAGTCCTAACATCGTCTATGTTCCCCTGAGCCGCAATACCCACCTTACCTTACTGCTCACAACAGTAGGAGAAACAGCTGACTGTGCAGCCCGCAGCTGACCCAGTCCCACCACCCGTCCCGCTAGCCCTCACCCCAGTCACCTAGCAACGCCGAGTTGCTGACCTCTTGACCCTGGCCGCCTGCTAATGGTGCTTACGGTGGAACCCTAGGCGTTTAAACCTGGCCTAGCCTTCCCGTCTCTGCCTCTTCGCAGGCATTCCAGCTTCGCCCTGTCCACACCAGGGTTGGCCCGTCCTTCTCGATCGCCAGCCAAAACAGCCTCGAGAGAATGCCTCGCTCCTCCAAACTGAATCGGCCAGTGTCCGAAAGCAAAGCAATGACCACATTCATGATCCCGAGCCCGTGTCTCCCTCCTCACAGTCCTCCTGCATGCCAACAATGCTGATGGGCCTGGCCCAATGCTGGTTGACTGCGCCACAGGCTTCTGCTCGGCCACCATATCTTTCACCCAGTCCTTCACCAGGTCCCTTGTGATCAGGGTTGGGCGATTTTGGCTGGAAGTTTGGACTCCATCCATCATGACGCAGTCCCCATGCCGCTGTAAATGCTGCCACCTCGACCTCATACTCACTGTCTGAATCACTCCCACAACAGACAGCGTCAACAGGGGTGGGGCGCACAGCACGGCGTGCCTTAGCGCACTGATCATCCACCACCTCCATGATCTCGTCCAGAGATAACTTGCCTGGCCTCCAGCGATCATATGCTGCATGGTGCTCTCCCGGATCCATCAGTTAGCACAAAAAGCGCTCCACCACCTTATTCTCGATGGGGCGCTCACTCAACCCGGTCCCGATTGCAGCCCGCCTAGCATCAACCTGACGCTGGTGACCATAGGTGCGGTATGAACCACTCTGGGCAGTCTGGACGCGTTTCTTCCAGGTGGCCCAACGCACTAGAGGATCGGCCAACCTGACAACTTATATGACAAGATAGGCAGCAGCTCCCTCATCTTTGTCAACCCCCTGAGTTGCCAAGCCTCGATGCAGTCCTGCGCTAGTCCTCGTCGAAACAAGGGCAACAGCTGAGTTAGAGCTACATCCTCATCCTACATATTAGACCTCATGCCACCAGGTATTCCAATCTTGGTCGATACCCATAAATGGCTTAGGAAGCAACATGCATACCCAATCAGAACCTGGGCCGGTGCATCTCCACACGTTCGTCTCCATCTCTGAGAGATCACGTTGGAACTGCTCCCAGGCCGATCCATCCCCTATTGCATTCGGTTTGCGAATCACATCCGCAATAGCTGGATGATCTGCGATCAACTGCTTCTCCTCAGGGGTGATATGATGGGTCATCGGCCACCCCCATACAGTTTCAACCGACGTTGCAGCCTCAGGCTAAATCATCCTCCAATCGCAAGGATAATGAGTCATCAGCCATAAGCCCCATATCCTGTGGCGGCAAGACGTCCACCCTCTCGGGAGAGAATGGGACAGACCGCCGGTACCCTGGTCCCTCCGACCAGACAACCAAACAACTCCATGGTGAATATTCCGTATGAAAATCTGAGCTGAGACTTCTGTGTCCGGCAGGCTTACTATCCTCACATAATACAGAGCCACCACCCCCCTCCTGCTTATCCGCCACACCTGACCCCTCCCCTGCTATCGATGCATGGGAAGGTTCAGGCTGGGGGCACTGTGCCCAGTCGTTCTAATTGCGCCCAATAGCCACCTTGAATGTCGGCACTTAGCGCGTCACCTTGAAGAGAACATCATTGTGGATTTTGGCACCCGGAACTTGACCCTCACGCTGTAGACCCCCCAAGCAAGCAGGAGAATGAGTATGTTTGCTTCTTACGTCTTTAATCTCCGCTCACTGCAGCGTCCACAATCAAGTGACCCGCAACTTCCTCGGGGGGAGGTTATGCTAGCCGCACACAGTAGGTGGCAGCCCTGTATCACCATCTATCGCTGTAAACTGTGACAGTGACGGAGCACTCCTTGCTGCCACCGTATGGTAGTGGAGCTCATATCTGGACTACTACAGTAGCATATGTGTGTGTTGATGCTGCATGTTTTGAGTAGCCTATGTGTAGGTGTGTTGTGTTGAGTTGCCTATGTGTGGGTGTGTTGAGGCTGTGTGGAGGGGGGTAGCCTATGTGTAGGTGTGTTGAGAGCCTATGTGTGGGTGTTTTGAGGCTGGGTGTGTGAGGGTAGCCTATGTGTAGGTGTGTTAAGTAGCCTATGTGTGTGTTGAGGCTGTGTGTGTCAGTAGCCTATGTGTAGGTGTGTTGAGTTGCCTATGTGTGGGTGTGTTGAGGCTGTGTGTGGGAGGTAGCCTATGTGTAGGTGTGTTAAGTAGCCTATGTGTGGGTGTGTTGAGGCTGGATGTGTCTGAGTTGCCTGTGTAGGTGTGTTAAGTAGTATATGTGTGTGTTGAGACTGTGTGTGGGGGGTAGCTTATGTGTAGGTGTGTTGAGTAGCATGTGTGTGGGTGTGTTGAAGCTGCATGTGTGTGAGTAGCCTACGTAGGTGTGTGAAGTAGCCTATGTGTGGGTGTGTTGAGCCTGCATGTGTGGGGGTAGCCTATGTAGGTGTGTTAAGTAGCCTCTATGTGTGTGTTGAGGCTGTGTGTGTGGGGGGGGTAGCCTATGTGTACGTTGGGGGATGGGTATGTGTAGGCTCTGTGTGTGTCTGGTGGGGTGAAGGTCATTGATTGGTCAACCAGCTCTGACTCGTTGTGACCTACTTAAACCCGGAAATAGGCAGACAGGGCCACACTGCGAAGACAAGGTCACACACGCCAGACAGGGTCACATGGGGCAGACATCGGCACGTAGGGCAGACAGGGGCACAGATGCCAGACAGGGTCACACGCGGCAGACAGGGTCACATGTGGCAGACATGGGTCACATGGGGCAGACAGGGTCATATGCCAGACAAGGTCACATGCCAGACAGGGTCACACGCCAGACAGGTTTTTTTTTTTTTACTAAATGTATTTTATTCAGCGAATAATGTCTTTTGTCAGCGCCAGAGCACTGGTCTTCCGGCCGTTAATTACAATTTGTTGGTACATAAATGACAATATTAGTTGCAATAATAACCACATGAAAAACCTGTTCGATAATAGAAGCATAATATAAATTGACTATTTGTCGTAATAGTAACTGCATGCAATTCCAGTTCAACATATGTATTATGCACTTGGTGAGCATGCATCAATAAATGTACAAGATGACTCTAGAATTGTCTTTAAACACTTCTTTCTTCCTTTGTTTTCTCTCTTCTCTTTTCAAAAAGATATAACATATCTACAATACACATATATATATACTATATTGCAAATATGCAAATCAGTGGATCCAATCACCAATACCAAATGCGGAAACCTGGCCATTTAAATTTTTTTTTTTTTTTTATCCCATCACGAGTGTTCCGTTCTGTGTGGCCTAATGATGGGATCGCGGTCTGAGATTGCAGTGGGGACTTACATCATACAGGTTTTATGTCAATTTAAAGGAAAACTTTAGGTAATAGGTTTTGAAAGAAGGTGTAATAGGGGTGGGGTAAGGGCGGGAAGGGGATCAGCGTTACATGTGGCAGACAGGGTCACATGGGGCAGACAAGGTCACATGGGGCAGACAGCAGCACATAGGGCAGACAGGGGCCCAGACGCCAGACAGGGTCACACGCCAGACAGCGTCACATGCGGCAGACAGGGTCACATGGGGCAGACAGCGGCACATGGGGCAGACAGGGTCACACGCCAGACAGGGTCACATGCCAGACAGGGTCACATGCGGCAGACAGGGTCACATGGGGCAGACAGGGTCACATGGGGCAGACAGTGGCACGTAGGGCAGGCAGGGGCACAGACGCCAGACAGGGTCACATGCCAGACAGGGTCACATGCGGCAGACAGGGTCACATGCGGCAGACAGGGTCACATGCGGCAGACAGGGTCCCAAATCCGCACATTCATGCATGTATTTGCACATGTGTCCATGAATGAATATATATATATATAAATTCGTCAATTGGTTTAGCTTTCAAACTTTAGCTAGTTTTTGTTCAGTACAAATTGATATTTAAATGTGTTTATCCAACTAACAGTAATAAAACACTAGTCATAGTAAAACACAACAAAGCTGTTATGGGATTGGCTAGTCTAATATTACTTTTATTAGATTGTGTGGTTCAGGGGGCATTGCAGTAGATATCACCATAGAGAATGTGTTCTGTACGGTTGCTTGGTTGTTGTGGTTTAACGTCCTGGCAACACCTAAGGTCATATCAGGACGGGGTTGGTGTTCTGTACGTGTTCAGTGTACTCTCTGTGGTAATATACCGTTTATGTCCCAATAGAAGCACGCTACCCAATAGAAACACACACCCCCCATTTCAAGATTGAAAGCACGCACAAATTTACGATCATATTCAGACTGAATGCACATAAAATAAGACAATCCCACTTTATTTTAGAGGCACATCGAAAACAAATCAGAATTTACGATCATATTCAGACTGAATGCACATAAAATAAGATGATCCCACTTTATTTCAGAGGCACAACAAAAATAAATCCAGGAAATTCTTTAACTTTGAATAGACGTGCATCCAGTGCGCGTCTATTGGGACATTTACGGTATGTATATATTATATGGTATATTTATTTAATGTCTACATGGCATTAACAACGTGCAGTATATAGTGATATAGCTTCCAACACCCGCTCCCTGCACAACCTGATCAAAGTGATATCTGACTGGCCCGCCTCATATCACTGCTTGCTATTCTGGTAATTTGTCTAAATATATGCCTGTTTCTACTACTCCACTACACCCCTTTCAATGTTTACAAACATTGTGTATGTGTGCGCAGATTGGCTGCAGAACGAAGGCACACTGCCATTGAGTTTGTCAATATGCGCAGTGCAAAACGTTAGTTTTATTCAAAATTAATAGCAATCCAGAACCCAAACCTTATAAATTTAATATGATCTGGTTGGTACGCATGTTGTCTGTTTGTCTGCCAAGTGGTTTGTTTCTAGGTCGTGTGGTTTTAGAGATATTTCATTTTTTCTGTAAGAAGATTGCCCACGGCCATTGATAATGCATTGAGTTTACCGATACGTGTGGTGCAAAACGTCAGTTTTATTCTAAATTAATAGAAGCGCAGAACCCTAAGCTTATAAATTTAATATAATCTGGTTGTTAATCATGTTATCTGTTTGTCTGCCAAGCGCTTTGTTTCTATGTGGTGTGGTTTTAGAGATATTTCACTTTTTCTGTATGAAGATTGCTCATAGCCATTGAGTTTGCAGTGTGACAATGTGCCATCCTGCAGCCAAACGCGCGCGCACTGACCTAAATACCCACGCTGACGTCATATGAAATAGGTCTATGGGTAGTGCTTGGAAGCCTACGTGATTTAGCGAATGTTTGATCACCCTAATATGGGGTTTACTTCCCTCGGTCATGTGGAATGCATGTGGCTGGGAATGCGAGTGGCTCGGGCTTCAAACCGCCTTATCCGACAATAAGGCCAAGACAAAAGAAAAAATTGCTGATCGTCTCCGCTCGTGCCTGAAAAATCGCCCGCACCTGATTTAATTTTGTTTAAAGCTGACACTAGGTAGCTACACGGATCAATTTTTAAGTCATTGATTTGGCCAGAGTTCGAACCCAGGAGTTTGAATCCCACATCCTACCAGAACGGGAGGTGAACACTCAACTCATTTGGCCATTGTGTCTGTTTACGTATTACGTCCCCGTCATACGCCAGAGAAATAAAAAAATAAAATAAAAACCGCACGCCCAACCCTGATTTATGTGATCAAATGGACGGTCACCAACTTTGTTTTATATATTTGGCCTAACTGCTCGCTGTGCACACAGGCGGCTTGTATGCGGACTATTGAGTGACTGTCAGTGTCACCGCACTGTCTACTGACGCCACTCAGGCCGTGTGTGTGTGTGGGGGGGGGGGGGGCGGTGTGTGTGTGTGTGGGGGGGGGGGGGGGGGTGCAAGCTCACTCAGTGACCGCCGATGTTCAGGTTGCCGCGGACGTGTCCGGGGGAGACGTTCCCAGGTAGGGCAAAAAGTCACCACCACCACCGGACCTCCCGCGGTGGAGGTTGTGTGGTGGGCAGAGGGTTGGTTGGTGTATATCCACCAGTGTGTGCCATGTCGGCACACACTGACTCACCCACAACACAGACTTACACACACATATACACACACTCACCCACTTACAAGCAGACACTCACACACATTTACAGAGGCTTTCACATTCAGACTTACCCACTTACAGACACACACTCACCCACTTACAAGCAGACACTCACACACATTTACAGAGACTCTCACATTCAGACTTACCCACTTACAGACACACACTCACACACTTACAAGCAGACACTCACACACATTTACAGAAGCTCTCACATTCAGACTTACCCACTTACAGACACACACTCACTCACGCACTTACAAGCAGACACTCACACACTTACAGAGACTCTCACATTCAGACTTACCGATCTACAGACACACACTCACGCACTTACAAGCAGACACTCACACACACTTACAGAGATCCTCATATTCAGACTTACCCACTTACAGACACACACTCACGCACTTACAAGCAGACACTCACACACTTACAGAGACTCTCACATTCAGACTTACCCACTTACAGACACACACTTACAGGCAGAGACTCACACACACTTACAGATACTTTCACATTCAGACTTACCGACTTACAGACACACACTCACGCACTTACAAGCAGAGACTCACACACACTTACAGAGATCCTCACATTCAGACTTACCCACTTACAGACACACACTCACACACTTACAAGCAGAGACTCACACACTTACAGAGACTCTCACATTCGGACTTACCCACTTACAAACACACTCACGCACTTACAAGCAGAGACTCACACACTTACAGAGACTCTCACATTCAGACTTACCCACTTACAGACACACACTCACGCACTTACAAGCAGACACCCACACACTTACAGAGACTCTCACATTCAGACTTACCCACTTACAGAGATCCTCACATTCAGACTTACCCACTTACAGACACACACTCACGCACTTACAAGCAGAGACTCACACACTTACAGAGACTCTCACATTCAGACTTACCCACTTACAGACACACACTCACGCACTTACAAGCAGACACCCACACACTTACAGAGACTCTCACATTCAGACTTACCCACTTACAGACACACTCACGCACTTACAAGCAGACACTCACACACTTACAGAGATCCTCACATTCAGACTTACCCACTTACAGACACACACTCACCCACTTACAAGCAGACACTGACACACACTTACAGAGACTCTCACATTCAGACTTACCTACTTACAGACACACACTCACGCACTTACAAGCAGACACTCACACACACTTACAGAGACTCTCACATTCAGACTTACCCACTTACAGACACACACTCACGCACTTACAAGCAGACACTCACACACTTACAGAGATTCTCACATTCAGACTTACCCACTTACAGACACACACTCATGCACTTACAAGCAGACACTGCGGGGGTGACATCACAGATTTGTGGCCCTCCGATCTCCGCAATGACATCTCTAAATATATCTGTACATGTATTTGTATATGTATTTTTATATGTATATCCGTATATAAAAATATATACATATACGTATATGTAGTGCCTGCCCCCCCCCCCCCACACACACACACACATCCGAGGAGGGGTGTCTCAGTCCCGAGCGTGGGGTGCAGGCGTAGTGAGTCCCCTGAGAGTTTTTGGTGAGTCCCGTGAGTTTTTAATGAGTCCCGTGATAGTTTTTCGTGAGTCTGGTTGGTAGGTGAGCGAGTGGTGGCTGCTGTCACGCCCCCCCTCCGACCGCACCCCTACACCGCAGTTTCAGCAGGGGGTGTGGTTGGGCGGGGAGCATATAAATACATATATATACATACACACACACATATACATATATTAATAAACACTTTATCGCATTTAAAAAGGTATGTATAGCCTCCCAGCTTCCCGACTTCGAGCATCCCTCCACCACATCCCAAATATTTGAATAGAAGTAAAAAGTAATAACCAACAATAAAATAAATCAAATAAAAATGCAATAATATTTAAGCAAATGTTTTTTTTTATGTTTCTGTATCAGCAAGACAAGCCATATACATTGTGATTATGCATATGATGTATAATCACAGTGAATGATATATTATATAAAGGATGTACAACAGTCCCCACAGGACCTCCCCCAGTGGCAACTGGAAGTATGTGAGTGGGCCACCAACCAAAATACACCCCCATGGTTGACTGGAGGTGCCCTATTGTTTGGGAGTTATGGCTATACCAACACTGTACTATCATGGGCAGTTCTGGTTTGTAGCCTTTGTTGTAACTAATGAATTATTTCCTAATATTTACTGCTAATTTAATCAAAACGAGTTAAGCTCTCCAACCTGCTCATCTACTTACAGAGAGACTCACACACAGACTTACCTGTATACAAAGACAGACTCTCCACACCCTAACTCCCGCCACACACACACAGTGTCGCCCACACGCGCACACCTGTCAGTAGCGAATCACTGTCCGGTAGTTGTATGAACCTTACCATTGCCTTTTTATATGAAAAATATGATTATACTAGATATGTGTGAGGACATTTTGTTTTGGAAAGTTTTAGTAACCACAATTGCTGTTGGTTGGCTGTTGGAGTTGTATGTCCTGGCAACATTTAAGGTCATGTCAGGACGGCCCACAATTGCTAATCAATTTAGAAACTAATTAGTAATTGCTCATTTTGTGTAGCAATTGATCTATTATGGCGCCAAATATAGCACACTTGGCCGAGTCAAATGAATTGTCTTACAAAGACCGCACAACATATTCACTGATTGTATATTTTAATGGTAGAATTTCGATTTTGTGTTTGATGCATGTTTCCAGAATACGATTCATGGTGTTGCACTAAATGTCGTCTGCTGATTGTAAGCACACTGACATTTAGTGCTCCCGCGCCACTGTACTGAGGGTATTCAAATCGAGAAACCAAATTTCCGAGTGGAAAATAAGCTAAGAGCATCTGTATGTAACAGCTTAAAAACGGAATGCATTGTTTACCCTTCAATCTTTATCCTACCGGGAACTTGTTGGCTTCAACGAATACTTCTTTCTTTCTTGTCTATTTTTTTACCCTCGAGTTCCCTGAAAAGTTGGAACTGCTCCCCCCCCCCCCCCCCCACAACCCCTTCTCGTCCCCCAGCTTGCTCTTATCTCCGAGGTTACATAACTTCCCACACTGTTGTTGGTTGTTGTTTTACGTCCTGGCAACATATAAGGTCATATAAGGATGGCTACTGACTTGTGACAGTGTGCACTCATTGCATCTTTATAGTGCTGCCCCACTCGGAAATCAGGCCACTGGCACCATGACCCGATATCCCACTCAGTTACATTATCCTGACACTGGCTAGGAAGCAACAAGTATCAATTTTATAAGTCATTGGTTTGACTCGACCGGGAAAGGAACTCCCTACCTTCCGCACGCGAGGCCGCGCTCTACCGATTAGACCACTGCGCCCGGTGCTTCCCACACTGTAACCTGGGTCAACACCGTCCAGCTTTCTTTCACCATTTCCCACCTTGGCAGCTGACAGTTGGCTCCTGGTCCATTAGGAAAGCCAGGCTGTGTTTGACGCGAGTCGATTTGGGCTCCTCTCAACTGCTTGTTTGCGTGACAGCTTATTCCCTTTTAAGTAATCACTATATTTTGTTCTTTAATCTTGAGTTAGTTGGAACATTAAAAATATTATGGCCAAGTATTTTTTTCATTACCAGTCTTTAGAAGAAAATTGTTTTTATTTTGATAATAATTTACTATTATCACATCGGATATTTCCATCGTAACTTAGTGGGTTGTTTGGGCGGGAGTTACGTACAGTAAGACCTCTCTAACGACCACCTCCACAGATCGACCACTCCCCAATATCGATCGCTTTATTTGGGTCCAGAATGATCGCCCATGCAATACCATTGTAACCATAAACAAAACTCCATAAACCTTAAATCGACCATTTAAAGTTGGTCCCATGGTCGGTCGATCTAGAGAGGGTAAGTTTTACTGTAGTTTATTTGATTGGTATATCTATGTTTTTCAGCCCTAGAACCAATGTTTCGATTCATTTAGAAGGTGTCCACGGGTTATTATAGACACATTCACCAACAGTGCCCTTTTCTTGTCCTTTTTTTAGAAAAAAGAACAGGTAACGATGAAAAAAAAGTGATGCCTTCGCGTGCGTTGGTGGTGCTGTAAGTGATGGCCAGGGTCTGAAACTTGAAAGTCGGTGGAGGTAGATTGGACTTCTTTAGCGGTGGTCGTTTAAAAAAAAAAAGAAGCTGGTTAGGGAAATATACTTTTTTCGTTACTGACTTGTCTTTTAATTACCTAGCATGGCACTCGGCTTTAAAAAAAAAATTACCTACTCTTTCATCGTGACTTACGTGGTGTTCTCTGTGGCGGAGTGTTTAGAGTGTGACTTTTTTCTAGGTCAGATGCCTGATCTGAGGGTCGGCGGTTCGATTCCCCATGACCCCCCGACCTCTGCCAATTTGGTTTCCACCGCTGTGTATAACTTACAGCATCATCAAAGGCCGGTTGCTCACATTTTACCATGTCTATGTGGTGTGGGAGGTTAAATATCCCTTGGGTCAGTAAAAGTGTAGGCCCAGGCTTTCTATCGACAAACTGGCCACAGCAGGAGCGTCCACATCACAGCCCTGGGAATCAGCTATCTGATTGCAAATCCTGCTACCACCATCCACCACCGAGAGCACGTCCCATGAATAAAGATCATACCTCTGCTCGAAAATCCCTTGAGATAACTGGTGGAAGGACACGATGAAGAAGAAGATCATGACTTACTATATTTTAGTGACTTACTCCTTCATCATGACTTACAATGTTTTTTCGCCTACTCTTTAATCACGACTTGCTATGTTTTAAAGCCTGCTCTTTCATCATGACTTGCTATGTTTTAAAGTCTGCTCTTTCATCATGACTTGCTATGGTTTAAAGCCTGCTCTTTTTCATCATGTCTTCCTATGTTTTAAAGCCTGCTCTTTCATCATGACTTGCTATGTTTTAAAGCCTGCTCTTTCATCATGACCTGCTATATTTTAAAGCCTACTCTTTCATCATAACTTCCTGTGTTTTAAAAGCCTTCTCTTCTATCATGATTTACTGTTTTGATGACTTAGTCTTTCATCATGATTTACAGTGGTTTAATGACTTACTCTTTAACATGACTTACTATATGTTAATAACCTACTCTTTCATCATGACTTCCTATGTTTTATGGTGTACTCTTTCATCATGACTTCCTGTGTTGTATGGCCTACTCTTTCATCATGACTTGCAGCAGTATCTAAGTTAGATATCTAGAATCAAATCTAGATAATTGTTTTGGTTTTGAAAATGTTATGTTTTCATCGGACTATGCAGCTTTAATTCCCCACAGTCATGCTCCAGGAGGGGCAGCAGTCGAGCTGCTCCCACCGACTGCCTCCTCTAGCTGGCCTACATCTCAGGTACTCGCGCCCGTCACGCTGCACGCGCCCGTCACGCTGCACGCGCCCTTCACGCTGCACTCTAACGGCACCTGGCTTTGTCCCCTCGGAGTTAAATTAAAACTGCACAATCCAATGCAAACTCCCCTATGTGACCTATAAACACGACTCTGCACACATGGTTTTGCTACATCAGCAGTACCTGTTGATGCCAACAGTGTATCACTGTCCGACCTAACTACCACCCCCAGACACCTGGGGCCGTATGCAGGAGTCAGTGTTAGCGAGGCAAAACGGTGGTTGGCAGGAATTCCGGTTTAGTGGCGAAAAATGGTATGCACAAGTCAGTGTTAGGCCTAACATCAAAAGCTTAACCGATGTTACGTTACCCCTGAAAAATATTAGGTTTAGCGTGTTCATTAGGCCCAAATCTATTCAATGCTGTCATATTTAACAGAATTACATATGCAATAAGTGAAATTTTATCAATTTAACCCTAAATTCGAAGCGTTATTAAGGCTACCGCCGCATTGGTGGCGATATTAATAGTTATATTTTCGAATCGACGAATGTAAAGTAAACAAATCGCCGCCGCATCGACGTCGCTTTCCATACTGGCGGTACCCGGTTTGTTTACTGTACGTTCGTCGATTCGAAAATATAACTATTAATATCGCTGCCAATGTGGCAGTAGCCTTAATAATGCTTCGAATTTAGGGTTAAATTGATAAAATTTCACTATTTGACTATGTAACTTTGTTAAATATGACAGCATTTAATACATTTGAGCCTAATATATGCCTACAAACGCAGAGGGATTTCCCAAATCTATTAATAAATCACGTTTAGCTATAATGAAAGTGTTACGCGCTCCTGCATACGGCTTGACCGAATTCCCCGGTTCGGAGATAGCTAAACGGTAACAGGCTGTAACACCAAAGCCCGCTAACACTGACTCCTGCATACGGCCCCAGAACTCCCCCGATACCCGAGCCACTCGTTAAACATACGATCACATAACTAGGACAAATATTTGTGCCAATGTAACGCAATAAACCAAAATCACTCAGTCATGCGTCTTCTTCATATCATCTTAGTATCATATTGGAGGTGAACACATATGAGCCTAGTGTAAGGCACATTTAACTCGGCTTAAAGCTGCATAGTCCGATGAAAACATCACATTTCTAAACCAAAGCAATTACCTAGATTTGATCCTATATATCTAACTTAGATGCAGATGCACTTGTTAACCATTTGTCGTCACATAGAAGGGAATACTGAGTCGAGTTAATAGAAGCTCTTACTGCAGAAGCCAATGGTGTCAGAGTTTTGTTTTGCTTGCCAAAATTAATTCTGTGTGGTTGCACTTCGAATATCTCAAATGTTAGCCCTTTATGATAAAAGGTATTTAATGTTTATAAAGTAAGGTAGATTATAATGATCAGTCCAATATATTTATACCAGAAAATGACAGAAACTGAGAACCATCGGACTATGCAGCTTTAACTGAACCGAAATGGGGGCGATAACTGTTGACACATTCACTGCAGTCAGTTTGGTTGGCGGGTGTTGGGGTTGTGGCTCACGAGTGACTCACGTATATTGTAAATAACTGTATTGTCACATGGCTGGAAGACCAGTGCCACGGCGCTGACAAAAGACTTCAGTCAATGAATAAACTACATTTACAATTTAATAACAATTCTCATTCCTATACCACGATCTGTTTCTGTAGCCCAAGTAGTAGTAGCATTGTGCTCCCAGTGTTGGGTGGCCAGCCGGTTTCTAATTTGCTAGGAGTGTAAAACCAGTTTCATTATTATTTCAAGGCACACCCAAATCACCCTATGTTAGTCCAACCTAAGCTGACGTCACGTTTGTCTGCTTTAAAAAAAAAATGGAACAAAAGAAGTAATTGTTGTCGGCGAAGGGTTGCGACCCGGGGGAGATGTCTGAATGGTTCGCCTAGATTAGAGCTGGAGATAAACTCACCGATATTGGTTTGGTTCTAGCAGTACTAAACCCACAACCCAAGTCTGTGTCGAATAGCCGTATAGACGGTTTTAACGGTGTAAGCTCCTCTATATAGATCCTGTCACGTGGTATCGTAGTTGCATGGTTTGATGGTTTCGACTTTCTGCCATTTTTCTTAGATAAATATATTAAATTGATTGTAATAATCTTACCTTGATTTAATATGAAGTAACTTATATTTTAAATGGCTAACTTTTGAGATGTTTGAAGTGCAACCATGTAATTTAATTTCAGCAAGCATGGTAACATTGATGTGACCTTAGGTGGTTGCCAGGACGTGAAACTCCAACAACTAATGAACCATAGTCTTATGCAGTAACCGGTTCTGTTAAATTGACTTAATACACCCTTCTATGTGGTAACACATGTTTAATAAGTGCATCACTATCAAAGTTAGCTATGTACAATCAAATCTAGGTGAGGGTTTTGGTTTTGAAAATGTTATGTTTCGTGGAAGAATGCAGCTTTAAGTAGTGGCTGTTGAGCTTTGAGAATATGAGGGTGGTGTAAATAACTAACAGGGTCTGTGTCACTCAGAGTGCAGCACTTGACTAGAGTAGCGTTATCAAAACGAGGCTCACCTACCTGGCAGTTTCGTCTGGTTTGGTACTATTCCGCCGTAGACGCACCCTACACCATTCCCGACAGAACACTCCTGCCAACCATGACGAAACTCACAAAGAATATTTAACTTTAACATGTGAATCCTGGAAACAAACTACAGTAACACCTCTCTAACCGACCACCTCCACAGATCGACCAGTCTCCTATATCGATGGCTTTATTTGGGTCCCAAATGATCGCCCATACCATTACTCTCTCATACTCATCCGCTTCTGATTTTGTTAGGCTTATAAGCCTGTATCAGGTCGATGCATGTCAAAATTTGATTTACTAGGATTAAACGCATCGAGTACCGGATGTGTGCAATATTGCAGCCCCCTCCAATGCTTATCCAGTCTGCCTTTGAAGGCGTTGACGGAAGGCGCTTCTATGACATGTTCAGGCAGTGTAACAATAAGAAAAATCTCTGAACTGACAACCTCCCTAAATTGACCATTTAACGTCGGTCCCATCGTCAGTCGATTTAATGAGGTTTGACTGTAGTCAGTAACTATACCTTCGATCGAATGTCTTCGCTGTATTCGCCATTCTTCAATAAGCTAATTCGCCGTGAATATGACCTATGCTGCCGACACGGCGTAAAGAAACCACCAATCAGTCAATCAATCAATCAATAAGCTAATCGTATTAGGTCGAGTGTTTTGCTTTGATTAACCACGACACGTATACAGTGGAAGGCGCACATGCGCAGTGCAGTGGTGGGGCTGACAGGAAGTGATAACCCTTGGCCACCTTGGTTTATTACCTCATACACGTTGATGTTTAATTCATTGTCAATCCGCCACCTTTCTACGCCTATGTTTGGCGCTGGGCCATTACTGGGGCAACAGCTTGAACCCGTCCGGAGTAGAAAGTTGGAGCTGCTGAGGTTAGATGTGTATGTAGTGTGGTGGTGTAGCCAATGTTGTCATTATATTAGATAAAAGATTCATCCTGTACTTGCAGTATTTCTAACCTAAACAACTAAACACTGACACTGAGTGCTCACCTAGACGCCCTCCCAATGCATTGTGGGTCTGTACGACTTTTAAAAGTTTCCAATGTCTCAGTCTCCTGAAACATGCTCATGTGTCAGCAGAATTACCGAGAATAAATTAATTTTAGACCGCGGTGGTCATTTACCCTTTTTTTCTCCTAGATTAAATGGAGAATCCGCCCATTTCTAAATTGAAATAGAAATTGGAAATCTGAATTATTTTGTCAACACGGGGACACGCGGAGCTTGTTCTAATCACGTTTATATGCACCATTTCCCACACCTTACACTTGTAATTGGATTAGATGTAATTATATACTCATTTGACGAGGATAATTGTTTAAATGTCACCCTTGTCTCATCCATGTAAGGCCCGGTCACACACACGTTAGTGGACGGAGTTGAACGTAGTGGAGGCTGACATAGTTCAACATAGTTCAACGTAGTTCAATGTAGTGCAACATACCGGCATCCATACTTCTCCCTGATGAGAACGTGATAAGAACGTGTGTAGGCTGTGAGTTCTGATTTAAGCTTTGGACATGTTCAAAAGAGAGGTATGTTTGAGCCAGATGTAGCCTCCGTGATGATAACATACTCTAGCATACTATAGTATACTCTAGCATACTCTAGCATTCTTCTTAATATACTCTAGCATACTCTAGCATACCCTAGCATACTTTGACCCGCACAAAACCTTGGCCGTTCTGCCGTGGTCACATAGTTGTTAGTGGATGAAGTTGAATGTAGTGGAGGGCAATGTAGTTCAATGTAGTTCAACGTAGTTGGATGTACCGGGATCCATACCATAATGTACCCGGATCCGTACCATAATGTATTTATCCATACTATTACTAGGTGGGTGATCAACCAAAACCTGCCGTATCTTAACGTAGTTGAATGTAGTGATAGCACATTTGACCCACGTTAATCTATCCTACGTTTAATTACGTCCACTAAGGTTTATGTGAACAGGGCTTAAGCCTGAAAACACCCCCCGGCCCCACACATTCGCACACACGATACACCGCACACAGAACACCGCCCACGAAGGCATCCGCTGGCCTTTGTTTATCGTCTGCATTCTGCTCTAAGCGCTCGCTTTGATGTTGAATTAATGCACCACTGTAGGTTTTGCATGGAATTGGAGTGAAAATTGCTTTCCGAAGTGTCAATGATTGGTACAATGGGTGATGGGTGATGGTCGATGGTGATGGGAGTGTGTTTGGGGGTGGGGCACTTTTAATAACAGCAGGTGTTGTTCCTACAATGGTATATCTGACTCCTTTCATGCAGTGATGTCACACTTCTAGCGAAACATTACTGATATTAACTTGTACGTATAATGAGCATGTGTAAATATATATTTCATTATTATTATTGAAACCTGGGTGAGATTTGCACTGACTGCACACATAGGGGGGGCCTTGACGCTAGTGTCGGCCTGACCGGGCCACGACTCGGTGACCGGCTGGTGACTCGCTGGTGACGGACTGGTGACCAGCTGGTTACTGGCTGGTGACCGGCTGGTGACTGGCTAGTGACCGGCTGGTGACCAGCTGGTGAACGGCTAGTGACTGGCTGGCGACCGGGTAGTTACCAGCTGGCAACCGGGTGGTGACCGACAGGTGACCAGCTGGTGACTGGCTAGTGACCGGCTGGCGACTGGCTGGCGACCGGCTGGTGACCAGCTGGTGACCGGCTGGTGACTGGCGGGGCAGACAGTAGGGCAGTGGAATAATAACAACGGTCATTGCACATGCTGTCAGGATAATATTACATGGGTGTATAATAGCGGTCTTTATTTACACACCTACACTACCTGTTTATGTTCAATTGATATCACATACAAAATCGTCAAATTGAATGAAATAACACATTTAGTCAACACAACGATTTGGAGAGTGGGACGTATCTCAGGTGGTAGCGTGTCCACCTGTCCATCCTATCGATCCTGCTCAGTGGACCCATTTGCAGTTTGGGTTATTTTCCATTCCAACCAGTAGTCCACAACTTGTTCATCAAAAGCTGTGGTATGTGCTGTCCTGTCTGTGAGAAAGTGTATATAAAACACCTCTTGCTGCTTATCGAAAAGAGTAGCCTATGTGGTGGCAGCAGGTTTCCTCCAAAGAAATATGTCAGACGACCATATGTTTGACATCCAATAGTCAACGATATATGAAAATCAATGTGCTCTAGAGGTGTCGTTAAATAAAACAAGCTTTACTTTACATTTTACATATATTTAGTAAATAGACGAGCATGAGCTATAAATATATACGCTATTCACTCGCCTCTGAAATATTAGCATGATCTGTTCCTCTCTCTATCTCTCTACCTCTCTACCTCTCTCTATCTCTCTCTTTCCCTCTCTCTATATATATGTATGGCGATGCTTTGTCCGTGCGTGTAAGTACAGTGGGTTGGTGTCAGGTATCTCCTGCTGAGGTTAGTGTTATCTGGCTGCCATACCCCAAAGCACACATATAAGGCCAGTCACGTGATATTCCACTATTTACCCACCCACCTCCGGCCATTCGTAATTAAAGGGGTCAGATATCTGCACAAACTACGCACCTCCGACACAGTTCAGCAGCTCGATACCCAGTAGCTGCTCTTCCTTTAAATCGGCCTCGTCTTCTTCCCCCTTTCACTGTGCCTTAAGTGCCTGTCACACTATGCCGGATTGAGCAACGGACAGAATTGTATAGTCCGGTGGTGTTCGGGCGTGATAAGTATCAAAATATATTAAAATGTGTCAAAATGTTGCGATATCGGGTCAAAGGCCGCTGGAAAAACGGACATGAAACGGACATGAAACGGACATGAAACGGACATGAAATGGACATGAAATGGACATGAACGGATAGCCAATGGACAATAAGCGGACTAAACAAACTCAAACTGGACAAGAACCATAGATGTCAATCCGGGGGGATCCATTCCAAGTTTTGTGCATGTTCGAAACTGTTAACAGATCAGGCCGGATATCAATGGATATGCAATGGACACAAACCGGACTTTGCCGGATATCAACAGACTTTGTTCGGTTTCTGGTGATGTGTGACAGAGCCTTTACAAACTGGTTCTGGCCAGATCTGGTGAACGTGAAATATGGCCATACCACTGCAGTTGGCATCTCTATGCGATCATCAGAAGATCTTTGTGTGATCCAATTACATGCCCGACCCTGGCAGATACTTCCTACTTTGTAGCATGGTCTTCATATGAGATGTGTAGGAACTGGTAGTAGCGCCTTCTTCTTCTTCTTTTCGTTCGCCTTCAATTACACTTAGAGGGTCTCCAAGTGTCATATGGCTGTGTATGCGTGGTACCATGGTTTGTTAGGGTGCGCCTTGCGGCCTGCTACCTCTGACTTCAGCACTCAAGGTTTTCTTTTAGGGTTACCTCACCCTTAGCTCCTGATCACAGGACCTACCTTGGGAGCACAAGCGCCTTATTTCCACGGTTTGTATTCTTCTTTGGAGCTGCTGTGAGGGTCGATGATTCACAAGCATACAGTATCTATGTAAGAAGTGAGTGCGTTTGTCATACCTGGTAGCTGAGACAAATACTCCCGTCAATCCAAACTGGTTTCAGCCTTGTCAGTGCTGTTGTTGTCTGTGCTACCCTAGAGAGTATCTCAGGCTTGGAACCCTCATCAGTGATAACTGAGCCCAGGTATTTGAAGCTTGTGACTGTCACACGCATCTGTCCATTCACGTTGATCTGTGTGTTGATGCGACTGGTGTTCTTTATCATCAGCTTGGTCTCATCTGCACTGATCTCCATCCTGTAGGCTGTGGAGGCTTTGTCAAGATGATCAACTAAATTGGCCAGTTCTTCCTTTCCTGCCAAGCTATCAATGTCATCAGCAAAGTGGAGTTTGGTGCTTCTTCTACGTTCAATGCTGACGAACCTTCATGATCTTCTCAAGCATCTGTCATTATTCTCTCCACAAATATGTTGGAGAGGGTGGGTGAGAGTAGACATCCCTGTTGGACTGCGACTGTTGTTCGAAGCAAGTCTCCTCTGATGCTGCTGGGGGATAGGTACCGGCAAGCAGTGGACGCTCGTGGTTACCGCCAAGACCCCTGTGTAGGGAAGTAAATACCTGCATAATGGTCTTACCTGTCCATATACATACACGTGCTGTGGTTGGTTGGTTGTTGGAGTTTTATGTCATGGCAACATCTAAGGTCATATCAGGATGGGTACCGACATGTGACAATCTCCACTCATGGCAACTTTATAGTGCTGCCGCACTGGGAAATCAGGCCACCGACACCATGACCCAATATCACAGTTGCTCACATTATCCTGACACTGAGCTAACCAGTCCTTGTCATATCCTATTAATGCCAAGCCCCAGACTAGGAAGTGACAAGTATTAATTGTATAAGTCATTAGTTTAAATTGATTGGGAACTGAACTCCCGACCTTCCGGACGCGAGGCTCGCGCTCTACCGATTCGGCCACCGCACCCGGTGGCGTGCTGTGAGGTGAAGGTCGTTCAACAATACAGTGTAACAGGGGAGAGATCAAATGCAGTGTAACATCAAATTGATTGATGTCATTTGCATCTGTATACTATTTAAAACCTTATAACACATTATATAATGAGCATATATAAAAGTGTACATTTGTATTTAACGATGAAGCCTTTCAAAATGCCACCAGCCTGTCTTCAATGAACATTTGCAACACCTGAAAACAAAGCCCCCTATCGGGCTTCAAAGAGACATTTCGTCCATCCATATGTGTACTTGAACTGCCACACACAAAGCATCGCCCAATAAAAGCGCCCGGCAGCCTTTATTTCACTTGTACATCCTGCTCCGCACACCCGGCTTTGATCTCGAATTAATGGACCAGTGTAGGTTTTACACCTAATGGGGAGAAGATTGGTTCTCAACACAATTGTAGACTTCGATGGCACAATGGATGGGTGAAGAGAGGCGGGGTGGAGGTGATGATGGTGGTGGTGGAGGTGGTGGTGGTGGTTGTGGTGGTTGTGGTGGAGGTGGTGGTGGTGGTGGAGCTGGTGGTGGTGGAGGTGGTGGTGGTGGTGGTGGTTGTGGTGGAGGTGGTGGTGGAGGTCGTGGTGGTTGTGGTTGTGGTGGAGGTGGTGGTGGTGGTGGAGGTGGTGGTGGTGGAGGTGGTGGTGGTGGAGGTGGTGGTGGTGGCGGTGGTGGTGGTGGAGGTGGTGGTGGAGGTGAGGGTGGTGGAGTTGGTGGTGCTGGGGTGGAGGTGGTGGTGGTGATGGTGCTGGGGGGTGGTGCTGCTGGGGGTGGTGGTGGGGATGGGGGTGAAAGTGGTGGTGGAGGTGGGGGTGGAGGTGTTGGTGATGGAGGTGGAGATGGTGGTGGTGGAGGTGGGGGTGGAGGTGTTGGTGATAGAGGTGGAGATGGTGGTGGTGGAGGTGGGGGTGGAGGTGTTGGTCAGTGGAGATGGTGGTGGTGGAGGTGGTGGTGGTGGTGCTGGGGGTGGAGGTGGTGGTGTTGGTGGTTGGGGTGGTAGTGCTGGTGGAGGTGGTGGTGGTGGTGGGGGTTGGTGGTGGTGGGGGTGTTCTTTACAGAAAAACACCAGTAGCACAGTATTGGTAGAAGTAGAGTGTCTCCCTGACGCGTGCAGCTGACACAGGTGGCGCCACTGCTGCCCTGTCTGCCCGTTCCCAGGCGGCTCCGCGCAATGTTCTTATTCGTCAAGTCCTACCGGACGTCGTGGCCGAATCGGCAGAGCGCGGGCCTCGCGTGTGGGAGATCGGGAGTTTGATTCCAGGTTGACTTATAAAATTGATATTTATCACTCCCTAGCCAGGTGCTCAGCATTAATAGGATAGGGCAATGACTGGTTTCTTCTGTGTCAGGATAATGTGACTGAATGGGATATTGGGTCATGGTGCTGGCGGCCTGATTTCCCAGTGGGGTAGCACTAAGTCACCATGAGTGTGCACTGTTACAAGTTAGCACCCATCCTGATATGACCTTAGATGTTACCAGTACGTAAAACTCAAACAACCAACAACCAAACGTCAATTCCCTCCCTCTCCCCCTCACGCACCCCTCTGCCCCCCCCCCCCCACTCCCTTCCTCTCCCCCTCACTCCCCCTATACGCTCCCCTCACTCTCTTCCACTCCCCCTCACTCCCCCCTTGGCGCTCGCCCCCACTCCCTCCCTCTCATTCCCTCTCGCTCCCCTCACCCCACTCCCTCCCTCTCCCCACCCCCTGATTCACCCCCTCTACCCTCCCCCACGCCTTCCCTCTGCCCTCCCCCTGACTCACCCCGCTATCCTCCCCCCTCCCCCACTACCCTCCCCCATCTGCCCTCCCCACTCATTCCCCCTCAGCCCTCCCCCTTGACTCACCCCGCTATCCTCCCCCCTCCCCCACTACCCTCCCCCATCTGCCCTCCCCACTCATTCCCCCTCTGCCCTCCCCCTGACTCACCCCGCTATCCTCCCCCCTCCCCCACTACCCTCCCCCATCTGCCCTCCCCACTCATTCCCCCTCTGCCCTCCCCCTGACTCACCCCGCTATCCTCCCCCCTCCCCCACTACCATCCCCCATCTGCCCTTCCCACTCATTCCCCCTCTGCCCTCCCCCTGACTCACCCCGCTATCCTCCCCCCTCCCCCACTACCCTCCCCCATCTGCCCTCCCCACTCATTCCCCCTCTGCCCTCCCCCGCTCACTCCCTTCCCCTCTTCCTCTCCCTCTCGCTCTCTTGATGTGGGATTCAGGCGACAACTTACCTGTATGTATCCGTCCTGTTATGACCTTAAGTGTTGCTAGGACGTAAAACCTCAACAAGCAAGAACCACTATGTATATTATTTTTTCTAGTTCTGCACAAGTGCGTTGTGAATCCCATTGCTATGCCATTTTTGTAGCAACTTCTAGTTCATGCATATTAATTACTTTTGGTGTATGACCTCTTAGACGCATTGCTGGGCAACATGTCAAAAGTGAATTAGTATGCATTCCGTTGTGCCGAGTGTACGTGGGACATAGAGGATTATGTGTGAGATGTGCACAAGTGAGTTAATGTGTGGTATGTCCGGTGTATGGGGGGCATTACTTAGTGTGTGGTGTGCCAGGTGTACGGGGGGCATTAAGGATGGTTAATGATATGTGCACAAGTGACTTAGTGTGTGGTGTGCCCGGTGTATGGGAGTCATTAAGGATGGTGAGTGATATGTGCACAAGTGACTTAGTGTGTGGTGTGCCCGGTGTACGGGGGGCATTAAGGATGGTTAATGATATGTGCACAAGTGACTTAGTGTGTGGTGTGCCCGGTGTATGGGGGTCATTAAGGATGGTGAGTGATATGTGCACAAGTGACTTAGTGTGTGGTGTGCCTGGTGTACAGGGGGCATTAAGGATGGTGAATGATATGTGCACAAGTGACTTAGTTTGTGGTGTGCCTGGTGTACGGGGGGCATTAAGGATGGTTAATGATATGTGCACAAGTGACTTAGTGTGTGGTGTGCGCGGTGTACGGGGGGCATTAAGGATGGTTAATGATATGTGCACAAGTGACTTAGTGTGTGGTGTGCATGGTGTACAAGGGGCATTAAGAATGGTTAATGATATGTGCACAAGTGACTTAGTGTGTGGTGTGCCCGATGTACGTGGGGCATTAAGGATGGTAAGTGATATGTGCACAAGTGACTTAGTTTGTGGTGTGCCCGGTGTATGGGGGGCATTAAGGATGGTAAGTGATATGTGCACAAGTGACTTAGTTTGTGGTGTGCCCGGTGTACGGGGGGCATTAAGGATGGTTAATGATATGTGCACAAGTGACTTAGTGTGTGGTGTGCCCGGTGTACGGGGGGCATTAAGGATGGTGAGTGATATGTGCACAAGTGACTTAGTGTGTGGTGTGCCCGGTGTACGGGGGGCATTAAGGATGGTTAATGATATGTGCACAAGTGACTTAGTGTGTGGTGTGCCCGGTGTACGGGGGCATTAAGAATGGTTAATGATATGTGCACAAGTGACTTAGTGTGTGGTGTGCCCGGTGTATGGGGGGCATTAAGGATGGTGAGTGATATGTGCACAAGTGACTTAGTGTGTGTTACGCCTAGTGTACAGGGGCATTAAGGATGGTTAATGATATGTGCACAAGTGACTTAGTTTGTGGTGTGCCCAGTGTATGGGGGTCATTAAGGATGGTGAGTGATATGTGCACAAGTGAGTTAGTGTACACATCCTCCACTAGGGGGCGGTGGGCGATCAGCATAGTACTAATGCTAGTGATGTATGTCAGCGCCGCTAGATGGCGATGTGAGCCGCGGGGAGGGGAACTGGCTGCTAACTGGCCAGACTATGCCTGACTCGGTCCCACCCGACCCGACCCGACGCGATCCGACCCGACTAGTTTGCTACTGAAGTGTCTTGTGGAGGTGGGTTCACTTCTGCTCGCCAATGTCTCTGAAATTCACGGAACTTGCAAAGGTTATTGAAGATTGCTAATCACCCACACAACCCGATGTTTTTACTTTTTGTCCTGGAGTGGAAGGGAGTGGGTGGGTGTAGTTAAACAAACAAACAAATAAAGAAGATTCCCATCGTCGCTGTGTGGTCACACACGTCGCTAATGATTAGGAATATTGTTCCTGGTTCCGGATGCCACTTATGATCATGAAAATCGCTGAAATTGGCGGATTTGGATCGCATCAAACTGGTTAACACTATGTGGTGATCAATCTACTAGTATTAGGTTGGTCAGGTAAATGTATGTGGTTAACACTAAGTATTACTCGCAGTCCGCTACTCTGATTAGGTCGGAATGATATATTGATTGTTGGAGTTTTAGGTCCTGGCAACATCTCGGAATGATATACGCTCGGGGAACACTAACATTACCTCAACTTGCTGCTGGTACAAGTGATTGACATTCTGAGTCTTCCCAGTTAGCAGTAGACATTGTGCCATGGATATACCGCTACTGTCAGGCTACATTTACAAAGTTGCTCGGTTTGCACTGATCACTTCGGCAGTCTGCTGCTGCGAGTAGACTGTCTCCCTGGCCGGCCTCCCCCGACTGCCGGCTGCTACTCCCACCCCGCTCCCCTCCTCTCCACCAGCCTCCGGCTGGGGCCAGCGCTGCCACACTGGAGCGGAGCGGGACTGTATGTGTGGAGAGTGAGGGAGGTAGAGCAGGGCGGTACTGCGGCCAGGAGGGGAGCGTGGCACCGGCAACGGGGCGAGGGCGGACGAGGCGGCGGCCGGGAGGTGAGTAGCTCAGTGAGTCCCGCTATGTGGCGCTAGTCTCGGAGGGGGCGGGGTGGGGTTGGGGGCCGGGCGGGTTGGGAGGTGGGAGGGGTGGGGCTGAGCGGGCGAGGTGGAGCGGGGCGGGGTAGGGTGGGGCTGGGCGGAGCACGGCGGGGCGGAGCCAGGCAGGATGGGGTGGGACACGCCTGGGCGGGGTACAGCGGGGCGCGGCGGCGAGCCGTCATAACGCCACCACAGCTTACACTGTCCGCCCATGTCGGTGTGAGAGCGCCTACCCCGAGCTGAGCTACCCCAAGCAGGGCCCGTTAGCTGAGCAGGTGCCGCCGCCTCCCCGCGCCCCGAGCAGCTCAGCCCACCAGGCGTCCCGCCAGTCAGCAGTGCGGGCAGACAGGCAGGCGGGCGGCGGGCAGGCAGCAGGCGTCGGGCCGTGTACACCCCGCCCCTCCGGCTCCACTCCGCCGCTGCAGTCCAGTCGGCGCGGTGCGTTTTACTCTCTCAGGGTCCGTCCGGCAAAGGCGTCAGCCACGCGTCCCACACACACCCAGAGATACTGCTTGACAAACACAGACAGTGACACACACAAACAAGACTACTTCTCGCCCTGGAGTGAACTCCCATCCTGTGTTTGCATACAAGTAGGAGGAGGAGGTTGGCCCAGCAGCTACTCCGGGCATCGGTAGGTAGTCTCCCACCACTCTGAGCAGATCACCCGGGCCGGACCTGGCCGGGACAGTCTCCCGCCACTCTGAGCAGATCACCCGGGCCGGACCTGGCCGGGACAGTCTCCCGCCGCTCTGAGCAGATCACCCGGGCCGGACCTGGCCGGGACAGTCTCCCGCCGCTCTGAGCAGCTGACCCGGGCAGGACCGGGCAGTCCTGGGACAACTACTGTCGATCCTACCCCAATAACTACAAGGCAGCCTCCGAGTCTGATGCCAGGAGGGTGGCATTGGCTTGGAGTGAGACGGACACCACACCTCTTCCTTCACTGTTCCACGATATCCTCCAGATTCGAGCTGCTCCGAGCAGCTTTCTAGACGAGATAAAGAGACGCCCAGCCCACCCTGCCTCTCATTCTCACCCGGATTGCGCGTGTGTGCGCGTGTGCTCGTGCCGAACAAACCCAGGGCAACCCCGACCTGCCCCAGAGTCAGAGCCCGGTCGGCTGGCACCAGCTCTCCGCGTGCAGGCCAGCTTCTCCCGGGACCCAGGCAAACGAGAAAGGGGAGAGCCGCCCTCCATCCGGCCTCCCTCCCGGGCAGAACCCAGGCCGGGAGGGGTGTGGAGGAGAGTATCCCGCTCGGCGAGCAGCAAGTTGGAGCAGCTGCAGCCACCTCCCCCACCCACCCCACCCAGCCCCACAAGTCACTCAGCCCCTCACCACAGGCTGGAGGAGCACACAGGCCGTAGTGAGCGAGAAATAAAACACGCCAAACACAAGTAGCACAACAAACTGACATAAAACAAGAGAGGCTGTACTGACAGCCGAGAGAAGCATTTGTGATACAGGTGTACATGAGTTAACCACGCCGGAAACAGGCTACGGGAGGACGGTAATACACAAGTGTACTACTACACACGCTTCAGGAGGCGTTTCACCGCTGCTGCCAGCCTTGTCTACAGGCCACCACGCCTCGTCCTCCAGCAAGCTGAGACTGGCATCATAGGTAAGTAGCGTGCACCTCTACAAATACACAATCGCTTGTAATAGTGACAGGTGTTTCTACACAAATAGCCCCCAAACACAGCACCAGTGATGGGTGCTCCTACACATATAGCCC
Organism: Branchipolynoe longqiensis; assembly: GCA_030323885.1. NCBI lineage: Eukaryota > Metazoa > Annelida > Polychaeta > Phyllodocida > Polynoidae > Branchipolynoe > Branchipolynoe longqiensis. Next base: position 73,647,809 of record CM059194.1, on the reverse strand, counting down.
ACAAACGCAGCACCAGTGATGGATGCTCCTACACAAATAGCCCACAAACGCAGCACCAGTGATGGGTGCTCCTACACAAATAGCCCACAAACACAGCACCAGTGACAGGTGCTCCTACACATATAGACCACAAACACAGCACCAGTGACGGGTGTTTCTACACATATAGCCCACAAACACAGCACCAGTGACGGGTGTTTCTACACATAGAGCCCAAAAACGCAGCACCAGTGATGGGTGCTCCTACACATAGAGCCCAAAAACGCAGCACCAGTGATGGGTGCTCCTACACATAGAGCCCAAAAACGCAGCACCAGTGATGGGTGCTCCTACACATATAGCCCCCAAACGCAGCACCAGTGATGGGTGCTCCTACACATATATCCCCCAAATGCAGCACCAGTGACATGTGTTTCTACACGTATAACCCCCAAGCCCAGCACCAGTGACAGGTGCTCCTACACATATAGCCCCCAACAATTTTCACATGCCCCCTTGCAGTGTGGCTTAGTTGGGGTTTCCTAGCCTTATTTTGCACAGATATTTTTTGTACATTTTTAGGTCAGGAATTTGTCATTCCTTTACCATTTGGGCATTCCATGCCTTGGCAGCCATTTCCAGTGTGCTTCTTAGGTGAGCTTTGATTTGGCTTCTGGTCTTCCTTAGTAGTGGCGTGTTATTTGCTCTAGTGTTCCTTTGTGGTTTCGTTAAGAGTTTAATGTCTTGACTGTAGTCATATGCTCATGTTTTGAGGTGAATTATTCTCCTATTTTCTAGTAATTTTACATTAGTTCTTTGGTGTATATCATAGGTAGGGTGCAGTTTGTCTACTTTTAGGCAGATTTTTAGGGCTGTTCCTACACATATAACCCCCAAACACAGCACCGGTGACATATGTTCCTACATGTATAGCCCCCAAATGCCACACTAGTGACAGGTGCTCCTACACATATAGTCCACAAACACACACCAGTGATAGGTGCTCCTAGAGTCCTACACATATAGCCCACAAACACAGCACCAGTGACAGGTGTTTCTACACATACAGTCCACAAACACAGCACCAGTGATGGGTGCTCCTACACATATAGCCCACACACGCAGCACCAGTGACAGGTGCTCCTACACATATAGCCCACAAACACAGCACCAGTGATGGGTGCTCCTACACATATAGCCCACACACGCAGCACCAGTGACAGGTGCTCCTACACATATAGTCCACAAATACAGCACCAGTGACAGGTGCTCCTACACATACAGTCCACAAATACAGCACCAGTGACAGGTGCTTCTACACATATAGTCTACAAACACAGCACCAGTGACCGGTGCTCCTACACATATAGTCTACAAACACAGCACCAGTGACCGGTGTTCCTACACATATAGTCTACAAACACACACCAGTGACAGGTGCTCCTACACATATAGTCTACAAACACAGCACCAGTGACAGGTGCTCCTACACATATAGTCTACAAACACAGCACCAGTGACAGGTGCTTCTACACATATAGTCCACAACACAGCACAGTGACAGTGCTCCTACACATATAGTCTACAAACACAGCACCAGTGACCGGTGTTCCTACACATATAGTCTACAAACACACACCAGTGACAGGTGCTCCTACACATATAGTCTACAAACACAGCACCAGTGACAGGTGCTCCTACACATATAGTCTACAAACACAGCACCAGGGACAGGTGCTCCTACACATATAGTCTACAAACACAGCACCAGTGACAGGTGCTCCTACACATATAGTCTACAAACACAGCACCAGTGACAGGTGCTCCTACACATATAGCCCACAAACACAGCACCAGTGACAGGTGCTCCTACACATATAGTCTACAAACACAGCACCAGTGACAGGTGCTCCTACACATATAGTCCACAAACACAGCACCAGGGACAGGTGCTCCTACACATATAGTCTACAAACACAGCACCAGTGACAGGTGCTCCTACACATATAGTCTACAAACACAGCACCAGTGACAGGTGCTCCTACACATATAGTCTACAAACACAGCACCAGTGACAGGTGCTCCTACACATATATAGTCCTACAAACCACAGCACCAGTGACAGGTGCTCCTACACATATAGTCTACAAACACAGCACCAGGGACAGGTGCTCCTACACATATAGTCTACAAACACAGCACCAGTGACCGGTGTTCCTACACATATAGTCTACAAACACAGCACCAGGGACAGGTGCTCCTACACATATAGTCTACAAACACAGCACCAGGGACAGGTGCTCCTACACATATAGTCTACAAACACAGCACCAGTGACCGGTGTTCCTACACATATAGTCTACAAACACAGCACCAGTGACAGGTGCTCCTACACATATAGTCTACAAACACAGTACCTGTGACAGGTTCTCCTGCACATATAGCCCCCAAATGCACACCAGTGACAGGTGCTCCTACACATATAGCCCCCAAACACACACCAGTGACAGGTGCTCCTACACATATAGCCCACAAACACACACCAGTGACAGGTGCTCCTACACATATAGCCCCCAAACACACACCAGTGACAGGTGCTCCTACACATATAGCTCACAAACTCAGCACCAGTGACAGGTGCTCCTACACATATAGTCTACAAACACAGCACCAGTGACAGGTGCTCCTAGAGTCCTACACATATAGTCCACAAACACAGCAGCAGTGACAGGTGCTCCTACACATATAGCCCCCAAATGCATACCAGTGACAGGTGCTCCTACACATATAGCCCCCAAACACAGCACCAGTGACAGGTGCTCCTACACATATAGCTCACAAACTCAGCACCAGTGACAGGTGCTCCTACACATATAGTCTACAAACACAGCACCAGTGACAGGTGCTCCTAGAGTCCTACACATATAGTCCACAAACACAGCACTAGTGACAGGTGTTTCTACACAAATAGCCCACAAACACAGCACCAGTGACAGGTGCTTCTACACATACAGTCCACAAACACAGCACCAGTGATGGGTGCTCCTACACATATAGCCCACACATGCAGCACCAGTGACAGGTGCTTCTACACATATAGTCCACAAATACCACACCAGTGACAGGTGCTCCTACACATATAGCCCACAAACACAACACAGTCGACAGGTGTTCCTATGTGCATAGCCCACAAATGCAGCACCAATGACAGATGTTCCTTCACATATAACCCATAAACGCAACACCATAGCAGCTTTTCTAGGATGTCTGCTCTTACAACATGTCTGCCTGTCTATTGTGCGTGTGATTCAGTGAAAAAAGGCAGTTCCTCCCTTGGATCTTGCCTGTATTTTCACCATGAATACATTACGATACTAAAGGTGGGCGGCGTAGCAGTAGACATTTAGTGATTGACTGAGCCCAGACGATAATGACAAGCCGAGGGACACTCCCACGGAAAGGTCACTCACTATTCCCTGGACTGCCTGCTCCCTGGTTGTTATACCCGCTGAGCACCTATAATTTGATGCTGTATTATCGAAGGTCAACTGTATTCCACAAAAGCAGATGTGGACAATGTCATATGGGGTGTAGTGACAGGGATAGTGACAGGGATATTGTTTGTGTGTTGTTGTTTTACGTCCTAGCAACATCTATGGTCATATCAGGACGCGGCAGGGATAATGACAGGTGTAGTTACAGGTGTAGTGACAGCTGTAGTGACAGCAGACGACATTTAGTGCGGCAGATAATGCAAGCTGAGGGGCGTGCTATTACACCCACTGTATCCACCCTACCTTAACGTCCCGTCCTGATATGACCTTAGATGTTGCCAGGAAGTGAAACGCCAATAACCAACCAACCTTAACGCCTTACTTCCGGTGAAGCATGTTGGTCGGCATTGGGCTCATTACACTTTGGGAACCAGCGGAACCAGCAATGGTCTTCTGTGTCTAGCCACAATTTGTTTGTGTCAGCTGGCAAATTTATTCCTTTGCCAGCTCTGCCAATTTGGATTTCCACTGATGTGTATAACTTACAGCATCATCAAAGGCCGGTTGCTCTCATACCATGTCTATGTGGTGTGGGAGGTTAAAAATCCCTTGGGTCGGTAAAAGTGTAGGCTCGGGCTTTCTATCGAATGAGGAAGACCAGTCGTCTATGACTGAAATTTCCCCTGCTTAAACAACTAATGGACCAAAAAATATATATATATATATAAGAAACCTCTGAAGTGACGATTTCTGGTCTTCAGACATTGGAGAAAAGTACTAAGGGGCGGGGCTGGGTAGATGCAGGGAGGGGTAGGTTAATTCCAGATGCGGGTTAACAGAGCGGGCATTGTTGTTCCTGATGCTATGCTTTCATCCCAGTAAGGGGTGTAAAGCTTTCATATAGTTGTAGACATGATGTACGACATGACAATGGCAGGTAGGACTTCCTGCGCATATTTTCATGTTTCGATTATCAGCAGCCTATCGGTATCTGTGGAACAGTGGACTGTCGTGGGGATTCATTTGACTGTTGGGTCACCACGAGTGGGCTCGTTGTTTCCTTGTGCTGGCAGCGGGACTGCAGGGTCACTGTGAGTGGTCTCACCAGACGGGATGGGCGAATGAGTTGAGTGTCCGTCTCCTGTTTTGGGAAATCGGGGGATCCAAACCCATAGGTTTGTGGGTTTGAACACTGGTCGAATCAAACGGATGACTCAAAATTGATACTTATCACTCCCTAGCCTGGTGCTCACCATTACTAGGATAGGGCAAGGGCTGGTTGGCTCAGTGTCAGGATAATGTGACTGAGTGGGATATCAGGTCATGGTACTGCCAGCATGATTGCCCAGTTCGGCAGTACTGTAGAGTTGCCATGAGTGTGCACTGACACAACCGGTACCCGTCCTGATATGACCTTACATGTTGCCAGGACGTAAAACAACAACAAACAAACAAACGTGAGTGGTCTCGTTGTTTCCTCGTGTTGGCAGTAAGAAAGCCAGGTCGGTGCTTGTGCTCAGGGATGAGTAGGCGGAAGTGGACAGGGGGCGTTAAGACATCAGATTAGCGCTGATTGAGGCTATAGTGCCCAACCGGAAGTGGGGCGCTTTTCTTAGCCAATCACAGGGTAGTCTTCTTAACCAATGACAGGTGGTCTTCTTAACCAATGACAGGATGGTCTTCTTAACCAAACACAGTCCTGTCTACGGGCAGACCGCGAACCACGCCGGTAACAAGTCAGCCAGCGGTGGTAAACCGGAAGTAACCTGCCGAGCATTGTCATCGCACCATCCAGTACCCCGGAAAACAAACAGGAAGCGAAGAAACAAGAACAAATGAGACCTACAGAAGAAGCCGGCCGTGTAGGGGGTTATTGGATTACCAGCCGGGAAGCGATCACCATCTGCCTAACGAGCTGGTGGGGCCCACCACGTGGCGGGCGGGAGGCGGGAGGCTGGAGGCGGGAGGCGGGAGGCGGGGGTGAGCACTGCCTACGTGGTGTAATAGTGGCAGAGCCAGTAGATCACGGCCGGCTGTCGGTTATATCATGGGACAACTGGCGGGATCGTGGCTTTGGTTGCTTCTCTATTTAGACCGTTGGATAATTTGATACTTGACTTGAGTTATTTAATTAAATGTAAATATATTCCATGTATTCATGTATATATATATCTGATAGTGCGTGTATAGTGCGTGGTGTTTGTTGGTAATGTGCATTGGTACACTAATGGTGACACACACAGATTGCTGGCTGATACTGGTGATAGCTGTGAGTTGGTGGTGAGACGTGAGTGCTTAGTGGTATGTACACACACTGACAGACATATTGCTTTACACACACTGACACATATAGTGGTATATACACACTGACACATTGACACATTGTGGTATGCACACACTGACACGGATAGTGTTATGCACATACTGACACACATAGTGATATATACACACACTGACACACATATTTGTAAAATGGCTAAAGCTCGAATCTGTGGTTGTGTAGGCAGGCTATAGTGAAATCAATGCAGACAAAGAAAAAGGAAGGTATAAAGTGTAAAGGAAGAGAGAGAGAGTCAAGCCCTCTGGTTTATTATTTATATGGTACATGGGTTCATTGTAGAGTATCACCCCACCCATTTCCCCCAATGGGAAACAAGCATTCTTGGCCCTACCAACAGGGATCCAGAATTCCTGGTCCCCATGGCTACCAGTGGTCTGCCCACCACCACCAAGCAGTGTGGCCCCCCTGGCCATCACCAACCTTGGCCCTGAGTGTGGTGATCCTACCCAGCAGAGGGGGAGGGGGTAAGCCCTGAGTGCCCTCACACCCAGACCTGCCAGCACCACTATGTCTATTTACATCCCACTCAGGCACCACCAGCACTTACATATATACATACATGCGCTTGGTCACATACACCTGTTTAGTAATAGAACGTTTGCATTGCCCCGATACCTTAAATCGAAATATTTTAGAACGTACTCCGCCCCTCCACTTCTTACCACCTGCGCCACGCAGCGAGGAAAGAAGTTTACACCCACTGGTACACACTGACAGTGACACATAGTGGTATACACACTGACACACATAGTGGTACACACACACTGGTACACACTGACAGTGACACACATAATGGTGCACACACTGACCCACTTAGTGGACAAAGTGAAGGCACAGCACCCACAAGTAACACACATCCACCTCGTTGCGGTCTACTCGACTCTGACGCTGACAACGAACTGAGAGCCTGCCAGTACGCAGTGTGCAGCTCACACCCTCCACCTGCAACCCGAGCAGCTCCTGCAGCCCGAGCTGCTCCTGCAGCCCAAGCAGCTCCTGCAGCCCGAGCAGCTCCTGCAGCCCGAGCAGCTCCTGCAGCCCGAGCTCCTCCTGCAGCCCGAGCAGCTCCTGCAGCCCGAGCAGCTCATGCAGCCCGAGCAGCTCATGCAGCCCGAGCAGCTCATGCAGCCCGAGCAGCTCCTGTAGCCCGAGCAGCTCCTGCAGCCCGAGCAGCTCCTGCAGCCCGAGCTCCTCCTGCAGCCCGAGCAGTTCCTGCAGCCCGAGCAGCTCCTGCAGCCCGAGCAGCTCCTGCAGTCTGAGCAGCTCCTGTAGCCCGAGCAGCTCCTGCAGCCCGAGCAGCTCCTGCAGCCCGAGCAGCTCCTCAGCCCGAGCAGCTCATACAGCCTGAGCAGCTCCTGTATCCAGAGCAGCTCCTGCAGCCCGAGCAGCTCCTGTAGCCCGAGCAGCTCCTGCTGTCCGAGCACCTCCTGCAGCCCGAGCTACTCCTGCAACCCAATGTAGCTCCTGCAGCCCGAGCAGCTCTTGCAGCCAGAGCAGCTCCTCAGCCAGAGCAGCTCCTACAGCCCGAGCAGCTTCTCCAGCCCGAGCAGCTCCTGCAGCCCGAGCAGCTCATGTAGCCCGAGCAGCACCTGCTGTCCGAGCAGCTCCTGCAGTCCGAGCAGCTCCTGCAGCCCGCACAGCTTCTGCAGCCCGAGCAGCTCCTGCTGCCCATGCGTTTGCTGTATGCAGCCCGTGCAGAAAGGTCGAACATGTAGGTTTAACCCGCACCCTTGAGGTGCACCAGAGGCAGGTGTGGAGTGGATATAGAGTGTTCACTTCCCATATGGCAAGTCATGGGATCAATCCCTGGCCGAGTCAAACCACAACTTACCAAATTGATACATGTTGCCAGCGAACCTGCGCTCGGCATTAAGCAGGATTAGGTGGCACCGTGTTGGCCTTCCTTATTCGACTCCCCCTTTCCCTAGACTAGTAGTAATGCCAAGCGCCCAGCTATGTAGCCAGCCTGGCATGCAGAGTGGACATGTAAGGGTGATGGAGAGAAGCGGACTGACTGGCAGGTGTCAGTAGGGTGCACTGCATTAACCTTGAACCCCAGGTGAGAGTTCAGCTGACATGACACTCCCACTAAGCAGGTCTGACAACAATAACATGTTCCACTCCCAGAATTAGCAGGTGCGCTACCGGTGACTGTCAATATGCATGTTTAACCGTTCTATTCCTCTAGTTCAATTAATATACCATGGATTCCCCACTCCTGCCGCTGCCCGCCACCGTTTCTCCTTCTTGTAGTCATTTCACATTTTCGTTTATATAATCCCGCCCGAGAGCTGACAGCCTATGTACTACATGTTCACGGGCTCTACCCCCGCATCTGATGTGTATTAATTACCATTACTCCTCCGCTTCCCTAGTAATGTCAACTGTGTACTCCGCCGCCGCTGTCACTTGTAAAAACCCGAGATATTAGCTATTATTAATATTGTCTGTATTAAGAAGGTGGTTACTAGTCCTGAGGAGAGGGTTATGCCACATACTCTGATGTATACATTACTCCCTCGTCTGTGCAGAAGGCCAATAGTAATAGATATAATAATGAACGATTATTACTATATTAGGGAGTTGACCATGACGGTTAGTGTAACAAGGGACCTGTTCGTAAAGGGTAAGGAATGCAAGGAACGTCTCAATCACATTTTAAGAGCTCACAACTATATTTCTGTTCCTACCAACACCCTCTAATCTCTTCAAATGTCAATGGTATGATTAAATACTTCCCCTCCATTTCCCTTATTGTTAAGATACACTCAATTACTGTATTTAAAGCCATATTGTCATCTAAAACATCAGAACGCCAATGAAACAGTCTGATCGGTCTGGGCCCAATAGCTCGAACCTCCTATGTTGCCAGGAGTGTAATGCGGGACGCCCCGGTGCATCTCCAGGCAATGAGTTACACCAGCGAACCCTTCCCCTCATTTGATGGCCAATGCGGGTTCATCTTGGTGAGCAGCCCGCATTTCCATATGCGGGTCGCTCGACCCAAGCCTGCATCAGCCACAGCTTCACATGTATATATATGCATGTATATATAAAGTGTGGCTACGTATAGGAAGGAAGGATAGAGACACGTGTTGGGTCGGACACTTTTATTGAGCATCTGGGCAAGCGATATAACAGGCATACCGGTAAAAGTTTGAAATCCAGTGAGGCAGTGACTTGCCCGGGCGGTTTGGTGAGAAAAGCGCCCGGTGGTGGCGCTAGTAGCAGGCAACCGGGGCAACTCAGGGCAAGTCAATGATTGGACAATAATAATATATTGAAGAATAAATAATAATAATAAATACTCCGCCTATTTATACATGCATAATAAATTATACGTACTATAAAGTGTGGCTACGTATAGGAAGGAAGGATAGAGACACGTGTTGGGTCGGACACTTTTATTGAGCGTCTGGGCAAGCGAGATAACAGGCCAAGGAGAAGCCTAAGCGACTCCCTCCAACCCAACACGCGACTCATTCGAGCAAAGGGCCGTGACCACCCGCAAATCGTTCACTATACGAGTACCAAGGGGGGTCTGCAGGTAGCTATACACCGTCTCGGAGGCCCAATCGCCTCTAGCCTTCAACTCCTCGATTGTGGCCCCACACATAGCAAGAAAGGTGCAGCCCCCCCGTCTAAGGCAGTGGGAAGAGAGGGTGGACGCGTCAAGCCCAGCCCTAGTGGCAAATCTCCTTAAGGTCTGCTGGTAAACGTGGTACGAGAGGGGGCAGGAGAGACCGTCCGAGCATGGGATCCGGAAGGCGGGCTCAGATGGGTCGGCCCGGAGCTGCGCGAAGTGTCTCTCGGTCCAGTGCACTGCGCAGACCGCGGTGTCGCAGCACCTGGCAATTGGGATCTCGAGCACCCGTTCCGAGAATTGTATGGTCTTGGACCGTCGGACGGTCAGGAGCATCCCCCAGTCGTAGAAGACAAAGTCAGACCTACGACGGGTAGAGTCTGACATAGTCACTTGCGACTTACGCAGGAGACCTCTGAAGGAGCATAGAATGGCCGCCCTCCATGCAACGTGGCCTGGATTCTCAGTTAGGAGCGAGAAAATCCGTCGAAGCATGTATGGAAGCAACGGCATCACCCGTCGAGGTACATCACCCTTGACCCGACGGATTACCTTTAAAGTGGAGGCCAAAACGAAACCCTTGTAGTCAATAGGTGGCTCCCCGTTTTGCCTCAGGAAATAGTTCAGGCCGCTCAGGTAATTTAGGATCGACCGATACTTAAGGGAGCGGGCGAGCCAAGTGGCATAGAGGGCGACCTGCTCGGAGGAACAGGGGATAGGGGCCCTGGATGAGTTGAACGACTCAACATAGGTTAAATATTTCTGAACCTGAACCCGCCTCGCGATGGCCGAGTTCTTTGCGTAATACTGGCGCTGATATCCCATCTGTTCCTCCTTTAGCGCCGATATCCCTGCAACAAACAAACGAGGCATCAAAGACGTGGCCACAGCATAGTGCACCAGCGACGTCGGCTGCCCTAATCCTGTCAACGCTGTCATTCTGATTCAGTCTGCTGAGAGCGTCACAGATAACATTAAGGCTGCTAGGTATATAAACGGATTCAAATACGAAGTTATTTTCCACCGCAAGCCAAAATAGCTTGCGGAGAAAAAACATAATGCCTTTACATCTCGACCTGCCTGTGTTCAGTGCTGCCCGAACCACAGCACTATCAGTCACGATCATGACGGTGCTGTCGGCCCAGCCAGCACTCCAACGGAGGCAGGCCGCATAGACAGCCCACATCTCCTGGACATTAATGTGTGATGTCCCGACATCCGGGGGAGGGATGACAAGGTGGTGGCCGACGTAGGCCTCAAGAGGCTCGCTGGCTCTGCCCAGGAAGGAGCCGACCAACCAATCGTTCCCATGGAGGGCCCCGAAACCCCAGTTGGAGGCATCGCTGTAGGTTGATATAACGGGGGCAAACTTCCCCAAGATCTTAGCCTTGCCGTTAAATGTGCTAGCGAAGTTCAGCCACCAGTCTATGTCATCCCTAACTCCCTTATTCAGACGGACTCTGTGGTAGGGCTGCTTTAGGTTGGCCATAAGATCGTAAATGCATCTGGTAAAAGTCCTACCACCCCTAATAACCTTAGAACAGTGAGCAAGCAGTCCACCCACACGTTTGAGATCTTTCTTGGAGGCTTTCCTCCGACCACGGAGTCTGTGTAGGACCTCCCTTGTTTTTAGTAACTTGTTGTGAGGAAGGCTGAGCTCAAGACTCACGGAGTCAACATCGATCCCAAGGAACCGAACCTTGTTGTCGGCTTTGCTTACCTTCTTGAAACTGACAAAGAACCCAATCCTCCTCAGGATCCTTATCAAAATCACCTGGCCCCGCTCGACCTCGTGCCTGGTACCACCGACAACACAAAAGTCGTCCAAGTAGTTCACTACCCGGTCAAGGCCCTCACGAACGCAGCACCTAACAACAAAATCCGAAATTTTGGAGAAGATGTAGGGGCTTGATGACAGGCCCATGCTGAGGCGGTTGTCAAGAAAGTAAGCAAAGTTTGGACCACCAGGTCTCCTGTATCGGAGACCCTGGCGCTGGCGGTCCTCGGGGTGGATCGATACAGCCCTGAATGCGTCCTTAATATCGACGGTTCCTAGCACGTCACCCTGCTCCAACATGTCTGTCACATCATCCAGACTTTTGTAGGAAAACTTTCGGCAAACCTGGGCAGTGAAGTTATTGACAGAAACCTCCGAGGGCCTACTACAATCGATGACGACCCGCCCACCGCCGTCGTCCTTGGGGACGACAAATGCATCGTGGGTACAAGCTGCGGGCACATCGATGATGGAGATAACACTATCAAGCTCCTCGTTCCGAAACTTCCTGACAATAATGTCAGCATCCCAGGCTGACTTACCGCGAGTCTTCCTTGGAGTGTAACTCACCGTGCACCCGGGATTAACCACCCGGAAACCGAACGTAACTCCGATCAGAATATACAACCAATCGGGATCGGTGTCGCCCCGCAAAAATAGCTCGGCGAAGACTCTACAGGGTCTCAGCTGAGTAGCGACACCGGCGATATTATGGACGCACGCACAGGAGCCAACCACACAATCATTCGTGACCTCAATCGTCATGGGTGGCTCCCCCTCCCGTTCCCGAATATAAACAAGGAGGCTACTAGGATCGCCTTGCTCGACGAACAGGCGATCTACACGACTGGTGCCAGCTGGTTGCAGCCAGCGTAAACCATCACCAAATGCCCTGACTCGTAACTGGTTCTCGCTAATATTACCGAGAGCAACAGCGTCAACACCTGAAACATCGAAGGTAACACTCTGATTATTGTCAAGGGGGAAAGAAGCATAAATGTCAGTATTTGTTATGTCAGAATCAGAATCGTCAGGGGCGTTATCAGGGTAATCAACGCCAGCGACTAAAGCAGTGTCCAGATCGACAGTCTGGCAACCAACGTCCTTGGATCGCCTAACCTTCGAACGTCAGTCTTTACACTTAGATCGGGTGTGTCCCTTGGAGCCACATAGGGAACAAGCATGGGAGAAACGACAGTCTGAGCGAACGCATCTATTGTCCCCGTTCCATGCATAGCATGCCCTACGCGCTGATCTGGCCGGTGAACGCTTCCCCGCACTGTGGTTCCAGTTCGCGGCCTTCTTCGTCTTCATATTATGATGACCATAATGCTCGATGCTTTCGTCTTGGTGCATCTTGGAGAAGGCCGCAAAACCGACGGTCTCACCCAGCTTGCGTATAGCCAGTACGTGGTCCACATGTGCAATGTCCTTGTAGTGGTCATCCCTGGCTCTTGACGAGATAAAGCTGACGTGTTCAATGAATGACCTGTAGTCGGCTATAGTCAGGCCGGGGATGTCCAGGCACCACTGACAGGAAGCCTTCACCAGTTCATGAGCGTTCATTTTTCTCACGTCCTTCCCCTGCCCGTACTTCCTGAGAGACCACTTACTTCTCCTGCGCCTGGACGAGCTGCCGTCGCTGCTCGACCTAGAAGAGCGCCTCCTACGCCTGCTCGACCCTCTCGAACGTCGACGTGAGCGCCCGAAGGTCGAATGTCCACCATCACGGTCGGATCCGCGCGTCCAGGTCGGAGGAGGCAGGTGACCGTCCGTCGTCCGTTTTCGGTCGTCCGCGTGCGGTGTGTCATATATATATATAATAGTTTATATAGTTATATATAAATATATATAATAGTTTACCTACATATTGAACAAGAGGAAGACATAATAGTGGGTTAGAGTGTATTTTCTTGGCGTTAAGTGAGTAGGATAGTTAGCAGGCGAGCGGTCGCGCCACCGTGAGAGTTGAAGCCTGAGCAGTAGATGAGTAGTCCGAGGCTCAACCAGTCGATTACTGGTGGGTAGGTGTTAGGAGAGTATAGAATTCCGGGTTATTATACTCGTATAATTCCTATACAGCATATATATATATATATACATATACATATGGATACATACATATGTATATAATGTGTGTGAAGTGTACTAGGCATTTCCTTCAATTGCAGCGATAGGTGGGTGAGTGCTGAGGTGGACCCCGGGCCTGCTTGGTGTGAGGTGTCAGGGTGAAGGGTGTGGGGTGTCAGGCTGGTACCTGTGGGGTGTCAGGCTGCTTAGTGTGGGGTGTCAGACTGCTTGGTGTGGGGTGTCAGGCTGCTTGGTGTGGGCTGTCAGGCTGCTTGGTGTGGGGTGTCAGACTGCTGAGTGCGGGGTGTCAGGCTGCTAGGTGTGGGGTGTCAGGCTGCAGGGTGTGGGGTGTCAGACTGCTGAGTTTGGCGTGTCAGGCTGGTTGGTGTAGGGTGTCAGGCTGTAGAGCGTGGGGTGTCAGGGTGCAGGGTGTGGGTGTCAGACTGCTTGGTGTGGGGTGTCAGGCTGGTTGGTGTGGGGTGTCAGGCTGCTTGGTGTGGGGTGTCAGACTGCTGAGTGTGGGGTGTCAGGCTGCTATGTGTGGGGTGTCAGGCTGCAGGGTGTGGGGTGTCAGACTGCTGAGTTTGGCGTGTCAGGCTGGTTGGTGTAGGGTGTCAGGCTGTAGAGCGTGGGGTTTCAGGGTGCAGGGTGTGGGGTGTCAGACTGGTTGGTGTGGGGTGTCAGACTGGTTGGTGTGGGTTGTCAGGGTGCAGGGTGTGGGGTGTCAGACTGCTTGGAGTGGGGTGTCAGGCTGGTTGGTGTGGGTGTCAGACTGCTTGGAGTGGGGTGTCAGACTGCTTGGTGTGGGGTGTCAGGCTGGTTGGTCCGGGGTGTCAGACTGCTTGGAGTGGGGTGCCAGGCTGCTTGGAGTGGGGTGTCAGACTGCTTGGTGTGGGGTGTCAGACTGCTTGGTGTGGGGTGTCAGACTGTTTGGTGTGTGCTTGGTGTGGTGTGTCAGGCTGCTTGGAGTGGGGTGTCAGACTGTTTGGTGTGGCGGGTGGTGTCAGACTGCTTGGTGTGGGTGTCAGGCTGCTTGGAGTTGGGTGTCAGACTGCTTGGAGTGGGGTGTCAGGCTGGTTGGTGTGGGGTGTCAGGCTGGTTGGTGTGGGGTGTCAGACTGCTTGGTGTAGGGTGCCAGACTGCTTGGAGTGGGGTGTCAGACAGCTTGGTGTAGGGTGCCAGACTGCTTGGTGTGGTGTGTCAGGCTGCTTGGAGTGGGGTGTCAGACTGTTTGGTGTGGCGGGTGGTGTCAGACTGCTTGGTGTGGGTGTCAGGCTGCTTGGAGTTGGGTGTCAGACTGCTTGGAGTGGGGTGTCAGGCTGGTTGGTGTGGGGTGTCAGGCTGGTTGGTGTGGGGTGTCAGACTGCTTGGAGTGGGGTGTCAGGCTGGTTGGTGTGGGGTGTCAGACTGGTTGGTGTGGGGTGTCAGGCTGGTTGGTGTGGGGTGTCAGACTGCTTGGAGTGGGGTGTCAGACTGCTTGGTGTGGGGTGTCAGACTGCTTGGAGTGGGGTGTCAGACTGCTTGGAGTGGGGTGCCAGGCTGCTTGGAGTGGGGTGTCAGACTGCTTGGTGTGGGGTGTCAGACTGCTTGGTGTGGGGTGTCAGACTGCTTGGTGTGGGGTGTCAGACTGCTTGGTGTGGGGTGTCAGACTGTTTGGTGTGTGCTTGGTGTGGTGTGTCAGGCTGCTTGGAGTGGGGTGTCAGACTGTTTGGTGTGGCGGGTGGTGTCAGACTGCTTGGTGTGGGTGTCAGGCTGCTTGGAGTGGGGTGTCAGACTGCTTTGAGTGGGGTGTCAGACTGCTTGGTGTAGGGTGCCAGACTGCCATGGTGTGGGGTGTCAGACTGCTTGGTGTGGGGTGGGGTGTCAGAATGCTTGGTGTGGGGTGTCAGACTGCTTGGTGTAGGGTGTCAGACTGCTTGGTGTGGGATGTCAGACTGCTTGCTGTGGTGGGTGGTGTCAGGCTGCTTGGTGTGGGGTGTCAGGCTGCTTGGTGTGGGGTGTCAGGCTGCTTGGTCTGGGGTGTCAGACTGCTTGGTGTGGGGTGTCAGACTGCTTGGTGTGGGTGTCAGGCTGCTTGGTGTGGGGTGTCAGACTGCTTGGTGTGGTGGGTGGTGTCAGGCTGCTTGGTGTGGGTGTCAGGCTGCTTGGTGTGGGGTGTCAGACTGCTTGGTGTGGTGGGTGGTGTCCGACTGCTTGGTGTGGGGTGTCAGACTGCTTGGTGTGGGGTGGGGTGGGGTGTCAGAATGCTTGGTGTGGGGTGTCAGACTGCTTGGTGTGGGTGTCAGGCTGCTTGGTGTGGGGTGTCAGACTGCTTGGTGTGGGGTGGGGTGTCAGAATGCTTGGTGTGGGGTGTCAGACTGCTTGGTGTAGGGTGTCAGGCTGCTTGCTGTGGGGTGTCAGACTGCTTGGTGTGGGTGTCAGGGTGGACGGTGTCAGGCTGCTGAGAGAATTGCTTCCTAAATCTGGCAGTCCTGCCGAGTACGCACTAAGACAATTGGCAATCTGTTACCAGGTTAGACTCGACACAGTCGTCTGGTGGGTACCGTGTATGCTTCTCGTGTGGGAAGCAGTGGCGGCTCTCATCCATCAGCTGATACCCCAGTCACACTACAGCTTGCGACCACTTTACGACCACCTTAGACCAAAGAACCCACACTCACCCGTGAGTTCCTTGCTACCAAAACAATGGTTGCTGATGTCTGGGGGTCACTGGTGAGTGTGGGTTCTTTGGTCTAAAGTGGTTGCAAAGTGGTCGCAACCTGTAGTGTGACTGGGGTATGAGTGAAGAGAACTACTTAATACAACTGAAACTTGTGGTTACGTCGCCCGATGTCGTAATATTAGTATCATAGCACAAGTACTAATTGGCTCAGTGTCAGAGTGTGTTGGATTTCGGCACTATAACTCCAACATGTTAGCACCAGACGCGGGGGCCGAATTGGTAGGGCGCAGGCTTCCTGTGCGGGAGGTCCAGAGTTCGAATCCTGGTCGAGTCAAGCCAATGACTTACATAATTGATACCTGTAGTTACCTCCCCTGGCTCCCGCCATTACTAGGATAGGGCTAGGCATGTTTAACTTATTTTCCCGATAATGTGACTGAATGAGATATTGGGTCATGGTGCTGGTAAGCCAGGACGTAAAAGAAGGGGCCCTACTATCAATCCAACGGACGCGTATTCCTCCCCCTATCCCCGCACCCCCACCCTCTCCCCACACACGGGGCCCCAGCTGGTTGTTAGCGCACACAGCCCGCCGTAAAGATAAACCCCGGCGATTGGCCAACAATTGGCGGACAGAAACCCGGATGTCGGCCACGTCCCACTCACTAATAACTCATCCCTCAGAAAACGGGGGCGTGTTCCTAAACACCTCGCTAGCGCCAGGCGAGCCCGGACAGTCAAACGGGTCCTGGAGGCGAAGGGTGGGTGGGAGCGGAACGCGGTGGGCAGGGTGGCGGGAAGGGTGGTGGGCAGGTGGGCGGGAAGGGGCGGACATGCGCGGGCAGGGGCGGGCGTGTGCAGGGTTGTCTTTATTAATGCGGTTCTGAGAGTAAGTTCACACTGGCCCATTTTTATTATATCGAGGTGAGTTAGTTACATTTTGTAGTAAAGCTGTGTGAGCTATTAGTGAAACATAGCCAACCAAAAGGACCTGGTTGTAGATCCGTCACCTGTCGTCAGGGCGCGCCACTTGTTGTACCACTTTCTACATTAGAGATGGAGAGAGGAGAGAGGGAGAGTGGAGAGAGATAGAGAGGTTGAAGGGGGGAGGAGAGAGGGAAAGTGGAGAGATAGAGAGATGGAAGGGAGAGAGAGGAGAGAGAGATAGAGAGGTTGCAGGGGGATGAGAGATGGAGAGTAGAAAGAGATGGATGGGAGGGAGAGGGGAGATAGATAGAGACGTTGAAGGGGGAGATGAGAGGGAGAGGGGAGAGAGATAGAGATATGGAAAGGAGGGAGAGGGGAAGGAAGGAGGGAAGGCAAGAGAAGTAGGTGGGGAATGAGGAGGGAGGGAAGAGGAAAATGGGGTGGACAGGGAGAGAGGGGGAGAGGGAGGGGGAGTGGCAGAGAGACGGGAGGGGGGATGGGGAGGGAGAGAGAAAGAGAGGTAGGGCGAGCTTGTTGGGATTTTACGTTCTAGTAACATTTAAGGTCATATCAGGATTTTCACAGTGTGCACTCATGGTGACTTGCATAGTGCCACCCAACTGGGAGACCTGGCTGCCAGTACCATTACCCAATATCCAACTCAGTCACATTACCCTGACACTGAGCAAACCAGTCCTTGTCCTATCCAAGCAATGCCAAGCATCAGGCCTTATAACGACAAGTATCAATTTTGTAACTCATTGGCTTGACTCGCCCTACCTTCCGCCCAGAGAAAACGGCACTCTTTCGATTTGGCTACCGTGTCCGGTTGGCAGGAAGAGAAAGGGAGAGACAGAGAGGGAGAGAAATAGAGGGAGAATTTAAAATCTGCACACAAATTAGTGCCCAGCAATTCCATCATCATCATGTTGTCGGTCGCGATGCGACAAAGACTGCTTTCATTACTTGACTGCCGCTCTCCATTTAGCTCTCTGCTGTTAAAAAAAACCTTTCATGAAAGCTGCCTGCAAAAGTGTTGAAGTGCTGCTGGCTTTTGCAAGTTACCAGCGGCACTCTCTCGGGGAGCAAATAGAGGTTTCACACCGGCAAGAACATGTCCAGACAGGTGCAGAACTATTTGTCCCTGCAGTGGCTGGTCGGGAGATGTTGGGAGTTCCATACATCAACCACCATTGATGCTGCCACAGTGACATGGTTTTCTGTTCAGGGTTTGCTCCCATAAGCCTTCGGTTCTGTCAAGAACCTGTACCACAAGGCAGTGGTTTACAACTCTGCAGGGCAGGGGCGTCAAACTAAAGACATACTAAAGTTGCATCTTCCTATGGTTGTGACGTTCGGCCAGTTTTCTGAGATACATATATTAAATTGGTTGTTATAGTCTACCTTCCTTTAGTTTGTGATAATTTAGATTTTAAATGGGTAACTTTGGAGTTATTTGAAGCACAAACATGCCAAATTAATTTTGGCAAGCATGCCAAAACTTTGACACCATAAGTTTATGCAGTAAAAAGTTCAATTAAAGTTAAATCAAATCTAGGTGAGTATTTTGCTTTTAAGAACTTGATGCTTATTCAGACTATTCCACAACATGCTTAATCTCTACCCATGCACCCCTGCCCAATAATCCTTGTCGTAACACTAACAGGAGTAATTGGAGGTTTTTATTTTAAAATACCGTTAATACTGACGAGAAGAAGTGCAAGTTCTTCGTATTTCTTGTTCAGACATAAATAGAGTGATATAATATATGACAAAAAGGGAAACAATAAACAAAAACCCAGAAACATGCAAAATAAATTACCACTGGAGCACAATAAGTATCACCTTCTGTACAGCTGAAGTGCATGTCGTGTTGTGTAGCGGCACCGTCTAGTACACAATAAGTGTCACATTCTGTACACAATAAGTATCACATGCTGTACAGCTGAAGTGTATGTCGCATTGTGTAGCGGCACCATCTAGTACACAATAAGTGTCACATTCTATACACAATAAGTATCACCTTCTGTACAGCTGAAATGCATGTCGTGTTGTGTAGCGGCACCGTCTAGTACACAATAAGTGTCATATTCTGTACACAATAAGTATCACCTTCTGTACAGCTGAAGTGCATGTCGTGTTGTGTAGCGGCACCATCTAGTACACAATAAGTGTCACATTCTGTACACAATAAGTATCACCTTCTGTACAGCTGAAGTGCATGTCGTGTTGTTTAGCGGCACCGTCTAGTACACAATAAGTGTCACATTCTGTACACAATAAGTATCACATGCTGTACAGCTGAAGTGCATGTTGTGTTGTGTAGCGGCACCGTCTAGTACACAATAAGTGTCACATTCTGTACACAATAAGTATCACATTCTGTACAGCTGAAGTGCATGTCGTGTTGTGTAGCGGCACCGTCTAGTACACAATAAGTGTCACATTCTGTACACAATAAGTATCACCTTCTGTACAGCTGAAGTGCATGTCGTGTTGTGTAGCGGCACCGTCTAGTACACAATAAGTGTCACATTCTGTACACAATAAGTATCACATGCTGTACAGCTGAAGTGCATGTCGCATTGTGTAGCGGCACTGTCTAGTACACAATAAGTGTCACATTCTGTACAGCTGAAGTGTATGTCATGTTGTATAGCTGCACCATCTAGTACACAATAAGTGTCACATTCTGTACACAATAAGTATCACATTCTTTACAGCTGAAGTGCATGTCATGTTGTGTAGCTGCACCATCTAGTACACAATAAGTGTCACATTCTGTACAGCTGAAGTGGATGTTCTGTTGTGTAGCTGCACCATCTAGTACACAATAAGTGTCACGTGCTGTACAGCTGAAGTGCATGTCGTGTTGTGTAGCTGCACCATCTAGTACACAATAAGTATCACCTTCTGTACAGCTGAAGTGCATGTCGTGTTGTGTAGCGGCACCGTCTAGTACACAATAAGTGTCACATTCTGTACACAATAAGTATCACCTTCTGTACAGCTGAAGTGCATGTCGTGTTGTGTAGCGGCACCGTCTAGTACACAATAAGTGTCACATTCTGTACACAATAAGTATCACATGCTGTACAGCTGAAGTGCATGTCGCATTGTGTAGCGGCACTGTCTAGAACACAATGAGTGTCACATTCTGTACACAATAAGTATCACATGCTGTACAGCTGAAGTGCATGTCGCATTGTGTAGCGGCACCGTCTAGTACACAATAAGTGTCACATTCTGTACACAATAAGTATCACATGCTGTACAGCTGAAGTGCATGTCGCATTGTGTAGCGGCACCGTCTAGTACACAATAAGTGTCACATTCTGTACACAATAAGTATCACATGCTGTACAGCTGAAGTGCATGTCGCATTGTGTAGCGGCACCGTCTAGTACACAATAAGTGTCACATTCTGTACACAATAAGTATCACATGCTGTACAGCTGAAGTGCATGTCGCATTGTGTAGCGGCACCGTCTAGTACACAATAAGTGTCACATTCTATACACAATAAGTAGCACATGCTGTACAGCTGAAGTGCATGTCGTGTTGTGTAGCTGCACCATCTAGTACACAATAAGTGTCACATTCTGTACAGCTGAAGTGTATGTCATGTTGTGTAGCTGCACCATCTAGTACACAATAAGTGTCACATTCTGTACACAATAAGTATCACATGCTGTACAGCTGAAGTGCATGTTGCATTGTGTAGCTGCACCATCTAGTACACAATAAGTATCACATTCTGTACAGCTGAAGTGCATGTCGTGTTGTGTAGCGGCACCATCTAGTACACAATAAGTGTCACATTCTGTACAGCTGAAGTGCATGTCATGTTGTGTAGCTGCACCATCTAGTACACAATAAGTGTAACATTCTGTACAGCTGAAGTGTATGTCATTTTGTGTAGCTGCACCATCTAGTACACAATAAGTGTCACATTCTGTACACAATAAGTATCACATTCTGTACAGCTGAAGTGCATGTTGCATTGTGTAGCGGCACTGTCTAGTACACAATAAGTGTCACATTCTGTACAGCTGAAGTGTATGTCATGTTGTGTAGCTGCACCATCTAGTACACAATAAGTGTCACATTCTGTACACAATAAGTATCACATGCTGTACACCTGAAGTGCATGTTGCGTTGTGTAGCTGCACCATCTAGTACACAATAAGTGTCACATTCTGTACAGCTGAAGTGTATGTCATGTTGTGTAGCTGCACCATCTAGTAGACAATAAGTGTCACATGCTGTACAGCTGAATTGTATGTCGTGTTGTGTAGCTGCACCATCTAGTACACAATAAGTGTCACATTCTGTACAGCTGAAGTGCATGTCAGGTTGTGTAGCTGCACCATCTAGTACACAATAAGTGTCACATTCTGTACACAATAAGTATCACATGCTGTACACCTGAAGTGCATGTTGCATTGTGTAGCTGCACCATCTAGTACACAATAAGTGTCACATTCTGTACAGCTGAAGTGTATGTCATGTTGTGTAGCTGCACCATCTAGTACACAATAAGTGTCACATTCTGTACACAATTAGTATCACATGCTGTACACCTGAAGTGCATGTTGCGTTGTGTAGCTGCACCATCTAGTACACAATAAGTGTCACATTCTGTACAGCTGAAGTGTATGTCATGTTGTGTAGCTGCACCATCTAGTACACAATAAGTGTCACATTCTATACACAATAAGTGTCACATGCTGTACAGCTGAAGTGCATATCATGTTGTGTAGCTGCACCATCTAGTACACAATAACTGTCACATTCTGTGCACAATAAGTGTCACATTCTGTACAGCTGAAGTGCATGTCATGTTGTGTAGCTGCACCATCTAGTACACAATAAGTGTCACATTCTGTACACAATAGGGGTCACATGCTGTACAGCTGAAGTGCATGTCATGTTGTGTAGCTGCACCATCTAGTACACAATAAGTGTCACATTCTGTACAACTGAAGTGCATGTCATGTTGTCTAGCTGCACCATCTAGTACACAATAAGTGTCACATGCTGTACAGCTGAAGTGCATGTCATGTTGTGTAGCTGCACCATCTAGTACACAATAAGTGTCACATTCTGTACAGCTGAAGTGCATGTCATGTTGTGTAGCTGCACCATCTAGTACACAATAAGTGTCACATTCTGTACAGCTGAAGTGGATGTTCTGTTGTGTAGCTGCACCATCTAGTACACAATAAGTGTCACGTGCTGTACAGCTGAAGTGCATGTCATGTTGTGTAGCTGCACCATCTAGTACACAATAAGTGTCACATTCTGCACACAATAAGTGTCACATGCTGTACAGCTGAAGTGCATGTTGCGTTGTGTAGCTGCACCATCTAGTACACAATAAGTGTCACATGCTGTACAGCTGAAGTGCATGTCATGTTGTGTAGCTGCACCATCTAGTACACAATAAGTGTCACATTCTGTACAACTGAAGTGCATGTCATGTTGTGTAGCTGCACCATCTAGTACACAATAAGTGTCACATGCTGTACAGCTGAAGTGCATGTCATGTTGTGTAGCTGCACCATCTAGTACACAATAAGTGTCACATTCTGTACAGCTGAAGTGCATGTCATGTTGTGTAGCTGCACCATCTAGTACACAATAAGTGTCACATTCTGTACAGCTGAAGTGGATGTTGTGTTGTGTAGCTGCACCATCTAGTACACAATAAGTGTCACGTGCTGTACATCTGAAGTGCATATCATGTTGTGTAGCTGCACCATCTAGTACACAATAAGTGTCACATTCTGTACACAATAAGTGTCACATGTTGTACAGCTGAAGTGCATGTCATGTTGTGTAGCTGCACCATCTAGTACACAATAAGTGTCACATTCTGTACACAATAAGTGTCACATTCTGTACACCTGAAGTGCATGTCATGTTGTGTAGCTGCACCATCTAGTACACAATAAGTGTCACATTCTGTACACAATAAGTGTCACATGCTGTACAGCTGAAGTGCATATCATGTTGTGTAGCTGCACCATCTAGTACACAATAAGTGTCACATTCTGTACACAATAAGTGTCACATTCTGTACACCTGAAGTGCATGTCATGTTGTGTAGCTGCACCATCTAGTACACAATAAGTATCACATGCTGTACAGCTGAAGTGCATGTCATGTTGTGTAGCTGCACCATCTAGTACACAATAAGTGTCACATTCTCTACAGCTGAAGTGCATGTCATGTTGTGTAGCTGCACCATCTGGTACACAATAAGTGTCACATGCTGTACAGCTGAAGTGCATGTCATGTTGTGTAGCGGCACTGTCTAGTACACAATAAGTATCACATTCTGTACAGCTGAAGTGCATGTCGTGTTGTGTAGCTGCACCATCTAGTACACAATAAGTGTCACATTCTGTACAGCTGAAGTGCATGTCGTGTTGTGTAGCTGCACCATCTAGTACACAATAAGTGTCACATTCTGTACAGCTGAAGTGCATGTTGCATTGTGTAGCGGCACCATCTAGTACACAATAAGTGTCACATTCTGTACAGCTGAAGTGTATGTCATGTTGTGTAGCTGCACCATCTAGTACACAATAAGTATCACATTCTGTACAGCTGAAGTGTATGTCGTGTTGTGTAGCTGCACCATCTAGTACACAATAAGTGTCACATTCTATACACAAT
The DNA here is from genome assembly GCA_030323885.1 of Branchipolynoe longqiensis. NCBI lineage: Eukaryota > Metazoa > Annelida > Polychaeta > Phyllodocida > Polynoidae > Branchipolynoe > Branchipolynoe longqiensis. The sequence goes on along the minus strand of CM059194.1, from coordinate 73,624,292 downwards.
AAGTATCACATGCTGTACAGCTGAAGTGCATGTTGCATTGTGTAGCGGCACTGTCTAGTACACAATAAGTGTCACATTCTGTACAGCTGAAGTGTATGTCATGTTGTGTAGCTGCACCATCTAGTACACAATAAGTGTCACATTCTGTACACAATAAGTATCACATTCTGTACAGCTGAAGTGCATGTCGTGTTGTGTAGCTGCACCATCTAGTACACAATAAGTGTCACATTCTATACACAATAAGTGTCACATTCTGTACACAATAAGTATCACATGCTGTACAGCTGAAGTGCATGTCGTGTTGTGTAGCTGTACTGTCTCGTACACAATAAGTGTCACATTCTGTACAGCTGAAGTGTATGTCATGTTGTGTAGCTGCACCATCTAGTACACAATAGACTACATCACGGTTCCGACTACGCATGCGCTGAAAACGGCGTTGGGAGCAAAGCAAAGGCATACGGCCATTGAGTTTGCCAATGCGCGCAGTGAAAAACGTTACTTTTATTCAAAGATAATAGAAATCCAAAACCCTGACCATATCAATTTAATATAATCTTTTTGTTAAACATGTTTTCTATATGTGTTCCAAGCGGTTTGTGTCTAGGTGGTGTGGTTTTATCAATATTTCACTTTTTCTGTATGGAGATTGCTCACTGCCATTGACAATGCATTGAGTACTCTAGCTATGGCTCTAACACTAGTCTGAGTGCCTAGATCTTTCTAAATCTAAATGCACATGGCATAAAATGTGCTGATTATATTGATGTAAATGCAATGCTGGATAAAAGATTAATCTCTTAATTTATTATATATATTTTTTTAGTTGGTATTCTATGTTTCAAACAAGAGCTGAAACTAACACATTTGATAGCTGCACCCAGTGTATTAGCATATGCCATGTGCTTTTGGGGGGGTTGTATTGCTCTGATGCATCCCACAATGCACCGCGCCGCTGGAACCGTGATGTAGTCTATAAGAATCACATTCTGTACAGCTGAAGTGCATGTCATGTTGTGTAGCTGTACCACCCAGCATTGAACATCGTCAGCCTCATCGCCTCGCCATTGTTAGTTTTACAAACCCATTCTTCATGAGCAGTCTTGTTTTATCGTCACCACCATCCTCATGTGTTCCGGCATTTCGAAGTGCCGCAGACTGCAACGCTTTGAAGTCTGCATAGCTAGGGGATGTCTGGGTCGATATGAAAATTACATGACTCTTGATGTTGTTATCATTGGGATAGTGACTGTTTGTGCTTCTGTTATCTGGTAATTGCATTAGCTTGCTGCTCCCAGCATCGCTACTCTTGTTTTAATCCTTTTCCTCGTTACCATTACAATCAGTATGATAACCAAGATCGCTGAGGTGCATAGATATTTAACATGAACAACAAAAACTAATTGAAATTGTTACAAGAACTAACTGTCCTTAATTTCCTGTATGTGGAAACAGGATATATTCTGTACAATTTCATGTTTGTCTGAATTTTCTTTCTGTTGCAACTTTGGTATCACGAGGTATTCTTTCTGTGTTATATCCAAATGTTGCGAGATATTAGTGGGATTCTCTCTCTCTGTATATACCTTTTTAGTATTTTGTTTTGTTTTGAATTCATCTTTATTTAAGGTTGAACAGTCCGATGCTTTTGAGTTTCTGTCATTTTCTCAGATAAGCATATTAGGTTGATCGTTATTAACAACCTTACTTTAGCTTGAAGCAACTGTTATCATAAATGGATAACTTTGAAGAAATTTGAAGTACAACCATGCAAAATTAAGTACGGGGTGAATCTTTGATCTAGGTGTCCCACTGAAATATCGCGACACTGGGACCATAATTAAATATCCAACTCCGACACTGAGCCAGCCAACCACTCCTTGTCCTACGCTAATATGGAGCGCCAGGCTATAGCTGCCAATTTGAGTAAATCGTGGCTTTAACTCCGCTGAGGGTTCGAACCCGCATCCGGGTCATCGCGACTGGTTCCGGGGCAGACGGGAACATACCGCCGTAGTTGGTGTAGATCTGGACACCACATGTCAGGTCTGTTTGTACCCTCATAACAGTCCGGATACCAGTGACTGTCGGCCAGTCACCTGGCAATGTGTGCTGTGAACAAAAAGTAAAGCTTGTTTTATTTAATGACGCATCTAGTGTGCTTTGATTTTTATCATCGGTGATTGGATGTCAAGCGTATGGTCATTCTGGCATGTTTCTTTGGAGGAAACCCACTGCTGCCACATAGGCTACTCGTTCCGATAAGCAGTAAGGGGTCTTTTATATGCACTTTCCCAGAGACAGGACAGCACATTCCACAGCCTTTGATGAACCAGTTGTGGACCACTGGTTGGAATGGAAAATACCCCAAATTGCAAATGGGTCCACTGAGCAGGATCGATAGGATGACCAACACCTTCACAGATGGACATGCTACCGCCTGAGGTACGTCCCGCTCCCATGTGCGCAGTGACACATCACTTCTGAGTGCTCATTTCACGCTAGTTCCCTGGCCACCAGCTGTCAGGGACACTAACAGTAATATGGCCCTGCACTGACCCGTCCAGTAGGGATCGTATAGCCTTCCCCAAGCTGTACTCTAGTCTTCACCAAGCTGCCTGCCTGCCCCAATACTATAGTCTTCACCAAGGGGCTTGCCTGCTCCAGTACTCTAGTCTTCACCAAGGGGCTTGCCTGCTCCAGTACTCTAGTCTTCACCAAGGGGCTTGCCTGCTCCAGTACTCTAGTCTTCACTAAGCTGTCTGCCTGCCCCAGTAGTCTAGTCTTCACAAAACTGCCTGCCTGCCCCAGTAGTCTAGTCTTCACTAAGCTGTCTGCCTGCCCCCTACTCTAGTCTTCACCAAGCTGCCTGCCTGCCCCAGTACTCTAGTCTTCACTAAGCTGTCTGCCTGCCCCGTACTCTAGTATTCACCAAGCTGCCTGCTTGCCCCAGTACTCTAGTCTTCACCAAGCTGTATGCCTGTCCCAGTACTCTAGTCTTCCCCAGTCTGTCCGCCTGCCCCAGTACTCTAGTCTTCACCAAGCTGCCTGCCTCATTACTCTAGTCTTCCCCAGTCTGTCCGCCTGCCCCAGTACTCTACCCTTCACCAAGCTGTCTGTCTGCACCGAGCTGCCGAGCTTCCCCAGTACTCCAGTCTTCACCAAGCTATATGCCTGCCCCAGTACTATAGTCTTCACCAAGCTGTCTGCCTGCCCCAGTACTCTCTAGCAGTGACGGCGGTCAATTCCACGTCAGCTATACCCGTTTGTTTGTGTGTTGTTGTTTTACGTCCTAGCAACATCTAAGGTCATATCAGGGCAGCTACCGACTTGTGACAGTGCACACTGGTGATGACTTTATAGTGCTGCCCCATTGGGAGACCAGGCCACCAGCACATTAACCACTCAGTCACATTATCCTGACACTGAGTTAACCAGTCCTTGCCCTATCCTAATAATGCCGAGAGCCAGGCCAGGAAGCAACACGTATCAATTGTTAAGTCATTGGTTTGACTCGACCAGGGTTCGAACTCACGATCCTATGGTCTACCAACACGGGAGACGGACGCTCTAACTCATTCGGCCATCCGGTCTGGTTCCAGCTGTACCCAGGCACCCACTGAGAACCCCCGGGGAACCCCCGAGGAACCCCGTGGGAACACCCTGGGGAACCCCCAAGTAACCGCCGGGAACACCCTGGGGAATCTCCGAGGAACGCCTGTAGAATACTCTGGGAACACTGCGAAACATGGAGCGAGACCCTGAAGTGACATAGTCCCAGGATGATATTCAAGGGACAGCAGGGAGTTGGCCCACTCCAACAATCAAGATCAACTACATATTCTGGTTTATTTTGTGTAGATGATCAATACTCATACCTACCTGAAACAGCTAAAGGAAGCCAAGTTTCCAGTTGCTATGCTGAGCAGCTCAGGAAAGATGGGATAGCAGGTATGTCTGGTGATACACTGGGATATTGGCGAATGTGGCGCGCAATAGAGCCCGGCAGGGCGGTACTCCCAGGCCGGGTCGGATCGGAAGGGATGGGCGCATGAGTTGAGCGTCTGTTCCCCGATTGGGTAGATCCTGGTGAACCCTGGTCGAGTCAAACAAATTACTTACAAATCTATACCCATCACTTCCTAGCCAGGAGCTCGGCATAATTAGGATAGGGCAAGGACTGCTTGGCTCAGTGTTATGCCCGGTCACATACACATTAGTGGACGTAGTTGAACGTACCGGCATCCATACTTGTCCATGATGTTAACTTGGTAATAACGTGGGTAAGCTGTGATGTCCGATTACATTTTTGGACATGTTCAAAAGAGTGATACGTTAGAGGCTGAATTTGCATCCGTGATGCTAACGTACTCTAGTGTACTTGGATGAAGCCCTGGTCACATAGCCGTTAGTGGATGTAGGTGAACGTAGTGGAGACTAACGTAGTTGAACATACCGGCATCCGTACCATAACGTATTTATCCATTCCATAACATATTTATCTGTACCATAATGTATTTATCCGTACCAAAACCTGCCGTACCTTAAAGTACTTCAATGACGTGAATACGAATCCCACGATCTGCTAAAACGGGAGACGGGAGCTCAATTAATTCGGCCACCCCGTCTATTCACAGCGCCAAGCACTTTGTTCACTGGGGGCGCTGCTGCCAACTTTGTCAAACAGATTCTGCTTTGGTGAATGATCTCAGAATATATCATTATCAGTTATCAAATGCTTTAATATATAATTATCAAATCCTTAAATCTAGTCCATGATCCTTAATTTGTTTCTCCTAGTGTGGTTGTTAGGATTGATACTTTGCTGACTCAGTAAAGGATCACTTTGTTGTGGTTATTGACAACTATGGTACGCCTACATGTGCAAGCGTCCTTGTTTTGTTTTTTTAGCGAATCAAACCTCACATCTCGAAATAACCAGCGCTTTGCCACCAGCCCCTAGGGAGTAGTAGTAGGAGCAGTACTGAGGGAGTGAGTGGCGGCGGGGGGGGGGGGTACACTGGGGAACTGCTCTCCTGGGAGCTGTGCCCCCGGGCCACATGGCGAGGTGAGCCCCCCGCCCCTCAGCCCCCAAACCCCCGGGGCCTGCCTACCTTCTGGCTGGGGAGCAAGCAGTTAACACAGTTGTTGCCTCGCAGTCACACACTATATAGTATAGTCAGAGCCCGGGAGGAGGGGGAGTGGGGACGGGAGTGGTAACGGGCAGCCCCAGGCGTTCGGAGGCCAGGGGAGGTGGGGATACGTGGTGTGGGGGAGGCGGGGAGGGGCGAGCTAAGAGCTGGGTCCGGGTGTTTTGGGAGGGTGGCAAGAGAAGGGGCATGGCGGAATGAATGGGAGGACGGACGAAGTGTCGGGAACGCAAAGGGGAGGGGGGCGTGTAAGGGGATGGAGCAAGTATTGTAAAAGGATGGGGGACAGGGAACCGAGAGATTCTAGAGTGGTATGGGGACAGGGGACAGGGAGCAGGGTGCTCTAGACGTGTTATGGGGACAGGGAGCGGGTAGCTTCTAAACGTGTTATGGGGACAGAGAGCAGGGTGCTTCTAGACATGTTATGGGACAAGGAGCGGGTAGCTTCTAGATGTGTTATGGGGACAGGGAGCAGGGTGCTTCTAGACGTGTTATGGGGACAGGGAGCGGGTAGCATCTAGACGTGTTACGGGGACAGGGAGCAGGGTGCTTCTAGACATGTTATGATGGACAGGGAGCGGGTAGCTTCTAGACGTGTTATGGGGACAGGGAGCATGGTGCTTCTAGACATGTTATGGGGACAATGAGCGGGTAGCTTCTAGATGTGTTATGGGGACAGTGAGCAGGGTGCTTCTAGACATGTTATGGGGACAGAGAGCAGGGTGCTTCTAGATGGGTTATGGGGATAGGGAGCGGGTAGCTTCTAGATGTGTTATGGGGACAGGGAGCAGGGTGCTTCAAGACGTGTTATGGGGACATGGAGTGGGTAGCTTCTAGACGTGTTATGGGGACAGGGAGCAGGGTGCTTCTAGACATGTTATGATGGACAGGGAGCAGGTAGCTTCTAGACGTGTTATGGGGACAGAGAGCAGGGTGCTTCTAAACATGTTATGATGGACATGGAGCGGGTAGCTTCTAGACGTGTTATGGGGACAGGGAGCAGGGTGCTTCTAGACGTGTTATGGGGACAGGGAGCAGGGTGCTTCTAGACGGGTTATGGGGACAGGGAGCGGGTAGCTTCTAGATGTGTTATGGGGACAGGGAGCAGGGTGCTTCAAGACGTGTTATGGGGACATGTAGTGGGTAGCTTTTAGATGTGTTATGGGGACAGGGAGCAGGGTGCTTCTAGACATGTTATGATGGACAGGGAGCGGGTAGCTTCTAGACGTGTTATGGGGACAGGGAGCGGGTAGCTTCTAGACGTGTTATGGGGACAGGGAGCAGGGTGCTTCTAGACGTGCTATGGAGACAGGGAGCGGGTAGCTTCTAGACATGTTATGGGGACAGGGAGCAGGGTGCTTCTAGATGTGTTATGGGGACATGGAGCGGGTAGTTTCTAGACGTGTTATAGGGACAGGGAGCAGGGTGCTTCTAGACGTGTTATGCAGAGTGTTGCGGAGGGTCCCCCCCTGATGGAGTGGCGAGGAGAGATGTGCGGTCACGTGTTCATGGCGGGATGTGGGTGTCTGTGTGTAGGGTAGGTAGGCAGTGTTCGCATCACAGGAAGTGCATCTGCGCCAGGTAGGTAGATAGTTGGACGAGTCAGGCAGTCGGAGCAGTGTGGAGGGGAGGCTGGTCGGGCGACCGGACGTGGGCGGAGACAGGCTTGTCACCCCGCACCTGCCGCCCATCTCCCCGGGACGGATGGCCGGCGGCGCCGCGTAAATCACCTGGTCCCGGGGCGCCGCGGGCCGGAAACAACCCTGGCCAGACCCGCGCATGGGGCCGGGCGACGAGGTGCGGGGCGTGACGGGAGGGGCGGTGGAGGGGGGGGGGGGGTGAGGAGACGGGGAAGGTGGGGGGCATGACGGGAGGGACGGGTAAGGTGTTGTGAGACGGGAGGGAAGAGGGTGGGTGGGGGCGGGGATGAGGCGGGTACGGTGTGGGTCATGACGGGAGGGGTAGGGAAGGTGTGGGATGTGACGGGAGGAGGCGGGTGGGGAGCATGGCGGGGAAGGGATGGGCCGGGGATTGATCCCGTGACTTGCAACAGCGGGAGCGGGCGCCACTACCCACTAGGCCTGCCTGCTCGGTTCAACTGTCGGGAAAACTGACAATTGACGCCTCCGACCTGACATCTATTTGCCTGTTGTGTTGGAATATCAAACCTCGGTTACTTACATGACTAACCTCCAAAAGTAGAATCTCACCCAGGTCAGCCGCCAGCCTGGTTCTGAACCCCGCCTCATCAATGTAGTCTCTGAGCGGCTTGGATGCCATTGTATATGCACCATTAGTCAGCCCAATGTCCGTTAGCCAGCCCAATGACGGCTAGATATATTATGTCCATCTAGGTGCATGTATATATGTATATTTTACCTCGCTACTACCCTCTGGCTACTCGTAGTCCAGGGAGAAGAAAGCACATCCGAGTCCAGCAATTAGCATAATCTACTCACAACAGGAGGAGCTCTGGCAGTTTTTCTACATTAACTACTAAACCAACCAGGTTAGTATTATTTTGACTGGATAAATTGGTGTAGTTCATGTTAGCATTCACATACTTCAAGTTTTAAAACTTTTCATGAAGAATTTACTGTTTTACAGTTTAATTACGATGAGTCATAACATCATTAGAACAATGCAGCCATTGTTTCTTTATAATGTCGCCCATTGCGGAATGGAGAGATGTTTGGCAGGAGCCACTGACATCGATAGGATTTATTCCTGGGTTTCTTTGAATTCCCCAATTTGGTTATTAGGCACACCTTCGAGTCCTGTAGTATTTTCTCCAACTTGTTGGCCAAAAAAGCCACAGGTGGAAGAAATTTATTGGACAGAGAGTGTGGGAGGGTACTGCTACACTGGTCCCTACCCCTCATTTGGTTTTGGTTGGTTGTCCATACCGTTTACCTACGACTGTAAATTAACCACCCACCTGTGTTAAAAACGGTTTAAATACAGATTTAACACCACTAGACACATTTGGTATAATAATTTATTGTTTACCTGTGTCATTTTCACCTTGAAGGATACCTAACCTTTCGGTTTTGGGTTTCTTACAGACTCCCAGCTATGGCTACGAAGCGGAGTAAGGCTGACACACCTCAAGAGGTTAGTGAAGATGAAGACGCGTCACCGCTGGTATGGGTACAAAGGTCACAAGAACAAAGGGATTCTGGGGAGGTGGGGCGCTCTGAGCCCGGCCCGGCTGACCTAGATGAACCGGTCGCACGTCTGGTGCAGCTCAAGTTGGAGGAGTTGCTTCCCTCTAAACCACATGCTACCAGGAGGAAGCAGGTGATGGATTCGGAAGACTCTCATTGGGAGGACTTCTCCGACGCTCAGGACTCTTCTGATAAAGAGTCCCAGGAACAGGTGGTTGTGGCTGCGCGCAAATGCAAGCGCAAGAAGAAGGTAGAGTCATCCGAAGGGGATGACTTCACCAGGGCATGCAAAAAGAAGCCGCTGATGAAGAAAAGTAAGAAGAAAAAGTCAAAGAAGAGCAAGAAGAACAAATCTTTGACGAATTCTGACTCGGAGAGGTTGACGGGGATTAAAGGCATCCCGGAATAGGAGCCGGACATAGCTCAGTCGGTAGTGTCCACCTGGGAAGCTAGCGGTTATCGGATCGATCCTTCTCAGTGGATCCATTACAGTTTGGGCCATTTTCCGTTCCAACTGAAGCAGTGGTCCACAACTGCTTCATCAAAGAGTGTGGCATTTGCTGTCCTGTCTGTGGGAAAGTGTTTGCTGCTTATCGGAAAGAGTAGCCTATGTGGCGGCAGCAGGTTTCCTCCAAAGAAATATGTCAGAATGACCATATGTTTGATGTCCAATAGACGATGATAAAAATCAATGTGCTCTAGAGGCGTCATTAAATAAAACAAGCTTGACTTTTTGTATACGTATATATTTGGTTCAGGATATAGTTAAGAATGTTCCCCTTGTTTTATGTGCCTCCATTGTGGAGATAACTCGTCCATAGGTCAAGGCGGAACAGCGCCACACTGCGGCCGACGTTGACATTCGTTTCCGTGTTCCCATCTCTGCCCCGACCCTCGACTAGCAGCGATCTCGTTCAAACCCTCCAACTGAGTGAGCCTGGAAATGTTTCTAGTTGGATCCTATTGAGGTACACACTTAATCAACATCCATACACAAACTATTGGAACCACCTGAAGTTACCTTGATGATCACTTCAACTCCAAAGTCCCACCCGACACCCCACCATCACCACCCTTTTAAAAAGTATGTCACCCCTAGAAAGATGTTCAGTTATGCCACCCTCTGTCTACTAACGCCATGCCAGTCAAAATAAAACCTCTACTTCATGTTCTCTTATCTCTTTCTCTACCTATTATTCATATCAATGCTTTGCTTATTTCCTTGTAATTGTCCAGATATATTGTTATAGTTTTGTTCAGTGTGTAGTCACATTTGTCATTTGGACTAGAACTGGAACACCTGCACTGAGATGTTACCCAGAGGAAAGAATCTAATTCTCCAGTGCTGTTGACTGGATGCCCACAAACACACACATATGCTTGAATCAAATTCAGTTAAAAACAAGCTAAGCTTTGATTTATGATTATATAAATGAAGTAAAGTCTTCCTGTCGCGATTCATAACATTTAAGTTTTCCGTCATCAAATATCTTCCTCTCTTGTGACTAGTAAATGCAAATATCAGTATCAGTCTTTTAGGAAAGTAAGTTGATCATTGTTAGTGCAAGCAGACGACATTTTGCGGAGTTATCTACTCATGTTAGGCAACATTAATTCAAAGCAGACGACATCATAAAGTGCGCGTAAACAAGAAAAACGCAGAGTACGCGTTACAGCAGTACTACAGCTGAATGGATAACAACTGGCGGCGTTGGGAGGGTAGGGGTGGGGGTGGGGGGCAGTGGAGAGGCGTCGGGGGGGGGGCGTGGGAGGGAGTCTGTTTTTAGAGTTCTCTGAGAAACTTGGATTTACTCCGTGGATGAATGGCCGGATGCTTGGCAACAAATCGCAGTCTGCATTAAAAGCGAGTTGTTCGTCCGGCTACGTGTGCGGCCCGTCTGAGCAGCTCCTGAGTTACTGCTTTCTTTAACGTTATCGGCCTGTTCCAGGCGTCCGCCTCACTAAGCAAGTCACTCACCATAATCGCAAATAATTAAATTGATACATAATCGCAAATAATTAAATCAATATCGGACAAGTTCATTTAATTTCACCCGAGTCACTTAGTCAGCTGCGTTTGCAATGTGTCATATTCCGCATTCATAGCGAAATAAAGTAGTTGCATGTAAACTAATTATTATTTCAAGCGATTATTTGTTACATACTCGACCCCGGCCCGCTCGTCCTACCCGCCGTGAGCAGTCTGGGAGACTGCTTCACTAAAGGGCAACCGGTGCAGATCATCAAACTTACCACCCTGCCCGCAGCAGTACCGGACGCGGTGGCGGAATCGGTAGAGCGCAGGCATCCCGTGCGGAAGATTGGGAGTTCGATTCCCGGTCGAGTCGAACCAATGACTTAAAAAATTGATACTTGTCACTTTCTAGCCTGGCGCTCGGCATTGATAGGATAGGGCACGGACTGGGTTTTACGTCCTGGTTATTGGAGTTTTACGTCCTGGCACATCTAAGGTCATATCAGGACGTGAACTGACTTGTGACAGTGCGCGCTCATGGCGACTTTATAGTGCTGCCCCACTGGGAAATAAGACTCCTGGCACCATGACCCGATATCCTACTCAGTTACATTATCCTAACACTGAGCTAACCAGTCCTTGCCTTATCCTATTATTATTAATGCTGAGCGCCAGGCTAGAAAGTTACAAGTATCAATTTGATAAGTCATTCGTTTGACTCGACAGGGAATCGAACTCCCGACCTTCCGCATGCGAGGCTGATTATACCTTAGATGCTGCCAGGACGTAAAACAACAAACAAACAAACCTTACCCGCAGCTCACAGAGAGTCCTTTAAGCCATCCCGGGATCCCTCAGACGGTGAGCGGGGTGGGAGACGAGGGGCAGCATGAAACGTAGTGGTTGCTACGGTAACCTGATGTGGTTTTGGTATTAATCTCCGCCCACCCCTCTGAGATTCCATTCTCTGTGACGAGCGTCCGTGAAGTTCGACCACGAGAAGCTCAAAGTGAGGCTGGTTATAGAAGCGACTACTCCGGCCACTAAAGCTCGTCTGTGTGCCGCCATGCGCAGCCTGTATAGTTAGTCATCACAGCCTGTATAACACAGCCTGTATACTCATCACAACCTGTATAACACAACCTGTATAATCATCACAACCGGTATACTACAGCCTTATAGTTAGTCATCACAGCCTGTATAACACAGCCTGTATAACACAGCCTGTATACTCATCACAACCTGTATAACACAACCTGTATAATCATCACAACCGGTATAATACAGCCGTGTATAGGTTACGGTAACTCAATCACAGTCACCTGTATAACACAGCCTGTATATACATCAATCACAACCTGTATAACACAACCTGTATAATCATCACAACCGGTATAATACAGCCTTATAGTTAGTCATCACAGCCTGTATCACACAGCCTGTATACTCATCACAACCTGTATAACACAACCTGTATAATCATCACAACCGGTATAATACAGCCTTATAGTTAGTCATCACAGCCTGTATCACACAGCCTGTATAATCATCACAACCTGTATAACACAACCTGTATAATCATCACAACCGGTATAATACAGCCTGTATAGTTAGTCATCACAGCCTGTATAACAGCCTGTATAATCATCACAACCTGTATAACACAGGCTGTTTAATCATCACAACCTGTATAACACAGCCTTATAGTTAATCATCAAAACGTGTATAAAACAGCATGTATAATCATCCCATCCTGTATAACACAGCCTGTACAATCATCACAGCCTGTATAACACAGCCTTATAATCATCACAACCTGTATAACACAGCCTTATAGTTAATCATCACACCTTGTATAACACAGCCTGTATAATCATCACAACCTGTATACCACAACCTGTATAATCACCACAACCTGTATAACACAACCTTATAATCATCCCATCCTGTATAACGCAGCCTGTATAATAATCAAAACCTGTATAACACAACCTGTATAGTTATCATACCTGTATAGCTAATGCAGCCTGCATAGTAAACACAACCTGAAAAGCAAACATAGCCTGTATAGGTAATGCAGCCTGCATAGTAAACACAACCTGTATAGTTAACACCACATGTATAGTAAGCACAGCCTGTATAGTAAACACAGCCTGTACAGTAAACACATCATGTATAGGTAACACATCCTGTATACTAAACACAGCCTGTATAGTAAACACATCATGTATAGGAAACACAGCCTGTATAGTAAACACAGCCTGTATAGGAAACACAGCCTGTATAGTAAACACAGCCTGTATAGTAAACACAGCCTGTATAGTAAACACAGCCTGTATAGGAAACACAGCCTGTATAGTAAACACAGCCTGTATAGTAAACACAGCCTGTATAGGAAACACAGCCTGTATAGTAAACACAGCCTGTATAGTAAACACAGCCTGTATAGTAAACACAGCCTGTATAGGAAACACAGCCTGTATAAGTAACACAGCCTGTATAGGAAACACAGCCTGTATAGTAATCACAGCCTGTATAGTAAACACAGCCTGTATAGGAAACACAGCCTGTATAGTAAACACAGCCTGTATAGTAAACACAGCCTGTAGAGAAACACAGCCTGTATAAGTAAACACAGCCTGTATAGGAAACACAGCCTGTATAGTAAACACAGCCTGTATAGTAACACAGCTGTATAGTAAACACAGTCATGTATAGTAAACACAGCCTGTATAGTAAACACAGCCTGTATAGTAAACACAGCCTGTATAGTAAACACAGCCTGTATAGTAAACACAGCCTGTATAGTAAACACAGCCTGTATAGTAAACACAGCCTGTATAGTAAACACAGCCTGTATAGTAAACACAGCCTGTATAAGTAAACACAGCCTGTCTAGTAAACACAGTCATGAACACAGCCTGTATAGTAAACACAGCCTGTATAGTAAACACAGCTGTATAGTAAACAGACCATGTATAGGTAACACCTGCACTGTATAGTAACACAGCCTGTATAGGAAACACAGCCTGTATAGGTAAACACAGCCTGTATAGTAAACAACAGCCTGTATAGTAAACACAGCCTGTATAGTAAACACAGCCTGTATAGTCAACACAGCCTGTATGGAACACAGCCTGTATAGTAAACACAGCCTGTATAGTAAACACAGCCTGTATAGTAAACACATCATGTATAGGTAACACAGCCTGTATAGTAAACACAGCCTGTATAGTAAACACAGCCTGTATAGGAAACACAGCCTGTATAGTAAACACAGCCTGTATAGTAAACACAGCCTGTATAGGAAACACAGCCTGTATAGTAAACACAGCCTGTATAGGTAACACAGCCTGTATAGTAAACACAGCCTGTATAGTAAACACAGCCTGTAATAGTAAACACAGCCTGTATAGTAAACACAGCCTGTATAGTAAACACAGCCTGTATAGTAAACACAGCCTGTATAGGAAACACAGCCTGTATAGTAAACACAGCCTGTATAGTAAACACAGCCTGTATAGTAAACACATCATGTATAGGTAACACAGCCTGTATAGTAAACACAGCCTGTATAGTAAACACAGCCTGTATAGGAAACACAGCCTGTATAGGAAACACAGCCTGTATAGTAAAACACAGACAGCTGTAATAACACAGCCGTATGAAAACACAGCCTGTATAGTAAACACAGCCTGTATAGTAAACACAGCCTGTAATAGTAAACACAGCTGTATAGGAAACACAGCCTGTATAGTAAACACAGCCTGTATAGGAAACACAGCCTGTATAGTAAACACAGCCTGTATAGTAAACACAGCCTGTATAGGAAACACAGCCTGTATAGTAAACACAGCCTGTATAGTAAACACAGCCTGTATAGTAAACACATCATGTATAGGTAACACAGCCTGTATAGTAAACACAGGCTGTATAGTAAACACAGCATGTATAGTTATCACAGCATGCATAGTTAAACACAACCTGAAAATCAAACATGTATAGGCAATGCAGCCTGCATAGCTTGTATAGTAGACACAACCTGTATAGTTATCACAGCCTGTACAGCTTGCACAATCTTATAGCTAATACAACCCATATGTTAAACACAGTGTGTGTTGCTAGCCCAATTACAAAACCTTCATGGTTCCCCATGCCATGTTTGCTTGTGTGGCTCACGTAGCCTGTGTACCCCACGTGGTATGCAAATCCTGAACAGCTTATGAAGTGCTGTAGTTGGTGCGGGTGGCTGATTCGCTCAGTGTCAGGATAGTGTGACTGAGTGGATTATTATATAATCTATATAATAATACCAAATGGTGGTTAAGTCTTAGGGTCGTTCTGATCACTACTCCTCTGTTAATGGACTCTGCCAACGTGCATCATCGTACTCCACTGATGCCTCCACATGTATGGGTTGTTAATAGCATGGGTTGTGAGCCTACCATATACATTTCATATTAATTTTGATGTTTTTTTTTACTAACTTTCGTCACTTTGACATATTAGTTTTTGAAAGCAAAAACATTCATTTAGATTTGAACTAACAGGTCCAACTCAGATACTTTGCCAATTTGGATTTCCACCACTGTGTATAACTTGCTCTCATACCATGTCTATGTGGTGTGGGAGGTTAAAAATCCCTTGGGTCGGTAAAAGTGTAGGCTCGGGCTTTCTATCAACAAACTGTCTAATGGTGAAAACAAGTCTATTCAGACTTATCCATGATAGGCAGTATACATCTTCAAGAAGAAAAAAAAAAGATACTGCAATTGCAGCAGTTGATCTAGGTTAGTTGAGTGGGTGGTAGTTGGTGGTAAATGTCTGACAGTTGGTGCTAGTGTAATTGCTAGTTTAAAGTTGCATAGCGATAAAAGCATCAACTCTTTTAAAGTAAAGCACCCATTTAGATTTGAACCGACATGTCCAACTTAGATACGCGTACACATATTTAGCAGATG
Source organism: Branchipolynoe longqiensis (assembly GCA_030323885.1). Classification (NCBI taxonomy): domain Eukaryota; kingdom Metazoa; phylum Annelida; class Polychaeta; order Phyllodocida; family Polynoidae; genus Branchipolynoe; species Branchipolynoe longqiensis. The sequence continues at coordinate 73,609,036 of CM059194.1, read as the reverse complement.
TTGCTGCATAGAAGAGAATAGTAAGTCTATTTAATAGAACATGTTACTACAGAAGCCTATGGGGTCGGAGCTTTTGCAAAGATGTCAAAACCTCCCCGCTTCCCCAACCCTCTGGGTCAACATGACTCTTCTGATATCCAATGCATCACTACTTAATCAAATTCACGAAAAGGAAACTTAGAAAACTATACAATCTTAGTATTTCACGTCCTACACACATTTCAGGTGCGGCCGCCATTACTGTGAGTGTAATGAGGGAGAGGCTTTATTCATTTCCTCCCGGGTTGCCTCCTCTAACAGAAGTCATGGCTTCCCAGAAGGCCCTTTGCCCCGAGGGAGGGAACTCGAGGTGACAGCGGCCCTGTCAACTCGGCACATCAAGCAGTGTTCATGAGCACACCTTTCTCATTACCGGAGCGAATTAAGCCATATGGGTTTAAATAAAGCCCACAGCGCCCCCACCCCCCACCCCCCTCCACACATACACACACACGCACACGCGCGCGCAGCCTCTCACCAACTCACTACACACAGAAGCCGCTCACACGCGCCCTTCTGGAGGCAGGGCACGAGGCTGATGAGGATTGTCACCTACGGAGGGAGGCAGGGGACGCCGGGGAGGGGAGGACGGGGGATGTAGGGAGGGGGAGTGGAGGGGAGGCCGGGGGAGGTGGGGATGGGACGGGAGATGGGATGCGAGGGGAGGAGGAGAGGAGAGGCGGGAAGGGGAGGCGGAGAGAGGTTGGGATGGATGCGGGGAGAGGGGGGGGGGGAGATAGGCTGGAAGGAGGGGGCAGGCAGGGAGAGGGAGGGGGGATGAGGGCTCTATTGCGCGGCAAGCTAGACCTCTTTGTTTTCACATTTGAGAGCAGTTCGACAGGAAAGGACTGTAGGAAGGAACAACTGAGTAAATGGGACCCAGAGCTGCACACAGCACCCACCCGACGGACTGTGTTTGAATTAACTTATTTTGTGTACATGTACATTGTTGTGCACATATACCTGAATAGATATATATATATATATATATATATGTATATATACACATACATGTATACATATATACACACATATAAATACACATGAGTATGACTATACACATATATATATAATATGTGATGTATAACGAATTATGCGAGTATAAAGATACGTAAGGGTTAATTATTACTATTATTTGTTATACTCCGTAAGACCAACACTGTACCGGTGGCTCCACCTACCCTCTTCGCATCCACCGGGTGTAGACCAGTGTCAGTCGCACTGCAGGATTTACATATGTACATACATAGATATATTGTGATCACTTATTTATTTGGTAGAAGGCCTGTCCATGCCTCCTTCCATATAAATAAGGGTCATTCACAAGCGCAGAGGAACAGACATAGGAACAATAAAAACCATCTCAGATAGAAGACGGGGATGGGATGTGTGGGTGAGGGTGGGTGGGAGGGGGTGGGCGTGGGTTTGGTGGCGGTGGGAGTGGGTAGAGTGAGGGTGGGAGGCTCGTGATCATATGCTGTATACAATGTCGTGTTTTTGGGGGCACGAAGACTCGCTAGCTGGCCCTCAATGCACGTAAAGAGCACAGTGCTTTAGGAGAACCCCCACCTTCCCCGTCTCCTCCCCCCTCCCACCCGCCGGCTCACCTCACGCCCCGCACCTCGCCACCGTTACCCACATAACCACCCACTCACCACCACCCACAGGCCACACCCACGTCACCCCCACACACCACCACCACCACCACCACCACCCACTCACCACACCACCACCACCAGCCACTCACCACCACCCACACATCACCACCCACACATCACCAGACACTCACGCCACCACTCACTCACACCACTACCCACACGCCATACCCACATCACCACCACCCACACACCATCACCCACTCACCACCACTCACCACCACCCACACACTACCACCCACACACCACCACCCATACGTCACAACGCACACATCACCACACACTCACAAACATCACACGAACCACTACCCGGGGGTCAGGTTGAGCCATGTCTCCTTTGAGGCCTGGGTGTCGGACCGACACCACTGCTCGTAAGTCCAGTCGTGCCGCGGTCCGGCCCTCGTCGTCTGCTCTTGTCTGGTCCAACCTGCGCGGGCTGCGCCCTGCATCAGTCCACCCCGGGACTGTCCTCTTGTCTCTTGTCTGGACCAACCTGCGCTGGCTGCGCCCCACATCAGCCCGCCCGTGGGACTGTCCTCTTGTCTCTTGTCTGGACCAATCTGCGCTGGCTGCGCCCCACATCAGCCCGCCCCGGGACTGTCCTCTTGTGTCTTGTCTGGTCCAATCTGTGCGGGCTGCAGCCCGCAGCAGCCCGTCACGGGACTGTCCTCTTGTGTCTTGTCTGGTCCAACCTGCGTGGGCTGTGCCCCACATCAGCACGCCCTGGGACTGTCCTCTTGTGTCTTGTCTGGTCCAACCTGCACGGGCTGTGCCCCACATCAGCACGCCCCGGGACTGTCCTCTTGTGTCTTGTCTGGTCCAACCTGCGTGGGCTGCGCCCCGCATCAGCACGCCCCGGGACTGTCCTCTTGTGTCTTGTCTGGTCCAACCTGCGCGGGCTGTGCCCCGCATCAGCACGCCCCGGGACTGTCTTCTTATGTCTTCTCTGGTCCAATCTGCGCGGGCTGTGCCCTGCATCAGCCCGCCCCGGGACTGTCCTCTTGTGTCTTGTCTGGTCCAATCTGCGCGGGCTGCACCCCACATCAGCCCGCCCCGGGACTGTCCTCTTGTGCCTTGTCTGGTCCAATCTGCGCGGCCCTCATCAGCCCGCCCCGGGACTGTCCTCTTGTGTCTTGTCTGGTCCAATCTGCGCGTGCTGCAGCCCGCAGCAGCCCGTCCCGGGACTGTCCTCTTGTGTCTTGTCTGGTCCAACCTGCATGGGCTGTGCCCAGCATCAGCCGGTCCCGGGACTGTCCTCTTGTGTCTTGTCTGGTCCAACCTGCGCGGGCTGTGCCCCGCATCAGCCCGCCCCGGGACTGTCCTTCTGGCTGTAATCGATTAACACGACCCGGGCGACTGCGGTCACCCAAGTCGTGAGAATTCCAAATCAAACACCGCGAGTGGAGTCGACAAATACACGTGCCGTGTGCAAAACGATCCGACCCCAGTAACCCACCTCTTGGCTAGGGTTTGCTAGGAACGATGATGTCACATTTGTGCTGGTACCGTCCTGCAGGATAATAGCTACCAGCACCAGTCCTACATGTTTTTTGTTGGTAATAACACAAATTAATGAAATAGAAATATAACTAAACTATGCAATAATAAAATACTTTAAATCCTACTTTGCTGTAGTTATATTGGTTTCCACCCCAAGCATGGAGAAGAGTATTCGATTATTCAACCCGAGTCTGTAGAATGTGCGCATGCACCAAAAAGTGGCTCGGGTGACCCGAGTTGGTTAATCGATTACGCCCCTTGTGTCTTGTCTGGTCCAACCTGTGCGGGCTGCGCCCTGCATCAGCCGGCCCCGGGACTGTCCTCTTGTCTCTTGTCTGGACCAACCTGCACGGGCTGTGCCCTCCATCAGCCCGCCCGCGGGACTGTCCTCTTGTCTCTTGTCTGGACCAACCTGCGATGGCTGTGCCCCACATCAGCCCGTCCCGGGACTGTCCTCTTGTGTCTTGTCTGGTCCAACCTGCGCAGGCTTCACCCCACATCAGCCCGTCCCGGGACTGTCCTCTTGTGTCTTGTCTGGTCCAACCTGCGCAGGCTTCACCCCACATCAGCCCGTCCCGGGACTGTCCTCTTGTGTCTTTTCTGGTCCAACCTGCGCGGGCTGCGCCCCGCATCAGCCCGCCCCGGGACTGCCCGCTGATTGGCCTTTGGCCGCGTTGTGGTCAAATATCAGCCCAAAGGTCGCGTCGGGCCCTAGTGAGGGCGCCATATTGGCCCAATTACCAGCGTCTATATCTAACTGCGGACGCCAGCCGTGCTAGGTCTGTCTGTCGGCATCCTCGGCATATTTGTCGCCGCGCTCTTAAAGGCCCTGTCACACTATGCCGTATTGCGTCAGCACATGCCGATGTATGTGATTTTGCGCCAACATGTTGGTGTATGCTAGTGTACACTGGTGTATGCTGGTGTACGCTGAGACAAGTTATGGGTATGTTATGAGTACGTTTGGCATAAGTGTTATTCGTTAAAGCCCACTGGTGTACGCTGAGATAAGTTAGAGGTAACGTTTGCATAAGTCTATTTTTGAGCATGTTCAAAATTCCGCCATATGACAGCATATGTCGGCATATGCTGACGCAATGCGACATAGTGTGACAGGGCCTTTTAAACGGGAGAAAGAAGAGAGAAGGCGCCATGCGGGAAGTGGGCCGCTGGCTGTGTCAGGTGCCTTTGTCGTTGATTTCTCACTTAGCCTACATTGGTGCATCAACAAAAGGTTTAGGGCTAAGTGCACTGCATTGCAAAAATGGGCACGAAGTATAGTTTGTTTCTTCTTTCCCCCTCTCCTTATTTTTGGTGCAACTGGAATAGGCAGGTGGCATTGGAAAATGAGGTCATTATTATTTAGTTTTTTGTTTGTTTTGTTTTTGTACATGAGTTGATTAAAGTTGCAGAGTCCGATGAAATATGAAATTTTCAAAACCAAAACAATTATCTAGATTTGATTTTTACATATCTAACTTAGATACTGATGCACTTATTGAACATTTGATTATGCGTAGAAGGGAATACAGAGTCAATTTAATAGAACATGTTACTGTAGAGGTCTATGGTGTCAGAGTTTTGGCAAGCCTGCCAAAACTAATTTTCCATGTTTGCACTTCAAATATCTCAAAAGTTTACCATTTAAAATAAAAGTAACTTTAAACTAATGTAAAGTAGATACAAGTGATCGATCTAATATATTTATGTCAGAAAAATTACAGAAACTCAAAACCATCGGACTATGCAACTTTAAACTGGGGAAATTTCAAGCGCAGACAATTGGTCTTCCTTATTCCACTGCTCCTTGCCCGATCCTAATAATACTCAGCACCAGGTTAGGTAGCAGCAAGTATCAATCTTTAAGCCATTGGTTTGACTCGGCCAGGGTTTGAAACCGAGGGTTCGAATCCCACGACCTACCAGAACGGGAGGCGGACGCTCACACTGCAGCATCCCGTCTGGTCAGGTTTGCATTCATTGACCATTTAATGCTATGTATACACTTACCGCCCAACTCTTCATAGAGAATAAAAGCAGCTATAAGATAAGAAGCTCACTTTCAATCGATGATGTTACCATGGTTTCTCAATCACAATATAAGCACGTCTAACAACTAACAACTACAGTAGCCTCTCTACACATAACTGGATTGATCTAAATCTAGAATTATCTAAATATAATACAGAAAATATGAATTGCATCAGCAAAGTCGACTTTTCTAGATCATAAGGCATGTTTCAAAGGAACTTGGTGCAAATTTATTCATCTGGAGTGACATAGAAGACTGTCTAAAATGTGACTTTCTATTGGCTAATTATATCCTATTTCCCTGTAGTTTGTTGTTTGACTGTGGTTTTGGAATGCATTACTTCTATAGTGCGACACCTAAAATAGGTATTGCCGCTACAGTCAGGTGCCAAAGTTGGTGGTGGAAATTATCGGTAGCAGAGTATTAGGCATTCCCGTCTATAATTAGTAAACACAATCCCTAACGATGTGTCATAGCAACAGCTGTCCGAATGTTGCTGTATGCATCGCGTTGTTTTGGGGGTTTTGAATTAATTCAATTATCCGCTGGCAGGTTGTTGATTGCAGCCGCAGATCGAATTGAACATGAGATCCGCGCCTAAATTGGACAATAAACAGCTGTCGGCCTGGGCCATGTGGGTGGGTGGTATGTGTGGAGGGACCATTTCAACTCTGGAACGTGTGTACCGAGTACATCAGTTAAGGGCCACATATCATAAGAATCGTTCACAATTCGACAAAAGCATGAAAATTGGTATACACATAGCTTAACATGGGTAGATTCACATAAGCCTACGTACCCATCAGCATCACCATGGTAACTGGCTGCCATGTTGAATTTCAAAATGGACACCGTCAAAATATGATATTCATCATATTTCAACTCCCAAGCAACGTAGAAACATGATGTTGATGTCTAGCATAACATTTTCAGTACATTTTGAATTCTGTTATGACAACAATAATAATATATAATGCTTTAGAGCGAAATTAATTATTAAATACATTATATATTTAAATACTTTTATCCGACTGCATATTGAGATGGGCCTCCTGACATAGAAAGAGACAAAGAGAGACAGAGAGAGACAGAGAGAGAAACAGAGAGACAGAGACAGAGAGAGACATATATAGAGAGACAGAGAGAGAGTAAAAGACAGAGAGACAGAGAGAGGTCTTTGTGGTGGACGCGCATCTTTAACTGCGGCACTGAATAAGGCCGCGTCTCCTGCCGGCCCCCTCCCTCCTCCCCCCCCCCCCCACCCCCACCCCCCGCCGCTACGCCCCCTATCCGGATTACTTTGCATCAGGCAGAGCACCGACAGCGTCGGAGATGGCGCATCTAGATGTAACTGCATCCAGTCATCAGCGAATGGACAGAAGACAAACAATCAGCACCGTGGCGGAGAAGTGCCATTCGTGGTTCAGCTCACACTGCAGCAGCTCACCACAGCCACGTCCTAAACGTATATTGGTCCAGCTTACACTGCTCACCACATCCGTGTCCGCACGTCTTGCATGCGATATAATGAATATAACGACGAGACTTAGTTTACCTTCGAACGCATGTCCCTGGCTCTAGATCCATTCCAAATACATCTTGTGCTTGTGGAATAGAGCTGCTCGATTGGTGGGAACAAATCGCGTCATTTAGTTAATACGACTTGTGGTGGAATGATGAGTGGATTGTTAGTAGGCTGGGTGCATCGCAGCATGGACACACATCATGGAGCGCTCTCGCCCTCCCTCCCCCCTCACTCCCCCCCCCCCCACACACGCTGTAATGCGCTTATGCGGGCGGAAGTCGCAATGACAGGCTTACCACAATAGTCATAACTCAGGCATTTAGGCCGTCAGGCCCTTATGCATTCAGGCCTTCAGGTGCTACTGCCACCCTTTGACCGCATATTTTGTCCTGTGCTGTCGCCTGCTCTCAGCCACAAGCCGGCTCACCACCACCCACCCCAGCCTACCCACACCCCAGCCTACCCCACCCCTAGCCTCACACCCATTCCTCCCTCCTGCCCCACCCCCACCCTCCAGCCTACCTCCAAACCTCAGCCTACCCACACCCCAGCCTACCCACACCCCAGCCTACCCACACCTCAGGCTACCCACACCCCAGCCTACCCACACCCCAGCCTACCCACACCTCAGCCTACCCACACCCCAGCCTCACACCCACTCCACCCTCTTCCCCCCCTCCCATTCCCCCCTCTGCCCCCTCCCCTGCCCCTTCCGCCTCCTCCTCCCCCAACCCCACCCACTCAGACCCACAACCCATCGCCACTTCACGCCCGGGCACAAATGAAGAAACCAATAAAATGCTTGTTTATTATTTTTAATTAACAAAGCAATAACACTGAATATTATATCAAGATGCATAATAAATATGTAGGAGGTACATTATGTAAATTATTTCACAAATCATATAACAAAAAAAAAGATATATATATACCCCCGTATATACTAGTATATGCGGATGTAACTGAATACGCACCGTGCTGCCCCCTGACGTTTCAGGGCGAACTCGCAGGATAGTTTGTGGCCGAATTGGCAGGTGGCGCCCTGCTCACGATATATCCAGCAGGCGCCTGCTGGCTGCGTTAGTTCAATCCAACTGGGCAGTGTAGCCTTAGTTTCTTTCATTTGACAATTTGCTGTCACCATGTTCTACCACCAATGACTACACCTGCCTGGGTCTCTTCACTTGTGATTCTAACTATCTGCTAGTGCTATGCCAAAGGCTTACTGTGCCTACTGCAGCCTATTGCATCAGGAACCTGTCAACGATAACTGCCAATACAAGAATCAAGCAAAACGGATGACACCGTTGTCTTCAAAGTCTTGACAAAACGGCGGAAGGTGGGAAAAACATAACCGTCAAAACTGAACGTCCGGCAACAGTCGTCCTGGACGACCCATCAACTGACAATGAGGAACACAACATCAATGAGTGTATTAAGGCACTTGAGCGATGCAAGCACCTTGCAGAACTGGAAAAGACAGAGTGGGAATTGGAGGAGGACGTAGCGAGACTGACTTCACATCAGACGACGAGACGGTCGCAGGATCGCTCGCGAGAGGGGGCGAGTGATCATAGCACAAACTCGAGGAGGAGCAGGCAGTCATGGCGATGGAGTCTGAATAGGAGACACTCACCATCGCACGACTAAAGGAGGTGGCACCATCGACACCGGGCGTTGAGCTCCAGCTCCTCAGATGATTGCTCAGTCAGCCGAGAGAGAAAAGCTAGAAGTAAGTGGTCCCTCCGCAGGCATGTGGATGATGGGAGGGATGTGAAAAAACTGTTGCCATTCAAACTTATCAAGGCCACTGTGAACTGGGTGGTGGCCTCTAAGGAGACGGACAGCTACAAGCTGTTGCGCATCCTCCAACACTTAGGCTATATCGCGGGAATTCAGGAATTTTCATAGAAAAAAACACATGATTTTGTTGGCCGCCCATTGTAATGACCGTGCTTGTGGCACAGCCGACACCCACATTTGCACCTGTGCCTGCCACAGCCAATTTGCCAGGGGGGGAAGGGCCTTGAACCAATGCTTATCGTTGGTGAGCCACCCACCGTCCATGCGAACCAAGGCCTTGTAACCGGCGGTATGCCACATTGCCCGCTAATCACTAGTAATTGGCTCTCTTTGTCCAGGGTGGAAGGGAACGTTCATGTTACTGCCTCTGATAAACTCAATCCAGCAGGCAAACCTATTAAATTAATTGTTTCTTTGGCCTGCATGAAGGCGACTTGTACATGTGCACATTATATAGGCCCCAATAGGGCGCAGTTCAAACCTTGTTGTATTGTCTGTGAAGGTTTCTTCCGAGGATCTGTAGTTTATGACTAGTAGTTTATACTGTACGGCTGTCTCTTTGGTTTCAAAGTCATAAACTCCCTCTTGCTCTGCAAATTAGCAAGCACAATTTCGACCTACCCGAGCTGGTGATGAAAAAAGGTTTATCGATAAGAAACTTAGTTCCGAGCTTAGCTGCAGATATATAAGTCGGTACTCATAATGTGTTCGCCATCCCCAAGTCAAGCGGCGAAGGAGTGAGTACCATTATCGATTGCAGCAAGCCCATTGACCGCTCTGTGAACAACTTTGTTGATGAGGTATCGCATACTTTCTCTTATCAAGGTGTTGGTGAGCTAGTTGACCAGCTGTTATGTGAAGATTACATTGCTACAATAGATATTAAGGACGCCTACAAGGCCATCAATATCCACCCCAATTCAATCAATTAAATGGGACTTCAGTTTGGGGGCGGGGCCAAAAACATTTGTTGATAACCGCCTGTGTGTATATATAAAAATTGTTTTTTTACGTCCTAGCAACATCTAAGGTCATATCAGGATGGGTACCTACTTGTGACAGATCACACTCCACTGGGAGACCAGGCCACCAGCACCATGACCTGATACCCCACTCAGTCACATTATCCTGACACTGAGCCAACCAGTCCTCGCCACCAGCACCATGACCTGATACCCCACTCAGTCACATTATCCTGACACTGAGCCAACCAGTCCTCACCCTATCCTAATAATGCCGGGTGCTTTTCTAGGAAGCGATAAGTATCAATTTTTAAGTCATTGGTTTGACTTGACCAGGGTTTGAACCCACCAACACATGGGGTCGGATCCCCCGATCTCCCAAAACAAGACACCGACTCATTCGGCCATCCCGTCTGGTCTATATACAGGAAAGCAAAGGAAAACAATACGAGTGATTTTGGAGGGTTATATTTGGTGACTTGATAACTTAGGGTTTGTTGGTAAAACGCGTCTGAAGGATGGAAGCTACAGGTCTTATAGTGCACTACCACAGCCAGCACACCCACAGCCAGCACCCCCCACATCCAGCACACCCACAGCCAGCACACCCACAGCCACACCCTGCACACCCCACACCCAGCAACCCCACACCCTTCACACCCATACAACCCCCCCCCCCCCACACCCAGCACCCCACCGAACGGCATTAGTGCCATATAAAAACCGAGAGCAAACAGTGAAATATATGCGTGCATCTGAAATAGAGCCCGCAGCCTCCCGGTGTCACTTCAGACGGGATGCAGCTGACACATGGCTACAGAAGTATTCCTATCGATCGAGGGACGCAAACTCCATCATCGCCGAGAAAGGCTTTCAACACATATTCGTGGTTGTCCATCAGTGGCCATGACAACAGCAACTCATCATTTGTTGTGAACTTGTCAAAGACTGACGAGTCCAATTTGTGCTCAGAATGTGGTGTGGCACGTTGGACATGTGTGTATAGTTGCTTGTAGTCTATAGAATAAGGAGACAATATGTTCTCTGCTGATGCTTTTGTTTAACTTGAGATATATGATCAGTTTCAAACTGTGTTGTGCCTTTATGAATAGAAGAAGCACACCATAAACTTCTGTCCAGGCATTTGCTATATATAACTGGTATTACTATGACAGATGATGGGTTATCAACACTAAGTAGGCATTTACTATATATAACTGGTATTACTATGGCAGATGATGGGTTATCAACACTAAGTAGGCATTTACTATATATAACTGGTATTAATATGACAGATGATGGGTTATCAACACTAAGTAGGCATTTACTATATATAACTGGTATTTATATGACAGATAATGGGTTATCAACACTAAGTAGGCATTTACTATATATAACTGGTATTAATATGACAGATAATGGGTTATCAACACTAAGTAGGCATTTACTATATATAACTGGTATTAATATGACAGATAATGGGTTATCAACACTAAGTAGGCATTTACTATATATAACTGGTATTACTATGACAGATGATGGGTTATCAACACTAAGTAGGCATTTACTATATATAACTGGTATTAATATGACAGATGATGGGTTATCAACACTAAGTAGGCATTTACTATATATAACTGGTATTACTATGACAGATAATGGGTTATCAACACTAAGTAGGCATTTACTATATATAACTGGTATTAATATGACAGATAATGGGTTATCAACACTAAGTAGGCATTTACTATATATAACTGGTATTAATATGACAGATAATGGGTTATCAACACTAAGTAGGCATTTACTATATATAACTGGTATTACTATGACAGATGATGGGTTATCAACACTAAGTAGGCATTTACTATATATAACTGGTATTAATATGACAGATAATGGGTTATCAACACTAAGTAGGCATTTACTATATATAACTGGTATTAATATGACAGATGATGGGTTATCAACACTAAGTAGGCATTTACTATATATAACTGGTATTACTATGACAGATGATGGGTTATCAACACTAAGTAGGCATTTACTATATATAACTGGTATTACTATGACAGATAATGGGTTATCAACACTAAGTAGGCATTTACTATATTTAACTGGTATTAATATGACAGATAATGCCTTATCAACACTAAGTAGGCATTTACTATATATAACTGGTATTTACATGACAGATAATGGGTTATCAACACTTAGTAGGCATTTACTATATATAACTGTTATATATATGACAGCTAATGGGTTATCAACACTAAGTAGGCATTTGCGATATATAACTGGTCTCTATATGGCAGATAATGGCTTATGAACACTGCGTATGCATTTAGTGTATATAACTGGTCTCTATATCAGTATATGACAAATAATACATAGTGTCTGGCTTAATTTAACCAACAGTTTTTGCATTCCGATTTACATCGTATAATTCGCTTTAAGGATTGTATGATAAAGGTTTGTGAGTTATCGACTGTTTGCACATTTTGCTAACAGGCCAGCGGTCTTCTCCAACACATTAAACTACACCACTCTTCAGTTATTTCGGCAAGTCTTCGGCTTAATTATATATTTGTTTGCTCAAAGTATTATATATTAGATATATATATATATATATATATATATATATATATATATATATATATATATATATATGCATATGTACATATAGTGCACATGTATATTTTGCACTCGGTATATATAATTGGCTGTGGCCAGGTCAGCCGGCTCGCTGTGGCCTGGTTAGCCGGCTTGCTGTGGCTGACTTAAGCTAAGATTCCATATATGCGAATGTGACAAAAAATGGAAAAGCATGTAAATGCATGGTAGTGCTTCCATATGTCTGGTTGCGAATGTGAATGTGAATGTGAATGTGAATGTGTGGATGGCAAAGTGGATCGCTCAATGGACCGATCGTTGCAAATGCGTTTTTGTCGCATCCGCACTCACATACCGCATACCGCGTATATGGAATCTTAGCTTTAGCCGGCTGGCTGTGGCCTTTCATAGCCATGTCGGTCAGTCACCAGCACACACTGACAAGAGGGAACTGAACTAGACTGCCACCAGCCCGATATGACGACTTCACACTTGATCACAGTCATAATGACTTTTGTCGGCCGACCTCCGGCGTCCCCAGTCAGCCCGGTTGGCGCCGGGCATTAGCGCGGATTTGGTAAGCAGCCCAGTTGTACGGACCGGGCAGTGGTGAATTATGGGTAGGCAGGCGGTGCCCGGGATGGAAGGAAGGAAGGCTCGACTTTTAATGAGCGGGAATGGGATCAGTGACGGGCGGCGCCCACAGCCCGAGGGGCCGCCCGGCCGTAAGCACCGCCCGGAGTGGATCACGGCCGTAAGGGGCGGGGGGACGGGGGACGGGGGAAGGGAGGGCGGCAAGGGGGGACGGTAGGGGAGGAGGAAGGGTGAGGAGAGAAGGGCGGGTAAGGGGGGCTAGCTAGGGGTGCTGAGGAGGGTGGGGAGGGAGGGTGGGAAGAGGTGGCCAGTAGGGGGTGAGGAGGAGGGGCAGGGAGGGGAGGGCAGTAAGGGGGCTGTTAGGGTTGCGGAGGAGGGCGGGGAGAAGGGCGGCTAGTACCAAGAGTAATAGCGGGTGAGGAGGAGGTAGGAGGCCGGGGTGAGGGGAGGGCTGGCGGTAAGGGGGTGCAGAAGAGGCTGGTAGGGGGTGCAGAGGAGGAGTGGGCGGGGAGGGAAGGGCGGTAAGGGGGGCTGGGAGGGGGTGCGGAGGAGGGCGGGGATGGAGGGTGGGAAGGGGTGGCCAGTAGGGGGTGAGGAGTAGGGCAGGGAGGAAGGGGAGGGGGCGGTAGGAGGGGAGGATGAGGGTTAGGAAGGCTGGGGAGAAGAGCCAGCAAGAGGAGTTGTTATGGGAAAGGAGAACCCGACGAGGGGGAGTAAGCCGGTAGAAGGGCTGGAGGAAAACCAGGTAGAGGAGGTGGTGGTACTGGTAGGACTAGGATGGCTGCAAGAGGCCGGAAAGTGGAGGCAGGCGGTAGGGAGGCCAGGGAGGAGAGCCGGGAAGGGGTGGGAGGAAGGCCGACAAAGGGGTAGGAAGCAACGCTGGAAGAGTACCGGGGGAGGGGTGGGAGGAAGGCCGGCAAGGGGGTAGGAAGCAACGCTGGAAGAGGACTGGGGGATGGGTGGGAGGAAGGCCGGCAAGGGGGTAGGAAGCAATGCTAGAAGAGGACTGGGGGAGGGGTGGGAGGAAGGCCGGCAAGGGGGTAGGAAGCAACGCTGGAAGAGTACCGGGGGAGGGGTGGGAGGAAGGCCGGCAAGGGGGTAGGAAGCAACGCTGGAAGAGGACTGGGGCAAGGGTGGGAGGAAGGCCGGCAATGGGGAAGGAAGCAGCGGGAGAAGGCGAAAGGCGAGGGAGATTAGTGGGGCAGGAATATGAGGGAGTCGGCGAGGTGCCAGTTGGTGGGCGCTAAAGGGTGAGTGGGCTACGGGGAGTGGCGTGGGAAACCCAGGTGGTTACAGAGGGAGGGGCCGACCAGTAACGTCAGGGAGGGGCACGGAGGGGGGGGGGCGGAGGGGGGGAGGGGGCGGGGGGGGGAGGAGGGGAGGGGGAAGGTGGGGGCTGCCGAAGGAGAGAGCAAGGGAAAGGGGAGTTGTGAGGGGGGAAGGCGAGGGGCTGGGGAAGGTGAGCGGCTGGGGAACGGGAGGGTGCGTTCTAAGCCGATTAGGGCATCACCGGAATTGAAATGTTCTGATGGCTTAAGGCCACAACGGGGAACTACTATAGGGCACTACTATAGGGTACTACTATAGTGCAATACTATAGTGCGCTATTATATGGTACTACTATAGGGCACTACTATAGGGCACTATTATAGGGTACTACTATAGGGTACTACTATATGGCACTACTATATGGCACTAATATAGGCACTACTATATGCACTACTCTAGTGCACTACTATAGTGCACTACTATATTGCACTACTATAGGAAATACTATAATGCACTACTATAGTGCACTACTATAGGGCACTACTATATGGTACTACTATATGGCACTACTATAAGGCACTACTATAGGGCACTACTATAGGGCAATACTATAATGCACTAATATAGGACACTACTATAGGTACTCACCCCTAGGTGGGCCCCCCTCGCGCCACACACACTGGAGGAATATATGTTTGTATGTATATACAGCAAACCTCTCTAAATCGACAGACCTTTGGACCGACTTTAAGTGGTCCATTTAGGGTCGGTTTAGAGAGTTAGAATACCCTTATAATGGTATTGTTGGGACCCAAATAAAGCGATAGATATAGCGGAGTTGTCAATCTGTGGAGGGGTCGGTTTAGAGAGGTTTTACTGTATATGTTATGTACACAATTAGAGAGAGTTGGATGACATGTCAGGTTGATGTGCGCTGAGACAGACCAAAGAGCAGAGCGGAAGGAAGAACACAAACCAAGGGCAGAGAGTAGTGTTTCCATGTGACATGCTGGTCCCCGCCGGCCGGGATCCACGTGTGTGGGATACACCAGGCGTGCAGCAGGGCCTGGGCATGCTACTCCAGCACACACCGGTGCTTGCGTGTGACAGGTAGTCCCTTTTCATATATGTATAGGTTCAGCGGCTACACATGTAGGCTCTAGTCCTACTGATCAGTTATTGCGCGATGTACGCTTTTAGGTCTGAGGTCCTTTTGGGGGATCATGATGATGGTGGTGATGGTGGTAGTAGCGGGAGGCAGTCGAGTATCCATCTTTGAAAGTATCGGTCATCCTATCGATCCTGCTCAGTGACACATTTGCAGTTTGGGCTATTTTCCGTTCCACCCAGTGGTCTACAACTGGTTCATTAAAGGCTGTGGTATGTGCTGTCCTGTCTGTGGGAGGGTGCATATAAAAGACCCCTTGCTGCGTATTGGAATGTGTAACCTATGTGGCAGCAGCAGGTTTCCTCCAAAGAAATATGTCAGAATAGCCAGATGTTTGACGTCAAATAGCCGATGATAAAAATCAATGTGCTTAGAGGCGTTGTTAAATAAAACAAGCTTGACTTTTTAGGTCCTTTTGGGACGAGTCATGGCCCAAGCGATCCAGATCCCGTTTATTTAAGGCTGCTTAGTCTGATGAAAGCTTCACCTTTTCTAAACCTACATACCTTATTTAGAGTTCATTCCTTGTGCTCGGCTCACCCTGCCATGTACTGCCACCACTTAGTTAGACATGCGTCCTGAACAGTCTGCACAGAAGAGCAGTTCCTTGCAGCTGACAGAAGAATCTTCACAGTTTGTGGAGACAAAGAGGGTGGTGTGGCTGACCCTTGACCTTTGTTAAGGCCCTGTCACACTACGACGTTTCCCACTAACGCGCATCGACGTGTTGCCTTTTTGGTCGAAACGTCGGTACACATCGGGACACCTTACCGGTGCATTACCGGCGCATCGGTACACGTTGAGTGATAGCAATGTGTGAATGGACACTTTCGGCACGCGTCGGGTCAAGCCGATCATTTTGTGCTTGCACAAAACTTTTGGCGTGCCCCGACACGCGCCGACGGGTTGGAGGGGGCGTTACGGATGCGTTATCAACACGCCACTAGCACGCTGCAACCCGTCGAACTTTCTCCCACAACGCCGAAAAGTTGGACGTGTCTCGAGCCCTAGAAAATATCTTGCACGTTGGCGGCGCGCCGGGGGAAACGTCGTAGTGTGACAGGGCCTTAAGACATCCAGTGCGCATGTGCTGCGGCGTGCGCCTCTGTGTGTTACACCACACCCGGCCCGACCTACTGGTCGTGCCGCTTTGCTAACTCAGCCCATAGCGGCACGCACAAGTCTGCCCTCATGGCTGCCTGGGATAGCTTGCAATTCTACAATTCTATAATTCTACTATTCTAAAATTCTACAATTCTACAAGCATTTAATCAATTGAGACGTTGCCTTCAGAAGACATTGCAGACTCATGAACTCCGACAGCAGTAGTGAGAATTCACGGATGAAAGATCTCCACGATTTCGCGGATTTCCGCCATTAACTTTTTATTTTTATTATTTTACCGATAAACGTTAAACAAAATATCAAGGAGAATGGATGTATATCACTATATGACAGCAATTGGTTGCTTCGAAGCCCGTTCATATATGACCTTAAGTGTTACAAGAAAATGAAACCAAACAAGAAGGTGTTAGGTATGGGCGATAATACAGTCACAACAAGGACAGTTGAAACCTGACTTCTGGCATTTCCCCGTGATTCCCTGACAATGCTAATCCAATGGGGGGAAATCCGCATTTTCGCTAAAATTCGCGAAATACGCGTTTTTTTGCGGGATACCACTTTCATCCCTGAGTGAGTACACATGTCCTTTGCATAAATCGTTATTAAAGCAGCATAGTCCGATGAAGCATCACATTTTCAAAACCAAATCAATTA
This sequence comes from Branchipolynoe longqiensis, assembly GCA_030323885.1. Lineage (NCBI taxonomy): Eukaryota > Metazoa > Annelida > Polychaeta > Phyllodocida > Polynoidae > Branchipolynoe > Branchipolynoe longqiensis. The sequence continues at coordinate 73,592,097 of CM059194.1, read as the reverse complement.
TTTAGATTTGATTCTACATACATGAGGGAAATGTTAGTGTGTGTTGGCATGTGTGCGCGTGATCGGGGTGCCACTGTGTGTTGGTATGTGTGTGAGGGAAGTGTAAGTGTGTGTGTGCACAAGGGAAGTACCGCTATATGTTAGTGTGCGTGAGGGAGGTGCCACTGTATGTTAGTGTGCATGAGGGAGGTGCCACTGTGTGTTAATATGTGTGAGGGAGGTGCCACTATGTGTTAATGTGTGTGAGGGAGGTGCCACTGTATGTTAGTGTGTGTGAGGGAGGTGCCACTGTGTGTTAGTGTATGTGAGGGAGGTGCCACTGTGTGTTAGTGTGTGTGAGGGAGGTGCCACTGTGTGTTAGTGTGTGTGAGGGAGGTGCCACTGTGTGTTAGTGTATGTGAGGGAGGTGCCACTGTGTGTTTGTGTGTGTGAGGGAGGTGCCACTGTGTGTTAGTGTGTGTGAGGGAGGTGCCACTGTGTGTTAATGTGTGTGAGGGAGGTGCCACTGTGTGTTAGTGTGTGTGAGGGAGGTGCCACTGTGTGTTAGTGTGTGTGAGGGAGGTGCCACTGTGTGTTAGTGTGTGTGAGGGAGGTGCCACTGTGTGTTAATGTTTGTGAGGGAGGTGCCACTGTCTGTTAGTGTGTGTGAGTGGGGTGCCACTGTCTGGTAGTGTGTGTGAGGGAGGTGCCACTGTGTGTTAGTGTGTGTGAGGGAGGTGCCACTGTGTGTTAAGTTGTGAGGGAGGTGCCACTGTGTGTTAGTGTGTTTGAGGGAGGTGCCACTGTGTGTTAGTGTGTGTGAGGGAGGTGCCACTGCTGTGTTTAGTGTGTGTGAGGGAGGTGCCACTGTGTGTTAGTGTGTGGAGGAGGTTCCACTGAATGTTAGTGTGTGTGAGGGAGGTGCCACTGTGTGTTAATGTGTGTGAGGGAGGTGCCACTGTGTGTTAGTGTGTGTGAGGGAGGTGCCACTGTGTGTTAGTGTGTGTGAGGGAGGTGCCACTGTGTGTTAGTGTGTGTGAGGGAGGTGCCACTGTGTGTTAGTGTGTGTGAGGGAGGTGCCACTGTGTGTTAATGTGTGTGAGGGAGGTGCCACTGTGTGTTAGTGTGTGAGGGAGGTGCCACTGTCTGTTAGTGTATGTGAGGGAGGTGCCACTGTGTGTTAGTGTGTGTGAGGGAGGTGCCACTATGTGTTAATGTGTGTGAAGGGGTGCCACTGTGTGTTAGTGTGTGTGAGGGAGGTGCCACTATGTGTTAATGTGCGTGAGGGAGGTGCCACTGTGTGTTAGTGTGTGAGGGAGGTGCCCCTGTGTGTTAGTGTATGTGAGGGAGGTGCCACTGTGTGTTAGTGTGTGTGAGGGAGGTGCCATTGTGTGTTAGTGTGTGTGAGGGAGGTGCCACTATGTGTTAATGTGTGTGAAGGGGTGCCACTGTGTGTTAGTGTGTGTGAGGGAGGTGCCACTGTGTGCTAGTGTGTGTGAGGAGGTGCCAGTGTGTGTTAGTGTGTGTGAGGGAGGTGCCACTATGTGTTAATGTGCGTGACGGAGGTGCCACTGTGTGTTAGTGTGTGTGAGGGAGGTGCCACTGTGTGTTAATGTTTGTGAGGGAGGTGCCACTGTCTGTTAGTGTGTGTGAGGGGGGTGCCACTGTCTGGTAGTGTGTGTGAGGGAGGTGCCACTGTGTGTTAGTGTGTGTGAGGGAGGTGCCACTGTGTGTTAATGTATGTGAGGGAGGTGCCACTCTGTGTTAGTGTGTGTGAGGGGGGTGCCACTGTGTGTTAGTGTGCGTGAGGGAGGTGCCACTGTGTGTTAGTGTGTGTGAGGGAGGTGCCACTGTGTGCTAGTGTGTGTGAGGGAGGTGCCACTGTGTGTTAGTGTGTGTGCAGGAGGTGCCACTGTATGTTATTGTGTGTGAGGGAGGTGCCACTGTGTGTTAATGTGTGTGCAGGAGGTGCCACTGTATGTTATTGTTTGTGAGGGAGGTGCCACTGTGTGTTATTGTGTGTGAGGGAGGTGCCACTGTATGTTAGTGTGTGTGAGGGAGGTGCCACTGTGTGCTAGTGTGTGTGAGGGAGGTGCCACTGTGTGTTAGTGTGTGCGAGGGAGGTGCCACTGTGTGTTAGTCGGTGTGAGGGAGGTGCCACTCTGTGTTAGTGTGTATGAGGGAGGTGCCACTGTGTGTTAGTGCATGTGAGGGAGGTGCCACTGTGTGTTAGTGTGTGTGAGGGAGGTGCCACTGTGTGTTAGTGTGTGTGAGGGAGGTGCCACTGTGTGTTAGTGTGTGTGAGGGAGGTGCCACTATGTGTTAATGTGTGTGAGGGAGGTGCCACTGTGTGTTAGTGTGTGAGGGAGGTGCCACTGTGTGTTAGCGTATGTGAGGGAGGTGCCACTGTGTGTTAGTGTGTGTGAGGGAGGTGCCACTGTATGTTAGTGTGTGTGAGGGAGGTGCCACTGTGTGTTAATGTGCGTGAGGGAGGTGCCACTGTGTGTTACTGTGTGGGCAGGAGGTGCTACTGTGTGTTAGTGTGCATGAGGGAGCAGCCTCTGTGTGTTAGTGTGTGTGAGGGAGGTGCCACTGTGTGTTAGTGTGTGTGAGGGAGGTGCCACTATGTGTTAATGTGCGTGAGGGAGGTGCCCCTGTGTGTTGGTGTGTGAGGGAGGTGCCACTGTGTGTTAGTGTATGTGAGGGAGGTGCCACTCTGTGTTAGTGTGTGTGAGGGAGGTGCCACTGTGTGTTAGTGTGTGTGAGGGAGGTGTCACTGTGTGTTAGTGTGTGTGAGGGAGGTGCCACTGTGTGTTAGTGTGTGGGCGGGAGGTGCCACTGTGTGTTAGTGTGTGTGAGGGAACTGCCACTGTGTGCTAGTGTGTGTGAGGGAGGTGCCACTGTGTGATGACACACGTATGCAGTATTTACTCAGATAGAACCCGACACACACGTGCACCTACATGACTGCTCCTGCCGATAGAGGGCGATATTCTACTGTTGTTGTTGTTTCCTCGAGGGTAAGATCGTGTGCACATGGCACCTGCGCACGAGGCACTTTTGCGGTTATTAGCTGCGATGGTATATATATCACGTTATATATCACACGTCACCTGCACCGGGTCCTAGGTCACTGCGGATCGGAGTGAGTCCGACTGAAACAGACTTGAGTCCTTGACACAGTGACGACAATCTACATTTAAAAAAACAGCGGGGCGAGCGGGGCTAATGTGACTGTATGAGATATCAGGTCTTGGTGCCAGCGGCCTGGTCTCCCAGTGGGGTAGCACTATATAGTAGTCATGAGTATGCGCTGTCACAAGTCGCTACCCGTCCTGATATGACCTTAGATGTTGATAAGACCTTAGATGTTGCTAGGACGTAAAACAACAGCAGCACACACACTCTATAATTAGAACGTTCATATATATATATATATCTGCGTGTTAGTATTCAGGAATTCAATTACATGTATAATATAAAGTCCATGGTGGTACTTGAAAGTGAATACTACTTGACTTCTGGGGGGTTTGTAACCTTACGACGGTTACCAGATGCAGAACTGCAGCAATATAGAGAGGCACTGATAAATCGGTCCAATCTTTGGTTGGAGATTAATCTTCTGGTGGGCCAGTTGTAGAAGCTGGGGATGTCTTTACAACAATTAAACGACGAGTCGTTGGGGCGGCCCCGAATCACTCCGGTCCGGCAGTAGCACAGCACTTGTATCCAGTCGACAGCAGCAAGGGTTTAGGAGGAAGGGACGGGTAAAGGTGGGTCCAGTGGTTCCAGCAACAAGAACAAAATGAGAGAAACAATAAGATAAAGGGCGCCACCCAAGCCTTGATCAGGGGGAGAAGTAAGTCTGGGAGAAAAAAAAGGGTAGAGTATAGAAAAGAGAAATGAGGAGAGTTGAGTCAAAGGACCATGTCTATTTGCGCTATGGTGACCAGCTGGCGAGCCAAAGACACAGACAGAGTAAGAGCAGAAAGTGAAATGCTGGCAGGCTCCCCCTCCTGGAACTCTTTTCAGACAATATCAAGGAGGAGCATGGCCAGCAGAGAGGAGATAGAGACAGGTGTGGACGAAGTGTGGTCCGGATAGCAAGTGAGTGAATACTACTCATGTGTTTCTGTATTCAGATAGCTGCCTGTAGCCTACACCTGGTGTTTATGTAGCAGCGGGCGCCCACTGTGTTTCTCTAAACACTTCCTTCAGGAAAATGCTCAGCCGGGCTACCATGTATATAGGTACATGTGATTAGGTTGAAAAAGTAAAGCTTGTTTCATTTAACAACGCCTTTTGAGCGCATTGATTTTTGCTATTGGACATCAAACATATGGTCATTCTGACATATTTCTTTGGAGGAAACCCACTGCTGCCACATAGGGTACTCTTTCCGATTATCAGCAATGGATCTTTTATATGCGCTTTCCCACAGACAGGACAGCACATACCATAACTGTTGATGAACCAGTTGTAGACAAATGGTTGGCACCAAAAGTAGCCCAAACTGCAAATGGGTCCACTGAGCAGGATCGATAGGATGACTGACACCTTCACAGGTGGACACGCTACCACTTGAGCTACGTCCTGCTCCCCCTACAAAGTAGATACTTGTCACTCTCTCACCTGACACTCGGCATTACTAGGATAAGGAAAGGACTCGTTGACTCAGAATCAGAATAATGTGACTGAGTGTGATATGTCATGGTGCCAGCCACTTCGTAGCTCAGTGAGGCAGCGCTATAAAATCATCACGAGTGCACACTCTGTACCTCTTCTTAATGACTTCAACAATGCACCACGAGGTACAGTCAAGTCTGCACACTGCTGGGTTTTCAAATACAAAAATATCTGGCTTGCCTTACACCACCAACAACGCAAGCTAGCACCAAGATGAGAAAGCGTAATTGGCGAACTAATTAGAACTTGTCACATTTTAATCAGCTATTAACACTCGACGACAAGTTGTTAGTGTTCCTAGTGAATTTTTGCTTTTGACAATTCTGCAACGGTCGGAAAGCTGGGTACTCTGATTAAAGCTGCCAGGGTTCAATCCACTTGACCCAATTACTCGTGTAACCAACGTTACAGAGATTGGCGGCACTGACTGTTTGTAACAACTTTGGTTAGTCATTTTGTTTGAGGCTATAATATTAATAATCAGAACCTGGCACCTCATTGAACGGGCCACTGGGTGGGGGTGGGGGGGGGGGCGTTGTGTTTCACCCCAAGTAGGTCATGCTGCTGACAACAAAATAACACGTAGGGCGTTTTCACACAGTGCAACGTTAATGGGGCGGTTAATGGCCGATTCGGTTGGAGTGAGAGGAGGATGCCACCTTTTCTAGACAGCCGTTCTCACGTGGTGTGTCGACGTTTTATGCACCCGGTTGACACAACTAAACCGGAAACGAGGCTCGGACGCAGCTGAAAAGCAGCGCACATAAAGGCGGGAATCCCAGGAATGTAAATTGACGTGAAAAAATATAGATATATGATTTCTTTTTTTTGTCTTTTTAAATTTTACATCCTGACAAAATCTACAACTCTACTTCCAGACAAAGCCTGTCCTGACATAACAGATGATTATATACAGATCTATGTATGGTGCAGGGAAGTACTCCACATCACTGAATCGCCCACTCAATACCTGCACACCGCCTTATCAGGCTTGATGACAATAGTCTTTGGACATGGTTCAGTGAATACGCAGGCATTTACTGCTTTCACAGAACTAGCAAAATATCTTTTTTTTTTTTTTTGGAAAGTATTTATTCATCTGAATATGACATTTGTCAGCACCGGAGCACTGGTCTTCCGGCCACCTTACTATTGGAATTGACATTCTAAATAATCTAAGTTTGGTCCGTGCTGTATTAGTCACAGCACCGATCCTGCAGAATTAAGGAAGTGGCTCCTGCTGTATAATGTACAGCACCAGTCACTGCGGTTCATGCAAAAATGGGGAGCAGCACCAAGTAGAAGATGTATACTCGGGGCAACTCAAACAATCGTTGTGGGTTACATTTTTTCTCTTATAAAACAAGCTACGTTTATAGTTGACAAGACATTTTGTCTGTCTTATATAATGTTCGATGTGTTTAAACAGATTGATACCAAAATGTGGGCTCTGAACTGAAAGCTCATAACACTGACAGATGCTTCGTTGGTGAAGTACCCGGACAAAAGGATCAGATATATAAGACGAAGTGAAGCTAGAGTCCTTGTTAACTGTGTTAGCTTGAAGTAAAGTGAAACTCAGCGACAGCACAGGGACGCAGGGGGTGGCTAGCTGGGGGATGAGGTAGGTTCAGACGGAGGTGGTGTGATTGGGGTGGCCTGAGGTAGGTTCAGACGGAGGTGGTGTGATTGGGGTGGCGTGAGGTAGGTTCTGACGGAGGTGGTGTGATTGGGGTGGGCTGTGGTAGGTTCAGATGGAGGTGGTGTGATTGGGGTGGGATGTGGTAGGTTCAGATGGAGGTGGTGTGATTGGGGTGCATTGAGGTAGGTTCAGACAGAGGTGGGGTGATTGGGGTGGGATGAGGTAGGTTCAGACAGAAGTGGTGTGATTGGGGTGGGATGAGGTAGGTTCAGGTGGAGGTGGTGTGATTGGGGTGGGCTGAGATAGGTTCAGACGGAGGTGGTGTGATTGGGGTGGGATGAGGTAGGTTCAGGTGGAGGTGGTGTGATTGGGGTGGCCTGAGGTAGGTTCAGACGGAGGTGGTGTGATTGGGGTGGGATGAGGTAGGTTCAGACGGAGGTGGTGTGATTGGGGTGGACTGAGGTAGGTTCAGACGGAGGTGGTGTGATTGGGGTGGGATGAGGTGGGTTCAGGTGGAGGTGGTGTGATTGGGGTGGGCTGTGGTAGGTTCAGATGGAGGTGGTGTGATTGGGGTGGGATGTGGTAGGTTCAGATGGAGGTGGTGTGATTGGGGTGCGATTGAGGTAGGTTCAGACAGAGGTGGGTGTGATTGGGGTGGGATGAGGTAGGTTCAGACAGAGGTGGTGTGATTGGGGTGGGATGAGGTAGGTTCAGACGGAGGTGGTGTGATTGGGGTGGGATGAGGTAGGTTCAGACGGAGGTGGTGTGATTGGGGTGGGATGAGGTAGGTTCAGATGGAGGTGGTGTGATTGGGGTGGGCTGAGGTAGGTTCAGACGGAGGTGGTGTGATTGGGGTGGGCTGAGGTAGGTTCAGACGGAGGTGGTGTGATTGGGGTGGGATGAGGTAGGTTCAGACGGAGGTGGTGTGATTGGGGTGGGATGAGGTAGGTTCAGATGGAGGTGGTGTGATTGGGGTGGGCTGTGGTAGGTTCAGACGGAGGTGGTGTGATTGGGGTGGGCTGTGGTAGGTTCAGATGGAGGTGGTGTGATTGGGGTGGATTGAGGTAGGTTCAGACAGAAGTGGTGTGATTGGGGTGGGATGAGGTAGGTTCAGACAGAGGTGGTGTGATTGGGGTGGGCTGAGGTAGGTTCAGACGGAGGTGGTGTGATTGGGGTGGGCTGAGGTAGGTTCAGACGGAGGTGGTGTGATTGGGGTGGGCTGAGGTAGGTTCAGATGGAGGTGGTGTGATTGGGGTGGCCTGAGGTAGGTTCAGACGGAGGTGGTGTGATTGGGGTGGCCTGAGGTAGGTTCAGATGGAGGTGGTGTGATTGGGGTGGGCTGAGGTAGGTTCAGACGGAGGTGGTGTGATTGGGGTGGGCTGAGGTAGGTTCAGACAGAGGTGGTGTGATTGGGGTGGACTGAGGTAGGTTCAGATGGAGGTGGTGTGATTGGGGTGTGCTGAGGTAGGTTCAGATGGAGGTGATGTGATTGGGGTGGGCTGAGATAGGTTCAGATGGAGGTGGTGTGATTGGGGTGGGCTGAGGTAGGTTCAGACAGAGGTGGTGTGATTGGGGTGGACTGAGGTAGGTTCAGACGGAGGTGGTGTGATTGGGGTGGGCTGTGAACAGTGTGGTGTTAGTTGTGGGTACTCTGATAGTGGTGATGTGTTTATTGCATGGTGCGGTGTGGTGGTTTGGAAGAAGGGGAGTGGGGTGGGGTGGGGGTGCAGTGGATGTGTGGGTTTGGGGTAAGGTGTTGTGTGGGCTTGGGTGCAGTGGTTGAACGTGTAGGGAAAACTATAATCGAGACAGCGTGGAGAAGGGTGGTGGAGGGGTGGGGGGGTCGAGTCGGGTGACGGGGGGGGCGGAGGTGGGGTGGAGATGGTGGGGATTTCTATGTGGAGTGTGCGTGGGTGTGTTGGGGGGTCTATATGTGGGAGGTGGAGATGGGGTGGGGATCTATATGTTGGGGGGTGTGGGGTGCAGATGGGCGGTCTATATGTAGGGTGAGTAGGGGGTGCAGCTGGGGGTATATGTGGGGGTGTATATGGGGTGCCGATAGGGGGTCAATGTGTTGCGTGTGTGGGGCTGCAGGTGGGGTATATGTTGGGTTTGTGGGGGTGAGGATGGGTGGTCTATATGTGGGGGGGTGCAGGTGGGAGTGTATGTGCGGGTGCAGATGAATGTCTACATGAGGTGCCGATGGGGGGTCTCTACGTGTTGCGTGTGTGGGGGTGCAGGTGGGTGGAGTGGTTTGCAGGTGGGGGGCCATGGTTCGGGGGTGTGCAAGGTGAGTGCTGACGGAGGCTTCCGGAGGTGTGAGCCGCTATGTGCAGTACAAGTGTATAACACCTCCCCCCACCCCACCCCTCCACCACCCCACCCCTCCACCACCCCACCCCTCCACCACCCACCCCCGTCACACAGGTACACTGTGTATCCGCCCTCCTCTATACCTCCCTTGATCTAATGGCCACAGGAGATGCTTGGTGCTGTGTATTGTTGAGCTGCTCTGAGCCACTCTCTCCCAGCACCCACTCACTCCAGTCCAGCATCCCTTTCGGCCCACACGTGAAATGCTCTGCAAACATGGGTCTTCTTCGTGAGGAGATCCGAATGATTAATAGCTGCGTTTATGCTGTGACGGTGGGATGTTGAATGCGTACCCAGCATAATTACATCTTCTTCTTTTTTGTTAGCAACCTGCATTAATTTGTTAATTACAAATCATCACTTCTGCACCAAATGACAGGAAGTTGTCGCTCATAAACTGCCACAAGTAATTCTAGGAACGGATGCCGCCAGACTGACGTCTACAGTTCTTGTCCGGTTTAGTCCGTTTAGTCCGCTTACCGTCCGTTGGTTATCCGTTCATGTCCGTTTCATGTCCGTTTCATGTCCGTTCGTCCAGCGGCCTTTGACCTGATATCGCAACATTTTGACACATTTTAATACATTTTGATACTTATGACACCCGGATTAGACAATTCTGTCCATTTCTCAATCCGGCGAGGTGTGAGAGCCGCTTTAAGCATGTTTTGCTGCATAGAAGGTCTTAATAAATCAATTTGACAGAACATGTTACTAGTAATACTACTGAAGTGTATGGTGCCAGAATTTTGGTGAGCTTACCAAAATTAATTTGGCATGTTTTGCCATCAAATATCTGCAAAGTTAGCCATTTAAAATAAAAGTTACTTCAAACTAAACTAACTATTATGTTTAGCATAATGTATTTATCTCAGAAAATGGCGGAAATTCAAAAGTCATCAGACTCTGCAACTTTAAGGTGCAGTTGTTTCTATGTCAATTATATATCTGTGTGTAAAATTCCCACACTGACATTGTAGTCTAAGTCTACTTTTAGTGATTCTGGAAGAAACATAAGTTGCCTAGTCCGATGGTTTTGACTTTCTATCGTTTTCTGAGATTAGTATATTAGGTTGATGATTGTAATCTACCTTGCTTTAATTTGAAGCAACTTTCATTTTAAATTGCTAATTTTAGAGATATTTGAAATGCAAACATTCAAAATTAATATTGGGAAGCACACCAAAACTCTGACACCCAAGGCTTCAGCAGGAACAGGTTCTATTAAATTGACTTTGTGTGCCCTTCTGTTTGGCAACAAATGCTTAATAAGTGCATCTGTCTCTAAGTTAAATATGTCGGATCGAATCAAAGTTATTGTTTTGGTTTCGACAATTCGTTGCTTTCATCGGACTATGCAGCTTTAAGAAGTGTACATGGTGTAGAGCTAGTAGACCTGTGGGTAACCAGCACACACCTCCCCGTGTGCATG